>WOAB01000760.1:0-2400000 GCA_027886185.1 Rheum nobile | reverse complement strand
CTTCACCCCTTATTTGATAGATTTTGGTTAAAATAAATTTTTTTTTTCTATTTCGTTGGGTTCTTTGTTTGTTCTTGTTATAAATAATGCAAGTAATTGATTCCTTGTACATGTTTGCTCGTCTTTGGATTATACCAAAGGATAATTTGTACAGGTTTAAATCATATAATTTGACATTGTATAGCCACTGTGATTTCCAAAAGCCAAAGGCTTTATTCACAAAATTTCGGTGTTTCAAACTGGTTTTATTATTCATGTAAAATTGTTCTAATTGTTCCACAATTTTTTTCCAGATTTCAAGTATGAAATACACAAAGGTTCGGGTGTATCATACAACAATTTCAATCGCTTGTGTGTCTCACATTCAAGTCTTTTAGTAGACACGCCAAACTCACAATTAGGGAACAACTGATGCTCACTTAATTATCAATTGATACCTAAAAAAATGAGTAAGCTTATTCAAATAAAGAAGATTGATCATCATCTGGGGGTCAGGATTATAATAGTAGGCAGTAAACCAATGCAAATATGATTTCAGCTCATCATAAGATGTCCATTTAATACTTTGGGGTAAATTGATACAAAGGCTCTAGATTTCATAAGACATGAATCCCATAAAAAACAAGATCCCATCATTGTTGAAGTAACATTTGTTCAGAGAGGTAAACCTCCAGAGCCATTTGTTTAGGGGGTAGGTTTTCAAAGTGTTTTCTATTTGGCAAAGCCGATCATTTGTAGGATTTTCCAAGCACAGATGCACTCCATACATGTAATGGCTAGTGGAAGTACAAAAATCAGGGTATATTTCAGAGAGGTGATCATCCCAAAGAGTGACATACATAGAAGTACTCCTCCTCATAAACTTTAAATCATGTTTAAACCTGGAGCATAGAATTTCAATTTCACATTCATATCTAAAAAAGAGTTCAATAGAGTTTTTATTCACTCATCATTTTATTGGGTACCTTTTGTTGTTGATGTTGCTTTAGTCTCCCTTAGGTCTATTGAAAAAATACTCTTAACTTATTTAATGTAAGAGTGCGTACATCTTGACCTCCAGATCCTACTTATACGTACGAGACTATATTGAGTTGGTTGTTATTGTATCAATATCAAGATGAAAGAGATTATATACAAACCTACAGATAAGAGGTTAATTGTACAAGAATTTGTGGTAATGTATTCAGAATGTCACAGATACAGTGCACAATTAAATGCAAAGAATGCCAAATAAACAAGAAAGAAATCATGGTGTGAAAACAAGAGGCTGGTATTACAAAACCATATACACTTAGAAAATCTGAATCTAACAAAAAAGAAAAAAACGCTCCCAGGGGAGGGCGCCTTCGCCGGCCCTAAATCCCCCCCCAAAAAATTTTGCCTCAACCGGCATCGATTCTCCTGCTCAATCAAGCCTCCCTCCCCTTGAGCTTTTATCAGCCATGGCCGACCGCCGCTCCACCGTTTCACCTTTAGCCAACAATGGCTGGTGTGACCCGTCGCCGGCGCTGGAGCTTCCACCGCACCAAGCCCAGATCCAACACCGGTGCCCTCACCCTCGCCGCCGCTCCGATCGACCCCCGCTGCCCGCGAAGCCACCACCGCCCAGCTGCTGCATAGATCCGACGGACCACCACCGTCATGGCCAACCAATGCCCCTCTTGCCCAGATTCGGGACCCATCGCGCCGCCCAAGCCTTTCCCACCCGCTCCGACCGAGCCCCCCGCCGATGCCGCCTTCTCGTTTCCATCGGAACCTTCGTCTCTGCAAGATCTGCGGACTCCAGCATCCTTCGCCGGTGTTGGTGCTGCACATCTCCGAGCTCTTGAGCTCGCCGACGACGGAGATCTCCAGATCCGAATTGACGAGCAGACGCGAAGATCGGGTTTTTTTTTTTAGTTCTGTCTTTTTTAGTTTCGTGGTTTGTGTGCAAGCTTTTGAGTGGTACTTCTTTGCTGCTGTTGAGCTGATTGAGGGTGAAGGTCGAGTTGTTCCAGTTGTGGTCGCGGTTGTGTTGAGGCTCCTGAAGATCCAAACGGCAACGTCAGGGTGGTCGAGATTCCTGAAGATCCCTCATCATGAGTGGGGGCAACGTCATGGTTGTCCATTCAACACTTCCCAGGATTGTTTTCCTGTTTGACCCGTCGTCTGGTGGCACTGTTCGTTTGTGTTGGACTCACTTCCCTTCCCAGTCTTTAGCTTGATTTTGCTTTGTTGTACGTTCATTTACTTGTCTGTGTTGTTCTGAACTGGTTTTTCTAGTTGCCGTTTTTTTCGGCCTCTCGAGCTATCTGACATTTTATGTCGGTAACTCGAATTCTTACCTTATCAAAAAAAAAAAAAAAAAAAAAACCATATACACCTGCAATCATATTCATTTGGCTCTTTTTATTATCCATTATGTTTTAAAATATATTGTACAGATGATTACATTTCTTACAAAGACTGGACTATGTCTTTATCACAGCAACATCGTTCCTTTGCCACTAAAAGGAAGCGCTCCTGTCAATTTTCGCGATGACGAAAACCTCCTCTTAACTGCATAAAATTAAATTTCAACACATCCGTTAAACATAGTGGTTCTACACATATTGGATACGTATTCCGGAATCACTCTAGTGAGGTGGTCTTCTTAGACCATAGGCAGATTATCTGCTCCTCACCTATTAAAGTTGAGGCGTAGGCCGCTTTTGAGTGCCCTCGTAGGGCTATTTCGCAAGGGTTTACGCGGATAGTTCTTGAAGGAGATAATCTTTCTGTTATTAATTCTATCCGTGAGATTTGGAAAATTCCTTGGGAAATTTCTCCTATAATTATGGAAATTAGAACGTTTTTAGATGGTTTGGATTATTTCCATGTTCATCATTGCTACCGCAAGTCCAACAAAGCCGCAGACTTCCTGGATATTTCTAACATCTCCTCTACTCTTCTACGCAATGCTATTTCGGATTACCTTTTGCCGTACCATGACTGCGCACAGTTGCATCGATCTTGACTCCAATTTTTAGATTCGAGCTCTATTGTATTTTTAGCTTGTAAATCATTTGTAAAAATTATCTGTTGTGATGATTTAAATATGCCTTCTTATTTGTAAAGATAAATTCTATTTTCCGGTATAAAAAAAATGATTACGTAGAAATAGAAATAGTAAAAAATGGTGAGGGTCAGCACTCAGCATCAAAGCAAAAGTAGATTCTTTCATCCTCTCCAGGAGAATATAATATAAAGAGAAATCTTACTGTTGGATTAGAAAGCTTTGAAGGGACAACTTTTATTAGGAGGGGAGAAAAAAATGGGGATGCTGCTGTTTTCCTCCAACTAAAGATCACAGTTTTGGCTTTTCTTTTTCCCGGTTTCCCCTCTCTTTTTTCCCCTGTCCTCCATTTTCTGGTAAAAAGTGCAAAGGGTTTGGAAAGGGCCAAGAAAGATTTATATCTTGCTGTTGTGACAACTTCGTATAGTTTCATTACATCTTTTAATGAATTCAATAATTCAAATCAGAGAAAACAATGAGGGAAAAATCCTGTACGGACGGCCGCTCATGTTCGGACCTGAAAATACTATGTTCATATTAACACATGGGTAAAAAGTGTATGCACACACAGGGGCGGATCTAGAGAGCTTGAGGGGATGACAGTCCTCATTTTCCCCTGACGAATACCTTAGAATATGTTGAATATTTGGTTTAAGCTCTCTTTTGAATTTTTAATTTTCATTATGTATACATAGAATAATAAGTAAATTACAATAAAAATACATTGACCTAGTGATTTTTGTCTTGGTATTTGTGTAAGAAAAGCAAGAGATCATGGGTTCAAATCTTCAATCTCTCTCAACTCTTCTTTTATTTCCTATTTTTGTTAAAAAATTGTGTCTTAATAGCTTTATTAAAATCTTTTAGCTTATTAAACACGTTTATTTCTCTTTTGTTTTTGTTTTTTTTTCTATGTTTTACTTTTTTTATTAAAAACAAAATTAAAAATATTACATTAAAAAAAAAAAAAGTGAGAAGATAGAATATGTATTATATGAATTAGTCAAATTTTAAGAGGTGGATGTCATACTTTTTTGTAGTTTTAAAATATTAATATAAATGTTGATCCATTAAGCACAAAAAAAAAATCTCGAAGAAAAATCGTCTCCCCTTCGATAAATTCATGGATCCGCCATTGTGCACACATGAGTAGAAAACATGTGTTCATGCACTTTTTATCTGTGTGCATATGTTTATTAAAAATATGTTCACATACTTTATAGTATGTGTGTATATGCTTTCTTAGTATGCATTCATATGCTTTCTTTGTATCTATTTATATGCTCACACTTACTAAGAAAGCATTCATATGCTTTCTTAATAAGTGTGCATATATTCATTATTTGTGCATAAATTTTCTATCTATGTGTGTATACGCTTTTTATCTATGTGTGCATATGAAAAAGTTGTTCTCACGCCCGCACTTGAGCAGTCGTTTTCACCTGATGCTCACTGAGTATTATTCACTTAGCATTTGGAGCACAAGTGATAGGAAACATTAGTTTTAACAATGAACCCTTTTTTTCTTTTAGAGTGTTAGGTTCAAAATTCACATGCATATAATTATTTTATGAACTCTTGAGGTACAAGTATATGTAGTTGTGCTCACTGTGTGCAAATAGTGGAGTGCAGAAGAGGCTAGAGCTTGTATATAATTTCACAAAGGTTCCAGGTGCCGAGTAGTCTGAATCCAATTTTTGTTTCTATCTTCTTGTTCTGTTGTAAAAACTGTTGATAATTACATTATTCCATCCACAAATCTCTCAAAATTTCCGAACTCTACTATTAAAAACACCAGATAGTAAAAGTAGAGCAGCTCACAGGGCTAGTTTGTGTGTATGATTTTCTAATGCAAGGAAAGTGTCTATTGGTTCATCTGGAATTAATGATAATTTACACTTGCAACTTTAGTCACTAATTAAGCTGCTACTATAAACCCTGTGACTGTGAGTAAACTTCATAAATGAGCTTAGAAAAATAATTAATTTGTGTGACAAAGCTAATAGGGATAGAGAGGAAGAGAGGAATGTACATTTAAAAAAAAAAAAAAAAGGCTTTAAATTGTAAAGTGCATGGCCCCAAATCAACTGTCCTTCATAAAGGGATTGTTGATTCCACTAGGAAAAGACATGGACACAGAATCCAGATTGGGATTTTAAAGCTTCGAATACATACAGAGTTACAGACTATTCATACAGTGGTTGTAATATCTTATACTCCTTCTGTCCCGTAATATAAACAATATTTGAGAAATGACACATTTATTAAAGAGAAATGATTTTTGCAGAAGAAGTACAAAGTTGCTCAATCAAGTACGTAAAAATTGCAGGGACTAAAGTTGACAAATGGGAACAATTAAGCTAAACCCTGCAAATCTCATGGTTAATATTTTTAACCAATAGAAACACAGGATTAGAGTCACACGGATTGTCAAATCTCAGCTAAACATTACATATTTCCTGCAAAACCAACCATTTACATCACTGCAACTCTTACATCTCCAAAAAACACCATTTCATCTATGTTCAAGCATTTAACACCATTTCATTTTTGTTCAAGCATTTAACATTCACAACAGCATCACTGCATGCTCCAGAATGTCTTCAGACTTTAATCTTAATATTTCAGTTCTGTTTCCACATGATGATGTAGACCAGCTACATGATTTTCTGACTGATGATGAAGAAATGGAAGAAGATGAAGTTCTCTTTGATCTCAACCAGCCATATGGGAACATGGAACAAGATGAAGTTCTATTTGATCTCAACCAAGAACCAGAAACAGAGGCAACAGAGGCAACAATTCATGCAGAAACAGAGCATCGCAGTGAAGCAACAAGTCATCACCAGACAAACAGAAGCAGGCTCAGCAGTGAACAAAGAATGAACATTTTGGTGTGGCTTGTAGCCAATTCAGTAAATGGAAAGCTACAACATGGTGCAATGAATGCTGATGCATCACAATTTAATGTATCAAGATGGTGCATAAGCAACATATGGAGCATTGGCAAGAGACAGAGGGATGCAAACCAAATGTACAATCTCACACTAAAATATCATAATTCAGGTAGAAAGAGAGTTCATGTATCAGTTGAGTCTATTACAAATCTGAATATGGGGGAGAGATCATGCATCAGAGATTTAGCAAGCAACTTTAACATATCAAAGAGCACAACTCATAGAATGATCAAGAGGGGAGAAATCAAGCCACACACAAATCCACTCCATCCAGGATTGAATGACAACAACAAAGTGACAAGACTGGATTGTGTGCTAAGGCTACTATAAGGTGATACAGCAGAAACAAAGAGATAATATATTCCAATGTATGACTTTGTTCATTTGGATGAGAAATGGTTTTATTTGAGCAAGAAGTCACACAGGGTCTATCTAGCAGAACATGAGAAAGGCAAATACAGAGCAGCTAGTTCAAGCAAGTTCATTCCAAAAGTAATGTTCACTGCTGCACTAGCTAGACCAAGGTTCAATTCAGAAGGGCACTGTACATTTGATGGAAAAATTGGTATTTTTCCATTCACATACACAAAGCCAGCAAAGAGATCATAAAAAAACAGACCAAAGGAGACATTGGTGACCAAGCTAGTTGAATCAGTAAACAAGAAGGTGACAAAGAGTATGTTAATCAACCAAATAGTTCCAGCAATCAAGGCAAAGTGGCCACAAGATGGACATCACAAGGTGATATTTATACAACAAGACAATGCAAAAGCTCATATAACTCAACATGATGCAGAATGGCAACAGGTATATCAAGAGGAAGGATTTACATTTATTTTGACTCAACAACCACCTAATAGCCCTGATTTAAACATATTAGATCTATGGTTTTTTAGGAGCATTCAATCACTGATGCACAAAAAGATGCCTAAGAATGTTGATCACATGTTAGATGCAGTTCATGAAGCATTTTATGAACTAGACTCTAAAACATTAAGTAATGTGTGGATGACATTACAATATGTTATGAATGAAATACTCAAAAGAAAAAAGGGCAATGATTATGATGCTCCACATAATAATAAAAAGAGATTGGAAGCTCAAGGAATTCTGCCAAGAGAAGTTCATGCACCAATGTTGGCAGTTATGGAAGTATGGGGCATTGTTCATGGGGGTTCACAAGGAATGCAAGCAGAAGCAGGTCCATCAAATGCACAGCAATACAGAGAAGAAGAAACTCAAGAAGAAGAACAGGATATTATTGTCTAGACTAGCTTGGTATTTTGCACATCACTACATTTTGTAAGCATGCACATAGCAAATAAGTTGCATCTCACTATATTTTGTAAGTAAGCATGCAAGTACATAGCTTGGTATTTTGCACATCACTATATTTTGTAGTCATGCAAGAACATAGTAAATCTTAAAAGCATGAAACTTTTGGAAACTTCTTTAAGCATGCATGAACATTGTAAGTCTTGAAAACAACCTTTATAACCTAAGAAACATGCAATCAATTTAATCTCAGATGTCCCCAATCATCACTGACACAAGCCCATTGACAAAAAACTAAGAATACCATAAGCCTCATTCAGTTATATCAACCGGTTTCTCATAGGACATTAATGCAGTGAATTATATGAAGTTGCATCTCATTTTAAGAAGACTTCATCCTTGATTATAGACTTATAATCTCAGTTGTCCCCAATCATCACTGACACAACTATATTTTCATAACACTAACATACCCATAAGCCACATTCAGTTAATATAAACTGGTTTCTTATGGCAACTTAATTTACATGAGCATACATCTCAGTATTCAAAGACTTCATCATTGATTATTAAAACACACAAACCCTAATGTCCCCAAGCATCACTGACACAAGCCCATTTATACAACAGTAACATAACAACAACAGAAACCAGGTAATAACAAGAGCATTTGCAGATCAATGAACAAGAGAACATCAGATAACCAGAGCATTTGCAGATCAATGAACAAGACAGAGCATCAGATAACCATAACCAGACAGAGCATTTGCAACAGAAAATCATAAAGAGCATTTGCAGATCAATGAGCATCAGAGCATGCATCAAACTAATTTGCAGATCAATGGACAAGACAAAACATTTGATAACCAGAGCATCCAGCACATGCATACAACCCCGAAATTGAACATGCATACAGAGTAAAATGTAATCCATCAAATTGAACATGCAATCAAAATATTCAACATACAACCCCGAAATTGAACATGTAATCAACAGAGGACATGCAAATTGAAACATATTAGATCAAATCAATAGCAATAGAGTAATCAAATTGAACATGCAATCAACAGAGGACAAAGTTTAGAAGTCAACCATCGGATTCATCATCAGAGATTATAATAATCTCAACCTCAGGTGGGATTTTTGGGCTAGAGGGTCCTGCTTCTTTCTCCGGGGACTTGGAGGGCTGATTTACAGCTTCTTCATCCACCTTGGCCTCAGGTTTCCATCCACCCTCAACAGTATCTTCAGAGTAATGGGGACTGAAGCAGTGAACTCCTTGGCACTGGTTTCCCCATTCACACTTTGGGTATTGAGAGCAGAAAGAAGGAGATTTCTTCTGCTTCGGGGGCGCCATGCCATCATCAGAGCTTGTTGTCCAATGGAAGCTCATCTCTGGATTCTCAGAAAGCAAGATCTAGAGGACACGATCCAGAGATGATGAAGAAGAGGAGACCTCAATCCAGAGATGATGAAGAAGAGGAGACCTCGATCCAGAGATGATAAAGAAGAGGAGACCAGATCCAGAAAGCAAGATCCAGAGATGAGATCCAGAGGAGACCTCGATCCAGAGATTATGAAGAAGAGGAGACGAGATCCAGAAAGCAAGATCCAGAGATGATGATGAAGAGGAGACGAGATCCAGAAACCAAGATCCAGATGATGAAGAAGAGGAGAGATTAGGGTTCAAGCGGCGTTTGAGTGTGAGAGAGCAGATGAGATTATGGTTTGAGTGTGAGAGAGAGAGAGCAGAGATAGCGGCGTTTGAGTGTGAGAGAGCAGATGAGATTAGGGTTTGAGTGTGAGAGATAGAGCAACAGAGATAGAGGGTTCGAGAGTGATCTGGTGAGTGTGAGAGAGAGGGGTATGAGAGAGAGATATATTTATGAGGGAAGGTAATAAATGTAATGATGTGGGTAGGTAAGGAGAGGAGAATAAAACAAAATATGATAGGATAGATTGGGTAAATGTAGAAAATTTAGGAGGGTAATATGAGAAATAATTATGGTTATAAATGGAAAAAAAAATATGGTGAACATTTTGGAACGCCCAAAATGGCAAATAGGGCTTATATTATGGGACGGAGGGAGTATATGACTTCAAATAAGAATTCAGTGTCAGGGAGATTTAAGTAACATGATGAACTTGATTACTTTTGGATTCCTTCACCTTAATAACAAATTTCTTGTGTGTTCAAATTTCTCATATACAAACAATTAAAGGGGAAATTGACTATTATATACGTCAGCTGCCAAAATAGAATTCCGTATACGCTCTAGAAAAGGAAGAAAGCGTATAATTAATCATCTGAATTGAATAATACGGAGTATATGTTATAATATTCAACCGATTAGCAATCATCTAAACCTGAATGATTCCAAAAAGCACGAAAAGGAGTAGAAAAAGACATACAAAACAATTAAGCAGTATCATATAAAATTGTAAGAAAATAACGAAGTAGAAAAATTAGTTTAGCAGATCCACAGAAACAATCAAGGTCGAAGGAGATATGAAGTTTCCAAGTGGATTTCTTTTGTTAGAACAAGTGAAGATTCAGACTCACTTTGGTAAAACCAAGCTTATACAAATTGAAATTGAAGTTGATTGAATAGTTAAATTTGATTTAATGAGTTAAAATCAATAGCTTATATGAATTCAATATGCTAGTATTTTATCTGATTTTACAAACTAGAGATGTGAAATTACTAAAAATGATAGATAGATAGATATTTGGGTATGATAACTTGTGAATGATAACAGTAGTAGGAAAAAAATATAAACTTGCATAAGTTGGGAGGACAGCCTTATTTTCTAGGAGTTTATTCAACGAATTATTTTCATAGAAACACTCGTATATAGAAATATTACATATAATCGTCCAACCTTAAACAGGGTTTTATTTTCAAGTAACCATTCGCAACCGTAACACTTTCACAGTAATAAAATCTTTAAAATTTGTTAAGCAATTTTTTTTGGAATCATGTTTGATAAAGATATAATCAAGGAGATAATATGATAGTAGTTGTTGAAATATAAAGTTCATCCTATATCGAAAATTGATCGATATTAATACTTAGTATATAAGGTTGATAGATGACTTATTCTATTGCTAATTAGTTTTATGATGAAATTTTACTAGACTTATTTGCACAACCCAGTCTATTAACCCACAAACTTTCACAATACTTAAGCTAACCAGAAAGATAATATTGGATTAATATGAAAACGTTGTAAATATAAAATTGTATGATGCTAAACAATATCTAAGATGCTACTTCAATTTATTCCTAATAGTAAGTGTACAACATTGAGATTTGAAAATGAGAGGGAGGTTCCGGTGCAAAATGTCCTTATCGTGCGAAATTTCGCGTTCATAAAGTGACACCAAATGTTTATTATCTGGACGGTCATGTTCACAGATAACATGTTCATGTCAACGAAAAGTCATGTTAAAAAAAAAAAAAGCCGAAATTACAGATTTTATCATCGTGTTTTTTCACTTAAAATTTTCATCTTCTAATCTCAGTCCTTCATCCCCTCGTCCAATAGCCCATGTTATTTTTTCACTTCTCACCCTAAGATTAGTTCTCATGATAACCTTAATCTTGAAAGTGATATTAATTCTAATGAGATCGTTATAGCAAGTGATACGGGCTGCTAAACCAATGTCTGTAATTATGGGCCGGAAGAAGTAAAAGAATCACGTTAGCTAATTTAGGTGGGAGGCCCGTCCATTGACAATGAGCCCATGATACTTCTCACATACGAAAGCCCTGAGATTCGGAGAGCCCAATAAATTCAATACTCGGATTTTTCTTTACAAAAATTCCATTTCTTTTGAAAAAATAAATCGGGGAAGCTAAATACACGCGAGAAATTGGCTAAATGTACGCGATATTACACGCTTAAGTTACGCGTCTGAGCTTATACGCCTAAGCTAAGCGTGGAGGGGTATTCTTGCCATTTTCGAAAACATGTATGAAGTACACGCTTAGCTTAGGCGTTTGGCCAGACGCCTAATCTAGGCGTTTGGCCAGACGCCTAATCTAGGCGTCTGGTTATATGTGATAGTTATTGGGCCGGCCTAATAACTAGCCTTTGCCCAGTAAAACCAGACGCCTAGCTTAGGCGTCTGGACAAACGTCTAAGCTAGGCGTCTGGTTTTCACTATGGCCCAGTAAAACCAGACGCCTAGCTTAGGCGTCTGGACAAACGTCTAAGCTAGGCGTGGAAGCACACGCTTAAGATGCTACATCGTCTTCTTCCTCCCGCCGCGTTCAAAACCTAAAAAATTCGAAAACAATTTCGACGAAATCTCTCATCCATTTGCTTTGATTGTTTGAAATTAGGCATGGATTGTGATTGGGTTGGGTTGGGCGAGTTCATTGGTGGCGGAGAGAGGTCCGAAAGAGGCGATGGGCGAAATTCTGGAGCAAGGGGCGACCGGCGGTTCTCCCACTGGCGCGACGCCGAGAGAGGCTGGCGACGCGGAGGCGACTGGCGGAGGTGCGAGCGGTGGCAGCGCAGAGGCGACTGCAGGCGGCGGTGGGAGTTCCGGCGCCGGTGGTGCAAGCTTCGGCGGAATTTATGCGTGGCCGGCGGTAGAGGAGGAGGAGGAGGAGGGCTTGGTGGTTTCCGGCGGAGCTCGGACCCGAGGTGGAAGGGGAGGTCGAGCTAGGGACCTAGCGGATACAATTCCGACGACGCATGGATCGAGTCAGATTGGTCTACGAGCGGTATTATTTTAAATTGATCATTATTAAATTTTAAATAGATTAGAATTATTGGCTCGTATATTATATTTAGAAAATAACAAGTATAATAAATTCTAAAATTAATCATTTAAGTTCCTAAATGTATTAATTAGTCCCTAATTAAATTAGTATCTAAAAAATTAGAGTATATTGGCAGTCATCACCCCTACTGGGCGTACGGAGCCGACACCTGTTGTTGTTGACCGCACCCGACGTGTTGGTATATCGGAGTCTATTCGTCGTCGCGCCGGTATTGTGAGCACTGATATATTGTCGTCTAGTGCAGTATCTTCGCATCCGCCTATGACCGGCACCGCCGATGATGACTATTTGGAGGACGCTGAGGACTTGGCAGCTCAGCCCATGACGGTTGATGATGAGGCTGTTGAGGAGGAGTCGCGTGATGGGGCAGGGTATGACTTTGTCGATTCTTTGGAGCCTACATTACCGACGCAGGAGTTGAGTATGGACGACATTCCATTTTCTCATTCCCTGCCTTTTTTTGGGTCGATACCTACTCCTGTCCCCTCTCCATCCCATGCCGGTCCTTCTTCTACACCTTATGCCGATATTTCTTCTCCACTTTCTGTCGATCCTTCTTCTCCACCTCCTGCTGGTCCTTCTTCTCCACCTCCTCCCGGTCCATTTGTTGTACATACTTACCATCCTTGGATGCCTGGAGGCCCAAGGTGTCCGATTCTTCTCCCTAGCTACGAGACACACATTGCTCGGTCTATATTTGACCGTCCTATACCTCAGCCCGCTCCTGAGGCACTTCCGCAGATGTCGCCTCATGTACATCAGAGGAGACGGAGACGTAGAGGAGACGCTGCATTTGTTGAGGATGCTCTTGTTCCTCAGATTGCCGAGCAGGAGCAGCAGCCACGTCGTAGAGGGGTAGCCCGTCGTCAGGCAGAGCAGGACCCGGTATATTTTAGGGTTTTTAGTTTATGTGTTGAACCTATAAATGTTTTTTATTCGAAATTGTATACTAATCTTGAATACCGTTAATTCAAAGTCGTAAGATTCTGAGGATCCATTTCCGCACAGCCCATTGTTCTACACACGAGCAGTACATTAGCCCTGAGCCACATACGTGGTTTAGGCTGGCGGAGCAGAGCGGGCTTATCGGTCTACGCACACTAGGCATAGCATGCAGCATGGATGCGGCGTTGATTTCTGCATTTGTAGAGAGATGTCATCCCGAGACGAACACATTTCATATGCCCTTCGGAGAGATGACCATCACTCTTGCTGATATTCACCAGATCTTACGGGTTCCCATACGTGGGAGGAGCTGCACTTCAGACCTCGATGAGCCGGCAGTGAGACAGCGCATCTGTGCTGATCTGGGCGTTGCTGAGGAGGAGGTGAAGAGATGGCACACAACTGGTGGTATTTCTTTGGGGCATTTAGAGACTAGAGTACTGGAGGAGTGGATGAGGAGTGACGAGCTTGACGAGGGCGTTATTGCTACGTACTACCTCTTTTTGCTTCTCGGCTCGACTGTCCTGGTGGACAAGTCGACTAACGCCGCGAAGCAGAAGTGGTTGGCGCTTTTGTTTGACCACGACGTCAGATGCGACACTACATGGGGAGCTGGGATTCTAGCATACGTCTACCGCAACTTGGGACAGTCGTCTAGGCGTGGAGCACAGGGCATTGCATCGTGCGGGATTCTGATCAGGGTAAGATATTAGATAGATTAGTGAAATATTAAGTTACGTTTTAATATTTTGGTCATTAATGTCCTTAGTTATTCATTTACAGTGCTGGGTTTGGGCATATTTCCCACATTTTCGGGAACAATATGTCACGAACCCTCAGGCCTTTGGAGGAGCTGTTTCTGGTGCCGCGGAGGTGCCGAACAGTAGAGACACCGGTCGTTTGATCGCCATACGCCGCATGTTGGACCGCATGAGATACGCGGAGGTAGAATAGTACACGTAATTTTTGATATCTTAGTCTTTAATTTAAAAAAGTACGTATGTATTGACTTTGCCTTTTTGACTTTACAGGTTACCTGGACCCCCTGGGTGGGGTTGGACTTCCAGGCTCCTGAGGTAACTCCTGCCAGGTTTCGCGGTATACTACGCATTGTAGATGTTCAGGAGCCGTACCACCCGGACAGAGTCCTCAGACAGTTTGGGATGATGCAGCCTATCCCAGTTTTGTCCATTCAGCCGGCCAAGGTCGTCAGGAAAGCGGAAATCAAGGGATACGAGCTGAGTTTTGCGGGTGAGCTTCTACTGGCTTGGGATGCAGACCCGAGACCCCTGATTGACCTCCAGGGATCGGTTGCGACACATGGATGGGACATGTCTGCCGATTATTTAGATTGGTATGACGAGTGTTCTCATCCATTGGTCGATCCCGGTTCAGTCAGACGTGATCGTCCGATCGGCCCTATCCACGTCCCTCCAGCCGTTGACGCAGTCGCGGTACGCTAACTTCTGTCGAATTATTTGAATGAATTATCTATAATTTTATATTTTGCAATATTTTGACAAATATTACTTGCTTTCTATACAGCGCATTCAGGTGGTTGCTGCTGATATCCGCACTTATTTGCGCACACCTGAGGCGGCGACACAGACGTTCAAGCAACACGCGGCGTTATGGCTGCATATGCTGACTGGGCAGCCTCCCCCCATGGCCCCACCCCCACCTCGCCAGTCCCAGATGTTTCGTGATTCTGTCACGGAACCTGGCGAAGGTAGTGGCTCACAGCCATAGTAGTTTTTACGTTTTGGATTAGACAGGATTCATATGTACAGAGTGTTTATGTAAACGTTATCTATTTATCTTATTTGGTTTACTATGTTTGTTCATGTTTATTATGTGGTTTGATGCTTACCTATGTGTACGAGAGAGCAACATAACGTTATCGAACCATAAAAAGATGTATGAACAACTATAAGAAAATCGACACGGTATAAAACGATTAACATCGAAAAAACAAATAAATATAAAATAGAAGGACAACGTACGGTGGTTGGGAGCTCATTAATTCCAGTCGTTCAGACTTAGAGAGCGAGTGGTTAGTACCTGGATCAATCAAGAGTTCGATTCTTTCTGAACGTACCTGCATGGGGAATGCATGGCAATCCCATGCATGGCCATGCATAATCACACGCTTAAGCTAAGCGTGTGCCTACACGCATAGCTTAAGCGTGTAGTCACAAGCTTAGCTTAAGCGTGTGAGGCACAAGCTTAGCTTAAGTGTAACTATATGAAATATAATGATATACTATAGTACATAAGTGTAACTATATGAAATATAATGATATACTATAGTACATAAGTGTAACTATATGAAATATAATGATATACTATAGTACATTAGTGTAACTATATGAAATATAATGATATACTATAGTACATAAGTGTAACTATATGAAATATAATGATATACTATAGTACATAAGTGTAACTATATACTATAGTATATAAGTCTAAGTATATTAGATTTAATGAAATAATATAGTATATAAGTCTAAGTATACTAGATTTAATGAAATACTACAGTACATAAGTGTAACTATATACTATAGTATATCATTATACTATAGTACATAGTATATCATTAAATCTAGTATACTTAGACTTATATACTATAGTATTTCATTAAATCTAATATACTTAGACTTATATACTGTAGTATTTCATTATCCTTGTCTTAGCTAATCTAATTTTGTGTTTTAACTAGGCCCAATGTTACAAAAACAATCTAAACCCTTATGTACTATAGTATTTCATTATATTTCATAATCTAAACCCTTATGTACTATAGTATTTCATTAAATTTCATATAGTTACACTTATGTACTGTAGTATTTTATTATATTTCATATAGTTACACTTATGTACTATAGTATATTAGATTATATAAGTTATATGAAATATAATGAAATACTAGTACATAAGGGTTTAGATTGTTTTTGTAACATTGGGCCTAGTTAAAACACAAAATTAGATTAGCTAAGACAAGGATAAGAAAGGTCTAAGTGTTTGTATACTAAGCGTGTATGTACACGCTTAGCTTAAGTGTGTATGTACACGCTTAACTTAAGCGTGTAGTCTGGTAACGGTCATTTTTCAACGGCTGACCCTCCAACGACTCTATTTCATCGTACAAATACCAATAATGTCGTCCTAAGCCTTGTACACCCTTCTCTATTTCACCCTACAAAAACCTCATTACATGTTAGTATGGCATCTTCGTCGAGTTCGAGTTCAAGTACGAGAGAGAGATTTTGCTTCTGTAATTTTAAGGCGGTCATTCACACTTGTGACCGACAGTGGCAATACGGAAGAAGGTATTGGGGATGCCCAGAATTGGGAATGTACGATGTCCACAAACTTGATAATAAAGGGGGGTGTGATTTCTTTGCGTGGTTCGATCCACCTTACGACGCGAGGGCATACGAGGTCATTATGGAGTTGTGGAAGGAAAGAAAACAACTTATAAAGCAGAATGAGGGTCTTTGTAGGTATTGTTTACGAAAATTAACAAATAAACGTCGTAGGTGTTAGAAAGATAGAAGTAACTATTTGTCATGTTTTGTAGGAAGCAAGCGGAATTAGCGAAAGAGGGAGATCGATAATGAATCAAGCAGAATTAGCTCGAAAATGAATCAAGCAGAATTAGCGAAACAAGGGATGTGATTTTTTATGTTTTGTACTACTTTGCGCCAGTATAGGCCCATTAAATCGAGATAAAAAAGCGAGTTTGTACTACTTTGAACGTAAATAAAAACACATTAAATTAATAATATGAACACATCAAAGCTGTCTAAATATTACATTACATAATCGTGTAATCAATCAAGTACATGAACGGATCCGTCTCCCACATAAATAAAAGGATCTGGTGCCCGACCATATGCAATGCGGTAATCTCGATACATCTTCAAATTCAACTCAAACTTTGTTGTCCACCACAGAATGTTTCGATCTGCGTTTCTGCGCCACGCACCAGGTGTGTGCGGTATTGGCGACCCTTCCTTAAGCACCACCTACATATACACACACAAACTATTTTAGTAGTGAAAACAATGTAACCTAATTTCATAAATATTTTTATTAGAAAAAACCTTTACCGGTATGAAGTGATCATGGTTGCCTACGTGTGTCATGGCAAGAATCTTGTCTGGAGGTCCCATGCTTGATGTCCTATTCCTCAACGGTAAGCAAAACGTCAGAACTTCTCACGTTAATAAGACGAGACCAACCTGATATAGTGTGGCAAACACTAAACCCATCAATGGCATGTGAAGCCAGTATAATTCTGAGCAAGGTTTTCTGCAATGGTTCACTTGCAAGATAAGATCCTCCCAAGACCCTTGTCGAAGACGGCAACGTATTGGCTCGTACAACTCTTGATTGTCAAGCAACTCCGCTACCATCTCGTGTCGGATGTTGGCATATTCCTGCTCTTGCCTCCCCAACAATACAGCCATCGACCGATATCCACAATGTCCGTCGGGGCGTACATCTCTAACATTCTTGATGTACGGAATCCAAAAGTCATCCACATTGTCAATCCCAAAGTTCACCCCCATATGAAAAAGGGGAAAAATAGGTTCTTGAGGCCACTGCAAATCTTCTGTTTGTGATTCTTCTAGTATGGGTTGGGATTGTAAGTCGTCAAAGTCCATCACTACTGCAGTAGATGCACTTGCTTGGTTTATAGGTCGACCTGGGCCTCTACTAGTGCTCGCACTTGCCTTCCCCTTCCCCTTTGTCTTTGGCCCCGCCTTCTTCTCATTCTCGTGGAGCTCATCCCGTCTATGCTCAAACAAGCACTTATCCCTCTTCTCCGTCTTCTCATCCATCTTCTCCTTGTTCCTAGCACCACTTGGCCTTCCTTTTGACTTGATTCCCGTCGGCTCCAACAAAGTACTCTCTTTTGGATGCTCCAAGTCATCGTACAACTCACCTAGTAGGAATGTCGTGCCTTTCTTCAATGTCCCAACCTCTAACCTGGCAAACATTTCACGAAGTCTCATCTCTGTAATGTCCATTCGAACATAGGCAGAAGGGCCAAGTGTTGTGGTTGGAGTCTCTTCCCATTCTAAGTCCCTCCAGAACTCGTGAACGTCTGACGGAATAAGAGGTGTTCTTGAAATGATGGCTCTTGCAATACTGTGCACGCAAGGCAACCCGAGACAATCTCTCACCCAATGGTCGTTGCATTCTTCTGAGAACTCCCCCTTCTTCAACATATCGTAATATCCCAACAACATATCAAAGCACCTATCAGACACTTGGTAGAAGAGCCTAGAAAAAGTAGCTCGTACAACTGCCGGCATCGATGCATCATCGAAATCCGTTGGTCGTTTGGAAAGTGAAAGGTTCATGCTCCCCCTAATCTGATCTATTTGAAGGATGATGGCATGGTGAATCCTCACGATAACTCTGTTGAAGCCCCCTCTGCTAGAGCCAATAATATCTTTCAAAACCTTGTGCATCCCCTCAACCCTGTCAAATCACATGACGTTAGTACGACATTAACAACTATGAGTACAAAAAACAACATATTGTGCACGTCATACCTGTTTGAAGTCCTCGTGAAGAAGTGAAGATGATGATCCGTCCATGCCCTTACTATGCTCGTCTTGTACGGAATAAGCCATGTGCCCTCTACGTATCCGACAAGGCCTTTCTTCCACGATGTCCGTAATACGGCAAGCCTCTCTTCATAGCTTTCTTCACTAGCTGAGCAAAAAAGTGCCCAACATTGGTTTGCAAAGGCATCCACACTTTCCTTCTTCTTCAAGATGGACGAGGCACGTGCCTCGATGCTGTGCTTTATATGCACCCGGCACAAGAGGTGTTGAACTTCGGTGCCGAAAACACTCCGGATAGCAGTTATGAGGGCCTTCTCACAATCTGTCATTATTGCAGTAGGCATCACTCCCAAATCCAAACACAATGCTCGAACTTTCCTCATTATCCACGTGTAATGGTAAATATGTTCCGCCCGGGTGAATGCATAAGCAATGTTGAACGTCTTATGAGTGTTGGTGAAACCAACAATCTCCACAAGTGGCATTCCATATCTACGGAAAACATTTCAAAATACAATACACATTTTTAAATGAAATACTATAACAATTTATGTCATAATAAACTACATATTATTACAATTAATGACTTACTTGTTTGTCTTGTATGTCGCGTCAATGATTATCACGTACGTGAACTTCTTCAACAACCGCAGCGACTCCGGATTAGCAAAAAATAATATTGCAACCTCATCAGTCTTTGCATCCCTCAAAGGATGAACTATGTATTTCTGCTCAACCATAAACCTTATGGACCACTGTGTAACCGTTAAGTCTCCCAGATCCTCGTACTGCAGCTTCTGCAAGAAGTTGGCCACTTGCTTCCTGGAAGTCACATTTCCCGGGAAGTTTTGCCTCAATTCCGAAACAATTTGATTCGGCGTCTTGCGACCGTCTCCCCACCTCCTAGCGCACACCTGCTCCGCCTCGGTCATTCGACCCATGAATGCATGGCCTTCAAAGCTAGTTCGTAGCTTATGGTTGTGTCGACCTTCAATCACACCCAAGATCCACTTTTCACCAACCGTCCATGCCTCTTTCTTCTTGCGAACACCCATTATCTCAAACTTACACCCACACTTTTTGGATCTCGACTTTCGGATTTTAGGAACCGGAAACTCTGGATTCTCTTTGTTCACCTTCGGCCTCCCCGATCTCCAGGGCCCAAATCTATCGCACACTATACTAATTTGGTACAGACTTGAGTTACGCTTCACCAAAGCTATCACAAGCTCCTTTCCTTTTTCTTTCACCCATTTGTACAATTCTTCCTTACTATCCCATACTAGGTCCGTAGTAAAATGCTTTTTATAGTCTTTTCTCTATAAATGTAGCGGTAAATGTTAACTATGTTATACACTAAATATGATTTCCAATTATATACTACGAATTCATGGTAAATATTAGCTACCTAATTAAGTGCAATATTTAAGACACCAATTACGAATTAAAATACCGATGAACGAAAGAGGAATTTTTTTAATTAGGTGCAATATTAAAGAAACTATTTACGATTTAAAATACCGATGAACGAAAGAGCAAGATTTTATACATGCTAAATAGTCTTTCCCCATTTGTACAACTCATCATAACTACATCACTATGTACTACACTACATATGATTTCCAATTATATAACTACGAATTCATGCTAAATATTGGCTATCTAATTAAGTGCAATATTTAACACACTAATTACGAATTAAATTACCGATGAACGAAAGAACGGTTTTTTTTAATTAGGTGCAATATTTAAGACACTAATTACGAATTAAAATAACGATGAACGAATGAGCTCAATTTTTTAAACACTAACCACAAATTCGCCGCTAGGGTCTCAATCGCCTTCCGCTTTCTCGTCTTCCTCGTCTAACACAAATTTCGACTGCATCCATTTGTCGTCCTCCTCCTCTTCTTCTTCACTTTGAACCCACTCGTTTTGTTCGTCACTACTATCCTCACCACTATGATACATCTTTAAAATTTAGGAGTAAACAATTTCAGTTTCTGGGACATGAAATGGACCGTCGACTATAAATAGAAAGAAATATATATGTTAAGCACACCAACGGCTATAATATACACGCCTAAGCTAAGCGTCTGAGAATTTTCCAACGGCTAAATATACACGCTTACACGCCTAAGATACGCGTGTGTTTTTGGTTCTCTCTCGTGGAATCTGTTGTCTGTCTTTTCAAAATACCAAGAATACCCCTATACGCCTAGCTTAAGCGTGTAAAACCACACGCCTATCTTAAGCGTGTAGAATAGCGTCCGTTTAGATAATTTTCCGCGTGTATTTAGCCATAGCCAAAAAAAATACTTCCTGTGCTAGGTCAATTATCCTATTGAGTATTGACAATTAACCCTACATCAAAGGCGAAATGTACTAATTGAGTATTGACAATATATATACTGTTATTCAATCTAATTTAGTATTGACAGTATTGACCCTAGATTGAGAAATCGTGTCTTCTGTAGTTTCCAATCTAATTTTTACTATATCGGAAAAAAAAGGCGAAATGTACTATAACAGTTTAACTATTAGGTCAATATATCCCAAACGTTGGGTTCACTACTGCTCAAACCCTAAATTACGATCAGATCTAGGGTCTGTTCGGTTCGTAAAGATTGAATTGAATTGAAACTGAACTGGGTATAAAACTGAACTGAAACTATAAGGTAAAATTTAAGCTGACGATTGCTAGTCTAATCTATCTCCAACTGAAAAGAGGTAAAGTATATTGCTAAAGAAAAGAATGTTCCGCAAGGTCTAAAATATCTCAAGGTCATTGGTAATAATTGACTCTTTAAATATTATTTATATTTGTCATTTTAGCTTTTGATATAATTATTTAAAAATATGCTTATTAAATTAAAGTACTATAAATTTTTTCAAAAATCTGAAATTTAATAATTACTCGTAATATTTTATACCAATAAATAAAAAAAATTTACATAAAAAATATAAATATAATAAATCATTACCTAAAAACTAAAATGCTATATATTTTTTAATATAAATAAAATATTAAAATAACGTTTATTTCTTAATGGATGAAGTATAAAATAAATAAAACTAATATAAACTATTGCACTTGAGAATTAAGGATTGCATTATTTGGGGTGATCCAAAAACACCCCAGTTTTCATCGTTGAATCACATTTCTTAACAAACCTCATTTTTAAGACAGTTTAACATTGTCACACATCTAAACCTATTATCGGAGCTTACTTTTAGTTGCGATTATATGTAAGTCCTTTTATTTATTGTTTTAAAGACATAAACAAGTGCATGAATTGTTAGAGTTGGATTTTGTTTGAATTTTCCACACGGAAATTAAGCCGTCAACTCAAGTTTGATAATACTCCAAGGAGTAATTAAGGACCGTTTAGTTAGAGCTGGATATGAAGTTTTAATGTTGGATGTAGGAGAACTGATATCGATAAATGATATCGGACAATATAGGCTTTGTTTAACAAAACTAGATTTTTTTAATAATATTTTTAAAAATATCTACTTTTATAATTTCGATAAACATGTAATCAAATTATGTTATTTTTTTTAATATTTATATTTTTTAAATAAAAAAACACATGTCTATAGAGTTACTTTTTTATTAAACGTAAATATTTGTTTACACAAAAAATATTTTTCAATTAATTATCAACAAAAAAAAAACACATCAAACAAACCCACAATAATACGAAACTGAGTCATTTAAAATCCAAATATCAAATTGATTGATATTGAAAACCAGCCTAATTTTTCTTCTTAAGAGCAAAAGACAAATTGATAATTTTAATGATCCCTTTCAAATTTCAATAAGTCGGTATCTTTTAAGCAAAAAAAATTAAGTACGTATCTTACCGACATCGACGACATACTGATATTTGTTTGGTTGCAATCGAATAAATACGTCTCCTTTTTTGCGGGAGATTGAGTTTCCAATTTTATTTATATAAAATAACTAAGTAAAATCAATTCAAAATCCGATCAAATTCTTCTAACTTAGAGTTTGTTTGATAAGATATATTAAAAATAAGTATTTTTAAAACTTTGGAGTTTTTGAAATTTATACTTCACAATTTACTATAAAAATAATTTATAATTATATTTTACCAAACATTATTATATTACAAAAAAAAATATTTACAAAAAAATTATTATAAATGTGTATAACATACAAATAGTGACATATCCGATATTCAATCACAATTTGTGCCAGTATTGTAATTTTAATTACTACCCAATATACATGGTTGCAGAACATGAACATAATTTACTTGATTGATATTATTCCTTATACAAAATCCAAAAGAAATAAATACCACTCCATCTACAATTTGTCCAACAATGAACTTTAGAGAGAGAGAGAGATCAAAGAAGAAGAGTAAACTAGAACGAGTTAATTGAACCAAAAAACTAGTCAAAAGCCTCAGCCCATTCCTTCCGCCAACCAATTAGCAGCCTCCATTGACCCCTCCAAACACACCCTATAACTCTATCTCCACATTTCCAACTTCTTTCTTTCTTTCTTGCTTCCTTACTTTTGTTTTATTGTTTTTGTGTCAAATCCCTTTCTTCATTCTTACATAATTATAAAGTGTCCATATTTATATTAATTAATAATTGCAGGTGAGGTGAGCCTTTTGAAATTCCTTCCTACATCAAACAAGTATCTCTTCTCTTCTTCTCCATTCCACATTTTTATCTCCTACACTCAAAAGACAATGAAGAACCAAACCCACCAAGACAACAACAATAACAAATTGATATCACCGAAACTCTTGAGCATCCAACTCAGCCTCCACGGGGTCGTCCTCGGCTTGCTAGTGTTCACCACCGGAGTAGCCATCGGAACCACCCTGTTCTCCTCCTCCTCCTTAGACATCTCAATCCTCCTACGCAACCTCAACTACACAAACTCCACCTCCGTCGACCGACTCCTCTTCGCCTCCAACAACGCCACCCACGTGGACACCGCCCTTGACAATGCATCCGAGGTGTTCATGCACGAGATGGACGACGGCGAGCTGATGTGGAAGGCCTCTATGGTCCCTAGGATCAAGGGGGACCCACTTCATAGGACCCCCAAAGTTGCATTCATGTTCTTGGTGAAGGGGGGAATTCACTTGGGTCCGTTGTGGGAGAAATTCTTTAAAGGAAATGAAGAGCTTTATTCAATCTACGTCCACTCTCCTCCTTCTTACAACGGCTCTTTTGCTCACCATTCTGTTTTCCATGGCCGTCGAATCCCAAGCAAGGTTAGTTAGTTTTGCTCCGTTTTGTACTTTTGTTTTATGAAATGTTATTGGTTCGTTCAATTGAGATAGCTAAACCCAAAAAAAAATGTGATGGAACTATAATTAATTAATAATATTATCCAGCTGAAAATGGACAGTCAATGATCAGAAGAATGTCAAACTAGCCACCGCGGCTTTTACCAAAAATATTTTTTTATTGGGTCAGGGGCGAAGACAGACGAAGCTAAAATCTTACGCGATAAAAATTTCGTGTGGTTTAAATCTAACGTAGTTTAAATTCTATTTCGTAAAAATTAATTTAATTTTTTTTTATAAAACTTAAGGTAATTTTTATATGAAATGAATTTTTTTTTATAATTTAAATTTGTTAAGACTGACTGAAATTACATTTTTAAATAAAATGAGGTGAGAAAATTTAAGGTAATTTAATTTTTATTACTTCAATTTATTAAGGCTGGTTGAAATTACATTTTAAGATTAAATAAAAAAAAATTAATAAAAGTTTTTTTTTTCAGAGCACCTCTCGACCCCACGTAGCTCCGCCCATGATTGGGGGTTATGATTTATGGAATTATACCGTCCGTATTGGCGTAAACTTTGGCGTGATGATTGGTTTGACAAGTTGAAAAACTACAACCCCCATATGCATCTGAATTAAATCAATTGGGTTTCCAAACGTACTAATAAGTAATAATGATGATTTTTTTTAAATTTATTTACTTATATGTATACAAGTGGCATTAATAAATCAAAGGTTAAGCAAAGTTTTGAATGTCTGTTGTGCAGTCCCCAGATTTTGTCCACAAGTAGTAGAAAACACCTTCAATTGCAAATTTGCAACCAATTTAGCCTTCTTTTATGGGTTCAACCATCTTAACTTTGGATTCAATCTTAGACCAAATTAAAGTATTCTCTTTTTTCTTATTTGATGCTTGATTTCATACCACCTTTGCTTGGATTCTACTCTCTTTTGGCAACCCAAAAGGATAACCTTATGATTCATTGATTCCTTTCTTTGATCACAACCTTTTCAACTCATTCAATCTTTCAAATATTCTTCTTCTGATCATCTCCTTTGGTACCATTGCAGGAAGTTCAATGGGGCGACTTCAACTTGGTCGAAGCAGAGCGTCGATTGCTAGCCAACGCCCTCCTCGACTTCTCCAACCAACGATTCGTCCTCCTATCAGAATCCTGCATCCCATTGTTCAACTTCTCCACAATCTACTCTTACCTTATTAACTCCAAACAAACCTTCGTAGAGTCCTATGATCTTCCGGGACAAGTAGGCCGTGGTCGATACAGCCCTCGTATGAAGCCGGTTGTCACGCTTTCCCAGTGGCGAAAAGGGTCCCAGTGGTTCCAACTCGACCGTGAACTGGCGGTTGAAGTGGTTTCGGATGACAAGTACTACGGCGTGTTCAAGAGGTACTGCAAGGGCTCGTGCTACGGGGACGAGCACTACTTGCCTACCTTCGTCAGCACCGAGTTCTGGCAGAGGAACTCGAATAGGTCCTTGACTTGGGTCGACTGGTCCAGGCGCGGGCCCCACCCGGGTACGTTCCAGAGGCCGCGGGTCACGGTCGAGTTCTTGGAGAGGTTGAGGAACAACCACTCTTGTGAGTACAATGGGAAGCCAGGAAATGCTTGCTTCATGTTTGCTAGGAAGTTCCCACCTAGCAGCTTAAGCAGGCTGTTGTTGTTTGCACCAAAGGTGTTGAAGATCAAATGATGTACTTTTGTTGTGTATAGGCAAGTGTTCTTGAGATGGGTTTTGTTTGTTATATATATACTCATCAGTCACCATTCATTCATTTATATGTTCAAAGGATTAAAGCTTGTAAATGGAAGCTCCATTTGTGCATTCTTATTGTAATCTTAAATAAAATGCAGAGAATACTGGTTTTGTTTTCATGTCTACTTCATTTGTACTGTGTAAATTTCAAATCACAGTACATTAAACATAATCATGCCTTACCTTCCTGTCACATCTGGACCCAGAGAGCTCTCATGGGTTTGCCCATCTGATTTGATGTCAAGGAAATGTTGGTTCTTGCTGAAACAAACAACCAAGAAAAACTATTGAGGATTCCTCTCCTTACAATCAACTTTGTTTAACATGTCACGAACGGTTTAATGAGTGGATGTTGTTGCACTACCTTTTCTTTAGCAGAGGATTCAAGGCTTCTAGTAAGTGGGTATGGGCACACCGGAATCTGAGGTCAGGTTCTTGTATACGTTTTGGAGTCTACGGGTAATGGGTCCTACCTGCCCGTCCCCAACTAAACGACCATCAATCTTCACAGCCTGTGCAAGATGCAGTTACATGATTATTAGTAGTGTTTCACGATCATCATACAAGCTGTTTCCTGAAGAATCTTTGTGGAGATGATTAAGGGAAAGGAACAGTGTTAGATTGAAACTTACCGGACTAAGTTCTCCCATTGTTCCTGTTGTCCAGACCTGCAACAAGAAGAAGTTATCAGCAATCAGAACAAAAATTATTGTGTCTGAGGTAAAAGCTATGTTAAGAATCACGGGTTCAGAAGAATTAGACCTCATCTGCGGTATGGAATTCTGATAGGCTGATTCGTCTCTCTTCTAAGAACAAACCTTCCTTCACAACAAGATCCATGACCTAGGATGTTCAAACCAGCTTATTACTCATTAAAATATGTAATGCAATCAGATGTGTTTCATTTCATTGGATGAACCTGTATTTGTATTCCAATATCCAGTTTCCAAAAATTCATCAAATTATACATTTTTTACTTTTGTACAGAGTATAGTATTGAATAAAAGATTTAACTTTGGAATGCGCCAGCAAGTTCTTATTATGCAACTTACAGTGGCTCGAGTTATCCCAGGAAGGCAGTAATCGGCATGAGGAGTTACAACTCGACCCCTCTTCACTAAGAACTGCAACGTGAATGCAAGGGCGTTTTCAGCAAGTTGAAGAACCATGAAGAAAAACTAGGATTTTCGGTATACAGGGGTACAATGTCTTACTATGTTTGTAGCATTTGTTTCAGAAACATAACCATCCTTGTCTAGCATTATGGCATCGTCGGCATTTGCGTTATTTCCCTCTATCTGCATAATCATCAACAAAGTTACATATAATTTCAAAGTAGTACAATATTTTCACTCTTTCTTATCTTCTTAAGCACTCCTGCAACCAGCTCGATAGAAACCAAGACCTAAACACATGTTAAATTCATCAAAGGTTTCATTTCTAAAGGACTGAAACCATTTTTTGCATTGAAACGGAATCTGATTGTTTTAACAAACAAGTTGGTACAAATAACATGTCTATGGCGTATCAGGAGTGTCTTACCTTGGCAAGTATGTTGTTGAGGAGGTTGTTGTGATGAATCTTTGAATCCAAATTCTGAAAGGAGATGGAGTAAAGGAAATAAGCAACTAAAAAACTTTGCTCTAAAGGAGGGAATGCACAAGATAAAACATAAGAAACAGGGCATTCCTACAGTTGACCCATGTAACTATTGGTATCTAGATGCATCAAAGACTATATTAAGACTCACATTTGGAGAATTTCGACGTGTTGTGGCAGTAACCAAGACTATTCCTTTGGTGTTGTCATAAACAGGAGGTTTCCACTCCGGAAGCACTGCATTTTTAAAGGCAATATACCAAAACAATAGTTGCATCAGAGTATAAAATTTTCCGAAATCACATCAAGCTAGCATATACCTTATTAACAAACGAGCTGATATTTTTTATAATGTTGACTATTGTGACTATACTTCATTTGACATCAGGTAAATTAGCAAACAATAGGTCAATATACTAATTGGAACTAACATACCAATTAAGGTGCAGCCGTAAAGATTGAATGCAGGACTCATCCCAGAAGTAACCTGATCAGAGTAGCAATATCACAAATTAATAGTGTTATATCTAGTCACCTAATGAATCATGGTACTGAGATCTTCATTGGAAAAAACCATGTCTCCAAATGGAACCAAACAGCCATACAATGACACTGAAAATTACCTTTTTCCCGCGGGTTAGACTTAAGCGGATATGCGCGTTATCAAACATGCCATTCCTAATAAGAGTTGTGAAAATGGCTTCCTTCACCTGTAATTAACAAGAGTAGTATTGACAATTAATTTCTGAATAGGAGATGCAAGTCCAAACTGTTCATAGACTGGCTTCAGAATCTCACCTCATCACGTGTAGGCATGTTACTGAACGCCAAAGCTTTTGCTGAGTCAAACATCCTGGATAAAAGAAGGTTTCAATTGCTCATAATCCTTAGAAGAAAAGGTGAAGGTTCCATAAATACCAAAGAAAACATACTAGGGAAAACAATTTCATACTTTGTAAGAATACTTGATATCACTGTTTAGCTTTTCACAGTAACCATTTTCTTTATATCAACGCGACGCAACCAAAATTCGATTACAGATGTGATAAGTCGAACGTATAAACAAGAAGTTCAAGATAGCTCTAATAAAACTTCCAAGGTTTTGAACTAACCTATCTAAATGCTCTTCAAGCTTAAATATCTTCCCATTGTAAACTCGGAGCCCTTCCCATACTGAATCACCACCTTGCACGACCGAGTCAAATACTGAAACCTTCAAAGGATCAAAGGGCACAAACGATATAAGCACATACAAATTCCATTTCACACCAGAAGAGATGCCCTTATAGATTTAATTGCTTAATCATAAAATTACCTTAGCATTTTCACGGGGTAAAATCTCATCACCAACCCATGCAAGAAGCTTCGCATTTTCAGGGACAGGAAGATTAGGGTCAGGCAAAGGTGACTTCAGCAAAGATAATGATCTTTTGACATGGCGTCGCAGGAAGTTGTAGAGAGGTAGACTCTGCTCTAGTAAGTCATAAAGGGAAGATGGGAACGGCTGGAGAAGATTAAATAAAAAAAAGATAAAGATATGACAATATAAATACTTCTACAAATTTTCAAAATAAAAATTCACAAACATTTTTCCTGATCTTTCTAGAAGTATAAGACTATTCTCATTTTTCGTTGTCTCTTGACCCTTACTAACCGCTTTCAAAATTGCACAATTAAAGCCAGAGCATGCCAGTGATTAAAAAGGCGCAGCCAAGGTGCGCCTAGGCGCGCCTGGGAAGGCCTGGCGCCTGCCTCGCCTGAGGCGTGCCTCAAATGGCTAGGCGACCCCTAGGCGCGCCTCTGGCGCCTAGGCTCTCAGGCGCGCCTTGGCCATAAGCGCGCGCCTCTCAGTTGTGCATATACCAGAACGTTTTTTAGTATCTTCCTGTTATCCTTTTTTGATTTTTTAAAATTCTTTATAGAAGATTTGGTTTCCTTATATATTATAAAGTATCTTTTACCCTCTATCTTTATAAATATATTCACTTCCAAGAAGAAACGTTCTGATTTCCAAAGCAAAGACTCTTCCTCTTCCTTGGTTCCTAATTCCTCCTCTCTTCAAGTTCTTCCCTGGTTCCTCCACTTCAAGTTCGGCTAGCTGTTGCCTGCTGTATTCATCTTCCTGGTTCGGCTTGCTGCTGGTGCGTTTCTTTCTCCAGGTAAGTGTTTCTCTGTTTTCTTTTTTCTTTTTGCTGGTGTGTCACAACCAGAAGAGGAAGAGGATGAAGAAGATGATGTCACAACCAGAAGAGGAAGAGGATGAAGAAGATGATGAAGACTACAATTCTGCTAATGGAGATGATGAGGGTGTTTGTCTCAACCAAGAGGAAGAGGAAGAGGATGATTTAGACCTTTGATTGACCCACTTCACTACTTTTTATGCTTCAAAATTGGTCTTTTTTATGATTTAGACTTGATTTTCCTACTTATTTACTAGTTTAGACTTGATTTTATAACATCATGGTGCTTTAACTTAGTTTTATTTCATTATAAACTGGTTTTATAACATTTTGATCATGAAGTACACGTTTTTGAGCATTTTTGTGGCTAGGCGCGCCTAGGCTCCAGGGTCCCCTGCGCCTAGGTGCGCCTTGAGCCTTTTTAATCACTGGAGCATGCTATGGATTTTGCTTATGAAATGAACTTTCATCGTGCATAAGGAAACATAATTCTGTGACAAATGAATAAAAGCAAAAGAAACTCAACCTTAGGGTACTTATTTGGTGAAGAAAAACATGTGGACTTATGTACACTCCCGTACCACCACGGAGCCCAGACTCCATCCACAGCCTTTGGTCCAACTTCCCATCTAGGAAAAAAAGTTTAGTAAAATTTGCAATAATAAGGTTGCTAATAAGTAGACAGCATTGATTTCAAGAGTAAGTGTAAGAGTAATAACAGGAGAAGCATTAATGTAAATTACATACTTGAGCATTGAAGGTTGGAAAGGAATATCCAGATCTTGACAAAGACCGCGCAAAGTACCCTACAGATTGATAAAGAGTAAATATTTGATGATAGAAATTAAGTAGTTCTGAACAAAATGATTTAATAAAACACTCTGAAGTACCTCAGGATCCTTTTGCAGTTCAGCTGCATCTATGATAGGTGGTGCTTTCCCCAGTCCACAGAGTTCACTGTATATGGCAACGAGCTCGGCCAAACCTATCTCAAGGAAAGTTGGCGGCACCACTTTCTCAAAGGATGCCTAAACATTACAAACATGAACCGAGTGAATAATACATGCACGAAAACACCCAACAACAGATGTAAAAAGATTATGGTCATAAATCATAAATGTTGTGAGATGCCAATGTGTTAGTAGAATTATACTGATATAAAGTTAAAGTGGGATTTGATTTATAAAGGGTTTTCCTAAAATGGAGTAGAAGTTTTGATAATCAATGATTCATGGATGACAAAGACATGCTGAAGTAAAATCATACCAATACATCAAGTGGATTTCGTATTAGAATAAAGTGTTTCCCCTTCTTCATCAAATCATCTTTGAGACCAGGAAGACGTTGTTTCGACATGTGCTGTACACAGGATAGGGGGGGGGGGGGGGGGGAAAGGAGCCAAATTAAGAATTAAGTTGAAAGCATTTGTTTCTGGCTAAGATGCTATCAACTGCTATGGAAGTAATAGAGTCGTTTGACTTCATTAAGGATCATGCTGGCCTGCTTTCTGAAAAACTCCACGCCCTTGACAGAATTATAGTGTATTTTGATTAAATCATCAGCATGTTATAAGTAAAAAAATCATCATTATGTAACGCATCTGAGAACTTTAAATACTTCCAATAGCAAATGTTTTGCCAAAAGATTCTGAAAATTGTTCAGAAAGCAGGTAGCGCCCATTTCAGAATGTGTGATCCACACGGTCCTATTTATATAAAGCAATTAATGAAGCAAAATACTGTAGATCAATTACCTTGCAAAAACGGTACCGCTTCTTTCCAGGTGCAAAAATGACCTCTTTCATAACCTTGTCTCCATCAGCTTCCTATTGCATTTATTGGACAACAACAAACATACAATTCACGTAACAAGCTTCAGATATTCCCTTCAAGCATGCAATTCTCATAAAGGATCTCCAAACTGATACGGTTCCACCACTTAGAACAAACCAGTGGGAAGAAGTAAAGGCTCCACTTTCCTGAATTCTAGCTTTTATTTGTTTATGGCTTGTTTATTGCATTATTAGTTAGTGGGATGCATTTGTTGGCATTAGTGGTTTAGTGGCCGTAGTAGTTTCCATTACAGTTATTAGTTTCCCCTTTATATAGTCTAGGCCTCTACTTTGTAAGCATCATCTTTCAATTAGTAATATCACAAAACGTTGAAGATTTCTTCAGCAAATTGTTGTGTTTGTGAGATCCTTGCAACACAATCCTTTGGGTGAGATTCTTACCTAGAGTGGACTCTATCACAAACCATCAACATCTAGAAGTTGGTGAAATAGGGATATTCTCTATCTTGCAGCAATAGTAAAGGATTTATGATGCTACATAAGCTATAGGCATCCAAAGAGGAGTAAAAATCTTGCTGATTAGAATATCAGGACTACATACCATGCTTGATAGAACCTTCTCACGGTAAGGCCTGGTTACTCCAGTAACCCGGAGAAAATGGGCATATAAGGGTTCATCAAGCACTTCAATATCATCGCGCTGAAGAAGAAATCAGAAGCAATGAATAATAAGATATTACAGCATCTTTTTCATTGCCATCATTAATTATAAGGAAGCTATATAGAATAGAATGCTGGTCCCATAAAGAGCAATCATACAAAGTGATTTATGACCAAATGACAACTCCAACTGTAAAATTGACCTAAGATTCCACAATAGCATCTTCAGTTGTAAACCCTAGAACCTATGAAAACCTTATATAAACTCCTATTGACCAATTCATTAGAGACTGATGCACTGAAACAAGAAATCAAGGAAATGTTCTCATTTGGGCGACAAATTGGGGGCGAGGGTTTATAAATTACTATAGTCAACGATACAATGTAAACCCACCAGACCCAAATTCGTTGATTTCTTGGATCAATTACACCAAAAACTGACAAGAAGAAGAATCAAGATATGTGCTTTTTTGCAGGGGATGAGAAGAGAAACAGAGGGAGTACTTGGGCGAAGGAGTACATAAGACTGGTGCTGAGGGATCTGGGTGCAGACCACGAATGGATCACTTCGACTTCCTCCATTGACACGAAACACGATTAGGTCTTGAATGAGCGAAGTTGTATGATCACTGGATTACTACACAGATGAAAAACGCAGTGGAAAGAAATGAATAATGAAAGCAGTGGAAGGCTTCAATGAATTTCAGTGGGATTTGATTCCGTGCAGCTAATTTGGTATGATGGCGAGTCAGGTGACTGTGTGAAAATTAACCGTACAAATAGAAAACGAAATTAGGTCAACGCCGATTTGATGTAGTTTGATTCTTCGGGATTTTGATCGGGGTGCCAACGGAGAGTCATTGATACGGCGATACGTACGTGCAGCCGTATTTTTCGGTTTCTTCAATGATCATCTGATTCATCTCATGGGTCAAGTACCCCCCCTGGAACTATAAATTACACAACTTCAGTGTAAATAGTACACTTGATAATCCCATCTTTGATCTCTTCCGTACAAGACTTTTGTCCGTTTGTAGATTAGAATACTTCAATTTTTTCTATATTTTATGTGGTGTACTTAAGAAATAAATGTAGAAATTTTAATAAATAATTATCAGGCTATTTTAGGTAAAATGTAGTTATAATATTTGTTCTTGAAAAATTAATTTTGATCATTTTAATTTCATATGTCTATACACATTGGTTTAAAAAAAGGCGTGTAAAAATAATAATTAAAATTGGAGTATATTTTATCCGAATAATAACATTCTTAAAAATTGTAAGAGCTAACATGTCATGTATTATCAAAAGTTTTTTTCTAATATATGTCCATGTGTAATGACATATGAAAGTAACATGGACACACAATAAGAATTCCATATTTAGTAAAAATATTTTTTTAGTCACTATTTTTTTTTTTTCTATGGGTTTACCCATTCTACTTTAGAAAATAATTTTCAAACTTAAACTCTTAACATACACATGAACACAAACTAAAAAAAAATCGATTATCTAGAGAGAGTATAAGACAATAAAGTGAGTGACCAAGAAAATCTAGATATAGGATTACCCAACCCATATGAAAAGAGCAATAATCTTAATATTGATCTCGGAAGGATCCTCATCTTGCTTGTTTATTTGTTACATTTGACCTTGTAATTGCTTAACTGATTCATTTGATCTTCATATTTTACATTTGTTCTTTTGAGTTAGACACATTCTACATTTGTTGGATAATCAATATTCTACATTGGTATAAATGAAAGTGTATTGGAGATTATTTGTCCTAAACTGGGGTCTTATAGGTGAGTCTTATAGAATTTTTTTAATATAATATTTAAATTGGGCTATAAGACTCATCAAGGGTTCCAAATTTGGGGTAAAATATGGGACCGTCCCATACACAATTTTTTGGCATCAAAGTGTCACGTGACACTCTCTGATTGGCGCGCGTTGTTGTACGCCACATGACAATCAACGGATGGTCAGGATTTATTCTTGACCGTTCGTTATTTTTTTTTAAAATTCATATATTTAAAAATTGGTTGCTTAAAAAAATTAAAAAAAATATCATAATTCTAATTACATTTTTATCTATCCATAGACATCCATTTTGTATATATTTGGTTGATTTTAATACTTTTTCTGTATTATAGCTATCATTAAGTGAAAATAAATCATTTTATTTTAGTATTGATATTTTAAAATAAAATAAATACCAATTTAATTTAGCTTTATGAAAATTACATTGTAGTTTTTATATAAAAAAATAATATAATTGTAATTTAAACTAAACCTAAAAGACCCATCTAAGAGACCCCAATAAAACCTCAAATAAAATCCCAAATACACCGCGGTGAGTTCCATCGCGGGGCGGCGGTGTCTTTTTCAGCTTCTGCGACACTTTAATAGAAACACCATAACTTTTGATTCTCAACTCGGATTGCGCTCATATTTTGAGGACTTGCAGTAGACTTCAAGATCTAACTCCTCGAATTGGAATCACTTCATTTGGACATCTGAGTAGAGAGAACGAACCATTTGAATTCAGCACATTGTTCTTCTACTCTTCAATACACTTCAAACCTCTATAAATCTCATGATTTCTTCACTTCTCTCCACAACTTCTGGATTACAGACTTAGCCACAATTAGATTGTTTCGCTATTTATGTGTTGTTTTTAATCATTAAGTCGTGTATCATGTGATGTTTGTCGTTAAATTTCGTTATTTGGTTTAGTTCATGTTGTTTTCGCATGTTGTTTTATTTTCATAAATTTATGTATCACTTTTGTTGATTTGTCTATCAATGTATGTTTGTCTGTCTTAATTTTAAATAAATAATATAATTAAAATAAAATAGCATTAATAAATTTAATGTATGATTTTTTTATTATATTAATATATAATAAGGGATAATAATATAATAAATGGTATATTATTAATTTAATATTAACCTAAGGATATAATTGTAATTTAAACTAAATCTAAAAAACTCATCTAAAAGACCCCAATAAAAGCCCTCAATACACCATAGGTCTCATAGCAAATAATTCTCTCAAAAACCCTCTATAAGACCCATCCTATAAGACCCCATTAAAGATGCCCTTATGTGTTTTTTATATCTTATCTTAATTAAAACTGTGTTGCATGTTTATTTATTTATCAGGAAATTTGAGTGTTTAGTTGCTTCAGAAGAAAAAAAAAATAGGGTTTTTATTAACAAAATTGATAGAGAGCAAGAGCCTAATTTTTCTTTATTTTAGATTAATGGAAGTGCGAGAGTAGTAGTATATTGAATTTTTATTTTTATTTGTGTTCGAATCCTCTAAAAAAACACTTTTTATTGAACCTTAATTACTCGGATCAAAAACGGAAAACAATCGAAATCATTCAAACATGACATTGGTGATTAGATAGATCGGAACAGAAAGGAGAGGAATTGAATTGGTTTCAGAATTTGAGGGAGTTAACAAGCGTGGAAGTAGACCTTTACAAGTCCGGGCCAGTCCGGACCGTCCGTCCGGTTTAAAACCGGGCTTAGATAGTAACAGTGGTCTGTCGGGCCGAGCCCGGCCCGATACATAAACGGGTCGGGTACGGACACTTTTATAGGCCCGAACGGGTTTAGAGGCCCGGCCCGGTATCCGATTAAAATTTAAAATAAATAAGTATAGTTTTATATATATTATATAGTGTTTTAAATATGTATAGTTATTAAATTTTCAGCCCTTAATATAGTATATAATATATATAATTATATATGCTATATAATATAAAGTATAATTATATATATATAATATAAACCGGCTCAGTCTACCAGGCGGATTTGGACAACGATTTCAGCCCGTTTGAATCGGGCGAGCTTAGCCCAACCCGATCAACCCAGCTGAAATCGTCCCAAAAGACTAGCCCGAACCCGACCCGGGCCCAGACTTGTACAGGTCGAAGCAATGGAACACTACACTTACTATATCTCCAAATTGGATAAAATTATGTTTTTTTCCCTCTATTGTAAAGTCCATTCTCATTTTGTGCGTTGCCTATAAGTTTTCTCTTTAGTTAATTATTAATTACAAGTTGCAAGCCATGTAAAGTAGGAAAAAAGGTTTCTAAAACAAGAAAATCTTTCTTCCTCGCCAACCTTGAAAATCCTGCAAAACATGAAGCATAAAAAGTGGTAACCTTCTATTGGGTTTCCATGATTTAAAGCAAAACATACATTAGCTGTTGTTGAAACTTTGACATGAAATCACCAACCAACGCACTTATCTTTCCCAACACAAACCTCATAAAAAGGGCTCAGCTTCATTCACAGTAGTTAGATATCAGAATAAATGAAAAAAGCAACATCCTACCTTGCAAAATGACCTCCTTTCTTCACATCACCTTCTTAGTCTCCATATTCATCATCATCATATTCATACCAAACACAAGCTCCATTGATTTCAACTACTCTGCAGTTTTCAACTTCGGGGACTCGAATTCCGATACAGGAAACCTCGTATCCGCTGGCTTTGAAGAGCTCAATCCTCCCAATGGACAGACTTACTTCCAGAAACCCTCTGGCAGATACTGTGATGGCCGCCTCATCATAGATTTTCTAAGTAAAAAAATCTCCATGATTCTTAATTGCACTCAATATTTTGGAAGGTATGTTTGTGGAACTCTAATCTGATGATGATTTCAGTGGATGCAATGGATCTTCCATTCTTGAATGCCTATCTGGATTCAATAATATTGCCCAATTTTCGGAGGGGAAGCAATTTTGCTGCAGCAGGATCCACCATACTACCAGCAACAGCATCATCTATTAGCCCTTTCTCTTTTGGAGTTCAGATTTCTCAGTTTCGCCAATTCAAAGCTCAAATCCTTGACTTGATCTCCAAGAGTAGGTTCTTTGATCCGGTCTAGTTTTTTGTCATAATTATGTACTAGGTTTGTCTGCGCCCGTAATGTACCTATTTACATATCGGCCCATGGACTTTGTCACATAACAATAGGAAGATGATTCAGAGAAGAAACTTTACCCAACATAAATTAGGTGGGTTTGGTGAGTTTGTTGAGACACTGATGCAATTGTTTAGTGTAGGTGGGAAATACAACAAGTTCATTCCATCAGAAGATTCTTTCTCCAAGGGACTCTACATGTTTGATATAGGCCAGAACGACATTGCTGGCGCGTTCTACTCCAAGACATTTGATCAAGTGATTGCCTCCATTCCACCTATTTTGGTGGAATTTGAAGCTGGAATTAAGGTAACCACTAACCAGCTCATGATCAAGCTCTAAATGTGAGAAATCTGAACAGATATGATCATCACTTTACAGAGATTGTATGATGGAGGAGCAAGGAACTATTGGATCCACAACACGGGCCCACTAGGTTGCTTGACTCAGAACGTGGCTGCATTTGGAGCTGACCCATCAAAGCTTGATGAGCTAGGGTGCGTCAGCGCACACAACCAAGCTGCTAAGCTCTTCAACTTGCAACTTCAGGCTCTTTGCAAGAAGCTTCAAGGGCAGTACACCGATGCAAACGTTACCTACGTTGATATCTACACAGTCAAATCAAATCTAATTGCAAAATACTCTAGATATGGTAAGCCTTCACTAGTTTCAATATGATTTGAATCCTGTGGAAAACTAGTTGATGTAACTAATGAAAACACTTCTGGGCAGGATTTGAACAACCGATTGCAGCTTGCTGTGGCTATGGAGGTCTGCCACTGAACTATGACAGCCGGGTTTCCTGTGGGAAGACAAAGGTTATAAATGGGACATCAGTCACAGCAAATGCGTGCAGTGATAGTACTGAGTATGTTAACTGGGATGGGATTCATTACACAGAGGCTGCAAATCAATATGTTGCTTCACAAATACTCACAGGGAAATACTCTGATCCGCCTTTCTCAGATAAGATGCCTTTCCTTCTAAAACTAAAGTTCTAATACATAAATTAATAGATATTTCTTAAGAGAAAGGGTTTGATTACTTATGTCAATTCATTGTGTCTCCAATAACATCATGATGCACAAATAGTTGAGTTTGGTGATACGAAAGAATGTTAGATCATATTTCAGAAAAGTGATAATTGCTTGGCAATTTTGCTTAAATGTCACTAGAATGCAGTGTTGCTTTCTCGTTGTGTTCCTGTGAATGGAAGCAACTCTTTCTCATCAATCAATAAAGAATGGCAATGAAAAGTTCCCAAGTTTAACTTATGTCATACCAAATACTAATCGAGTGTACATCAAGAAATTTGTGACTTCCCTTAGAAGCAACTCTCTTGCTTTGGATAAGGTGATCCGCCACTGAATTATGATAGTTGGGTTGGTTGTGGAATACATTAATCAGAAGGCATTGAAATCAAGTATTCTTGAAAAAGATGGCAAATTGTTTTAACTTAGTTATTACTCCGTAACGGTACTAGAATGACAGCTTGATTAGCTTGTATAGATTTTAAATTTCCTTATAGCACAAAATCCCCCAAAACAGTAATATACTAATATCATACTTTAGCAAAAGATATGAATACATTGCCTCAACAAGTTCTCATCAGCAGCTGGTTTATCAAGGTTTACAATCAATTTGTACAAGTATTTGATACACCAAAGGAACAGAACAGAATTCCTCTGAGCATAAATCTACAAAAATACAGTTATTTCTTGGAAATATAAGCATAGTATTGCGCCATGGGCACAACAAAAGCAACGACCAACAAACCTCCAACAACAAGACTGAACTGGCTTCGTTTCTCCTCGGTCTCTTCCTTGGTCTTAAAGTTGGATTCTCTTTTGTTGTCCTTAACAGATGGCCCACCAGTATCCGGGAGACCATCAATGGCAGCAACTAGCCTTTTCGCGCTGCTGTAAATTGCTTCATTGTATTTCTCATCAGTTGCAAGGACTGCAAATACAGTAATCCAGTTACTGAAATTCACATTTCTCTACCACCAAGCCACTTGAAAGTTCTAAACACATTCTAGAGTTTCTAATCTTAGATTATCATGATCCAGCCCCAGCAACATACTCCATTAATTCATACTCATTATGCAATCCAATAATTTCCTAGTTTAAACACTAACTTAGCTGAAAGATTGCATGAATAATAATCAAAAGAAGCAATAATTCCACTGATGAGTTACATGAGTACCCTTGCCATTTAAAAATACGTCATCAGTTTCTGTTCAATGACATCAGTTAATTCAGTTATGCTCCATCAATGTAATTTAATGATCTGTAAATTTAGCAAATTAACATAAACAATAGAATTATTATGCCAAATGTGAAGGTACATAAAACTGAATTTTTCCTACTAAAAAATTTATCAGTTGCAGAGAAGACTGATACAGTGCTAAAAACAGAACATCAGATTTTACCAGGAAGGTTCTCTGAAACAGTTGCATCAAGAATAGGATCCCCAACAGCCTTCACAAAAGAAGGCCCTCCAGTGACGGCGCCTTCCTTTTGGCTGGTGACGAGCACCACAATTCCCTTGTTATCGCCTTCTTCAACAGTTGGATACCACCGCTCAAGAACTTGATCAGCGTACTCAAATGCATCCGCTTTGCTCTGCAACAGGGGAAAAAAACAGCTTTCAGTACTCAAATTTAGATTAATCTTCTAGAGCGTTTATTCACACAATGAAGAAAAGGAACTTACTGTTAATTTGCGAACGGTGACGACATTGATGCGAAAATTCTTCCGGGACTCGAGATCGGACAGGAGGCGTTTCAAGTCGGATCTGGTGACGCGGCTGAGGACGCCGGCGTCGTCTACGACGTAGGATTCCTTGGGAGGGCCTTCGCTCAAGACGTCGAATTCGGAGGCGAGAGCGGCGGGAGCGAGCGGAGAGAAATTGAGCGCTAAGGAGAGAGCCAGAGCCGCTATTCCCTGGTGAATGTGAGATTTCCAGGTCGTTACGGCGGGAGAAGAGGGCGGAATTAGGGATTTGAAGGAGTGTTTGTTGTTGAGATTATAAGAGACGGATTTTGCAGGAGGGAGGAAGGTGGATCTGGAATGTGGAGAAGAAGAGGAGCTGCATTTTCGAGGGGGGAAGAGGGGGTTGAAGGAGGTGGGAGAAAGGATGGTTTCCATGGAGGAGATGAGTTGGAGAAAGAGGAGTGTGAAGTTGTTGGAGAAGAAGAGGAGTTCATTTTTGTGGATTGGAATTTTGGTGTTGTTTTTGGAATTTGGTTGGCTGGAGTTTCTTCCGCAGATAAACCTTTCCTGTCCCACTCCGGTGGTGCCGTGGTGGAACCCGCATGGCTCCATGAGAAACGGGTTGTTGGACTGGGCTGCTGGCGTTACTGGGCCGTGTTGGGCTTCATGCTCATTGTACGGTGTTTAATTGGGCCTTATTGGGCCAAGTGTAAGCTAGAGGGTTTTGGGCCCATTGACCATTTAAGACTTTTCAATTAATAAAATGGACCCTTACTAATTTTTAAGGATTTAAGGGGTAGGAGATAGAGAGTAGGATTTAGGGAGAGAGAAAGGGGTCCATTTTTATTAAGAGTCCATTAATTTTAAAAAGGGTTTGTGAAAATATTATTTACTTAACTCACCGCAGTTTACACTTATACAATTGAAATCGTCTAAAAGTCAGGTAAAATTAGACTGAACTCAAAATCTATTCGAGAACCAACTTCAAATCATAATAAAAATCATTATATTTGTACTCGTTGCGGATGAAAACTCGTAGCTTTAAATCATAATAAAAGTAGATACTCGTTTGGTTAAAAGTAAGACTTCTAGTCCCCTGGACATCAGCTGAACGATTAAGCCAAGTGGAGAATTGCGGGGATTTCATATGATCTCGGGTTCGAAACTTGGTGACGCCACGCGAAGTGTGTCAGGGAGGTATGGGACCGCCGGCTCTGGCCCTCCGATTTATAGGGTCCCATGTGGCTGGGTGTGGACTTGGCAGGTAGTCTTGCCTGCCGGATGGGTCCATGGCCCGGAGCGTGGGACGATTCCCGGAGGTAAAACCCAAAAAAAAAAAAAAAAAAAAAGTAAGACTTCTAAGCTACTTTTTGAAAAATCAACATTCAATAAATTGCAATTTCATAGTTGTGGATGTAGAACTTACCTTAGGGAGTAGGTGAGTCTATTTCATGTGTTCAATCACAAATATAAAATCTCAAGAAGATATCTTTCTTGGTTTTTCAGTCACATTTTTGTTGCCAACCAAACATGTGTATCATTTTCTCCTTCATGAGGTATTCTAATTATAGGAATTTAATTATCAATCAAACAAATACTTGAATAAGACAATTTGCTAAATGGATTTTCTAAGGGCATAGGTTAAAAACCTTGTTTCGTAAAGATTTTATTAGATACTTTTTTTTTTAAACGTTTAAACATTCCTTATAACACATGAGTTTTTTTTTTAATTGAAAAGGACCGATTATTATAAATTAATAGGCGTATCTTCCAAATTTCCAGCTAACAATCTAATGAAGAGCCATTTCAACCTTGGTAAAAAATGTTAATAGATAGATACAAAACAAGGGAACACAGAAAAAGTCAAGACTTGGATCTCAGATTCGAATTCACATGTTGCCTTCCATGTAGGGGTTTTATAGAATACGTATTTTTACTTCTTTTTTGTCATTGTTATGTATTTATCGACCTTTTCCGGATAAAATAGATAAATAAATTATTTAGTAAGCGGTTTCCCAATCTATATGATTTCATCACATGCATTATCATGTGGTTAATTTGATGACTAGCTACTAGCTAGTGTTCTTTTTATTTAATTCCCTGCGAATTTGTTACCAATTTTTCTGTCTCTGTTTTCATCCCTTGATCATTGTAATCTATTTCGTTGAATTATCATATATAATTCTAAGCATCTATTTCCCCTTATATTCCGTGAACTTATATTTCTCTTTACAAGCATGAACTCATACGGAGTATTTATTCATGTTTTCGAAATATCTATAAATATATAAAGTAGATTAAGGACGTAATTAATGTTCAATAAATATGAAAAATCATCTCTTATTTTTTTGTTAATCTTTCTTTACAAATTACATCTTCTAATAAAGTTCAATGATTAAAGACATTCTCATAATACAAGACGTATAGGGTTCAATCTCCATTTTTAACAACTTTATTTTACTATTTTATCTTTCATTATTATTTTGTTTATATTATTCAAATCTTTATATCTATCTATCTATAAATATATAAAATAGACTTTTGTCCATTAATGCCCTACAACTAATTAATATACTTATTTCCTCATTTTTTACTTTCATCTCATCTTAATCTTATACTTCGTATAAGATAAAATATAATAAAGACAATAAATGACAATCCCCTAAAACTCACATTCAAAATATACAAAAAAAATTAACACATACTCAAACGACAATTTTTTAAAAATAAAGACTCTTCCATTTCCTAAATATAGGATACAACCATGACACTTAATGCCCATATGCGTAATTCTGGGTAAACTTACAGACAATCAACAGTCAAAAAAATTAAAACACGAGCAACCGACTGTTTCAAAATACAAACTTGGCAATAATTGTCCACCTCCATAATCCATCCTGAAACTCACATTCATCAAAACAAAAAAGAAGATAAAAAAAAGAAAACAGACTATGATTGTTTCAATTGTGAGATTGAACAGATTTAAATGACCATGGCTAGAGAAACCGCATAACATTTAAACAGTTATCTCTCTTAACTCAAAATATACTCCATATATAATTTGCACTCAAACGGATGTTGAAAATAAGGTAATTGTTTCTCTCTTAACTCAAATATACCAATCAATACTGGCTTTTCCCATCTATTCACTTGGTGTGCCACTACTACAATTGATCTCTCTTATCTTTCTCACTTCTCCCTCCACAATCATCGAAATCATGGCTGGAAATACATCAAGGAAAAAAAAGATGCATTACACTTAACTAATTGCTTCAAGATGTAAGTTCCGAGATTAAAGTCGTGATTTTTCGCAAATGAGATGTTTTCGATTGGCTCGGGACATACAATTCCACATATCTCCTTCTAGCAGATTATATGGTACATCAATAATTTTAACTTTCAAGTATTTCTTATTTTAATATTGATTTGTATATGTATATGTTTAATAATACAATGAAAAATATTTCAATTTATTAAGTTACACAAGACCTCTAGAAACAAAGCAGGCCGGTGGACTATATAAATAAATTTTAGATTTCAATGTTATTCTTCAAATTTCAGACATATAAGGTACATAGTTTTATTTGGAGTCTTTGTTCCGGACACTAATGTTCTATTTAATTTGTTTGGGAGTGATATTTAAGTTTGTACGACTTAGTTTCTGTGCTTTTCTGCTTATATTCATACCTGCAAATATATATATATATATATGGATAATGTCATAATTTGAGTCCTCCAAACATTTTAAAATATGTAAATTTACAAGAATTGCATGTTTAGTGTTGTCACCTCGGTTAACATGGTAAAAACTTTCACCATTTTGGTTAATTACATCTTATTTTATCCTATGTTTATATTCTTGGTCATTAGATGAGGAAATAAAAAAAATTAATCTCAGTAAAATAGATTATATGGTTAATACCTTAAACTTAGGGATATATAATTTTGGTGACAAAATCTTATAGAATTTATGGCGTTTGGTGTTTTTATATTTGACATTTTAGGCTATGCGTTTCAGACTTTCACACAAAAAATATAAGTACAAATAAAATGAAAAAAATACATTATAGTCCAAGAAGTTTGTATACTAAATTATATAGTATTCTAACATTATTTTGAAGTATAAAGAGTGCATTGTTAATTATTAGTGAAGATTTTCATGATGTATTTAAGTTTGGTATTTCACCCACATTCAATTTCATACAAACAAAATTATAAATTCTCAATGTAGGAATATTTCAACCAGTATCTCTTCAATAATATGGTTTGCATATTATAAGTTTTCAATATTAGCAGCCAAATGCAAGTCCATTTCCCACTTTGACCAAGACAGCATAATTGGCAATCAACTCTAACGGTTAACAAAAAACCACTATGAATCTAGCCAATAATAGATGAATGAATAAATTCCAGTTAACAAAAAACTATTGAAATGATAACATAGTATCAAAGTCGCATTTACTATGTAATTATAGGGTAAACTGTAGAAAATTATCCATTAAAGGGCAAGTTTTTCAAAAAAAATACAAGAAAATGAAAATAACCGCTTCTAAAATGCCAAGTTTACAGAGAACCATCCCATTTTTTTTGGTAACTAAGAATCACTCATGTTAGGAAAATCATTAATCTTCTGTTAAATACATAATTGGAAATTAAATAATTTTTTTAATAAGTCATTTTCAAATAGGAAATAGGAAATTTTTAGCTATTTGATCAAGAATATGGTTTGCATATTACAAGACTTACGGGTGATGGATTTAACATTCAATTCATATCTACTTTGATTTCTTAACAGATGGATATAACAAAATCACCACGAACAACCAAAGATATGGAGTTACAGACGAAAAAATTGATAAGCTAAATAAAAATTAGGGTCAACAGTTGTATCATATGTTCAATTCACAACAGAGTTAAGAAAGGGCTTCAGAAAATTTACATGTCGAGTTACTTGAGACTTAAAGCAACTAAAACGAGGTGAGTACTGGAATTATCGTCCATCTTCCAACCAAAAAATCTCGCCCTTTCTGGATTTCCCCCCAAATTATGATGAGATTCAGTCAATTAACAACCGTATAAACTAATTTAACCTTCGAAGAAGATAAAACGTGTGAAAATTTGTCAATATGATTAAAAGATTAAAAAAAAAGTTATACAACTCTGCTCTCCTAACATAATTATAATTAATGATACCTTATATTATATATTAGAAAATATAATCCTCAATGTGAAATTTGTAATGAAATAAAATCATGTGTAAGGAGTATAAATAATGAGTAGTTTTGACGATAGAGTATGTATAGTAGTTGTGCAATATAACTATACATAATCGAATGTCTTCATGCTTAGTTATAAAACGTTTGTTTTCGGGAATGAAACTATAAAATTAAGCACTTACTACTAAGTACTAACACTGAAATAATTTTGGACAAAAAAACACTGAAATAACTTTAAAATAATAATAATGTAGTATCGATATATAATATCATAACATATTTTTGTTTAGTTCTAATAAAAGATGTTAAAATGATAAAAGATGAATATTATTTCATAGTATAAAAGAGTAACCCATATTTATATTTAAACATTTAAGACATAATAAATATATAATAATACTATAGTAGTAATAAAAATAATAAAATTTGTAATATTGTACCTTAAAGGTGAATAAGAAAAATAGAACCAAAATCACGTTTGTTAAAATTTAAATTGCTAAGGGATGGCAAAAATTACTAAATAAATTTGTTAAGTTGATTAATAATTACTTCTCCATAATTCCCTACAACTGTTAGTGCTTTTCTAGAAAATTATGTGATAATTCTATAGTATACAATATTTAAATATATAAATATAAAAGAACGCGCATGATAAATTGTTATAAGAAGTTATTCTCATACAATGTTGTAAACAAGGGCAAACAAATAAATCATTACGTATATTAACAATTTAACCAATCACCAATGGAATGAACAAAACATAGTATCAAATTACAAATTCGCATGATAAAATCAAAATATAAATGCACAGTGTTGACTACATGGTACAAATATGCACACACAATTTACAACTTCAAATCAAAATAAACTCATACTAAAATAAATATTTTAAACAAAAAATATTAAAAATAATTTACAAATTCATCACTAGGTTCACCACACTTCATTAACCAAATTCAAAACATATCAAATGCGTAGGTATGCCTACTAGTCTCAATATAGGTTAGACTTTTATTCAAACATATAGTTCTATTTAATACAGTACGGACTGTCATTTTCAAAAATAGATCGAATATCTTGAAAGATAAAGCATTGTAAATATATATACCACTTTTATTTCAAAATCGTTTTTGTCAAATTTTTTCAACACTTGTTGTCAATCAATATTAGTTTTATACAGTAATTTTCTTCATCAGAACTTAAGGCAAAATTAAATAGATTTATGTTTTGTCATTGTAGTTTTTGGCTGACAATTCTAAATATTGACCTCTAATCAATAGGATAAAGTGACAATGATTTAAAAGTAGGTATAGTAATTAGTATCAAACTCTGTCAAAAGTAAAGAAAATATATTTCAGGTCTCGAGTTCGATTCTTACTGAAGGTGTGTATGGATATACTGATGTTGAAAGGATCTATCAATTCGTGTACTAATAATATTTCGATTTGGAGTAGAACAGCTCTGGCCGATCGAACCAGACAATCAATGTTGGAATATAAACGTCCCACATCGAAAGTGACATAACTTGCCTAGTATATAAGCTTGATGGGCAACTCCTCCTATCGCCAATTGGTTTTAGGATGGAACCTCATTGGGCTTGTGTACTGGGCTTATCTGCACATATGCGCTCGTGTCCGCACGACCCTCAGTCTATGGGCCCACGGACTTTGACATGGTATCAGAGCGGGTTCGGTCCTGGGTCCCTTTCTTGGGTTTGTTGGGTCTGGCTATAAAGAGATTGAGATGACCACCCACACCCGTTTGTCCAAGTGTCAACTGGGCCTGGCCAATTGCCCACCCGTTGCACTTGCGGGGGCGTGTTGGAATATAAACGTCCCACATCGAAAGTTGAGACATAACTTGCCTAGTATATAAGCTTGATGGGTTACTCCTCCTATTGTCAATTGGTTTTAAGATGGAACCCCACTGGGCTTGTGTACTGGGCTTATTTCTGCATATGCGCTCGTGTCCGCACGACCCCCAGTCTATGAGCACACGGACTTTGACAATCAAGACCAGGAAAATCGAATGAATTCATCATTAGTGGTATAGAAAATCGAAATATTTTAATCACAATAACAGGAAAGAAATTATTAATTTAAGTAAAAAAATACGACAAGTAGTCGGGTGTATTGTACTCTCTCTGTCCCATATTATAAGTCCCACTTTGACCGGGTTTAAATACCGAGGTGGATTTTGTATCGTTAATATCTCTAATTACACAATCCTAAAAATTATAATTTTTTGATATTATCAAAGTACTCGTTGAGACGAATCAAACAATACCACATGACTATGTTTTTTCTTATATATTGAAAGAAATTTTAAAGATTCCCTTTAACTATGAACAGTGTAAAAAATGCAAATGAGACTTATAAACTGGGACGGAGGGAGTATATCATAAGATGGACAAATTAATCATGATGCATGCTTTTCGGAAACATGCTCATCGTGCTTACAACTTTATTTCATACATATGATTTTTTTTTTTAAATATTTAAACTTTATCGAACCGAATAATGTAAGATAAGCCTGTACGTGGAGAACTATAACAATATATACATGGGCCAAAATGTATAATAGCTCCAAAACTGAACTAATTTCTATAATTGACAATCTATACCATAAAAAAAAATCTTTGCCATTTAAATAATCATCGAACCGACAATATAACTTTAGACATATTACTAATCATGAAAAAAATAACTCCGTAACTTGGTATATAAAATAGAGCACCTCAGGGACGTTATTTACCTCGGCTTCAACTGGGGTCGAGATAATATTAATTCGTTTATGTTCACCTACATTGGAGGAGTACAGAATGTAATGGGCGATAGTCATTGTGGGTACCGTTCACTTGCTGTACTATTAGGGCATGACGAAGACGCTTATCGGTACGTCCGATGGGAGCTTTCCAAAGAGCTACAACAACGCCGAGCGTTGTACACCCCGGCTTGTAATTTTACCCCCATATCGGACCTCATCAGGTTTGTGAATTTTACTGGGGTGTGCACGAGGGATCACTGGATGAAAGTTCCCATGGCCGGCTGATAGGGGGGGATAGTCGTCGTATCACCTAATCAAATAAATCCTAGCAAACCTAAACAAGTAGTTAGGACAAGCAAGGGTCGAATCCACAGGGAGGAAGAGATTAATCTATGTGTTGTTCGCATGCAATAGTAACAAGAGGGGGGTTTTGTAGTTGGTTGGTTGCAAACAAAACAAAGTAGAATGGATGAAATATCAAGAGAGAAAAATACTTAGCCAAGTAATGTCCACATAAGTCATTCAAAGGTTGTTCATAGATTAAGTCCTATCTTCCTATTCGGTTATTCATGTCCCGATCTTATGTAAATTCAGAGGGAAACCTTCCACAAAGAACCATTACCAATGAATAACCCTAGTACCACTAAAGGTTCAACCCAAAGGCAGCAATGCATATAAGAATTAACCAAGATACACAGAACGCTCGCTCAGATGCATTTACCATGTAATTATCTCTCCCTACAATAGAACAATTTCAACCAGAGCATGTAAATTGTAGTTACTACATCAGAATAAGACGTTAGCCCAACAGTTTCCTAATCCTAGCAATATGAAAATCACCAATAACAACTAGTTGCGCGGGCTAGTGTAATTAATGAAATCCAATGAAATAAGCTTAGAAGAGATAATATAACTCAATAGGAATAAATAGATAGGAACAAAACCTCACAACCAGATGAATAAACTCATGCTTCCATTACCGGACTAAGCCAAAGAGGCTTAGCTCCTCATAGACATGGTGATAACTTCAAAGGAAAAGAAAACAACGATGAATTGAAATTGCAAAAACTAGAACTAGTCTCTAAAGAGTGGCCCTCTAACCCTAATGCATAAGGAGAGTATTTATAGGGCTCTAACAAATGACCTAGCCCATTAAGAAAAATAACTGAAATAGAAATAAGAAAAAGGGAAAAGGGAAAAGAAAACTAAAAAGATAATTCGGAATAAGTCTGAGCTCCTGCCGTGTCAGACCCGCGATCGCGGGTGGTGGACCTTGATCGCGGCCCATGTGGCTTCGCGCCCTTCAATCTCTCCGCGCCCGCAGAAAACTCTCGACATGCTCCGAGTCCCGCGATCGCGGCACCCATGCCCGCGATCGCGGTTAATGCTCGGCATTCTTGTCCTTTGCCTTGCACCAACTCGTCTCCTCTTCACTCCTTGGCGTCTTCTCTTGATGGCTTCCTTCCTCAGTGTCTTCATGATATCCAAAGTAGCTCAAACACCTCCAAAAACACCAACTTCGCCTCCAAACGCCATACACAAGAATGTGTCTAAATCTACCCGAATGACACCAATAAAACCTATAATAACTCTTAGTTAAGCCCTACAAAGTAGTGCTTATCAAACTCCCCCATGCTTAGACCTTTGCTCATCCTCGAGTAAACTAAAAGAAAGTCTACTCCTCCAATGCAGTACCCAAGGTCTTAGGAAGCATATCCTCCAACTAAGAGTTACATAACCCATGCCAAGCTCCTGGCACCAATCTCATCTACAACACATCTACAACTCAACAAGCTTGAGGGCAAGCAGAGTACTTCCCCCAAGCTCAACCCGGACATCCAATGGTGTAAAGTGACCTCTAATCCTAGCCTCCATCTATGACTCCTTATGCCTCCCAGAGTGACCTACCCGACAATCCTTCTTTGTCTCCTCTTCTTATGTCGCCCCTCTAGGTAAAATGAGATCCTAAAATCACTCATCTTCTTTTCACTCATTTTGCCTAGGAGTCCTTTCGGGTTTTCATCCTAGCCGCTCATATTTTTTTCATAGATGTGCTCACATATGCTCACGTCACTCAAACACCTTTTTACCCCAGCATAGCACTAGTCCGGGCCACCTGCTTATTACCCAAGCCGCCCTTTCGAGTTTTTGACTTGTCCCAGGATTTTCATGTATGTCTCTTTTTTTTTTTTGCTTTTTGACTTTTTCTAATTTTTTTTAGATTTTTTTTTCTTTTTTTTTTCAAAAGGGAATGCGAACAATGGATAATGCTGAATGGAAATAACAATGCTGAAATCGAAACTAAGTTACAAGATAGATAGCAAGTACTTTCTACTCCCCCATGCTTGAATCATGCATTGTCCTCAATGTATGGAAGACAAAGAAAAAATTGAGGAGAAGAAAGAAAGAACTCACTGAGCGTACGTCGGGGTGGTAGTCTTCGTCAATAGGAAGGTACTCAGGGATGTAGGGATCCCCATAAACTTCATCACCACTTCAACAGTCGAACTTCCCAAGAGATAAATCATGGAATGCTGGAACTCCGAACTCAGTATGCACAGGTGGTGACGCATAAGTGAAGACGTACCGTAGGGAACAACAACAATGGATGGATCAAGGGTACACCGGTTGTTGCTCGCGAACATGATGAAGAAAGACCGCCTCAGAACCGCCATGAATGAACCACCGTGGAAAAATCGCCATGGAAGGAACACCGTGGAGGAACCACGATCGCGTCAGTGAAGGCCGCGATCGCGGATAACGTACGACTTTTTTTTTTATAATAAACTCTAATTCGCGGCGCGCCGTGGGCCCGCGATCGCGGGTTTTGTGCCGCGATCGCGGTTTTTGCTCGACTTTCTCCGGCCGCGATCGCGGGTGTTATGCCGCGGTCGCAGTTTCTTCTCGACTTTCCTGCGTGGTGTAGTCGAAAACAAAAACAAAAACAAAGCGAAAACACACTAAAATAATGCGAGAATAAAGAAAGAAAGACAAAGGAAAAAAATACATACCTCGGGTTGCCTCCCGGACAGCGCCTTAGTTATTGTCATGGCTTGACATACTACTCATCTTCCTCAACTAGGGTTGCTCACAACAACTGAACTCCTGGGGCCTGGATCAGGCGGATGCCTCTTTATATGCTCCATGTTGAGCATTGCCCCCAGTCTCCTGTACTTCGTGATGGATGGAGTGTTGTTCATATCTATGAATGCACTTGCCATCTTCAGAAATGGTCTGCCCAGCATCTCAGGGGCTGCATGTATGTCCTGCCCCGTGCCCAGCGTATAAAAATCAGCCACTTGGATCAATGCTTCCTTTTTGTGCCTCCCTTTTGGCTTCTTCTTGATGTTGCCCAACACCCTTAAAAATTCTGGGCAACGAGGGGTGCTGTATGCCAGAGCGACCAGAGGAACGTTCGCCTTGCGGCTACTGAAGGTGTCAAATAAACCTTTGTTGTTCTTCACCATTCTGGTGTCCTTCAGAGCCACAGGGAAGGGTGTAACGGGGTCCAGCAAGACAAGTGGGAGAGAGTTTAGATGCACATACTCATCATAGGCATCTTTGAGAGGGTCGGGGACGATTTCGGGAGGAACAACCGCTTCTGGGGAAGAACCGCGATCGCGGTTGGTAGGTCGCGGTCGCGGTGACGTCAAATCCTCGAGATTTCCCACAGTGATCAGGCCGCGATCGCGGTCTTCGGACTGCGGTCGCGGTTTACTCTCGACTTCTGGCCAATTTAATTCAGCGAAGGAGCCGCGATCGCGGTTGGTAGGTCGCGGTCGCGGTTCCTGTTCGTCGGCTTCTTTCTCGCTCTCGACCTCTTTTTCTTCATGATGTACCTCCATACTCTCCTGGACTTCCTCCTCAGCGACCCTTTTAGCCTCGTTCTCAGCCCCACACCTCATTGGCACAACACAGACAGTCTCTTGTGTATTTTCTGCTGTAGGGACTTGAGATATTTCGGACTTCAACTTCATCAACACTTGATTCAGTTGGTTCAGTCGGCTCTGGATACTGGGGGTCGCCTCTTGCTGCTGTTGGGCTACCGTTTCTACTCTTTTTCCCAACAAAGGAACATTCTGAACCATCATTGTATTCATTGAGGACATGTTCTGAGCCAAGGTTGCAATGCTTTGCGTCAAAGTGTTGAGTGCGTCTGCATCGGGCACATACAAACTTGCGTTATGTCCTTGGACTCCATATGAATATGGTTGCCTGTACGGTGGTTGATTTCCATACGGACTGAACTGTTGTTAGTGTGAGTATGGCTCATGTCTCGGCCCATGCGAGTCAACACCTCTTCGTGCATTTATTGTAGCTGTGAATGCGGGAAATCCTGGACAATCATCGGTGATGTGCAGCGTTGCGTGACAGATTCTGCAGGATCTGATTGGTCCTGCTGCACTCGAATAGGGGTGATATCCCCTCTCTGGGGAGAATGAGTAGGAGTATAGGTCATCTCGTGGATCTCCCCAAAAACTCATATCTGTATCAAAAGCAAAAAGGAAAAACAAAAATTAGTAGCACTCGTGTGGACCGTAAGATAGGTCCACACCAAAGTAACACGCACACAAACAAACACACAGGAAAATCAAGCCTTGCCTCCCCGGCAACGGCGCCAATTTGATAGGGGGGATAGTCGTCGTATCACCTAATCAAATAAATCCTAGCAAACCTAAACAAGTAGTTAGGGCAAGCAAGGATCGAATCCACAGGGAGGAAGAGATTAATCTATGTGTTGTTCGCATGCAATAGTAACAAGAGGGGGGTTTTGTAGTTGGTTGGTTGCAAACAAAACAAAGTAGAATGGATGAAATATCAAGAGAGAAAAACACTTAGCCAAGTAATGTCCACATAAGTCATTCAAAGGTTGTTCATAGATTAAGTCCTATCTTCCTATTCGGTTATTCCTGTCCCGATCTTATGTAAATTCAGAGGGAAACCTTCCACAAAGAACCCTTACCAATGAATAACCCTAGTACCACTAAAGGTTCAACCCAAAGGCAGCAATGCATATAAGAATTAACCAGGATACACAGAACGCTCGCTCAGATGCATTCACCATGTAATTATCTCTCCCTACAATAGAACAATTTCAACCAGAGCATGTAAATTGTAGTTGCTACAGCAGAATAGAACGTTAGCCCAACAGTTTCCTAATCCTAGCAATATGAAAATCACCAATAACAACTAGTTGCGCGGGCTAGTGCAATTAATGAAATCCAATGGAATAAGCTTAGAAGATATAATATAACTCAATAGGAATAAATAGATAGGAACAAAACCTCACAACCAGATGAATAAACTCATGCTTTCATTACCGGACTAAGCCAAAGAGGCTTAGCTCCTCATAGACATGGTGAAAACTTCAAAGGAAAAGAAAACAACGATGAATTGAAATTGCAAAAACTAGAACTAGTCTCTAAAGAGTGGCCCTCTAACCCTAATGCATAAGGAGAATATTTATAGGGCTCTAACAAATGACCTAGCCCATTAAGAAAAATAACTGAAATAGAAATAAGAAAAAGGAAAAAGGGAAAAGAAAACTAAAAAGATAATTCGGAATAAGTCTGAGCTCCTGCCGTGTCAGACCCGCGATCGCGGGTGGTGGACCTTGATCGCGGCCCATGTGGCTTCGCGCCCTTCAATCTCTCTGCGCCCGCAGAAAACTCTCGACATGCTCCGAGTCCCGCGATCGCGGCACCCATGCCCGCGATCGCGGTTAATGCTCGGCATTCTTGTCCTTTGCCTTGCACCAACTCGTCTCCTCTTCACTCCTTGGCGTCTTCTCTTGATGGCTTCCTTCCTCAGTGTCTTCATGATATCCAAAGTAGCTCAAACACCTCCAAAAACACCAACTTCGTCTCCAAACGCCATACACAAGAATGTGTATAAATCTACCCGAATGACACCAATAAAACCTCTAATAACTCTTAGTTAAGCCCTACAAAGTAGTGCTTATAACCGGCTTGGTATTTGCCACACGATACCAGGTGGCTCTTGTTGTTCTATCATATGTTGGACCTCACACATGCCTCCCAATGTGGGCTCCCCCAGGTGCACAACCTCCCACTAGGGTGCATGCGATAGCCCTTGTAGGCAACCATGACCATTTTGTACCGGTAAACATTTCCACATTCAATCATCATTAACCTTTATTTATTTCTAATGTATTATAACCCTTGAATTTGTAAAGGTTTGGCTAGTTGATGACCTTTGTCCGAATCCACCCCCGCCCGGAGTTTGGACCCGATGGAAAGATGCAAGCGTTGAAGGATGAGAGCAACCATTTCAGGCTAGGATGCAAGATTTGTGATACCCCGTAATTCTGTAAGGATTATTTTGGGAATTTATGGAATTTCCCGAACACCCGTTTAGTACATCGGATTTAATTCTGAGAGCTTAAGACATTCTGTAATGTGCTCTGTATCTGTAATATTTTTCTCAGTGAAATAATATACAGTCGACATGTTTTGGAAGTTCGTACTCGTTCGTGTACGACTTTTGTTAACGCGGATTAAGATTTGTACAAGTTTATTGCCCAAGAGTTGTTATCTAATGGGCAATAGTACAAGATTCTTTATCCAAAAGTTTTTGTCCAAGAGCCATTGTCCAAGGGGCAAAAGGGTTTGGATATTGTCCAAGAGGCAAGGAACCCTAATTTCTTCTATAAATAGAGGTGTTGGGTGAGGGTGGAAGAGGGTGCGAAAGACGCGGAAGCGCTCTCAAATTCTCGACTCTCAAAAACGCTCTCAAAGAAAACGCTCTCTCCGGGAAGGCTCGTGGATCGTTGGAGGCTCGTTTGGTGTCGTTTCCGGTGGCCAAGTGAAGCCTTGGAGACCCTCGGACGCCTAGAAGCAAGGTGAAAGACGAGCCAAATCGAGCATCGCAGGTAAGATTTCCCCTCGTATTTTCAGTTTCTGTTCAGCGACGGCGACCGCCGCCAGGGAGACGGCGACCGCCGCCAGGAACGGCGCCCGCCGTGGTGAACGGTGACCGCCGTGATGAATGAGGCCAGCCACCGTGGTGATGCGGCAATCGCCGGAGAAGGGAGGCCGTGGAGCGGCGCCCGCCGTGGTTGAGCGGCGCCCGCCGTGGTGGAGCGGCACCCGCCATGCTTGAGGCGGCGCCCGCCAGAATTGTTACGGCGCCCGCCGGCGAGGTGGTTGTGGCCGGGAGTTGTCGTTGGCTTCCGAGGCCTTCGTTCGGGTTTCGTTTACGTCGATTCCTTTCGTCCTTTCGTAGTATCGGTATTGTTTGTCGAATATAACTTAGGGTTTCTTTGTGGGTCGATTCGAAGGAATCTGTTTGCCAGATCTGTTCCTGTGTCGAGCCCGAAATCCCGTCGTCGTTAGGCTTCGTTCAAACTCTGCGGATTCAGGCAAGTGGCGGTTCGCTCTTGCTTAATCATTCCATGTTTCATTAATTATCAATTATTTAATTGTTAATTAAATTGGAGTGAACTGTTGTTTTTCTTGGGAACTAATTTCATAAATAAACGTGATTAAAGTAATGTTATAATAGGTTGTATATCTGTTAGAACAACGCTATTATATGTGATAATTACCGTGATGGTATTATGGTGAATTTAATCTTAATGCTAGAATAGCATGCAGGTTAATAGGAAAACTAATCCAAGTAAGGATTAGCTGTTTCTATTATCTCTATGTTTAAGTTGATTGCCTGGATGGCTTTAATGTGATTAATTGTTGTGTTAGACTGTTTAGTTAACACGAGTGTTCGTAGGAACGCTAATCCAAGTAAGGATTAGTCGTTTCTTTATAACTTAATGTTCGTAGGAACGCTAATCCAAGTAAAGATTAGTCGTTTCTTTATAACTTAATGTTCGTAGGAACGCTAATCCAAGTAAGGATTAGTCGTTTCTTTATAACTTAATGTTCATAGGAACGCTAATCCAAGTAAGGATTTGTCGTTTTTTTAAATCATAATACTCCTCGGATTAATTTCCGGATAATAATTTAAGGGTCATGACCTATGCTTCTTATCCACCTTTAAGGATCTGAAGTGTTTAAGCGTCTTTCAAGCGCCATTGGATGAGCTTAATTGCAGTCTTGTGTATTAAGCACTTAGCTAGTGCAATTGGGATGGACGTAACTGTCATCCTGTAAATTAAAGTGTAAGCACTGTGGCAGTGTAATCTGGGTGAACGTAAGATCACCCTGTGTAATAATAACTCCGTTGTTCTCGGAATAATGTTAAGCCTCGTGTGTGCGCGTGCGTGTGTGTGTTTGTGTGTTGTGTTAATTTGGGTCGACATGATTGTCACCATGAGATTTAAGCTGTGTGCCGCTCTTAATAACATTAACGTGTTCCAGTAAAGTGTATTTTGTAATTAAATAAGATATGTGCCAGAGTGCACATGATTAATAAACCTTCGGCGAGTAGTGCAGCTAAGTTATAGTGCAGCTAGGAAAACTCGTATCGACTTTGATCATAGTACGTTCTCTTTCTAATCTGGATTCGATGTAGGCGATGAGGTTGGTTGTGAACTGAAGCATCTCATTCAACTTTTAAATCATTGGTGTGCGTAACTTTAATGTCCCCTAGCAGTTGTCATAATTTCCTATAAGGCTCATTTCAGTTGGAGTCTTCTCTTCAGTGCATATCTTAATTGTTAAATCATTCCGTGAAAGTGCCGGGTTATATATCGTCCCTTCGGTTATTATTCGAGGGACAATGATAGTAAACGGTCACGATCACTCGAACCACTCTGCTTTGTACCCTTGCTAGTCTATTCAGTAGACTAACCCGCTGTATTTTTGTTATCTGCATCGTCATGGTTGGTGTCATCCGTCCGTTTCGGCACATCAGGAGTTGATTCCCGGAGTTTAAGTAACCTATTGAAGGATAAGAAGCTTGCAGACGGAGATTTAAAAGTCAGTGTTCTAAGTTGTTAAGTGTTTTAAGATTGTTAAAGTGTTACTTCAATGTATCTTCATAATTTAGCCATGATATAAGTTGGCTCTTTAAAGTCTTCCGCTGTGTAATTTAAAGTCTTCCGTTGTTTAATCTTTCAATTAATATGTAATTATGTTATGTTTTTAAGCTTAATCGTTCTGGAAAAGCCTGGGGTGACTTTGGACGGTAAAGTCTGAGGTCACTGGTATGTAATATCTCCGGTATAAATTGGGGGTGTTACAAGATTACCTTATCCAAAGGAGCATGGGTGGTAACGGTCCCATATTTCTTTAGTCCTAGGACTTAGGATATCCAAATGTTGGATCGGGATGGAGTTGAATATGTTTAGTCGATGTAAATCCACTCCTTTTCCAAATTGTAAAGTTAAATTTTCAAATCGTAAAGTGAATTTTTTTGGGATGGATGACAACACAAAACTTCAACGATTGGGATTCCTAGACTAAAGAAATATTTTACCCTATCCTATTTATTATGAGACCCAAAACCCTGAATCCTAAACCCTTCAAAACAATAAAATAACCCCCTCACAACCAGTTGGGCGCAACGACATTGCGCCTAGAATGCTGGACGCGACGCCGTTGTGCCCAACTGGTTGTGAGAGGGTTTAGGGTAGGGTTTTAGGGTGACTATGGTCCATTCATAAGGGTTCAAGGTTTGTGATGTCCAAATTTGTTTCGAAAAACAAACCTTCAGCAGCAATATATGGCCGCGATATTTTGGAGTTTTTTTAGACAGTCGGAGACTGTCAATTGAAGGAACATCAGGGAGTCACCAATAATCCGAAGTAAATTTTGGACATGTAATACCTCAATACAGAAGAAGCAAGGGGATTCGCCAAATTCTACATACGTAAACCCCTCTAATCCTAAACCTTAAACCCTAAGCTCCCTCACAACCGTTTGGGCGCAATGCCGTTGTGCCGAACTGCTTGTGAGGGGTTTTAGGGTTTAGGGTGGCTAGGGTCCATTCATCAGGGTTCAATCTTTGGGATCATTAATTTTTTTAGGGATAAATTATCTTAAATAGGTATATATTGCTCCGATATTTTGTATTATTTTTCATAACCCTAAATGTACTTTTGAATCTCTTCTACTGACGGACCATCAGAGAAAAATCAAATAATCCCAAACAAATTTGGACATGTCAAACCTAAACATTCATTCATTAGTGTTTAAGGTTTGAAGTCATTTTCCTCAACATATTGAATAAGCAAGGCGGATTTGCCAAAAACTACATACGTACTCTTGAGAAAATAAGAAAATGAGATACTACACTTGATCATTCATTAGTGTTTAATGGCTACCTCATTGAAGTCAAAACCCCATTCTATGTCCTATGCTACCCTAAACCCCAAATCCTAAACCCTTAAATTAATCCCCTATAGTTTGGGCGCAACGACATCGCGCCCAGAATGTTGGGCGTAACACCGTTGCACTGAATTGGTTGTGAGAGGGTTTAGGGTATGGTTTTTTAGGGTTTAGGTTTTAGTGGTTAGGGTCCATTCATTAGGGTTTAGGGTTTAGAGTCATTATTTTTTTTCGAATAAAATATCTTGAATATGTATATATTAGCTCGATATTTTGTAATTTTTTTCGTAACCCTAAATGTACTTTTAAAGCTCTTCTACTGAAGGACCATCAGAGAAAACTCAAATAATCCCAAACAAATTTGTACATGTCAAACTTAAACATTCATTCATTAGTTTATAGAAAAGCTGATTGAAAAGCATTATCCAATGTCATACCAAGTCCCTAAAAGTTGTTGACTGAAAAGCATTCATCTTTAATATTTCAACTCTTTCCGCCCATAGGTTTTAGGTTTAGGGTATTTTATCATACCCTATGTCATATGAGACCCTAAACCCCAAATCTTCCTAAACCATGTAACCCTAAACCCTAAATCTTCCTAAACCCTATAACCCTAAACCCAGAAAGCTGCGCGCAACGACGTCGCGCCCAACATTTTGTGGGCGCAACCACGTCGCGCCCAGAATTTTGGGCGCGACGTGGTTGTGCCCAATAAGTTACCGAACCCCAAACCCTTAACCCTAAAACTTCAATACAGAAGAAGCAAGGGGGATTCGCCAAATTCTACATATGTAAACCCCCCTAATCCTAAACCCTAAACCTAAACCCCCTCACAACCGTTTGGGCGCAACGGCGTTGTGCCCAGAATGCTGGGCGCAACGCCGTTGCGCCGAACTGGTTGTGAGGAGGTTTAGGGTGACTATGGTCCATTCATTAGGGTTCAAGGTTTGGGATGTCCAAATTTGTTTCGAAAAACAAACCTTCAGTAACATTATATGGCCCCGATATTTTGGAGTTTTTTTGGACAGTCGGAGACTTCTATTGAAGGAGCATCAGAGAGTCGCCAATAATCCGAAATAAATTTAGGACATGTCAAACCTCAAGCTTGAGCTTGCCACAAGCTGTGATTCGGGTTTAGAGTTGGAGGCGAGGATAAGCAGATTGGAGGATATAGTGTATGCACATATAAAAGCACTAGAGGCATTTTCCAATGTAATACCAATTCCCTAAAAGTTGTTGACTGAAAAACATTCATCTTTATTATTTCAACTCTTTCCATCAATCATATTTCTCTTTTTTTTTCCAGCTAGTTAATAGTTGTCAAACACATTGCCTTTTCACTATATAAGAAGCACTAGGGTTGTTTGTTCACTACAACAATTCCAACACAAGCGGCGCCTACAGATATACTTTTGGGTAAGCTTCTTCTTCCAGTTTCTATCGATTTAGTAACCCTTATATTAATGGATTTATGATATTTGTAGGAAACCAAACACTACAACAAATAATGGCATCTTCATCCAAATCATCAACAAACGCAGATAGGCTATGCTATTGTAATTTGAAAGCCGTTGTCCGAACTTGGGATTTGCAGTGGAACTACGGAAGGAGGTATTGGGGATGCCCATAAGTGGGGTGTCGTTTCAGGGAGTGGATTGATCCAATGTACGAGGACAGGGCACACACGGTTATTCGACAACAATGGCAGGAAAAACAAGATATTGTTAAGGAAAATCAAGATCTTGTTAAGGAAAATCAAGATCTTGTTAAAGATCTTGATAACATTCGTAGGTATAACTTCAATCTACTAAATGATATACACCGTAGGTGATTAATGTCGTATATTTTGTGTAATGTTGTTTATGTACTATCAACCTTTGTAGGGAGCAAGCAAATTTAGCAAACCAGAGATATCATATGAAGCGAACGTTTATCAGAGACTACCCTAATTTCTTCAAACGCTAAAGCAGTGTCATATATTTTCTCTAATTTTTTCTAAGTTTATGATCAATTTGTATTCTTTTCTTTATTGTGTGCTAAATGTGGTTATAGTCAACCAGCATAATGAACAATTTGTATTATTGCCTATCCGTTGAAAAGTAAACGTGTATATATACACAAAATTTCAGTACACAATCCATAATGTCAATACAAAATCCAATCCAAAACAAAACTACAAATACATAATGTCAGTAACTATATCTCGTCATCGCTCGACTCAGCCGCGGCCTTGGAAGACTCTCCTCTCTCATATATAGACGGGACACGCCCCACTCGGGCTCGGTGCTCTACTGCTGCGGACGACTCGGCACCACCACCCGACGATTGTGATGATAGTTGTGACGCACGGATAAGCGGTACAGCTACAAGAAGCTCGCCGCCACATAGAATGGCCAGCATATGGTCCCAATCCGGACCGCCACCCCGGCTTGTCGTGATATCCCGAGCGAGGGTCTGAGTGATCTCCCGAGCGAATGTTATCGCCATGGCCAAACACTACAAAACAACAATATTAATGTCGATAATAATAAAAAACAAACATTTACAACAAAGATTGTGGAGAAACGTACTCTGTAAGCATCCACAGCGGGATGAGGAGTTCGAATACGAGGCTGGACTCGTGACGAGGGGCTCACATACGGATGTGAGATCTGTCCAAGTACTCCTCGTCCACATCCCATGCTGGGACGGCCATCGGGCTCTCCAAAATGAATGGACACAGATGCTCGTCGAGGTGCTCCTAGCCGTTGCATGCCCGAGCAAAAGTCAACTTATACGTATCTTTCCCTACAAACTTGACGGGCCGTGATGTGGACGATGGCTCTATGACATCCAATGGCCTGCTCTGCCGACGTCCAAACTGCCGCACGACCCGATCATGCATGTACGGCTCCTCGACGTCCATGAACACGATCGTCCCTCGGTAAGTGGATGCCCTATAAGCACTAGCAAAATCTAGACTGCCATACGGCGTCCAACGTACCTTCAATGATAAAAAAAAAAAGAGTACAAACTTGTAAATAGTTAATCATAGATGACAAATAAGTAATAAAAACATTAGGGTGCTTACATCCTCGGGCCGATACTCATCCAAAATACGCCTGTAATGCCGGTCGGTGTCGATATCACGCAGCGCGGGGCGTTGGATATAATACCGAGCAGCGCGTCGCTCGTCGTCGCCCATTCCAGGGAGGGGGTTAGGGTTCCCCGGAAAATATACAAAGTACATCCATATCCACATCTACATGCAAAATAAATAATATGTTTGGTTAATAATAATTTAAAAAATATAATAATTAGTGCAACGAAATCAAAAATAAAGTTCATTTACCTGAAGCAGATAGGTGCACCCCGCTATGCCTACTATTTCTCCCCGGGAAGCCTCGCCAAGGTTCCTATACAATAAAGCAAGCACCCTCGTCCCCCAAGCCGTGCCAACCACTCGGTCCCAATCCTCGAATAAAGGCGGCATCTTCACCATCAGCTGGTTCGTGGACTTGTCCACGAAAATGCTGTAAGAGAGAACGTGTCATAGGTATCCCGCCGCTATCAAGTGGGCCTCGTCGTCATCCCGTATCATGTGTAGCAGGTGCTCAGAAAAATCAAAGGCAGAAACCCGGCCCCTAAGGACCTCCCCCCACATCTTTCTATCCCGGATGCCGAACATGTAGCCGAAAATCTCCCGCCACAACGCCTTAAGCGCTTTGTCAATATCCTTCGGGTCGGCATCCATAGAAACTGAAGGATCGCGACACGAAAACCCCTCTATCCTCAGTCCCAAGATCATCTCCACGTCGTGAAGCGTGATCGTAATCTCGCCCCATGAAAAATGAAAGCTGCTCGTCTCAGGGTGCCACCTCTCGACGAACGCTGATATCAGAACGTGGTCGACCCTACCAAACTGAAAATCTCAGAGACCGGCCAACCCGGACTGTTGCACCAGCCAATACCAACTCCCCTCAACCACCTCGTCCGGAATGTATCGACTCCACTCACTGAACTCGACCGGACGAGTGTAAGCCCTCAAACGTTGTACGAGGGACGGTGCAGGCGGAGGAGGAGCGTGCCAAATCCGGTGCGCAACGTGAGTCGTGAAGCTCCGTAGCACATCAGGCAACTCAAGCCCGTACGGGGGGGCCTCTACGACAGGTGGACCCCTTTGGGGTGAGGAAGAGGGAACGGGCTGCTGGGGTGCAGGAGGGGGGGCGGGCTGCTGGGTTGCGGAAGGGGGAACAAGTTGTTGGTGTAATACCCCCAAAAATAACCTTGAAAGTATTACCGCTAGTGACCTCAGATTACACATCTGAAATCACCCAAGGCTTAACCATTTTACACTAACCATAAAATAACACCGATAATATTAAATATCATAACACTTTATTCGACCAAAGTCTCGGATTACATCTGTAAAATCCCAAATACATCTGAAATACATAATTCGTTTCAATACATCGGAAGTCTTTTAAATAATAAATATCATAAGGGTCTTGATCGGAGCGATCTCACGCCTAGGATCTTCAACCTTGAGAAAACTCTTAAAAACTTCATCTGCCTTCATCGTCGCATACTAGCCTTCACGGAAGGGAAGTTTACCTGATGTGCCGTATGAGACGGATGACACCAGCCAACCATGCAAAGGAAAATAACCGGTTGGTTAGTCTAATGAAAGACTATGCAAGGATACAACAGAAAGGTTCTAAGTAGTCGTATTAGGTTATACTCATCGCTTCTCAAATAAAAGCCGATGACGATAGTAGCCTCAATACTTCTACGGAAAGATACGAAACAGTATGATCAAGAGAAGACTCCAAAAGATCGAGTCTTAGGGGAAACGTATGAATAGAAGACTCCAAAAGATTGAGTCTTATCGGAAAATATGACAAGGGTTTGGGAACGTTATAATTTCACACAAGCGTTTAAAAAGACTTGACCATTTGGGTCCACGACCAACCTCACCGCGCAATGCGAATTCAGATTTGGAAGGAGGACTTACTTTAATCGAAGTTCGGGCGGTTTCCACGTTGTACTCCTTGCCCGAGGGTATATTAATTATGTGCCATATCGCACTTATCTTATTAAATTCCAAAACGTACATTTACGTTTCAAGCTTTTAAGATATATCATCTCTTCACGAGAGATATCGAAGGAATAAATTCTGATTGTCGGCACCAACTGTGTGCACCTACCCTGAGTAAGGGTACAATCATGACCAAGAAAAGTACTAGGGCAAAATCCTCCTAATACCAGTTATAAAGAAACGACTAGACCTCGCGAGGTACATAGCGTTCCTACGAATACTCGTTCTAACTAAACAGTTAAAACCACATAATAATCCACACCAGTACCATCATGGAAATAACAGATATAATAGCGTTGTTTCTAGCAGTATATATAACCTATTATAATATCACATTTTAAATCATCCATTTATAAAACTGTTCCCAAACGAAAACAACAATCATCCCAATTTAATTAACAATTAAAGGCAATTGATAATTAACGGAAACATGGAGTGATAAGCAAGAGCGAACCGCCACTTGCCTTGATCGAGACGAACGAACGATGTGGGGTTTCTGGGTCCGGAAACTGGAATCTGGAATCGGATTACGGATTCCTACGACGACAACAAACCCACGACGAAACCCTAGGTTAGATTCGATACAAATAATAATACGAATCTAAAGGAATGAACGGAAACGAAAGAAACGAAGGTCCCATCCGTGACCGGCTCGTCCAAAGCCACGATCGCGTTTGCTAAGGCAAACCGCGGTCGCGGTTTGGATTCCGTGGTCGCGGATATCTGGGCACCATCCGCGGTCACGGTGTTCATGTTCGTGGTCACGGTGTTCATGTCCGCGATCGCGGATCAACCTCCGACGAACCCTAAATCGAACCAGCTCACCGACGATGACAACGGCTCGGACGAGGGGGCTTTAACTCCTACCACCACGAGACCTCCAAAGCACCACCACCACCACTACCTGGGCACACCGGCGAGCAGCTCCGACGACGATGCGACTCCGGCGAGAGCAAAACGAACACGAGCGAGAGATTGAGAGATGGAGATTGGAATTGGATGTTGAGCCACCCACCTCGGCCCCCCTTTTATAGCCACTGAAGAGGAGTAACGGCGGCTAGGCGAAGCGATCCATCTCCCTCCCCCGGCGACCCAATCGGCGAAACGTGCAGAGCCATTGAAGACGACGCTGAACAGTTTTCCGCGATCGCAGAAATTCTTCCGCGGTCGCGGAAAATGCCACGTTCGCGTCGTTGCTTCAGGGAAAAGGTTTACACGTGATTAAACCCTGGAAAATAATAATTTATACCCAAACAAATATTCTAAGCCTCAAAATTACATCGGATGTATATTATAATGCTCAGGGAATTATTACAGAGATTATACGAGTTACAGAAAATTCGAACTTCGCCAAACGCGACACGATTATAGAACGAGGGTTGGGAAAATTACCCAAATACCCTTACTAAAAATGAGGGGTATTACATCACCTCCCCCTTAAAAAAAAGTTTCGACCCCGAAACTTGGCCGAAAAAAAAAACGAGGGACGTTACAGCACTACCCCCTTAAAAAGGTTTCGACCCCGAAACTAGGCCGAAAACAGGTCGGGAAAATGACTAAGCATGTCAGCCTCAGTCTTCCAGGTTTCCCAAGTAACCTCTTCAGATCCAGACTTGGACCAAAGGATCCGTACTAATGGTACCACCTTATTCCGCAAGTGCTTCTCGCGACGTTCGAGAATACGCACAAGTATCTCCTCGTAGGTACCATTTGCCTGAATCTCGATGTCCTCATAACTCAGCACATGAGACACATCTTGCACATACTTCATCAACAAGGATACGTGGAACACGTTATGCACTGGATGCGTCGACGGCGGCAATGCCAAACGATACGCTAGAGACCCCACCTTGTCAAGGATCTCAAACGGTCCCACGTAGCGAGGGTTAAGCTTCCCACGCTTGCCGAACCTGAACACACCCTTGTATGGCGACACCCTGATAAACACTTTGTCACCAACCTCGAACTCGACATTCCTGCACTTCAGATCTGCGTAAGACTTCTGTCGACTCTGAGCTGTCAACATCCTTTGTCTAATCAAAGCAATGTTCGAGGCAGTCCTTTCGACTAACTCCGGTCCGAGTAGAACCTTGTCGGCATTCTCATCCCAACAAATTGGAGATCTGCACTTCCGACCGTACAAAGCCTTGAATGGAGCCATCTTAATGGTAGCATGTCAGTTGTTGTTGTTGTACGTGAACTCAATCAGACTTAGGCTGTTCTCCCAGCTGGTCGGACGATCAAGTACGCAAGCTCTCAGCATATCTTCCAGTATCTGGATGGTCCTCTCAGACTGTCCATCCGTTTGAGGATGAAATGCAGTATTGAACCTCAACTCGGTTCCCATGGCCTTGTGGAGTTCTTTCCAGAATCTCGACATGAATCGGCCGTCACGATCCGATACAATGGTCTTTGGCGTACCATGCAAACGGACAATCTCGTGTAGGAAAACTTCTGATAGCTTCTGAGTTTCCCATGTATACTTAATAGCCACGAAGTGAGCACTCTTCGTGAGCCTGTCAATGATCACCCATATAGCATCATAGCTTCTGAGTTTCCCATGTATACTTAATAGCCACGAAGTGAGCACTCTTCGTGAGCCTGTCAATGATCACCCATATAGCATCATTTTGACTCTGAGTCTTCGGCAACCCCGTGACGAAGTCCATAGCAATATCCTCCCAAGTCCACTCTGGCACTGGGAGAGGTAGCAATTCACCACCTGGTCTACGATGTTCTATCTTGACCTTTTGACAAGTCAAGCATTTCGCCATAAATTCTGCTACGTCCCACTTCATATTGGGCCACCGGAATTTCTTTCTGAGGTCTTTGTACATCTTACTAGATCCTGGGTGTACAGAATAAGCTGACGAATGAGCCTCCTTCATCACCAAATGGCGAAGGCCATCAACGTCAGGCACACAAATCCGGTCCTAAAACCAGAGTGATCCATCCTCCTAAATCACGAATCCGAGAGCTTTCCCGTCTATCACTTCACTGCTTAACTTCACCAAGACCACATCATCAACCTGCTTCTCACTGATTTGATCAAGTAGCGTAGCCTGAATCTCCAGCATACTCAGGTATCCTCGACGCTGATCGTACAAGACTTTAATCTCGCACAACCCTTGGTTCAGTTTGGTCTGAGCAGTGAGTAGAGCCACTACAGTCATATGCGGCGTCTTCCGGCTCAATGCATCGGCCACCACGTTATCCTTGCCCGGATGATACAACAACTCGATGTCGTAGTCCTTGAGTAGCTCTAACCAGCGACGTTGTCTCACATTCAACTCCTTTTGAGTGAACACATACTTGAGACTCTTATGATCGGTGAAGACTTGGCACCTAACACCATAGAGATAGTGCCTCCAAATCTTCAACGCGAAAATCAAAGCCGTTAACTCCAGATCATGCGTCGGATAGTTTGCCTCATAGGTTTTCAATTACCGAGATGCGTACGCAATAACCTTTTCTTTCTGCATCAATACACATCCTAACCCATGCTTTGAAGCATCAATGTAGACCACATAACCATCAGATCCCTCCGGTAGCGCCAAAACTGGTGCGGAGGTCAAACACTTCTTCAACTTCTGAAAACTGGCATCGCACTTGTCGTCCCAAATGAACTTCTTGTGGACCTTGCGGAGCAAACCGGTCATGGGTAGAGCGATCTTAGAAAATCCATCCACGAACCGTCTGTAGTATCCTGCGAGTCCCAAGAAACTGCGCACCTCTTTTACATTCTGAGGCCGCCTCCAATTGACTACCGCTTCAATTTTCTGGGGATCGACCATAACCTCATCCTCATTGATCACATGGCCTAAGAAAGCCACTTCCTTGATCTAGAAGTCACACTTAGACAGTTTTGCATACAACTGATTTTGTCTAAGGACAGACAAGGTGATCTGAAGATGTTCCTCGTGAGCCTCCTCACTCGGGGAATAGATCAGAATATCGTCGATGAAGACCACCACGAACTTATCCAGATATTGGTGGAAACATCGATGCATCAGATCCATGAAGACTGTCGGAGCATTAGTAAGTCCAAATGACATGACTACGAACTCGTAGTGCCCATACCTCGTCCGAAAAGCAGTCCTCAGAATATCTTCCTCACGAATCCTGAGTTGATGGTAACCAGATCTCAGATCGATCTTGGAAAAGACTTTTGCTCCCTGCAGTTGATCCAACAGATCATCAATCCTAGGCAACGGATACTTATTCTTGATTGTGACCTTGTTCAACTCATGATAGTCGATACAAAGTCAAAACGAACCATCCTTCTTTTTAACAAACAAGACCGGAGCGCCCCAAGGTGATGCACTCGGCCTTATATATCCCTTCTCAAGAAGGTCCTCGAGTTGCTTCTTCAACTCTTGCATCTCAGGTGGAGCCATCCGGTACGGTACCTTAGAAATCGGTGCGGTACCAGACTCGAGATCAATGGTGAATTCCACGTCACGATTCGGGGGTAAATCGGGAATCTCCTCCGGAAAGACATCTGAAAACTCACGAATTACAGGAATATCAAGAACTGAGGCCTCATCTCTCTTGGACTTATCCAGATAGCACAGATACCCGACATAACCTTGTCGAAGTAGCTTACACGCAGCCATTGTATTGATGAGCTTACCGTTATCAACGTCATTACGACCCTTAAATTTGCATACAAACTGGCCCCCAGATGACACCGTCACAGTCCTTGAGCTAAAATCAATTACCGCCCCATGACGCGTCAGCCAATCCATCCCGAGAATAATATCGTATGGAGCCATGGCTATACAGATCAAGTCTGCTTCGAACTTCCTACCCTGAATGGTGATTGGAAATTCTGACAGACGCTTGGTTCCTACCAACTATTCACCATTGGGTAGATTCACTACAAAAGGCTCACAAGCCTCATTGCATACTAAGCCTAGCTTACTTATACAACTCTCCGAGATGAAAGAATGAGTAGCACCCGAATCAAATAATATACACACAGAGGTAGAATGAAGGTATAAAGTACCTTGAGTAATAGGAGCATTAGGTCCGTCAGCCTCACGCATCCCATAGAGTCGCTGACCTTGACCTCCTGAAGCAGCTGGGGCTTTCCCCTTGTTCTGAGCAGTTGTCTGCGTCGAAGGGTTAGGAGCCTCCATTGGTTTGAATCGGGGTCAGTTGTTATGACTAACGGACCCTTGATGTGACTCAGCTCCCTTCTGTCTCCTTTGCGGACAAAACGTCTGCAAGTGCCCCTCCTTCCCGCAGGAAAAACACGTCTTCCTATCCTTTGGGCATTCATTGCTCTTGTGCCCCGGCGTGCCACAATTGTAACACTAGATTGGATTATTTGCCTGACCCGAGCGTTGCGTAGACCCTCTCTGAGTTGTCTCTGTTCTCGCTCAGCCAGACTTGGCAAATTTTGACGGTGGCGCGGGTCGCTTGAACCCACTTGCCTGAGGCTGGCTCTGTGCCGGTCTCTAGCGATTGCGCTTTCTCGTCGACTCCTCCAAAGTCACCTCCAACTTATAGGCAGCATCCACGTACTGCTCCACAGTAGAGCATTCGTGGCGCACCATCAGTGGCTTAATGTCCGGATTCATCCACTCATGGAAATGCCATATTTTCTTCTCTTCACTGGACACTTCCGGCCCGACGTACTGCAACAGGTGATTGAACTTGGCCGCAAGCTCAGTCACTTTCAATCTATCCATCTTCGGATAGAGAAACTCCTTATGCTTCTCTTCCCTCATAGCACGGGAAAAGAAACGGTCGGTCATTTTCGTCTTAAACATTCCCCAGTTCAACCCAGGATGATCAGCTAGACCGGTGCCTTCCCACCATTCACTAGCCACCTCCTTTAGTTGAAGGGATGTAATGTGCACTTTCTCAGCTTTAGTGCACTCGACGTTTCGGAACAACCTTTCCATGTGTGAGAACCAATATCCACTTTGACTGGCTCTCCCTTTCCATCATAGCTGTCAGGCCTCATAGAGCTAATGGCCTTCAACGCTCGACCATAATTGCCTCTGTTCCTGACTGCATCTTCATGAGGCACATGGACAACTGGCTCCTCGAATCTAGGAACCACTTGAGGAATTGGCACACCTTGTGCCTGTGGTGCGATTGGCCGCAAGATATCGGTGACCGCTTGCATCACGATCCCCCGAATAGCCTCAATTGTCGCGGCGTCGAATACCACTTGAGGGTTGACCGGAACTTGGTCACTGCCCCCGGAGTTGTTGTGAGAAACCGAGTCGTTCTCATCCCCTGGATTTGCAGCATTCCTCAAATTCAGTATGGGGTTGTTGCTTGGCCCAGCACCAGCACAAAGGGTGTTTCGGGTGTTCACCATCTTTTTACCGATCAATTTTTTCAAGTATATCACAACATTAATAAGAGTTTATCATGCACAATGTATAAAAATTGACTCGGAATAGATCAAACTGGTAAACTTTCATTGATGTTATGAATTGAAACTGAGTTTGATAGAAAAGCCCTTCCCAACGATAAGACAAAATTGTCAGGAGGCTACAATTCTAACGAAGCAAAACGAAACAACTAAAAAAAAGAAACGCTAAGACTCAACTCCGGCTCCCATCATGGTGCCCTGAAGTACTTCCTATAATCAGCCCTCATACACATCCTCTTCGGAAGGGGTCTATCCTCGGGGTCTGGTGTCGGACTCCTCGACCTACTTGGGCCTGGAGCACACGGCTCATCCCTAGGCCTTGGCGCCCTCGGTCTTTCTCTAGACATGGGAACACTTGGCTCAACCCCGTCAGATCCCGGTGAGTAGCAAAACTCCTCCAGAAACTCTGGTTGAAAGTCTGCCATGTTCACCTCGTACTGAGGGTTGAGTAGCAACCTTGCCTGTCGGATGTACTCCTAGAGCTCGTAGACGTCCCCAAGCATTCGGGAGAGACCGAGTTCTGTCTCGTATGTCCTCTCCTCCATGTCATACAAGGCATTCGACCACTCCTCCAAGCGTTCCTCAAGCATTCGGGGCCTCGGCCTGGCCTGTTGGGTCGGGACCACCCTCGGTGTACCCATTGACTCCCACGACCTTGCCCTCGCTCGAGCACGCTCTACTGCTTCATCCACCTGGCGACACGCTTCAGAGGAAACCATCTGAATCTGGCGAAACACATGTCGTGAATCAGGACTCGCCATTGGCCTCCTCGGAGTAGGGATCATTTGCGGGTCCTCTGATGCATCCAGCGGCCTACTCCTCCTCCTGACGGTACCTGAAATACCAAGCGCCTCCCAAGCGGCAGGGGACAACGGCGTATACTCCTCCTCAGGTGGCGGCACCGAACTCGGGAAAATGAATTGCATTCCCGGATCCTCACTGTCTTCCAGCAAGTGCTCCAAGTCGAAGCCATACTCCTCGAGGTCCTCCTCAGGGTCCTCCTCCTCCGGATCCTCCTCCTCCGGGTCTTCCTCGGGATCCTCCTCCGGATCCTCCTCGGGTTCTTCCTCAAGATCCTCCTCTATCTCGAAGTCGTCGTCGTAGTACCCTTCAAGGTACTCCGACGGCTCCTCCTCTTCTTCTGTGTCCTCCCTTGGGTCTGCTTCAGGCTCCACCTCGGGAACTCTGGCCCTGTCAGACACCAACACCACCGACTCTGGAAGTACGGTCTTCACCTCCTCGGGTGGACAACTTGGCTCCCCTACCTCAAAGCACGGAGGGTAAACCGGGAACTCGAGCCTGACTAGAGATGGCGGGGCCACCTCGGCTTCCTTCTTGTTCCTCAGTTGTGAAAAGATTGCGCCCATATCATGCGAGACGACGAGAAAAGAATTAGTCTTTCTAAATATAGAAGCGAACTTACTATATCAGACTGGAATGAAGGCGCGACTTGAATGACAGATATTTCAAAACAACACATTTATTCAAATATGGTTTTATCCGAAATTTTCAACTTTTGGATTTAACCAACAACTTTCTCAGTTCAAACGGGTAAACGGTTTTAGGGAATTTTTTTTTCCAGTAAAACGATTTGAAACCCAACCCGTTTTAAAAACTTTCGGCTCTGATACCAAATCTGTAACACCCCCAAAAATAACCTTGAAAGTATTACCGCCAGTGACCTCAGATTACACATCTGAAGCCACCCAAGGCTTAACCATTTTATACTAACCATAAAATAACACCGATAATATTAAATATCATAACACTTTATTCAACCAAAGTCTTGGATTACATCTGTAAAATCCCAAATATATCTGAAATATAGAATTCGTTTCAATACAGCGGAAGTCTTTTAAATAATAAATATCATAAGGGTCTTGATCGGAGCGATCTCACGCCTAGGATCTTCAACCTTGAGAAAACACTTAAAAACTTCATCTACCTTCATCGTCGCGTACTAGCCTTCACGGAAGGGAAGTTTGTGCCGTATGAGACGGATGACACTAGCCAACCATGCAAAGGAAAATAATTGGTTGGTTGACTAATGAAAGACTATTCAAGGGTACAACAGAAAGGTTCTAAATAGTCGTATTAGGTTAGACCCATCGCTTCTCGAATGAAAGCCGATGACGATAGTAGCCTTAATACTTCTATGAAAAGATACGAAACAGTATGATCAAGAGAAGACTCCAAAAGATCGAGTCTTAGGGGAAACGTATGAAGAGAAGACTCCAAAAGATTGAGTCTTATCGGAAAATATGACAAGTGTTTGGGAACGTTATAATTTCACACAAGCGTTTAAAAAGACTTGATCATTTGGGTCCACGACCAACCTCACCACGCAATGCGAATTCAGATTTGGAAGGAGGACTTACTTTAATCGAAGTCCGGGCAGTTTCCACGTTGTACTCCTCGCCCGAGGGTATATTAATTATGTGTCATATCGCACTTATCTTATTAAATTCCAAAACGTACATTTACGTTACAAGCTTTTAAGATATATCATCTCTTCACGAGAGATATCGAAGGAATAAATTCTGATTGTCGGCACCAACTGTGTGTACCTACCCTGAGTAAGGGTACAATCATGACCAGGAAAAGTACTAGGGCAAAATCCTCCTAATACCAGTTATAAAGAAACGACTAGACCTCGCGAGGTACATAGCGTTCCTACGAATACTCGTTCTAACTAAACAGTTAAAACCACACAATAATCCACACCAGTACCATCATGGAAATAACAGATATAATAGCATTGTTTCTAGCAGTATATACAACCTATTATAATATCACATTTTAAATCATCCATTTATAAAACTGTTCCCAAACGAAAACAACAATCATCCCAATTTAATTAACAATTAAAGGCAATTGATAATTATCGAAAACATGGAGTGATAAGCAAGAGCGAACCGCCACTTGCCTTGATCGAGACGAATGAACAATGTAGGGTTTTTGGGTTCGGAAACTGGAATCGGGTTACGGATTCCTACGACGACAACGAACCCACGACGAAACCCTAGGTTAGATTCGATATGAATAATAATACGAATCTAAAGGAACGAACAGAAACGAAAGAAACGAGGGTCCCATCCGTGACCGGCTCGTCCAAAGCCACGATCGCGTTTGCTAAGGCAAACCGCGGTCGCGGATATCTGGGCACCATCCGCGGTCGCGGTGTTCATGTCCGCGATCGCGGATCAACCTCCGACGAACCCTAAATCGAACCAGCTCACCGACGACGACGACGATAACGGCTCGGACGAGGGGGCTTCGACTCCTACCACCACGAGACCTCCAAAGCACCACCACCACCTGGGCACACCGGCAAGCAGCTCCGGCGACGATGTGACTCCGGCGAGAGCAAAACGAACACGGGCGAGAGATTGAGAGATGGAGATCGGAATTGGATGCTGAGCCACCCACCTCGGCCCCCCTTTTATAGCCACCGAAGAGGAGTAACAACGGACAGCCAAAGCGATCCATCTCCCTCCCCCAGCGACCCAACCGGCGAAACGCGTAGAGCCATTGAAGACGACGCTGAACAGTTTTCCGCGATCGCAGAAATTCTTTCGCGGTCGCAGAAAATGCCACGTTCGCGCCGTTGCTTCAGGGAAAAGGTTTACACGTGATTAAACCCCGGAAAATAAATATTTATACCCAAACAAATATTCTAAGCCTCAAAAATACATCGGATGTATATTATAATGCTCAGGAAATTATTACAAAGATTATACGAGTTACAGAAAATCCGAACTTCGCCAAACGCGACATGATTACAGAACGAGGGTTGGGGAAATTACCCAAATACCCTTACTAAAAATGAGGGGTATTACTGTTGGGGTGCGGGAGGGGGAACGGCCTCCTCCATAACGACGTTGTCCAAATGAGGACTCAAGCCCGCAAACTCCTCTGTCTCGGCAAATGCCTCCTCCATGTCTCGGACGGGACTCTGCGAAGCCGGAGGTGAACACACGTGAGGATGAGGATCCGCTAATGGATCGGATACCGTTCCAATAACGGGTTTTGATATTGGAACGGTATCGTTCCGGACTCTACTCTTGCGCTTGGGGGGGGGGGGTTCAGAGGTTTCGGTTCTTACGACCGGAAGTTGTCACGGGTCGAGATTCCACCATACGACCCCCCCGCATCTTTTGTTTGATTCTCTCGACTACATCCTGTTTTTTTCAAATAATTGTCTAAATTAAACAAATTTCTAATTGTTACAAAATTACAATACATTTCTAATTTAATATTCTAATTATATACTAACTTCTCCAATAAATTATATACTAACTTCTCTAATTCATCTAAATTTATTCAAATTCTATTTCATTAACTAATTTCTTATATGCAATTCTAATATAATAAATATAAAATAAAATAACTAATTAAACACATAAATTTATTTTAATAATATACTAATTTCTCATTTCTATTCAATAATATACTAAATTTATTCTAATAATATAATTACATAAATTTATTCTAATTTTTTTATACAATTCTAATATTTTCTAACAAATCTAAATATTTCTAGAAATTAATTATATATACTATTAAATATGAAATTTAATAAGAAAAATACGTACCTCAAGTCGTTCGCGACGATTATATTTTCGTGCCATTCTGGGTCGGCTCGCCTCTCCAACATGTGCCACCGCATCGACACCAACGGCCGCGGCAACCTCCAACGCATTTTCCGACCCCACCGAAACCTCGCTCGCCGGAAGGACCGCATCGCCGACCACCGCAGGCTCTCTCTCTGGTTGTTCCTCTGCCGGAATATCGGTCGTCGTCGGCTGTTCCTCCGCCGGAATTTCGGCCGTTGCCGATTGCTCCTCCGCCGTATAATCGGTCGTCGCCTCCGCCAGCCACGCCGCCCAATCGGCCGTGAATTCTGGATTTTTGTCCAGATCCGCCGCCGCGCACTCCGCTGCCGCCTCAAGTCGTCGCCGCTTCGGCTCACCGTCGGTCTCCCCGCCGCTGCTCTCGCTGTCGCTCTCCCCGCCTTCGATTAAAGCCACCACTGTGGCCGCCGGGATCTCGATGGAAGACCCCCCTTCCTCAAGCCGGATGGAAGACCCCCCCCCCTCCTGAAGCCGGATCTGGGACTCTTCGCCACCGCTGCCGGAATCCGCCATTGATGAAGAAGCTGAAGGTGAAGGTGAAGAGGATGAAGAAGAAGACGAAGAAGAAGGTGAAGAGGATGAAGGTGGCGCTACTTCGTTGCGTCCAGATCTAGATTCAAAATTTGAATTTTAAAAAAAAAATCAATTTTTTATTTTTTTATATTTAAAACTTTAAATTAAATATAAACCGGTTCAGATATTAATTTTTTTTTTAAATGATGAACCGGTTAAACCTAAACCGGTTTCCCAAACTCGGTTTCTACTCTTGGATGCAACCATGTTGCGTCCAAGATTAAAACTCTTTTTTTTTTTTAAACCGTTTTTGGGCGCAACGTACACAACAAGAAAAAACGGATGCGAACATTCTACCCGTTTTTCTAACCTAGGTTAAGATGTCTTATATAGAAAGTTTTGATTATGTGTTAATTTTTTAGAGTTTTTTAAATGGGTTTACTCTTTTCTATTTAGAATTTATATTCCTTAATATAAATTCTTAACATATGTCCTAAGAGCATAGATTAAAAAAACCGATAAAATTATGTTTGCTACGGTTTTGCAATCCTAAGTTGGAGTTGTTTGCACGACTAGCTCTACGAAGTAGATATGATGAGATGACAGCATTAATGCATTGGCCGTTTTGGCTCTTGACTCTTGATATAACAACCGACAAATTTCATTATCAAAAGAGTTTTAAATAAAAATAAAAATAAAAATAAAAATCACAAGTAATATAATGCTGGCAGGTGCACGGAACACTGGTGAGGACAACCCCCGATCGCCGTCCAAATTCACGTTCTTCACCACGACGGGTTCTCAATCTTCGTCCATCTCAACTCGTGGGACCCACTAATTCATGTAGTTTACACGACTCTCCCTGTGATCCTCACCTCACGTGTCTCTACTTTTAAGTGTTTATTTTTCCTTTTTCTTTTTCAAATTTATTAAAGCGCGAACAAAACGGCCAGTCAACTGCCACTTCCGTGGCAGGGCACCTTCACCCTCACAAAAGCTGCTACGGTCGCACAAAAGAGCCAATCATAATTTGACAAGTGGCTCTCAGCGTTAGAGTCGTTATGCCGTGAAGGGGCTATATGAAGACACGTCATCAGTTTTAGATCAAGCGATTGTTTAGTGCGTCACAGAGGATCAGATTTGAAAAGTCCCGTACCAAACAGTCTTCCTCGCTCCCTTCTCCATGGAGAAATCAAAGCAGAGAAAAAAATTAGAAGTACAGTAAGAGAGAGATTCAAATCCAAATGATTACTTGCTTCAAAGATTGAAACTTTTCGAAATTCGGCCCTTGCTCTCTCTTTGGAAAGTTTCTATATATTTTGGGCGAATTTCCTCTTCTGTTATAAGGACATGCGCTGAATTCGAATTTAGAACTTGTGAATGCCATTTTTAGAGCTCGGAAGCAACAGAAGAGATGTTGTCGATCCTCTTCGATCTTCTCCCGGCGAAGCTTCAGAGCTCATCGTCGTTCAACACCGACACCGTTATAGCCATCACCGTCTTCTTTTCCCTCCTCTGCGCTTGCATAATCATCGGGCATTTGCTCGAAGAGCACCGATGGGCTAACGAATCCACCACCGCCCTTTTTCTGGTGCGTAATCCACAGAGATATGATCGTCTGTATTATCGGAATGTTTTCAGTTTCTGATTTTAGTTATAAAGTGTCCAATTTCACTTAATTTCGATACTGAAGGGGTGGAATTTGTGTGTGTCGCAAATTAGGGTTTGATCTCCGGAGGAATTGTACTGTTATTTACTAAAGGACAGAGCTCGCAGATATTGGAGTTCAGTGAGGAGCTCTTCTTCATTTATTTGCTCCCTCCAATTATTTTCAATGCTGGGTAATTTACTCAATCTCTATCTTCATGAATGCCTGTTACAAGGTACAAATTAAATATGTACTGCCGCAAAATTTGACAGCTCAGTTTAATGGCCTGGGCCATATTCATTTGATTGTATCCCAATTGACAAGCATCCTTTTTTTTCTCTTTTTTTTTCTTCCTAATTTACTTTACATTTTTTAGTTTTCAGGTCAAGAAAAAGCAGTTCTTTAAGAACATCTCAACAATTCTGTTGTTTGGTGTTCTTGGGACCATCATATCCTTCTGCCTTGTTTCACTCGGTAAGATTACAAATCTTATCGTCTTTCTTATGTATTTTTATCATCTATGAACTTTTGAATTTTGTTTTTATCTCTTCTAGTAGTATATTTAGCTAAAAACCCATAATGATAATTGCAGGTGCTTTTCTGCTGTTCAAAAGACTTGGTGTGACGCAGCTCGGTGTAAAGGACTATTTGGGTAATTCATAGTCATCATAGTGTTGATAATTCCTACTCCTGTTGATAACTCTAGACAAATGGACTGATTAAACATTCAAATTCTGCAGCTGTTGGTGCCATATTATCAGCCACAGATTCAGTTTGTACCTTGCAGGTACAATCTAAATCTGGAAATTGTAACATAGCTCATGATAAAGGAATTGAGTGAGTCTATTAGATTTATAATTCTTTGTCTTTCATCTTGTAGGTTCTCAATCAGGATGAAACACCATTGCTGTACAGTGTTGTATTTGGAGAGGGTGTAGTTAACGACGCCACCTCCATAGTGCTTTTCAATTCCATACAATCACTTGATTTCAGTGAAGTTAATGGCTTGACAGTTGTAAGCTTGATTGGAACCTTCCTTTACCTCTTCTGCACCAGCACTATTCTTGGTGTCGCGGTAAATATTCTTTCTTTTTTTCTGAATATTCATGGTATATTGTTCTGTTTGTGTTCCTTTGAAGGTTCTTATATGTAAAGTAATAAGCTCATTAGCTGGTTTCAATAGTTGTGTGATGCTTTGAAATTTTGGAGTATCAACTTATCTTTTTTGGTTTGTAGACCTTGGAAATTACAGTTAACTATAGCCTAACTTGTTACTTGTGGGAAAATTACAGGTTGGCCTTTTAAGTGCTTTCATCATAAAGACACTTTACATTGGAAGGTACAATTCAGTAATACAAATATTCTCACTGAAAACCATTATTGTTACCAATTCAGCCAACATATTTTCTTGGTGCAACAGGCATTCCACAGACCGGGAAATCGCGATCATGATGCTTATGGCTTATTTATCTTACATGATAGCTGAGGTATATATACATAATATAGACACAATTTCAACCAATATTAACTTTGGATAGAATTTATGTCTCATATTAACTGAAAACCATTGGTTAATCCTTCCTTGCAGCTTATCAATCTTAGTGGAATTTTGACTGTCTTCTTCTGTGGCGTTGTCATGTCACACTATACTTGGCATAACATTACCGAGAGCTCAAGGATTACAACCAAGTTAGAACCTAAATCATATACATTTCAATCTTCTTTCATGCTTATATTCTAGGTTTCATACTGAGTTTCTTCTTGATTGCAGGCATGCATTCGCTACCATGTCGTTCATTGCAGAGACATTCATCTTCTTGTATGTTGGGATGGATGCCTTGGACATTGACAAATGGAAAGAAAGCAGTGCAAGGTAACTATGAAACTGTTTCATTGTAACTCTTTTATTTTTCCTGGAATCATGTTTGTAGTGAAAACTCATTGCATAAGTGCAATGCTCTCCAATTCAGTGCAGGAACGTCGCTTGCTGTAAGTGCAACTCTGTTGGCACTTGTCTTGATAGGAAGAGCAGCATTCGTTTTTCCGCTAGCAAGCATTGCAAACTGTGTACAGAAAAGAGAAGGTGCAAAACTTCCGTTTCGTAAGCAGGTAAATCATCCTACTTTCTTCCAACAGTTAGTTATTGTTACCAACCTCAATAACTGCTTCAACAATGCAGTTCATAATATGGTGGGCAGGGCTGATGAGAGGTGCAGTTACTGTGGCTTTGTCTTATAATCAGGTAAAATTACATTGTCAGTTCAGACAAGAAATCATCTTGGGTGTGGATTTATCTGACATTTGCAATGACATAATGCAGTTTTCGGATTCTGACGAATCAACTGAAGCAGAGAATTCACTCATGATAACAAGTACCATAATTGTTGTTCTGTTCAGCACTGTGGTAGGTTTACACATTGCCATCAAAATGGTATCATTTTTTTGTTACATTTGCAATTTGAGTGTCCTATAACTTAAGGCGTGACACGACAGGTGTTCGGGTCAATAACAAAGCATTTGATTGAGGCGTTGTTGGGGCGAAACGTGCCAGCTGTTTCTGATGCCACAGATGATGCTAGCCTTGAGGATCTGAGGATTCAGTTAATAGAAATTGAAGGCAACAACAATAACAACAACAATAATGATGCGAGGAAGAAAAATGTGCATTACTTATGGAGGAAATTTGATGACAAGTTCATGAGACCTGTGTTTGGTGGAAGAGGATTTGTGCCTTACCAGCCTGGCTCTCCAACTGAAGCTCCAGTTCAAAGTCAGATCTTTGATGAACATCATGATCAGTGAAAGATTCACAGCATATGACACAAATTTTTGAGGTTAGAAGATGTTTTTTTTGTATTTTCAAATGTTTATGCATAAGAGTTCCGAAAGGAAGCTTACATATTGTGTAAAGCAGAGCTGAAGGTGGAAATTTATACTTGTACATTGTTCAAATTCTGCAAACAAGAAATAATGTACAATTACTTGCCTTTTTTATGGTACACCTGAAACAGTTGCCGCTTATTGTTGTCTTGTTTGAATGGATTTCTAGCCAATAACAAGGCAAATGATGATAGGACTATTTATCGGTTTCGGTTATTTGGACCAAATAGAACCGACGATTCGCATGAAAATATATTTTGGTTCGGTCAGGATCGATTATTTTAAAAATTAAATATAAAATCCTAGATTTCTAAAAAAATTAGTACAATCTTATTCGGTTCGGTCCAGTTCGATCTAAGTTTGGTTCGGTCTAATTTTGTTTTGTGCATTAAAACCCGCTTCAATAACCTAAATTAATCTAATTTCAAAATGTTCGGTCATTTCGGTCCAAAACCGAATCGAATAAAACCGAACCGAGCACAAAATTCCAAATTTTGATTATATTCGGTTCAGTTTTGGACCGATGAACAATCTTAAATGACGAAGTTATGGATTTGATCCAATCTTTTTTTTTTTTGTTGCTAATATGAAATACTAGTAATAATAAGTTAAAACTATTGTCAAGATGTCACTTTCTCTTTGATTGATGCAGACACAACATTAAGCAATCGCATATATATGTTATATTTCGTAATTAGAATATTACAAAAGATACACTAGATATCCATTACTACTTGTTTATTAATTTTTCATAATGTGAATATTTCAGAGCAAAAACCATAATCTATATATAACGGTCAAGATTACATAAATATATGCGATATGTTAATGACATAGGTGTTAAAATTTTGTACCAAAATTAAATTTCGATTACTATTATATATAAAGTTTCATCCATCTCTATTGTTAATGTTTGAAAGCTATACATAGAACTTATATTTGTGTACGTACGGTAGTTCCGCTATGAATAAAGATGCTTATGTTAAATACAATTATTCAATATCAATGATGATTTTTCTTAAATCTAAGTGTTGTTCTACAAACAATCTATCCTATTTGTCTATACCTCGTTGAAGACCTTTTGAAGGCATCCACGGTCTACCCTCTCACTTTTTCTTGGAACAAAATAACAATAATTATCTCCGTATTTGGGGTTTATGTTAATTTATTAGTTTTTTTTTGTACACCAAACCAAAATATCATTCTAGACAAGAATAGACAATTTTGAATTATTTGGTTTTTGTTTTGTTCTTTCTTCAAATAAAAGATAACTGTCTACAACATCCGAAAAATGTTTAAATACGGAAACGAAACTCTAAGGCGAAAATAAACCGAAACCGAATTAAATTATAAATTACTGAAAATATTAAAATGCTGGTTTAAAGCCCGAAACGACCTCGGATAACCTAAAAACATATTATAATAGTTAATCGGACACCGAACGCTAAATCTACGCAAAATCGGACGAACTTTTACGACGATCGATCTCCTCTTCAATGCGCACAACCAGTCTTCCTACGTCACAAATGCTGATATTTACTAGGGATTTTGGTGACGTTTAGCAATCATGATAAGTATATGTATTATGTATAATCGATCCTCTCCACATTTACAAACGCGTTAATTGATCACACTTTCCAAGCAAACTACATATAGAATAGAAATGTCAGGATACAGGAGCCCCTGAGTTGCGCATAGCTGTCACCGTTTTTACCGTTACGCGATTCCTCCCATTTACCGCCAAATTGCACAAACCAAGAAGATGACGAAACTGCCCTCCACCGGCAGAGACTTCCAATTCACATCGTTGTCACAAACCGCGGGCTCCACACGTTCAAGTGCTGGTGCCCTGCCACCTCGTACTCGTAACACCGCCTTGGCGACGCACATTCGCCGCCTCTAGCCGGCGACAGACATTCGCCGCCGTCAACGCCACCACCTTCTCCCTCCTCCTCAGCCTTCAAATTCCCCCCATCTTCCTCAACCAAATCACAATCCCCTGCTTCCTCCTCCTCAATTTCGTCATCTTCTTCTTCTTCGCCCGGAGTTCCGACGAGCCGGAGCGTCAACCGGCCGTTCTCGCGGGTCGCGTGCATAATCTCCAGCCGACGAACTTTGACCTGGGTGAGCTGTAATCTGCCGTCCTTCCTCACCGGCTGGAGAATGAAATCCCGCCGGCCGTTCTTGTCGAACGACGTCAACGGCGGAGGAAGCTCGATCACCCTCCTCCTCTCCTCCGATCTCCTCCGCGCCCGCCCCCAAGTGGTCGAACAATCCCCGATCTCAGCCCCGCCCCTTCCCTCAACTAATCCTTCACCGGTGACCCTCTCGTCGGAGCTCTCGAACCCCAGGCTCTCCGTGCAGGAGACGAACCCGTCGGTGTATCCACCAATCTCATCCATAAACCCGATTCCTCCGGGATCCCTGTTAGGAGAAGGCGCGGTGGAACTCGGATGATCGGAGAAGAAGCCGAGGCCACCAGGTGTTCGACAAAAGTCCTCAGAGGAGAAAAACGAATTCTCCACTTTCCTATTCATAGTACTCTGACAAAGACCCTTTTTTATTCAGGGATCCTCTGTTTTGTGGCGAATTAGAAAGAGTGGATTGGGAGAAAGAAGAGGGGGTTGCTGTGGAAGATGAGGGCATATGGGTATAAATAGGAAGGAATTTAGCGAATGAATTTGGAAGGAGATAAACCGACAGAGAGGACTTGTCAACATGGACCCTAAAATAAATAAACACGTTAATGTTGTGAGCTGTTGAGTAGACATGAAGAAATGTGGCTACCGGGGCGGTTCTTCCGATACCAAATGTGGATAGCTATGGTCTCATTTTTTTGGTTCTCATAGGAGGTTGATTGGAGAATTCGTCTCTAAGTGAATCTACTCTGACTTTGCCTATCGATTTAATGTATGGATAAAATTTGTATATTAAGAGACACCTAATGTAGGATAATTATGCAATCAAGATAAGTGCTGAAAATTACAACGTGACCGAATTGTTATCTAAAAGGTAATAAAAGATTGTAATTAGGTCTTTTCTGTTATTATAATCGTTGAGTCATCATCGAACAAAACATATTTTAATAGATTTCGGAGTTCCTTATCCCCGATCCAATGAATTAAGGAGACATTGAGAAATGGCGAATCTGGAGGGGTATGGGTGTGCGGTCCACTCGATAGCCGCAGGAAACTAGAACGCTAATCATTGTGATGGGAGAAGCTTTACATTTCTGACCAGATAGGAGGCTGACGTGTGCGTTGACCAGTACGGTCAAACGAGTTTGTCTATGTCATCTTCCTTCTTTCCCTGCTTACGTGGCCCCAAATCGGATTTGTTTTAAGGCTTTCCAGCAATGGCGGTCACATGGTCAGTTTTTTTATTATTCCCATTGGCTTCTTCAATGGATAATATATATACTTCTTCTATGTCCCATAATATAAGATATATTTTTCTTTTTGGACGTCTTAAAAAATACTATTTATTTTTAAAATTTTCTATTTACATCCATTAATTTATCCCTCAAATACCCTTATCAAACTTACACAATTTTAAAATTATCCGATTTAATTTTGTTTTTTTTCCATCCATCAAATTAACCCTCACCTAATCTAATTACTCCCACCCACCAAAAGTAAGACCCTTTGCCTCCCTCTCTCGAATCTTCCTCATAAGCCTTTCTCTTTCACACTCTCTTACACTTAACTCTCTCATTCTCTCATTCTTTGAATCACTCAAGAACCCTAAAATCAAATATCGTCGCCGCTCTTTCTCTCAATCTCTCATTTGCTCTCGATCTTTCAAATCACTCAAGAATCCTATAGTCCCATCTTCCTCGATCTGCCTCTCTCTGTCTGAATCGTTAAAAATCCCTCAAATTCGGCTCTCGATCTTCACTTTTCTGTCGCTCTCGATCTCATTTGCTCTCGATTTGTCGCTCTCGATCTCATTTGCTCTCGATCTTCATCTGGGTTTTGTTCTTCATTTGGGGTTGTTCTTCATCTTGCTCGATCTTCGCTTTTCTCTCTCTCAATCTCTCATTTCTTCTTCATCTGGATTTAGATCTGAGTCTTTCTCTGCGTCTCTGCAGATCCACTCTTTGTTATCCCATGTATTTGTGTCTTCATCTCTCAAGAACCCTAAAAAAAAGAGGATGAGTGCAGATCTGATTTTCTCATGGAAATCCCCCCCTGGTTCTCCTCAATCTTCTAAATCTGAGAGTTGGGTTTGCTCGATCTCAAATTGCCCATTGGGGTCCTAATTGCCTCGCTATGCATTGCTATAGCTCTGAGCGATCTCTTGATACTGTTGAAGGCGATCTGCTTGAGCAAACCTCTCAAGAGGCTGCGGTGGTTGATCGGCCTCCCCCAAAGTCCCCTAGGGGAGGTATTGATGGAGCCAATGGTGTTGATGGAGCGCATGGTGATGAAGGTCTGCATGGTGTTGATCCAGAGGAAGGGCATGATCCAGTTGTTGAGCAGCCTCCTTGTGACTCTGATGCCGAGAGTGCTTGCTAAGTCCCCTATTACTCTACCTCTTTTACTGTTGAATGCATGCTTATATGTGTTGTCTTTGGATCATTGTATGCATGTTGATATTATGCTGGGATGTTTATTTCTGGATTCTTGCATGTTGTGGTTGAGGCTTGCTGTTCTGGATTGATTAGTTGGCATTGTTGCATGGTTGTTGATGATTTTGTGGATTGATGAGTTGTTCTGGATGATGAGTATGAGGTTGTTGTTGTGGATGCATGTTGTGTATGAGGCTGCTGTTGTGGATGATTGTTCTGGATAATTGTCAATGATGCATAAGGGGACATCTGAGATTATGTACTAGATTCAATGATGAAGTCTTTTTTTGGCCTGAGATGCAATTCCCTGTAATTTCACTACACTAATGTGCCATAGGAAACCAGTAAGTAATTGTTGAATGAGGCTTATGGTATGTTACTGTTTTGTGACTGTGTTGTGTCAATGATGCTTGTGGGGACATCTGAGAATTCATACTATAAACTTCCTAAATGCATGAACTCTGAGCATGTTAATTGATGTTACAAAAGTTGTTGACTGCCTACATGAGTACCTCATGTAAACTTCATAACTGAATGCATGCTTATAAAAGTTGTTGACTGCCTACATGAGTACCTCCTGTAAACTTAATTGATGTTATAAAAATATATACATGCTTACAAAAGATGTTAACTGGCTGCATGAGTACAAAATATATCAAGTCTCTACATGCTTACAAAACATCTATTGTTCCTGCATGATTACAAAATCACTTAACTGACTGCATGCTTAAAAAAAATCTTAACTGCCTACTGCTTACAAAAGATCTTAACTGTCTGCATGAGTACAAAATATATGAAGTCCCTACATGCTTACAAAAGATCTATTGTTCCTGCATGATTACAAAAAACACTTAACTGATTTATTCTTGAGTGTCTTGTTGTTCTTCTTGAGTGGCTTGCTCAGTGAATGGCTGTATTGATTCTTCACTTTGTTGTGGTTCAGTGTCTTGTACTGGTTGTTGTTGTGCACCCCTATGGATAATATCCCATGCTTCAATGACAGCCCACATTGGAGCTATGACTTGTAGTTGTAGATTCCCCTGAGCCTTTAGTCTCGTCTTGTTGACATGTGGTACATCATATTCATTGCCTCCTTTATATTTTAGAATCTCATTCATGACATATTGTAAGGTCATCCATACATCCTCTAGGGTTTCTGGTTCTAATTCATAGAATGCCTCATGAACAGCCTCTAGCATAACATCAACATCCTTAGACATCTTTTTATGCATTAATGACTAAATACTTCTAAAAAAAACAAGATCTAATATGTTCAGATCAAGATTGTTTGGTGGTTGTTGGATTAAAATGAATGTAGAATCATCTTGTTGATATATCTCTTGCCACTCTATATCATTTTGATTGATATGAGCCTTTGCATTATCTTGTTGTATGAAAATGACTTTGTTACATCCTCCCTATGGCCATTTTGCCTTGATTGCTGGAATGATTTGGTTGATCAAAACACTCCTTGTCACTTTCTGGTTTACTGATTCAATGCACTTTGTAACTAATGTCCCCTTCTGTCTATTCTTTGATGATCATTTTGCTGTTTCTCTGTAAGCGAATGGGAAAATTCCTATTTTCCCATCAAAAGTACAATGCCCCTCTGAATTAAACCTAGGCCTAGCTACAACAGCAGTGAACATAACTTTGGGTACAAACTTGATGCTCTATATTTGCCTTTCTCTGATTGTGCTAGATAAACTCTGTGTGACTTCTTGGTTAGATAAAACCATTTTTCATCTAAGTGAACAAAGTCAAACATTGTGTAGTATTGCTTCTTTATCTCTGTTGTATCCCCTATTAGAAGCTTCAGAATCCAATCTAACCTTGTAAGTTTGTTGGAATCCTTTAATCATGGGTGAAGAGGATTTGTGTGTGGCTTTATGATTCCTCTTTTGACCATCCTGTGGGCTGTGCTTTTTGAAATGTTGAGTTTGGTTGCTAAATCTCTTAAGCATGACATGTCCCCCATATTCAAACTTGATATAGCATCACTTGGTACTTGAATTCTTTTCCTACCTGAGTTGTGATACTGAGTAGAGACATTGTATCTTTGATTTGCACTTCTCTGTCTCTTGGCCATGTTCTATATTCTGCTGATGCTTTTTCTTGATACATTGAACTATGAGCATGCTTCCTTGATTGATCCATGATGAAGTTTCCCATTTGTTGATCTGCTTAGAAGCCATATCAGAATATGCATTCTTTCACTACTGCTGAGCCTTCTCCTTGATGATTGGGGATGACCTTCTGGCTGTGTTTCATTCTCTGTTTCTGACTCTATTTCTGGGTGATGAAACTATTGTTCTGCTTCTTGGTTGAGATCTAAGGAAATCTCTTCCTCCAAGTCCCCACCTGGCTCATTAAGATCAATCTAGAACTCAGAGTCCTCCATTTCTTCATCATCACCAAGGAAATCATGTTCTTCATCAATATCATCATTTGGGAACAGAGTTTCATTCAAATCGAAGTCTGAAGCCATCAAGGAGCAGGCAGTGATGCTTAAGAAAAAAAACAGCAATAAATGGCTTTGTTTGGCAGCAAGAGTGAATGCTCTGTTTTGTGCTTTTGTGTTTGGCAGCAAATGTAAATGCTCAGATCTGTAAGTAGAAGGTTTTAAGTACCCATTTTGGGAGGGAATTACAGATATAATTTTGACATTTCAGATTTTGATTTAGAGGCATAATCCGTGTGCCCTTAATACATGATTGTGATTGGCTGGAAATTGGTCTGTTTTGGAACAAAATGTTATCCCGTGTAATGTAATTATTATTCCATGTAAACTTGTTGTAATTCCCTGCAAAATTAGTGTACTTTCTGGTTACCTCCCCCTCCCCCCTTCTTAGCTTCTCCTTAATTCTCGTGCTTTTTTCAAATAGGTAGATCAAATGGAGACAAAAAGAGTATACATTTATGATATCAATTTTATGGACTTGGTTCTTTCTAATTATAAGCACATTTTATGAGACTATTATGTTGAATTCCCATTGTTTCCTTTAAAAAAATAAGTTAAATTTTTATTGTTAGGAGACATGAAAGGTCATGTTAGTCATTTTCCATCTTGTTAATTAATCCTGTTAGCGGATTTCTAACTTTGCAAATTGTAAATTGCGTATGCCAATCTTTTTCTTTCTCATAAACTTTATCTTTGCTTTATAATTGGGTAGCTGTCCAACTCAGATTTTCGGTTGGATTGATCATGAGCCCGACTATATATTTAACACACGAATTTGATCATGTCAGAATGATTATTATGATGTAAAATGAGAATAATTTTATAATCCTTGAATTGAGACAAATTTAAAGACTTGGATCAAACTTTTATTAAAGGGATATGTGTCATGCACATGACCCCTTGGTCAAACTTTCTTTGTCGGTCAATGCCGGACTCTTTCGGTCATCGGTGGTCAACGTCGGTGTTGATCGGATTTTTTTCGGGTCTAAAATTTGTTTTTTTGGACGGAATTTTCATTTTCTGTGCCAAAATTTTCTATGCACATTCATTGCTAAAGTTATGCACATTTCTTCATAATTTCATGCACTTTTGAAAAAAAGAGCAATGCATGCTAAAAACTAAATGAATTTCACATTTTGTACAAAAATAAATGCACAAGTATATTATTCTATGTGCACATACATGCAAAAACTCATACACTTCAATATTCATCCACACACGGTCTAAAACTCATGCACGTTTTCAACACAAACCCGATATATGCACTCATAGTGCAAATTAGGTGTACAAAACAAGTCATTATTCATGCACATACACGCATAGATGTATGCACTTCACACGTATTGCAGTGGATGTGCATGCAAATTGGCTTGAATGTGCATAATGTTTGCATTGTATATGCTAATACAAATCATGTGCACATACAAGCCATTATCCATGCACATACATGCATAGACATATGCACTTCACACGTAATGGCTTGATTAATGTGTGTGCAAAATGGTTTGAATGTGCATAATGTTAATTTGCACTGGATGTGCGGGAAAAATCTGGACCCCGAAAATAAACATTTTAGGAGAAAAAAAGCTTGAACGGTTAGAAGTGCATGAAATCTTGCGTGAATGTGCATAACTTATGCACTAAATGTGCATAGAAAATTTTGGGCCGGATACAAAAAAATCGCCCAAAGAAAGAAAAAAAGTTGGCCTCGTAAAAAAAAAGTTGACCGGTTTTATGTCGGTCAAAAGTACATGAAATTATGTTGGAATGTGCATAACTTTTGCAAGGAATGTGCTCAAAAAATTTTGGCTCAGAAAATGAAAATTCATGCTCAAAAAAATAAATTTTGGGCCCGAAAAAAAATAAAATTCGGTCAACGCCGGAGTTGACCCACTTAAATGGTCATGTGCCATGCACACCACTTAAATGAAGCTTTTATCTCCACCCTTGGATGAAAGTTCATCCAAGAGTGAGGTTCATTCTCATTTTACACCATAAGCCCTGTTCTCACTTAATCAAACCCCTTTAACACATTATATTACGTTTATCATAAGAAATCATTTTCGTGTAGGAGATCGATCAAGTGACGTTCGATGATAGAGGTGTACGTACATAGAATAACGTTTTCTTTGATTATTGTTCACAGCGCGTTGCTTAAAATTGTGCACTATATATATTCTTACCAAGGAGAACAACATATATCATATAATATAATTATATAAGCTTATAAATACTTATTAACTTATATTACGTAAAGGCTACAGCTGACATTAATCTACCAAATTCAATTCGAAGCAACTAGAATAACATTGTACATGCATGTAGATCTGATCACGTACTGACGTACACAATTAAGGGTCACAACTCACTAGACCTATAATATTTGTCTTTTTCCAAAATTTCCTAACAATTTGTTTCCAAATTAAACCACGTTATCCATATATATCATATTTTGGATTTAGATATGATATTTTTTCATTAATCTCGTGATTTTATTTGGTGTATAATCGAAAGACAATAATTTTAACCTAATGAATGATCACAAATATATCATAGATCGGACAATCACCTACCAATTGAGCCTATAAGAGCGTGACCCAATCATCCAAATTGAAAGTGCTCATGTATTAATTTGTTTTCACTATATATGCATGTAATAACATAAGCTTCTTTTTAGTTTGCGTAACAATAACCCATGCATGATGGTACATTATATAATAGTCTTTAAGAATTGTTTATCCTACATTCGTTAGACGTAAGAGATAAAAATTGTTACGTACGTTGAAATTTGAGATCACTCTTTTGTATTTGATATTTGCGTCTCTCAATAGAATTTGATTATAACTTATGTTAGGCTTTGTTAGCACTGACCCTAAAATATTTGGAATCAACAACACAGATATAGCCTATATGTATGCCAACCAAAGTCATTTAACTTGGATATAATTCATGCGATCAATCATCTATGGTGAACGACGACTCAGATGTTTTGTCTCGTCTATTGATGACTCAATCCTTATGTTTAATTTGATTTTTAATCTGCTAAGTTAGAGTAACTCCAATGCTAGTTAGCCAGATGAGGTTGAATTAATTCATGGATGCTTGTATCTCCTCTAGAGTTCGCCCTTTTGTCTCCGGTACTAGCTTCACCACAAATCCAACGGTAAACCCACAGATGATTGAAAATATGAAGAACGTTCCTGAAAAATCAAACCCCAAACAATACATAAAGTCATGAGAAAGTCACACTCGGAGGAGAAAGATAAGATTAATTAATGTTGTATATAACTTATGTGGTAATCATGAGCTAGAGTACCTGCTGAGCTCCAAGTCATTAAGAAGTTGAAAGTGTAAGAGATAATCCATGACCCGAGCCAACTAACCAGCGTCACTAGACTGCCTGCCGATCCCTTCACATTCATAGGAAACACCTGCACAGATTGAACAAACCAAGTACCATGAATCAACCATGTCTTTACTTGTCTTTGTTAATGATTCTGGTTCGTGCACGAGCAAAGAGTAAAGTACGTACCTCAGACATGATCACCCACGGTATGCCTCCCATGCCCAGAGAGAATGACCCTGTATATATCTGATTATATAATGCAAGTTCAAACTAACAAAGAGTCAGAATTTCATCATGGGGAAATATGGTGTGTTCAATTAAGCTATGACTTACCAATACACCAACGGATGCCATAAAGGGGGTGGCATCATTCCATGTATTAAGATCCTGTTTAGCAAAAACTTGCATTCTTGAGACTGAATTTGACTTGGGTAATGGCAAAGTAGAGTTCTTGATGTGTTTTCTTAGCAAGAAACTCTAACCTGCATGAAGAATGATAGCCCGGCAAGGAAGCATCCCAAACATGTCCCAGCTGCTGATATCTGTCATGGCCACAAGTAGAATCACCAATAGATACAAGTAGAATAAAGAGATGTATGTAAGTTTAAAATGTCGCGAATTCTCACCATAAGAAGTGGCCGTCTCCCAGATTTATCCATCAGGAGTGTGCCTAATGCAGTCATTGGTATCTGCAGTTGATCATTGCCAAGTTATACTCTTCAAAGGAGGAGAATTTTATAGGGAAATCAATCATCTGAGATTCAGAGAAGTATATGGGTTCAGAACCTGAACAACAACCATTGCTATTGTCCCAATCCTGCCTGAAAAACCTGTATACAACCAGAATTTCTTTGACCAGTGTCTTGAATTACACGTTAATTTTTTGTAATAGAATGAAGTAGATAGTCAAGCAGGATACCTGCAGATTCGAATATGGATGTCGCATAAAAAGCTATTCCATTAACCCCTCCAAACTGTTGCAGGACCATCAGTCCAACTCCAACCTTATTCAGAGATCATTTAAGTTACCCAACTAGAACTTAAAATATGTGATGAGCTGGTGATAGATAAAGGATATCACAAGGAGTAATATGTAATGCTTACAACGAGTGAGTGAGCGTATCTCCGCTGGAATAAGTCTATAAACTTTGCTTCTGAAAGCTGCTGAAGAGTTTCTGTGTATTCCTGTAGAAAGAACAGGGCTTGGAGAGTTAAAAGGAATCCAATTCCATGCCTAATATGAGATTAGGACTAGCAAATGAACTTGCAACTTCACCCTAATCTCAGTTGCTTCATAGGAAATATCAGACTTCGGTCCTCTGAGGCGCCTTAAAGCGTCATCACAGTCTTGCCAACGAGCATTCTTTGCCTACAGGGAAATTCCCACACCCGAAAAATGTAGCCTTTTCTCACAAAATACAAAACCAGACCCATAAAGAATAAAATTAGACAACGAAAAAAGTTCTCGGTGTGTAACTCACAAGCCATCTTGGGGACTCAGGAATAAAGAACAGCCCAAGCAGTTGAAGGAGGCATGGAATAGCTCCTGCAATGAGAATGATAGAGCTTTTCAGCATATAAAGATATTATGCAGAGTAATTATACTTCGGTTTAGATTTTACCAAGCAATGCCAAAATGCGCCATTCAACAAAAGTTCCTATCAAATACATTAGTGACACTCCACAGCATATCATTAACTGCAAGATCACCACTATGTAAGAGGGATAAATGTGGTAGCGAATCCTATATCAAGGACATGGTATTCATTTGTTGTTGAACCTGATGTACTGCTCCAAAGCCACCTCGAAGGTTCTTTGGAGTTATTTCTGCTAAATAAACTGGTACCTGTTGAGAAATATACGAGTATTCGCTTTGGTATCGTGTGGAAAAGTCTCATATGAACTAGTCTGCGAATTTCAATTACATTGCACTTACTGCATATGAAAGAAGCCCAATTCCAAGCCCAATCGACAATCTCCCAGCATCTAGTAGCCAAGCAACCTTTAAGTATATAAGGTTTACTTTTCAAGTTTTGATGATTAAGCAGCTTAACAACATGCTTATGTGGTTAAATTATCATCCCAAATCCCAATATGTTTTCGATAAATGATATTTCTTAGAAGAAATGGTGACAGTGTAAACCTCTGAGAATGTAATTGCAATCCATCCCATAAGACAGAAGAGCTGAGAAAAAGCCATGGTCTGGTTGACATAAAAAACATAAGTGAGAAATCTAGGACACTCGTGAACTCAACGGAGCTAGCTATATAATGGACAAATGAACAAAGAACTTACGCCTCTTCGGCCAAAGAGATCTGCTATCCTTCCGCTAAATATTGCACCAACCATTGCTCCAATTGTCAAAATAGATCCAAACACTGAATACTATACACGCCGAAGATGTTATTAATCATGGGATTGAACAGTGAACATACCTCAGGGCTGAAGCTTATAATCATGCAGAAATGAATACAGCTTCATCCTACCTGATAACATAGTGTTGATTGCTGAATAGTAGCTGCTAACAAATGATGATAATAACCAATTTAAAGTTCATGCAACACATGATCAAACTTCACCAATTATTCAAGCTGGATGTTGAACTCAGAGGTAAAATCTTGTGAGTCTTATGACATATACAGAATCTTGACTACATAAATGATAATCTTTTTCTTGGAGTGCAGAGAAATGCTAAACTAGTCCTGCTTTGATCAGTTGAGAAAAATGAATAGAAAACAAAAACAAAATCAAAGTTACCTCTGATAATGTAAGATCAAGATCAGCAATGATTCCGGATTCAGTTGGGGATGAATAACCCACCTGGAAAGCAGAAAAAAATTACTTAAACAAGTAGACAATTTAGCAGAATTGGCCTTGACCTAATTCAAGCAAAATTCCTGAATCATTCAAAATTCCGCGGTGTGCACTTACTGCGGCGCCGAATACAAAGGACCCACAAACTGCCACCAATGTGCTAAGCACCACCACAGTGGTCGCCGGATATGACCCATTAACTCCGTCACCAGCTCCGGCGGCGGCGGCACCATCGCTGAGGAGGAGAGGAGCGCTTGCTCCACCTTCTTCCACACTTGGCTTCTCCATGTGCTTTTCTTGTGTGGGAAGAGGCAGACAAGAGAGAAGCAGAGGATAACAAATCTTGAGTCGGAATTGTGAGCAAATGAGAAACTGATCTCAAATCACGTTCAATTGGGATAAACATGATTCCGATTTGGGATAAACAAATCTTGAGTCGTCTTGCTAATTGAATAAACTAATGGATGCCTGTATTACTAGTATTTCCAGTTGGCTTTTTTTCCATTTTCTTCTTATGAACATGATTATTGTCGGAATAAATTAATCAATCAATCAATATTCAATATTTATATATACTACTCTCTCCGTCCCATAATATAGTATGTAGTTTGACTAGGTACATTTGCGCGAGTTTTGTATCGTTAATATCTTTAATTATATATTAATAAAAATGATAATTTTTTGATATTATCAAAGTATTCGTTGAGACGAATCCTACCAGAACCCACGTGACTATGTTTTTTCTTATATATTTGAAAAAAATTTGAAGATTCTCTTCTGTGAATAGTATCAAAAACAGAATCAGACACTATATTATGGGACGGAGGGAGTACCTTACTTGTCAATTGTCATGAGTTATATTTTTTTTCTAAAATAACTTTATTAATTATTAAAAAAAAAATCTTATTGTTGTCAATATATTTGATATAATAAAACAAAATTTTAAATATGTTATCAATATAGTAGATTTAATTATTATTTTATATATCTAATATCATTTTATATTATAATTATTACTTTTAAATATAGACTACAATCACTTTCCATTTTTTTAGAATATTTTTTTTTATAAAGATATGAACCTCATTTATATATATATATATATATATATATATATATAGCTTTTTATTCTGGAAACAATTTGAACTCTTTTATTGCAATATTTATTTTTGAATAAATCTATTAAATAACACTGATTTTGATTTGATAAATTTTTATAAATATATGCTAAAATAATTTTAGAAACAACCGTGCCATGTACTAAAATAATCTACGTAATTCTCTGATGGAATAACTTATTATAACATATGATCCATTAACTTTAGAAACAAAGTGCTATGAATGTTTTAAAATAATATGATATTTATATTAAAATATGTATCTTAAGCGTAAGATACTTATTAAATTGTCATACTTTATATTATTTGATATAAATTGTTGCTCGGTTAGGTTAAAATATTCAAAATGTAATTTTTTTTTCTATAATTATTCAAATTATACTCTTAAAGTATTTAATTTTATCTTCTATTACTATATATTAAAGCTCTCCCCTTTTAAGTTTTTAGAACGATTCTGGCCCCATCATACTTATGTGTCAATTTATGAGTAATTCTTTTTTAAAAAATTTAAGATAAATATATTTTAACCCAAAAAAATTTTAAATAAAATCTTATCTAACAAACTTGGAGATTTTAGCATTAATATTAACCTTTTAATAACTTTTTGATTTGATAAATGAAGCTTTTGACTAAATATGTAATTTTAAAATAAAAAGCAAATTCAAATATATGATGTCGTTTAAAATTACACCTTCTAATCATGTTATTCAATATAAAAAATAGAGTATCAATACAATCTTTGTCATCAAATTAATGTGTATAAATCTACCACTAACATAATCATTGATAAACTCATGTTTTAAATGTTATGCATTAGATAAGTTGAAACAATAAATCAGTTATTAAATTTATATAAGTCGAAATAGTACTAGCATTTATACAAACTAAAAGAAGAAAAATATATCTAATATAGTATTAATTGATAAAAATAAAATTATTCATGTTAATTATCTCATAAGTGAAAAGTATCGCAATCTTAATTTATCCGGTTAACAAAATCTTCACCCTACAATATACGGTATCTCATAAATATTTGAATATAAGGCTCATACCAATAAATGTAGCCACTTTGTATATGTGTTATTTTATGATTAATCCTATTTTATTTATTTTTTAATTTTTAGATTACTCATTATAAACTCTAAAACTATACAAAATCTTCTTAAAATCTAAACAATTAAAATTTAGTTTCACATATATTTGAAAATATGAGTACAAGTTTCACCCTTTATTTTGAACCATTCTTTAATTCATCATCGCTACTCACCTCTCACACTACCAAATTGACCAGTCATGGCAAGACATCAAGCTAGCTTAAAATTAATTTAAGCACTAAGCAACATTAATTATGGTTGTAGATCTCTTAAGATTAACAATAAGAAGATATGTGATTACGAATAGAAGGTGTAAATCTATGGGTGAAGAATATGCTTCACATTAGTTTATTATTAGAAAATGATCAAAAATAAACGATAAGTACGAGGGTGACAATAATATCTTGATAAGAAGTGATTAAGAGTACATAAAACATGATCAGAACTCCCCAAAATATATTGTTTTACCCGCTAAATAATATCTTAATCATTTCTCACAATTTAATTTAATCTTTCTATTAAAATTTGGTAGTTAGTGGAATTTTTTACTATGCGAGTCCAACTAGAATTCATGTTTTGTTTTAATTATAATAATTTTTTGGTTAAACGCATAAAGCTGTTACGACTACTTTATTTTAAATTAATTTTTTAATTTACCGTTTTTGAATGTGTAGAATAAATTTAAAGTTTTCACAATCATATTTTAGTTTCTTTAACTCTATTTTTAAGGAAAGATAATAATTTTTTTGTTAAACACATAAAGCTGTTAAGACTAGGGGTGAGCACGGGCCAGAACCCGACCCGACCCGAACCGAACCCGAAAAGCCCGAAACCCCAAAAACACGGGACCGAAGACCGAACCGAAGTCTTCGGGTTCGGGCTAAACAACCCTCGAAGAAGAAAAAAAGGCAAAACTAGGCTAAAACCCGAACCGAACCCGAATAGATCTGAAACCCGAAACACTAAAAAGGTCAGACCGAAACCCGAACCGAAGTAATGTGGGTTCGGGTTTTTCAGGTCGGGTTCGGTTCGGTCGGCCCGTGCTCAGTCCTAGTTAAGACTACTTTATTTTAAATTAATTTTTTAATTTACCTAATTTGAATGTGTAGAATAAATTTAAAGTTTTCACAAACATATTTTAGTTTCTTTAACTCTATTTTTAAGGAAAGATACACGGTTTTAAATCTAATTTTGTTTTTGTTTATTTAGATTGATGTTACATTGTACTTTTTATATATGTTTTGATCTCATAGTTATCATAATTTATTATATTTTGCTACATTTTCCGTAAAATCACAAAAAAAAAACTTTTTTAGATGAATGAAGTATTTATTTATGAGCCATTGTTTAAATTATTTTATCATTTGAGGCGACAATTATTTACTCCTATTTAAAAAAATCTTAAACAATTGTCATAATTTACTATTTCAATTCTCACACAATATTTCACCAGGTTGCTTTATTATCTTAGTTGTCAAGCAAGTGTTAAATTTGTCAAATGGTATGCTCTTTAGCTTGAAGAAACTAGCATAGTGCCCGTGTCATGCACGGATTAGGGTTATAAATTTTCTAAAACAATTTTTTATTAGGTAAATATCGTACTAAAATTTATTATTTTTAGAGATAAATATTATAAATTATCTTCTTTTTACCCAAAATTATGGAGATATATGAAATTAACAAAATTATTATTTTTATCATGATTATTAGATATTATCTTCTTAATTAATATAATTATTATTATTATTATTAGAGATAGATATAGATTATCTTCTTTTTACCAAAAAGGAAGATATACGACGTTATCGAAATTATTATTATTAGATATTATCTTCTTATTTAATATATAATAATTAAGGATTTATTATTATAATAAATTTTTAGTGGGCTGGATGAGGTGACATAGCTCAGAGGCCGACACATAGGCGAATTGAACGTAGTGACGACACATATGCGAATTGAACGTGGGCTTAAACACGTATGTGGATTAAACTTTCTATAAAGTGTAAATCAATTAAAGTTAATATTTACCAATTATAAGTATAATTATTAAGTAGATATTGTACATTAGAAATATCTCAACCAAAGAATTTGATATGTTAGTTAGGGCTAAAATAATTAATATTAAGATAGAAAAGACATGCTTTGAAATTGTACAATTTGGATATTAACCTAGAAAATTATCTTAGCTCCTACTTAAATTTGATATTATGGGGAATTAGTATATCACAATCAATCTATTTGATTTAAAGCACATAAATTATGAATTATTTTAAGTTAATAACAAACTGAAAAAATAATTTAAAAAATAATTTTTTTAAAGGAGATAGACATATAATGAAATTTATATAAAAACAAACCAACATATTTGGAATTAGTTATTAAAAGTTTCTTGTTATGAAAGGAGAGAGATATATAATAATTTAAAAGTTTAATATTTTAAAGGGAGATAGATATTGTACCTTAGAAATATATCAACCATAGAATATGATAAGTTAGTTATGGCTAAAGTTTGTATATATTAAATGTACGGGGGAAGTTACGTTATACAAAAAAAACAAAATATTTGGAATTAGTTTTTAAATAACAAATATTTTTTATTAAAAAATCGGATTTATTATTTTTAATCCAAAATAATAAGATAAAGGTTTATATTGTCAAAATTAAATTAGTAATAAATAGTTATGCTAAAAAATAAAATAATAAGATAATGTTTTTATAAAGAAATAGGAAGAAATAAAGATAAGAAAGGATATAATTATTATTTTGTTTTAAATATTTATGGTAAATATAGATTGTTCACAAAGATATTGTGTTTATATCTTATATTTATAGATATATTAAAAGTATGAGGAAAGTTATACAAAAATACCATTTTTTTTGGATTTATTAGTTTGTAAATTACAAATTATTTTTTATTTCAAAAATTCAAATTTATTATTCTTAATCCGAAATAATAAGATAAAATTTTATATTGTCAAAGTTAAATAGTTTCAAAATATTTAGGTAAATATTCAAATAATAAGATAAAGTTTTTATAAAGAAATAGGAAGAAATAAAAAATAAGATAAGAAATGATATAATTAATATTTTTAGTTATGGTAAATATAGATTGTTCACAAAGATTAAAAAATTCGGAAATAAGATAAGAAAGAATATAATTAGTTTTTAGTTTTAAATTAGTATATATATAGATAATTATGGATTTATTAGTTTTTAAATCATAAATATTTTTTATTAAAAATTCGAATTTATTATTTTTAAACTAAAATAATAAGATAAATTTTTTATATTGTCAATATTATTTAGATTTAAATAGTTATGATAAAAATTTGAAAATAAGATAAGAAAGGATATAATTATTATTTAGTTTAAATAGTTATGGGAATAAACAATAAGATAAGATAAATAGTTATGGTAAAAATTTCAAAATAAGATAAGAAATGATATAATTATTATTTAATTTTAAATAGTTATGAAAATATACAATAAATAAGACTATAAATTAGGGTGAAAATAAAGAGAGCTTGATATACAATATAATAAAAAAAAATATAAACTATCTTATTTTTTACCAATAGGTAACCTATATTCTAAATTACCTTTGATAATGAAAAGTAAGATTTTTGTTCCTAAAGATAGCTTAACGCAAAAAAATGAAAAAGGCTAACCGGATGTAAGAGAAAATATAGGGAATTTTAAGATTTTCTATATAGAGAGTTATAGATTCGGACTAAGTCTTCAGTAAGATTTTTTAAGATTTTATATATGGTAATTTTACTTAGTTATAGAGTATAGGATTAGATTAGATTGATAATAAATAAATAAAAGATATATGTAAGAGAAAATATATTATTATACAAAACTATTATATCTTATACGTAAGGAAAGTGTTATTAATATTTATGCAAATTATATCTTTTTTTTTGGTAAAAAGAAGATATCTATATCTATCTCTCTAATAATTGTTATTATTGTAGATTAACTAAAAAGATAATATCTTCTTAGTTAAATTATCTCTAAAACAATTTTCTATTTTTATCTCTAATAATTGTTATCTCTAATAATTCGAATTTACTATTTTTGAAGTGAAATAATAAGATAAAACTTTTATATTGTCAAAGTTAAATTAGTTTTAAACAGTTATGGTAAAAATATTTATTATTTAGTTTTAAATTAGTATATATATAGTTATGGATTTATTAGTTTTGGTAATAATAATTATTATTTAGTTTTAAATTAGTATATATATAGACAGTTATGAATTTATTGATTTTTAAATCATAAATAATAATTATTTTACAAATTCGAAATTACTATTTTTAAAGTGAAATAATAAGATCAAGTTTTTATATTGTAAATATTATTTAGTTTAAAATAGTTATGGTAAAAATTCAGAAATAAGATAAGAATGATATAATTATTATTTGGTTTTAAATAGTTATGGAAATAAACAATAAATAAGATATTACTTATGGAAATAAACAATAAATAAGATATTAGTTATGGAAATAAACAATAAGATAAGATATCGGATGACATGGCGGATGAGGTGGCATAACTCAGAGGCCGACACATAGACGAATTAAATATGATGACGACACGTATGCGAATTGAACGTGAGGCCGACACGTAGGATTTAGGCTTCTGCTTTAGTATATATATAGATAGTAATATTTCAATTATTACTAAAATATAATATAAAAACACAATATATTTTCATTTTTCAGAGAGATAGAATTATCAATTTGATAAATATAATTGTTGACATTATAGAAATTCATAATATTGTTGATTATAGTTTAAGTTTGTTCGGGTGATTCGTATGAATATTTTAATTATTTATTTTATAAAATCACATTTATGATTACATTAATCAAAGGATTTTATAATGATAAAATCAAATCAAATTGGTTTAAAAATCAATTATGATATTAGGATGTGGGATAAAATAATAATAATAAAAACCCAAATCATGTTTTGGTTACATTTACTATCACTATATATATAATGATTTCTAATTTTTTTCTAAATAAAGTGCCTTCCTTTTTATTATATTGAATGTAAAAAAGTTAAGTTTCATAGCATATTTATTGGCTACATTTATTGTTATGTAGTTTTGAACATTTACAAATCAACTCCGAGGTAAGTAAAGATTAGGTAAAAATTTTGACATTTAAAAATAAAATTTGTAGTTACAAGAATAAATTGAGAATAATTAAAAAGCAAAGGAAAGTAAAAAAAATGGAGCAAATAATAAATCAATATATCATATACATTTTGTTTGAAAACTCTAATATCTTAAAAAATTAGTTACATAAACCTTACCACTTTGATTAATAATATTATGTAATATCAAATTAATTATTTATATAAAAGAAGATTTTTATAAATTTTATAAAAAATACATTTTTCAATCTTTTCCTAAGATAAATATGATTTTTTTCCTAACATTCAACTTTGACTTTAATAAGTATGATGTTTTTTTACGGTTGTTGTGTTTTCGTCCTTATAGTACGTAAAACTTTTTTTATGAGCACTAATGTAATAAAAGTTGAAATCTTTTTTTTCTTGGCCGAAAAAAGTAGGCAATCTTTTAATATTACAAAACATTTTCGACTTTGTGAATTTAATCTCATATAATTATCTATTATATATATTAAAACTCTCCCCTTTTGAGCTCTCATAACGTTTCTGGGCCCACAATTCTTACGTGTCATTTTCTTATTCGCTATTTTTTTATCTATATCTATTATATATATATATTAAAGCAAAAGAATTTAGAGCCACCATATTGATTTTGGCCCACAATTCCTATGTGTTAATTTGTGATTAATTTACTTTTTTTATTAAATCACAATATCTATTCATAACTAACTTCAAATATTATAAAAATATTAAAAAATTAGAGCCACCATATTACTTTTTTTTATTAAATCACAATATCTATACACGATTACTTTTCGGCGCATAGGCATTTTGCCGTTTGGCGCATAGGCTCGCACGTTACGTGTGGAGTGGATCCACACGTTACGTGTGGAGTGGATCCACACGTAACGTGTGGTATTTTTTTTATTAAAAAAAAAAAAAATTTAAAAAAAAATTTTTTTTTTTTTTTTTTTTAACATCACGTAAAAAAATGTCTAAAACTTATATTTTTTTTATCAATGTTAAAATGTTAGGAAATTAGTCATAACTGGATGGAGGATGCTGGTTTGAGAACGTGAGCTGATTTTTTTTGTCTCCATGAAGGTTCAAGCTAGCGTACTTTTTTATCTAACATTTGATCATTTCAAGGCTTAATACATCATTGCTTATACGCCCTGCTTATTGCTGTGCACATCTTAAGCATTCATTTTTTGTTCATGTATGTAGTATTGGGTAAGTCTGACACTGGTCAAGCTTGGAGTATTAAAAATTTGAGGTTATAGAAAGAAAACTTCTTAGTAAAATATATATATTTTTGTTTAGAATTGACTCTTAATTTTCCAGCTAAGATACTTCATATTACAATCATTGCTCATACCATTTTTTGTCTTTTTTGGGGTCCTGTGACACCCTAAATCTCATGCCCTAGAAAACCCTAGGGTAAGTAGGGTTTCAGATTTAGGGTTTTCAAAACCATATTATTTTCATACCCTATCATGCTTGTAGCACATAGGGAGTTCATACCACATTTTGTCTTTTTTGGGGTCCTGTGACACCCTAAATCCCATGCCCTAAAAAACCCTAGGATAAGTAGGGTTTCAGATTTAAGGTTTTCAAAACCATATTATTTTCATACCCTATCACGCTTGTAGCACATATGGAGTTCATACCACTTTTTGTCTTGTTTTGCGGTCTTGTGACACCCAAAATCCGAAACCCTACTTACCCTAGGGTTTTCTAGGGCATGGGATTTAGGGTGTCACAGGATCCCAAAAAAGACAAAAAGTTGTATGAACTCCCTATGTGCTACAAGCATGATAGGGTATGAAAATAATATGGTTTTAAAAATCCTAAATCTGAAACCCTACTTACCCTAGGATTTTCTAGGACATGGGATTTAGGGTGTCACAGGACCCCAAAAAAGACAAAAAGTGGTATACTCCCTATGTGCTACAAGCATGATAGGGTATGAAAATAATATGGTTTTGAAAACCCTAAATCCAAAACCCTACTTACCCTAGGGTTTTCTAGGGCATGGGATTTAGGGTGTCACATGACCCCAAAAAAGACAAAATGTGGTATGAACTCCCTATGTGCTACAAGCATGATAGGGTATGAAAATAATATGGTTTTGAAAACCCTAAATCTGAAACCCTACTTACCCTAGGGTTTTCTAGGGCATGGGATTTAGGGTGTCACAAGACCCCAAAAAAGACAAAAAGTGGTATGAACTCCCTATGTGCTACAAGCATGATAGGGTATGAAAATGATAGGGTTTTGAAAACCCTAAATCTGAAACCCTACTTACCCTAGGGTTTTCTAGGGCATGAGATTTAGGGTGTCACAGGACCCCAAAAAGACAAAAAGTGGTATGAACAATGATTGTAATATGAAGTATCTTAGCTGGAAAATTAAGAGTCAATTCTAAACAAAAATATATATATTTTACTAAGAAGTTTTCTTTCTATAACCTCAAATTTTTAATACTCCAAGCTTGACCAGTGTCAGACTTACCCAATACTACATACATGAACAAAAAATGAATGCTTAAGATGTGCACAGCAATAAGCAGGGCGTATAAGCAATGATGTATTAAGCCTTGAAATGATCAAATGTCAGATAAAAAAGTACGCTAGCTTGAACCTTCATGGAGACAAAAAAAATCAGCTCACGTTCTCAAACCAGCATCCTCCATCCAATTATGACTAATTTCCTAACATTTTAACATTGATAAAAAAAATATAAGTTTTAGACATTTTTTTACGTGATGTTAAAAAAAAAAAAATTAATTTTTTTTTTTTTTTTAAATAAAAATACCACACGTAACGTGTGGAGCCACTCCACACGTAACGTGTGGATTAAAAAAAAAATTTAAAAATGTACCCCACGTTACGTGTGGAGCCACTCCACACGTAACGTGGCGACCCTATGCGCTGAAAGGCAATTTTGCCTATGCGCCGAATAGTAAGGCCCTATCTATATCTCTCATTACTTTTTTTTTCTAACTTCAAATATTAAAAAAATTAAATCACAATATCTAATCACAACTAACTTTAAATATATAAAAATATATACAGTTTTTTTATAAAATTTAATTTTTACAAATTACACATACAATAAGCTTATAGTATGTCAAAATAATATATGATAGATTTCCTACCAAACTTTATATATAATACATCTTATATTCATTTATGTGATTAGTAGTATTATTTTCATGAGTTTGCATATATAATTTGGCCTATATAATTTATGGGCCAAAATCATATAATATATACAATTTCCAACTCATAGTGCATGTGCTTTTATAATCAAGCCCACTATATTATATTATTACACATACAAATTTTATGGCTCATTTAGAGTAAGATGACCCAAATAAATTGTATGCCTTATATATATAATATATTAAAGCTATTTAATTTCAAATAAACTTTGTTTAATTTAATAAATTTAATTAAAAATATAAATATATTAAATAAGAAAAAAATATTTATTTTCGGATTCAACATGATGTTCAGCAAAAATACGTACATGAATCTACTATTAACAAAAACCTCAGTAGATATATATCCATCTAATCAATTAATAAATGAATTAAAATCTGTACCATTTTGATACCAATCTTGGAGGTTGTTTATATGTAAATTTTATCAATCTTATATTTAAACAAGATATCACAAATTACAATTTTACAAAATTTATATCTTTTCAAGATTCAGCTTTTTCTAAATATCTTTCAAACAATTTTTTTGAATTAATACAAGGTATTATCGAATACATATTTACAAATTGAATATACAAATTGGTCCGTACATTTCATGAAATATTTTTTCTACAGAGTTGATCAATAGATTTTTTATGATGAGTTGATAACTGGTGTGAATTGGTAAATTGGTCATTACATATTTACAAATTGAATATATAAATTGATATATATCTAAGCAAATGAATTTAGAACCACCATATTCATTCTGACCCCATAATTTCTATGTGTCAATTTGTGATTAATTCATTTTTTTATTATTAACAATTCTATTCAATTAAATCACAATATCTAATCATAACTAACTTCAAATATTTAAAAATCTAAATCACAATATATAATCACAACTGACTTCAAATATATAAAAGTTATATACAACTTTTTTATTAAATTTGATTTCTACAAATTACACATACAATAAGCTTTTAATATATGTCAAAATAATATTTGATAGATTTCCTACCAAATTTATATATAAAATATGTCTTATATTCATTTATGTAATTATTAATATTATTTTCATGAGTTTGCATATATAATTTGACCTATATAAATTTATGGGCCAAAATCATACAATATATACAATTTTCAACTCATAGTACATGTGCTTTTATAGTCAAGCCCACTATATAATATTAATACACATATAAATTATAAAAATTATAAATAATAACAAAGTTTGATGTTAACCAACCAAGTATCTAAATTTTAAATAATATATCTTACATTATTTATGTTTTATTTACCGAATTATCAAATTTGATTTTAACCAATCATACTTTTCAATTTAATGTACGGTATTAGTGATGTTTTTTATTGTTAAATGTAACAATTCCCATTTAATCTAATATTTATTTGTTATTAAAATAATATAAATTATAATCCCACTATTTTTAGCAAATCTTATTTTTAAGAACATGACAATTTTATCTTATTTATAAGAACATGACAAATCTTATCATAATTTCACTATTCTTTCCAATATAAATCGTAATATTAATTACATTACTGCTCCAATAACAATTTTTACACCATAAAATAATTAAGAACATGTTAAATATAATTTTTTTCTAACCTATGATTATGGCATTGGTTAAGCACTTAATTTTAGAAGGATTTTGTTAGATGTAATTATATCATGGATTTTAATATTTTGTAAAAGGGGTTAAGCATTCTATTTATTACTATATATTAAAGCTCTCACATTTAAAGTTACGAGAGCATTTTTTTGGAAAGTTGTTGAGGTGTTATTATTTAATTTATTATTATATTAAGTAATCAAAAAAAAATCTATATTAAAGCGATTTGTTTTTGAACCACCAAAAATATTCTAGACCCACATTACTCATATGTCAAATTATAAAAATTAACAAAGTTTAATGTTAACCAACCAAGTATCCGAATTTTAAATAATATATCTTACATTATTTATGTTTTATTTACCTGATTATCAAATTTGATTTTAACCATCCAAACTTTTCAATTTAATGTACGATATTAGTGATGTTTTTTTATTGTTAAATGTAATAATTCCCATTTAATCTAATATTTATTTGTTATTAGAATAAGATAAATCATAATCCCACTATTTTTTAGCAAATCTTATTTTTAAGAACATGGCAATTTTATCTTAATTCTAATAACATGGCAAATCTTATCATAATTTCAGTCTTCTTTCCGATATAAATCGTCGTATTAACTACGTTACTACTCCAATGACAATTTTTACACCATAAAATAATTAAGAACATGTTAGATACATTCCCCCCCCCCCCCCCCCTCTAAACTATGATTATGGCATAGGTTAAGCACTTAATTTTAGAAGGATTTTGTTATATGTGATTATATCATGAATTTTAATATTCTGTAAAAGGGTTTAAGCATTACTTTTTAGGGAATGGTTTTCAAAACGAGAATTCTTAACATATGGCCTTAGGGCATAGGTTAGAAAAAACGATATAACAATTATTAGCACTAATTATTTAACGTATATTTCAATTATTCCAAAAAATTTGAATTTAAAAACTTATTTTTTCTCTTTAAATACAAATACACATCTAAATAAACTCATCATAACAAACATGAATAACCTTTGGTATATTCTAACTATCTCAAACTTTTTTATTTCAATTTCTTTTGATGTTTTTTAGAATATGATTTACAATTAGTCATTAAATTATTTCTATTTTTCTTATTTTCATTTTTTAGCTAATATGATTGATATTTTGATATTTTTGAATAATTAATTATAAACTAACATATTTTTAATATAACATTTCAACAAATCACTCTTAAAGCTAGAATTTTGCTATAAGTACACATATTTATGTTTAACTAATATTATCACTTATAATTTTTAATATTAAAGTATTGACCAAAATTTTATATTATATGTTAATATAATATAATTTATTGAAAATACACGATAAATGATAACGACCTCTCTTTCGATAATATTTTATCAATCTCTTTAATATTTTTTATTTAATAAATTCTTTTTTATATTATCATTCATCTACTTCTATAACAGTTCTATATAGATTAAATATATAATTTTGATATACTATTTTTTTAAATGTAAGGAAAAATAAACAAATTTTGTGCAAGGCACGGATACTACACTAGTTATAATAATTATTAGAGATAGATATAGATTATCTTCTTTTTACCAAAAAGGAATATAGATGAAATTATCAATATTATTATTATTAGATAAAATTCTCCTTTTTACCAAAAAGAGGATATAATTATTATTTAGTTTTAAATAGTTGTGGAAATAAACAATAAGATAAGATATCGGATGACGTGGCGGATGGGGTGACATAGCTCAGAGGTCGACACATAGGCAAATTGAACATGGTGACGACACGTAGGCGAATTGAACATAAGACCGACACGTAGGATTTGGGCTTCTGCTTTAGTATATATATATATATATAGATAGATAGTAGATTAGAAAATTTTGAATTTGTATGTAATTAGGAAATTAAATTTTGGATTTGTAATCTTTGTGATTAACTTGTAATCTTTGTACTTGATTTGTATTTAAATTAGAAAAAAATGAGTGATAGGTTTAGGAAAATTATATTTGATTTACAATTAGATTTATTTTAAAAAATTGAAAAAAGCAGAAAATGACATGTGACGGTCTTAATGAGGGAGTGCCATGTGACGGTTTTAATGAGGGATTGCCATGTGGTGTGATTAGGTTCTAGTTTAGTATATATATATTGGATTAAGAAATTTTGAATTTGTATATAATTAGGAAAATTTGGATTTGTATATAATTAGTAAATTTTGGATTTGTAATCTTTGTATTTGATTTGTATTTAAATTAGGAAAAAATGAGTGATAGGTTTAGGATAATAGTCTTTGATTTATAATTAGATTTATTTATTTAAAAAAAAAAAGCAGAAAATGACATGTGGCAGTTTTAATGAGAATGTGTCATGTGGTAGTTTTCATGAGGGGTTGTCATGTGGCGTAATTAGGTTCTAGTTTAGTAGATTACTAAAGTCATAGTTCTATATCCTACGTGTTGCCATGTGCACTATGCCACGTAGACAAATTTAAATGTCTATTTACTTCTTGACCCTTCATTTTTTCTACAATTTACAATAACTTTTACATATATCAATTTTCTTATTTAACAAATATAACTTACCATATTTTATAAAGAATCTATTTAATAAAATATAATATAAGATAGTCTAATAATTTACTTTTTTGATATGCTATATTAAAATATGCAAGATTATCACTTTCCAAATGTTTACCCACTACTCCATTAGGGTACATATTAGGTATATTTTGGTGAAATTAATAAAATCTATGAATACAATATACCTATACGAATGAGTAATTGTTACATATCACTAATTAGAATTTGGCTCTGGTGAAACAACCTCTTAGAGTAAACGGTAGTACTAATCTAGAGCGTTTGATGAAAATAGAATTGATGGTCATGATTTAATCTAGAGGGTTGTAAAATAGGCTGGTGGATTCACTCACACACAATTCCTCCAAATCCCATGATATTAGAGATTTCTTTTACCCATACTAGTTTAAACCCTCGTGCCATGCACGAGTCGACTTGACATATTGACATTCTAAGTTTAAGAAATTTATGTGCATATACAGGAAATGAGAACATATTGACATGTAGTTATATTAGATTTTCACATACTAAAAGAAAGAAATTGATTGAATTTATATATATAAACATTATAGGAAAAAATTAACTCTAAATATATATAAAAATTACAATTGTACATGTTACTTATCCAATTATCAAAAACATTTTATTTTTGTATATTTAGAGTGAAATAGTATCCTGGATTGAAGTTATGAATCGAAATATACTATTTTTTTCTTCAATTAAAATAAGTTAGTAAGATGTTATTTGTCAATCTTCCAACAATATGTTACTGATGATATGTTTAGATCTATATTCTTTTTAAAACTTCTTAAGTTTGTTGATAGAATATTACTTTTGTTAGCTTTTGATTTTTTTTTACCTTTTGTACGTAATATTCAATTCAGGTTTTAGACATTGAGATGATATTATTGAAAATAAAATCATATTAATTTACTCATTACTTTATTATTATATATATGTTGTGCACTTATATTTATTCATAATTATTAATATACTAAATTAACTCAATTGGAGAATCAAATAAAACCCAATTGAATTATATTTCAAATAGTATATTGATATTTTCATACATATTTTGTTATCATCATCAATTATTTCAAGTTCATAATAATTTGTAACTAAATCTTGGAAATGTGAAATCTATCAAGTGAAGATTTTATTGCTATTAAATTTACGTGGGTTTATTTAAATTTCAAAATGTGAATGCATTGTAAGTAAATAAAAAATCATTAAAATATATGATATCTAAAGGTTGCTACTAATTAACTTACGTGGTTTCACTAATCTTGTTGCTATGTCAATATACTAATTAACTTATATGGGTTCATTTAATTTGCTAATAGTTTGTCACTAATTCGTGATATTTACCAAAAATTCATTAAAATATATGATATTTAAAGTTAAGTATATAACCTCACCTTATACAATATTTAATATTTAAATTAATTAATTAATTAATTTTTTGATGATGTTAAATGTCAATTTATATTATTGTTGCATTAACAAAAATATATGTATCACATTTACAATTTCGTCAAATAGAAAATTACATTAACATTTATTACAAAAATAAGTTAGTTTGATAAGATTTTAAAATCTAGAGCTAATTAATTTACAAATCTTGTTAAGGTCTTTTTGTTAATTTATATTTTGCTGATTATTTAATATAATAATAAATATAAAAATTAAAACATTGACAACTTGGGTCTAAAAATACTCTAGTGACTTAAAAAGAGTGAGCTTTAATATAGATATATAGATTGATGGTTAAATTTATTTACAATGTTATTTGTCACTTTAAAGTTTGGTTGGTGTTGAAAGTAATTGTAAGCTAAATATTTATATATAAATTTTGATTTGATAAACGATTTTTATTTAAAGTGAAATAAAAAAATTTAAAATAACATATAGATATGGTGGATCCAAAAGCGATCTAAGAGCTCAAAAGGGAAGAACTTTAATATATAGATATAGATTTAAAGTGAAATAAAAAATTTAAAATAACATATAAATATGGTGGGTCCAGAAGCGTTCTAAGAGCTCAAAAGGGGAGAGCTTTAATATATAGATATAGATTATTCACTTTCCAAATTTATCTTCTCCATGTAAGTTACTCTCTCCAGAATTCAGATTGGTCGTTCTTCAACCGCCATTGTCGTCCTCACGGGGCTTCTCGTCTCCACCTCATCTTCGCCGTGTCATCACCTCGTCGTCATGTTATCTACGTCCCCTCTCTCTCTCTTCTATTCCTCTCTGCCGCAGGAAACCGCCATTGATGAATTCGTCGGAGCTTCGGTTCTCCTCGCTGCTCGCTTCTCATCGTCGGTGGCGTCTTTGAAATCGATTATCCTCGTCCCTCCACGACTTCAACACCGATTTGGCTATCCACAAGGGTGTTAGGTGCATATCCCTCTATCAATCCATCCATATCTTCACGTCCTTCATCCATAAACTCGTCTCGTTGAATTCCTTCCCGAAAATCTCAGTGACCTCTCAGTTAAAATGCCATATCTTTTGATTCACAACTCATAAAATTCTCAAATTTTGAGGGACAAAATTAGACTTTCAGATATAACTCTGAGAATTGGAATCATCCAATTCCGAGTCCAGACGAAAGAGAACGAGCCAGTTGAAGTCACGCTGGATTTCTGGAAAGTTGTTGTCAATTCTTGCAGAAGTTGAAGAGCAATTCCTTGCACCGAGAGCCCCTCGATCCTTGATCATATCACGTGTTCTCGCATCCTCTTCGAGTTGTCTCTTTTTATATATATGGATTTCAATTTCGGCACTGCTTACTATACTGGTAGTATTAGGTTTTTTTTTGTTCTGTTTATGGAAAATTCTGGCGATAATTGCTACAAAATTTGTTTTGATATCGTATATATGATATTCAGTTTGTGTGTGGTGTTATTCATTATAATAATGTGATATTCACGTGGATTTAGATTCTACTTGTTGATGGTGTTGTATGAGTTATTTATCATTGATATTCATGTTAACAGTGTTACAATTTACGTGTTTTGATATTTATGATTTAGATATTGTATGTATGATATTCAGTTTCTCTGTGGTGTTATTCATTATAGTAATGTTGATATTCACGCGGATTCAGATTCTGCTCGCTGATGGTGTGGTATGAGTTATTTAACGTTGATATTCATGTTTTTATATGTGATATTCAAATTATTTATTGTGATATTCATACACATTCTTTTGATATTCATGTTGGATTTAAGTGTCATGCGTTGAGTAATTGATATTCAAATTATATGATGTGATATTCACTATAATGATGTTCGTATTCATGTTGGATGTAGGTTTCATGCGTTGAGTAGTTGATATTCAAAATTGGATTTGCGATATTCACCAGATACAAAAAAAAAGTTTCGAAAATCATGAATCGTTTTCAAAAGCTTGAAATTAACAAACGAATATCAATACAGTTTGTATGAATATCGCCTAATTCATATAATCGATAATCATCATATGCGGATTAAAATCTGAATATCGAATATTGCTTATATGAATATCGATTTCAAAATTACATGAATATCAAAACATTTTGAATGAATATCGATTACTGGTTGTATGAATATCTATAAAATTGTGAAAACCAAATTGCGAAATCAGAATCTAAACCCTATGTACGTTGAAGAATATCGTCAATGGAGGAAGGAATGGTTGTACGTTGAAGACGATTAGGAAAGAGAATAATCTTCTCTTTCTCTCTCCTATAACAACCCATTTACTTTTTTTTTGTTAATTAAAATTTGATTAATTGCCATATTAGGTTAGATTTGGTAGTTACACCCCTACCATATCTATTATATAACCTATTCATCCAACCATCCATCACCATCAATCTAACACTCCAGATTAGTACTTTCGTTTTACCATAACTCTCGTTTTACCGGAGCGTTCCTCTCACTAATTAAACTATCACAATACCTAAATGGCAACATCTATATTACTAAAGATTCATACTAGTGTAGTATATGTGCCTTGCACGGGATTTGTTTATTTCTTTTAACATTTTCAAAAAATAGTATATAAAAATTATATACTTAATTGATATAGAAATATATAGGGAGTGACTGTTAATTATAAAAGTAGATGAATGTTAATATAACAAAGGACTAATTGAATCAAGAGTATAAACAGTAAAAAATCAGTAGAGAAACATTCCATTAAAACAACAATAACTGGAAAAAAAAATTATTAGAGAAACATTCTGTTAAGAAAACAATATAGAAAAAAAAAACAGTAGAGAAAACAATAGAGAAAAAAACTACTTGATCAACTAAAATTCAGAATTTGGATTGGTACAGTTCATGTCATATCCTTTCATGCTTGTAAATTCATAATTTGGATTGGGATGATTAAGGATGAAAGGATAATTAAACCTCTATTGTGGGAGTTTATGTAATTACATATTTTGTTTAGTTTATGGAATTAAAAACTATCAATCAACCGAAACTAACAATGAAAGAGAAAAATAATAATTTTGGTATAGTATACAAATGTTTAATTTGGAAGCAAAATATTGTCTTTATCATTGCAAATCTTGCAATTGCAAAGATGGGTGATTGCAGATTTTGGGAGCAAATAAACTTTTCAGTATAGTACGGATATATTGTTGACTTGTTGATATTTTGGAAGCAAAATCTATTTTACTGCTATTTTCTAAGCAAAATTCAATACAGATGTATTTTGTGTTCAATTTTGGAAAGAAGGGTGATTGTAGATTTTTGAAAGTTGTCTTTATTATTTTCTGTTTAATTTTGGTATAGTGTATGTATGTTTAATTTGGAAACAAAATGTTGCCTTTATCATTGCAGATCTTGACCTTTAGTTTTGGTAATAGAATAATCTTATATATAAGAATAAAGATTTCTACAGATCTTGTATTACTCAAAATATTAATTATATTGATTTAAAAAAAAGTCATGGTTAGTTGCCGCCTAATATACGTGATACGCATGTGCGCAAGGAAAGACCCCACTCTAACTCCCTTCATTGCTCTAGAAACCGAAAATGAATAAAATGTCATGTGGTAGTGACAGACAGGTTTTAGTCGTGTTACCTGGTCAAAATAAATCCTAACAAATCTAAACTAGTAGTCTGGGTAAGCAAGGGTCGATCCCACAGGAAGGAGTTGTTTTCTCTTTGTGTTGATTAGCATGCAAAGTAACAAGGGGAGGTTTTGGTTGTTGATTGTTAAACAAGTAAACAAAGCAAAGAGTTTGTATTCAATTAAAGGAAAACACTTAGCCAAACAAATATCCACTTTTCATATGATTGATCGATCCTAGGTTATCGTTATTCATTTCCTTTGATTATTCTTGTCTCTATTATTAAATAGTCACTAGTCCAACTAGTCCTAGCAACCCTTACTATTGAACGCACGAAAAACTATCAAGATTTAGAACAATAGCAGCATAGAGCATAGGATCAAACCAGGATACATACAACACCGATCTTTCGCAGCATTTAGCACATAATCAATTCTCTTTCATAATAATCTAGTCCAACTAGTCCTAGAATATCATGGATGCTACAATAGATAAGGAATCTCAACTCGAAATATCCAAACCCTAGCAATAGATAATTACTAATGTCAATTAGGTGATCAATCTAATCAATAACAATCAATAGGAATAAGGGCAAGAGAAAATATATAATCCAAAGGAATAAGAAATAGAGAAGTAACCTCACAATCAAGTCATACGAAAAGCTTCAATTGTCGGACTAAGCAAAAGGGTGCTTAGCTCCTCATAGTTCTGGGAAACAAAATACTGAATGGAAAAATACTACGTAATAGCGAATGTCGATGATCCTGAATGGAGGCTGTGGAATTTAGGTTAAATAAACTTAACCTCAAGCCCAAGATCACAAACCTCATCTAAAAGGAAATAAACTATAATATTCGGAATAAAATAAAAGAAGAAAAACGAAAAAAGACAAAGAAATAAAAACTTCGGAAATTCCAATGCCCATCTCCCGTGTGCTTCCGCGATCGCGGAACAGATTCCGCGGTCGCGGAAATTGTAGCCTTGCTCTCGACTTTCAGCTCTGAATATTCCGCGGGCGCGGTGGAACTTCCGCGGTCGCGGCCGTGACATTCGTTCAGCTTCGCTCTTCACTGCGGGTGCTCCCATGCTCTCCTCTTGCTAGCGATTGCTCGCGGCATGCTTCTTCACTTCGTCCTTTGTGTGGATTCGTCCTCTACTTTTCCTCGTCTCCTCAGGTGGTCTACTCCTTGTCTTCTGGATGTCTTCAATTAGCTCCTCCAAACCACCAAATCCACACTTCTTCTCCTCAACTCCATATTCCACACTTATGCTCTAAACCTATACAAATGACACCCAAACACCGGTAACAACTCCTAGATAAGCACTATAAAGTAGAGCTGATCAGGTAGAAACAATGACAAGATGCCATGTGGCATAAGAAGGGGTGAGTTTAATAGGAGGATGTCATATGGTTTAGAGGGGTTGTGGTTTAGTAGATATATAGTAGATTAAATTTTGGAAAGAAGAATGATTGCAGATTTTCGAAAGTTGTCTTTATTATTTTCTGTTTATTTTTGGTATAGTGTACAATGTTTAATTTGGAAGGAAAATGCTGCCTTATCATTGCAGATCTTGACCCTTTAGTTTTGATAATAGAATAATTCTAAATATAAGAATAAAGTTTTATGTAGATCTTCATTATCCGAAATATTGATTATATTGATTTTTAAAAAATCCGAAAATGGATAAAACGTCATGTGACTGAAACAATGACAGAATGTCATGTGACATAAGATGGTATGTGTTAAATAGGAGGATGTTATGTGGCTTAGAGGTATTGTGGTTTAGTAGATATATAGTAGATTACATTTTGGAAAGAATGGTAATTGTAGATTTTTGAAAGTTGCCTTTATTATTTTCTGTTTATTTTTGTATAATGTACGAACGTTTAATTTGGAAGAAAATGTTGCCTTTATCATTGTAGATCTTGACCCTTTAGTTTTGGTAATAGAATAATCTTATATATAAGAATAAAGATTTCTGCACATCTTATACTACCCGAAATATTGATTATATTGATTTACAAAAACGAAAATGCATAAAATGCCATGTAAACAAAACATGCACAGATATAACAGAGGAGAAAGAAGCTCCACCCAAAAATACGTACACAAAGTGAAAGTGCACAGATAAGGTAGAATTAGTACAAGCATAAAAAAACCAATCTGAAGTGTATCGTACAGGGGAAAAAAGACGAAAGCAAAAAGAAACAAGATGACATTGAGAATTTAGTGCAAGGATTGAAATCGAATTCATGAAATAGGGAGACAGTACAATAATTGCCCTGGAACGAAGAGAAAATCTGAAATTGAACAAACAAATCCTAGATGACGAACAAAACCTAATTCACGAACAACAAAAAGCAATTCAGCGAGGAAACAATGTAACAAAGTTCATACACAAAATCAAAATTGACGGACTAAAAGAAGGAATCAAAAGAAGGAGGAGTACTTTGATCCATAACGCCGATAGTGAATTAGGAGGAAGCTTGACAATGGCGGATGGAGGCCGTGGAATCGCAAAGGAAAGCTTGAAGATGGAAGAGGTAAAAGCGGAACGAGAATTAAAGGAATGAATAAAAAAAAAGAACAAATACCTCGATTAATCATGCCAGGATTGCAAAAACGAAAAAAGAAGAAGCTTGGCTGCCTTGGCAATGGCGGAATCGGGAGTAAAGAGGCATGAACGAAGCAAGGAGGGAGGAGAAACAAGTGGGGGCAAAGGCGAAAAATGAAATAAAAAATAGCAATAATTACAAGTATACCACCGTTTTATATTAAAACATGAGAATAATATCAACCCTTTGATTATCTTGATCCAATGGTTATAAAAGTTCCTTAATTTACACCTCAAAACTCATCCCCATATGCAATGTTCTAAAAGTCGCTAGACGGGAACTGGGCGGTGAGGGGGGCCTAGCGCCTAGGCAGCTAGACGGACTAAAAATTAATGCATGATCCATGTGATTATTTGATTATGTTCTCCCAAATCAATTAATCTTTATAAAACTATGTTGGGATGAGATTTGATGTTATATTATGGGCCTTATTCTATAAAGCCTAACCCAAAATTATGTTATATGCATCCGACATCTTTTAAGATATTGCTGCTTCCACAACATTTGTGGATTCTTCTCGCCTAGGCAGATTTAGGCGGGTCCTAGGCGGAAGGTGACCGCTAGACCTGTTTAAAGCCCGCCCGTACCGCCCAATCCGCCCAACCATAACAACGAGTTTGGACAAGAGATTTCACCCATCCGGCCCGGCCCGTACATTAAAAAAATTTGGACGGGTATGGATAAGGAATATGGCCCGTCGGGCCGGCCCGGCCCACCCATATTATTTATGTAATAAATTAAAAAATATATTATATATATTAATTATTACATATATAAACCTCTTCTAACTTAATTTCTACCCTCTTCTACCCTAACCACCGCCGCTGTTATTCCTTTCTCTCTCTCTCACGATCTCAGTATCTCCCTTTCTCATTCCATTCTTCAATTCTCCCTCAGTAGTCACTATCCCCTTCTACCCTTAGTGCCTCACCACCGCCAGTCCGCCGCTCTCTCGCCTCTCGGTCTCTCCCTCTCCAACTTTGAGCAGGTCTACTCTCCATCCCTCCATCCCGCTCAAATCTCCATCGTCCATCATCATCAAAGGTCTTCGTCGGATCTACTCTCCCTCAGCTTGTCATCCTCAGAAAAGTCAAATCTAGAGCTTACAAGTTGTAAGTATTGATACTTGATAGCTTAACACGTTTTCTTTGTATTGTATCTCAATTAGTCAATTTTATATTTTGGATCTGTTTTTGCCCAAATTTGTTTAGTTGAATCTTGTAATTTGTGTGTGCTGAACCTTGTATTTGGTATTGTTAATGTGTAATTTGTGGGTTTCAGACAAAAATTGAGGAAAATGGGCAAATTATATGTGCTTATTGCTTACGTTTCATGTTTAAATATTTGATTCAAATTATATGTTCTTACTCACTGCTTATGGGCAAATTATATGATTGTGTTCATGACATTTATGCAGGTGTTTTGTATTAAAGTTATGGTTTCATAATTTTCATTAAATTGTGTTTAAGTGTTCAAGTTAACAAGTTGCATATTAGTTTTTGAATGATTCATTGAACAGGTTTGTATACTTTGTATTGAATTTGTAGCAACTTCATTGAACAGATTTTGAACAATTAAACATTAATGCAAAATGCATTGCAGGCTGTCCATTGGACAGCCCAGCCATTCACCATGGGCGGACTTGGACAGGAAAATTATCCCATTTTTCCGGGCCTGGCCCGGCCCGTATATCTGGACAAATTTTAAATTTTAGCTCGTGTCCATCCCAAGCCCGTGTTTGAGCAGGTCTAGTGAGCGTCTAGGCGGGAATTTTTAGAACATTGCCCATATGATCCAAACTCTATAATATAGAGTTTGGATCATATGCGGAGCACTCTTCCCGTGCGGACGTGCGGAGCATGCACTTTAGGGCCTTATTTGTGCATTTTAATGTCTTATTTGTGCACTTTTTCAAAAATAAAATAAAATTTCTTTTTCAAATTGTTTTCCAAGCATTTTTCATTTTTTTTGCAAAAGTGCACAAATAAGGCCCTAAAGTGCACAAATAAGGCCCTATAGTGCATGTCCGCACGTCCGCACGGGAAGAGTGCTTCGCACCGGAACCGCACTCCTATAATATATTATATATTATAATGACAGTTTATTTTCGCCCACTATGATCTGAACCCTTTTCTCTCTGCCTCTCTTCCATTCTCTTCTTCAGCAGCAGAAAGCTAGAGCCACTACCACTTCAGTAACCCGCTCGAACCACCGGCCCCACACCAGCCCGCAAGAGTCAGCTTCAACCAAGACGCTAGAACCAGCCCCACACAAGCCCCCGCAGAATTCGGCCGGGTCGCTCAAACCGCATCCACGTCCGCGCGAGCTAGTCCACATCAGCCTCACCGCCACCACGTCGCCGCTTCCATTCCCCTTGCACCACCTCTGCCACGAAGCTTCCATTTAACAGGTTAGAGTTAGAGTTAGATCTAGATTAGGGTTGATAATTAAAGTCAATTTTTCCAGCCGACCATCTCTGCAATTTTGTCCAATTGATACTTGAGAAAATGTAGATTTCTATATTCCTTAAAACTTAAAACTGAGTTGTTTTTGGACATCTTTTAGCAGTAAAGTGGTAGTAGTGGCAAACCACTTCTCTCAATTTGACTGCTATTTACAAAGCCAAAGGCTGTTTCGCCAAATACTGTTTCATGAGCAGAATCTCTAGCCACTAACTACCTCAAACACTCCCAGACACACTACTTCAGTACTTCTTCAATTGAGATTGTGATTTCTGTGCATAAATTGTTCCACATTCGGCTTTTTGTTGCTTAGTGTAACAAGGGTTTGGTTGAACTTTGGTGAAAATATTTTGCACTTTCTTTCTTTAACATCTTTCCACTGGCTTGAACTTGAGAAGTGAATTTGGTGGTTGATAGGTGGTCCTGCAGACAGAAGATAAATAGAAATGAAATTGACTCCCAGAGAAATTGAGAAGCTAGGACTTCATAATGCTGGTTTTCTTGCTCAAAAGCGTCTTGCTCGGGGATTGAGGCTCAACTACACTGAAGCTGTAGCACTTATTGCTTCTCAGGTGGGTAATACCTAGTCATTTCTACAAGGTTGATAGATTTAGGACCTATTACTTGATGATGTATGTCACCCATTTGGTGAATCCTCCTCTCCTTGGGTCTTACAAATCTTTTTCTTTCATTTTCTTGTTTTTTTTGGAGCCTGCTTGTGATTCATCAGTGTGCATACTTACCAAGGATATATCTGAAGAACTTTTGTTTCTTTATTTGATAGATCTTGAGCTTCATTCGAGATGGTAATAAGACTGTAGCAGAGTTAATGGACATCGGGAAGCAACTTCTGGGAAGGTATGTACCATATTGACGACATTTTTTATTCTTTTGATTTTAGAGGTTTATCCTTGTAATAGTATCTCTATATAATATGAATGTCCTATGAATAATGATCCCAGTGTTCCAAATTTGTTACTGAGGATGCTCAAATTATGTGGATTAATACTGCCTTGTATGATAAAAAAACCTATATTTCAGTGTCTCAAAATCTTTATGGTTGCAGTTATTGAAAAGTTGACATAGATATATCTTTATAAAGGACTTTACAGAGATGTAAATGAAGAGCTCATTTTGCAATGAGCTTGTTTATATCAACTTGTTAGTTGTACCTGTAACTGACAGGCACGTTTGGATCTTGCCAAACTAAAATAGTATTAAGTGCAACATTATACATGTGAATTATCCTGAAAGGCAGCACTTTTATGGTTGGTTGATAGGAATCAGGTGCTTCCTGCTGTCGTTCATATCCTGCACACTGTCCAGGTAACAGATCGTTGTCAACCCTCTATTTCTGTCAAGTTTCGATGAGCTAATTGGTACTTTTCGAACATTTAGGTTATGGAAAAAAACTTTACCTTGATCAGAGATTTCAAATATTCATACTTATTCTCTGCAGACTGCAGTATTCATCACCTGTATCATGAATAATCTGTTTTGGTTTTGTTATTGTGACTCTTTGCAATTTTGTGTCCTTCTAGGTTGAAGGAACCTTTCCTGATGGGACAAAGTTAGTGACCATTCATGATCCCGTTGCTAGTGAAAATGGGAATCTGGAATTGGCTCTAGAGGGCTCCTTTCTTCCAGGTAAAAGCTATTTCTATCGCAACATTTCATATCTTGTTCATATTTTAAAGATGTGTCAAGATCATTCTATTTGGAATTAATAGGGTCAGCTGATAGAGCTTATAATTAATCCCAAAACTTGAATATTTTCTCTTGCATTGTGGAATTATTGCTTGACCTTGAAGGTCCTGATTTTATTGTCTGCTATTAATGTTGATGGGGGAGTTCTGTACTTGACAGTTCCTTCAGTGGACAAATTTCCTGAGATCCAAGATGATAAGATACCCGGTGAACTGAGGTTTGGTGTTGGTGACATTTCACTTAACACTGGAAGGAGGGCAATAATCCTTATAGTTGTAAACACTGGAGATAGGCCAATTCAGGTGAACATTATTTCTGCTATTCTATCATGCTCACAGGGATTTCATCTATAAGTGTATTAGAAGTAAGCTTTGGCGTTTCGTATAGTTTGGTGGTATCTATTACTCGTCGGTTCTAATTAGGTGTTCAGTAGCATAATTGGCCATGGCTGTATAAATCTACTTATTTAGGTATTTTCTTTCCTTAATGTAGGTTGGTAGCCACTATCATTTCATTGAGACAAATCCCTACCTGGTGTTTGATAGAAGAAGATCATATGGGATGCGGTTGAATATTCCTGCTGGTACGGCAACTCGATTTGAGGTGGGGAGCTGGATAAACCCTTGGTTATGTCTATTGTTTTATTTATGATATCTTTGCTATATTAACTTGTTTTGTTAGGACTAATATTTATCTTTGGAGTTCGAAATCCATTTTTCTTGTCTTTTGTAATTCTTTCTATTTGATTTATGATTGTGCTTGTTCTATCAGTCAGATCTTTAATTTTTCTTTCTGTCAGTGAATAATTTGTCCAATCCATAGATCGGGTTTGAATGGATGATTCATGAATAATCTGATTATTGATTATAGAATCTTTTTTTATTTCACTCGAATCCTCTCTCAATTATTTTGGTTCTTTTTGGACTTTTCATTTGATATCTATCTGATGTAGAATTAATAGGACGAATTATGTTTGTTGCGCACATATCTCAGTTAAATTATTTCTGATTAATTAGCTTGCCAGAATATTAGTGTTGAGCAAAACAATGTGGAAACATGGCTAGTAGTAGTGATGCATTACATGGTTCACGGGATGGTTTTGGTAGGAAAGAGTTCACAGCAAACTAATTACTTGAGATGATACGTGAAAGTATCAAACAATTAGGTGTGTGATGTGAAAATTTCAATTTGGAGCCCTTTTCATCTTTGTTTCATACTTAATAAGATATATGGTGGCTTCCTTCTGTCAGCCTGGGGAGATGAAAAGTGTAAAACTAGTAAGTATTGGAGGCAAAAGACATATAAAAGGTGGAAACGGAATTGCCGAAGGCCCTGTCGATGACGCCTGTATCACAACAGTTATGGAAAGAATTGAGGCTAGAAAGTTTGGGAATTCTGTGGAAGAACATGCTAGGTAAATATTTTCTCTTTTCACATTTGTAGCACCCTTTAAAAGAGTATGACTTCAAATTGATGGCTTAATATCTTGGACATTCAGACTAGTGCGCGAATCTAACAGAAGAAAACACATCACTTCCATTTTTCCCTCAGTGAAGGCGTTACTGGAGAAGACTCAACTTTTACTACAATAACCTCCCGTGAGGCGTATGCTAGTATGTATGGCCCCACCACTGGTGACAAAATTCGACTTGGGGACACTTACCTTTTTGCTGAAATCGAGAGAGATCTTGCTGTACATGGGGATGAATGTGTATTTGGAGGGGGAAAGGTTATTAGAGACGGGATGGGACAGGCATCTGGCTACCCGGCAGCAGCTTGTCTGGATGTTGTTATTACGAATGCTGTTATAATTGATTATACTGGGATTTATAAGGCAGATATCGGTATCAAGGGAGGTTATATTGCTGCACTAGGTAAAGCCGGAAATCCAGATATCATGGATGGTGTCTCGGCAAACATGATCGTTGGGGTAATGATTACTAGATATAGCTGAATTAGAAGCATTCAACTTTGTCATTTTCTACTTGCTGTTTTACATGCTAAATTTTGCTCCCGGATTCATAGGTCAGCACTGAGGTTATTGCTGGAGAGGGGATGATTATCACTGCAGGAGCTATAGACTGTCATGTGCATTTTATTTGTCCACAATTGGCTTATGAAGCTATCTCAAGTGGTTAGTTGTTTACGCAACAGCATCCCATCTACATTCCCTCAGCCAGAAAAAAACATAGAAAATGGAATATGCAAATTGAAAATTTTGTAACTATCTTTACCAATCCAGGATTTATAATAGCTTTACGCCTTTTCTTTCTTCGCTTGTTGTAAAATTCAGATTTTGTGTCCAGGTATCACAACTGTTGTAGGAGGTGGAACCGGACCGACTAGTGGAACATGTGCAACTACTTGTACACCATCACCATCACAAATGAAATTTATGCTGCAATCAACTGACAATATACCACTTAATTTTGGTTTTACTGGGAAGGTACATTTAATTCTATCATCTCCTTTTCCCCTTTCCAAGGTTCGGTGATTTGCTGAATAAGCCCATATGCCAGCATAAAAATCTTTATTTGGGTATTTTGGATGCATCCGATTTTGTCAACTCGAAACTTTCCTAAGGCCTAGTCTCTCATGTGTGTGACATTATGCTTGGTATTTCCCTTGGACAGGGAAACAGTTCCAAACCAGATGGACTGCATGAAATAATTCAGGCTGGAGCAATGGGCTTGAAATTGCACGAGGACTGGGGAACTACTCCAGAGGCAATAGATGCTTGCCTTACGGTTGCAGAAGAATATGATATTCAGGTATGAATACTTATCCCTCTATCATGCACATCAGAGAATTGTTACAGCTTAAGTTTCAGAGTATTAGTCAGAATTTGTTTTTTGTCCATATTATAACCTTCGATTCTATAATGAAGTTGCACTGTTTTCACGCCTCTATTTCTTTTTTATGTCAGAGTTTATGGTCTGTTTTGATGTGTTGACAGGTCAACATTCACACTGACACCCTGAATGAATCTGGATTCATAGAGCATACAATTGATGCATTTAAAGGAAGAACTATTCATGCTTATCACAGGTATGACTAATCTCTTGCCTTTTATATTTTTTCTTTTGTTTGACACATCCTGTTTGAATTTTCAAAAAAGATAAGAAAAACACATGACAAGTTCACATAAACTATTTCACAAACAAGCAGAACATTGTCTTAGGCATCAAGGATTTCACAAAGTATCATTTTGATTACATCAAAATCCATGGATTCAACAGAAAACTTTCTGATTTATAAATTCTCTAATGTGTTCTAATTTCTTCCAGACAAATGTGACGTTGGAGGTGAGAGCTATGATATATATATATATAATAACCCTTGTTTTGTCTGCTTTATAAATGCTCTTGATGTTAATTTGAACAGTGAAGGTGCTGGTGGTGGTCATGCACCTGACATCATCAAAGTCTGTGGTGTCAGAAATGTCATCCCTTCTTCCACAAATCCAACTAGGCCGTACACATCCAATACGGTGGATGAGCACCTTGACATGCTGGTATAAAATCAAGTGCGTACGGGTTAGTCTTTTGTTTCAATTTTGTTCTTATATACGTTCATGTATGCAGATGGTTTGCCATCACCTTGATAAGGACATCCAGGAGGATGTAGCTTTTGCTGAATCACGTATTCGAGCTGAAACGATTGCAGCAGAAGACATTTTGCATGACATGGGAGCTATTAGCATTATAGCTTCTGATTCCCAGGCTATGGGTCGAATTGGAGAGGTTTGATACTTCAGCAGCTTTTTACTGTACAAACTGATGTTTAATTGGCTAAAATTAAGGTTATGCACGAGACTCGTAGGATAATAAGATAGCACATGGATACAACAACAGGTACAAGCCGATTCTGTTGCTAAGGGTGTCACTCCTGATAATACTTTTATGACAGGTGATAATTAGGTCTTGGCAAACTGCACACAAGATGAAGGTACAAAGGGGGATACTAGAAGGTGATTCACCCAATAATGACAATTGCAGAATCAAACGTTACATAGCAAAGTTCACCATAAACCCTGCAATAGCTAACGGGCTTTCTAAACACATTGGGTCTGTCGAGGTATGTTCCTTAAATAGTTTTGGTAAAATCTCTTCTCAAAATATCAAATATATGTTCTTTAACTGCTTAAGACTGCCTTCAAACTCGTTGCATCTTCAAAAAGTGTTACCCTAATAGGTTTTACTCGTTAAAGGTGGGAAAACTGGCTGATCTTGTATTGTGGAAGCCATCGTTCTTTGGGGTGAAACCCGAGATTGTGATCAAAGGTGGTGAAATTGCTTGGGCTAACATGGGCGACCCTAATGCTAGCATACCTACTCCGGAGCCGGTATGAGTTAATAGACCCTAATGCTAACATGGTTTAAATTATTCTTTTCCCTCCATTGTGCAACAATTGTACAGATTGTAGTTCAATAAACCGAGATATCTTCAAAATTGCCTAGCTTCTGTAACTCCACAAATCTCTCTCTCTCTCTCTCTCTTTTTTTGCTTGTGCAGGTGTTCATGAGGCCCATGTTTGGAGCATTTGGAAAATCTGTAGGTGCCTGCTCCATCACATTTGTCAGCAAGGCATGGGATCTTTTCGTTATTCTCTTGTTTATAATGTTTCTGAAAGCCCCTTATAAGGGTCTTATAAAGATGTTATAAGTAATAATGACTTCCCGTCATAACAAAATACACATTAAAGCAAGAGATACTATTAATAGAAGCTTCAAATAGGTTTTATTTGCTTCCTTCTTTTTCACCGTTCAGGCTGCTGCAGAACAGGGGATCAAGGAGCAATACAGGCTTGAGAAGAGGGTGGTAGCAGTCAGCAACACAAGAAACCTCTCCAAAGACGACATGAAGCTAAACAACGCCCTTCCAACGATCTCAGTTGATCCCGAGACTTACACTGTCACAGCCAACGGTGTCGCTCTCACATGTCCACCCGCTACAACGCTCCCCCTCGCACGGAACTACTTCCTCTTCTGAACCAGGTAAGCGATCATTATAACTATTGGTATCACGACTGCTCTTATGTGGTTTCTCGGTTGCTGACAACGCACTACGAATAGAGGACATCTAATAATGGCGACATATATGGTTGAGATCGGTTTGTTTGGTTCGAGCCCACTAGTCGAAATCGATCCGACGTTGTCACTCAAGAGGCTAATGAGGACAACTTAGCCAGGCCTTCCGTGAACGTAACGTGTTGGGACCATTTTAGTATAGAAGAAGAAATGTCAATATTTATCTCGTGCTTTGTCTTGGCTGCTTTCGTATAGCAGAAGTCGCTTTCATTTGACAGACGAGACTATCAAGAGAATGATACAATATGGCACTTCAATAATGAATTTCAATTATTTTATTTGTATTGGTCCTTTTTTTTTAATTTTTATTTATTAGGTAAAAAATAGACTGAAAATCACAGAAGAGACGATTTCTCAGTTTATAGCGTATCCTTTCGGATGAGAATTACAAATTCTAGACTGGTTCGAATATCTTCCAAGAAACCCTGTTGGACCGTCTTTGCGATGAAGTCGGCTATCATGTTTGTTTTTCGAAAGACGTGAAAAATCTGTACCGAAGAAAACAGTTGTAAAACACACAGGATATCAGAAATTAATATTTCAATATTCTATGAACATTGTCAGATTTGCTTAAGAACATTCATAATGGTAAGGTTATTGTATTCAAGTTGAATGTCAATAATGTCTAATTCATAGGCTTTTATCAGGAATTTTTTTACTGCAAGTGTTTCTGTTTTTAAATGGGTTGAGATATCATATTTATTCTGAAAGAAAAAGATTGATTTATCCGTGTTGTTTCTGAAAATATAGTCAAAGTTAGATTCACCATTAGTTTTGGTGGATCCATCTGTATTGATTTTAATGATGTTATTCGGTGGTTTTTTTCATTTCTTTATTGATCGTTTAACATTGTTCATTCTGTGTTTTTTGTTTGTCCTCTGTTAAACAGTCAGGGTTCCAACTCTTTGTCTTTTTTCAATTCTCAATTTGTTTTTTAATATAAATTGGTATATCCTTTATGGAATCGACATCATCGTTTGTTCTTTCAAAGCTTTGTTGGTTTTTATAAAACCAAATTTCTCACCAAGATATCATTAATTCTATAAATTGTGATCTATTAGTTTTTTGTCGAATTTTTTCAATAATTTCATTGATTTTTTTGTTTCTTATGTTTAGGGATCTAATGATGCCATAAGTATGATAATTTATTTTCTCTATTGTTTTTATGGTATGGTTACATTGGAATAAGAGATGATTCAAATCCTTCAATTGAGCATTGCAGGGATTGCTATACTTTTTTTTTGCTAATCTAATTTTTGTTGTGAGTCCGTTTTTCATTATTTTCCAGATAAAGTTTTTAACTTTGGAATATGTGTCCATCTTTCAGATCCATGAAAAATCATAGGCAGTATATCTCTTGTTTCTGTTAATTAGTTTCATAGCAGAATTCGTAGAAAATCAACCATTTTTGCTAATTTTCCATTACATTCGATTATGAATATCATTTAAAGGTATTGGGATAGAGGTTATTTTTTTGGCTAAATCATGTGGTAAACATTATTCTATTAAGTCCTTATTCCAGGTTTTATTTGGCAACATAAAATCAGCTATCAGGGCATCCTTATTCATGATTGATTGTGTGTTTATGATATCACATAAAGGGGTGTTCGAGACTCAATTATCCGACTAGAATTTGATTGTTCTGTCATTATCAACTTGTCAAATTAATCCAGATTTGAGCTCATCCACGAGTTCAATCATTTTGGATCATTGTCAAGAGTAATTTCCTTTTTTTCTCGTAATGAAATATATGGATTATTTTCAAGTATTTTTCAGTAACAACTCTAACCCAATAATTATTCGGTTCTGCTAAGATTTTTCATAGTAATTTGAATTGTAGGGTGTTATTCATGTCCTTTGATTTTCTCAATCCAAGACCTCATTTTGTGTCGGTTTATATATTTTTTTTCATCCTATAAGAGGTTTATAGGAGTTGTCTTTGTTTCAAAAAAAGATCTATTTAACTTGTCAAGTTCATTGTGTGTGTGTAGGTAACATAAAACTTTGCATAAGATAGTTTGGTCTTGATGTCAGATTGGTTTTTATTAGTGTTGTTCTTCATGTTTGGAAAAGAGAATTTGCTTTTCATTTAGACAATTATTGTTGGGTGCTAATTAAGAGGTCAGCAAAGGTATTCGAGTTGACTCTACCATTAATGATAGGGCAACCAATATATTTTTCGAGAGATATCATATTTGTGATTGTGAGAGTACATTGTATTGCTAATTTCTTGTGGTTGGTAACCTTTTTTATGATTTGAAAAGCCGGTTTATGAAAATTTACTTTTTGTCCTGAGATTTTGCAATATTCATCATTAATATCATTGATTTCCTTGCAGTTTTTCTGTTTAACTTTTGAGAAGATCACAATGTCATCTACAAAAGCTAGGAACGAAATTCTTGATCCTTGTTGAGTGATTTGAAATCCTAGAGGATTTCGAGGTCTTTCTGAAGCTTTTTGGAGTTTTCTAGCAAGGATTTCAGATCCTAAAATAAACAAGAAAGAGGAAAGGGGGTCACCCTGTCGAAGTCTTGTAGATGATTTAAATATTTATGTAGGTCCGTTGTTTACAAGCACCGAAAAAGATACCATTGTAATGCATTCGTTTATCTAGTTGATAATTTTTTCATGAAATCCAAACTTTTCCATGATTTTAATGATGAAGTTTCATTCAATTCTATCATAAGCTTTTTTCATATCTAATTTTAGGACAATGAATCCTTTAGTGCCTTTTTTCGATTTAAATGAGTGAAAGATTTCATGGGCAATTAAGATATTATCTTGAATGGCTATGTTAGCAACAAAGGCACCCTGTAGTGAGTGGATTACTTTTTTCATGGTTCCTTTAAGTCTTGTTGTTACGATCTTCGAGATAATCTTATAAATTGTAGAGCATAGACTTATGGGTCTATAGTGATTAGTGGAGTTCGGATTGTCACGTTTTGGAATTAAAGAGATAAATGTGTGATTTATTTGTTTGAGCAATTTTCCAGAAAGAAAAAAGCTTTTAACTGCTTGAATAACAGAAGGACCTACAATGTCTCAATAATTTTGATAGAATTCTGCTGTCATACCATCAGGACCCGATGATTTATCCGAGCCAATGTTAAAGACAGTCTTCTTAATTGTCCTCTATAGAGATTTCAGAATGAATTAATTCAAGATTTTTCTGGAGTAGTCTTTGGTTCATATCCTCACTTCTGAACTTTTTAATGAAATCATTTCTGATTTCATTTCTAATGTTTTCTTATCCAGTAATACTTGTTCCTTCTTGGGTTTTTATTTCTTTTATAATTTTTCTATTTCTTCTTCCACTTGCTATTTTGTGAAAATAGCTAGCATTCGTATCAGTTAATTTGATGTGTTTAACTTTAGCTCTTTGGTTCCAGTAAATTTTTTGGAAACAAAGAAGTTTTTTTTTTCTATGATCCTTATTTGTTTTTTAATGAGATCATTTGTAGGGTAAGTACAGATCTTCGTTTGGATTTCAGAAATTTGTTTTTCTATAGTTTGTAATTGAGTAAATACATTGCCAAAAGTACTTTTATTCCAGATCTTGGCATGTTTCTTAAGTAATTTTGTTTTGGATACAAGATTATACAATCTAGATCCATGATAGTTAGTTCTCCAAGCTTGTTTAACCACATTTCTAAAGTCTTTTCTGGTCATTCAGATTTTTTCAAATTTAAAAAGCTGATTTTTAAAAGGTATTGATGAGTCAAGCTCGATAGAGATGGGACAGTGGTCTGAGCTGGTAAAAGCAAAGTGTTTAGTACAGATATCAGAGTACCATTGAAGGATCTGATGATGAATAAGTATCCTATCCAGTTTTTCATATATGTTATCTATTTCTGTTATGTTCTTCCGCCAGGTATAGATGTTTCCTTGAATAGGGGTATCCAATAGTTCACATTCATTTTTAAAATGTCGTAATCTTGCAAATTTTGTCAAAGGTGGTATTAAACCACCTAATTTTTTAGATGGGTCTTGTATTTCATTCAGATCTCTCATAATAATACACGGAATATAACAATTTTTAATTAAGGAAACGAGTTCGTCCCAGAACACATTTTTAGCAGATTCATTTGATGGAGCGTAAGTTAGGATTAACATAAGTTTAATGTTCGTGAGCTGGTTTGTATACTTGATACTAATAAATCTTGTTTCAATTTGGTCATCTCTAATTAGAGTTATGTTTTTGATCGATGTAATAGATAAAGGAGGTTTAATTCCCTTATTTTTATTTTCACTTGATTATTTGTTTGTTCTTGTTTCAAAGAGTGCAATTAATTATATGCGTTCAATTTTACAGAAGGATTCAACTTCCATCTAAAAAGTTTTCTTCTCGATTCCGCGGCAATTCCAGGTTTTGATCTTCATAAAAAAACCAACTGCATTATTGCCCCATATCCTAAGACATTTAGGGGACGTGTTATCTTTTCTAATTGTTTTTTTTAGTGGGCATAAGATATGAAAAAGATGTAATCCTTTTATATCATGCAAGTTATCATTATCGAATCTTTGTTCATTACAATGGTTATAGTAGACCTGGACATATCCGGACTCGGGACGGATATGGTCCAGGCCTAAATTAATTTTTTTTTCGTTTATCCGGATCCGGGCCGGGATGAGCCTGGGATTCGGGCTTGGACAGTTGTCCAAGCCCGTCCGTATTCCCGGGCCCGGGTAGCCCGCCGGGACCCGGTTTAAGTTATATTCCTAATTCTTGTGAATGTCAAAATGTGATATCCTATTTAACTAATTAAATAAAGACCAAATAGTATTTCAATCTTACAATAAAAAACATTACATTTCCAATATCAAATTCTACAAACATTTAATAACAAGTAACAACACACTCAAAGTCTCAAAATAAACAAACAAAATAACAACAGAAGCCTTCAATCTTTCTCTTCGTCGTCTCCGTCCTTGATATCCTCCGAGCCTTCATCACCAATCTTAAGTATCTTGGATGGACCTTAAAAATAAGAAAAACAATATATATTCAGTCAAATAAAATTACAGAAATAATTATTTAGTTTTATAGTTTGTAAAGGAAATAAATTACCTAACATAAAACCTCTCGCTCGCAACCAATCCTCGTAACATGAAAGAGATTCGATAGTTGTAGATGCAAGAGAACTTCTAGTAGCCCTTATCGGTTTTTTTCCCAAGCTAAAAGCACTTTCAGAAGGAACACTAGAGATAAGAATACACAAGATATCACGAGCCAAAGCAGCAAGGGTCGGTAAACGACGAGAGTTGTCCTTCCAAAACTCTAGAATATCAATATCATCCGTGGCACTAAAACTATCATCATCAAATTCAAAATACAGCTCCAACTCAGACTTTAAATTAGACTTACCAGTCTTTTTCCTCTTGCTTAAATGATCAAACAAGGATGCACGAGGATTCATAGTGGCATTACTGACCCTTCTAGCACTATCATTTGAAACCTTCTGCACTACTTCAATGTCATTTGTTTCACCAACATCAGTAAGTCTATATTCATCCAGCAATTCACTCAATATTCCCTTAATCTTATCAATCATCTCCTTTGCATACACATCCCCAAACAAACTTGCATAACAATAACGAACTCCTTCAAACTTATGACGAAGATCTAAGACAACAACACATGATAAGAGCAAATTGTAATCAGTCCGGTATTTTTCAAACTTAGCTTGCATCTCAATCACCATTGGAGACAAAACAGTAACAGGACCCTCTGCACATTTTGTCAGAAGCGTATGAATAGTCCGCACACCATTAAAATAAACATTGGCAGTAGGTGTGTTCGAGGCTGAAAAATCACTAGTGGTATCATAAAATACCTGCAGAAACTCATTCACTACAGCTCAGGTTGTGCTTAGTGTTTACATATGAGATTGACAAATCAAAACAATATACAAATTAAGCAATTTAGAAGGCAGTCAACACATAAATTGCATAATCCAGTCTCCCTTGTCGTCCAACAAACTAAACTACTAGTTTCAAGACAAAATAGTTGCTGAATGTTGATACAAAATACTGAAAATAGCCACATCAGAACATAGTAAATACACAATAGCAACATCAATTGATGAGCTTGAATACACAATAGGTCAATAGCCACACGGAACATAGTAAATACACAATAGCAAAGAACTAACAAAAGAAATTGGGACATACTGACGGGAGGCCGACGAGGCGTGACTGCGTGAGACCGACGAGGTCAGCCGACGATCTCCGACGAGTCAGGGTGAAGGAGTGGCGTGAGGTCAGGCAACGATCGACGACAAGGGGGTGAAGGAGAGGCGTGAGGTCAGGCGACGATCGACGATGAGGCGGGTGAAGGAGAGGTGTGAGCACTGAGAAGGCGGCGGGGTGGAGGAGAGGCTTGAGAAGGAGGCGGGGTGAAGGAGAAGTGGAGATCTGGAGAAGTGGAGAGAAGTCAGAGAACTGAGAGGCTAGAGGAGTGGAGGCCGGGTAGGGTAAACTGGTAAAGAAAGACAAAGAGAGATCGAGGCTGGAGGAGGGGTATGAAACCCTAAAAAAATTGTTATAAGTGTTTTTTTTAAGATAAATAATAATTTTATTAATTTAATATTATATATAATTATTTATGTATTATATCTGGGTCAGGCTACCTTGTCCATACCCGGCCCTTCCGGTACTCGGGCCGGGTATTTTCGGCCCTTTAGGGCTTGCGAGCTTGTCCATATCCGTCCATTTATGCGGGCGGGCGGGACGGGCCGGGCGGGCCATCCCGAGTTTGCCCAGGTCTAGGTTATAGGTGTCACATTTTGTCATAGCATATATATCCTTTACAGCAAAGGACAGATTATCTGAGAGCCTACTCCACTGAGTAGAAGCATTTGTAAATGACAGAGTAAAAACAATTGGTAAGTCACGCAAAAGTATAGCATAATTGGTCATTGAAGACAACCTCCAAAATTGATTGTTCATGGGGTAGGAAGTCATTTTTTGATTCATTTTCATAGTTTCCCACATTACTGGTTTTATGACTTGAAAGCCAACTCCAGATTTCCATATTTGATTGTTCAAAGTTTTCAGAGTTTTCTATATTATCCGTTGTGATTTCCAAAAGCCAACTCCAAATGCTTTATTCACTCTACTACGGTGTTTCAAGGCACAATATCTCAAGAGATTCTGCATAGCAGAATGTTTGTTCAGATGAAAAAGGTTCAGTAGGAGATTTTGTTGAAATATAATAAGATGTTCTCCATGCAGTATCCCATATACTCCTTCAAGATTTGGTTAAGATGTTGTTCAAGCTTTTCTTGTTCCTGTAAGAAGTTCAAAAGGTTCAATTTAGTCAATTTTGTCCAGCAGTAAGAAAGCAAAGGATAAACCAACAATCTGATAGAGGTCACGGGTATGAGATTCAAGTTTGAGTGCTCATTCTGATTCAAAGGAGTTTCATGATGAAGATACCAGACAGTAAACATCCAGTACCTTTCAAGCATGAATATCCAAAGTTTATGAGCATAGAAGTATAAGGTAGACACAATAACAAGCTTGTTCATAAGAGGGAGACTGTGAGTCTCAGAGTTGGAATCCAAACTGTTTTTGTTCACAGAAGGAGGGTCGACCTCAGTAGTGTTTAGGACAGTAGGTTCAAAAGCTAATTTTTTTTTCCAGAAGCAGAAGTGCTAGAAGTACCAGGAGTCGTGCAAAGCACTTCCTTCAAAGTTTTCTTCTCTTTATCCATTGGATTGGATAAAGGAAAAGCCAGTAAAAACACACACACAAGTATGAACAACCAAAGGAAGCACCAAAAGAAGTTCAAGACAGGAGGAGTAATGGAGTTCGCAGGATGAGATTTCAAGTTCCAACATGAAAAGAACCAATAAATAGGCAAGCACACAATCAAAAACAAAAGCAAGAAATACAAAAGCAAAAGTAAAGAAAGAGGACACCTAAGATCGGATTTGCAAAGAGGATGACTGGCCCCGCAGATCTCAATAGCGCTGAGATCTGGCTCGCCGGAGGGGAAGGAAGTCCACTTCTCCACGCTGCGCAAGAAGGTACATCTGACAGTGCCTCCATCCTGAACAACAGTGCACTGGAACGAACCGTCCTCAACCCGCAAGCTCCACCCGCAGGTCAAAAACTCTGGGAAATCAGGCGCCACAGCAAGGGAGAGACATCTCAGTGAGTCAATTTTGCGAGGATTGACATTACAAAATAGATTAGTAGTGGTTGAGAGGTAGCCCTTTTCGCAGATGAACAGAATCGGGAGAAACTTCCCCTCCTTGATTTTTTCTCCCGAACAGTGGCGAACACGCCAACCCATCGAAAGATTGTTTGGCCAGAAGATCAGGGGGTTGCAGGGTGCAGAGAGCATGGTGATGCTTGTTCTAGCAGTTGGAAAGGATATGCAGGTTCAAGATCCGAATATCAGTGAGTGGCGGCCACTGGAAAGTTAGGGTTTTGGGGTAAGCGGTAATAGGAAAAGAGAGCGTTTTGCTTTTAGGGTTCATTTGATTTTTATAATACTATTTGTATTGGCCCTTGATTCCTTATTCATAGTGTATTAATACTTATACCAACACTACAAGGAAAATTGGGACTGAATTCTCCATTTGAGTTATGTTAGGTAGGTGGAAATCGTATCAGTCGTGTTTTTTTTCTTATGATAAGAAAAAAAATAGGGGGTTGAGGTTCACACCGTATTTTTTATGCCCGTACTGCAAAATCGACAGAACGTCGTTGCACAATTTTTTTTCCTTGTGGCGCCCAGAAAAAGAAAAAAATTGGGTAACTTTTTTTAAAAACGATTTTTTAAAACAACAGTAACTTTTTTGGGTATATATAAGATAGTCATTTCGGTCCCTTTGATGTACCACCAAATTGAAAATACAAACTATTGAGAGAATGTCGTTCTCAAGCTACGATGATGTATTCTGTCTTTGATTCGATTAATCAAGATGATTTACAGGTACATATATGTTTTTTTCCCAAGTTTATTTCAAATTTAGTAAATTAAAGCCATTTGTTATAGTTTAGAATGTTCAATAAAACGTACATACAATCATTACGTTAGGATGATTCCATGTTTTAGGTTAGTGGACATTATGTTAGTCTTTTTAGATGGTACTTTCACTATTCTATATAGTTGTAAAATAAATAGGATGATTACACGTTTTAGGTTAGTGGACAATATGTTAGTACTTTTAGGTGGTATTTTCGGTATATTTATTTGTGAAATAATAGGATGATCACATGTGTTAGCTTATACATTATGTTCGTATTTTTAGGTGGTATTTTTTGTATCATATATAGTTGTGAAATAAATAGGATGAGTACATGTTTTAGGTTAGTGGATAATATGTTAGTATTTTTAGGTGGTATTTTTGGTATATTTATTTGTGAAGTAAATAGGATGATCACATGTGTTAGTTTATATCTTATGTTAGTCTTTTGTTAATAAATTACATGTTGTAGCATAGATATTATGTTAGTATTTTATTAATGAATTACATGGTTTGGATTAGACATTAAACATGTATTTGTAGTTATTATTTACAGAAACCTCTAAGTTGTATATTTTGGTCAAATGAATAGGAGTGTCAATTATTAAGTAAATTATATGTTTGTGGTTAGAACAACATTATGTTAGTTTTTTGAAATCGCTCTTAGAAAAACCTCTAATGTATATTTTTTTTGAAAATAAATAGGGTGACACTAGTGATAACGATTTTTCGCCAGTGGACTATTCTTCTCATTTTACTACAAGTGAGGAATGGAGTGTTAGAGACACTATGATCAATTGGGCTAAGAATGTCGGTTTGGGACTGTGCATGGTGATCGTCATAGGTAAATCATGGGCTAGAAATGTCATATTGTCGTGTGAGAAGTTTGGGTCATATAAATTGGCGGTGAAGAAGAAGGAGGTTCAGGATCCCGAGGCAACCCCTAAACGGAAAAACAAATCGAGGACAAAGAAGATCGAGTGCCCGTTTCAGTTGCATGGGTTGTTTAGGAAAGGAAATTGGATAAAATCGGGCACGTGGACATTATCCGTCGTTAATGGATGTCACAACCATGATCTTTCAAGTAGTTTGATTGATCATGCATTTGCTGGACGACTTTCACAGGAACAATGTCAGAGAGTGAATGTTTTGTCAGCCTCCGGCACAAAGCCGAAGACTATTATGAGTCTATTTTTACAAGAGGATCCCCAATGCTTGACATCAAGGAATCAGTTGTACAATTACAAGGCTAAGGAGAGGCAGAAATCCAGGGGAATTTGACGGTGCCGCAATACACTTTGGATTTTCTAAGGACGAGAGGTTATTATGTAAGCACCGACGGGGTTCACACCGCTGATGGGAAATAGGTTTTGAGTGACCTTTTTATTTGTCACCCCGACGCTAGACATTTGTTGCGTTTGTTCCCCACGTTGTCATCATGGATACGACCTACAAGAATGAAACTTTAGTTATCGTTATCACTACAACTAAAATATGTAATTGCATATAAGTGTTCTAATTTTTACATTTATAGGTACGATATGCCTTTGTTGGAGTTTGTTGGATTCACTTGTACCAACCTTACATTCTGTATTCCGTTCGTATTCATGCAAAATGAGACAGCAGATCCCTATGAATGGGCCTTGCGGCGCCTTAAGATCATGTTCGGGAGACAAGAACCTAAGGCGATCATGTCAGATTGAGACTTTGCAGTTTTGAAGGCTCTCAAAGTAGTCTTTTCGAATTCGCGTCATCTGTTGTGTAGGGTCCATGTCAACCGCAACGTGGAAGCTTAAGCTATGAATCATATTGAAAATGTCGAGCATTTTTGTGGTAATGTTCATTGGTTGTTGAGGTCGCCCACTGAGGATGTGTATGAGGCACTATTTCATTACTTGACGGAGAAATGGAATAGGAAACCTTGGCTGATGGACTACGTGAAGAGGGTATGGCTTGTTCCGTACAAGAAGATGCTAGTCTGTGCATGTTGCGACACAGTTCTCCGTTTTGCCACAAGATCCTCAAATAGGTAAATTCATAAGTGCAACTAGGAAAAATCCTTTAGATACGTATCAATATATATTAAGTGTAACTTGAGTTTTATTTTCAGGGTTGAGAGTCAGCACTATGTGTTGAAGGACGGGATCCAATCGTCTGTTGGAGGCTTCGATACCCCCGTGCAGTAAATCGATAATATGTTCATTGATCAAGTTCGGGAAATCAGGATTGATATGGAGCAAAGTGCTTTTAAGGCCCCTACTGAGATCGTAAATGGGCCAAGATGGGTGGAGGTTTTTTTCAGCCGCATTATTTATAAGGTCTCTGAAAAGTGCTTAAGAATGCTATACAATGAAGTTGTTAGGGCAAATGAAGGAAAAATACCCGATGAAGAATGTCGTGATGTGTTTTGGAGATCCTCCATAGGCTTGCCTTGCCCACACAGGATCAAGACTTATGTAAATGTCGGTGTCCCGTTGAAGCCAAGTGAAATTCATATTTTTTGGAAGCAAATCAAGTGGGATGGAGTGGGTCTTGGCGATCTTGCACCGAATGAGGACGAATTTATCCATGAAGATGATGTCATATTAGGTGTCATGTGGGGAGATTGGACTAGTAGTGATTTGCCATACGATCTTAAGTCCGAATTTGCCCGCAAGTACAGTGAGTACCTTGACCCGAAATCGTGTACTGCAGAAGAGCCCCCGACCGCTGAGACCAAGACGGGGAGACCTAAAAAGAAGAAGAACGATACCAAGAGGGACCTGAGTTGGTTTGATCACAAGGCGGCGGAAAAAAGAAGAAGGATGAAGAGCGGAAGAGTTCAGAAGGCAAAAAATCGTTCGTGGGATCCAAAGGACGTCCTCCGAGCAATAAAGTGTGCGCGGAGTTTCAAATAGCAAAGGTAGCACCACTGGACCACCTAAGGCCGAGAATGAAGTGATTTACCTCGACTTTAACCGGGGTCGACATAATATTGATTCGTTCATGTTCAGCTACATTTCTGCAGTACAGAATGTAATGGGCAAGGATCATTGTGGGTACCGTTCACTGGCTGTATTATTAGGCAAGGACCAAGAGAGTTATGACTACGTCCGATGGGAGCTTTCCAAGGAACTACAACGTCTAGAGCGGTACACCCCGGCTAGTGTTGTTACCCCGAAAGCATGGCTGATCAAGTTAGTGAATTATATCGGAGAGTGCTTGAACCATCATTGGATGGAAGTTCTTATGGCCGGCTTGGCGTTTACTACAAGATTCCAGGTGGCTCTTGTTGTACTATCATGGAGTGGACCTCACACATGCCTCCCAATGTGGGCTCCTCCAGGCGCACAACCCCCCTCTACGGTGCATACAATAGCCCTTGTAGACAATCATGACCATTTTGTACCAATATACATTTCCAGTCTTTATTTATTTTGTATGTATTCTAACCCTTGAATTTTGTACATGTTTGGATAGTTAATGATAATTGTCCAATTCCACCCATGCCCGCCGTTTGGACTTGATTCAAAGATGCAAGTGTTGAAGGATGAGATAAACCGGAGACTAGGATGAACGACTACGTCGAGGAACGGACCATGGCTGGTCGGCCCACAATATTTCTTTAGTCATAGTGCTTAGGGTATCCAACTACTACAAATGTTGGATCGGGATGGAGGTGGATATGTTTAGTCGATGTAAATCCACTCTTTTTCCAATTTATAGTATCCACTACTTATATAAATTGTGGTAATGTTTCAAGGTACCATTTTCCAATTTGTAGTGTCCACTAGTTAATAACCTTCAATTTCGTAACATATCATACATTATACTGTAATATATGAAACCGTAACGTACTTATATACAACCCTAAACCCATAAATTTCATACCATGTATTGTATTGTAATCTATCTATGGAACCCAAAATTCTAAACCACTAAACCTTAAACCCCAAAACAAATCCTCCACACAGCATGTGGCGCCCACATACCATGTACATTAGAAATTTTGAAAATGATGGACTGTGGACCGGAGTAAGGATGGGCATCCGGTCCGGCGGACCGTAAATATTTTAAAGTATGGACCGTGGACCGGACCGTAACGGTCCGGACCGGGAAGACCGGATTTCATATTTTTCGGCATTTAAAGTCGGACCGTAAAAATTATGGACCGGACCGTAAAAATTACCCCCAAAAATATTTTAAACCTTTTTTTAATTTTTACGGTACGACCGGACCGTAAAAATTACGGTCCGGTCCCCGAAAATGTAAAATCCTTGGACCGGACCGTAAATTTCCGGTCCGGTCTAATTTTGCCCATCCTTAGACCGGAGCAGAATACACTCGGTCCGGTCCGGGCATTTTCGGTCCGATCCGGTTTTCCGATCCGGACATATTTTGCACACCCCTAATAGGATATAACTATAGAATATAACCATAGGATATAACCATATGATATACTCTCTTCGTCCCAAAATATAGTTCTTCTTCCACATTTGTACACTATTCACATTTGAAGAGAATCTTTGAGATTTATTCCAATATATAAGAAAAAACATAGTCATGTGGGGTCATGTTTGATTCGTTTCAACGAGTACTTTGATAATATCAAAAAATTATAATTTTTATTAATATGTAATTAGAGATATTAACGATACAAAACTCGCCTCGACAAGTGTGCCCAGTCAAAAGATGAACTATATTTTGGGACGGAGGGAGTAACTATAGAATATAATCATAGTATATAACTATAAAATATAACCATAGTATATTACCAAATTGGATATGACTAAAGGATATAATCATAGGATATAACTATAGAATATAACCATAGGATATAACCATGTGATATAACTATAAGATATAAATATAGTATATAATTATAGAATATAAACATAGGATATAACCAAATTGGATATAACTATAGGATATAATCATAGGATATAACTATAGAATATAACCATATGATATAACTATAGGATATAATCACAGTATATAACTATAGAATATAACCCTAAACCCCAAAATCCTAAAAACCCCAAAACAAAACTCCACCTAGTGGCGCCCAAAAGGCTACACTAGAAACCCTTTGGGCGCCACTAGGTGGCGCCTAAGAGCGGTGTGGGGATTTGTTTTGGGATTTTTTAGGGTTTAGGGTCTTTATCATTACAGTTAAAGTTTAGGATTTCCAAGTTTAAGTTGGAGAAATAACTTACAATATGAAGATATTGACCGAATATTTTGATAAATTGTTTAGGACGTAAAATTTTGTGCTGGTGGTTAGGGCAAGGACGTGGGGCTCAAATATTTACAATTTTTTTTAAAGATACGTGTTCTTACCTATGATTTGCTCGAAATACATATGGGTCCATGAGCGACGTAAAATCAAAATACGAATAAATAAAACGTAGAATCACAATTTGAATCAGCATAAAAGACGTAAATACATAATAAGAACAAACACAAAATGTCAGTACAAAATCCATAATATCATTCAAAGTGCGAAATACAAAATAGTAGCTACATCTCGTCGTTGCTCGACGACTCAAGAAAAGCCGCTACCTGCTCGGCTGCGGCCCTGGATGACTCGCCCCTCTCATATATAGACGGGACACGTGCCGCTCGAGCTCGGTACACTGCTGTTGTGGACGACTCGGCTGCAGGACCCGAGGACTAGGACGATCATTGTGATGTCCAAATAAGCGGTTCAACAACAGGAAGCTCGTCGCCGTAGAGAATGGCCAACATATGGTCCAATTCTGGACCGCCACCCTGTAGCTGAATAATCTCCCGAGCAAATGTTGTCGCCATGGCCAAACACTGTAAAACAAAAAATATTTGTTATACGTGATTTTCGAGAATAGCAATAACAAACATTTAATATCAAACAAATTGATGGAGAAACGTAATCTATGCGCGTCCACAGCAGGAGGAGGACCTTGCACAATACGAGGCTGGACTCGTGCAAGGGGGCTCACATACAGATGTGAGATCAGTAGATACCAATCCAGGTACTCGTCATCCATATCCCACGTTGGGACGGCCATCGAGCTCTCCAAAATGAATGAACATAGATGCTCATCGAGATGCTCTCAGCCGTCGCATGTGCGATCAAAGCTCAACTCGTATAGGTGTTTCCCTGTAAACTTGGTTGGGCGTCGTGCGTGCGACGACTGTATGACATCCAAGGGCCTGCTCTGCCGACGTCCAAACTGGCGTACGACCTGATCGGGCATGTACGGCTCATCAACGTCCAGGAAACCTATCGTCCCTAGTATGTGGAGGCCCTATAGGCACCATCAATATCTAGACTACCATACGACGTCCACTGTACCTACAATGATAAAAAAGTACAATTGTGTAAATAATTATTCATAGAGGAGACATAAATATATAAAAAATTAGGGTGCTTACATCCTCGGGTCGATTCTCATCCAAAATACGCATGTAATGTCGGTTGTTGTCAGGATCACGTAGCGCAGTGCGCTGGATATAATATCGAGCAACGCGTTGCTCATCGTCATCCATGCTAGGGAGGGGGTTAGGGTTCCCCGGGAAATATATAAAGTACGTCCATATCCACGCCTACATATGATGTAATATATTTGGTTAAAATAATTTTTAAAAAAATATAATTAATACAAAAACGTTAATTTTACGTTCAATTACCTGAAGCAGATAGGTGCACCGCGCTATGCATGTGGTCTTCCCTCGAGAAGCCTTGCCAAGTTTCCTATACAACTAGGCAAGCACCCCGGTCCCCCAAGATGTGCCGACGACACGTCCCCAATCCTCGAACAACGACAACATCTTCACCAACAGCTGGTTCGTGGACTTATCCACGGAAATGCTGCATGATGTGGCGTGCCATAAGTATCCCGCCACTATCGATTGGGGATCGTCGTCGTCCTCTATCATGCATAGCAGGTGCACAAAAACTCATAGGCAGTAACCTGACCCTTCCTAACTTCCTTCTGTATCTTCCTCTCGTTAACACCATACATATACATGAACACCTTTTGGCCCAACTTCTTCAGCATGTCATCTGTACCTGCAAACGGTACGCGGAAGGAAAACCCATCTATGCTCAGCTCCAAGATCCTCTCCACATCGTGAAGCGTGATCGTAATCTCGCCCCACGGAAAATGAAAGTTGTTCGTCTCAGGGTGCCACCTCTCGACGAACGCTGCTATAAGAACGTGGTCGACCCTACCGAACTGAAAATCCCGAAGACGAGTCAATTCGGTCTGCTCCGCAAGCCAAAACCAGCTGCCCTCAACCACTTCTGTGGGAATGAAACTCCTCCAGCCCTCAAAGTCGGTCGGGCGGGTATAATCCTTCAATCGCCGTACGAGGGGCGGTGCAAACGGAGGAGGAGCGTACCAAATTCGGTGCGCAATGTGAGTCCCGAAGCTCTGTAGCACCTCAAGCGACTCAAGCCTGTACGGGGGGGCCTCCTCGGTAGGTGGAGCCTAACCAGTGGAGGGGGAACGGGATGCTCGGGGGCGGGAAGGGGAACAAGTTGTTGGAGGGTGGGAGGGGGAATGGGCTGCTGGGGGGGGGGGGGGGGCGGGAGGGGGAACATGTTCATCGGGGGAGGGAGAGACATCCTTCATAATAACATCGTCCAAATGAGGACCCTCGGCCACAGTCTCCTATGTGTCAGCAAACGCATCATCCATAGGCGAATCGCCCATGTCACGGACGGGACTCTGCGAAGCCGGAGGTAAACACACATCAAGAGATGAAAGTACATCTGAAAGAGGAGGATCCGCTAATGGAACGAGATCCTTCAGGATTTTCCTCTTGCGACCACGTCGGGTGAGGGGGTTTAGGAGGTTTTTGCGCTTACGACCAAAAGCTGTCACGGGTCAAAATTCCACCCGACGTCCCCCGCGCGTCTTTCGTTTGATTCTCGCGACTACATCCTATTTTATTCAAATTATAGTTTATGCACAGAGATGTTTTTAGTTATAACCAATTACTACTATTTATCCACACTTATTCTAATATTCCATTAAATTTGACTACATATTTAAATTTTCAAATAATTGTCCTAACTTACCTACATTATTCATAACAATATATTGTAGTATGTTTGCAAAACCCTTAATTATCTCGATGTTATATGGTAGTATGTTTGCAATGCCCATAATTGGTGTTAGATAAAATATAATAAATCGGATTGGATTTTGTATTACAAAAATACGAGGGTGCTAATTCTATGAATTATACTCCCTCTGTCCCCTTTTGTTTGTCCCATGGGGGGAGGGCACACTTGCCGATGCGAGTTTTACATCGTTAATATCTCTAATTACATATTAATAAAAAATTATAATTTTTTGATATTATCAAAGTACTCGTTGAGACGAATCAAACAAGACCCCACATGACTATGTTTTTTCTTATATATTGGAAGAAATCTTGAAGATTCTCTTCAACTGTGAATAGTGTACAAAAGTCAAACGGGACAAACTTTCCGGGATGGAGGGAGTATTAATTAGGTAATGATGTGTATACAGTAAATAAAAAATATAAATTATAAATATTTAATATTTTTATATGACTATATTACCTAGAGTATTTTTATCTTTTTTAATTGAATGAATTATATGAAATTTCTAATTTATATTCTTTTTTTATATATAAATTCACATTTTTACCTTTAATTATTATCATACAATACACCTTATCAATATTTTTTGTCAAAAATTCAATAATCTATCTATGTTTATATATTTACTAAATACCTTTTTTCTCTAGCCTATGTGTCAACTTGTGAACTATGACACGTAGGCGAATCTAAATGTCGATTTACTCCTTTGTCATTTTTTTCCCACAAGATGGATTGATAATGTTCGTATATAACCTTATTCTGCTCTTTCATACAAGATGGTTTTGCAGATGAGCACATATGTCAAACTCATTGATAATCTCGATTCCACAAAATAGATTGCTTTTCTTAATTTTGATAAAATTTCATCAAATCCCTCGACATAATCTACTTGATTGGTATGTATTATATTTACTTGAATTATTCTTCCACAAATATATTCATCTTATTTTATTGATCAATAATATATTAATTATGATTATAGATGTTATCGGATGACACTTGGAAATAATTGTCGATTTTGTCATATGTGAGAATAAAGGTGACATGAAACAATATAAGAGGGTAATATTTTGAGGAAAAAAATTGTTGTATGTATTATTTCTTCTTTGATATTGTAAGCTTTGTTTAGAAGCATAATTATTAATTATAATTAAATAAAATGTTATATAAAAGATCTCGTGCAAGGCACGAGTACATCAACTAGTACTAATACTAATACTAAAGTCATTCTTATCTCTCTTATGTGTCACCCTTCTATACATCACCAAATTTTATTGTCTATTTACCTCTCCACCCTTCTAATTTTTTACAAATTACATTAATATTTATCTGCACAAATTTCCTTATTTATCAAACAAGATATCATCCATATAATATAATATTTGATTATATATATTACAAAGTAAAGAAGCCATAATACTACTTACCAAAATTAAATAAAGTTGGATAATCTTTCCTCTATATACTATATTCATAGTCCATTTAATAAAATTGGACAATTTGCAAGACCTTCATTAATATTTGAAAAAATACTAATTTGTATACTAATATTACCAAAGTTAAATAAAGTTTGATAATCCTTCATCTATATACTATATTTGTAGTCCATTTACTAAAGTTGGATAATTTGCAAAGCCTTAATAGATATTAGGAAAAATACTAATTGGCATATTAATATTGCTACATTATGTCGGTAATATATGGTAGTATGTTTGCAAGACCCTTAATTATCTCGATAATATATGGTAGTATGTTTGCAATGCCCTTAATTAGTATTAGATAAAATATAATAAATCGGATTGGATTTTGTATCACAAAAATACCAGGGTGCTAATTCTATGAATTATATTAATTAGGTAATGATGTGTATACAGTAAATAAAAAATATAAATTATAAATATTTAATATTTTTATATGATTATATTACCTAGAGTATTTTTACCTTTTTTAATTGAATGAATTATATGAAATTTCTAATTTACATTCTTTTTTCTTTATATAAATTCACATTTTTACCTTTAATTATTATCATACAATACACCTTTCAATATTTTTAGTCAAAAATTCAATAATCTATCTATGTATATATATTTACTAAAGACCTTCTTCTCTAGCCTATGTGTCGACATGTGAACTATGCCACGTAGACGAATCTAAATGTCGATTTACTCCTTTGTCCTTTTTTCCCACAATTTACAATACTTCTACCGTTCTAATATATCAATTTCTTTAATTTACAAATATAGCTTACCATATATATGATAAAGAATCTATTTAATATATTATGGTAAATAAAATAGTTTAATAATTTTCTTTCTTGGTATGCTAAATTAAATAGTGTAAGATTATCACTTTTCTAAATTAATGCTCAATTAAGATCCATAACTATATGTAACCAAACTCGTGCAAGAGACGTGCATATATGCTAGTTAATACTATATTTGTTCAAAAATAAATGTCGTTTTAACATGTTATTTTTGTTAAGAAATATTTGTCATTTTAAAGTTTTAGGTAATGATTTAACAGTGAGTTAAGATGTATTTTATTGAACATTGTAAATTTCTTCGTTCATTATCTTAATAATTGTATAAAAAACTAAAATGGTAAATATTGCTTAACAAATAGAAATAGAGTATTTTTAAAATAGAGTCCACGTTTTATTGAAAATAAAAGTCTCTAACATTTAACAAACTAGGCAAAGTCAATTCCCTTACATCACAAAGTAATAAAGAGAAGTGTTCTCTAAACCATGAAAGCCAACGCGAAAGTTAAAAAAGTTAAATGATGAGCGACCCTATTAGCTTCTCGGTAAATATGGCGAAAGTGGACAGAGCCAATCTGTACTAAATTAGGAATTAATTCACTTTAAAGGAAGAATATCGCTTCACATTTTAATGTGATGTTCTACAGAATGAGGATGTGGCTGCCCTTTTTATTCAGTTATCTTTCAAACTCCAAAGTCAATCAAACTAATATAAATGAATCTGCCTATTTGCAGATATGTGAACACAAAAACAAAAACAAAAAACTTGGTTCTACGTACAAGATAACACTAGCTGAGGGCATGTGTTATGGATTCTTGGATCTCCTCTAGCATACGGCCCTTTGTCTCCGGCACCAACTTGAAGATGAACAAGCATGTTAAGGCGTTGACGAAAGCAAATAGGAAGAATGATCCTGAAGATTATAGAAGCTCAAAAATGTCAGTTAAGTTATAACCAATTGTCAATTTAAAGGAATGCAATCAAGAATCTGAATTTGGAGTGTTGTGTTGATGAATCACCAGCTGAACTCCAGTCCAACATGAAGTTGAAAGCATAGGAAACAATCCAAGAAGTAACCCAGTTGACAGTTGTCGCTAGGCTCCCTGCTGTGCCTTTTACATTCATGGGAAATACCTGCAATATGAAGAAGAAAATATTACAACTTAATTTTGATTTCAAACCAGAAGAAAATAGGAGAAAAAATGGGTTTAATTTAGTGGTTACCTCTGACATTATAATGTAGGGTATTCCTCCCATTCCCATAGGATATGCTGCAGAAAACAACTGTAGCAAGCAGAGTTATAGTTACAACAACATTTGATATATCATGTTCTGAGTTGAGTGAAATATTATGTTTTTGTTGCATTACCATAATCCCAACGTACACCAAGCTTGGACTGATGCTTGTCAACCAGCCATGATCCTGAAAATTCATGCAGTATATATATTATGTCACTCTTCATTAATAATTCAGAAATTCATGCTGGTTTAAGAAGGATGAAATGGTGAACCTTGAACAGGAATGAAAATCCTGAGAAAATGCAAGCTAGGCACATTCCAGACGCGGAGACCTGCAACAGCATTCATACGCGTAGAGTGGTCATTTCTTCTTATAAAAAGAAATTACTTCTTCAAGTCACATGTGAATTATGAAATTGAATTTTTAACAGTTTACCAGAAGTAATGGTCTCCTTCCAAGTCTGTCCATTAGGAATACAGCCACACTAGTGACTGGAACCTGAAACATATTAAATTCAACTGCTAAAGAAATCACTTTTGACAGAGAAAATGTATGGAATCATGTCTTAATATTGATTCTTGACTGCAGTGCAGTGCAGGAAGAAAAACCTGGATAATAGCCATTGATATGGTCCCTACAGTAGTCGAGAATCCTGTTGCAAACCGAGGATGGAATTTAGTAATTTTGTTTTTTGATCTCTCTTAACACAATTCTAAGCTCAGTAATTTCAATTACCTGCTGATTTGAAGATAGCACTCGCGTAATATATGATCCCCATTGTCCCTCCAAACTGACCCAAGGCCATTAGGCCTAGTCCAATCTACATTAACATGAAGTAGTATGTTACTATATGATATGATTGTAATTGTATAGTTTTTGAAGCTGAGTTTTAGGGCTCACAGTGAGTGCATGTGCATATTTCCTTTGGAACAGAGCGAAGAAGTTCGACTCATGCATGTTTTGAAGGGCTTCAGTGTACTCCTGCAACACAGAATTCACCGCCCAGTTTACTCTTTCATACAACATTTGTTAAAAATGAATGGCATTTTAAGATTACTGCACCTTGATCTCAGCTGCCTCCAATGATATGTCTACATTGTCTCCCCTAAGACGCTGTAGAGATGCTTCGTATTCCTTCTCACGACCAATCTTCATCTGCAAACCATCATATGCTTATCTCAATACCCTTGTGGCTTATTTTATTTTTTTAAAGAATTTTATGACCAAATCTTGATTTGGGTATCATCAACCAAGAAGAACATTGTGTTAATATGCACTTACCAACCATCTAGGAGACTCTGGGATAAAGGGGAGGGCAATAATCTGTACTATGCATGGAACAGTACCTGAAAATGTACTAACAAAGTAATTCATTGTACTAATAGTGTAGCCTTGAGATACAAACAAGATGAGAAGCAAGCAACAATTACCTATGAGGGCTAGGACTCGCCAGCTGACAATGAGTCCCACGAAAAACATTAGTGATATACCGCAGCAGATAACCAACTGCAACATATTCAAATTACAGTAATGAATGATATGAGTTACGGGTTAATTGTTTTTTGTAGCTGGTGAAGACTAAAAACTCTACCATATAGGTAAGAACCGCTCCTCCTCTAAGGTTCTTGGGTGTGATCTCTGATGTGTATATTGGAACCTGTTTGAAAATAATTTGCAAAATTCATATAGACATCTGATTTAGTTATACAATATTGGAAAATCCGGAATGGCGTAACTAACATACCACGTAGCTGATAAGGCCCATTCCAGCCCCTACAAGAAGCCGACCAACGTACAGTGACCAAACAGCCTTAAACCAACAAGAATAAGATTGTTTAGTCAGTAAGAAAGAATGTTTCTGTAACAAAATGTTTTAATCTTTGCTCTTAGTATGATATTGAGAATGCCAAGCTGTTGCACATTACTATTCTTAGTGTCAAACCTCTGAGAATGCTATAGCAATCCACCCAACAAGGCAAAATATAGCTGTAACACCCATAGTCTGCATAAGCTAACAAGAAAAGGATTAGAAGCGGCGAGTTAAGAAAGATGCAATGAAGAAAGAAACTTACTTTTCTCCTGCCCAGATAATCAGTGATGCTGCCGCTCATTATCGAGCCTAACAATCCTCCAGCTGTACACAGCGATCCAAACAGTGAAAACTGCAGAGATCTTAGGAGTTTCAGTGAATCATTAGCAATGGTAGAGTAGCAATTAACAGCAAAAGGATTATTGAAATCAAGTAGGATTTGCTCATGATCATGACATTATCACATAGTGTTGTTTCTATCAATCTTTGTTTTGACTGTGTTAAACATTGCTACAAAGGTAAATGAGGAAATTATATCTTTAACAATTGAAGATTACCTCTGCTGTTGACAGGTCCAGATCAGACATCAGCTGTGATTCAACAGGAGACGTATATCCCACCTATAACAAAATAATATGTGTCAAAACTTTCAGTAGCATTATATAATGAGACCCAAATCACTGAACTTTCAGTAGCAAATGGATTAAATTGCATAATGAGACCCAAATCCATGTTTCTAATTCTGAAATACCGAACACTAGTGGAATAGACGAATGTGCAATCCTATTATAAATGCATCATTTGAGTTTTGTTATGGTGAGTCTTAGCATGTGTTCAATTTACATCTTAACAAACCCAAGAAGCAAAAAAAAAAGCCTTTTTGAAGAGAATCAAACAGCAGAATTAGAAGATTAAAACTTACACCACAGCCAGAAACAAGGGATCCACAAGAGGCGACCAAGATGCTGAACAGAAGAACAGGGGTAATAGAGGAATCAGCAGGGCCATTTTCAGCCTCCAATTTCACCAGCAGATTCTCTCTGATTGCTTCTTCTCTCTCCATCACTTCAAATTCTTGGTTTGCTGGAAAATGAAGCCTGCAAATCTGAGTAGGAAAAAAACAAAACCCAGAAAGTTTTATTTGTACAAGTAAGCTATGAATGATGAATTTGCGGCATATATTTTTGAGGAATATTATTAAATTAGTGGGAAAAGCCCAAAATCAGGAGGACGTTGAAAATTTGACTGTCACAACAACCTGAGGAAGAAGGGTTAGTGGATTTGGGATAGATGATGGTGGTGGGTGATTAGGCATGCAGTGTTCTGTCCTTGTCCACCTAAACTTCCACGTCTGATTCTGGGTTACTGATCACAATCCCACAAAATTGATGCAGCAATGTACTGATGTTGTACTCTAGATTCCAATTCTCCGTGATTTTAAAAGAATTCATGGAATTTTAAAGACCAACAAATTATGATTTTTCCCCCTTTGTGAATATCATTGCTAATGATTTCTGATCTGAATGTGAAGCAGGCGACATGTTTTTTCCCCTTTCGATTTGATATTTTCCGGGATGTCTTGTAAAGAATTTTGGGATTTTTATGCCAAATTAGCATTATTTTATTATTTTCCCCCTAATAATGGAGGATTGCTGATTCTCATTACAGTCGCTTTCAATGAAAATCTTATCAGTCAACTCATCACCTCGGTACTGATTACTACTTGGTACTTCCTCGTTCACTTTTAATTATTCTTTTCAATTTTAAATTTTATTCACAAATTTTTATCCTTAAGAATTTCAAACTAATTTATCTACATATAAATCACAAATTTTATATTGGAACTTTGTAAAAATGAACGGAGGGAGTTTTGAACATTTTCTACCTAACCCCTTAAAAAAGAGTAATTAAGAATTTTATGATATATTACTAAATTAGTATGATTTATTTATTTAATTCCTAATAGGAGGATTACTGAATCTTGTTACAGCCATTACCAAAAAGAAAAAGAAAATATCAACTAAGAATCTTAATTGTCTAAGATACTAAGATTCATTCAAGAAGTGTATCTTCATTGAAAAGGACATTTAAGGTTGCATACATTGATGGAGATCCATCCACTAAGAAATTGCCCAAAATAATATGAAAAAAGAAATAGAGGATCACAAAGATAAGCTCATATATCTTCATTGAATGACTGATTCTTGTATCTCTTCCAGTGTCCTTCCCTTTGTCTCTGGCACAAGCTTTGCAGTGAACAACACCGAGAATGCATTAATCCCCGCAATTAGGAAAAATGTTCCTATAGATTTGGCAAAAAGTAAGACAAATCAGCTAAGATTAATACATGCCAAAAATGTTGAGTTTTGACATAAGAAAGTAAATCAAAACACCTGAGGAGCTCCAATTCATGATGAGGTTGAATGAGTAAGAGACAATCCAAGAAGTTCCCCAACTAACCAGTGTCGCCACGCTTCCTGCGGCCCCTTTTACATTCATTGGGAATATCTGAAACAACACTTAGCAAACTCTTCTCTTTAAGCTCAAGGCAACAATTATAAGTTAATGGATTGAAAATGGCTTACCTCTGACATAATCACAAACGGAGTTCCTCCCATTCCCATTGGATATACTGCAGAATACCCCTGAAATGTGACATTTTTTAGAGAAATTTGTTGACATTATAACTATTATGAGTTCAACTATATTACAAGGCAATGTACCCATAAGCCAATTACGACGAGGAATGGACTAATGTTGCTCAACCAGTTGTTCTGTGTCAGTAGGAATGATAGTGCTACTAGGATGCAGCTCAAGCACATTGAAGCTGCAGAAAACTGAAAACTTGTACAGTTTTTTTAGCTGAACCATATCAAGAAACTGAAAAAAACAGTGATTCTAGTTCTTACCATTAGGATTGTTCTTCTTCCAACTTTGTCCATCAAGTATACTCCTATAGTTGTTGATGGAATCTACAGAAAAAAGACGCTTAGGCTGTTCAGACAAGGATGTTGTAAACAGCCAATTGAGTTGTCTAAGATATAAACCTGAATGATTGCCATTCCAATAGATCCAATTGTATCTACCTTGATGTCAGCCACTTCTTGAGATACATCAACACCATCTCCCCTAAGACTCTTTAAGGCAGCGTTGCATTCTTTAGTCCGGCCAAGTGTCTTGACAAAAATGGAGTTTCCATAAACTCACCAAGTATCTTGGAGATTCTGGAATCAAAAACATGCCGAGGAGCTGCACCAAGCAGGGGAGAATACCTGAAGATTGATGGCAAAATGATTCAATCTTTTTTACAAAATGGAAGAAGACAAAATTATCCTGATACTAGCTTGTGATGAATTCAGACAAATTAAGGAGATACTACCAACAAGAGCTAACATGCGCCAGGTGATCACAAGTCCAGCAAAATACACTACCGAGATTCCAGTACATTGTGTGAACTGTCAATTCATAGAGTGTGAAAGCATAAACAACAAGATATCAGATATTATGTAGGTAGGACTTTATGTAAGTAATAATGAACAAAACAAAATTATCATTCTAACATGAGCTTTTCAGGAGAGTAGTTTACCTGAAATAGTAAGACAAATCCTCCTCGGAGATTCTTAGGCGTAATCTCTGCAATGTAGATAGGAACCTGTTTACAATGAAAGCTTTAAATATCATAAATTGTAATTTTGATTGTCACAATACCACACTAGCTATATACATAATACATCCATAGAGTCATCATAAGAAACCAATATATGAACACGTCGATAAAATGATCTGGGAGAAAAAGGAAGGTGAACCTGTGAGAAAAATATAGCAATCCACCCAAGGAGGGAAAAGATGTCTGAGATTGCCATTGCCTGGTTAATGATATGGAACAAGTTACTTAAAGATTCATAATCATGAGTTGAAATTGTATAATGAATATGAGTTCATTCTCGTAATCTGCTATTCTGTTTTGTAATGTTATAAATAGTGAATATATAATACTATGTTCCCACCAATACAAAACATCTTTATGAGAAACTTACACCTCTTCGGCCTACTAAATCAGCCAACTTTCCACTTGCTAGTGAACCAACCAATCCACCAACTGATAGCATTGATCCAAAAAGTGAATACTGCATGTTTACACCAAATTGGTCTAACAAGGAGCAAGTACAATATTTTAAAATGACAGTTACATAATAAGACAACCAAAAATGGAGGAGCCAAGTCCTGAATCTCGTGTTACCTCTGCCTCGGAAAGGCCAAGCTCATCCATGATCTGAGATTCCACCGGAGAAGAGTAACCAGCCTACGCCGCCGAGGAACACCAGTGGTGTCAGTTTTGGTGATATAAACATCAAAACAGAGAAAATTCTGAATCATAGTAATAGTGCAGTAAAAAGACTTGATGGATAGTGTTAGAATACATACGGCACAACCATAAGCAAAGGAACCACAAACAGTAAAGAAGGAGCTCAGAAGAAGAAAAGGCGTGATAGCAGAATCGCCTGGCCTGGTGTTTGAACAGGGGATTATGTTAGGTGGGGATATGTCTTAACTCCTGCAAATCTCACAAATTGTTTTTTTTTTTTTTTGCAATTTTGAATTATTTATGTTAGCAACAAGGGATTATAAAAAAAATATTAGCATTTATGGGAACAAGATTGAAAAAATATATAAGTAGGTCTCTGATTGTTAAATTAATATTAAAAATATTAGCATTTCTAGGAACAAGTAAATTATTACGGATTTAGGTGAAAAACACGGTCTATTACAATGATTATTGCTCTTAATCTAAGTGCGTTTGAGTGACTTAATTTGTTGGATGAGGTATGGGCTAGTACAAAGTTGTGTGAAATGGCATCTGCTTTGTGAACTGCGTATTAACAAGAAGCTTTCTCCCAATTCAATACAGGAAAAGCGTCCCGTGAAAATGGACGCTGTGATGCCAAATCTTAAGGTTTGTTTGGATTCTCTATAAGAATACATTAAAATGTATTATTTTAAGTTAAATTATATTAAATAATTTATTTAATATAAGATAATGTATTGAAAAAAGAATTCAAACGGACCCTTATACTCCATTTGTTAAGCTTAAGTTGTTAAGCAATACTTGTCATTTTAACATTTGATATATTTATTAAAAAGTTTAATATTAATCTAAATATCATAAACTTTTTTAAAATTATATAATTTAATAATTACTCACATCATTTTTAATTAATGAATGAAGAGAATTTACATAAAAATTATCAATATATTTAATTTTTCAAAAATATACAATTTAATAGCTTATTTTTTGAAATGTGCATACAAATTTACCTGAATGTGCACAACTTTTTTATCTACATAAATATTTGCCTAAATACGCATATAGATTAACCTCAATGTGCGTAGCTTATTGTTTGAAATGTGCTTGTATTTTAATTAATTTTACGTTCGTGATTTTCAAACTACGTAAAATTATGTATGTATGTGCATAAATTTTATATTGAATGTCAGAATGTGCGAAGATCGGTTAAAAGTATGTGCATAAATTTTATATTGAACTAGTGGTCTTGTATAGCACGGGCCATTTTTTATTATTAAAAAAAAACTTGAATTTTAGAAAAATTATTAAAAAATATATTAATTTAAAACATATTTCACAATATTAAACTAATTGTAGTTCCTTTTATATAATAGTACATTTTGTAATCTATTTTCCATATAGAAGAAAATAGATCGTATAACAAATATTTTTTAAACAATTATATATGTATACAAATAATTTTTTGTTGATTGAAAAGTTAAAATATTTGTTTAAGTATAATGCATAAATGGAACTTGACTTATAATATAAAAATAGAATAATGTTTCTAATGAAATAATAGTAATACTAAATATTCAAAAAAAATTGCTAAAATTTATATATGTGTGAGAATGTAATTATTTCTCATCATCTAGAGTTTGATATCATCTATGTCATAAACTAAATAAACTTTTTCGTTCTTTTTAATAGTTAACAAATGCTAGTAATTGAGATCAATTAATAGCTTTAAAAGTGACAAATTGAGATTCAATTACATATCCTAAAAGATTAAATGTACTTAGTAATATATTTTTATATTAAGAAAAAAAAATTGTTGAATGGGTACATTGATAATTAGAATATTTGTGGATTGTCGTCGGTTACATATTGATCTAATTATGGGTATTAATTGGGTTATGATAATATTTTTTTGATGGGTTCATTGACTGTTAGAAGCACCTAGGTGGACCATTATTATTGGGTTAATTTACGGGTTTATATAAGCTATTTATTTATTGGTTGTGATTATTCAAAAATTTGAAGGTTTTAAAGGATTAGAACTTAGAGCGCATATTATTTATTAGAGATTAATGTAAAATTAATCTAAAAAATATTAAAATGTTATTTATTCATTTTTTCCTTAAAAAATGTAGAAAAATTAAAATGTTGGACAAAAGGATTGAAACTTAAATCTTTTGAATCATAAACCTCTATAAATATAATCATCCTTGAGCTAAAGTATACATTTTTATAGTAATGCATGAAAGATGAACAAAAAAATAGATGGAATTTATCAAATTTATTAAGACATAAAGTAGAACATTTGATTAAACATGAGTAGTTAGAAAACTATATGTGCAACTTCCAACGACAAACCTCGTAACTCACCAATAAATCATTATCTAAAACAATAAACACTTCATAACACAATTTGTATGCTAAAAGACAACTATATCTTAACGGATGGAGTATCAATCATCCGCAAATAAATTATGCTCCTAACTTTTTCACGTGGTAGATTAGACTTACCTTTTCCTAACATGTTGATGAAAAAATGGCAAATACTCCCCTTAACTATGCCTTGTATCAGGGGCGGACGCAGGATTTTCGCCCAGTGGGGGCACAAATTCTGCGTGATTAAAAATCAATTTTAAAATATAATTTTTTAAAAAAAATTGAGTCAATATGACGGGAATAGCCTGATGCAATTATTATTAATAGCAAATTAAAAGAGTTTTCCATGAGGGATTGATAACATCCATTTTATACATATTTTAAGAGTCTAGTTGCATATTAGATTAGGTCATTCTCATGTATATTTTATAGATAGTTTTGCATTATTTTGTATTCGGAGTCTATACTCGTATTTTTATATGTTTCAGGTATTTTTAGGCTAATTAATACGAGACTTCTGGGCGAACAAGTCTGCTGAGTTTGGACTGAAGTGATGATAACAAATCTGCTGAAATTTATTTAGACTGGCCCACTAAGGATGAAGAGAGACTGCACAAAATATGAATTTGGGTTGCTTGAAGAGTTTATTGTGCAAAGGCCCATTGAAGAAATAAAAGGTGGCTTAGATGGATTGAAGAGAATTAAAGGATTTGATTAAAGAGGGGGTTACGGAGCTGGAGGAGAGGGGGGGTTTCTTTAGTTTAGCTTTTGTTTTAAGTTGGGAGTTTTGTTTGGAGGGGGAGAGCTTCTCTGCAGCAGGCAGAGGGAGGGGAACTTCATGAACGAATTTTGTCCTTTGGCATGGATTGAAGATTGTCCTTAATGTTCTAGCTTTCGTTTGAATTATTTTGACATTGAGATTAAGTTTTCTTATCTCTTATTTTTGTTGAATAATTTATGCATATTGATAGTTAGTTTAATCTATTATTTATCTTCGATCATGCTTGGCTAAATTTCTAGTTCTAGGGTTATGGTGATCCCGACGATGCGTATGTAATTAGAATTATTTTTTTGTTTGAATTGAAATCCGAAACCTTGTTTGATTCAATCCTAGAGTTCTTAATGCAATTGATGAATGTCAATTAGGTTTCTATTAGGTTTGAGTCTGAAAGGAGATAACCTCAATAGATAACTCAGATATGGTATGAGTCTGAAAGGAGATTACTTTATTAGACTACTAGGAATTGAACCTGAGTGTTACTTGTGCGACAACAACTTAATTACTCTTGAGGATTAATAGGCTATCGTAGATGTGCTAGGTTTGAGTTGGATTAGCGGAGCGCGACAGCGAATGTTATTTCAATTTATTCCTAGACTCTAAGCGCGTTAAAGGGTTTGGATGAGATTAGCTATGCGCGACAGCGATTGTTAGTTTAATCCAGGCACGTTTACTATCGTCTGAAAGGAGTTAGTAGATTACCTTAGATAGCCTACCTTCAAATAATTTGGACTAGATTCAGGTGAATTGTGATTTTACTTACTATTGCATCGTTGCGGTGATCCTTAACCTTAGACACATTTATCCCACTGATTTTTATCCTTTTTATTTATTTTATTAGTTATTAGTTTATCCAATCTCATATATTTCCGGCCTAGCTCACTGGTAGCGTTTCAATTAATATTACATTGGTCTCTGTTGGATCGACACTTGACTACTACAACTGATACCGTACACTTGCGGGTAGGTTTTAGTCACATCAGGGATACATGATTACAAAACAATGATTCAACAATGCATGAAATAGGTGTAAAAAAAATCAACAAAACAAGAATTAATCGAGACTGAGTGAACATAACATATGCATAATAAAAATTCTCTTCATACCAATGGGGACAAAAATGATAAGCTGAGATTAGTTGAATAATCAGTGATTTAGGCAACTAAACATTACTTAGGAGTGCTCTCTTTTACATTGTCGAATTACATGGCATGGTTAGATTTGCTTTATATTTGGTGAACATAAACTTTATATGTTCTATCCTATATCAATTTAATTTAACCCTTATCGAAAAATAAAAATTGAAGATGATATAATCTAGTACTCTGATTGTTGGATTAGTCCACTTTCGACATATGATGTTTCTCTAAGCACCCAATCTAATTCATTTCGTATATAGAGAAAACAAAAACTTATAGGTAAACTGTATAAACTCAACACCATATTCATATCACATACACTATAGATTCAATTGAACATAATATTACATTGAATAGGGAGAAAGAAGGGGTGAATGTAGGCTCAGATAGGAAACGATACAAAGTAAAATAAAAAATTAAAAATGAGTGGGGGCCCATGCCCCCGCTCGTCCCTACGTAGGTTCGCCCCTGCCTTGTATATATGATATTTTCTTCTTCTTTTTTATCTTGATTGTATGGTTTAATCAACCAAAGTCGCTCTAGACTAGAGTATGTTGGCACATAAAATGGTAGATCATTCTATATTTTTTTTTGAAAAGATAAATAACACATTGATTTTTAAATTTCAATTTCATACAACTAAACATCTAAAAAATGAATTTGTCATAGTGACATGCTTATCAGAGGAGAGGAGTCCAAAAATATGTTATTCTATTATACATGATGATAATAGAGTAATATTTAATGTGGATGGAAGGTCTAACAAATTGTAAATATTAAAGTATACATTAATTAAGGTATTATTATAGCATAAAAATAGCAGGAAATTGAAAGGTGGTCCGATGGAGTTTTGATTTTGCATTAATCATCTTGTATTTATATTTAGAGTGTATTAATGTAATGAGTTTGGTTAAAGGAAGATGAAAGGACCTCATATGAAATTAAAATATAGTTGGAAATTTATGTACAATTTGTGGAGTTTAAAAATTCATTCAATGCTTCCAATAAATATTAACTTTATATGTTATTAGAAGAAGATTATAAGATTAGATTAGATAGATTAGATATATATATATATGCAATAAATGAAAAGTGAGAATTTATAATTAAAATTTATATAATTAATTGTGTATGTGAAATTATAATTATTTAAATTATAATTATATGGTTTCTAATGGACTTATTACTTCCTTAATTATTGCATATTTTATTTAGTTTTTTGAGACCTTTTATATTCTTTTTTATAGCATTAAGTACATTTCTTCCTGAAAGGCTATAGCATTAAGTACATGGTTGCATACAAACCATTAGATTTGGAATAATTTGTGTAACTATTTTTGAAAAATAGACGACTTATATATAGATGTATGTAGGCCTTTAACAATTGAAAAACAACGTTATTCGTAAATAAACATATTAGTAGTTTAAAGACATCATAACATATAATTGTATTATATTGAAAAACTCTAGTAAGCCATGACATAAATTTTAATGACTAATTTCGTTCTTTTAATGATATTTTCTTCAAAAATTTAAAAAAATAGAAAATATTGAAGGGGATGGCCTTAACTACATCTTAATACCAAAGAAAAACCTAAAATGCAAGGTCCGTACCAATTAACACAATTTTGTATCAAAAGTTACCAATAAGAATACGTGCCTATAAGATTGAACTAATGAGCATATACCAATAGAAGTACTGAAAACCTCATTTGTATTTATTCACCAATCAACAAAATACATGAAAAAAACTACACAATTAGAATATATCAAAACTCTCATTTTAAGCGATATAAACTAATTACCATTACAAATTATATAGTATTATAAATAATCAACCATAACCAAAAGAAACAAATAATAATATTAATAAGTTCACAATAATAATGATTAACAATACTAAAACCAAAAAATCAACATAGTAGAATGCATAAGGAAAAATAGATAAAACTTATAATTAACTGTTTTTGAACATGTAAAAGCTAGTGAAATCCCATCGTTTCTTGTAAGGGTGTCTTCTATCGATATTGTAACTTTTATTGCATTGTCCCGTGATTACCGGTTATACTGTGTGTACGTATAAGACTATAGGAGAGACAACGGAAGCTTTGCTTGAAAAGAGTTTATGTGTAATATATATACGATTTTTCTAACATATGCCATAAATATCTCTTATATAGAAAGTTTTGATTATGTGTTAATTTTTTAGAATTTTCTAATTGTTTTTAAATGGGTTCACCCTTTCTTCTTTAGGGTTTATTTTCCTTAATAGAAAATTTTAACTTATGCCCTTAGGACATAGGTTAGACAAACCGATATATATATAGATGGATTATTGTTATTATATTTTGAATGTTTGATTATTGCACCGAAGTCATTTAAGACAGTTGTTACAGTATATACTTGATTGTTACAATTTTTGCGAGACTAAATGTGTTTTATATGCCATTCAAATTGGTATTTTCAATGGGAAATTAGTGCAAAGGTCTGTTATTGTTTTGGATGGCTATTACAATTTCCGAACAATTAAATAGTTTAATGTTTTTTTGTTTTTTAATCTTTTGCGTATGGTTTCTGTGGATTTAGTCGCCAATTTTTTTACTTGTGTTTGTCATAGTCCTACGTGCAATATATATAGTTAGTGAATTTACATATTGCGGTGATTTCTGTAAAATATTGAAGTTCTAAGCTAATATTTAGCATATAGGCAAAGAAAATTTAATTCCCCAAAATACTTTTAATTACAAGCTTTGAATCTTGAACTAATTATTTGAAAAACTTTTAGTGATTAAAAATAAGTTAAAAAAATTATGTGTTTAGGTTTGTAAAAATGAATTCAACGAAAATGTTTGCAAGAAGGATTGAACCTTTAACATTTGCTTTATTAGACACAATCTAAACCATTGAGCTATAGTAACATCTTTTATTTATAGTGAAATACAAACAAACAAATAAGCATGATTTTTCAAATGAGTTTATGAATTGAATGGACATTAATTGCACAAAAAGTCTACTTTATATGTTTTTTTTTTTGGGAAAGATCTAGTGAGGATGGAGCTTTAGGAAAGGATTAAGGACGCGAAAAAAACAGACACGATCGTATTATTCCCTTCTGCATACGCTCTTCTGCTGGCAATGCACACAAGCGTTGTTCAGACATGCACACACACGTTATTGCGTATGCACACACACGTTGTAGCGTATGAACACACTCGATGCGACCCGTAAACATAAGCCATGGACTATGCATACATGTTTTTGGACATGCATACACTAATGCCATATGCACACACATGTTGTGACGTATGAACACACACGTTGAGGCGTATGAACACACTCATGGTGGCATATGAACACACGTATTATTCTAATGCATGAGCACACATGTTTTTGGACATGCACACACGCCGAAGCATATGCACACACGTTGTGGAGTATGCACACAACAATATATTTGATATTCACACATGTCTCTGAGCATGAACACTTGTTTACAGGCATGCACACGCGCTGATATCACATGCACACATACGTTATGATATATGAACACACACGTTCTAGCGTATGCACACAACAATGTATTTTATGTGCACACATATCCATTTTTTTATCCGAATTTTTCCCAAATTTTTGCTGAATAATTCGGAAAAAAATCGACACGGTCGAATTATTGAACGCATCTGATTGATCCTCATTCATTTCCTCTCCACGCGTCCTCACTTGAACCAAGCCCGTCGGAAGTCTATTTTATATGTTTATAGATGTGAGAAGACCGGTTAAAAAGGTACACACGCTCACGCGCACACATATTCCGTTTTTCTTCTTCATAAAAATACGCATGTTTTTCATTTTAAATTCAGCCGTAAGAAATTATTATGTCTTTTGCCATTTTAAACTGATTATTCTTATTTTACGCGGGACATCTATCTATTTGAACGGGACATTTCCTTAACTATATACCACTGCTAATTTGTTAAAATACACACAAAAATTATCTATGCATAGAATATCAAAGATCAGACTATTGGTATAAACTAAGTTAAATCGTGCTACTATTTTTTTCTGTTTTGAAAAATCATCCTTGCTAGGATAGGAATTGTAAACATTTGAATCGGAAGGTAACGGTTATATAATATAGTTAGATTTTTTATACTATAATTAAATATTTATCTTTCAATCATAATTTCGACAAATAAAAATTACGATTGAAAGATAAATATCCAAACTATACTACATTTTTATACCGAAAAACTATAGAAGATACGCATACGCGCGCAGCACAACTAAATAAGTTTTTCATATTTTCAGACGAAAAAGTTCAAAACCCTCGTTTGACTATGAGTGAAGTGTTTTCCCGCGAACCCAAAATTTATTGCCACGTTGGCAATCCTCTCCGCTCTCTCTCCACCAATCAGAGCGCACCATTGCTTCCTATTTATACCACACCTCCAATCACTCCTTCCTACTTACATCCTTCAATCTCCCTTCCCCGCGGCTTCGTCTCTGTAATTCAATCGATAACTTTCTCATACTCCTTCTAGGGTTAGGTTTTAAAATTCAAATTCGAAGATGAGTATCAAAGAAGTTGGATCTACCAAAGGTGGGCGTGGCAAACCGAAGTCTGCGAAGTCAGTCTCCAGGTCTAATAAGGCTGGTCTCCAGTTTCCCGTGGGTAGAATCGCCCGTTTTCTTAAGACCGGCAAGTATGCCGAGCGTGTCGGTTCCGGTTCTCCGGTATACCTTTCTGCCGTCCTCGAATATCTTGCAGCTGAGGTATTCTCTCCTTTCCTTGCACCTTTCAATCTAGTCGATCTTTTCTTTTTCGGCTGAAATATCCGCGGTTTGTAATTGCTCTTATGGATTCCGGATTTTCGATTGGAATGAAGTAATCTCGTATCTTCCTTGATATTTAGGGTTAGGGTTTTTCAATTGAAACTAAATAGTTATCTTTGTTTGATTGCAGGTTCTGGAATTGGCTGGGAACGCTGCAAGAGACAACAAGAAGACCAGGATTGTGCCCCGCCACATACAACTCGCTGTGAGGAACGATGAAGAGCTGAGCAAATTGCTTGGATCTGTTACAATTGCGAACGGAGGAGTTATGCCAAACATCCACCAGAGTCTGTTGCCAAAGAAGATGAGCAAGGAAAAGGGACAAATTGGTTCCGCATCTCAGGAATTCTAGATGTTTTCTATATCTTTTGGATGTATATGCGTTCAGTCGATTACATGTTTAGCTTCATATTAGGTGGATTTATCCTTTGTTTCTGTAATGTTTCCAGCACAAGTGAACTGATGAATGAGTACTGAATGAATGAATGAACCTTCTGATTTTGAAAATTAAGCGATGCTTTGTTATTTACCGCCAATTTCTCCCCCAAATTTCTGGTCAACAGTCAAACATCCATATAACACAGGCCCACATACTTACAAATTCTAAGGCTCTTGGGAACTTAAACGGCGTCGTTTAGCTAGGGAGATACTATCTTCGACGGTGCTACAATTCTGTGGCTCTCTTCTCCTCGTTAAAGCAACTCCTCTCGTACTTGTTTTACATTTCAAATGCAAGTGGAATTGAATGGGCACGGGCTCTGTAACTGTGGCCTTCTGTGGTTGTGACCATCGTCTGGGCATCTTCTCTAACCGATCTGATTCTTCAAGATTCCCCCAAAGGAGGTTTATACGAAGAATTAGAAACGCTAATACTGCATCAGAGTCTAGGGTTTTGAGAAAGGAGGTGTTGGAGAAGTTGGACAAGGAGCTGGAAAATGGGGATGAGAGAGCTGCTATTTCCATTGTGAGAGATTCTCTTGGTAAACCTGGGGGTCTTCGTTGCTTTGGTGCTGCTAGACAGGTTAGCTTACTGTTTAATCTCTTCTATATCCCAATTGCTGTCCAAACATCAAGTACTTGACTGCCCATCTCTCAAATGTTACCATTTTCCATGTTTTTAGTGGATTTCCATCTTGTAAAATGGGCTTCTGAGAACCCACATATTCGAATCAGCCTATAGAGTTGAAATTTGTTTGCGAATGATTATTACTTCATAATTCAGTCCAATTATGTTGCATTTTCAGTCTCATGCTAATGTTACAGTGAAAGATGTTTTCTTTAGTTCAATTTTGGGGTTTTTCTTCCATGTGGGATTTGCTATTACACAATTAGTTGTAGCCACTCACTTTTGAAGTGTTTGTATGCCTACTTACAAATCAAATTTTTTATAGTGATGGACATGATTCACAGTGCAGGTGCCTCAGAGACTCTATACTCTCGATGAACTGAAGCTGAACGGAATCGAAGCTGTTTCTCTATTATCACCAGTGGACACCACACTCAATGCGATCGAGAGGAATTTGCAGATTGCTGCTGTATTAGGAGCGGCGGCTGCATGGAATGCTTTCCAACTCAGTTCTCAGCAACTCTTCTATACTTCCTTAGGACTATTGTTTCTCTTTACTGCAGATGCCGTAAGCTTTGAACTTTACTTCATTTTCATGCTAAATAAGAACTTTTAGCATCTTATGTTCCAAACGACTCTTTGCATTACTGACAAGTGACATCAGTAGCAGTTCATATCTTCTTAACATGTGCTACATCCATGAACTGTGAGTATGAAATTGCACATGTGTCGCACTAAAAGTGTTGATTAACAGGTCTCTTTCAATGGAGGAATCAGTGGCTTGGCTCTAGACACTATAGGTCATGCCTTGAGTAGCAAGTACCACAACAGGGTCATTCAAGTAAGTTATCCACTGCAACCATCACATTTCTTCCTTTTAGTGCATCATTCAAAATAGATCTTGTAAGCTATATTTTATGACTAATGTGCAGAAGATTTCCTCTTTATTGTATTTCAAGTTGGATTTTTACTTAACCAGACCTCTGGATTAACCATCCTGAAGAACCTTTTTGCAGCATGAAGCTGGCCACTTTTTGATAGCCTATTTGCTTGGCATCCTTCCAAGGGGATATACACTGACGAGTATTGATGCTTTGAAGAAAGAAGGGTCGCTCAATGTTCAGGCTGGTACTTCTTTTGTGGACTATGAGTTCCTCGAAGAGGCAGGTTCTTGTTTTCATGGCTTATCTGAATACAAAACATTGCCTATGCATATAGTATATTGATAGTTTGCATATGATTTACAGGTAAATGCAGGAAAAGTTTCAGCCACGGTATGCCTAATTTAGGGAGCATTTTTAAGTGAAGAGTCCTTTCTTAAAGCAGGATCATCACTTACATTTCTTCGTTTGATTTTCAGATGCTAAACAGATTCTCGTGTATTTCACTAGCCGGAGTAGCAACTGAATATCTTCTGTTCGGCTCTGCAGAGGGAGGTCTGGCTGACATAAACAAGGTTATTCCAAGTTCAATTCTTTATATTCAAGGCCTATCAGTTCAATCACTTATTGAAGTATTAGCTTCTGCCTGTTTTTTCCCCTAGTTAGTGATATATGCCAGCTGTACTTAGCTAGGTGCAGTCTCAAAACTTGCTTAAGCTGAAGCTTCTTTGGCTAATTAAGTTTCTTATGCTTTTTTTGGTTGAAAAGCTGGATGGGTTGCTCAAGGGTCTGGGTTTCACACAGAAGAAAGCAGATTCACAAGTTAGGTGGGCTGTGCTGAACACCATCCTCCTACTGCGCCGACATGAACAAGCACGGGCAAGGCTAGCAGATGCCATGTCAGCTGGAAGATCCATTGGCTCCTGCATCGACGTTATAGAAGAAGCCATTGAAGATGCTGACGTTTCAGTAGCATCAGAACCTGGATAATTCCCCATTGTTTGGTCGAGCAAGGAATATGATTATCTCACTTAAAATATCTGTAATACAGAATGGAACCTGGAAACTGGAGAACTTAAATCAGATCAATGATTATAAGTAGTCATCTTACCTGCTGAGGCTGTTATACTTGTTTGTATATCAGTATATGTTGCATTTGATGGTTTCTTTGTTGATTTTTTTTTTTGTGTGGAACAAATTGAAAATTCTGATTTCTGGGATAAATGAAGTTGCTGTGGAAATGAGTTGCACCACCAAACCCATAATGATTATTTGGTATAACTAAAAGGTTACTATGAAATTGTAAGTTTTGGTATAACTAAAATACGTTGTACCTAATATTCTCTATTGATTACAGTAGGGTGATTTTAGATTCAAAGGACGTGCAGCAGGATTCAAAGTCAGGCTTGAGGCTTTGAATCAATGACAGAAAGGACAAAAGAGTAACAAACTCTTTTCCTTGTGTTTAAGTTATATCACGTGCTTTCTGTAATTCTGTCCCACGCACGTGCAGCAGCCTAAGATAGAATAAGACGGATTACTATATTGGTTCTAGCCTTCTAACTAATCTTCACAATCCTGGTAGGCAAGGATAATCGGGTCAATCCACCTAATTGTCTTAGGTTTAACTCTTCTTTTTGTAAAATCTATATATCTATTTAAAAGTTAGCTTTCTTGTCCTCATTAATAATCCATTTGAATTTTTTTTAATTATTTTGTTTCACAATAGAGTTGAATAATATGTTTTGTCCTCAAATATTATGCCATTGAATGATATGAAAAGACAAAAAAAATGCAATCAGATATTGGGCTATTAAAAATTGGGTTACACATGCATGGACGACCTTACTACATCCCAAATGGAATAGGCGTCAACTGCTAAGCTTTTCATCTCTCATAATTAACACATTTAAGTATATGAAGATGAAATAACAGCAAAAAAAAGCTGAAGTCAAACGGAATTTTAACCGAAAAAAAAGAACAAGAAAGAGAGCCAAGTCAAACGGTTGTACCACATTACAACTATATTTAAAGCACAAGTAATTCAAATGTTGTACAACATAAAACGGCAAACAACAAGCTTTTTAACACAAAAAAAACAATTGAAACGGTTGTACCACATCATAGCTATATTTAAATCAGACGTTCAAATTCTATTGTCGTAACCGTTATAATATTGTCGTCCCCTGGTGATCCAACCTTAGTGACGACCACAACAATTTAATCATTGGCAGTCCAATAGCTACATATTTAAATCAAAGTTTGTACATCACAAAATAAAAAAATTAAAGCAGAAGTTAAAATCCTATCCCACAAGTGAAACGGTTCTACCACATTATAACTATATTTAATATATAAATTACATTAGCATTACACTTATCTCATCTCTTCCTATATATATATATGAGGAAGGATCAAATGAGAACCTCTCTTAAGATAAGAATTAAGCACTGTTTCGGACCGTCCATGTGTCTTCATCCTACGCTCCACAATGATTCTCCCATTTTAAACAAATTAGACACGGAAGGGCACAAAGGTAATCTTCTTCGTTCTGAACATCAGGAATTCCTGATTCATGGCGGCTCCTCCTTCGCCTCCTCCGCCTCCTCCTTCATCCGCTTTGCCTCCTCCTTGTGCTTCCTGTTGAAGCTGAGTTCGAACGCCGTCGTAATAGTCGGATATCGGTCATCGTTGTCGACGGCGATGTTCTTCGATTCGTTTCGATCGCAAAATTAGGTTAAATATATTCATCTTCATAGCTCTTCTTCTACTGTTTGATTTTGTTTCATTGTGATGCTTTTGTGATCCTATATACCTACTTTATTTTAGTTATAATTCCCATTTGATTCCAGTAGAAGTTGGAGAGGAAGGTGCAGACTATCGTTTTTTATGGCTTCTCTGTGTGTTCCTTTGAATTTTGTCTGTGATGGCTTCTCCGGACTGTCTCTGATGGCTTCTCAGAACTATCTCTATTCAGATTTCCAAGAGTGGAGCAGCGTACTGATGATTCAAGCCTTCCAACAAATCAGGGCTGATTTCCAAGAGTGGCGTGTAGAGGTTGAAGCGCGTGAAGAGGTTGAAGCTTCGTCCCCAGAAATAGTTCCAAGCAATGTTGCCAAGGTAGGTGATGGGTTGTTTTTGAATGCACACAACCTGCTCGAGGAAATGTCAATGGAAGATGGATCAAAGAAACTGCAAGAAATGGATAATGTCGAACCCTTGAAGGTAACCTTCTTTCCTCTTGTAGTGGTCTCTGACATTGAATATGAGGATGAATTGGTTGTTGATCCGGTTGAACCGGTTGGTTTGAGTTGGGGTGTTGTTAAGATTACCTCAACTGAAATTTTGAGCATTTTTAGTGCATACAAGGTGTTTGAAAGAATGCCCAAGTGGGAAACTGAGGCAAATAGCAAGGAGTTACGTGCTTTAGTTGCTCATGTCTTAGTAACACAGGCACCAACGGGTTCTTGTATCGTATGGTTGACAAGAAGTTTCTAGTTTTCGACCCGAGAGGAGCTCTTGCTTTCTTTAATAATGGATCGAAATTGAGTTCGAGTGAAATCGAGGCTACCCGAAAGGTTGAAGTTGCTGACCAAGGGTTGCAATGGGATCCTGGAGGGCTTTGTGTTGATTTGATGAGATTTTGTGTTGGTTTGCTGCAACTTTTGTGTTGGGTTGTGGTGATTTCGTGTTGGTGTGCTGATATTGAGTTTGCTGATATTGGTATTTGTATGCGCAGGGCTGTGCTTCAATGAATGAGTTGAAGGCCACAACAAGAGAGCAACTGGAGCATGACATACTGTCTGTTGTTTATGTGAAATTTGAGTTACCATTCATTGATCAATTTTGAGTAGTCAGTAGAGAGAATGCAGATTTCTAAAGCTATCAAATGTTATCTGCAAAAGTGGTGTAACAATACAAGTGATGTGGTTCTATTTTATTGCAAAGAATTCTAGTTGAAAACTTGAACTACTTATAATGTGGTTTTTAGCTTTTTATTTTACTTGTACGGTTGGTTGACATTCATGGCGAATGAAAATTTCATTACATGAATCGTACTAAATAACTGTGTGGGATGACTCCTAAATTCTGGCTCACAAATGCTTTGATGACTCCTTAATTTTGGATGAACTGTAGATTTAGCAGATCACATAAACTAGGCAAATTTGCTCTTCTATCATTCAAAGAAGGAAGCAAGACCTGAATCGAATTGCTTGTCCTCGAAAGTTTGTCCAAAATCCCAAGTTTTAGGAGCAACATTGTATGTTATGACAGATATTCCATCACTAGTGGTAACCTCGAACGACAGAGGATAGGGATATCAGACAGATTAAACGGAGATTGTCATTTGCATGTTCATGAATTTTATCTTGTAAGTTTATGAGTTTATTAGGTTTATGAGTAATGAACTTGCTAGTTAAAACTCATGAACCTTAGAAAAATATCATAAACTTGTAAAATAAAACTAATGAACCTATACGCCATAACTCATGAACCTATAAGTTAAAACTCATGAACCTACAAGTTCAAATGCATGAACCAGCAAGGAAAAACTCAAAAACCTCAGAAAAAGTAATGAACCTGTAAGACAAAAGTAATGAACCTGCTAGTTAAAACTCATGAACCATAGAAAAATATCATAAACTTGTAAAATAAAACTAATGAACCTATACGCCATAACTAATGAACCTACAAGTTCAAACTCATGAACCTGCAAGGAAAAACTCATGAACCTCTAAAAAAGTAATGAACCTGTAAGATAAAAGTAATGAACCTGTAAGGAAAAAGTAATGAACTTGCTAGTTAAAATTCATGAACCCCTTAGAAAAATCTCATAAACTTGTACAATAAAACTAATGAACCTATACGCCATAACTCATGAACCTACAAGTTAAAACTCATGAACCTACAAGTTCAAATATATAAACCTGCAAGGAAAAACTCAAAAACCTCAGAAAAAGTAATGAACCTGTAAGACAAAAGTAATGAACCTGTAAGACAAAAGTAATGAACCTGTAAGACAAAATTAATGAATCTCAGAAAAAGTAATGAACCTGTAAGACAAAAGTAATGAACCTCAGAAAAAGTAATGAACCTGTAAGACAAAAGTAATGAACATGTAAGACAAAAGTAATGAACCTCAGACAAAGTAATGAACCTGTAAGACAAAAGTAATGAACAAAAGTAATGAACCTCAGAAAAAGTAATGAACCTGTAAGACACAAGTAATGAACCTGCTAGTTAAAACTCATGAACCTTAGAAAAATCTCATAAACTTGTAAAATAAAACTAATGAACCTATACGCCATAACTCATGAACCTACAAGTTAAAACTCATGAACCTACAAGTTCAAATGTATGAACCTGCAAGGAAAAACTCAAAAAACCCCAGAAAAAGTAATGAACCTGTAAGACAAAAGTAATGAACTTGTAAGACAAAAGTAATGAACCTCAGAAAAAGTAATGAACCTGTAAGACAAAAGTAATGAACCTCAGAAAAAGTAATAAACCTGTAAGACAAAAGTAATGAACTTGTAAGACAAAAGTAATGAACCTCAGAAAAAGTAATGAACATGTAAGACAAAAATAATGAACCTCAGAAAAAGTAATGAACATGTAAGACAAAAGTAATGAACATGTAAGACAAAAGTAATGAACCTGTAAGACAAAAGTAATGAACCTGCTAGTTAAAACTCATGAACCTTAGAAAAATCTCATAAACTTGTAAAATAAAACTAATGAACCTATACGCCATAACTCATGAACCTACAAGTTAAAACTCATGAACCTACAAGTTCAAATGTATGAACCTGCAAGAAAAAACTCAAAAAACCCCAGAAAAAGTAATGAACCTGTAAGACAAAAGTAATGAACCTGCTAGTTAAAACTCATGAACCTTAGAAAAATCTCATAAACTTGTAAAATAAAACTAATGAACCTATACGCCATAACTCATGAACCTACAAGTTAAAACTCATGAACCTACAAGTTCAAATGTATGAACCTGCAAGGAAAAATTCAAAAACCTCAGAAAAAGTAATGAACCTGTAAGACAAAAGTAATAAACCTATAAGACAAAAGTAATGAACCTCAGAAAAAAGTAATGAACCTGTAAGACAAAAGTAATGAACATGTAAGACAAAAGTAATGAACCTCAGAAAAAGTAATGAACCTGTAAGACAAAAGTAATGAACCTGTAAAACAAAAGTAATGAACTTCAGAAAAAGTAATGAACATGTAAGACAAAAGTAATGAACCTCAGAAAAAGTAATGAACATGTAAGACAAAAGTAATGAACCTGTAAGACAAAAGTAATGAACCTGTAAGACAAAAGTAATGAACCTGCTAGTTAAAACTCATGAACCTTAGAAAAATCTCATAAACTTGTAAAATAAAACTAATGAACCTATACGCCATAACTCATGAACCTACAAGTTAAAACTTATGAACCTACAAGTTCAAATGTATGAACCTGCAGGTAAAAACTCAAAAACCTCAGAAAAAGTAATGAACCTGTAAGACAAAAATAATGAACCTGCTAGTTAAAACTCATGAACCTTAGAAAAATCTCATAAACTTGTAAAATAAAACTAATGAACCTATACGCCATAACTCATTAACCTACAAGTTCAAATGTATGAACCTGCAAGGAAAAACTCAAAAACCTCAGAAAAAGTAATGAACCTGTAAGACAAAAGTAATAAACCTGTAAGACAAAAGTAATGAACCTCAGAAAAAGTAATGAACCTGTAAGACAAAAGTAATGAACCTGTAAGACAAAAGTAATGAACCTGTAAGACAAAAGTAATGAACCTCAGAAAAAGTAATGAACCTGTAAGACAAAAGTAATGAACCTGTAAGACAAAAGTAATAAACCTGCTAGTTAAAACTCATGAACCTTAGAAAAATCTCATAAACTTGTAAAATAAAACTAATGAACATATACGCCATAACTCATGAACCTACAAGTTAAAACTCATGAACCTACAAGTTCAAATGTATGAACCTGCAACGAAAAACTCAAAAACCTCAGAAAAAGTAATGAACCTGTAAGACAAAAGTAATGAACCTGTAAGACAAAAGTAATGAACCTGTAAGACAAAAGTAATGAACCTGTAAGACAAAAGTAATGAACCTGCTATTTAAAACTCATGAACCTTAGAAAAATCTCATAAACTTGTAAAATGAAACTAATGAACCTATACGCCATAACTCATGAACCTACAAGTTAAAACTCATGAACCTACAGGTTCAAATGCATGAACCTGCAAGGAAAAAGCTCATGAACCTGCAAGATTATCGGCTTAAACTTCTCTTGTAGGGTTTATGAACCTCTAAAATATAGCCTATGAGGGATTTGAACCCACATCCATGTGAATAAACACATTGCTCTACCATTTGAGCTAATAGGCTATGACAACCAATACACAATTTCAGCCTTTTGTCATTCAAATTCAGCACATGAAAGACGAACTTCACAAACCCAAAATCAAAGTTTTACATTCAAGTCCAAGAGTATAAATAACCTAGATTTAAAAAAAAAACTAGCTAGGTTCATGCTAATTAATCAAATGACACTATGACAGGACAAAACCAAGACTTAAACTGTTGTTCGCCTAACATCATCACTCACATCAGCTTCTTCTTCTCTTCCAGTTTATGACTGTAAGTGCTATACCCAAAACTATACCTCTGCATCACAAAGTTTCAACAGAAATTAGCAAGAGGGAAAGGTAAAGGCTCAAGTAGAAAAGAAATAGCAGAAATTAATATCATCACTCACTCCGCTCCCTACTAAGCACGTGACAGGCACGTGGGTGGCCTCCAACTTCTCAACAAGCGACAATATCCTCTCGGCATATCGTCGAACACCTTGCGCGCACCCGATATCGTCCAAAAATCTCAAAATGTCGTCGGTGGTGTAGGTCGCGTTGGGGGTGATCATTAAGGGCTTCGACCTCCCGAACGTCGCCGACGCCGGCATCAGCCAAAGGTTGGTCTCGGTGCTCCACTGCTGGTCTCGGACGATGAGCGAGTTCACGAAGGGGACGCTGAGGGTGTAGCCAAAGCCGAAGGTGAGCATCATCTGGACGGTACCAGACCAGGGGGTGGAGAAGGCGATGAGGTGCTTTACGAAATTCCGTAGGTGCTGTCGATTTCTTCCTCGGACTCGAAAGGGGGCTCGTCGATGAGGCGGGGCGCGATGAAGCCCTCGGGCTTTGCGGGCGGGTCGAAGGTGACATCCTCTTCGGGATTGAGGTCGTCGAAGAAGGTGGTCTCAATGTCGTCGTTCTTGGCGCGGAGCTGGTGGCCGGAGTGAAATGAGATAGAGAACGCCAGATCTGCACAGAGAGAAAGGAGGGAGATGGTTGTGGGAGGGTATAATCGTCTTTCACTCATATTTTTCTCTAAATTTTCAAAATTGCCACCGTGTTTTATAGCTAACGTGCATGCTTTTTGTTTTTTTCTTTATAGTTGTTTCATCTCCACCGTTAATTCTCTTCATCCTATGATAGAGATTAGTACTTAGGGTTTATCTTAAGATACAAGTGTACTAGAACGGGACTCATATATATATATATATGATACCTGACTACCCCACTACTCTTCGCTTCGCTGCTCCATCCTTCACACACAAATAACAATCATGAAAGAAACTATATACCACTAAACCAATTAACCGAAGGGTTTAACTCTGACATGTTTGTCGCAAGTGGGATGCCTTCGACATGATCAATTACATACATCATCACATGCTTCATTCTATCCGATAACATGGTACGTAAACAAAGCAATGATATATTCGGTTTAATTTTCTCTCTAATTCAATAAATAACTGAAAGTTACAGACAACTTTATGTTGTCATCTCTAGAGTGACAGATCCACAAGGTTTCAAAATATTTTGGCTGAAGGAGATCAAAATTACCGTAAACACACAAGAAAATTTGTGTTTAAGGAAACTTTCAACAAACTCACCACGTAAAATAAGGTAACAAATTTATCTGTATTTAGATCAACTCATTATCTGTATTTAGATCAACTCATTATAATTGTTAATATAAATGTTTTTTGTTTGAAGAGGATCAAAGTTGTTGTAAACACACAAGGAATATCTTGTTTAAGGAAGCTTTCAGCAAGCTCATCACGCAAAATAAGGTAACAAATTTATCTGTATTTAGATCAACACATTAAAATTGTTAATATAAGTTGATGAAAATTATGTCATCTACTTATACAGGGGCTGCACGAAATAAAGCAAGTTGACACAATGCATAAAGCATTAAATCATGTACAATAACGTAAAATTTTCTATGTAATTCAATTATATTGTGTTTTTTTATATATATTTTGCTTTCAACATGGAGTAGAGTTTAATAAACTCATACTCACTACATTGCTGACATTATGAGGACATGCAAATGTGTTATACTCAACATATAGAATCATTTGGACAAGTATATTACTGACTGAAAGGGAAACAATTTAAACTCTCCTTTTTAGATACACTTTCTTCTTCCAAAATAATAAGGCAGTCTCTACACATACAATTGGGAGATAATGGGCAACACCTTAAAAAGACATGGTCGCTGAAGTAAGCATAATTATTAAGTTAAAGATGTGAATGGAGATTCCCGATTGTCGAGGATGCAAGTATATATCCACCTCATGATAAACTATCCTTGATTATATGTATTTGGATCTCTTTAGTAGTCTACACATGTATGCACTAAATACTTACATCTATCGGTTTAAATTTATTAATATAATTGTCTTTTGATTGAGATAGGTTAATTTTATGTAAAGATGTCAGAGAATTGGATAATCTAATAACACTATTGAGGCATCGATTGTTTACATCATGCACGGGTAGCTTTCCCTAGAAAGAAGACAAATACAATTGATTTAGGACAATTGATTGTTAGTAATGAATAAAACAAACTATTTTTGGACGATGTAAACCCTTCAACTTTTGGTAGCACAATGAGTTCAATCATTTTGAACCATTGCCAAGAACAGTTTCTTTTTTTCTCGTAGTGAAAGATATGGACTGTTTTCAGGTATTTTTCAATAACAACTCTAACCCAGTAGTTAATTGTTTATGCTAAGATTTTCCATAACAATTTGAATTGTAGGGCTTTGTTCATGTCCTTAGATTTTCTCAGTCCAAGGCCTCCTTGTTGTGTTGGTTTACAAATTTTTTCTCAGCCTATCAGAGGCTTATAGGAACTATCTTTGTTCCAAAAGAAAGATCTGTTTAGCTTGTCAAGTTCAGTGTGTGTGTGTGTGTGAAGGTAGCATAAAGCTTTGCATAAGAAAGTTTGGTCTAGAACCCAGGTTGGTTTTGATCAGAATTGTTCTGCCTGCTTGCGAAAGAGAGTTTGCTTTCCATTTTGCGAGTTGTTGTTGTGTACTGAGTAAAAGATCAGAGAACGTATTCGAGTTGACTCTGCCATTAATGATAGGACACCCAATGTATTTTTCACGGGATACCATATTTGTAATGGTGAGGATACCTTGTATAGCTATTTTCTTTTGATTGGTGACTTTTTTAGTGACTTGAAACGCCGATTTGTAAAAATTCACTTTTTGTCATGAGATTTTACAGTAGTCATCAATAATGTCCTTTATTTCTTTACAATGCTCTTGTTTAACTTTTGAGAAGATCATAATATCATCAACAAAGGCTAGGAAAGAGATTCTTGATCCTTGATGAGTGATTTGGAATCCCAAAGGATTACGAGGTTTTTCAGAGGCTTTTTGTAGTTTTCTATCAAGAATTTCAGATCCCAAAATAAATAGGAAAGGGGAGAGGGGGTCACCCTGTCGGAGTCCTCTTGTCGGTTTGAAAATTTTTGTCGGTCTGTTGTTTACAAGCACCGAGAAGGAAACTGTGGTTATACATTCTCTTATCCAGTTGATAAATTTTTCATGGAATCCATATTTTTCCATAGTTTTGAGAATGACATTCCATTCAATTCTGTCATACGCTTTTTCCATATCTAATTTAAGCACAATGAAGCCTTCAGATCCTTTTTTCGATTTGAAGGAGTGAAAGATCTCATGGGCAATTAGAATATTATCTTGAATTGCCCTGTTTGCAACAAACGCACCTTGTAGGGGGTGAATTAATTTTTCCATGGTTTCTTTAAGTCTTGTTGTTAAGATCTTTGAGATTATTTTGTAAATTATGGAGCATAGACTAATAGGTCTATAGTGATTGGTGGAGTTCGAATTGTCACATTTATTAAGGAGATGAATGTGTAGTTAACCTGTTTGAGCAGTTTCCCGGAGAGGAAAAAGCTTTTAACAGCTTGAATGACAGAGGGGCCTACAATATCCCAATATTTTTGGTAGAATTTTGCTGTCATACCATCTGGGCCCGGAGATTTGTTCGAGCCAATGTTAAAGACAACCTTTTTTATTTCTTCATTTATTACATTCTTGATTAGTTCTAGATTGTCTTCGTCAGAGATTTCAGATTGAATTAGTTCCAGATTATCTTGAAAAAGTCTTTGGTTCATATTTTCGCTTCTGAATCTTTTGATGAAATCATTTCTGATTTCCGATCTAATGTTTTCTTCACCAGTAATGCTAGTTCCTTCTTGTGTTTTGATTTCTTTAATGATTTTCCTGTTTCTTCTTCCACTTGCTATTTTGTGAAAATAGCTTGTGTTTGTGTCGTTGGATTTAATGTGTTTAACTATTGCTCTTTGGTTCCAGTAGATTTTTTGGAAACAGAGGAGCTTTTCCTTTTTTTCCCATGATTCTAATTTCTTTCTTAATAAGGTCACTTGTAGGAAAATTACAAATCTCGGTTTGGATTTCAGAAAGTTGTTTTTCTATGTTTTGTAATTGAGTAAAAACATTATCGAAGGTGCTTTTGTTCCAGATCTTTGCATGTTTCTTTAATAATTTTGTTTTGGATACCAGATTATATAATCTTGATCCGTGATAGTTAGTTCTCCAGGCTTGTTTTACAACATTTCTGAAATCCTTTCTGGTCATCTAGACATTCTCAAATTTGAAAGGCTGATTTTTAAAGGGTGTTTCTGAGTCCAAGTCAATAGAGATGGGACAATGGTCTGAGCTTGTAAAAGCAAAATGTTTGGTACAGATATTCAGGTACCATTGAAAGATCTGGTGATGGATGAGTACCCTATCCAGTTTTTCATATATGTTATCAATTTCTGTAATGTTTTTTCGTCAGGTATAGCTATTTCCTTGAATAGGGGTATCTATTAGTTCACATTCATTCTTAAAATGACGTAATCTTGCGAATTTGGTCAATGGTGGTAATAAACCGCCTAATTTCTCAGAGGGGTCTTGAATTTCATTCAGATCTCCCATAACAATGCACGGAAGGGAGCAATTTTTAATAAAAGAGGTCAGACCATTCCATAATACATTTTTTCCAGACTCATTCGGAGGATCATAAGTAAGGATTAACATAAGTTTCTTGTTCGAGATTGATTAGTATATTTGACCGAGATAAACCTCGTATCAATTTGATCAATTTCAAGGATTTCATTTGTAAGTTGGTAGGTCTTCCACATAACACAAATACCACCCGAGAATTCCGTAGCCGGGATACAGTAAAATTAATCAAAGCCTGCTTTTCTCCAAACTTTTTCACTTGGTTCTTTATTTGTTCTAGTTTCAAAGAGTGTAAATAATTGAATACGCTCAATTTTGCAGAAGGATTCAACATCCGTCCAAAAGGTTTTCTTTTCGATACCACGACAATTCCAGGTTGTAATCTTCATAAAAAACCAGTTTTGACTTTGCCCCATATCAAAGGACTTCTAGGGGACTTTAAATTGTGTAAGCTTGGTATTGCAATGACAAACTTGATATTCATGTAAAATTACTCTAATTGTTCCACATAAATCTTTTGTTGTTGGTATATCCAAAAATGATTCCAGATGTAAGAGGCCAGAATATAGCAAGTTTTGTTGGTGGTGTATCCAAAAAGGACTCCAGATGTGAAATTGATAGTTTCTAATTGCTGGTGTATCCAATAAGGACTCCAGATGTAAGGGGCCATTAAATGGCGAGTTTGGTTCCAAAAATCGTCATACATAGTAATACAATTGAAAAAAATACACAGAGGGTACAGAGATTGATTTTTCGTGGGGATAAAGACTCCAAAAATGCTTGTAGGCAGGTTGATGATGAACTACATCATCTGAGATCTTGGCTTGTAAGGTGCAGAAACACAGGGAAAACCTGCAGAAACTAACAGAAACAAACCAAATCAAATGTATATCCCATAAATTTGGACTGAGATTGATCAGGGGGTCAGGATAGAAATGTAGGATTTGCTTATTCGGACAATGGCCTCTAACAAGACACCATTCACCTTCAAAGTCCCTGAAATAAAGATCCATCCCACAAAGACTGGGGAATAAAGCACTTTTAAGAGTCAAAGTAAGGAGATAGTTGTAAGGATAGGCAAGAGTATAATCCAAACGAGCTTCAGGTAAATGGTTATGACTGGATAGGAGGCTATCAGAGCCATGGACAGAGAAGTACACAGCATGCCAAACTATCCAAATGGCCAGATTTACCCCCCACCAGAGAAACACCAGCACAAGAAGCAGTGAATAGATGAAAAAACGTTCAAAGATCAGGGGTTCAACCAAATAGCAGGGATAAACAAAGTACAAAAGGTACTTAGATTCCTTAACAATAGAGATCCGGATCCCGCAAACAATCACAAGAAACAGATCGAGCAAGGAGTCAAGGTTCAAATTCAGATTCGGAGAGAGCAAAACATCAACAAGAAATAAAACAAGCCAAGCAGCAAAGAGAAAAATCCAAAAGATAAATAAAAAGCAGACAACAGATACAGGAAGAGAGAAGGCAAGACTAGAACAACACCACCTTGTAGGCTGGCCAAGACGACGCTGTGCTTCTCGGAGACAAGCAGAGTCGATCAGCACCAGGCCCTGGAAAACCCCTTCGGCGGCAAGCTCAGGACAAAGCGCAAGGTTTTTGTCACACCCGGCTCTAGAGACAGCAGCAAGCCAAAGCTGTCCTGCGCTCCGAGGAAGGAAGCGAGCACAGGTCAGTCCCGGATCCCACGTCGTCATTAGGGGAAGTCTTCTGGAGAGCTCCACTCGCCGATCCCTCGGAGGAAACCCACAGACCGCCGACAGGAAACTCATCTTCTCAGAGCAAGGAGGAGGATAGCAGATCCGCGCCTGGAAACATCCTCCGTCGAGGCACGAACATGGGCGTCGAGCATCTCAGAGAAGGAGCCGGTGGAAGGAAACCCCAGCCGGCGAGGAGCGGAATCCCGTCGGAGAAGCCGATCCAACCAACGAGATTCGGATTGTGGTAAAGGTTTTGGTCATGTTGAAGATTGATCTCGGAATGGATCTTGAGATCGGTTACGGGTTCGTGGTGTTTGGATTCCTCGCGCGGTGGTGGCCGATTTTTTTTTAGGATTTCTGGGGGCGGGTTAGGGATGGGGCTAGCGGCGGTGGCCGAAAGTTTTCTTGGGAGCATTTTCATTTTTTTATGGAGCTCGCAACTCAGACAAGAATATATATTTGATCTTTGTTTTGTTGCCTCTCTTGCAAATTTCATACAAACAATACAAGGTTTATCTATAGTTTTTTTTTGTAAGGTAAAGATTATAAAGGATTTATTTTTGTGATAATGCATAAAATGTGAATCATTCATACACAGTTTCCTTTGTTTTTCGAAAAATGATGATTTGATTGTTCAACTTTGATAACCTGAAATTATACAGACCAATAACCCAAAATATGTATTTCTCTACCAAAAACATAGAATATTTTCAACAAGAAGAGACTAAAATATCTTCTGTAACAAACCGAAGGAAACGAGAAAACTCTCACTTGTATTGATAACCACTTACACAATGTACAACTAACTAGCAGCTTATATACAGACGATTAACAACGCTAACAACCAACAAAACAACTAAGCTAATCAGCTAAGAGCTAAGCTAAATGGGCCTAACAGCAATCCTAACCGGCCCAAGTTATAAAGCCCAACCATATATGCTATAAATATTAATGCGGTGAGTTAAGTAAATGACCATTTGACAAACTTTTTTTTAAACTAATGGACCCTTAGTAAAAATGGACCCCTCTCCCTAAACCCTACTCCCTACCCCCTAAATCCTACCCCTTAAACCCTAAACCCTAAAAAATACTATTTTAGAGAGAGAAAAAACAAAAAAGAGGAAGAAAAAATAATAATAAAATAAGCTAGTAGGGGTAGAAAAAATACATAAAAACTAGTAGGAGTCTCTTTTATTAATTGAAAACTCTTAAATAGTCAATGGGCCCAAAATCCTCATATTACTGTACTTAGGATTTTTTACCCCTTAAGAAAGGTGGAATAACAAATTTGGGATCCTAATTAAATAAACTAACTCATTGATCCCCTAAGTCATTAAACTCCCCTAAACCCTAAAACCTAAACTCTAAACCCTAAATCCTAAACCCTAAAAAAACATTTCCAAAATGCCTTTGGGCCATATGTGTAGTAATAGGTGGTCACACTTGCAATTTTGATAAAAATGGGCCTAAATATGCTATTTATATGAAAAAGGGCCCTTTAAACCCAATTTTCTCTAAATACTTTTTTTTATAAGGTAAAAATTAGATTGGAAACCACAGACGAGTCGGTTTCTCAATCTATAGCATCCTTACGGATGAGAATTACAAATTCTAGACAATCTCTAAAGTCTTCCAAGGGAACCTGATGAACCTTCTTCGCGATGAAATCGGCCACGACGTTGGTTTCTCGGAAGACGTGAGAAATCTGCACTGAAGAAAACAGTTGTAAAATACACAGGATATCAGAAATTAACATTTCAATATCCCATGGACAGTGCCAGATTTGGTTAATGACATTCACGATGGTAAGATTGTCACATTCAAGATGAATGTTGGTAATGCCTAATTCATAAGCCTTTACCAGGACATTTCTTACTGCCAGTGTTTCTGTTTTGGGGTTGAAATACCGCATTTATCCCCGTAGAGGAAAAGTGGTTTTTTCGTGTTGTTCCTGAAAATGTAGCCAAAACTAGATTCACCATTGGTTTTGGTGGTTCCATCTGTGTTGATTTTAATTATGTTATCCGAAGGCTTTTTCCATTTCTTTATTGGTCGTCTTACAATATTCGTTTTATAAGCTTTATGATTGTCTTCTGTAAGACAGTCAGGGTTCCAGTTTTTCGTTTTATTCAAGTTTTCAATTTGTTTCTTAATGTAAATTGGTATATCCTTAATGGGTTTGACATCATTATTTGTTCTACCAAAGCTTTGTTGGTTTCTATAGAACCAAATGCTCCACCAAGAGACCATTAATTCTGAGAATTGTGGTCTATCAGTTTTTTGTCGAATTTCTTCAATGATTTCATTAATTTTTTTTTACTTCCTATGTTTAGGGATGTGATTATGCCAAATGTGTCATGATTCAATTTTTCGATTGTTTTTAAGGTATGCTTGCATTGGAAGAGGAGGTAGTTCAAATCTTCCAACTGAGCATTACAGCGTATACAACCCGGGGGTGTTACAACGCCCTTTTCTGCTAATCTAGCTTTTATTGGGATTTTGTTTTTCATACAAAATTTTTTACTTTGAAATACGTGTTCATTTTCCAGATCCAAATGAATCATTCAATTTTCTCTAAATACTAATACATATTCTACCGTGTTAACATTAATTCCCGTCTCTTTTATGTGTATATATATTGCATATGATCCAAAGTTGAAAATTTGATTATGCTGAAAGATTCAAATAGCTAAATTAGCTGACACCAATTCCAGGGAGACCAAAGAAACGTTTTATCACATAAATTAGCAGATTCAACTGCATACGAAAAAAAAGGGGAAGAAGAACTAAGCTAACATCATTCAACAAGGTCTCAGTAATCTCACAGTTCTCCGTTCTATTTAGAATGATCTTACATGAACCTCTTCACTAAAATTTGATAGACATCTAAACCTTATTCATACAAGACGAATTCAACAAAGAAGAGCTCAATTTTTGATCAATCCAACTTAATTGAGTAAATCCCATCTCTTACGAGTGTCTTGACATAAGCTCCCTGAACAGCTCTTCCGGTGCTGAACACATTTAAAAACCCAAAAAAGAATCAGCAAAATTAACATCAGTGATATAAATAAATGAACTAAAAGTATAGTATTAAGTATCAATATTTACCTGGCAAGCCAGTGAAGTTTTTCCATTGCTCAAAGCCTTGCCTGATCAACATCTCAGTCCCATAAACAATGCTGCATCCAGTTTCGCGTGCTTCCCTCAGGAGACGCGTGTCCTTTGGCGTGTAAATGGCATCGAAAACACACGTGTAGTGCTTAAGAGCTTGCTATAAATTTGCTCATCAACACCAGAAATTATTAGTCAAATTGATGATCCAGTTCAATTCTTGATCTTAATATGAAGTTGTAGTTTCTTAAACCTTGTGAATTGGGGTGTCTTCAATCTTGGGTTTCATCCCAACTGATGTTGCATTTGCTAGGATCATTCCTTCTTCAGGGTGGAAGTTCTGAACTTCTTCAAATGTCAATGCCCTTCCTCCAACTTTTTCAGCCAAATCCTTCGCTCTTTCTGCAAGAAAAAAATGGCAATGGCAATTAAAACTTGTCATCAATGAGCTCAATTGTGCATTTTTCAGTTGTTATATTAGGCTCTTACCAAATGTCCGGTTTGCAACAACAACTCTCGCGCCCTTTTCTTTTGCACCATAAGCAAGGGATTTGCCTGCACCACCGGCTCCCACCACAACGAACAACTTACCAGCCAATGGTGACACGCCACTTGGCTTTGCGCCGTTTGAGGCTTGAAAAACAAGGGAAGAACTTCAATCAGAACAGGGTAGTACTAAAAAGCATGCTGATGCTTTCTTGATTCTGAATAAACCAACCTAGTATCACATCTTCAATGGCAGAGATTGCACCAATGTAGTCAGTGTTATAGGCTTTGAACTTCCCATCAGGCTTCCTTACAAGATTGTTAACAGCTCCAATTTTCTACAAAACAGAATCCATATCACATCTGATTATATAAGAGTCAATTCAAGAGAGAATGGTAGCTGAAATGCGCGTGTTATACCTTGGCAACATGGTCAATCTCATCCATACACTGAAGCGCAACTTCCTTATGTGGAATAGTACAACTGCAATTTTATTACCTCCTTTCACTAAATAACTGAAATTACTATATCAATGTGCATTTTCTCTGAAGTAACAACTCTGTACCTGTATCCAGCAAAGTCAGGAGAAGAGTAGGTGTTGAAGAACTTGACCACGTCGTCCACCAACAAATGCACATAAACAGCATTCAAACCGAGTTTCTTGAAGGACTCATTGAAGAGGAGAGGACTCTTGCTGTGTCCAACAGGCTTCCCAATGATCCCATACACTTTGGTATCCGGCTTAATCAGCCTAAAGTTGTACAAATCCAACAAGTCCTTAGCAGTTGGTTGACCAGGAGCAGATATTGCACCAGCCTCAAGTGCACCATAGGTTAAGTACCCTCCAAACTTAGGAGTCAGAAGCCTTGAAATCAACCCTCTCTCGCCCATCACAATCCCAATCATTGGAATCTACATCCAAAGACAACAAATCAACACCTCTGAAAAGTAGTCAAGGATCAGTTTTAGTACTCCAACAAAAGAGAGCACACCTGAGAGTGCACGGTGATCTGGAAGACGCGGGCAACATCAGTGATGTCCAATGCAGTGGTTGCAATCTTTGCAATGTCGGCGCCAGTGGCTTGTATAGTTGCAAGAAGGTCACCAATGGCTTCAACAGATGGGGTGTTGTGGAAGTTGTGGGATGAGACTACGACCTTGAAATTCTCTGGTTTCTTGTCAGCAATGGATTGGTTGAACTCATTAGCAACCTGCATTTTTTAAATGTAAGAGTTTGTTTATATGAATGTGATTGGAAATGTAAGTTTTGAATGAAAATGTGCATTTGATCTTCAAGTTATACCTGAAGTTCGACGTCGATGTAATGAGCACCGAGTTCCATGGCAAGACGAAGAGCTTCTTGGCGCTTGGCTTCATCACCTTCATATTGACCCCCTTCCCAAATGGGTCTGAGAAGCAAAGCAAGATCAGGAATTGGTGGATGATTGATATAGTTTGGACAATTAGCTTGATTGAAGGAATAGTAAAGTTACATTACTTTTACACAAAAGGCTAATTGTGTCAACCTTGCACCTCAACATTACAAAATCATCTTTATACAACATTAAAAGGAAATGTTTATATGATGTTTTACATATTTATTTGTAATAATACTAAAAAAACGAAATTAATTTTTAAAATGTTTTAGAAATCGTAATGAAACTTTCCGAAGTCTTTTAAATATCTACTTTTATTAATACAAATTATAAATATAGTAGCGTATACAGATTAAATTTATTAAACTACTAGCATAGTGCTCGTGCCAAGCACGGGATTGGATTTATTAAATATTTTTAATAATATGATTTTAAATTCAGAAAGTAAAATACATTATATGATAAAAAAAAGTGGTTAATATTTTACAGTACTGCTCATAAGTATGTTAAATAGAGCTACTTGTATTTTTAGTTATAGATATGTAATTTATATTATTAATATAAAAATAATTTTATCTTATATTATATACCATTTAAGATAGATATGTTCCAAATATGGCTAAAACGATGTCCCAAACTTGTATTTTTATTATATGTTAATTTACCGTTTAATATCTATTGATTTACGATATCTTGACTAATGATCAAATTTTACCGCTTAATATCTAAAGCCTAAATTTAGTGATTATGATTGAAACTTCAAAAGAATATCTTAACAATTGTAATATCTAATACCTATGCCTACCGACTACAGATTATAATTGATAATTGTATGGAAGAAATCTATTTGATTTTTTAGTTAAAGTTATTTAAGTATAGAAAACTTAATTGATGAATTTCAAAAAAGTTAAGGTTGTTTCGGAAATTTTTGTTTTTTGTTAATTTTTAAAATATTAAATAATCTTTAGATATAATGAATTTTAAAAAAAGTTCAAGTTGTTAATTTTGGGAAAATTTTGCTTTTTTAATTAAATAATATCTAGATATTATTTAGTTTTTTTTTTAATGGTAAAATTGAGGGAGGCTGGCTCCCGAACTTCATAATCAGACAATTACAAAGCAGTCAAACGGGGTAACAAAACACCCCGCTCATCGTCCGAAAGCAGGGACGGCACCCCAACAGGAGGAACGTCCAAAATAGAAAAACCAACGGGAAACGAAAAAGCAAGAGAAGCGAGCGAGTCAGCGACTCGATTGGCTTCTCTGAAAACATGTCGGATCTGGACAACCCAGGCCCTACTGATGAAGCTCATCGCCAACGCGATCAAGCTAGAAAACGGGTGACACCTATCCACAGGTTTGTTAAGCAACAGAACCGCAATCCGCGAATCTGTTTCAATACAAACCCTCCTGAACCCTCTCTCCCAAGCCATCCTCAAGCCTGACACGACCCCCCAAATCTCCGCCATAGGAACCGTACAATGCCCAATGTGATGAACAAAACCTGCCAACCAGACGCCTCTATGGTCCCGAAGGACCTCAGATATTATTTAGATATGTAATTTTGTTTTTAACTTTTTGAAATGGTTGGATGATATGACGGATGATGGTTGGATGAATGATGACACGTAGGCGAATTAAATGTGAGACCGACATGTAGGATTTATGTCTCTCTTTTAATATATATAATAATAATAAATATAGATGATAAAATCCTTTTTTACAAAATAGTGAAACATCTATACGTAAGACTTGATTTTTAGTATTATTAATTTTAATTTTATATTATATTATATTTTGACCTCAACAAATCTCTCTCAACAATCAATTTTATATTCAACGAATTAAAACATCATCGTACTCATAGTTTTATGAACTACATAACACTATATAAAATAAACTTCTTCATCTTTGGACCCACAATCAACAAAATTCCTTTAACTTCCTAGAATGAACTTCAGATTCCATTCATGTAAAGAAAACTATACCCATAAGTCCTACAATAAAAATCAATATCTACCCATCCTATTTTTAGGATATAACTAAATCCTTCTAGTAGTGTCTCTATCAAAATTTCACGCACGGTCGTATGTGTATATAATATATTATTGTTAGCCTATTTTAGTTTGGTCCTTGTCAGCGGCGGATCTAGGAATTATTCTAGGGGTCACAAAATCGTCTATAAAAAATTATATAATATTATTTAGTATTAATTACATTATTAATTGTATAATTTTTTTTACAAATCTTATATAATATTATTTAGTACTAATAAAAGAGAAAATAAAGGACACAAATTGTTATTTGTCTAAAAAGAAAATACAAAAGATGAAAGATGGAGACTTGAACCCCAAACCTTTGGGTTAAACTCATGTTCCACAACCAATTGAACTAATAGCTCTTTTTATTTTTGTACACAAGACATTAATATATATATATATATATATATATATATTAAATATTATTTTTTCAGTATATGATTTGATCCATGAAAAGGGGGGTCACCGGACCCCCAAGGACCCCCTGGATCCGCCTCTGGTCCTTGCTATTATCTTGTTTTTACTTTACCCTCTATGGGTTTATACCCAGTTTTGATCTCTCTAGAAACATCCTCTCGACTTGTTCGAATTTTGAATGCGTACATCTTGACCCCTAAGCCCTGTCTCGATGAGATTATACTAGGTTGATTGTTCTTATTATATCAATTTATAATAATGTTTTATTAGATTTTTTTTTACTATATGCACTATTACAACGTGAGAGGGGAATACGAACTTGTGATTACAAGATGTCAGTTAAAGTGCTAAACTAGAAATACTTAACATGTTCTTTGGTAAGTTAAACTAGAAAATTACTTAACACGTTGTTTGGTAAGTTAAATTAGGAAATTGCAGAAGGACTACAAATATTGGTCTGGTTATAACTTCTTCAATTAAGCATAAAAAGGGGTTTATTAATTACCAAATAGGACCCAAGAAATAGGGATTTATTTGGTCCAAAGTTGAAGAGAAAGTGAACTGGCTTTATAGATAGGGACAGGCACACATAAAAGTGGGACACTGCGCAGTAACCCTGTTCAACAAAATCATAAAAAATAGCGAAGTTAAAACAAAGTAACCTGAAAGAGACTAGTGTTGGCAGAGGAGAGTTGCTGAGTAGCATCTCCAAATCAGGCTTTGGGTTGAAACTCCTTAGGCAATCCAGCCTTATCTCCACCACGTCAGCCCCTATCTGCTCCGCCTTCTTCATCTCCCCCACCATCTGCTCCGCCGTCGTCCCCATCAACGGTGTGCACAGCAGCGTCCCGTTGCTACGCGCCGCACGCGCCCTCACCCCCGCCGGAGCCGCCTGCACACGCATTATAGTATTGCAAGAGTATAAGAACTGGAAACAAAGACAAGTTGAGGCCGATCAATTAATTTAGGGTAATACTAATAATTACTTACTAGAGAAACCATTTTCGATCTCCTTTTTGGGTTTTTGTTGGTGTGAGAGAGAATTTGGTGCAAGGGTTTATGGGTTGAAGCTAGTATATATGGGTGAGCTTATATGAGGTTTTGCTCTTTGAATTGTCTACTTCTTAATTTGAATGCTCAGTAAGATGAGTAACATGCACTAGTGGTATACACTCAATTGCTAGATGTTGCACAAGTTAGGTGACATTGAGATTTAGGTGGAAATATGTTATATACATATATATATAGTATTAATAGTTTTAAGAGTAATCAATTTGTTTTTTGAGCTTCTCTTCTTCTCTGTACGTGAAGGGGTTAGGTGGCTGTAATTCCAAGGGGAGAATTACAGGTAGCCATGCAATCTAATTTTTAAAATTGCATATATATACGAAGAGTTTGCTTGACCTTGTTAAGACGATGTGTCTTTGTTTAGTTGAACACGTGAAAAAGTACAAAAGGGGAAGGTAATTTGACCTTTCAAATACAGATCGATTTCCCTGGATTTTCAACTTTTGCCGGATCTGTTAGACCAGAATAATTTTGTTGGATATAGTATTTTTAAAATCAATTAAATATGCTATGATTATCATTACTATAATCATATTTCCGAGTCCATGAGCTATCCAATTATGACCAATCACTCAAATACTGCTTTAATCTTCAATCTAATTGCTATATTACCAAAGTTGACTACATTGCATTCTAAGTTGGGAAACCCTTTGCATTTACACATCTGAAGAAATTCAAGTGGCATAGAGAACACTAGTATACAATCTTCCTTGTCACTTTGCCAGGGTTAAGCAATATCAACATTGAACAAGCAAGTTTAAAGTGGTTTAAGGCATATCAACAAACTTTTTTTGCTACACAAGAACTAAGTAGGGTCATGCAGTTAGAGGAAACGGGGAGGGGGGCTTAGGTTACAAGTAGCAATGGAGGGAGATGCAGAGGTAAGAGTAGAGATACTATTGACTTTCGTGGTAAGAAGCCATGGTTCCTGTGAAGGGGAAAGAGGTAGAGTTAGCTGTTCTGGAGTTGATTGGGAGGCTCTTCTGAAGATGAGCAACATTTCTGCCTTTGTAAGTCCAGAACTTGCTCTTCAAGGCTCTTGGTTGGGTACTCAGAATCAAGCTTGAACTCTTTGATGCATTTGATTACAGTGATAAGGGCAGATACTATCATGTCTGTAGGCTGAAGTTGTAAGATTCGTTTACACATATCAGAAAAGAATAATGTAAGGTGAACTGGTTTACGATAGTATCTGTTATTGCTACCAGTATCATGTATTGTACCTGTTCTGTGGAAATGACAGAAATGTTGTCAGCAGCAGAAACAACGTTTTCCAAGTAGTTCCTCAAAATGGGAGCTGGAGGCAGCGTGTCCATGAGATTGAATTCATGAATGAACCTCACTGCCTCCACTGCATGCATATCTTGAATGAGATGCAGCACAATATCTGTCATACACACAAACAATAATTTAATATAACTTATCCTTTTTGAGTTCTGACATAAATTCTCTCAATGAATACCACGGAGTGGAGAGGAAGTGATATTGATACAGTTATATCTCAAAAATAAAACAATTAACAGATATATGTAATGATCCTCTGGATGAAACAAAGAAGGCCAGTGAATAACATGCAACTAAGCACTTTCAACTATTTGCTACACCTGTTTAATGAAAAGGCAACATACTAACATTAAGCTAAAACATGAATTGAGAAGGTGAACCGGTCCAACACAAGTACTCAACCGATGGAAAAGAGTTTTAGATATCTAAATGACAGCGAAAATATCACTCTGCAGTTAAATACAACCCAGAAGATATCGGTCATGTTAGCTTATAAGATTGATCAAACTGAATAAACTAATCATATATAAGATTGATCAAACTGAATAAACTAATCATACTTAATAGCATAGTTAAATACAGAAAAAGTACATGAAAAATTATGTATTCAACTCAGAAATAAAACAGAGCGGTGCTAATTTTGATCACATAAATAACAGCTGCAACAAAATATAGTAAGAATTCTAAGAAAAGTAAAAGGTAAGTGCATAAGGTAAGAGATTAAAAGCAGTGAACTCCCACTACTATAATATGAATTATGATGAAGTGTATTTGAAACTCTAGAATTCTGAATATTTGTTCTAATCGGTACTAATTATTTGATGATTAACAGCAGTGAGATGAAATTTATCCATAAAAGTTAACTGACTGAGGGCACAGCTACAGCTGCTGCTGCAGAAAGAACACGAGTCCAATTCTCCTGTATACTTAAAAGTTAAAACTTAGGCAGTCACCGGAAAGGTGTTTTCAACATAACACTATCTCCCTATTCAGAAGAGATGAGTGGAGAATCCATAGTTCCACACATATTGGGTACTTCATAAATCATAATGAATACGCAAGCACACAGATGTGGTAAGAGAGAATGAAGGAGGAAAGAACCACAAAGACAAATGATAGTATGTATTAAGACCTGAAACCAAGTACTCTTAAGTATCATGCCAGGACAAACCTATACAGTACAACCATAAGGGACTCAGGAGGCAGAAAAACAGAGAAGCATATGTACCCAACGGTGCCTCAAATAAGTCAAATTATGTAAGTTTACTGAGTTGGTGTCTGGCTAGGTCCAGCCCACCACTATTCTCTCTAGAGTATTAAGCCTGGTAACTTGTGGGAGCTAATAGTTAGCACTTAGCATAGATATGATACATCTAAGAAACTCCGAATTGATAAATGTGCATGACAAAAGGATAAAGATAATGAGCACATATGTAATGCATGAATAGCCAATCTAACTATGAACAGTCACCATTAGAACTGCATACAATCAACATAAACAAGCCAAATCCAAATCCACCAAAGAAACTCACCATGAACCTTATCTTCGAGCCCCAATCTCCTACAGAACGCAGGAGCACGTGTGTGATGAGCAGCACTCGCAATTGTCTTTGCAAGCTCATCTTTGTCGAACCCATTTGTCAATCTATAAGCACCAACAAGCTGCAAAAAAGCCACTACCTCCAAGTTATGATAAATGTCCGCTGTCATCCTCGCTTTCCACTCAAGCGCAAGCAGTCTTGCTCTTTCCCTCTCTTTAACCCCAATCTGTGGCTCCAACTCAGTTAATTGCTCCAACAGCACTATGCAACTTCTCCTAACTATGCTCAAATCAAAATTCTCCCCTGAATAACCCCCATAAAACCCCTGCATTGCATCTAAAACTAACTTGGCCGGGTTTGATGACAGCTTAAGAGCCCTTGTTACTTCATCACGCATAATTTCAAGATCATCTGCACGGCTACTAAGGAAACCTACCAAATCCCTACCATTCATGGTGATATAGAATCTAATATCAGCATCAACAACCTCTTCACCCCTAAATCTTGCTAGCACAGAATTCAAACACCTTTCATTGTTAATAAAAACTTTGTACCTCTCCCGAAAGCTGGTCTCTCTCCTCTTAAGCTCACTTTCCGTATCTTCCAGCTTCTTTTCTCTGGGCTCAAATTCTTGAATCTTCTCCAAAAGCCCTCTCTCGATCGAATTCAGCTTCTTCTCCCTCAAATTCAACTCAGCTACACAATCATCCAACCTCTTCTCTCTGAGCACCAACTCGTCGCTCCGAATCTTCAACAATCTAAACTTTCTCTTCATCAACACCCGCTTCACAATCAGCCGCTTCTCCTTCCGCTCAAAACTCTTCAACTTCGAAACTAAACGCGTCTCCTTCGACTTCACACTCCGCAGCTTCTCCTCCAAACCCTGGGCCGTCTCCTCCGCTCGCGCATGGCACATGGCCACCAGTTGATACGTATGGTCGACCTCCACACACCGATCGTCGAGTTCCTTCTTCTCGGCCTCCAATGCCTTCTCCCTCAACTCATTTTCCTCCGACCTCGACCCGATCTCACTCCATCTCTTCTTCAGAAACTTACTCTTCCACTCCAACTGCATTTCTTTTTTGTTCAAATCACCCACCCGGTCATCGATCGACTTCTGGATGGAATCAAAGCGGCATTCGAGGTCCTTCCACTGGACAGCAAGTTGCAAGAGGTCCGTGGACTGTGAGTGGAGCCTCTCAAGGGTTTCGCGGACCTTGTTGCGCTTCAGACGTGCGATTTCCGCCTGTTCCGCGACTGATTCGCTGATCGCCGGAGAAGACGGCATTGTCTTCGTCTTCAACTCTCCGTTCTCTCCTCATACAACAAAAGTGTAGAAGAGAAAAAGGAGTCAAGTAGACAGGGAAGAGATTCCGAAAACTGTGAAGTTAGCAGAAAGAAGGAAAGTCTGCAATGGCAATGAGTAGGAGGAAGAGGCTGAAAACCGTCATTTTGGGAAGCGCATAAAAGAGAGGGGGGTGTGGGCAGAGGTGCTCAGCGGTTTATTTGAACCGGCGGTTCTGGAAGTGAATCCATCTTGAACCAAAATTGACTAAAACTGTTGAGCTGTTTCGGTTCATGATTTCATATCGCAGTTTCATAATAAAGGTAAGAGAATTACGTGTGTTTTTATTTTTCTAGAAGACACAAAAGCAACTTAAATAAGTTCAAAGCCTTTATTTTTTCAATGTTTTTACTTACTCCCTCTGATCTAAATTAAGTGTCGTTTTAACACTTAAAATTTGATCAATTTTATATGTCGTTTTAGAATTTTTAGGAAATTAATTAAGAGAGTTATTGAAATTGTTGTTGGAATTTATTTTTGTTGACTTTTTTATTCTTAACTCTTCATTTATTGGCTCAAGAGTGTAGTAATTATTTATTGTGTGAGAAGATTGAGAAAAAATATAAGATTCTAGACGTGTTTAATATTTTTCTTAAATATCGTGTCTTAGGCTAAAACGACACTTATTTTAAATCGGAGGGAGTATAATTTTGTATGAACATAAATGCTTATTATATTGTTTAGTTTAAGAATTTATTTTATAATAAAATTGTAAAGATTAAATGATTAATGTTAATTTTTATTTTATTTTATTTTGGATTTTTTATAAAATATATTAAATTTTATTTCGGAATCGCAACCGCAACCGAACTAAAACCGGCAAAACTAGACTTTATTGATTCGAGTTTTGGTTCATATTTTTTTGGAATCGGAACCAGCGATTTTAGAACCGAAACTGGTGATTTAAAAAACGTGAACATCTCTAGGTGTGGGAAGCAGTGCGGTAGGAAAATATAAAAAGCAGTGAGAGGACGACGAAAAAAATAATTTTGGATGAAAAGTAAGAAAAGCCAAATTTTTTACACATAAAATAGGGTATCGAATTGAAATTTGTTCAATTGGATTTTAAGTTTTAACCATCCCTCATATCCACCAATACCATAGTTTCTACTTTCTCTCTTAAACCATGCTTTATTAGGCATTAGCCATATCAATTTTGCAATTATACTTTTTAAAGATCCACAATAGATATAAGAAAGAAATATTTTGGCTTCATCTTTGTTTTGGAACTCCTGATTCTAAGAAATTTGAATTGTATATATTTACACTTTTAATGCAACTTTTATTTACTTATATATTAGAAATGAGGTCAATAATTATTAATTTTTAAATTTTAGAAAAAGATAATAACATTATTGTATTCTTTAATAGTTATAACAAGGTGGATAATTATTAATTCTTAAATCTTAGAAAAAGATTATAACATTTTAACATTCTTTAATAGTTAAAACAAAGGCTAAAATAAAAGTATTATTAAACAGAGAAAGTAACTTCATAGTTTATATGAATCATATGCTTGCATTGAGGTAGGTGATTGAAATCCAGACGTAGAGGGATTTGACTGATCGAGGTGCAAGTAAACCGTCGTAAATAATGGCATGTTACTATTCGCATTATGATTTTCGACCTTTCGCACTACAAACAGCTATGCCAACATCTGACGTACACTAGATACAAGCGTAGTAGACCAAAAACGTATAAATACGTGGGACTTTAAAAAAAAAAAAAATGAGTTACGTCAGATTCTGGCGTAACATAATTATAAAAAAAAAAAAAAAACTACGTAAGATTCTGGCGTACGCCGGAATTTTGCGTACGCTTTTAGGTTAAAAGCCAGCGCCGCGTCTCCTTTCTTCTTCTTCTTCTTCTTCTCTTCCTTCCTTCCCCGGCGACGGCGATTTTTCTGTGGATCCCGATCCCGATTCCTCTCTCCTCTCCTCTTCCTCTCTTCCTCATTTCCCTCTCTTCTCTCAATCCTTCTCTTTCCATCCAAGAAATGAGCTCCCCGAGCTATGGTGGTGGCGCGACGGCGGAGCAACTTCCGACCACGGAGGCGGAACAGCTTCCGACGGCCGCCTCGGCTGGTGCCGGTTCTCCTCTTGGCGGCCTCGAGGCTGTTGGTGGTGGCGGCGGTGCTCCTGGTGGTGGCGTCGAGGTTGTTGGTGGTGGCGGCGGTGCTCCTGGTGGTGGCGTCGAGGCTGTTGGTGGTGGCGGCGGTGCTCCTGGTGGTATTGGCGGCGGTCCTCATGGCGGCACTGCTCCTGGTGGTGGCGCGACGGTGGGGCAGACGGTGGATGGCGCCGCTGCTGGTGGCGCAGTTGGTGGTGGTGGCGGTGACGGTGGGGCAGGAGCCGACGTTCGTGGGCGTCGTACCCGTGGTCGTGGAGCGTCCACTTTGGCTCCAGACGCGACGCCTGTCGGGACAGGACGAGGAGAAGGTTTACGACAGGTAAATTTAATTTGGCGTAAAATTTTCTCTTTCAATAGACGTTAAATTTGGTTGAGATTAGAATTTATATTTGAAATTTCATTAGACGTTAATTTAGATTTAATAGCTCTGAAATATTTAGATAATTATTTAGATTTTAAATTATAAATGCATACATATATTTGGGTTGAAATTATGCTTGAAATGTTTAGATAATTATTTTGCATTAAATGTTTACATTATTATTTTGCCTGAAATGTTGTAAATATATATTTAGTTATATCAATTCATGCAATGATAGTATGTATTCTCTGATCGGTATTTGTATGCCCTGATTGGTATTTTATTTAAAATTTTTACAGAAATAAATGTTTACATTAAAATCGACATTCGTAATCTTAAAAATAAATAAATAATTATGTATTAATTAATTTATATTAATTCTATATTTTTTTTAACAAAAACAAATGTAATTAATTAAATATTAATGAAAATGATATGAAAGTAAAAGAAGATACATCAGTCGTTGCATAATTTTTAATTCATTATAAAAAAATTATAATTAATTCAATATAAATGTTTTGTAATTTTGTATAAAACGTCAAAATGAAATAAATAGTCAAAAAATTGTAATTCAATATAAAATAAATATTTGTAAAAATTGTTTGAAATTTCTTTTTTTCAAAATTTGTAAAAAGGCCATACATCAGTCGTTGCATTCCGCTCGACAGCCGTACAAAGGCTCTCGTTGATTGGGACAACGACGAGTCACAGAGTCGGCCCGACGCGATGATGGAGCTACGGCGGATTTGGGTCCGCGACTGGACGCTGCCCAACCAGAGGACGCTGCCCAGCCAGACGATGCACATCTGTCTGATCCTGTCGACGATAGTAGCGACACGTCCATGCCCGACGCCGCTGACGATGACGCGTTTGACGATGAGGCATTGACATTTGCCTTGGAGCGGGATTACTCTGAGGGCATCGATCCGATCGAGCCCCCTCCCGATTCGACAGCCGAGGATTTGGGGAGGGACGATACGCCTTCCTCCCCCATTCGTGAGCCAACGGGACCTGTTCCCGAGGTAGTGGCCCCTCCTCCTCACGTGGCAGATGCGAACCCCGAGGGGGGGTGCGCCGGAGGAGGCGTGGATGCCAGGAGGTCCCCGGTCGCGTAGCCTTTTGAGGACATATCTGACGCATGTCGCTGCCGTTATTTGGACACATACAGAGCGACTTGCGCGTGACCCTCCCTTATCACATGTGGATCCCGATCCGGTATGTATTTCTAGTTGTTATTTAAATAATAATAATAATAAAAATATCATCCTTTATATTTTAAGTTAAGTAATCCCGATCTGTTACGTATTGGCTTTCAGCTTAAGAAGATCCTGAAGCCGTACACCCGCCACCCTCATTTCTCCGCCATCCACCAGTTCCGGAGGCAGGAACCGGATTCGTGGTGGACGCTTGCGCAGCGGAGCGGCATCACATCATTGGGGTCGCTGGAGTTTCGTAGGATGGACCCCGTGCTCATATCGGCGTTTGTGGAGCGGTGGCATCCGGAGACGAGCTCCTTCCATTTTCCGTGGGGGGAGATCACGATCACCCTCCACGACGTCTTACATATTTTGGAGATCCCCATTGATGGGGCGGCGGTGGTATCGGAAATGTCCGATATCGCTATATGTACCGCTGCAGCGGAGATGCTTGAGCTTGATGTACTTGTCGTTTCGCAGATGACATCTAGTAATAATTTTTAAACTTATTTCTCATTTATTTAATATATTTTAATTGAAATGTTGTTGAAATCATCGTATTTGGTTATATATTTTTTTTCAGGTGGCGGCTTTTCAATCAATACAACGTTGAAAAATCGTTGTGATTTATTATGTCGAGCGGCCCAGAGGTATATATATCTGTAGTTTTATTAATATTAAGATTTTTGGGATATTTGTTATATATTTAATAATTAAATTAATGCTACTAATCTCATGAACGAGCGTCATGTTGCTTCGATGTACTTGCTCATGCTATTGGGCAGTACCGTCTTCACAGACAAGTCAGGGCAGAAGGTGAAGCCGAAGTATCTGTCGCTCCTCCTTGATCACGACCCCACCGGCCGTTATGCCTGGGGTGTTGGTGTCCTGGCCAACCTATATCGGCAATTGGGTATGGCATCGCGGGCCGAGGCACAGGGATTGGCCGGATGTCCGCTGCTTTTGAGGGTAATAATATTTTATTTTATGTTTACATGCTTTTTTGATATAAATGCTAACGCATATATGATTTTTTGTACAGACGTGGATTTGGACATAATTTCACGCATTCCGAGGTCATGCGTCACCTGACCTGGAACACATGGGGAATTCACGGGCTGCAGCCCGTGACGGGAGAGAGGTTCCTCAGGGGAGTGACTCGGATCGCCTTATCTCTCTACGTCGGGTTATGGACACCATGCAGTATTCAGAGGTAATAAAAAAAAGCATAGGCGATGTTGAATGTCTTGTTAGTGCATGTAAAACCGACAATCTCCACAAGAGGCATGCTATACCTAAGGATGAATGTAAGAAAACAAAAGCGTATAAGCCATTTTAGATCATGTATATTACGACTATATTAAATTGTAATAAACATAAGGCCATTATATACCTATTTGTCTTGTATGTGGCGTCGATAACTACCACGTATGGGAACAACTTCAACAGGTGCAGCGAGTCAGGATGAGAGAAAAATAGGATATCGATCTCAGACGTATACTTTTTCCTTAGAGGATGCACTTCGTACCTGTTTTCTTTGAAGAAATTTAGGGTTCATTGGTGAGCGTCATTTTCCCACGATCCTCGTAGTGCATCTTTTGTAAATAGTTGGAAACTTGTTTCCTTGATGTTACATTTTCGGGATTCAACTTTCTCAACTGTGCAACAATAACACTCGGCCGATTGAAAATCTCGCCGGAACTCCTGACAATGCACTGCTCATCAGGGGTCATTCGACCCATGTAAGGATGCCCAAGGAAGGTAGTCGGAAGCTTATGGTTGTGTTGCCCGCTCAACACATTCAAGATCCATTTCTGAGTCTCTACTCCCGGCTTCTTTTTTATTCGAAGACCGTACAACTCAAATGTGCACCCAGACTTCTTCGATCTGCTTTCACGAATTACCACAACAGCCTCATTCAGATCATTTTCACTAACTTTCTTCTTCCCCGATCTATATTCACCAAACTGCTCGCACGTCAAACTAACATGTCTTTCATTACTTCGGCGAATGACTAGAACCATCATCAACTCTTTGCCCCTCTTCTGAGCCCAATCAACCAACTCCTGTCAGCTATCCCACTTTTGATTCGTACGAAATTCAGATTCATAATCTTTACCATATTAATGTAAATACTAATGTTATTCATTTGCATTTAATTGACATCACACTATCTCAATCTCCAAACTTAAAGAACTACTATGTCTAACTACACATGCAATATCAAAATACCACATAGAATATTACAAACCTAAATCGCGAGTCAAACTATATTTATCCTCACTTCTCTTAATGACATTTTTAATGTAAATACTAATGTTATTCATTTGCATTTAATGACATCACACTATCTCAATCTCCAAACTTAAAGAACTACTATTTCTAACTACACATGCAATATCAAAATACCACATAGAATATTACAAACCTAAATCGCGAGTCAAACTATATTTATCCTCACTTCTCTTAATGACATTTTTAATGTAAATACTAATGTTATTCATTTGCATTTAATTGACATCACACTATCTCAATCTCCAAACTTAAAGAATTACTATTTCTAACTATACATGCAATATCAAAATACCGCATAGAATATTACAAACCTAAATCGCGAGTCAAACTATATTTATCTTCACTTCTCTTAATGACATTATTAATGTAAATACTAATGTTATTCATTTGCATTTAATGACATCACACTATCTCAATCTCCAAACTTAAAGACCTATTATGTCTAACTACACATGCAATATCAAAATACCTCACTTTTCTCAAAATACCGCGTACAATTCACAATATCGCACGCAATATTACTATAACTAATTCATACATATCTATATAATGCAAATATCAAGCCTTTTACGAATTATGAAATACTAACCGCAAAATTGATGGGGTTGAATTCTTCATCACTGCTCAAATATTCTTCATCGCATGCAATATTACTATAACTAATTCATACATATCTATATAATGCAAATATCAAGCCTTTTACGAATTATGAAATACTAACCGCAAAATTGATAGGGTTGAATTCTTCATCACTGCTCAAATATTCTTCATCGCATGCAATATTACTATAACTAATTCATACATATCTATATAATGCAAATATCAAGCCTTTTACGAATTATGAAATACTAACCGCAAAATTGATGTGGTTGAATTCTTCATCACTGCTCAAATATTCTTCATCGCTACTCCAATAATCGTTTTCGGTATTTTCCATTTTGAAAAGATTGTATTCGAATGTGTGCAAAAAATGGATGATTGAGTTTGGGTATATAGAGAGGTATTTCGGCCGTTGGAATTATAGCCGTTGGGCTACGCAAGATCCTGGCGTACGCCAGATTCTGGCATAGTGACCAAAATTCAAATCCCCCAACGGCTATAATTCCAACGGTCATATGCGAAGAGCTACGCCAGAATCTGGCATAGCTCCTTTATACTCCCAACGGTCATATGCGAAGAGCTACGCCAGATTCTGACGTAACTCCTTTATTCTTTTTTTAAAAAAAAAAAACTTACGTATTTATACGTTTTTGATCTACTACGCTTGTATCTGGTGTATGCCAGATGTTGGCGTAGCTGTTTGTAGTGCAAAAGGTCGAAAACCGTAGTGCGAATAGTGGGCTCGTAAATAATGCAACTGAATGCCGTTAATAATCACCCTATACATAAGACTAGCTCCAATTTTATTTATCCAAGTCGAAATACAATAATGCGACAGAATACCGTTAATAATCACCCAACACTGCTGTCTTGCCATAGAGCTACGTTTGGATGTAGTAGAAGAAGCACATAACCTCCAGTACTAAACTACTAACACCAGCTTGTATTATTTTCAGATAGTAAACATTGTCAACACATATGAAAGCTACATTAATAATAGCACGAGTAAAACTTGAGAAATTGTTGTCTTAAGACTCTTAACCAACTCAAGACTGCTTCAGTACCAATGTAAAAAAGGCGAACAAAACATTTCACAGTTGCAACTCATCCAGAACAGGAGCATTTTCATGTGAGCCAAATATGAAAGCCAGAACAAAAGGATATGCTATGTTTCTATACCACTTGGTAGTTCTCAGGGCGAAGCAAAACCCTCTGTGCATACTTCGGAGGGGTGCCACCTTTGAGTGGCAAGACGCCGACAACCTGTTTTAATCAAAACAAAGTGTTAATAGTGGTTTTCGATGATTTATAATGCCAAAAGATAGCAGTCATGGTATGTTCTGTTCATACTATCACCAAAATTGTGAAATCTAGAAAATAGCATATGATGATACCAAATCATTCGTGTTAACATATGACATCCCCAAACAGAGACTCGATAAATGGCAAAGATAGAGGTGCAAGTAGGGTGAGAGACACAGAAAAGTCATCTATATTCGAATAACATTTCCTAATCAAGATTGTAGATTGGGGAAGTTTGTTGTCTTATTCCTAAATTTTCTACATTAAGATCGTAAGATGAGAATCACAAACCTTTAGATCACTGAAAGTCTTTGTAGCATTGAACTGCACTGAGATGGGGAAGAAGGCCGACGAATCAGTGGCAGGAACAACAAACTCCATTGATCCACTGTTATAAATTATGATACACAGAACAATGCTTCAGTAACAAGAACTTACAAACCATAAAAATGATTAATGCACATTCAAGTATAAACTAATTCATTACTCACCTGCGATTTGAGTCATCAATGAGGACTATAGACCATTCCAGAGATGAATTCCTCGAATCATACCTGCAACAAGGAAGTCCAACATGACATTGCAGGAATTACCACATCGTACAATTTGTAATAATATATTTAAATGATTAATCACCTCCACTCTCCATCAATCTGATTAACATTTGGAGCCTCTCGAAGAGCAGGCAGAGGAATAGAGATCACAACATGCTGTAGATCAAACGTTGTTGAAGCTTCATACTCAAGGCTGACATAAGTTTCACTTCCAGAAATAGAGGGCCAGCAATTAACTGCAAAATGAGATGTAGCTTATTACAAGTACAAGAAATTAAGGTGCAAAATATTTACGGGTACCAAACCCAGAGCACAAATTCTAACTCACTGGTCAATGGCACAAGTGACTCATCCAATCTATCAATTCTCCATCTTAAGAGGCTAACACCTTCACCGTGACCTGTTGGAAAGGACCTACTAGAATCTTTGAGGCCAAGAATATTTTCATTAGTAAACAACTCCTTGTTAATGTTAGGATGAGTTTTGAACATGACTCCAGGAGTACCACCGGACTCAACCTGAACATGAAATGTAAGGTTACAGCTTAGTTGAGCAGAAATAATTGGTTTAGCAAAAAACAAGATAAAACTAGGTGTTTTGTATGCTTTCCAGCAGCATTCTTCTTCTTATTTTTCAATATAGAAAGACAGGAAAAACAACGGGTAACAAAATTCTTATCAGTAGATACTCATTTCCCTACTCTCATCTCATCCAACTCCTATCAGAGAAGCTCAACTAATGTTCAGATTTCTGGCATTATTATACAAGTTTCGTTTAGTAAACAGTATTTCATTTGGTTTTCAACTGTAAATAACACTGCTTGTGTTTAAGTAAGACTGGCAGAAGTTGAGCTCATGCTGCAAAAAGCACAAGAAACAAAGTACCTGAACTTGGATATAAGCATCTTTTTCTTCTAAAACTTGGAGGGACAATGTCCCTTGAACGTCAAAGGAACTGACTCCACCATCTCGTTTTAGTGTCACATTAACCTTCTCTTCAACAACTAGTGTAACCGGATCAGTTGGAGGTGGAGCAGAAGACTTAGACCTATTAGCAATAGGCTGCACATCTTCAATAATATCTTCACCCTCCGCTTTAAGGGAAGCCAAGAACTGGTTTGTCCTTTTTGTTCCACCCAACTGCATCCCACTACCCTTCGGTGGTGCAGTAGCAGCTGATGTTGGACGACCTGCTAACGTATAAAAGACATGGTGTGACACTTGAATAGCAACTCAAGTAGTACTTTTGTGATCGTAAGATAAAACGCAAAAAGAAGGCATCAGTAAAAAGATCAATGCTCAGAGTTACTTAGAAACCATTTTAGGTAACAAATTCTTCTGTAAAATAAAGAGGTGAGTACAAGAAAGAAAGCCACTTAACTAAAGTAGGTGACTTCAATAGGTCCGTTGACGATAAATAAATGTTAGAACATAGGACAGGAAAGAATGGAGGAAACTCAGGAAAGAGGAAAAAGACATCAAGAACGTTCAACCAAATTAAGGATAGATTAATATACTAAAACTTGATGAATAAGTCATACCTTTGGGCTTGGGAGCATATGAATCCATATCAGTAGCCATTCCAAACCCAGATCCACTGCCAAAACCACCACTGCTGGACATGCTTATGTCACTGAAGCCACTGTCATTCCTTCCAGATCCCATTGATTGCATAGACATAAATCCTCCCTTATCACCTCTGTTCTTTTCAATCTGCAGAACATAATAAAAATGCATCAGTTTCACAAAGCTAAGATCACAAGGATAGAAAAGGAAATGGTAAAACAAAAATACCTTGCTTTTATCAATTTCATTGGCTTTCCGCTTCATGACATCCTTGGTTTCATTGATCTTGCTCTGGATCACCAATTTGTGCAACTTCTCTTCATGACTCTCCATTTCACAGTACTGTTTCACTTGTGCAACAGTTACATACTCTTTGTGTCCAAGTGAAATGACTTCATCAAATGCAAATATTAGCTCAAACGCTGCCCTGCAGACACTTTCTTCATCTAAAGAGAATGCATACTCCGGAACCTATTCATGCTTAAGGAATGCACATAACAAACGGAAGATGTTTGTTTCATCAAAAAATATCCTTTAGAGTAATCACTATAATATTACAGCATAAAGATTTACAAATGTAAGCATTGATCAGATTCTATAATAACATGGAATGTGCACAAGAAAGAACAAGTTAAGGGTCAATGCTAGATCAAATTCTTATCGACATTGTTAGATTGACTCCTAAATCTGAATAAATACACCCATATTAACTACACTTGTTTAGGTGTCTCTCAAGTACCTGAAATCCCTCTTCCTCCTGGTCAATGACCATCACATTCACATAATCACATCGCTCATTGCAAAACAAACAACCCCCTTCCATTATAGCCCTGAATTCCCCCGCCATCCAAATGAGTTCAAAGACATAAAAGAAGGGAGCCTTAAATTACTGAATGAGGCTGGAAAGTCACTGAAGGTAATGGTGTTTGCAATTATAGATTCTCAGCAGGAAATAAGTGATGGTCTTAGGTGGAGAAATGTTGAGACAACAATGATCAATAGTATGACCTTATGCTTTTTGCATGAATTAGAAGCCAAATGCAGGAATCTTTGTAAGAAAGAACATGAAGGATACAAGCTTAGACAGAAGCCTCAAAGTCTCCAAATCTTCCAATATGTTACTCTGTTTGGTTGTGACAAGAAGCAAGTATAGAGCTTCCATTGGCTGGTATACATATCGCACATTTTCAGTCTCAACATATGTATGCTGCTTTCCTGTTCCAACCAACTTGGGGAAAGCTGCCAGAAGTCCCTCGATCCTTATCCGAGTCATGTCCACAAACTCTCTTGAGACCAGAGCTGCAGACGTATAGAACAACAAACCAAACAGAAAAATCCAACCTCAATTAAAAGTTTGAAACAAAGCCACACCAAACCGTAGACAATTCAATTTGGCTAAAATCAAATCACCCTGATCTGAAAGGAAATGTTTCTAAGAATCTAAGCCCAGAAAGTTTTTCAATAATATGTTAAGATGTTCACTCCGTGTCTATATAGCTCAGGTCATACTTATCCAAATAAAACAGTCTTTCTCCATATGTAAGAACAAAGAGTGAGACCAGCTCCTTTGTTAGCTAAAATTTACATTTTGAACAATATAACTGCACATGAAGAAGGAAAAAAAAAAACATACAAACAACACACTGAGCAGATGAAAAAATACACCTAAACCCACTGGTGCATCAATTAGGTGCGCATGCAATCTTTTTTCTATATTGTCAGGTCTTACAAAGTTGTAAGAGAATCAGCTAAGCACATATGTGGAAGAATAGAAAAAGAACTAATTCAGTTAAACACTTAAAATAACAAAAAGATGGTTGAAATATTCTGCAAGAATCACTTAAATACATCCAGTGAAGAAAAGTAGAGGAATTATAGCATACCTTTTCCAGTTTTACTAATTATAGAAGCCGCAAGGACAACCTACATCGAATAGAAGAGAAGATGACAAGTGAATTATAAATAAAAAATTAAATGAAGTCTAACAAATAATCCTGCTCCGCAAGAATTATTAGGATCACACAATGATTATGAGTTTGTTGGCATACCCCTAAATGCTGGTGCAGTTAATTTATTCCATAACACAGTTTAATTCTAGCATGGTAACCCTTGTTCTCTTACAGAGTATTGCTACAAGTATAATTACTTATGATATACTGTATAAAAGGCTGGATTTATAATAAAGGACGCAGAAAGAATAGCAACAGCATGCAGGTTTTATAGTTTGAAATGCAAGAGGCTTACCATCTTGGCAGCTAAGGAACTGATAATCAGGATTTGTCTGCAAATTCCAATAAAAGATAATCAGCATCCAACTAAAAGTAACAAAGTAACACTTATTCGAGCAAATCAAACAATTTTCAGTAGCAGAAATGAAATGACCAAATCGCACACTACAGAAGCACTATATCCAACAAGTTAACGTCTCTTAACAAGTTTGCAGTGCAGATCCAAATAGCTATAGCTGGAAAAGCATAGATGCCAGAAAATGTGGGATCTAGCAAAAACCAATTGCATAACCTACTTTCCTTTACAGTAGGAGACAACTCCAGGCTCTTGTATCAGATCATAAACATGACAGAAACTATATAGCAAGACATAACAATCCACCGTTTTCTCAACCAATTTGTCAGCATTTGTCTCATAATGACATTGGTGAACCCTAATTTCTTTTCTAATGAACGATCTGGCACAAAACCATGTGTTCAGATCTGTTTTAATCTTATAAACCCTGATCCAGCCAAGAACTCGGTGAAGCCAACCTAGATCAAACTCACCATAGATCACCCACAGGCTTACCATATCGGACACTAATCCAATAACCCTCACGGAATTACACAAAAGATATCATCAACAGAGTCAATCAATACGGAAAAATTTCAGAAACCTGAAATTCATGATGAGCAAACCTAGATCTGGCACTACATTACAACCGAAACGACACAAGCGTGCGAGAGATGGATCAGTAGCTTTAGATCTACGAGTATAGTAAATCGAAATGAGAAAATTGGAAGAAAATAGAATTGAAAAAAGAGGCTTACACTCTGATATCAAAATTCTGAAGGCCGAGTTAACGGATCTCCACCAGGAGGAAGCTCGAGAGAGAAAAGAGCGATAAAGAGCGAATGTTTGCTTGAGAGGGAAGGGGGAGGTTTGGGATTAGAGAGTGCGGACTCTCTTTTACTGAAAAAAAGAAGAAAGAAAGTTTCATCTTAGTGTTTAATATAACTATTGAAAAATATAATTATTAAATTAAAATGTTATAATTAATAATTATTTAAAATTTAATACTACTTATCTTATTTCTAATTAATAAATAAAAAAGTTTACATAAATTATATCAATATGTACAACTTTAAACAACATATATTATATAACTCACCAATAAATCATTATCTAACATTTTAAAATGACAAATATTTTTTAATAAATGGTATTTATTTTTTAACAAAAAAATATTAATTAGAAATGTTGAATTATTAATTGTGACGCCTTTTAGCCAATAGCTACTAAGATAAATTCGAAATATAAATAGTTTTGTATAATAACAATCCTTTTGGTCTTAATTAAAGACAAACGATTTTTATTGAGCATTAATGATCATCATACTTGTATGTAAAAATGATGACCCCCAGTTGTATTTTTGTTATGTACTCTGTAAATCATACTCCACTTTGAGTGGAAAACTTTACATTTCTCTTTGAGAGAAAGAAAATGCTCGGATTCTATACAAAGGATTTTTAGAGTAAAATTTATTGATTTTGCACTTGAGAGTACTCATGTACATATTTATATTAAAAAATAATTAAATTTAGAAATTATTTCTAATTATTTTACAAAATTGGAATAGGTATTTTTTTTAACAAAAAAAATAAATTAGTAATTAAAAATAATATTACTAGACATGAAACATCTATTGTGTGTCATAGGCATACACTGATAGAGCAGAGATCGGGATTGACTCAAAAAACACAAAACACACATGTTAACACACAAACCTATATCATAAATATGTAGAAATAACAAGATAAATCTCAAAGGAGCACAAATCTCCAATGAGCCTAATCTCTAGGGAGGACACTCTCTCCCAAAGAGCCGAAGGCAATCGCCCGAAACTTCTACTAATTTTATGGATAATCTCCAACCTAGGGCTATTCCCCTAATTATACTAACTCCCTCCTTATCTCACACTTAACCGTCTTTCATTCCAACACATGGCCCTCTTCTAGAATAACTGCCTAATTTCACTTTATATAATTTTCTAAATATCTTGTATCCTAACAATGCCACCGTCCTTAAACAAGCCTTGTCCTCAAGGCTAGATGCAAGAAATGAGCTTGGACATTCTCAAGCCAAAAACTGATCCTTTGCAAATGTTGTTACTGATTCTTTGTATGGATAATTTCAGCCTTCACAGTTGTTCATCAGCTTCCGCCCAATTCTCATTTCTCTTGCTCGTATCCCGAATATCACTATCAACATATCGTGTAAGCTTTAAATTGGGCTCCGCTATTAGCTTCCCTTCATCAAGGGACATGATGTCCTCTTGAATCAATTCAATGAATTGTCCATGGTGACTGCATTGAGGGTTGGTACTAGGCTGGAAGATGCAACTATAAGCTCCATAGCAGCTGACTGTACCAACTTGATTAATTGTGGATATTGCCTTATCACCCGGGTCGTTGCTTACAGCATCAACACGGCCACTCAGCTAAACATGGATGTTGTCAATACTCACCTTACCGATCAGAAGATGATTAGCTAACTTCAACACTTGATAATTGGTTTCTCGGTCGACCTCAACACTTGTCCCGATTGTCACCTTCTTTCTCAGTTGAATTAGATGTAAGGTCTCGAAGATCACCAAGTCGCCTGGATCGTGGCTGAGCTGAACTAGATAGCAGTCAGGATAATCATATAACAACACACAAGGCCAGATGATTTCAGCACACAACTTCACATTATTAGTTGGAAGATGATGTGCCCTTGTGTCTTCCAGCTTTTGGTTATCTATCAATTCGAACCATCCATTCCTCAGTTTAAGAAACCATGTCCCCGAGGCTGCTATGCATACATTCTCGTATATGTCGCCGGTGTCAAGGGCAAGTGAAGTGGATTCAAGCACAGTTGGTGGGTACTCTGGTGGCCATTGCAGAACAAGATTCCATTCCTCAGAATACCTCCCTTTCCATGCTCTTTTTTAGCTTCATGTGGGTGTCGGGCCTACCTTCGGCGGAGCCCACTAGTCCCACGGCCAGGGCAGGGGGTCTCACCCCATCCTGACATGTTAAATCGGGCCGCTTCGCGGGGCGAAGCCGTGTTTCGATCCCGGGTGGAATTAACACACCCAGCAATCAACTCCAGCGGCTTAACCGTTCAGCTAACATCCCGGGGACCCCTTTCCATGCTCTTGTCAACCCCTTAAAAACAGCTTTGCCCTCAAGGCGGTGTTTAAAATTTAGAGGACACCAGTGAACCCCTTGAATGTCACCGAGATCGTCCCCGGCAGCGTCCGCCTTGCTACCAAGAGAAAGTGGACAGGAAACAACAGGGCAGACAAAAGAGGTGGAGATGAGTTCTAACCTTGAGAGGTTCAGAAAGAAGTCTGGTGGTTGCGGTGGTGGTGACACAAAATTCATCTTCTCGTCGCTGTACTCCAAGCGAATGGAAGGAGGCGGTTCTGGAAGTTGACGATAATCAATTTTTCAGGCTAATTCCCATTGGTTTGTTTCCCAAACTTCAATTTTAGGCCCATGTTTAATTGGTAGAAGAACATGCCCATTTTCCCACTCTAATTCTGTATATAGGTTAAGTGACTGGCTCATCCAAGGAGATGGACATATCACTTCCAAACCCGGCCCAATCCTGTTCTGTTTTTCTCACTCCAATTCTTAAGGCACTCAGATAAGTAGTTGGGCCAAGGGGTTTAGAATACGATGTCGGTTCGGATTCAAACTCACTCGTTCCCATTACCAATAGGATCCTGCAAAGTTAACCCTACATGCTACAACCCAAATAGCAGTTTCAGACTTCACTTCACGCGCCGCCGTTAACACTTGCTCCTTGAAATCTCTTTCAAGTTCTTCCTTGTGCCATGGCTGGTGTTCTATGATGTTGCTGCCATCATCCTCCAGGAACTTGATGTTGATTGTTCTCCCAAGAATCTCGATCATCGCTTCACTCTCGAACCCTGCTTTCACTAGTGCGATGTCGGACTGACCTTCTTCTTCTCCTTTGGAGACCACTTCTTCTGCTGGAGCTTCGACCTGAGCCTCCATGGCAGAGTGTAACTTCTCTTCAATCGCCTCCAAATACTTCCTCAGAATAAAGGTCCAATGCACCACCCTAATCTTATGGTTAGCAATTTCTCCCATGTGTTGAAGTTGTTTATCACTTTCTTCTTCTTGAAGTTCTTCCCACACCACTTCCAGACATGACTCCAACATTCCCACTTGAATTTCGATACTATTCCCTGCAGATTTTGTTATGCTTTCCCCATCAGAAATCCATGAAATGACTGATTCCCTCACTTCCTCAAACCCAATTTTGAATGAAAATCAAAACCTCTTCCAGATTTTTCTCTATCTCCATTGTTGAATCTCTCAACAAGAGCACTAATTGATAGAGCAAAGATCGAGATTGACTCAAAGAACACAGATTACATACGTTAACACACAAACCTATAGCATAAATTTGTAGAAATAACAAGATAAATCTCAAATGAGCCTAATATCTAGGGAGGACACTCTCTCCCAAAGAGTCCAAGGCAAGTGCCCGAAACTTTTACTAATTTTCTGGATAATCTCCAACGTAGGGCTATTCCCCTATTTATACTAACTCCCTCCTTATCTCACACTTAACCGTCTTTCATTCCAACACAAGGCCCTCTTCTAAAATAACCGCCTAATTTCACTTTATATAATTTTCTAAATATCTTTGTATCCTAACACACACTTCCATTGAATATTGTTGGTTGACCTTTTGATCAATTCTTGTTTGAGTAATTGAGATCTTGCAGCAAACAAACCTTCGCCCAGCAACAGCCCGTGCATCTACCATATCAACAGTGACTCAGTGAGTATACACTCACAAAACAAAACAGTGGCCAACGAACAAGGGCAACGGGAGTAGGAAGACAATGATAACAGTTTGCAATAACGAAATAAAGAATCGATTGGAATAATTTGGTACTATCGAGTATCAACCAATAAGCATTGCTAAAACAAAATGAACCCAGCTAGGTGGATAACACAGTTTACATGCCAGCTCAAATACACATTGTCTTCCAAAAATCCTTTGGTAACATTGCCAATCTGATAAAACACTCCTGGCTATAATAAATTCCTTCAACATGATCTTAAATGAACTCCAAAAGATTACCAACGGATGGATTAGGCATGAAAAGAAACTTCTTCATTCACACGGGCAATGCTTGAAAAAAGAAGAAGATTTTCTCAAGCATTAGGTAGGACATCCCCAAGTTAGGCTTTTATTCGTATGACAAATGAACCTGCCAGGGGAAGAAGCACAACAATTTATGAATGATACAGGACAAATTCAAACAGGCAACCAGATATAAGCGTCTTGCATGCAAAGAACACAAACAAGGAATTGAAGTAGTTTGAGTGGATTTGAGGATTACAACTGAATTTACTATCAAAGAGACCAATGCCATTCAGTGATAAACTGATGGCAATTCAAGACATTATTCAGGCAGCATTAGCATGGTGATATTTGGCTAGCCCAGAAGCATATCTTATATTTATACTATACCTCATCGTTGCTTCAATGATGGCCATAGCAAGTTACATTCTATACTAGTTAAACTGCAAATGTTCTACAAATTATGACCAAGCTTTTAAGCAGGAAACCACCTTAAACATCTGAATTACAAAAAATAAATGGGCGAGTACTCACAAGCAGGTAGATTTGAAATATCGGCCGAAACAGCACACGAAATGCCCAAGTTTGTAAGTGCTCCTCTTATAATTCCACAGGGGAAGTAAAGATGCATGCTCGCTGCTTGTGCTGCCTTGTTGCCTGCTGGAGACTCAGGAGCATCTGGAGATGAATCAGCATTATCACTAGATGGATCGGTGGATATATGTGAAAACCAACGAAACCGGCTATCTTGCAGCACAAAGGTTCCCTGCCAGATGAAAATTACAAGCTCCATCATCCATCAATAACTCATCTTCAGGGAGCTTTCATTTAAACAATAACAAACTCATATGAAATATATAATACTAAGCCTACTCTATGGTTTGTCTTCAAGTTGTCAATCTGCTTCTTGAAGATCTCAGTCCAGAAATCCTTGCATATAAACTTGATGGCCTCAAGATGATCAGTAAACCGTGGTCTTTCCATGGTATATCTAACAATAAAAAAAAATTACAAGTCAGTTTGCAACATATTCAGTCAAGGACAAGATTTATGAATCAAGTGTATAAGAATAATTCTCCATAGTAGTCAGTAAAATCATGAAATGAATTGAACTACTCAATGAAGGGTATGTTGGCCATTGTTCCAAGTGTAATCCATGATATTGGGTAATCAATCTAGATTCATAGATAGTAATAAAATTGTGTTTTCTAACACGTGTTTTGGCACCAATTGATTCGAATCTGTTGCTAGTTACTTCTTTCTGTTTTGTAAGTGGTTGTATTTTTCATTTTCTTTCATTTACCCCTTTGTAAAAGGGAAAGATTATGTAAACTTGTTGTCATGTGAGAGAATAAAGAACTTCCGAAACAATATGTCTTTTTGCACTCCATTCTTTTGCTTCAAAATTCTTTCTTCCCTTCTGTTCTTCATTGAAAGTTGTTCAATTAACATTTACTTCTTCAATTGCTAACAGGGCATAGCTAGGGTGAATATGGCAGCTTTTTAAGCACCATTACAATGTATTATGCTTAATTTTTATTTTGTATCATCCAAGCTCGACAAATATGACATCTGAATTTATCACATGATGTATTTCGTCGGAAACTTTCATCACTAAGCTTCCTTCTGTTCATGCCAATTAAAAGCCAAACGCTTGGCATATAACCGATTGAGTTTCAATAATCAAAGCCCTCATATATAAATTAGCAACTCGACAATATGTTTGGTCCAGGAAGGTAATCAAGGATCCAATATGAGCCAGAGCCTATATCGGAAACTGAATATGAAGATTTCATTATCATACATCTAATTCCAGAATTTCCATGTTGCTGGGAAACAAGGCAAACAATTCAGAATTCCTCAACCCGACAAATGCTAACAGATTCATGAAACCTCATAGATCTAGAAAAAAATGGTGGAAGGTTAGGGTTTGAAAGGCCGTACCTCTCGGACAGCTGCTGACCGACCTGGTAGCCAATGGCCTCGATTCTCCGAGCGGCGAGATCAGGCTTGTCGGCGTAGAAGCGATCGCAGTAGGAAGAAACCATCTCTATCAGCAAGCTGTCCACACAGCTCTCTGATACTTCTCGCCCCATCCTCCGTCTCTTTTCCCCTCTCGTTCTCTCTCTTCAGACCTGGATTTATATAGATCAATGACGAGTGCTGGTTTTGACGTTCAACTGTTCGAGTGTCAAACGCACAAGACTTCGATTTTTGTTCTCCGATTACTAAATTGAGAAAACAGAATGGGCGAGAGGAAACACAGATTTTATTTTCCCAAAAAGTTTTAGTCGAATTTTTTTTCGAAGTAATTTTTTCTAGGGGTTTTCGGAATTAGATAATACACTAAATTACATTAACAATTAAATTATAACTAATTTCATTTTCGGGTTTTTACGTTTTAGAGGAAACAATGTCAATGTGTTAGAAGTAAAAAGTAATTTATAATTACAAGTTAATGACATCCAAACAATTATTCTCGTGGAATTTAATCAAATTGATTGATCTCCCCTGTGCTTGCAGTTTTCCTACATATAGTGCAAATCGCATTCTTTGAGAAGTAGGGGAAGTTCTATTAACTTCCCATGGTTTTATATACTTAAGTTATACTGCACCATTGCAACACAAAAAGATGTTATGAATTTCCATCAAAAAAATAAGGCTGTTACTATTCGCATTACGATTTTCGACCTTTCGCATTACAAACAGTTATGTCAATATCTGGCGTACACCAGATACAAACGTAATAGACTAAAAGCGTATAAATACGTGGGAATTTTAAAAAAAGAATAAAGGAGCTACGTCAGAATCTGGCGTAGCATAATTATATATAAAAAAAAACTACGCAAGATTCTGGCGTACGTCAGAATCTTGCGTACGCTTTTAGATTAAAAGTCAGCGTCGCGTCTCCTTTCTTCTTCTTCTCTTCCTTCCTTCCCCGACGGCGGCGATTTTTCTGTGGATCCCGTTTCCGATCCTGATTCCTCTCTCCTCTCCTCTTCCTCTCTTCCTCATTTCCCTCTCTTCTCTCAATCCTTCTCTTTCCATCCAAGAAACGAGCTCCCCGAGCTATGGTGGTGGCGCGACGGTGGAGCAACTTCCGACCACGAAGGCGGAGCAGCTTTCGACGGCCGCCTCGGCTGGTGCCAGTTCTCCTCTTGGCGGCCTCGAGGCTGTTGGTGGTGGCGGCAGTGCTCCTGGTGGTGGCGTCGAGGTTGTTGGTGGTGGCGGCGATTCTCCTGGTGGTGTTGGCGGCGGTCCTCATGGCGGCGCTGCTCCTGGTGGTGGCGCGACGGTGGGGCAGGCGGTGGCTGGCGCCGCTGCTGGTGGCGCAGTTGGTGGTGGTGGCGGTGACGGTGGGGCAGGAGCCGGCGTTCGTGGGCGTCGTACCCGTGGCGTTCGTACCCGTGGTCGTGGAGCGTCCACTTTGGCTCCAGACGCGACGCCTGTCGGGACAGGACGAGGAGGAGGTTTACGACAGATAAATTTAATTTGGCGTAAAATTTTCTCTTTCAATAGACGTTAAATTTGGTTGAGATTAGAATTTATATTTGAAATTTCATTAGACGTTAATTTGGATTTAATACCTCTGAAATATTTAGATAATTATTTAGATTTTAAATTATAAATGCATACATATATTTGGGTTGAAATTATGCTTGAAATGTTTAAATAATTATTTTGTATTAAATGTTTACATAATTATTTTGCCTGAAATGTTGTAAATATATATTTAGTTATATCAATTCATGCAATGATAGTATGTATTCTCTGATCGGTATTTGTATGCCCTGATTGGTATTTTATTTAAAAAATTTACAGAAATAAATGTTTACATTAAAATCGACATTCATAATCTTAAAAATAAATAAATAATTATGTATTAATTAATTTATATTAATTCTATATTTTTTTAACAAAAAAAATTAATTAATTAAATATTAATGAAAATGATATGAAAGTAAAAGAAGATACATCAGTCATTGCATAATTTTTAATTCATTATAAAAAATATTATAATTAATTCAATATAAATGTTTTGTAATTTTGTATAAAACGTCGAAATGAAATAAATAGTCAAAAAATTGTAATTCAATATAAAATAAATATTTGTAAAAATTGTTTGAAATTTATTTTTTTTCAAAATTTGTAAAAAGGCCATACAGCAGTCGTTGCATTCCGTTCGACAGTCGTACAAAGGCTCTCGTCGATTGGGACAGCGACGGGTCATAGGGTCGGCCCGACGCGGTGATGGAGCTACGGCGGATTTAGGTCCGCGACTGGACGCTGCCCAGCCAGAGGACGCTGCCCAGCCAGACGATGCCCAGCCAGAGGACGCTGCCCAGCCAGAGGACGCTGCCCAGCCGCGACTGATCGTGTCGACGATAGTAGCGACACGTCCATGCCTGACGCCGACGCCGCTGACGATGACGGATTCGACGATGAGGTATTGACATTTGCCTTGGAGCGGGATTACTCTGAGGGCATCGATCTGATCGAGCCCCCTCCCGATTCGACGGCCGAAGATTTGGGGAGGGACGATACGCCTTCCTCCCCCGTTCGTGAGCCAGCGGGACCAGTCCCTCCACCTCCCCTGACTTCTGCTGTCACGGTATGTCATCATTTGGATTTCCGGTCCGTCAGATGTATTATATTTAAGTTTATTTGATGTATTTTTTTAATACAACGCTCACAGTTGGTGGCCGGCGAGATGACGACTTATCTGGCCCGGCACGACGATACGCCTCCCCATCTTACAGATCAGATGATTCGTTGGATCGAGTGTCTGATGGGTGACGTGACGCCTTCGGCTCCTCCCATTCCACGCGCGTCCCAGAGATTCCACGAGTCGGTTCACGAGGAGGGATCTGGTAGCGGGCGACGGCCGGACGAGGAGTAGTTGTGATATGTACTAAACTGTTACGTTTATGTCATGAAATATTTTAATATTTTAGTGTTGTTTATTGTATTTTGTTGATTTTATGGTATTATGTATATTGACATATGATATAAGTATATTGACATGAAATATAAACAAAAACTATAGTATATAATTATATTCACATGAAATATAAACAAAAACTATAATATATAAGTATATGCACATGAAATATAAAAAAAACTATATGATATAAGTATATTCACATATGATATTAGTATATTCACATGAAATATAAAGAAAAACTATAGTATATAAGTATATGCACATGAAATATAAACAAAAACTATAGTATATAAGTATATTCACATGAAATATAAACAAAAACTATAGTATATAAGTATATGCACATGAAATATACAGAAAAACTATATGATATAAGTATATTCACATATGATATTAGTATATTCACATGAAATATAAAGAAAAACTATAGTATATAAGTATATGCACATGAAATATAAACAAAAACTATAGTATATAAGTATATGCACATGAAATATAAAGAAAAATTATAGTATATAAGTATATGCACATGAAATATAAACAAAAACTATAGTATATAAGTATATGCACATGAAATATAAACAAAAACTATAGTATATAAGTATATGCACATGAAATATAAACAAAAACTATAGTATATATATAAGTGTATGCACATGAAATATAAACAAAAACTATAGTATATAAGTATATGCACATGAAATATAAACAAAAACTATAGTATATAAGTATATTCACATGAAATATAAACAAAAACTATAGTATATAAGTATATGCACATGAAATATAAACAAAAACTATATGATATAAGTATATTCACATATGATATTAGTATATTCACATGAAATATAAAGAAAAACTATAGTATATAAGTATATACACATGAAATATAAACAAAAACTATAGTATATAAGTATATTCACATGAAATATAAACAAAAACTATAGTATATAAGTATATGCACATGAAATATACAGAAAAACTATATGATATAAGTATATTCACATATGATATTAGTATATTCACATGAAATATAAAGAAAAACTATAGTATATAAGTATATGCACATGAAATATAAACAAAAACTATAGTATATAAGTATATGCACATGAAATATAAACAAAAACTATAGTATATAAGTATATGCACATGAAATATAAACAAAAACTATAGTATATATATAAGTGTACGCACATGAAATATAAACAAAAACTATAGTATATAAGTATATGCACATGAAATATAAACAAAAACTATAGTATATAAGTATATTCACATGAAATATAAACAAAAACTATAGTATATAAGTATATGCACATGAAATATAAACAAAAACTATATGATATAAGTATATTCACATATGATATTAGTATATTCACATGAAATATAAATTTCTCGATTTTTCAGTTTTTCACCCGTTTCTTCTACAATCCTTTCTATTGGGCCTATTTGGGCCAATTTTCTCAATTTTTCAGTTTTTCACCCGTTTCTTCTACAATCCTTCCTATTGGACCTATTTGGGCCCAATTTCTCGATTTTTCAGTTTTTCACCCGTTTCTTCTACAATCCTTCCTATTGGGCCTATTTGGGCCAAATTTCTCGATTTTCAGTTTTTCACCCGTTTCTTCTACAATCCTTCTTATTGGGCCTATTTGGGCCCAATTTTTCGATTTTCAGGTTTTCACCCGTTTCTTCTACAATCCTTCCTATTGGGCCCATTTTCTCGATTTTTCAGTTTTTCACCCGTTTCTTCTACAATCCTTCCTATTGGGCCTATTTGGGCCCAATTTCTCGATTTTCAATTTTTCACCCGTTTCTTCTACAATCTTTCCTATTGGGCCTATTTGGGCCCATTTTCTCAATTTTTCTAGTTTTTCAATTCCTACAATCAACATGAAAACATACACATACATAGACAATATATATATTACAACGTAAATCACTACACTGGAGGATTGGGTGGATGGTTACATCTTATGCGATAATCCCGAAACATTTGAAACCTCGAGTGAAACTGAACATCCCAGCCGTCTACACTCTGGTCTTTGAAACAACGCCAAGCATACGGAGGAGGGGGAACTGGACAATCATCTTTGAGCCACACCTACATACAAACACAAACTTTAACTATTTGTGCATATTGTGATACCCCGTATTTTTGTAAGGTTATTTTGGGAATTTTGGAATTTTCCCGAGTACCCGTTGTGTACGTCGGATTTAATACATAGAGTTTGAGACATTCTGTAATATGCTCTGTATCTGTAATATTTTTCTCAGTGAAATAATATACAGACAACATGCCTTGGATTTTAATATTCGTTCGCGTACGATGATTTGTATCCCGATTTAATGTCATGTTCGTTCAAAGCTGAACGGGCGGGAAAAGCTGGTCACGGCGACCGCCGTACAGTCGCGGCGACCGTCGTCGCGGATCCAAGAACGGCGACCGCCGTACAGTCACGGCGCCCGTCGTCCCAATGCTCGAGGTGGTAGCTGGCGTGCCAGGCTACAACGCCCGCCGTAATTGCCACCGTCGTTGTCCGGCAGTCTTTGCCCGATGGTCGTCGGCGTGGTTCTGGCGAGCGCCGAACTAGCGTTCGTAGGCCCATTTTCGTGCTCCCGATGCTTTGGCTATAAAAGGAGGTGTTGGGGGAGAGATTTGAGCCATCCCAAACACCGAACCTCTGCCAAATTTTCGTGTCGTCGGAGTTGTGTTCGCCGGAGTTCGCAAGCTCTCGTCGGTGTCGTTTGGTGGTGTTTCCAGAAGCCCTTTAGAAGCCTTTTGGTTGCCTTTGGAGGTCAGAACCCAAGCAAGGCGGAAAGGGGTCGAAACGCGCATCGTTTTGGTGAGATTTCTCTCGTTTCAGTCGTCCGTGTTCTTCACGGCGACCGCCGTGTTCTTCACGGCGCCCGCCGTGATGAATGCGTCGACCGCCGCCAAGAACAGCGACCGCCGCCAGTGCCCAGAATGCCTTCGTGGCTTTGGCTTGGTTGGTTGTGGTCATGGCGTCTTTCCTTTCGTTCTCTTTCGTCATTTTTAGATTCGTACTACGGTTATATCGGATCTAACTTAGGGTTCCTTTTATGGGTCGACTCGAAGGTTGTTGTGCTGTCGGAGCTATACCCGTGTCGAGCCCGAAATCCAATTGTCGTCGTTAGGATATTCTGCGAATTAAGGCAAGTGGCGGTTCGCTCTTGCTCGTTCATTCCATATTTACATTAATTATCAGTAGTGTATCTGAGTAATTAATTTGGAATGAATACTCTGTTTGTCTGGAAACGGTTTTGATAAACTGTTTTGAAAATCATATAATAGGTTGTATATCTGTTAGAACAACGCTATTATCTGTGATCGCCTTTCGGGCCTTTATGTGGATTTATCCTGTAACTGTTATTGTGATGTAACTGTTTAGTTAGCACTGTTAAATAGGAACGTTACTCGGACTTTGTCCAGTCGTTTCTTTATAATCTGGTATCGGGGTGGCTCGTCTCCATCTGATACTATTCTAAGATCATGATCGGTCTCTTTCACAAGTGTGTAGAGACATGACACTTAGCTGGTGTCACAAACCTTCCGGTGTACGTCACTCTCGACGAAACGTATACTAAGATGTGTCGTCCCAATGATGGGGTACACATGTAAAAGTCTAATAACGTGATGTGTGTTTTTGAAACATAAATCAGATAAGTGTTACTCGACGCACATAAATAATAAACCCTCGGCGAGTAGTGCAGCTAAGTTATAGTACAGCTAGGAAAACTCGTCTCGACTTTGATCATAGTACGTTCTCTTTCCAATCTGAACTCGCTGTATGCGGTGAGGTTGGTCGTGAACCGAAGCATCTCAGTCAACTTTTAAATCATTGTTGTATGATTCTGTAAACATTCAAGATTTGTCATAATTCCTTAAAGACTCATTTTCGTTGGAGTTTTCTTTTCGAGTCGATTTCTGTGAAGGTTCAGTCTTCCAGAATCTTCTCTTGTGCATACCTCTTGTTTATTCCAGTAGGAGTATGATGGTTGACTATCGTCATCGATTATTATTCGAGAAGCGATGAGTCTAACCTAATACGACTGCTTCGAACCATTCTGCTTTGTACCCTTGCTAGTCTATTCAAGTAGACTAACCCACGAACTTTGTTCTCTGCATGTGGGCTGGTGTCATCCGTTCGATTCGGCACATCAGATCGAAAGTAGCTCAGAAGATTAGAAGGACTATGGAGTCGACGGTGGTTTTTGAACGTTTTAATTATTTCTTTAATCAGGTTGAGATCTTTTGGACAATGACTTTGGTTGTAATGTACTTTCTAAGACTTCCGTTGTATTTGGTTTAAACTCTGTGTTAGCCTATTCGGGATTGGGTTGTAATCCCGTAACTCTTGTTTCCTTGACATTGTTATGTTTTGGAATTGAATGCTTTGATCATTATGTATCATTTGTATTTCATAAATTGTATTTAAACGGTAAAGCCTTGGGTGATCTCGGTAATGAACACTAGGGTCACTGGCGGTAATACCTTTCCAAAAGGGTTAAGTTTTGGGGGTGTTACACATATACTCCTATAGTTTAGTACAGTAAATTATTTAGAAATAGTAAGCTTTACCGGTATGAAGTGGTTCTGAGCCCCTACATGGGCCATCGTCAATATCTTCGTCGGAGGGCCTAAGCTTGTATTACACGCCTTCATTGGTAGGCACAAGCAAGGACCATCCCATGATAAGAAACATAGCGCAACTTGATACGCCGTGGCAAACACCAAACCGATTAGAGGCATGTCGAGCCAATATTGCGAGGAGCAAGGACTTATGACATAGTTCACCCGGAATATAAGATCGTCGTAACTCATTCCCGGTGCTAGTCTGGACAATATTTCCATGTACACATCTCTGTTGTCCAACAACTCTGCCGCTAGATGCATTCGAACCATAGGGTAATAATGCTCTTTGTACCCCAACAGTACATCTAGTGACCGATATCCACAATGCCCGTCTGGAATTACATCTTTCGCCTCCTTAATGTATGGAAACCAAAAGTAATCCACATTCTTAACCCCAAAGTTCACCCCCATATAAGTAATGGGTTGGTCAGGGAACTATGATCCAAACGCTTCACTTTTATCCTTTCTAGGACGGCCACGACCCCTACCTTGGGTCCCATTGTCATTCTCCTTCTCCTTTTTATCTCTTTCTCCTTCTCAAACTCCTCTAACTTGGCCCTTCTATGCTCAAACAAGCTCGGCTCCCTCTTGGTGGAATACTTTGTGGAACCCTTCGGCCTTCCTTTGGAAACGATACCCGTCGGCTCCAACAACGAAGATTCATGCGGATGCTCCAAGTCATGGAACATGTCGGTGACTTGCACTAACGTGGATTTTTCAAGGATCCCATCTTTCTCCTTCTTGTACAATTCCTCAAGTCTTAGTAGGGGAATAGACATTGTTGCATGCTCCTCAATGGTGTCATCACGATAACTCTTATCCCATTCCAGCTGCCTCCAAAAGCGGTGGATCTCACTCGGCATGATCTGTCTCTTATCAACAATAGCCGCCCCAATCTCATGGATGCACGGCAGGCCTTGGCATTCTTTCATCCAGTAATCGTCGCACTCCTCGTTGAAATCATCTATCTCTAACTGCTTATACATATCGAACAACATCCTCAAGCCCTTTTCCGACACTTTGTAGAACAGCTTCGTAAACACCCTTCTCGTTTCTAGTGACACCTGGTTGAAGCAATTTGGTTTTTTGACCCGTGACATCTCCATGCTCGCCCTCACCTGCCCGATTTGACCTTCGATTGCATGGTGGATCCTCAATGCCATCCTGTTAAAACCGCCAACACTAGAATCCACAATATCCTTCAACACCCTATGCATACCCTCAACCCTATCAAAACAAAAAAATTGCATAGTGCTAGTAAGAAAGTATGACACCGAGCCCTAGGCCCAATAAACATCCCAGAAAAATGAAAAGTGATACATACCTGTTTGAAGTCCTCGTGAAAAAGTGAAGATGATGATCTGTCCACGCTCTAAGTATGTTTTCCTTGTAAGGATTCAACCATTGTTTCTCAAGGTATCCAACAAGGCCACTCTTCCACGATTTCCTAAGTTTTTGGAGCCTCTCTTCGTAGCTTTCCTCCGTGGTTGAACACCAAAGTCCCCAACATTGGCCGTAAAAGTTGCTAACTTTTTTCGAATCCTTCAAGATTGGATTAGCATATGCCTCGATGTTGTGTTTGATATGCACTCAACACAAAAGGTGTTTAACCCGATCTTTGAAAACTATCCGAATTGCATTGATGAGGGCCTTCTCTCGATCAGTCATTATGGCCGTCGGCATTACTCCCGCCTCTTGAAACAAATACAGAAGCTTTCACATTATGAATCCGTAATGCAAACCATCTTCCTCTCGCGTAAATGCATAGGCGATGTTGAACGTCTTGTTAGTGCATGTAAAACCGACAATCTCCACAAGAAGCGTGCTATACCTAAGGATGAATGTAAGAAAACAAAAGCGTATAAGCCATTTTAGATCATGTATATTACGACTATATTAAATTGTAATAAACATAAAGCCATTATATACCTATTTGTCTTGTATATGGCGTCGATAACTACCACGTATGAGAACAACTTCAACAGGTGAAGCGAGTCAGGATGAGCGAAAAATAGGATATCGATCTCAGACGTAGACTTTTTCCTCAAAGGATGCACTTCGTACCTGTTTTCTTTGAAGAAATTTAGGGTTCATTGAGTGACCGTCATTTCCCCACGATCCTCGTAGTGCATCTTTTGTAAATAGTTGGAAACTTGTTTCCTTGATGTTACATTTTCGGGGTTCAACTTTCTCAACTGCGCAACAATAACATTCGGCCGATTGAAAATCTCGCCGGAACTCCTGACAATGCACTGCTCATCAGGGGTCATTCGACCCATGTATGGATGCCCAAGGAAGGTAGTCGGAAGCTTATGGTTGTGTTGCCCGCTCAACACATTCAAGATCCATTTATGAGTCTCTACTCCCGGCTTCTTTTTCATTCGAAGACCGTACAACTCAAATGTGCACCCAGACTTCTTCGATCTACTTTCACGAATTACCACAATAGCCTCATTTCTTCACTAACTTTCTTCTTCTTCCCCGATCTATATTCACCAAAGTGCTCGCACGTCAAACTAACATGTCTTTCATTACTTCGGCGAATGACTAGAACCATCATCAACTCTTTGCCCCTCTTCTGAGCCCAATCAACCAACTCCTGTCGGCTATCCCACTTTTGATTCGTACGAAATTCAGATCCATAATCTTTACCCTATTAATGTAAATACTAATGTTATTCATTTGCATTTAATGACATCACACTATCTCAATCTCCAAACTTAAAGAACTACTATTTTTAACTACACATGCAATATCAAAATACCACATAGAATATTACAAACCTAAATCGCGAGTCAAACTATATTTATCCTCACTTCTCTTAATGGCATTTTTAATGTAAATACTAATGTTATTCATTTGCATTTAATGACATCACACTATCTCAATCTCCAAACTTAAAGAACTACTATTTCTAACTACACATGCAATATCAAAATACCACATAGAATATTACAAACCTAAATCGCGAGTCAAACTATATTTATCCTCACTTCTCTTAATGACATTATTAATGTAAATACTAATGTTATTCATTTGCATTTAATGACATCACACTATCTCAATCTCCAAACTTAAAGACCTATTATGTCTAACTACACATGCAATATCAAAATACCTCACTTTTCTCAAAATACCGCGTACAATTCACAATATCGCATGCAATATTACTATAACTAATTCATACATATCTATATAATGCAAATATCAAGCCTTTTACGAATTATGAAATACTAACCGCAAAATTGATGGGGTTGAATTCTTCATCACTGCTCAAATATTCTTCATCGCTACTCCAATAATCGTTTTCGGTATTTTCCATTTTGGAAAAATTGTATTAGAATGTGTGCAAAAAATGAATGATTGAGTTTGGGTATATATAAAAGGGTATTTCGGTCGTTGGAATTATAGCCGTTGGGCTACGCAAGATCGTGGCGTACGCCAAATTCTGGCGTAGTGACCAAAATTCAAATCCCCCAACGGCTATAATTCCAATGGTCATAATGGAAGAGCTACGCTAGATTCTGGCGTAGCTCCTTTATTCTTTTTTTTTAAAAAAAAATTCACACGTATTTATACGTTTTTGGTCTACTACGCTTGTATCTGGTGTACGCCAGATGTTGGCGTAGCTGTTTGTAGTGCGAAAGGTCGAAAACCGTAGTGCGAATAGTGGGATCGAAAAAGAATGTTATGAATTGCATTCTTTTTTGTGACCTAAATTACAGTGTCGAATATGGATTGTGATTTGTGAAGACACAAGGATCCAAGTTCCAAACTGAATCTCAATAATACATAGTAGGACAGCATTACCTCATGACCTCCATTGCAACTGAAGTGCAATGGAGGTGCAACTGTGCTGTTATAAAAGCTTTAGTTAACTCTACTAACACAGGCCATTATTTCGACGTTGGTGCAATACTAGCGCTCCTACGACCCTTGCCATGCGACAACATTAGTAGGAATCAACCCCTTTGTGACTACGTCATGTGTGGCTCAATAATATGAGCATTGAAGAACTTGGTGCAGATTGCAGTTATAATAAGGCATCTACAAATGTACCATGGTGGGTATAAACTGGACAAAGCAGACTAAGTGCAAGTAGTAGTACGCAAAGCCAGGCTAAAAACAATGTTCAACTATCTTCCTTTAACTGAGCTCTTCCAAACTAGCTTGGATCAATTCTTTGGTTCCTTGATTGTTCTATTTCCGCCTCCTTGTACATTCCAATAAGCTCTTCAATAGAATCACTACAGTTGCACCAATCCAAACATGCATCTTGAAATTGATATGCGGATATGCCTATCACTACAGGAGTCTACAGCATCATGAAGATGTATTGATAAAGCATGACTTCAATACTCAGTTAAGTAAATACATGACAAGAAACTAAAAACCAAATCTCTGCATTAATCAAAACAGCAGTTCTTCACGCACCATTCTATTTTCAACAGCCTATTTTCTACTTGCTCACATACACACTGAATCAAGAAGTTCACTAAAATTAAACACACCAGCTAGAAAAATGCAATTCTTGCAGTCACAGAAAACCAGAGTATGAAAAGAAGGACAACAGAATAAGAAGAGAGAGTTTCTTCCTTTAGGTATTATAATATCCTAATACATGAAATGAGCTCTATTTAGAAGTAAAGAGCTCAGTACACAGCTTACAACTATATACTGAAGCTTTCACAGATAAGTATTCAGGATTAGATAACTAATCGTCTTGTTTCTTTCTTGGCAGGAGACGAGAAAAGCAAAATATAATACCAAAGCAACTTTGAAATCGGAGTTGGAAGCATAATTGCAATCCACCACCATACAAAAAAAACAACACTAGTATGCTTGTTCAAAATTCATCCCAGTCAAATCTCAAGCATTCTCCTCAATCATCTGTCTCCTACAAACAGTTTGACTAAATCGCAAGATCAACGAAGGTAAGCTGGGATCTTAATGCGAATAAAGAGCATACTCATAACATAGGCAATCACAACCGACGAAACCCCAGCGGAGGCGTACGAAACCCTAACGCTCTTCGCTCGATTGCGATCGAGAGCCAGATCCATGAGCACAATTCCCATCCCGCCCAGCACGAACATGAACCCCGAAGAGAGGCCTTCGATGATGTACTGGCCATTGACGCGGCCTGGGAGGAAGACCACGGGGCGGACGGCGCCGGTATTGCGGTCCTGGGTGGATCCGATCCCCGGGGGCTCGACGATGACATCATAGACAATTCCGGAGACGACCATGAAGTAGGTGAGGAGGATGAGAGCGTAGACGGTCATGGCGGAAGGTAGGGTTAGGGTTGGGAGTTTCAGGCGGAGGCGCGGCGGCCGGAGAAAGGAGTACGGGACGAAGCGGAGGAGACGAAGCATAGGGTCTTGGGAATCAATGGATTCCATTTTTTCCTGGTGAAATTGAATCTGGGATGGATTTCCGACTCCGATCAGACTTACACTGGGATGGATTTCTCTTTCCCAATTTCGCTCTTTGACATTTACGCAGTTGTTGGCGGACTTCCTGAGCTGCTTGTTCAACGTGGGCTGGGCTTAACATCACATATTGGGCCGATAAGAAGGCCCAGTTCTTTCTTTTTTTCACAAAAATAGCAAAATGGACAAATTAAATACTATTTGTCATGACTCATGAGATGGTAGTTTTTTTTTTTTTTTTTTAGATGCTTCGCCCGGTTCACTCTACGTCCGGATCAAATTTTGATTGACTACCTTTCATTCGTCAAAAAGACTCGAACTCGAGACCTCTGAATAAAACGCTTAGGGACTTAGCGTTAATATTCACTAGACTAACTAGATGTTGGTTCTGTTGGTTGAGAACTTGAGATGATAGCTTTTTTAATTCTTATATAGCATCAATAGAAAATGGAACATAGTTGATGATTAAGGCGACTTAAAGCAAGTGAGGGAATGAGTTCATTGCTCTCCATGTTTTCATACTTCATACCAAGATATTATTCATTTTTGTAAGAGAAATATCAGTTTTTTTATTGCTCTGATTACTGATATAATAGTATTAATCATTGGTTGAAATAGTACTCTCTATCAACTTCGAAGTGTATATACAGGGGTCCATGGTACATTGCTACTTTTCCTACACAACTCTACGACTACCATTTTCACGCGTGTTAGTATGTTTTGCAAGATAGTACACAAACTCGGAATTACTTGACACCTGTAGGCAAATAAGATGGTTTGGAAGAAAGAAGTAATTGCAAAAAATATGTAATTTATGATGGAAACACAGGGGGTAAATTGAATTTGATCCTTAACTGGAAAAGAGAAGTGTGCAGAAACATCCCCACAATAATAATATTGAATATCCCTCGCCCCTCGGTTCATCCCCACAACAATATTAATTAAATACTTGTTTCAATAACAAGTAGTGGGTAGTTGGATCGGATCGGATCGGTTAAAGGCTAATTTTATTTGCTTGGCACGTGATTATTGATCAGAGTCATTGTCCATATATTTGCGGGATTTTTGCCACAAAATGGTGTCGATGCCCAGCTTCTTGAGCTCCATCAGTCCACGCTCAACTGCATAACACACACAACAAACCAAACCAATTTATCATGTATGATCAGTTAGAAAGCATACAAGCAGTAACTGATTAAATCTATTGGAGTACCATCGACAGCATCATGAGAGTTAGTTGTGTGACTGCTTTGGTTGATCCACGTCTCCAAACGCTCTTCTGCAATTCCGCCTTCTAATCCATGGTTTTTCGCTCTTCTCCAGAAATAGGTAAGCCAAGCCTGCCACTTTTATCATTCAGAGAAGGGAAATGCAGAAAAAAGCAAAGTTGTTTCAAATTAAACAACCCAGGAAAAGGATGTGTATACCAGCTTAAATTGCACATCTTCAGCCTCATCTTGGCTCAACTCTGCAAAGAAAAGCAACAAACACATATTTTCTTGTAAATAAGTTGGAGAGACTGTTATATATAGAGAGAACAATGAAAAGATTACCAAATGGATCTCCAAATTTGTGCAGCTCAATTGGTGATTTTGTTTCATCTACTTCCAACAGCCAAAAGAAGTTTACAAGGTAAGATAATTAATACAGTATGCAAACCACTAAAATTCTACACTCCAGTTTCAATGAATATAAACCTGAAAAGCCAGATTTCGGAAAATTTTGCTTTCTCCTTTGGGCCATTTCAAGCAAAACAGCATCTTCTACCTTCAAGAATATAGTAACTAACAAACGTAAGATAGAATACAATATACCAAAATCTTGACATGTGTTCAAGGATAATGACAACCTTGAGTGAAGCAAGTTCTCGGAGACCCTTCTCAACCAAAAGCATGCTCTCAGCGTTGTGTTCTCCGAAAATTTGATTCACATCCCGTGTAGCTTTTTCCCTTTCCTCCAGATCACAGTTTATTCCTGAGATAGTGGACATATGTAGCATGAATCTAAACATAAACCCGGAAATAAAATAAAAGCTTAACCGAAAAAAAATATACACCCACATGTGTACCTTGGTGATTTTCTTTCGCCTTCTGTCCAGCGGATAATACTACTTCAAGAGGGAGTGGAGCCCATGATGACCAGTATTCATGTTTTTCTCCTGCTATGTCAGGATGAATACCTTCAACAAGATCAAGAATTAGACAACCAAAAGTATTTATGTCGTGTTCAACCACTCTTGTGGTCATCATTTTCGGAAGTAATTAGAGAAAATACTTACCATACTGAGCACATAGACCCCAATAGCGCGCAAGCCAACATCGCTTGAGAACGACCTCTTCCTATAGAAATAATGTGACCGCATTAGGATAAACATACTTGAGTTCAAGAATAGAACATATAAAGGGAAAGAATGGAAGAAGACAGGAAACCATTTCTTCCTGAGTCAACACTAATCTGTGAACTGCAGACTGAAGAGATCTTAATTCCGTTTCGCATTCTTGGAGTTGCTCCAGAGCAGATGCTGACTCCTCTTTAACTGTCTGCTTACAGTCAGAATGATTTTAAAGTAGATTGTGTAATGATATATCCAAAAGGGGGAAGGAAGTTTTGAAATCCACCTCTCTTTGCAAGGATGTTCTTTTCCTGCACAATTAATAATGTCAAAGAGAACTTAAGAATTTCTTTTACAATAAAAACAATTGCAAGTAAATGATAGTGATCTATGAAGTTTTTCATTGCTTGCCTGCTTAGTAGACGAGAGTCTAAGGATACGCCTTCTCCCACGGTGGCTACCTAAGATAATCAACAGCAAAGTCTAAGAATATTTGCTCTTTTTTCAGAGGGCACCAAAATAATAACATTTTTTCTTTTCAGAGGCAGTAGAATAAGGCATTTAGGCTAAGTTCACATATTCTTCTACCTTACTAACAAAGCAACGATTTACCTGTGTTTCAAGTTGCTTAGCCCTTGCCTCAGCTTCTTCGCATCGCTCTTCAAGAAGTTGAAGCTGAGGGGATAAAAAATAACATGAAATGCCTTGCACGAAACTTGGAATAGTATAACTTTTCCGTTTAGGAACAAAAAATTTACATTACACTTTTGCATTCACCAGTGCAAATGGTTAATGTTGTTTGAATAAATAGTCATATAGGAAGTCGAAAAAGCATAATGATTTCGTTATAGACACAAAAATGTAGAACATCTTGTCTCACCTTTTCAACTAGATTATCATTTTCCTCTTGTAACATATCAACCTACAAAAGAAGGTTGAAGGATACCCATCAAACCAATTTTCATATCTCATAATTCAGAAACTTCTAAAAATTACTTAAAAGTTAGAACAATAAAAACAGACAGATAGATACCTCATCTTGTAGAGCTGAAGTATCGCGAGATTCTGCAGCCAGAGAATTCCATTCTTTCGGTTCTCCAACACTCATCCTTCCCATTTTTTGTTGCTTAAGAGACAAGGGTGTGGAAGACATAATCCTATGTACTGTCTTGATTCCTGAAAGTGGACGGTTAGGCGGCACATGCAAATGATTCTGTTCTGCAGAGGTTGTGGATACAGCTGCTCGCCCTGCAGCGGTTATGACACGAGAAGAAGGCGGCTGTTCTGTAGAACTGACATTCTGAGATGAGCTCATAGATGAAGTAGCAGATCGAGCTGAAGGCGGTTCATTAGGCCTTGATGATACTGATGGGCGGATAACACTAGATGGCGACTTTGGTTGAGGATGCTCAGCTGGTTGACGAACTAGCTAATGGAAGCAAAGAAAACAAAAGTAAGTCCTCACGATAATGCATTAAATTGTCAATTTAATTCAAGCTAATGCAATTTAATGCATTTTTTCGGATATACAAACCAACCCTTAGTTGCAGAATATTGTAAATTCAAACTGAATTACCACAGATGGACGAGGCCTACGCGCCCTTCCTGCAGAAAGTCCTAGACCAGTGACATTACATTCAATAGCTACGTCGTCGTCCTCGTCATCTTCAACGTCCCCAGAATTATGAGCCATCACCTTTGCTAGCCTTTGTGCTGCAGCGGCGGCTTGCAGATTCTGAGTCTTCTTTGACAAGACAGAGGACGATCTTACATGGCGATTCAGAGGTAACACTGTAATTGGAGACCCGGTAGGGCTATTCACCCCTGTCCTTGATTGATCCATAACTGTAACCTAATTACTGCAAATTGTAAAAACTAGTAATAAGTTCACACATGCTTAGCAGTTACTGTCATATTATTTGGTTATATGTTGCACAATTAGCTTCATCTGTGTACAATTATGCTTAAGCAAAGAAAAAGTAACATAATTGTGTAAACTTCTGAAAAAAATTACATGCAGTTTCCCCTTTCACCTGTCAATTTCGTCTATATATTGTTTTCAGACACCAGATGAGCTAATTATCTTAAATTTAATCAACCACAAGCAGCAATGTATGAAATTGCAATTCGAAAAAGAATCTGATTGCATGAAATCCAAGTGCAATATACATAAGACTTAGACAGCTACGCAATTGTGCGATTCATGCAAGATCGAAATGAGAGAGGGAAATTTCGTATGAAATGAGAATTAAAAGGAAATAAATCATTAAATATCAATCGAGTATAGACAACGAACCTACTTAGCCAAACCGAATAGTTAACATTTTCACAGTTTTGGTTAATTTCTCAGTTCTTGCACCTATTCTTCTCATTTTTCTGGCCGTCGCCATTTTTGCGTAGTCGTTGCCTTGTTGTCGATTCATCCGAATCTTCAGCCGCCTTTGAATCTGAAAGTTGTAACTGTCGCTAGAGAAATATGACAGAGAAGATCAAAATTGGGGCGAAATTCATATTGCGCATTTATACTACGAACAAAATAGATATATAGTCCAAAATTCCACTAATGGGATTTCGATAGCCCATTTAGAAACTTAAAAACAATGTTTAGGCCCGGCCCATTGTTCATGGGCCCCACAACCTACGTTTGTGGACAGGAATATTTTTCCCATTTCCCCTTTTTTCCTTTTTCTTTTTCAAGAGTGGTTGTTCATTTTGCTTGCGACCTGACCAAACTGTCAATTATTGAAGTCGCGACTCGTAACTACCCTTTCCGGCAAAACAGAGAGAGAAACTTGTTGTTTAGGGCTTTTCTGTAGATTTCTGCGACATCAAACAAAACCGAGATTTGATTTCTGTCAACAGCTTTGATTACAAAAAAAAGCCCTAAATTGATCGCCCAAATATGCCCTCCCGCCTTCAAATTCCAATCGATTCGACATTTACGGCGGATGCGGCGGCTCCGGGGGGCGGATTTGATGACTTCGGACGCAGACTCTGCTGGTGGTTGTGGGAGTGCCACGGATTCTGGCATAACGTTGCATTGATCTTACCATCGGTGTCGTTCGTGCTCTACTTGGTGCTTCAAGCGAAGAGGAGCTGCAAAAAGCTGTCAATTGGGAGGTCTCACATTATCAATTCGTACTATGGGATTGTTTGGCTTGTTAGCCTTCTCAATCTCGCTTGGTGCTCTCTTCAGGTCTCTGTCTATCCTCTTCTTCAATCGGGTTTGGTTAAATTGTGAATTTTGGGTGCACAATTTTTCTGACCTAGTTAGCATAGGCCAATTTTGTGCTGATTGCGTTTCACTGATGTGTTTAATTGCGTGATCTTCTACAAATTCGTTCGTTGATTGAACGATTTCTCAGCTCCCTAGTGATTACTATATCCCGAAGTGGTCGTTTGGGTAATTTTATGGATCAATTGGAGAGCAAGCACTGATTTGAAGGGTGTCTTGTGATTTATTTTCTGATAATATATGACTCCTTTAGTAGTATATCAATGAAGTGTGGCCTTTTAGTCAGCAGCCTAGCACTCTAGAGATATCCGGTTTTTTGTTTAGGTAAATTTTATTGAATTTCTATGGAATGATTATGGAAAACTTGAAGGTAGGTGGAGAGGCAAGAAGCAGGAAAATGCAAGGTTGCATATTTATATAGTATGAATATATCAACTTTATAGAACCCTTTGAAATTTGAGAGGGAAGATATCATCTTTTACTGGTGGTCTCATGCTGAAATCATTCAAAATTTCGATACAATTTATTTGTTGAGAAATGAGAATGCACTTGGTGGAGAATGGAGATGGATGAGAGCTTTAACTTATCCTTTTTGTTGCTACAACATGTTACCTTTATTATCAGGGCTATAGATTAGGAGTTCTAAGTTTTGTAATTTGACATCATATAAGCACGAGTTGATGCCCACATATTGGCTATTTGTCAAATATTGGATATTTGGCAATTTACATGTCAAAAGAGACTCATTTTTGTTCTCAGGTGCTTTCTTTGTCTAGATGATGATTTTTAACCAATCACTTGCATATTATATAGTTATTTGTAATTTATGTGGGTGCATCCTTGTGTTATGCAAATATGCATCCTGTATAGCTGCGTGCGCTACCCCTCTGGCAATTGTTCCCTTGCGGCCTTGCCTATAATTTAGTAAATGATATGAAACTTGTACTTACAAGATGGTCAAATTATCCAAATTTCTAAATCACTTCCTTAAGGTACATTCAAAAAGTGACTCTGACTGGTAAAGACTGTTAGTACTTAGTAATGGTATGAGTTTTCGTACTTTTGCACTTTCCTTGGAAGAAATGGATTAGCTGATAGACTGCTTGTTTTTGTACCTTTCTATAACTCAGGTGTGGGAATGCACTCCAGATAAGGCAATGGCATGGAATATCTTATCTTTGTTCACCACTTCCGGGATGCTGTTCCTGGAAGTTAGCTTGATTGCATTCCTACTTCAGGGAAATTATTTGAATGGGTTGGAAGCTTTAGCAAGAACTTTTGCTGTTTCTGCAATGATAGTTGGTTTTGATATTGTTCTAAAGGTACTGCTCCTTTTTCCCGCATTTCTGTTCTTCTATTTTAACACAAATACAAATCAATGTAGGTACTTAATTTGGTTCTTCCATGTGAAATCCTTCTAATGGTCCATTGGCGCCTTTTAAGTTGTGACTTACTAAAATGTGTCACTTTCTTGAAGCTTCTAATAAAATGGTGATCATGTGAGAAATGGTTTTGTTAATGCAGGGAATTTATGTTTTTGGCTTTGGAATCCCTTTATTCATTGAGAATGATGATGCCACACATCGGGTGAAATTTGATTTGTGGGCTGTGCACAAGTTAGTGCTTACTGTGGTATATGCAGTAATTCTGTTCATGTACCATTCCAAATGGAGAGAGAGATTACCTGGTAAGCTCTGCATAAGTTAAGTTTTAAGTTTGTGATAGCTGTTTGCTTGCAGATAAAAATGATATTTCCCTACTCTGAATCTATAAATATATATATATTCTACAGCCAGACCTGCATTTCAGAAGTATATCAAGGTCATGCTCATCATAAATGCACTGGCAATATTTGCTTCTCTGCTCACTGGCAATGGAGTTGGATTTGGATTCTGGTATATAACTGTACTCTTAACACTTTCAAGAAGGACTCGCTTTCTGGACCCTGGTTCATAAAAAAATCTAACCTTGTGCAGGCTATATGACATCACCATCATCTGCTACCACACACTGTATCTTCCTCTTCTATATGTTACCTTTTTGGCCGATTTCTTTCAGGTAACTAACCTGGTTAGCTTTGTGGCTAATATCTGTCTTCTGATCCATCAGCAGTTTATTAAGAGGTTCATGTCTTTATTGTAAACAGGAGGAAGACCTGAACTTGGAAAATGTTTACTACTCTGAGATGAAGGATGCCGGCTTTTTCGAAGCAGATTGGGAATGATTTTGCTAAGCTGGCTTTGTAGGAGCGTAATGAGTTGTACATGATGTTGTCAAATATGTCCGTATCTACTGAAAACAAATGCTGTGTGATCTGAGTCTGGTCACTTTCGAGTCTCAAACCCTGACAGTCATGGTCATTGCCAAGCAAAACAAATATGGTTGATTGCATTCAAGTTGAATGCCAATGGCCTAGCCATCAATTCATTCAGTCTTAACTATAACTGAAAATAAGCCAATATGCTTTATATAAATGTATTAAAAGACCCAAACTGTTGAACCAACTTTGTCCACTTGAACCTCATATACTATCTCTATTCTCCCTAATTGATTTTATTGATATAAAATAAAGATTAATGAAATTTAATTCTCAAATCTTATAAATAGATCCCTAAGGAAGATATCAAGCACTCGGAATTCAGAAATTGAAAACATAAACTAGTTTCGGTCTACAGTGAATAACTTGTGCTCACACACAACGCGCAACTACTCTCAACCTATGCACTTGCATAGCATAACAAGTGAAATTCCAGGACTTTTTCTCTACTTTTCCAAGAGCTTCTCAATCAGATCAGCTGCATCCTGAACAGTTGTAATGGTTTGGGCACTCTCCTCTTCAACACTGATACCGAATTCCTCTTCGAGCCCCATCACGATCTCGACCTGCAACGCAAAGGTTACAATCATGAGGTTGTTCTTCCAAAAGCCAAGGCATAATCAATCAGCGAACCTATTTCCCTACATTACAGAATCCAAGTAGAGATTGATAAACTGCTATGTCACTGAAAGACGGCACCATCTTTGACTTACAGTGTCCAAAGAATCGGCTCCAAGTGCAGTAAATTTTGAATCACCAGTAACCTCAGAGGTATCAGGTAATGCCAGCTGCTTCTTCACAATGGCACAGACCTTATCAACTGTCTCTGGTTTGGCCTGCTCGTTGATATAAATTATGGATCAAACAGAAGCAGGAATGATAATTGTATAATTAGAGTATTTATAAAGCAAGTAAATCAAATGAGACTTAATCGATTTAGAATAGTTCACTACACTGAAGAGTTTTGTGGGTAGTAGTATAAGCCAGCTAAGACAACACAAGTTGCAAATATACAGAACGAAACAAAGATAAAAAAAATTACATACAGCACAAGAGATTCTCAAGCGAAGTGGAACTCTCTGTGTGCTTCTCCAGGATGCAATGGATGGCTTTAGACCATTGTTACTTGTAATCTGCTCAGAACAAATTTCCAAATCTTACATTAGTAATCAATTCAATAGTAGCAGGCATCATCACTAGCCCATTCAAGAAGAATCATGAAACCATCTTAAAATATATAACGCACCAATCTAATCAGACAGAAAAAGACATCTCTTAACAAGAGTAAAGCACAAAGTCAATTGCATTCGCCAATTCTACCATGAAATATCCTTAAACGGATACAACGAAGTAGTTGAGAATCACCAATCACAAACAACTCAATATCGCATACTACAATTCACAAATTCAACAGAAACAGCAACGAAAAAATACAAAACATACACACCTTTATTCACACCAATTAGACATAAACAATTAAGACCACTTACACGGATCAAGAATTGCGGAAGGAAAGAGAGGGAATTCTATAGCTAATCAACGATATCAAAACTAAGAAGCAGCAACAACATAGATCAACGAAGGGGAAGAGTGATACCGAGCTCTGGAGGAGCACGCGAGGACGGGAAGAGGAGATCGAAGCACTGGAGAGGGAAGCCATGGAATTTGAGAGAGAGGAGTGATGCAGAAACGGCGACGGAGAACACGAGGAAAGTGAAAAAGCGGAGAATCGCATTAACAGAGCTCGGTATATATACCAGTGACCTGGAATACATCGAAATCGAACTACTCACTAACCACTGAACTAAATGAATGATATTATTGTTGAGGCCCAGTTGGGTTAATGGGCCTGAATTAATTAGGCCCATTAAGCTTGAGAGAGATTGTTTTCTACAGCAAAAAAGTCTACGAAGAAGTCGTCTCCTACCTAAAAGCTTTCTGGTCCAGTCATTAGGCAATCCATTCCCACATATATTCAATTTCAGCAGTGCAACACAAACCTCTTCGTTCACTCTCTCTAATTCTTAACTCTCCACAAAAATGGCAGCTGAAACTGCTGTTCTTGTAACCATAGCTACATCGTTAGCGTCTGGCCTTCTCAAGGAGGTTTCCAAGAAAGCCCTTGATGCAGCGTCTCAATCCTCCACAGTTGCGGGCCTTAAATCTGCCATTTCCGGGGGTTTGGAGGACGATCTCCGCCGCCTAGAAAAGGAACTCTGCAAGTTGGACTCTGTTTTACGCAGCGCTCAGAGCATCGATCCTATGCAGCGCGACAACAATGATCTGCTGCTGCTTATATGGTTGAGAGACGTCAAGGAGGCTGCTTTTTATGCTGACAATCTGCTTGATGAAATCGCTTATGAGAAGATCCGTAGAAAAGTCCAGATCGAAACAAGTGTTGTTGCCAAACTCTTGTCCAGATCTGATACTAGTTTTGCTTTTCGTACGCGGATTGCTGGGATGATTAAGAAATTTGTGTCTCTCACTGCTGGGATTCATAAAGAAGCAGAAACCACGCTTAATCTGGCGAAACTGGCGGGGAAAGCTTCAATTGCAACCTACCAACCGCCGTCAATAACTATCTCCGTCACCGAGAATCTGAGAGAGATAAGAGCGAATCCGGACACGTCAATTGTGGTGGGGAGACAGGCTGATGAGGAGCTGATCGTGACCAAGCTATGTAGTCCAGACAACAATCGTGATTTGCATGTCGTAGCCATCGTTGGAAGATCAGGTAATTTTCAGATGTGCTGAACGAGGATTAGCTTTTATATGCTAGTAGCAAGAGTGTGGATGTTGCACAAATTGATTGTTACTTGTTCATATATAGGTGTGGGAAAGACAACTCTAGGGAGGATGGTTTATGACAATAAAACTGTGGGAGAGCATTTTGGCAAAAGAGCTTGGATTTTCGTTTCGGATAATTTTAAACTTGAAAGATTTTTGGATGAGATGCTTCAGTCTGTAACCGGACAAAGTCACAATCTATCCAACATAAGTGCAATGGAAGACAAGCTTCGACAGTGTTTGCAAGAAGAGAAAAAGGGGTATTTGGTTGTTCTTGATGATGTATGGAACACAGACGAGCAGCTATGGAAATCCGTGGAAAGTTCATTGGTCAGAGTCACCCGTTCCACAAGATGCAGGGTGTTGGTGACAACTCAAAGCTCTGATATTGCAAGATTAATGTGTGCTTCTTCTTCAACTCATGAGCTGAAGGACCTAGGTGATGATGATGCTTGGGCATTATTTAAGAAACTTGCATTTGCTAACAAGACTCAAGAGCAGTTATCAGATTGGGAGGATGTTGGGAGAAGAATTTTGAGCAAGTGCAGGGGCCTGCCTTTAGCCATTAAAACATTGGGGTCTTTGTTGAGATCTATGAATGAAAAATCCGAGTGGGAATCAGTTGAAAGAAGTGAAATATGGGGTTTATCTTTAGAGCAATCCAACATCATGCCTTGGCTACTAATAAGCTTCCATCATCTACCTAATGCAGCAATTAAGCAGTGCTTTGTTCATTGCTCCGTTATCATAGAGAAAGGCAAGTTTGTTCGTCAGTCAGAAGTGATCCAATCTTGGATGGCTCAGGGGTTTATCCAACCAACAGCGGAAAGCAAGATGAGCATGGAGGACATGGGTGAAACTTATGTGAGTAATTTGGTGGCCAATGGTCTTTTACAAGTGCAGATGCGAAATGATTATAGGTACCTGTGGATGCATGATCTGGTACATGATCTGGCTTGCTTTATTTCCAAGGGTACAAACTGGATTCCAAGGGAGGCTTGTGATTTTGAAGCTGAACATATACGGATATCCAATGAGGGTAATTCAGAGTCTGAATACAATCTCCCAAAAGGGAAGACACTGAGTAAGTTGCGCACTTTGATCTGTTCCCAGGCCACTTTATCTGTAGACTTTGCAACTCAAGCAAAATTCTTGCGTGATCTGAGGTTGATACGCTGCGGGATGAAGAAGGTTCCTAGTTCAATTGGGAGGTTGAAGCATCTCAGATACCTAAGCCTTTGTGGCAATCCGTTTAGGCACTTGCCTGAGTCCATCACAACCTTGTTTAATCTACAGACGCTAGATCTTGAACAATGTTACAAGCTTGAAGAATTGCCACGAGAAATTACGACGTTAGGTAATTTAAGGCATATCTTGGCATCAGATGCTATGAAAATGCCAAAGGGGATGGGACAGTTAACTTGTCTTAGGACCTTACCCCCAATTAAGTTGGACGAAGTGGGTGGTTTTGAAATAAGAGAAATGAAGAGTTTGGCATTCCTTAGTGGTGATATAGAAATTTCAGGGCTCCAAGTTATAAGTAGCGAAGAAGATGTTTTGGAAGCATGCAGTTTGAGAACAAGATCCAGAATTAGAAAATTGAGTTTACAGTGGCAGTCTTTTGAACAGCGAGTAGCCAATCACGACAAAGTTAGTAATGATGAAGAGATAATGGATGGACTGCATCCTCACACTAACTTGGAAGGCATTGTAGTGGGAGGCTTTGGTGGTAAAAGACTCTCATCTTGGCTCCTTGTTATGAATCATTTAAAGACTATAGAATTAACAAATTGCAGCCGTTGTGAACAACTTCCAGCACTTGGTCAACTTGGTTCTCTTAAGGAGATTCTTATTCAAAGAATGGAAAACCTTCAAGTCATTGGAGTTGAATTTTATCACAATGATAAGGAAAGAGCGATTGCCTCCTCCAGTAGCCATAATAGCAGAAGAAGAATCCTGTTTCCCCGAGTGAAGCATCTTCGTTTGGAAAATATGGAGAAACTGAGAGATTGGGTTGAGCCGTCGGGGTCAATATATGAGGTATTCCCCTGCCTTGAGAAACTGCAAGTATGGGGTTGCCCTCTACTGATTAGTGCACCGACTTGCTTTCAGTCTCTTTTGTCCTTGTCCATTCATAACATCAGAAGTGGGGAAGCAGTGATGATGATCCTAACAAACAACAGTAATCTCACTGATCTTGAGATACATGGGGTTGAACAACTCACTTCCCTTTCCCAACCGTTATTGAAATGCAGTCATTCTCTTAAGAGAGTTGTCATATCAAAATGCCAGGAATTGGGTGAATTGTTTCCTTATTTTCAATGTAGTTGTGATAGTTTAGAACTCATGTCACTGTGTACTTTGAGGATTCAGGAATGTCCAAATCTAGGAACGATACATGGCCTGGAAAGTTGTGCGTCCATGGAGGAGTTACATGTGGAAGGAAGTAGAAAGTTAGAGTTGATTCCAGATTTGAAAAACTTGACCCGCCTAACATCCTTAAGAGTATTCGGTTTCTCACGGCAAATGTCGATACCTGAATGGCTGAGTTGCCTAGGCAGCCTTGGGTGTTTGGAGATAGGAGGCTTCAGTGAGGAGGTTGAGCAGCTTGATGGTGCTTCACATCTTCCCAAGTGTTTAAAGGTGTTGGTATTACAAGGGTGGCCAAAGCTAAATTCTCTACCAAGCGAGCTTCAATACCTGAATCAACTTGAGTGCTTATCTATATTAGGATTCGAGGGAATAGAGAGACTTCCCGAGTGGCTAGGCAACCTATCCTCTCTACAACAACTATATATTTCTGATTGCGAGAATTTGAAGTATCTGCCGTCACTGGATGCCATGCGACGCCTCACCCAATTAAGGACACTGTCTATCTATCAATGTCCGGTTCTGAGGCAGAGGTGCAGAGAGGACGGAGGTCAAGAGTGGCATAAGATTTCCCACATCCTGGATTATTTTGCAGGCTTTGCAGTTTGAAAGAATTCAAAGTAACATCTTGATCCACGTGTGTGGTATGGTATGATATGGTAATTCATCACTATCTCCCCTCAATTAACTTAGGGCATGCTCATGGAATTTCCCCCCAAAATAAGCACTATTTAGAAAGTTTTTCCGAAAGTAGGCTCGGTGTGAAAGTTATTCTCAAAATAGGCAGGCTGTTCAGCCTCGGTATAAGTCGTTGGGAAGAGCAGTGATTCATGGTAAATAAGTCGGGAAAAAAAATAGCGACTCTCACAGAAGCGGAGGGGTTAATTTAAAAAATAGACTAGACAAGATTAATTTACAATAATTTGAGCGACTCATTGGCGGTTCAAACCACGACAATATGGAGTGAGGCCGATGCCGTTGGATTCGTGGCGCTGCAAGGTTTCTCCGAAAATGGGTCGCAGAGGCTAGAATACTCCACAAGCGTCATAATAATGCTTCAAAGTGGCATGGTCTTTCGATCTTTTGTGCACAACATAGACAAGTTCAGATGTGCTTCGATGTCGTTCGGAGATGGTTTGAGACGATTCAAGAGTCGGTTTCAACTAACTCGAACATGAGGATTACGATGGAGTGATCAGATTGTGGATTTAATGGCTCTAGAGGGGTCTTTTCTGGGGCTGAACATGGCTTGATGGTGGCCTATATAAGTGAAAGACAAGAAATTGCAGGAAATCCATTCACGGCCCCAACCAAGTCCAAAAAATAATCGCTGTATGCAGCAACGATTCTTTTTTTTAATATTAAAATTAAGAGAAAAAAAAAGTATGAGTCGCTGTACAACGACTCATACTTTTTTCCATTTTTTAAATTAACCCCTTCGCTTCGGTGAGAGTCGCTATTTTTCCCCTCGACTTATTTACCATGAATCGCTGCTCTTTCCAGCGACTTATATCGAGGCTGAACAGCCTGCCTATTTTGAGAATAACTTTCACACCAATCCTACTTTTGAAAAAAAAAAAACTTTCTAAATAGTGCTTATTTTGGGGGGAAATTGCATGCTCATGCATGTCAGCATGTGTGTATGGCATGCCACCACTGGCTTCTGTATATATTATTGTTTTATTCAAACTTTATTAGCTTAGGGCATATTCTCCCTTCCCCTCAATTAACTTAGGGCATGCATGTATGTATGGCATGACTTTTGTGTTTTAAATAGGTTTATTTACTTGTTGAGTTTTTTAAATAAAAAATAAAATATTTATAAAATTGTCAGTGTGACCTGTTACCCTCTTTGGTTCTCATGGAAGGGGTGTTATCTTGTGAATTGTTCTCATAAGAATTGATTAGTATACTGCCCGTGTCAAGCATATGATTGAATTTATTAATTGTTTTTAATAATATAACAATAAAATTCATGACTTCATGTTATATATGTGTTAATTTAAATTTTATTGCTTTTCATCTATTTTAGATAAAAGTACTATGTCAATTGTCAAACAATTATACGGTTGTTAAATTCATAGGAATGAAAGAGTATATATGTTTTCCTCCATTTTACGGTTATTAACTTATTATTCATTCTAGATAAAAGAATTAATTGTTGATATTTTATTGTAGAAAAGACAAAATCTAATCATAATTAACAACTTTCATGATAAATAGTATCTACAAATGTATATCTATCAAGTCATGAATATGTTTATTATATAAAGTTAATCAATAAATTTCAAAGAAAAAATAAGATTAATGTAGATAAAAGAATAAACTATTAGTATTTTCTTGTGAAAAAGATAAAATATAGTCACTATATTGATGTAGATAAAAGAATAAACTATTAGTATTTTTTGTGAAAAAAGATAAAATCTAATCATAATTAACAACTCTCGTGATAAATACTAACTACAAATTTATAACTATTAAATCATGATTTATTTTCTTATACAAAATCAATTAATAAATTTCACAAAAATTATTACGATTAAATCCTGAAAAATATATTTTTTACTCTTATTTACCATATTCAAATTTTATACTTGTGTTATTAATTAAATCTAATTCAATAAATAAAGTTTAATATATAATTAAATGGACTCACTCTTACAATTTTTATTAAAAAAGTATGAATGTTGTGGAAGATAATGATTGTGATAACACATAAAATAGACTAATTGAATGTGATGATGAAAGTAGAATTTTGAGACCTCCTTCAATATATAAATGTAGATAGATTGATGTAAATTGGGCGTGGAAACTTGTTGAGAACTTGGATTTGCTTAAGAAAAATTAAACATTTGAAGATTACCACACCTTAAGTTTGGTTGGGATTTTGTATAAATTTTGAAATAGTGAGTATCAATTATATTTTTAATTATATCATAATGTGGTTATATAAGGCCATTTTTATTAGTGATTTGAAAGTAGGATATTTTAACCCTTTTTTTAATTTCTCTATACCACATTATCCAATATCTCATATTAACTTTCATCATTTTATCAATGTATCTTCCTTCTAGTATCTTTACTTATTTATTTATTTTCAATTTCTTTTCATATAAAATTACAACTATAACTCTCATAAATATTTTATGTAAAGTTTTTAAAATAATATTAAGTTATAAATTATAAAAAATTATACAAATTATATATATATTAACTTATAATAATTTAGTTAATATATAATGTCTTGACTGTTATTTATGGTATTTAAATTAAATTCAAGACAATATGTATATTAAGCATAAAAGAACCCAAAAACAAATATTATTATATAGTGAAATAAGTACATATAATTACACTCTCTATAAATAGATAAAAATAATAATTTAATATATATTTTGTTAATTTTTATATATGTGGCAAAATGATTTTTTAATTTAACTCTTTTGGGTATGTTGCAAAACGATGTTAATTTATACAATATGCATTGATAGCTTATAACTTTCTGTTTGGTTTTGGCAGGTTGCAGTTTCACAATTAACAGTTAAAAATAGAATTAAGTTCGCTAAGTTTTTTTTTCTTTCAAAATAGAGTTCGTTAAGTTTTTTTTTTTTCTATATAAAATCAGTAGTTAAAAGATATTACTTATAGTTAGATGCGTAATATTGGTCAAGATAAAATAAGGTTAAATTGAGCTAGATTTTGTTAGATCAGACCTGATTTTGTTGAGGTAAATTAAGATAATTTTTTTAAATATCTATTAAACCTTGTGGGACACGCTCCGATAAAACGGGAATTATGATAAAACGAAAGTATTAGTTTGGAACGTTGGATGGAGGGTGATGGACGGATGGATTAAGAGAGTGTATATTAGTTGTGGTGGGAGTGTTTCCATAATAATAGGGATTAAAAAGTAGTTATAATATAATGTGGAGAATATTAATTAAAAAGAAATTCTGATATGGTAAATCTGCAGATTGGAGAGAGAATGAGATTCTTCAAATATTTAAAATTTAAATGGGAAAACATTTTAAATTCGTTTAGATTTAAATCAGTTCTCCTCGTTTAATGATTTTCCAGCGTTCGTGAATATCGTTAATGTGTTCACGAATATCGATCATTTGTTAATGAATATCGTTCATGTTTGTTTGAATATCGATTTCTATTTAATAAGTGAATATTTAATATCTTAAAAATGTGAATATCATCACTTAAATCATGAATTTCACCACTTGATAATATGAATATCACACTAAGTTATATGAATATCTCAATTAATCACATGAATATCAAATTCACTTACATGAATATCACCACTCAATTTGTGAATATCACTACCCATTTTGTGAATATCGCCCGCCACCCAATTACATTAATATAGTCACCAAAGTACATGAATATCATCACCTAACTACACGAATATCACCACCCAATATCTTCGAAGCTTTGATTCATGGCGGTAAGGTTTAACAATGACATTGTCGCGTCGATTTTAGGTCGTACAGTCGCACGATCAACCTGAATATCAATATTATTGTAATGAATATCAATAACATTATATTGAATATCACATCATAAATTTTGAATATCGACTATTCAACGCATGAAACCTCATGAATATGAACAACATTATAGTGAATATCACATCATACAATTTGAATATCAAATGCATATAGTACAAACAACACTATCAACAAGCAATTTGAATACTATAATAGCGATATTCATTCCATATGTGATGATATTCACGTATTTTGTACGCATAGTCATACAAGTAAGTAGTCGATATTCATAAAAACAGCGTCAATATTCAGAGTTTAATTCACACATGATGATTATTTAGAGTTTAGGTGAATATCACATCATAAATATCAAATACTCAACGCATGAGACCGACATCCAATATGAATATCAAAAGCATTTGTATGAATATCACATTAAATAATTTGAATATCAATTACAAACAATACAAACAACACCCCAAAACACCAAAACTGATCCAACATGAATATCAACAACATTATAGTGAATATCACATCATAAATTAAAAATATCGACTACTCATCGCATGAAACCTACTTCCAACATGAATATCAACAACATTATATTGAATATCACATCATAAAATTTGAATATTAACTACTCTGTAACACCCCCAAATATTCCCTTGGAAATGCATTACCGCCAGTGACCTCAGACGTTCTGTCCGATGTCACCCAAGGCTTTACAAGTTGATATAAATCATCAAACAACAACTATGATACAAAATATCATAACTTTCATTTAAACCAAAGTCTCGGAATTACAACATAATTCCAAATACATCAAAAATACAACGGAAATCTTTACACAAAACATATTTAACACAACGGAAGTCTTTAAATAACCAACAAAAGGGTCTTGATCGCAATGATCACCCGCCAAGGATCTCAACCTGAATAAACTTGTCAAAACACCGTTCGCCTCTATAGTCGTTCTAGCCTTCACGGGATGGCAACTTATCTGATGTGCCGAATCGAACGGATGACACCAGCCAACCATGCAGAGAACAATTACGGTTGGTTAGTCTAATGAAAGACTAAGCAAGGGTACAAAGCAGAGTGGTCCGAAGTAGTCGTATTAGGTTAGACTCATCGTTTCTCGAATAACAACCGATGACGATAGTCAACCACCATACTTCTACTGAAATCTATGAAAAGACATGATCAAGAGAAGATTCTGGAGACCGAGTCTCACAACAATCAATCCCAGAAGAAGACTCCAACGAAATGAGTCTTATCGGAAACATGACAAATGTTGGGGAACATAAAATAATCACACAAGCGTTCAAAAACGACTTGATGTTTCGGTTCACGACCAACCTCACCGCCCCAGGGCGAATCCAGATTGGAAAGAGAACTTTACTCTGATCAAAGCCAAGACGAGATTTCCTAGCTGCACTATTGCCTAGCTCAACTACTCGCCCAAGGGTATATTAATTATGTGCGACAACGGCACTTATCTCATTTAATTCCAAAACACACATCACATTATAAGCTTTTAGATATATGTTTCGTCATGAGGGACATATATCGAAGGGAATCCTTCCCAAGGTTTGTGACACTAGCTAAGTGCACCACCTCTATACTCGGATAGAGGACGATCATGATCCGCCAGTTGGTGTCAGGGTCTCCGATGCCCTCTCAACCAATAATTATCAAGAAACGACTGGACCTCAACGAGTCCAACGTTCCTAACTACTAGTGCTAACTAAACAGTTCAACACAGTAATAATCCATATCACAACCATCATGGCCAACATCAAAACATATATCTATACTAGCGTTGTTCTAACAGATATACAACCTAGTATAATATCATGTTTTAATCATATATATATAATAGCGTTGTTCTAACAGATATACAACCTATTATAATATCTCCTTTTAATCATATCATTTAACAATACTGTTCCCAACGCAAACAGTAAATCATCTCAAATTAATTAACAACTAAACAATTGATAATTAATTGAAATATGGAATGATGAGCAAGAGCGAACCGCCAATTGCCTTAGATCCGCATAAGCTTAAGCAAAGCTTAGAGACGACGAGTTCCTGGGTCTGAAACAGGGACATATCTGAGACCACAGATTCCTTCGGATCGACCCAAAATAAAACCCTAAGTTAGATTCAATATCCACGTATATGAATCTAAAAGAATACGGAAAGAATCGAAGGAGTCAAGCCTCGCCCAAGACCACACACCCACGAGCCACAACACGAACCCAACTCACCGCGGGTGCGGTGGGGTCCTTGCCGCGGGTGCGGCGAGCTAACAGAGGCAGAGGGGCTTCATAACGTCCATGGAGAAAACTTACCCAAATCGATTCGTTTGCTTTCGATTCGATTATGGTTCACTCTCCAAACACCTTAAACCTTCCAACACCACTTGGGAGTACTTTCTCCACTCAAGGGAAACTCCGGCGAAAGCTTGGAAGCTCAGACAACAATGGAGAAAACAGAGGAGGAAGAAGACATAGGACGAGGAAGAAGACGACACTCTCCTCTTCAGCTTTCTCTCCCTTTTATAGGCCCAGCTAAGAGGGGAACAAGCAGGGGACAAGCCCTCGACCAAGGGAGACAGCCACTTGCTGACAACCGGCGCCACTTGCAGTGGAATACGATCACGCTGTAGAAGAAAAAATATCCCACCGCGGGGTGCGGCCTCTGACCGCCTCACAGATCGGCCTTCGCCGCGGGTGCGGCCACTTGACCGCGGGGTGCGGTCAAGGCCATTTTCACCCTTTTGTCCGATTTAAATCTTGGGTTAATCTTCTTAACCCCGGGTTAAATATATTCGTACACGAACGACTATTTAACCTTGAACATACGTCAACTGTATTTTATATTACTCGGAAAAAATATTACAGAGATCAAACATATTACCGAATGTCTGAACTTCTCTGAAATTAATCCGACTTGTAATACGGGAGTTGGAAAAATTCCAAACTATCCTTATAAAATGAGGGATATTACATACTCAATGTATTAAACTTTAATCCAACCTAAATATCAAAAAAATGTGTATGAATATTACAACAAACAATTTAAATATCACATCAAACAATTTCATTCGTATAGATACTTAACCATGGTAATCAAGTTCACCGATCACTAAGAAATTAAATTAAAGATCTCATCCTGCCAGTAATTCAATTCACAAGAATCTCAGTTAAATGTTTTACCAATTTAATTTCATACTCGACTCCCAAAATTTTGGCACAACCAATTCAATTGAACCCAAATCGATCGATCTATAACCTAATCAAGCATGGAGTGAATTATATATGAAAAGCATGGAGTGAATTATATATGAATTACCTTAGAATAGCGGTCAACGAGAAGAGGTTGAGTGGCAAGGCACCGAAAGAGCTGAAACTCGGCAAACGCGACGTCCAATCCAAAGACGGCGGCGGATCGGTCTTAGACGCCGTCATCTCCCCGCCGGCGTCCAATCCAAAGACGCTGTCATCTCCCCGGACAACCAAATCTCTGCCCGGATCTTCCTCCCTCCGACCGCTTCTCCCGATCGGAAGCTCCCTCTCATCGTCCACTACCACGGCGGCGGATCGGTCTTAGACGCCATCACGCTGAACTTCCTCAACCCTCTCGCAGCCACCGGCGGATTGATCCAGTCACCGGCGTCCAATCCAAAGACGCCATCATCTCCCGGACCACCAAATCTCCGCCCAGATCTTCCTCCCTCCGACCGCTTCTCCCGATCGAAAGCTCCCTCTCATCGTCCACTACCACGGCGACGGATCGGTCTTAGACGCCATCACGCTGAAGTTCCTCAACCCCCTCGCAGCGGCGTCCAATCCACCGCCCAGATCTTCCAGTCACCGGCGTCCAATCCAATGAGCCAGACTCTTACAAAAAAGGGAGAAAAATACGTCAATAACTATCAAGTTTTTAATCCAAAATTATTCTAAAAAATTGTAGTTTCGAAAAATCAAAACTTGATTTTAGGGTTTAACGAAAAACAACCACTTGAGCGACTAAATTGGCGGAGATTACGACACTGGGTTGAATATTGTCGGCGGCGAGACGATGAAGGAGACAAGCTTTACACGAACAGGACACCATGGGAGACGACGTCGGAGGTTGAAGACGTCTTGGACTGGAATGAGAAAGAGAGAGAGAGAGAGAGAGAGAGAGAGAGAGAGAGAGAGAGAGAGAGAGAGAGAGAGAGAGAGAGAGAGAGAGAGAGAGAGAGAGAGAGAGAGAGAGAGAGAGAGAGAGAGAGAGAGAGAGAGAGAGAGAGAGAGAGAGAGAGAGAGAGAGAGAGTAACCGTGAAAGATCATGTGAATGTAAAAAAGGAATGTGAATCATCTCGTGGAAATCGGGTAAAAAATCCTTGAAATCACGTTTCCATAAATGAATTAGCTATGCGTGATGTCACCATAGCAATTTGCACCCATTTTGTTTCAATCTGGGCCGTTCTCTCTTTCCTAATCCAATGACCCTCATTTATACTCTCGATTTACTCTAAGGACCTGTTTTACAAGATCTTAATTCTAAACCTTGTTAAGTAAATATATCCTTATATTAGTAGAGGAACGCTCCGGTAAAACGAAAGTTATGGTAAAACGGAAGTATTAATCTGGAGCGTTGGATTAATGATGATGGATGGTTGAATGATTGAGCCCTACAATAGATATGGTAGGGGTGTAACTACCAAATCTAATCTAAAAAGACAATTATTTAATTTTTAATTAGGAAAATATAATAAATGAGATTGTTAGATGAGAGAGAAAACACAATATTTTATCTTTCCTAAAACCGCCTCATTATGCTAATACATTTTATATCAATCACGTCTTTATGAATATCGTTCATGCGTTTATGAATATCGATGGATGTGAATATCTCCACTTAAAACATGAATATCACCACTTGATTTTTTCAGCGTCCTAATGCTTTGCAAATTCGTAGATTTGTAAATTTGTTTTTGTTGCTTTTGTCATTGTTTCTTGAATATCGTCAATGTTTGTATGAATATATTTGTTTAATATGTGAATATTACCAATTAAAGACATGAATAACACAACTTAAAATATGAATATCACCACTTAATAATATATGAATAACATAATCAATTACAACATGAATATTATTCTATATCGGTATGAATATCACTACGTTTCACCATGAATATCATAACCCAAACAAAAAATATTCACTTCACACTAACACAGATAGTTATACACGGAAAAATGTACATGAACATCAGTATTGATTACATGAATATTAGAAATGACAAACATGAATATCGCTATTACAAAATGCCTTGTGCTTTATTAGACGAGCATGAAGCTTCAAACGTCTCTTCGTCAGTGCAACAGTTAGGCCTGAAAACAATGTTGAATATCAACAACATCATAGTGAATATCACATCATAAAATTTGAATATCAACTACTCAGATCATGAAACGTTACATACAACATAAATATCAAAAATATTTATATGAATATCACATCAAACAATTTGAATATCAATTGCAAACAGTACAAACAATACCATCAACAAACAATTTGAATATCACACATAAAAATGTGAATATCAATGATCAATAACTCATACAACACCATCAACAAACAAAATTCGAATCCACGTGAATATCAACATTATTATAATGAATAACACCACAGAGAAACTGAATATCATATATACAAACTTTAATTTGCACATGATGAATATCGGATAAACGAAATTGAATATCATATATACGAGCTCGCCGCCGCCGCCTCGTTGTCCGTCGGAAAGTAACAAAGAAAGATACTCACTTTCCACTGAGGAAGAATCGACCAAGAGTGGCAAAGGCTAGCCTTGAACGAATCCCAGGGTGGAGAAAATATACATTCTGAAGCCTTTCTTTAAATTCAGCAGGAAGATCCTCATAGATCCATCGCAAGATGTAAAACCCTTATATCAAGAAGATTCAAACATGTTTAGATAGCAAATCTAACAAAATGACTAACTAATGGAATAGACACATCCATTAATCTGTAATTAAATTAAGCCTAACCAGTCCAAGTTCTGAGCAACCCAGACACTGGTTAATAAAGAGGTAGATTATTCTGGTTTTTTAGGTTCACCTCTAACAATATAGAAGAGTAATATAGATGAATATTATACGGAATAATTATTCATAATTAAGATAGCCCAACCATGATCATGCCCGACGAGTCAATCAGATATTAGTTCAACCTAATAGCCTATTTTATAAACAGAAAAAAGAAACACTCACATAAGATGGCACAATTAATTAAAGATTGAAAAGCATGACAGTAATCCACACATAGAAGTTGTAAACAAACACATATACCCGATTGGCAAAAAGATTTTCCATCTTTTTGTTCTTGAACAATGCCAATTGAAATTCTTCCTGGATCGTAAAATGTAATGAAGAAAAGTGGAAGTTTTTCACATACTGAACTAGGTCTGGTGCGAACCATGAAGGTTTCCTTGGAGGATCTGTACAATGGAATAACTCTTTTGGTTTAATTGTAATTTAGAAGCTCTCACTCTTAAGAAATATTTTGTGTCAACGATGCAAAGGGTATATATTATTAATATTATTACCTGCCACAAGGTAGTAGCAACCTATGTTGATGTACGCCACAATCGCTTGCCACCCGGCTCCAATGGCAACACCTAAAACAAAAGTGTTTCAATTTAATTGTAATTTAGATTAAAAATGCCAATTATGATGTCAAAAGGGTGTAAATTTTACCAGACAAAACTGGTTGGAGACTGTTGAGAAGGACTGTGATGGCGAGCATAAGTGAAAGCTCGGTTGTGAGCGTAGCAACAGCTTGACTAGTTGTGAGTATCCGCGAGAATGAGAAAGATGCGATCTTGCCAGAGAGGAGAACGGTTGATCTCGTTCCAACAATTGGAGAAGTCCTTGAGAACGTAAGCAGCGATCTCCCACAAATTCATCAATGGCGTATCCTGCTGCAGAGAGGAATAGAAGAGACATCGATATCACGAGGAGGTAGATCTGAAGAAATTTGGAAAGTGAACGGGTAAAAGAAATCCCTAATATCATGGGGATTTGGAGTAATTGTGTGTGAGTGAATCTATCAGCCTATTTTACAACCCTTTAGATTAAATCATGACCATCAATTTTATTCTCATCCAACGTTGTAGATTATTACTTCCATTTTACTCTAAAAGACTGTTTCACCATAACCAAATTCTATATTAGTAAATATAAAGAATGCAAAAAAAAATCAAACAAATTAGCAAGCTTAACGAATTGGCAAGCTTGTATATATAATTAATTAGAATTAAATCAAATTAGTAAATATAATTGTAACAACTCTTTTGGTTTCACTCCAAAAAAAAAAAAACTCTTTTGGTGGAAGGTTCTACCGCATATTTTGATAGATAATAAATTTAATTAGTAAGATTTGTTTGTATCAAACTCAACATAATTAATAGCTTTGCTGATAAATATTAAGTACAAATTTTATCTATCAAATTATGATTACGTTTATTATATTAAATAAATTATTAATTTTAAACAAATGATTAAGATTAATGTAGATAAAAGAATAAATTATTAATATTTTTGTTAAAAAATCCGATCATAATTAAGATTAATGTTAATTCCAAAAATTAATTTTTTAATAATTAAATCAAATCCACTATTATATTTTTTTAAAAAGAATGGATGATGTGACAAATTATGATTGGATGAGTGACGACACATATGTACGCGAATTGAACGTGAGACCGACACGTAGGATTTAGGCCTCTCCTTTAGTATATATATAGATTCCTACATAGGGAACGCTTCTCATGAGAACAAAAAATTGCGTGAGAACGTAGTTCCCGTGAGAACATGTCACACGGTGATAATAAACATATAAAGTAGACTTTTTGTACAATTAATGCTCATTCAATTCATATATCCATTTGAAAAATCATGCTTATTTTTTTGTTTGCATTTCATAATAAGTAAAAGATGTTACTCTAGCTCAATGGTTTAGATTGTGTTTAATAAAACAAGGGTTAAAGGTTCAACCCTTCTTACAAGCATTTTCGTTGAATTTATTTTTACAAACCTAAACACATAATTTATTTTATTTTTTAACTTTTTTTTAATCACTCAAAAATTTTCAAATAATTAGTTCTTTTAAGGGTCTACAAATCTATAACATAGAGTCTTAAACAACTAATAACCAACTATATTATTATTATTTGTGAAAACGACCATTCAATAATTACATTTACATATGGCCATATTCACGATCATTATATTCTACATACAAATTTACATATTTCTATGAAAAAAGGTAACTATATGTCATTCCTAAACCAAACATGAAACAACCTATTCATTAGCTGAATTTACATATAGCCATCATTATATGTTTCATATACAAATTTATATTTTTCTGTGATAATTTATAAATATGAAAAGCTAGGAATTCAATATATATACACACACGTTTTCTATGAACATGAACGACCCCTTAATTAATTGAATTTACATATAGCCAAATCCATAATCATTATATTTTATGTACAAATTTATATCTTTCTATGAAAAATATGTAAAATCAAAAAGTACTAATATAACTGTGATAATTTACATATGAAAAGATTGGTACAAGTTGAATATATATACAATTTTCTATGAACATATAACATATTATAGTATTACACAATTGACCTCCAATGATTTTGTGAAATTAATTTACTATTACATGTCAAAAAACCTTTCATTTGTCATCTGTTTCCGTTACTTTTGAATTACTAAGTCTTTGATCAGATTACTATTCAATTACAATCTCATTTACTAAGGTTTTAATATTATTTTTAAAACAAATATAACGCCGTATATACTTAATACCCATATAACAACTAAGCATCCTTATCCAAATGACAATCAAATTTACTTTCAATCAAAAAAAACTTTTCGTTTGTCAATCAATTGCCGTTACGTTTGAATTAAAAATTTGATGAAATGCATGGTGCAATATAATTTCAATTACTACCCTTAATTGCTCTCATTAATTATTAATTTGACCCAAATAACACATATATTGCATATATATATATGTTTCAAGTTTTGCCAATCTTCCCATTCCTAAGAGTTCGATATCTGCTAACCACACTATTCTAATACTAATTATTTTTTGTTCTCTTTTATCATCCTTTTTTTAAAAGTTAAGGCTATTATGAATCTCAATATTACAGAACATTGAACAACATGTCATAAAGTTAATTTACTATAATTATAATGTGAAAATTATATCCATAGACATTTCTAAGTCACCCTTAAAATATAAAATAACGAAATTATAACAGTCAAGATAAATAATATTTAATAACAATCACTATTACTTTCAAGATTATATATATAAATGTGCTAACGTACACATTAAATGACATACATAAAGACTAAACGTCTCATTACATGATACAAAAACTGGATTTTTTTTAATGCCAATTATGTGTACCTAAGCATGTAAACAATCCTCATGGTCCATTTAATTTCCAAACTCCTATATATACTAACATGGAATGAAATTACTATAATTTTTGGGTTTTAAAGAATCAAGAAGATTGATAGAGAAAAAGCCAAAACAAGGTTCAGAGAAGGAAAAAGAGTGGCAATCATCTGAGATTTTTTTATCAAGTTCAAGAATGGTATACATTATACCCTACCCTTATTGTCTCTTTTAAATTAATATATATGCTTATTATATATTTGTCCTAAACTGGGATGGTTAATCCAGGGTTGGTAATAATCATATGTTTCGCGATATGGTTGCATGGAGATCGAAATTTACATTTTAGTTGAATTATTTTTACACACTGAGACGAAATAAGTCTCACAATCTAATCAGGTTTGTTTTTTATACCGAATTGATCAATATTTTTGACGTTTCAATTTAATGAAAATCTTGCACATATTGAAACTCTAACTATAATATATTGATCAAGTTGAACCCGATTTGAACTCTCTTTTGGCTATTGTAGAAGGTTCATTCGTCGATCAAGTTGAAGCTTTACTGCATATACTGATAAGGTTGACATTGATTTTTCCATACTCTTTGGTTAAAGGTGTTGTAATTAATTTTCAGGTTTTTACAAAGAGAAATTTTAGATATCCATTATGTTTTTAATGTTTGTACAAATTAGGTAATTGTTATGTGTTTTGTATGAAGTCACAAAAGTAGTACGGAGTACATTATGTTGCCATTCTATTTTTATGTGTACGATGTCTTTACTTTCGGTAAAACCCATATAATTAATAGTAATAAATATTATAAAATATATACTACAAAAATTAACATTAGCCCTACATTTGTCATGATTCTCTTGTAAAAATAAATAAATTTCTTTCCATGCATATATCTTCTATTTACATTCAGATAAATGAATGACAGGGTGTACCTTCATAATTTAAAATTATGTTGATCCTCTTACACGCCAACAAAAGTAACATCATATACCAAAGTAAATAAATAAATATACGTTATTTGTATTACAAAATAATTATGCTACACTATGATAAACTATTACACATGCCAATCAAATTAGCACCAATCACTTTCATTGATTTCAAAACCTTGATTCGAAACAGGTATTTATACTGAACGAGCATTACGTCATATGTATTTTCTTTATTAATAATTATTTTAAGTTAATCATATACACTTAATATAATAATAAACATTGATAGTATGATATATATTTTTATGGCATAATCATATCTCCAATAATATAACTTTTATTAATTTTGTTTCCAACCATGTATGATATACTATTAAAATAATATAAGTTATGAAGACATATTTTTTTAAAAATGAAATACCCAAAAGATAGTATAAAACAATGTTATCAAAATCGGATTTTTAGGATAGGATCAGAGGGGACCCTCCGGATCGGTTCTTAAAATCGGATCGTAAAATCGTAAGATTTTGTAAGCAATTAAAAAATAATTTAGTAATAAAATATGGACGACATATAACAAAAATGTGAATAAATATATAAAATTTAAATATAAAACTTTAGAACATTCATTCAAGGGGCCAATGACTCACCGAAACTCAAGCCATTTACACTAAATTGTCAAAACTACTTGAATTTAGGACATGAATAAATGACTAAATGAGACTTGAAGATTTGGAAAAATTGCTATTAGGGTTGCTTTGATTTTTTATCACACATGAGTGGAATTTTGGGATTTCGAGTGTGATTACATGAGAGAGACGTATATATGGAGAGAGTAAGTGTGAAAGAGGTGGAAATTTGGACAAATTGGGCTCTCAAACATGGTGTTAGTAGCTCATAGAAGTTCAACATTAGATCCTTTTGATCTTATGAGAACATGTAAGATCCAATGTTAGATTTTAACATAAATAGATTTTAGTAATAGATCCGAATCATACACCCTACCTTGGATCGTAAAATCTCAAGATTTTAAGATTCGGATCTAGATTTTTGTAACCATGGTATGAAAGAATTGTATATAAAATAATATATTTATTATATTGTAAAAATATTTTAGATGAGTGTGCGACAAATTATAGAAACGAAACATATCATAATTGTTTTGACTTAATGATGAGAGTATGTAGCTTAGTAACTACTTCAATAATATAATAATGATATGAATTTTAAATATTTTAATATAAGTAGAAATATATTTATATTTCATTAAATAAAAATAACTTATTAAAAGCAAAGCTATACTAAAAAGATTGATATAAATTATTAACGGAAAGTAATATCATATGATTCATATATATACTGATAAGCGGTATTTTACATAGCGCAACTAGTAGTTATTAGCATATTATTGTGGAGATTTTGGCTCGGTTTTGGAGCTAAGTCGATGGTTGTGGTGCGGAGCTACATTATGGATGTTTGGATGCACCTACACGTAGAAGACGAGGCTCGAAGATACATTGGCGAGAAGACGCTTGAGGAACCGGGCTGTCGTGAGCTGAAGCAAAGGAACCATGAACCGCGGGCCGACGCGAGCTGGGCTGATGGGCGCGGACGCGAGCAGTGGCCGGCGACCGGACGCGGGCTGAAGCGGGCGGACGCGACTGGAGGCGATCGCCGGAGGTCGCCGTTTGGCCCCAGGAACTCGAGAACCTTGGCGAAGCAAAACCGCGAGCTGAAGCGATCGCGGTTGGTCGCGGTTTCGGCGCGACTGAACTTCCCCCGTTTTTCCTTATCAGGCTTGACGTTTCGTTTGCTGAATTAATTGGTGATTAATTGGTTTCAGTTTAGGTTTAGAAGGCACGTTTTTGTGCAGAGATAGATCCATCACATTCCATTCTCTCTCTCTCCTTTTATTTTTCTCTCAAGAACAATTTCTAGTTTTTCTTTTGTCTCTCTTTTGGATTTGAATTGTGTGAAGAACATGAACCGGAACTAAGACCCTTGTTTTGCCTAGCGTGGAAGCACTCGATTAATTCAGTTGTAAGGTTTTATCTCTTGTTCGTCCCTTTGGATTTTTGTATTGATTTCCTTGAGCATAATTCGGATTTCTATATTGTTGGCTAGATTGACATCCTAGTTCGATTTTATAGTTTTCTAATTGCTAGAATAGGGATAGACGGTGGAATCCCTAATCACTTATAGTAACCACAATTGCATGAAATTGGTATATTGAATTCAATTGTGAAAAGGAAATTGATTTGCATGTCATACTTGCGGTGTTGAGTCTTTGCTTGCAATCCATTATTTCTTATGCCCTATGCTATTGATTGAATCAACTTAGGAGGTCTTCTAGGTTTTCAAGTAGTAAGTATTAGCAAGACCGGTTGGATTGTTAATATACAAAAAATCAGAATTGGGACAAATCCATAGGATTATGATGAACATGAAATGAACCGAATTGCAACTTGGTTAATTGATGTGTGGAAACTTGCTAGGTGAAACTCTTTCTCCCATTGTTTAATCTGATTTTTGTGCTATTGCAATTGAGTAGTTTTAGTAGAAAACCAAATCCCCCCCCATTTGTTCTTTAAAGTTGATAAATTAGTAGTTACATTGAAATTGACATTTTAACTCCCTTGGGTACGATTCCCTACTTGCATGCTATACTCTAGTTGCATATTAGGATTACTTTGATAGTGTGAACGACTGAAAATAAAGCTATCAAATTTGGCGCCGTTGCCGGGGAGTTAATAATTGTTCTTTTCTTTGTAATTGTTTGTTTATCAACTTTTGGTGTGAACCATTTGTATGGTTCACACCCGTGCTACTGATTCTTCCATTGTTGATTGTGATCCAGAAATTGAGCGGACATTTTTGAGGAACCAAAGAGCAGCCCGTCAACGTCTGAACCATATTGAGATGGCTGATAGAACGTTGAGACAACTTACCGCTCCTAACTTGGAGCAACAGCCTTTGGCTATAACTATTCCTGAGTTAGCCGAAGGAGTGAATTTTGAGTTGAAGGCAGGATTGATTCATGAGCTGCCCCACTTTCATGGTCTTGCTGGAGAAGACCCGAACAAGCACTTGGCGCAATTTCATGCGGTATGTTCTAGCATGAAGCCAAGAGGTGTCACTGCTGACACCATCATGTTGAGAGCATTTGGATTCACTTTGAAGGATGCTGCAAATGATTGGCTCTATTACCTTGCTCCGGGAAGTATCACGACATGGGCCGAAATGAAGAAAGCTTTTCTTGAGAAATACTTCCCGGCCACAAAGCTGAATAGTTTAAAGAGAGCCATTGCTACTATTGAACAACAAGGAGGTGAAAGCTTATATGAGTACTACGAGAGATTCAAACGGTTGTGTGCAAGTTGCCCATATCATGGGTACAGTGATCAGGACCTCATCCTCTACTTGTTCAATGGTCTCTCGGATGAGGAGCGTAGAATGGTGAATGCCGCTTGTGGAGGTAATATTCTGAACAAAACTCCGCCCCAAGCTTTCATGATGTTTCAGGAGCTATTTGAGGGCTCAAGGCAATTTAGCAAGAGAGAGAGTCTCAAGGCTGTGAGTTCTCCATCCAAGATTGAGTCTGATGTGAATGAGCTGAAGGAAATGATGAAGTGCTTCATGCTGAGTGACACTCCGTCTCAAGCCCGACCATGTGGAATTTGTAATGAAGTGGGACATCCGAATGATCTATGCCCAACGCTTCAGGAGTCAAATGCCGAGGTGAACGCTGTAGGAGGATGGCAACCAAGACCAAAGTATGATCCATTCTCTAACACCTATAACCCGGGGTATAGAGATCATCCAAATCTGAGGTGGAGTAACCAGCAAAATGTTCAAAATCCTCATCTCTTGCAACCAAAACAACAACAACCGAGGCCACAATACAACCCGAGACAAACCATGTCAGCTGAAGACATGATCAAGTCATTGGCCCAGTCGGTTATGCAGAAGGATGCTGAAACAAAGTCTTCCATTCAGAATCTTGAGAGACAAGTGGCACAAATTGCTCAATCTGTGAGTAATCTAGAGGCTAATGTGTCGGGAAAATTTCCGTCACAAACGGTAGTCAACCCGAGGGAGAATGTGAGTGCCATTACCTTGAGGAGTGGGAAGCTATTGAACCCTTATGCTGAACAGGGTGAAGTGCAAGACGGTTCTGAACCAACTGAAAACAGGAAACGGCAATCCGAGGCGACCTACCGCGATCGCGGTTTTGAAGATGATGAACCACTGGAACAGCGGCGGCGATCGCGGTCACCCGCGGCCACTCGCCGTTATTCACCAGAGGGCAGCCAAGACGGAGCCATAGAAGAGACGCGATCGCGTGGACCCGCGGCCACCCGCGGTTCAGCGCCAGGAACCACCACTCAGGAGACGCGATCGCCGGAGCCCGCCCTCACTCGCGGTTTGGACCCAGCTCCCATTGATGACTATGTTCGTCCGAGCTTTCCACCGCTTTGCTCTCAGAAGCCGGTCCCGCCTTTCCCTGAGGCGTTGAAGGATACTAGAAGACCGGAGAATGACAATGAGATATTTGAGACCTTCAGTAAGTGTGAGGTAAACATTCCTTTGCTTAAATTGGTTAAGAGTATTCCTAGATTTGCTAAGTTCTTGAAAGAAATATGCACTATTAAAAGGAATCAAAAATTGAAAGGGAAACAAAAGGTCAAAGTTAGTGAGCATGTATCTGCGGTTTTTCAAAGGCGAATGCCTAAAAAGTGTGGTGACCCAGGCATGTTTAGCATTCCATGTGTGATAGGTGATACAAGAATTGAAAATGCTATGCTTGATCTTGGTGCATCTATCAATGTTTTGCCTTTCTCCTTGTATGAATCCCTAGGATTAGGACCTTTGCATGAGACCGGTATTGTTATTCAACTAGCTGATAGGTCTAATGTATATCCTAAGGGAGTAGTTGAAGATGTTCTTGTCATGGTTGGTGATTTGATATTTCCTGCTGATTTTTTTGTGTTGGATATGGAACATGACAAAGATGCGGCACCTATGCTGTTAGGAAGGCCTTTCATGAAAACAGCACAAACAAAAATTGATGTTAATAGTGGGAAATTAACTATGGAATTTGATGGGGATAAAGTTGAATATAACATATATGATATGAAGCCCGTCATTGATACCTCCTTGAGCTTTGTTGATGCAATGAGTCCTAACCCTTTGGATGAATTGCAACCTATGATAGAGGATTCTATAGTGACAACTTTATTGGACGAGAAGGGAGAGTCCCCTAATTCTCTTTTGGGCATTGGCCCCATTGTGCTAACTCCGAGCAAGAAGCTCCTATCTTCTTCTTTTGTGCAGGCCCCAGAAGTTGAGCTTAAACACCTCCCCGATCAATCCAAGTATGGGGGGAAGGCAACCAAGAAGGTTAAGATGGATGAGCCACCAAAGGAGTCAACTATCAAGAAGCATGGTCTAAGGTTTAAACCTTTCCATGAATGGTTCAAGAAGGAGGTGCTCAATGAGAGGGTTCCTAAAGGACCCGATGAATTTGATTGAGGTTTGAGTTGAGCACCATTGAGTCGAGCCACGACGTTAAACAAGGCGCTTCTCGGGAGGCAACCCGAGGTTTGAGATGTTTTATTTTATTTTTTTCTTTTTGTTTCCTTTTAACGGTCATTTTTAGTGTTTTTTGTGGTTAGGGAAGGATGCCCGAAGCACAGGTTCAGCTACATTCTGTAGCCAAAACCGCGAGCCACGGCGATCGCGGTCGCTCGCGGTTTTCCTCCGCTGTAAGTCTTCTTTTCCAAAAAAAAATAAAAAAAATAAAAAATAAAAAATAAAAAAAATCCTTGGATGTGCGGAAAACCCGAAAGGGCCGCATAGGCAAAAAGAAGGTGACTCGCTCAACCCCAGGTTGAGGCAAAAAAATGAGTCTTGGAGTGATGCAAGATTGGCATTCCCCGAAGAAGAGCTTGTGATTGTAGGTTGCAAACTACGATCACAGGTTTGTGCTAAGAAACCTTATGGAGTTGGCGACTTGCTATTTCGTCATACATTATTCTTCTTTTGTGGTTCTGCAATCTTGGAGTTCTTCGATGTTAACCCTTTGTTTTGGATGAGCTGTGCACTATTGGATCATCATTGTTGCTCATCCCACTACTACCACACCTTGTGCTTCATTGGAGGGAGACCATCCGGTCTTGTATGTGAGTCTTCTATTTTCTCTTTCCCCGTACTTCTACTTTGTCTTTCATTACATTGAGGACAATGCCATGTTTAAGTATGGGGGAGAGAATGTATTCACATGTTTTAGGGTGTTGTTTATTTGTGTATGGCTTATGTATACATTTTTGAAAAATTTGAAATAGAAAAAGCCAAAAATATGAGAAAAAGGCAATCAAAATCCTAGGATGAGCTGAAAAGTTCAGGTAAAAAGCAGGTAGTCCGACCGACTCTAGGTTGGTGCAAAAATGGACTTGAGTGATGTGAGCAATATGTGAGATATCTAGCAAAATGAAATGAGTGGCTAGGTGAAAACCCGAAAGGGCGCCTAGGCAGAATGAGTGCAAAGAAAAAAGAGTGAATTTTTAGGATCATTCTGGCGTTGGCGTCATAAGAAGTGGTGTTATAAGGAGTTCGGGTAGGATCACTCAAGGAGCTAGATTGGAGCTAGGATTAGATTATATGCATTGCTCATTTTTGGTTGTTTGCAGGCGAAGTGTTTAGTCTTGTGATTGCTAGTATCATGTTCTCTTATACTTCCTGAAATCTGTGTGCTGATTGGAGGAGTGAGTTTTCTTTTAGCTTACTCGAGGACGAGCAAGGTTTAAGTATGGGGGAATTTGATAAGCGGTATTTTACATAGCGCAACTAGTAGTTATTAGCATATTATTGTGGAGATTTTGGCTCGGTTTTGGAGCTAAGTCGATGGTTGTGGTGCGGAGCTACATTATGGATGTTTGGATGCACCTACACGTAGAAGACGAGGCTCGAAGATACATTGGCGAGAAGACGCTTGAGTAACCGGGCTGTCGTGAGCTGAAGCAAAGGAACCATGAACCGCGGGCCGACGCGAGCTGGGCTGATGGGCACGGACGCGAGCAGTGGCCGGCGACCGGACGCGGGCTGAAGCGGGCGGACGCGACTGGAGGCGATCGCCGGAGGTCGCCGTTTGGCCCCAGGAACTCGAGAACCTTGGCGAAGCAAAACCGCGAGCTGAAGCGATCGCGGTTGGTCGTGGTTTCGGCGCGACTGAACTTCCCCCGTTTTTCCTTATCAGGCTTGACGTTTCGTTTGCTGAATTAATTGGTGATTAATTGGTTTCAGTTTAGGTTTAGAAGGCACGTTTTTGTGCAGAGATAGATCCATCACATTCCATTCTCTCTCTCTCCTTTTATTTTTCTCTCAAGAACAATTTCTAGTTTTTCTTTTGTCTCTCTTTTGGATTTGAATTGTGTGAAGAACATGAACCGGAACTAAGACCCTTGTTTTGCCTAGCGTGGAAGCACTCGATTAATTCAGTTGTAAGGTTTTATCTCTTGTTCGTCCCTTTGGATTTTTGTATTGATTTCCTTGAGCATAATTCGGATTTCTATATTGTTGGCTAGATTGACATCCTAGTTCGATTTTATAGTTTTCTAATTGCTAGAATAGGGATAGACGGTGGAATCCCTAATCACTTGTAGTAACCACAATTGCATGAAATTGGTATATTGAATTCAATTGTGAAAAGGAAATTGATTTGCATGTCATACTTGTGGTGTTGAGTCTTTGCTTGCAATCCATTATTTCTTATGCCCTATGCTATTGATTGAATCAACTTAGGAGGTCTTCTAGGTTTTCAATTAGTAAGTATTAGCAAGACCGGTTGGATTGTTAATATACAAAAAATCAGAATTGGGACAAATCCATAGGATTATGATGAACATGAAATGAACCGAATTGCAACTTGGTTAATTGATGTGTGGAAACTTGCTAGGTGAAACTCTTTCTCCCATTGTTTAATCTGATTTTTGTGCTATTGCAATTGAGTAGTTTTAGTAGAAAACCAAATCCCCCCCCCATTTGTTCTTTAAAGTTGATAAATTAGTAGTTACATTGAAATTGACATTTTAACTCCCTTGTGTACGATTCCCTACTTGCATGCTATACTCTAGTTGCATATTAGGATTACTTTGATAGTGTGAACGACTGAAAATAAAGCTATCATATACACTAACAAAGAAAATAAAATTATCAGAATCATAATATGACATGGGTGATGAAATTAGAAGATAAATCATTGATGAAATTAAAAAAAATTAAGATATGAATTTGATTTTGAAAATAATATAAAATTACATGTTAATGTACGGTGATGACATATAACAAATATATAACGCGACTTTAGAGATGCTCCGCATAGATATGTGACGTTAGAGATGTTCTGCTTTCATATTGTATAGTAGATATAAGATTTACATGTCAGATTTTAATTCATCAACTTTTCTTTTTTAATGAGAAGGATAGTGTTAGATTCTCCATAGATTTACATATATTTCATGCTTTTATGTCATACCATAAATAAACTTACACTTTATGATTAGAAACCATTGCACAACATCCTTTCAATCATATTAGTTTGCAATCAATAATATAAAACATCCAATTTTGAACTTACAATTATGGGGAAAAACATTGCACTGACATTATTCACCAAAAACAACTTCTTAGTATTTAATTAAAATTATAGACATTAATATACAACATGCTCAATAAAAAATGAAAAAACACCCACAAAAAAAAACATATCCCGTGCAGAGCGCGAGCATGACAAAGAAAAACTATTGTATCGACTCCTTCATATGAAATTAATTTAAAAAATAAAAGCATAATAACATCTCAATTATTTCATCCTATATCATTCAATAATTCATAATGTCTATATTAAAACTTACAAATACAAAATAAACTTAATATAAAAAAGACCAACCCCGTGCATAGCACGGGCATACTTACTAGTTCTGTAAATAGGACAACCTTTTTAACAAAGCCCAACAAGTAAATGTGCCTAATTAGAACATAAAATTCAATTAGTATACCTAGTTTAAGGGAAGAGTGAGAGACTGAGAGCACTTCGGATCCGTCACTACACCCTTCTTTCAATCCACGTATATTTATTTTCACCCAACATACGTTTTATTAAAACCTTCTTGTTTTTATTTTAATTTTCCTTTTAATTAATTATCCAAGTGCACTTAATTTTACATTATATAACTAGACGTGCATTTGGATTATACGTGTATTTTAATTATATTAAATGTGCATTTTTAACTATATATACATTTGATTATAACGTGATGTTCATTTAGATTATATTAAATATGTATTTTAACTATACGTGCATTTGATTATAACGTGATGTATATTTAGATTTTGTAAGATGTGTAATTGAATATATATTTATATATAACTAAATATGTATTTGAATTATATAGATGTGCATTTCAATATTAATGGGTAATTGGATTCTCACCCGATCCCCCTTCTTCTTATAAGTACCTCGTATCTTATGCCAGTTTTGTGTTAAATATTTACGTTAGGAAATTCAATTTACTAAATAATTAATTAGCATATATTCTTGAATTTGATATACGATGTAAAGAAGTTAAAAGTATAAAAAAAACTTGAAAATGGAACCTAAAATATTGGCCAACGTGCATACATTCAGTCATGCTTTATGCTACTCCATTGTCAGTTATAAGGAGAGCAACTGAGCAAGCAAATTAGCTAATCTCGATTAAGTAGTACTGATGAATGGCTTCGCAGCGAGAGTGATTGATCAAGTCACAAATATGAGGAGTGCGTGCTTGACAAACCTACAGCAGGCCGGCTTCCGGTCTTGTTTGACCAACTCTTGATCAAGAGTTTATTTTAAAAAGTACTTTTCATAGTCGTTTATTTTTAAAAGTACTTTTCATAGTCTTTGTAAGTTGTCCGTATAAACTATTCTATTAGCTAGTCATTTCGGGCAAATTTAACACAATTATTAAAGATGCTAATTTGAGATCCACGGTCATGGACACAAAAATCGAGAAATTATATACCGACGGAGGTGGCCAAATCCACGGCCATGGACACGAAAACCGAGAATATTAGCAACATACAAATGGTGTTTCCCCACAATGTGGCCATGTATCTTTGATTGGGCTGCTTGTTTGCTAGTTCAAGTACAATTTTGGAGCTCTGTTTAATTTTAATTCGAATAGTTCCAAAGTTTTATTATTGTACTTCAATTCTTTTTCTTTTATTTTTTTATTCCCGTAGGATTATTTTATTTCCTTTTAGACTATGTTTGCTATCTTTTTAGCATTAGGTTTTGGGATTAGGTTATTTAACCTAATTTTCCTAGGATCTTTCATTCATTCAGATTCTTCTAATTATTCAGTATTGTTTTCCCTTTGAGTTATGAAGAACTAAGCACCTTTGCTTAGTCCGACGATTGAAGCCTTCATTTGATATACGGTTGTGAGGTTATAACTCTATTTCTTTTTCTGTGAATGTATTGATTCTCTTGTGCTTCATCCCATTGATTTTTATTGATTTCGCTTGTTGGACACAACTAGTTGTTATTGGTAATTTTCTATTGCTAGGGTTTGGTATTTACTGTTTGAGTTACCTTATTCATGAGTAGCAAGTGCAATATTCTAAGAACTGTTTGGACTGGTTTATTGTAGAGAGAATTAATTGTATGCAATTGTATGACTGTTTGCTACTCTTGCATGTATCTATCTAAATTCCTGTGCTCATTGCTGCTGTTGAATTGAATCATGGAGGTTTTCCTAGTTATTTAATAGTTAGTATTCTCATAGTCTATTTGTCCTGTTTATAACTTAAGAAAAGGAATTGAACATTCATAGGAAGGAGTTAGAGATAATCTAGGATCAACCAATCGAATGAATGGTGGATATTTGTCTGACTAAGTATTTTTTCCCAATTGATTACAACCTTTGTTTTGATTTACTGTTATTTACTTTGTTACTTAAAACCAAACCAACAAACCCCCCTTGTTACTTTGACATACATTTGTGCACTTAGAAAGATTACTTCCTCCCTGTGGGATTCGACCCTTGCTTGCCTATTCTACTAGTTTAGGTTTTTAAGGATTTATTTTGATAAGGTATCACGACTTTAGCCCTTATCAAATTGGCGCCGTTGCCGTGGAAGGCAAGGTTGAATTTTTCTTTGTGTTTGTTTGTGTGTCAACTTTTGTGTGGACCTATCTTACGGTCCACACCCGTGCTACTGACTCTTTCCATTTTGATTTTGATATAGAGATGGCTGAAGAAGCACCAACTTTGAGGCAGTTGACTGCCCTGAACTTAGAACAACAACAGCTAGATGTCCAGTTTCCAGAACTTGCAGAGGACGTGAATTTTGAGCTCAAATCTGGTTTGATTCATTTATTACCCCATTTCCATGGGCTGAATGGAGAAGACCCCAACAAGCATCTTTCTGAATTCCACGCTATCTGCTCCAGCATGAAGCCAAGGAACGTTATTGAGGACCAGATCAAGCTGAGGGCTTTTCCCTTTTCCCTAAAGGATGTGGCTAATGATTGGTTCTATTATTTGGCCCCAGGAAGCATAGACACATGGGCTGAAATGAAGAAGACCTTCCTGGAAAAATACTTCCCTGCAACGAAACTCAATAGCCTGAAGCGAAGCATCAACAACATTGAACAATATGCTACTAAGACGTTGTATGAATATTATGAGAGATTCAGGAGGTTGATATCCAGCTGCCCATACCATGGCTATTCTGACCAAGACCTCGTACTTTATTTGTATGGAGGACTTTTGGATGATGAGAGAAGAATGGTGAACGCAACATGTGGAGGAAATATTTTGAATAAGACACCAGCTGTAGCATTTGAGATATTCTTTGAGTTATCTGAGAGCTCAAGACAATTCACCAAAAGGGCAAACCCCTATGCAGCAAGGGCAATTAAGTCCTGCAGAATCTGCCATGATCCGATGCACCCCACCGACGACTGCCCAACACTTCTTGAACCTACTGCTGAAGTGAATGTTATTGGAGGTTTCGGCCCCCCTAGACCAAGATACGACCACTCCAACACTTACAATCCAGGGTGGAGAGATCACCCCAATTTGAGATACGAGAATCAACAGAATCATCATCAGGGTCGTGATGACCAGGAGTTTCAACAGAGGCCACCATAGTTCCCACTGCGTCCACAACAATATCAGCAGCCTGGAGATCAACAACACAAATTTAGAGAGCAATATGACCCAAGACCTCAAGGCCAAGGCTCAAGTTCATCTATGTCCGTCGATGACATGATCAAATCTTTCACCCAAAGCATATCGACGTTGGCAAATACTATGGTCCAACAAAATAGTGCTCTCACCCAGAGCGTTACAACGCTGACCAACACTCTGTTCCAACAAAACCAAGAGACGAAGTCTAGCATTCAGAACTTGGAAAATAAGTTTGAACAATTCGCTCAAGGGTCGAGTAAGTTGGAGGCCAGGGATTCCGGGAAACTACCATCTCATACGGTAGAAAACCCGAGGGAGAACGTCTATGCGATGACGCTGAGGAGTGGAACCCGAACGGAAGCAGTGACGGATGCTACAGAAGAAATTCTGCGACCACGGCCAGAAATCCGCGATCGCGGAATTATCCCAGAAGTAGAAGAAAAAAACGGCGATATTCCGCGACCGCGGACAGAATTCCGCGATTGCGGAAAAGATTCTGGAGCAGAAGACATTGTTGACAAAATTCCGCGATTGCGGCCCGAGATCCGCGACCGCGGAAACTTTCCTGGCGTCCAAGAAAATCTCGAAGACATTCCGCAATCGCGGGACCCAGTCCGCGACCGCGGATCACCTACCGAAGTCCATGATAATTATGTTCGGCCTAACTTTCCTCCGCTCGGTTCGTTGAAGCCACCCGCGCCATTCCCTGAGGCGCTGAAGGACACGAGAAGGCCGGAGAACGACAAGGATATCTTCGAGACATTCAGTAAATGCGAGGTAAACATTCCCTTACTCAAACTTGTCAAGAGTATTCCTCGCTATGCTAAATTTCTGAAAGAACCGTGTACCATCAAAAGAAATCAGAAATTGAAGGGAAAACAAAAGATTAAGGTGAGCGAACAAGTTTCTGCTGTTTTTCAAAGGCGTATGCCTAAAAAGTGTGGTGATCCAGGCATGTTTAGTATTCCATGTGTAATAGGTGATACTAAATTTGAGAAAGCTATGCTAGATCTAGGTGCATCTATAAATGTCTTGCCTTATTCTTTGTATGAATCATTAGGATTAGGATCATTGCATGAGACATGAATAGTTATCCAATTGGCTGATAGATCTAATGTGTACCCGAAAGGGGTAGTTGAAGATGTCCTTGTAATGGTTGATAACTTGATTTTTCCTGCTGATTTCTTTGTGCTGGATATGGATCACGATAAAAATGCAGCCCCTATACTGTTAGGTAGGCCATTTATGAAAACATCCCGGGCAAAGATTGATGTAAGTAGTGGAACCCTTACTATGGAATTTGATGGGGAAAAGGTAGAGTACAACATATATGATGCTATGAAACACCCCATTGATGATCATTCTCTGTGTGCCATTGATGTGATTGATCCTATTGTGCAAAATGTCTTTGATACTACTAGCTCGGATGAGTTACAATTTGTTTTAGAGAATGAAATAGTAGATCCACAGGAAGATTTTGCTTTGTCTACTAACCTGCAGGAAACTGTGGCTCACTTGGATGCCTATGATAAGCCTCATCTCAAACCTTTGGGCGTTGGCCCCATTCCACTAATAGTGCCAAGCGAGAAGCTTTTACCTTCCATCGTGCAGGCACCAGAGATTGAACTCAAGCCACTACCGGACCACCTCAAGTATGCCTTTTTGGGAAAGGGTGACACATTACCGGTCATTATCTCTAACAAGCTTTCCAGGGATCAAGAGGAGAAATTTGTGGTAGTGCTTAAGGAGCACAAGACAACATTGGGATGGACCATCACCGACATCAAGGGAATTAGTCCCACTACATGTATGCATAGGATTCTGCTGGAGGACGAAGCCAAACCATCTAGGCAACCACAGAGATGACTCAACCCACCAATGATGGAGGTGGTAAAAAAGGAGGTGTTGAAGCTCTTGCAGGCATGGATGACTTTTCCTATCTCTGACAGTAAATGGGTGAGTCCGACACAAGTTGTTCCAAAGAAGAGAGGCATCACATTTGTGGAAAACCAACAAGGAGAGTTGGTCCCCACCCGAGTGCAAACTGGATGGAGAGTATGCATCGATTACCGTAAGAAGAGAGGCATCACATTTGTTTTCTGGATGGATACTCAGGTTATTTTCAGGTGGCCATAGCACCAGAGGATCAAGAAAAGACGACATTTACATGCCCTTTTGGCACTTTTGCATATCGCAGGATGCCATTCGGGTTGTGTAACGCACCCGGGACATTTCAAAGGTGTATGGTAAGCATTTTTTCTGAGTATATGGAGTAATTTATTGAGGTCTTTATGGATGATTTCACAGTCCATGGTGATAGTTTTGATGCATGTTTGGACCATTTATCACTTGTGCTTAAAAGATGTGTAGAAACCAATTTGGTTCTTAATTCTGAAAAGTGTCATTTTATGGTTGACCAAGGCATTGTGCTAGGACATATAGTGTCGGCTAGAGGTATTGAGGTTGATAAGGCAAAGATTGATGTAATTCAGTCTTTACCTTATCCTACTAATGTGCGTGAAGTGCGTTCTTTCTTAGGCCATACAGGTTTCTACCGCCGGTTTATTAAAGATTTTTCAAAGATCTCATCACCCCTATGCGAGCTGCTGAAGAAGGAGGTGAATTTTGAGCTTAATGATGAGTGCAAAAACGCATTTGATGAATTGAAAGCTCGCCTCACTAGTGCACCAATTATTCAAGCACCGGATTGGTCTCGCCCCTTTGAGATAATGTGCGATGCTAGTGATTATGCGGTGGGAGCAGTTTTGGGACAGAAAGAAGCAAGAGCTTCTCATGTGATTCACTATGCTTCCATGACTCTGAATGGAGCGCAGCGGAACTACTCCACCACAGAAAAAGAATTGCTAGCTGTCGTGTTTGCCCTGGAGAAATTTAGACAATACCTACTTGGCACCAAAGTGATCATCTATACGGATCATGCAGCTCTTCGTTATCTATTGACGAAGAAAGAGGCAAAACCATGATTGATTCGTTGGATAATGCTGCTGAGCGAGTTTGATGTTGAGATTAGGGATAAAAAGGGAGCCGAGAACTTGGTGGCTGATCACTTAAGCAGGCTCGTACATGAAGAGGACAAATCCGAGAGGGAAGCGCAGATAAAGGGAAATTTTCCCGACGACACACTGTGCCGCATCGCTACAGAATGTTTTCCGCGATCGTGGAAAAATTGCCGCGACCGCGGAAAAATACCTGATTCATCAACGCAAGAAAGCCCATCTACAAAAACTTTTTTCTGCGATCGCGGAAACCCCCATGGGGCATCTGTGTGCATCGTCAATTTTCTCGGAAAAACACTGCGATCGCGGATGTCCAGCCGCGACCGCGGAAATGCCTCTGACTCGCATTTCAAGCTTATTTATGAAGATTTGGTTCTTGGGCTCAACACACTCCAGCCATGGTATGCTAACATGGTCAATTTCCTCGTTCGAGAAGAGTTCCCGCCAAATTTTTCAAAAGCACAAAAGGACAAGATAAGACGCGAGTCTCGATTCTATGTGTGGGATGACCCCTATCTTTGGAGGCACTGTGTTGACCAGGTAATCCGTCGATGTCTTCCGGATAATGAGGTACAATCTGTATTAGCTGTTTGTCACTCTCATGCATGTGGGGGCCACTTTGGGAAAATAAAACTGCTAGGAAGGTGTTGGACGCAGGATTTTATTGGCCACACATCTTTCGGGATGCATACGCCTTTTGTAAATCCTATGATCGCTGCCAGAGAGTTGGGAATATATCTTGAAGGAATGAGATGCCATAATCATCACTACTCTTTTGTGAGATTTTTGATGTTTGGGGAATTGACTTTATGGGACCATTTCCTAACTCCTTCGGGAACTTTTATATTTTGCTTACGGTGGACTACATTTCCAAGTGGGTGGAAGCGAAGGCCACCAAGACTGATGACTCCAAAGTGGTGGCAGATTTTCTGAAGAAGCGCATTTTCTCTAGATTTGGAATTCCCAAGGCCTTGATAAGTGATAGGGGAACACACTTCTGCAATAGAACCGTGAGCGCCCTACTGAAGAAATACCATGTCACGCAGAAAGTTTCCACTGCTTACCATCCACAGACTAATGGGCAAGCCGAAGTGTCCAATAGAGAGATCAAAACAATCCTTGAGAAGACGGTGACCCCAAATAGGAAGGATTGGAGCTTGAGACTAGATGATGCACTCTGGGCTTATCGTACTGCTTATAAGACACCCATCAGGATGTCACCCTACAGATTGGTGTTCGAGAAAGCTTGTCACCTTCCAGTGGAGCTCGAGCACAAGACATTTTGGGCTGTAAAGAATTGCAACATGCGGATTGATGAAGTTGGAGAATTTCGCAAGTTACAGCTGTAAGAATTAGAGGAATTGCGACTTGAGGCATATGATAACGCAGTCACATACAAGGAAAGGACAAAGGCCTGGCACGAGAAGAATATTTTGAGAAAGGATTTTAAGCCAGGAGACAAAGTCCTATTATTTCTGTCCCGCCTTCGTCTCTTTCCGGGAAAACTCCGTTCCTGTTGGGCCGGGCCCTATGTTGTTGCTCGCGTTTTCCCCCACGGCGCGGTGAAGCTGTATGATACTGATGCGCAGTCAGTGTTCAAGGTGAATGGTCAAAGGTTAAAACCCTACCATGAAGGTTTTGACACCAGCGTCATAGAAGAGACAGACCTTACAGACCCCGAAGTTGACAAGTGATCACCTTAGATGAGTCCAGCCACGACGTTAACTAAGGCGCTGCTCGGGAGGCAACCCGAGGTATGCATTTCTTTTTTTGTCTTTCCCTTTTAGTTTTTATCATTCTTGTTTTTGTTTTGTTTTTGCTTTTGTTTGTGTTTTGTTGTAGACTAACCTGCAGGTAGGAGACCCGAGCAAAATTTGAAGACAGTGTTAACCTCGCACCAGAAACTTTTCCGCGGTCGTGGAAATACCACTGTAAGTCCCCTGACTTTCTAAAAAAAAAATCAAAAAAAAAAAGTTTTACCGAAGGCCAGCCTCTCCGAATTTTAGACGAGAGGCGATGCGCATCATGCTGCCAAGGAGGAGACATTCGCCCCATATTTTATTTGGCACCGCTGATGGCCCGACATTCGACGACTGAGGAGGAAGAACACCAGGGCCCACCCCACGATTACATCTGGGCTCCGCTATGTGTTCGTTGAAGGCCGTGCAACCCCGTTTACTTTGATGTACCACTACACCTTACAGTGGATTCCTTTTGGTTGCACGGTGGAGTTTAAGTTTGAAGACCGGCGCAACACCAGCGACATGTGCTTTTATTGTTTTACCGCCAGCACCAACTTCCGCATCCGAGCCAACTCAGCGATGGTTGTGAGTACTTTTCTGCTTTTCCTTGTGCTTCATCTTTTTTGTCTTTCATTAGATTGAGGACAATGCAATGTTTAAGCATGGGGGAGGGTTCTATACTTGCTAGTCGTCTGAGGAAGAAAAAAAAAAGTCAAAAAATTAAAAAAGACAAAAATAAATCCTGAGATAAGTCAAAAATCCGAAAGGGCGGCTGAGGTAATAAGCAAGTGGCTTGGACCAGCATTACGCTGGGGTAATATGATGTCAAGAGTGATGTGAGTTTATGTGAGCCCATCTATTGAACAATGAAATGAGTGGCTTGGTGAAAACCCGAAAGGACGCCTTGGCAAAATGAGTGAAAAGAAGAAGAGTGATTATTAGGATTCCTCATTTTTCCTGGCGTGGTGACATAAGAAGAGGTGATATAAGGAGGATTCGGATAGGTCACTCTAGGAAGCATAAGAAGATAGATGGATGCTAGGATTAGATATTTTTTTCACTCTATGGTGTTCAGACTAAGCTTGGGAGAAGTACTCTGCTTCCTTTAAGCTTGTATGTTGTGTTGTGTTATGTTTATTGTGTTGGTGCCTTGGAGATTCTTGTTTAGGTGCAATTCTTAGTGGAGATAGTTTTTCTGTGCTTCCTGAGACCTTGGGGATTTGATTGGAGGAGTAGGTTTACATTAGCTTACTCGAGGACGAGCAAGGTTTAAGCATGGGGGAATTTGATCAGCGCTACTTTGTAGGGTTTAACTAGGGGTTGTTACCGGTGTTTTGGGTGCCATTTGGATGAGTTTAGAGCGTAATTGTAGAGTATGGAGTTGAGGAGAAGAAGTACGATTATGGTGGTTTGGAGAAGCTTAAATGAAGACATTAAGAAGAAGGAGAAGAAAGCCACCCAAGAAGACGAAGAAGGAGAGCTGAAGAGAAGGATACAGGAGCCAAACCGCGGTCGTGGGGCTGAGGGCCGCGGTCGCGGCGAAGACGAAGAAAGCAGAAAACCGAGAATCCGCGATCGCGGATGAACAGTGCCGCAGTCGCGGAAAAGTCGAGAGCAACAAAGTTTTGAAGTTTATTTTCCGCGGTCGCGAAGCCTTTTGCCGCGGTCGTGGAAGTCTGCATCAGAGACGCGGTCGAAAAGTTCCGAAGTTTTATTATTGTACTTTAATTATTTTTCTGTTATTTCTTTATTCCCGTAGGATTATTTTAATTCCTTTTAGACTATGTTTGCTATCTTTTTAGCATTAGGTTTCGGGATTAGGTTATTTAACCTAATTTTCCTAGGATCTTTCATTCATTCAGATTTTTCTAATTATTCAGTATTGTTTTCCCTTTGAGTTATGAAGAACTAAGCACCTTTGCTTAGTCCGACGATTGAAGCCTTCATTTGATATACGGTTGTGAGGTTATAACTCTATTTCTTTTTCTTTTAATGTATTGATTCTCTTGTGCTTCATCCCATTGATTTTTATTGATTTCGCTTGTTGGACGCAACTAGTTGTTATTGGTAATTTTCTATTGCTAGGGTTTGGTAATTACTGTTTGAGTTACCTTATTCATGAGTAGCAACTGCAATATTCTAAGAACTGTTTGGACTGGTTTATTGTAGAGAGAATTAATTGCATGCAATTGTATGACTGTTTGCTACTCTTGCATGTATCTATCTAAATTCATGTGCTCATTGCTGCTGTTGAATTGAATCATGGAGGTTTTCCTGGTTATTTAATAATTAGTATTCTCAGGGTCTGTTTGTCCTGTTTATAACTTAAGAAAAGGAATGGAACATTCATAGGAAGGAATTAGAGATAATCTAGGATCAACCAATCGAATGAATGATGGATATTTGTCTGACTAAGTACTTTTTCCCAATTGATTACAACCTTTGTTTTGATTTACTGTTATTTACTTTGTTACTTAAAACCAAACCAACAAACCCCCCCTTGTTACTTTGACATACATTTGTGCACTTAGAAAGATTACTTCTTCCCTGTGGGATTCGATCCTTGCTTGCCGATTCTACTAGTTTAGGTTTTTAAGGATTTATTTTGATCAGGCATCACGACTTTAGCCCTTATTAGAAACCCTAAACATAAATTCTCGTAAGATGTTCAAAATTGCTAGAAATTATAAAAAAAAACTTCCTTATATACTATATTGGTTGTAGTATTAGATCTTTTTTGTTGTTTGTCGTATATCAAAATCTCCATACCTTTCTTGCTAGTAACTCTTGATGACACAACATAAAACTGACCATGCTTCTTATAAACCTAGACATTTGAGTTTATGATCTGACGATAAGAAAAAAGTCTACACTATGAGATCTATAGTGCGCTTTATCTCACCGTGTAATAATTAACACAATTGACAATTTTTTGTTTCTCTCTCATATCACTTGTTATTTACGTTATACCTGTGAATGTAATATATAACACCAATGATAGGAGATTTTATAGTGAATATATATATTTATTTTAATTATGTTTGCCTTCTATCGAAAACCGGTTCCATCGAAATACATTTAAACCACAATTCGAACTCATATTTATATGAAATCCGACTCAACCGAAATATGATTTACACAAAATCTAGTTCAGTCATAATCCGAAATAATCCATCGAAATGGACCCAAATACCCGACTTAGCCCGATTAAATGAACAATCGACCCGATCGACCCGAATTGGATCGAGTTGTCAAGATACATGTCAATATGTGCAATAGCCTGAATCCGGATTAATCCGAATCCAAAATGACCCGACCTAAAACCGACCCGATTCGCCCGATTGACAACCCTAAGTTTGACCGAAATCCATATTAACCCGACCGAAATTGACCCGATTTGCCCGATTGACAACCCTAAGTTCGTCCGAAATCCAAATTAACCCGACCGAAATTAACCCGAAAATCCGATGTCACCCGAAATACAAATATCTGAACCGACCCGACCCGACATGATCCGACTTGTTATAATATCAGACATTGGCCCGAATCCGAAATGACCCGACCCGAACCCGACCCTCCCGATTGACACCCCTACATGTGAGTACTTTTTAACCCTACATTTTATATTGTTGCCTCATCATCTCTCACATATCAACATCTTCACGGATTTCGATGGTGGTATAGTTTCACTTTAATTCATCCATATGTATATGACTAACAAAATCTAAATCTATCTACTTTCGGTTTCAATTTATTGCTCGTTTTCGATTTTATGTTAGCACATTGGTCTATAAATATTGGATCAATTGTAACTAAAACAAAGTCTTGGACAAAAGTCTAACTGAGGAGATATGTAATACTGGTAAAACTATGTAAATATTTTCATCATACAATTATATTTATAATTTCATAATGATAGATGACGAGATATATCATGTGTTCATTTAAGGGCACCAGTGGGTAAAAAACAATACATGAAGCTAGTTTAGCTTTCATAATGTTGGGGAGATCACATTTAAAAAACCAACAAAATTAAGCTACATTCATCCCCAATAAGCTTGTTAAGCTAGATGAATAATTTTTAGCCGAACACTCAATAAGCAGATGAAGAAAAAAATTAAGCTCTGTTAATGTGCAAAAAAGCTATGCCAAACGGAGCCTAAGTCATTTAACAAAATCTATATATATAGACGCATATCTCACCTTCTAAACCAAATAATCTTCAAATATTATTTGTATAATCAGTTAGAAGAAATATAATAATGGGTTAGTAATTTCTTATTTTTTTAAATCCTTGTAAAAAGTATAAACTTTAATTATCTACATCAATAATCATAAATAAATTCTAATATAGTGTTGTTGAGGTTAATCTACACATTTGCACTTTACAATTTTGATTATTTTTTTCTTGAAAATGTTCTGATATTCTCTTTTGCACCGTCCGAAACCAAAATATAAAAATTCCCGAACCGAACCGATATTTCTTGTTATAGTTCGATCCAGACCAATGCAGCCCAATCTGGTCCAAATTAAAAGTAAGTCAGGGCCTACTTCTAAAACAGACCTAATAATTAGGGCGGATTGGAGCGGGTTTTCGGGTCGAGTTATAATTTGATAGGATGGCCGGTTATGTTAGTTTGAATGGAAGTTTATAGCAAGTAAGTTTTATATATATAGCTCAATTATAACCCTAAAACAAATGTTATGCGCGCATTTCTAGTTCGAAAGATGTATTTTAATTATCTCAATCACAAATTGAGTGATTTTATCTAAATCAAGGGAGTTAAAACATTACAATCAAGTATATTATCGATAAGGGACACAAGTAACGGAAAGAGACAAATAACTTCATGAAATTAAGCAAGAAATTTACATTTCATAATGTGTTAGATAATGCATGTCCAATAGACGTCATTTCAATATGGTTGGGCAAGCGCAACAACATCATAACCCTTCACAAACCAAGTCTACAAACCAAACACTCCCTATTCCTATGGGATACACTACAACTCGTCGGAATATTCCTCGCGGTGATACAGATGCATGGCATGTCGATGGAGCAGCTCGCTCAGGCGCCTGCTGACAAGGACGAAAAACTTTTCCGTTGTCTTATGTGTCTCATCGCTAAAGTTCTAAAATGACAAGCATTTCTTAACAAAATCTAAAGGATAAAATGACATTTTTTCTTAACCGAACAAGAATGTGATTTATAAGGTACAGAGAGGGTTCAAAGTTAATTAGTAGGGTTTACAAGTACGTCATACTTATATCGTTGTATTCTATTTGGTTAATTAGTCTTCAAAACAAAAATGCATACACGACAAACAAAATATTTATTCACCGGCAAACACATTTTTTATGTGAATTAAGTTTGATCTTGAGAATTAGATACTTGAAGAAATTAACAGTACACATACACAAATTCTTGTGCCTGATCAAGAAATGATGCAATATATATAAATGTAATACCCCTCATTTTTGTAAGGACATTTTGGTAATTTTTCTAACTCCCGTACTGCAAGTCAGATTATTTTCAGAGAAGTTTAGACATTCTGTAAGATTCTTGATCTCTGTAATATTTTTCTGAGCAGTATAAATTACATTCGACGTATTTTCGGGGTTAGAATATTCATTCGGGTACAAATATATTTAACCCGGGGTTTTAAACCTATACCCATACACTTTCCCGGACAAAAAGGCTCAGAAATGGCCTTGACCGCGATCGCGGTATGACCACCGCCATCGCGGTAAATGACGGAAAGCAGGCCATCATTACGGGCTGCAAGTGGCAGCGACCGCGACCGCGGTATGGCCACCGCGATCGCGGTAAGGCAAACCGCGACCGCCCGCGATCCACCGCGATCGCGGTAAATATCCAGTTTGACAACTTGTTCTGCTTCACCGAACCTCGGCTGAAGCACCGCCATTGCCGCCTTTGGAGCTGTCCCATCCGGTCGGGGTGAGTGTCCTCCTTGCTTGGGCTATTTAAAGAGAGGATCTGGAGAGGATTTGGAGCATCAGATCTCTCTCAAATCTCTCAAATTCCTATTGCCGGAAAACTCAACTCCTCGCCGGAAAAATGCTTCGTCGTCACCGAAACTCCCTTTGGTGGTGGTGGTACTCTCAAGCTGGTGTCTTGGAGGTACAAGGAGCCTAGGAGTCGAAGCCCTCACAAACCGAATCCAAACGCGTCGATCCCGGTGAGATTTCCTTCTCGACGATCGCCGGAGTTCATTGACCGCGATCGCGGTCATGAACACCGCGATCACGGCCATGACAGTGGCTCGTGGGGCACTTGTCCCTGACGACCGCGATCGCGGCAGAGCCACCGCGATCGCGGGTGCCTGGGCACTTTGCGATTGTGGCGTTTGGGCTTTGTGGTCTCGATCGGGACTTCGTTCCTTCGATTTTGTTCGTTCCTTTCTCGATTCGTACTATTTATTGTCGAATCTAATTTAGGGTTTCGTTATGGGTCGATCTATAGGAATCTGTAATCCATGTTCTGTCCTCATTTCGGACCCAGAAACCGTTGTCTTTGAGCTTCGTTAAGCTTCGTTTGATCTAAGGCAAGTGGCGGTTCGCTCTTGCTTAATCATTCCATATTTATATTAATTATCAATTGTTTAATTGTTAATTAATTTGGGATGAATTACTGTGTTCGTTGGGAACAGTTTTGATAACTATATGTGAAATATAATATGATATTATAATAGGTTGTATATACTGCTAGAACAACGCTATTATATATATATATTTATGATGATTGCCTTGATCGCATTGATGTGGACTATTGTGTTCTTTAACTGTTTAGTTAGCATGGGTATTCGTAGGAACGCTATGTACCTTGCGAGGTTTAGCTGTTTCTTTATAATTGGTGCTAGGAAGATTTTTCCCTAGTACTCTGGTCATGACCTTACCCTTACTCAGGGTATGATGTGCACACAGCTGGTGCCGACACTTGGGATTTTATTCCCTTTGATATATGTCTCTCGCGATGAGAGGATATATTTAAAAGCTTATAACGTGAATGTACGTTTTGGAATTAAATAAGATAAGTGTCGTTATGCACATAATTAATGAACATTAGGCGAGAAGTACAACGTGGAAACTTGTCTGGGCTTCGATTAGAGTAAGTCCACCTTTCGAATCTGAATTCGCATTATGCGGTGAGGTTGGCCGTTGACCCAAATAGTCAAGTCGCTTTTAAACTCTTGTATGAACTTATAATGTTCCCAAACATTGTCATACTTCCGATAAGACTCAATTCGTTGGAGTCTTCTTTTGGTTTATTTCAGTAAGACTCAATCTTCCAGAGTCTTCTCTTGATCATTCTGTTTGATATGTTTCTGTAGAAGTATTCAGGTTTACTATCGTCATCGGCTTTCATTCGAGAAGCGATGGCTTTAACCTAATACGACTATTTAGAACCTTTCTGTTTTACCCTTGCATAGTCTTTCATTAGACTAACCAACCGGTTAATTTCCACTGCATGGTTGGCTGGTGTCATCCGTCTCATACGGCACATCAGATAAACTGCCGATCTATGAAGGCTAGAAACGACGATGAAGGCAGATGAAATTTTGAAGAGTTTATCAAGGTTGAGATCCTTGGCGGGTGATAGTTTCGATCAAGACCCTTGTGTCATTTATTTCTAAAGACTTCCGCTATATAAAAGATGTCTTATGTTAAGACTACTCTGTATTTCTGTTGTTTTTGGATTATGGATGTAACTCCAAGACTTTGATTTAATACGAAATGTTATGATATTTCGTATTATAAATGTTGTTTTATGTTTTGTATAAACTGGTTAAGCCTTGGGTGGCTTCAGATGTGGAATCTGAGGTCACTGGCGGTAATGCTTTCAAGGAGATATTTGGGGGTGTTACAATAAATATATTATTCAGATTCGATTAGCAATAAAGTATTATTTGATGGTTACACAACAAGCATGTTTAAGGTTTAGGGTGACAACTAAACCAACAACCTCTCAGAAAGGGGTAGTTGTTGGGTGTTGACAGCCCGTACGTACATTCCTTAAACATGCCTTCTCACATTCTTTTGATATGTAGCCGTTACTGAATCGGGACACGAATAAGAAATACATTGGGATCGACATATATCATGTCTTATGCCGGGTGGAATTCGAGCACATGACAAGTCACATTCCTTCTCACATTCCTCTTTAGTCTCCATTACGTGTATACCTACAAGTATATTGTACCACCATTAAAAAACCTTCCTCGTTACTTAAACATGCTATTGTACGTACCTAATAATTATACATGTCAAAGTAAATAATTAATATAGAAATTAACATACTTGTAATAGGAGGACAGTCAGATTCACAACTCGTGTGACAGACATCTCGTTTAATGCTAGGTGGAAGCTGCTTGCACCCCTCATCACACGTCTTTATGCATTCTTCTCTCGTCTCTGTTACATGAACACCTACAACAAATCAATTTTGTAAGCCATGAAAAGTAACATGATTATCCCTAGGTTTTTGGCCCTAAAATTGTAACTTATGATAGTTATATTAGAAGGAAAAGGGTCGTGTGAAAATGGACGCTTAAGTGAGAATGTCAGAATGCGGATGTGCATGAATTTTTACCTGTATGTGCATATATATTTTTATATATGTGACTATGTGTAAGTGAAAGTTCATGCACATCGTGTAATGTGCATGGATTTTTGCATATATGTGCGTATTCTCACGTTATCACCTAAGTGTCATTCCTCATTGGGTCCACATGCATATTAGAATTAAGTAATTTAAGTTGTCCGTATAAACTATTCTATTACCTAGCCATTCGGGGCAAATTTAACACAATTATTAAAGATGCTAATTTGAGAGGTAAAATAATCAATTTATTGACAAGTTGGAGAAATTATATACCGACGGAGGTGGCCAAATCCACGGCCATGGACACGAAAACCGAGAATATTAGCAAGATACAAATGGTGTTTCCCCACAATGTGGCCATGTCTCTTTGATTGGGCTGCTTGTTTGCTAGTTCAAGTACAATTTCGGAGCTCTGTTTAATTTTAATTCGAATACATAATCATATATATAGCTGGAAAAATGTTTAATCGCAGTATCCTTTGCTTTCAAAGACCACACGTATGCTATTTGTGTACATGATCATTAGCAATAATAGTCCAAATCTTTTATCATAATGATATTTTGTAAAATACTATGTACAAAACCTGATCATGTTTTACATGCTTCCCCCCTACTTTAATTCACATTGACCTTCATTCAAGATGGTAACTAAATAAATTGTGAATGTGATGTAATATATGCGACGAAGAAAGAACAAAGAATGGGTACATGTAGAATTTATGATCTTATTATATCAAAATTACAATAAAATATTACCCTATCCGTTCGTATGCCATTGTCATTCTAACTCATAATTTTGTTAAGAAAAGTTTATTGTTTAGAAATTTAAGTAATAACTAGTGTAGTAAGATTTGTTTATTCTCCTTACGTTTAGAAAGTAATATATTAAAATTATACATTTAATTGATATAAAATTATGTAGGTAGTGACGGTTATAGAAGTAGAAGAATGCTAATATAAAAAACGACTAATTGAATACAAAATATTAAAGATATTGACAAAATATTATCGAAAGAGAGGCGAAACTCTCCATAACTTTATTAGCATCAATCATCATATACCACAGATGCTATTCGACATTTTTCGAAGAGCCCAACCCAAGCGTGAAGAAACAACAGTTCTTTGATCCCATTTTGCCCTTGGGATTAATAGTAAAAATTGGCTAAGTAAGTTTGAAATTGGGATAGTCACATCCCTAACATCATTACTACTAAAAGGATAAATCATAATCAAAATATTCATCTAATACATGAAAATGAAACCCTAAACATAAAATCTCGTAAGATGTTCAAAATTGCTAGAAATTAAAAAAAAAACTTCCTTGTATACTACATTGGTTGTAGTATTAGATCTTTTTTGTTGTTTGTCGTATATCAAAATCTCCAAACCTTTCTTGTTAGTAACTCTTGATGACACAACATAAAACTGACCATGCTTCTTATAAACCTAGACATTTGAGTTTATGATCTGACGATAAGAAAAAAGTCTACACTATGAGATCTATAGTGCGCTTTATCTCACCGTGTAATAATTAACACAATTGACAATTTTTTGTATCTCTCTCATATCACTTGTTATTTACGTTATACTTGTGAATGTAACATATAACACCAATGATAGGAGATTTTATAGTGAATATATATATTTAATTTTAATTATGTCTGCCTTCAATCGAAAACCGGTTCCATCGAAATACATTTCAACCACAATTCGAACTCAAATTTATCTGAAATCCGACTCAACCGAAATATGATTTACACAAAATCTAGTTCGGTCATAATCTGAAATAATCCATCGAAATTGACCCAAAACCCTACTTAGCCCGATTAAATGAACAATCGACCCGATCGACCCGAATTGGATCGAGTTGTCAAGATACATGTCAATATGTGCAATAGCCCGAATCCGGATTAATCCGAAACCAAAATGACCCGACCTAAAACCGACCCGATTCGCCCGATTGACAACCCTAAGTTTGACCGAAATCCAAATTAACCCGACCGAAATTGACCCGATTTGCCCGATTGACAACCCTAAGTTCGACCGAAATCCAAATTAACCCGACCGAAATTAACCCGAAAATCCGATGTCACCCGAAATACAAATATCCGATCCGACCCGACATGATCCGACTTGTTATATTATCAGACATTGGCCCGAATCCGAAATGACTCGAATCCGAAATGAACTGACCCGAACCCGACCCGCCTGATTGACACCACTACATGTGAGTACTTTTTAACCCTACATTTTATATTGTTGCCTCATCATCTCTCACATATCAACATCTTCACGGATGTCGATGGTGGTATAGTTTCACTTTAATTCATCCATATGTATATGACTAACAAAATCTAAATCTATCTACTTCCGGTTTCAGTTTATTGCTCGTTTCCGATTTCATGTTAGTACGTTGGTTTATAAATATTGGATCAATTGTAATTAAAACAAAGTCTTGGACAAAAGTCTAACTGTGGAGATATGTAATACTGGTAAAACTATATAAATATTTTCATCATACAATTATATTTATAATTTCATAATGATAGATGATGAGTTATATCATGTGTTCATTTAAGGGCACTAGTGGGTAAAAAAATTACATTAAGCTAGTTTAGCTTTCATAATGTTGGGGAGATCACATTTAAAAAACCAACAAAACTAAGCTACATTCATCTACAATAAGCTTGTTAAGCTAGATGAATAATTTTTAGCCGAACACTCAATAAGCAGATGAAGAAAAAACCTAAGCTCCGTTAATGTGCAAAAAAGCTATGCCAAACGGAGCCTAAGTCATTTAACAAAATCTATATATATAGACGCATATCTCACCTTCTAAAATAATCTTCAAATATTATTTGTATAATCAGTTAGAAGAAATATAATAATGGGTTAGTAATTTCTTATTTTTTAAATCCTTGTAAAAAGTATAAACTTTAATTATCTACATCAATAATCATAATTAAATTCTAATATAGTGTTGTTGAGGTTAATCTACACATTTGTACTTTACAATTTTGATTATTTTTTTCTTGAAAATGTTCTGATATTATCTTTTGCACCGTCCGAAACCAAAATATAAAAATTCCCGAACCGAACCGATATTTCTTGTTATAGTTCGATCCAGACCAATGCAGCCCAATTTGGTCCAAATTAAAAGTAAGTCTGGGCCTACTTCCAAAACAGACCTAATAATTAGGGCGGATTGGAGCGGGTTTTCGGGTCGAATTATAATTTGATAGGATGGCCGGTTACGTTAGTTTGAATGGAAGTTTATAGCAAGTAAGTTTTATATATATAGCTCAATTATAACCCTAAAACAAATGTTATGCGCGCATTTCTAGTTCGAAAGATGTATTTTAATTATCTCAATCACAAATTGAGTGATTTTATCTAAATCAAGGGAGTTAAAACATTACAATCAAGTATATTATCGATAAGGGACACAAGTAACGGAAAGAGACAAATAACTTCAAGAAATTAAGCAAGAAATTTACATTTCATAATGTGTTAGGTAATGCATGTCCAATCGACGTCATTTCAATATGGATGGGCAAGCGCAACAACATCATAACCCTTCACAAACCAAGTCCACAAACCAAACACTCCCTATTCCTATGGAATACACTATAACTCGTCGGAATATTCCTCGCAGTGATACAGATGCATGGCATGTCGATGGAGCAGCTCGCTCAGGCGCCTGCTGACAAGGACGGAAAACTTTTCCGTTGTCTTATGTGTGTCATCGCTAAAGTTCTAAAATGACAAGCATTTCTTAACAAAATCTAAAGAATAAAATGACATTTTTTCTTAACCGAACAAGAATGTGATTTATAAGGTACAGAGAGGGTTCAAAGTTAATTAGTAGGGTGTACAAGTAAGTCATACTTATATCGTTGTATTCTATTTGGTTAATTAGTCTTCAAAACAAAAATGCATACACGACAAACAAAATATTTATTCACCGGCAAACACATTTTTTATGTGAATTAAGTTTGATCTTGAGAATTAGATACTTGAAGAAGTTAACAGTACACATACACAAATTCTTGTGCCTGATCAAGAAATGATGCAATATATATAAATATATTATTCAGATTCGATTAACAATAAAGTATTATTTGATGGTTACACAACAAGCGTGTTTAAGGTTTAGGGTGACAACTAAACCAACAACCTCTCAGAAAGGGGTAGTTGTCGGGTGTTGACGGCCCGTACATACATTCCTTAAACATGCCTTCTCACATTCTTTTGATATGTAGCCGTTACTGAATCGGGACACGAATAAGAAATACATTGGGATCGACAAATATCGTGTCTTATGCCGGGTGGAATTCGAGCACATGACAAGTCACATTCCTTCTCACATTCCTCTTTAGTCTCCATTACGTGTATACCTACAAGTATATTGTACCACCATTAAAAAATCTTCCTCGTTACTTAAACATGCTATTGTACGTACCTAATAATTATACATGTCGAAGTAAATAATTAATATAGAAATTAACGTACTTGTAATAGGAGGACAGTCAGATTCACAACTCGTGTGACAGACATCTCGTTTAATGCCAGGTGGAAGCTGCTTGCACCCCTCATCACACGTCTTTATGCATTCTTCTCTCGTCTCTGTTACATGAACACCTACAACAAATCAATTTTGTAAGCCATGAAAAGTAACATGATTATCCCTAGGTTGTTTGGTCCTAACTTATGATAGTTATATTAGAAGGAAAAGGGTCGTGTGAAAATGGACGCTTAAGTGAGAATGCAGATGTGCATGAATTTTTGCCTGTATGTGCATATATTTTTTTAAATATGTGACTATGTGTAAGTGAAAGTTCATGCACATCGTGTAATGTGCATGGATTTTTGCATATATGTGCGTATTCTCATGTTATCACCTAAGCGTCATTCCTCATTGGGTCCACATGCATATTAGAATTAAGTAATTTAAGTTGTCCGTATAAACTATTCTATTAGCTAGCCAGTCAGGGCAAATTTAACACAATTATTAAAGATGCTAATTTGAGAGGTAAAATAATCAATTTATTGACAAGTTGGAGAAATTATATACCGACGGAGGTGGCCAAATCCACAGCCATGGACACGAAAACCGAGAATATTAGCAACATACAAATGGTGTTTCCCCACAATGTGGCCATGTCTCTTTGATTGGGCTGCTTGTTTGCTAGTTCAAGTACAATTTCGGAGTTCTGTTTAATTTTAATTCGAATACATAATCATATATATAGCTGGAAAAATATTTAACCGTAGTATCCTTTGCTTTCAAAGACCACACGTATGTTATTTGTGTACATGATCATTAGCAATAATAGTCAAAATCTTTTATCATAATGATATTTTGTAAAATACTATGTACAAAACCTGATCATGTTTTACATGCTTCCCCCCTACTTTAATTCACATTGACCTTCATTCAAGATGGTAATTAAATAAATTGCGAATGTGATGTAATATATGCGACGAAGAAATAACAAAGAATGGGTACATGTAGAATTTAAGATCTTATTATATCAAAATTACAATAAAATATTACCCTCTTCGTTCGTAATTTTGTCAAGAAAAGTTTATTGTTTAGAAATTTAAGTAATAACTAGTGTAGTAAGATTTGTTTATTCTCCTTACGTTTAGAAAATAGTATATTAAAATTATACATTTAATTGATATAAAATTATGTAGGTAGTGACAGTTATAGAAGTAGATGAATGCTAATATAAAAAAAGACTAATTGAATACAAAATATTAAAGAGATTGACAAAATATTATCGAAAGAGAGGCGAAACTCTCCATAACTTTATTAGCATCAATCATCATATACCACAGCTGCTATTCGACATTTTTCGAAGAGCCCAACCCAAGCATGAAGAAGCAGCAGTTCTTTGATCCCATTTTGCCCTTGGGATTAATAGTAAAAATTGGCTAAGTAAGTTTGAAATGGGGATAGTCACATCCCTAACATCAATACTATTAAAACGATAAATCATAATCAAAATGTTCATCTAATACATGAAAATGAAACCCTAAACATAAAATCTCGTAAGATGTTCAAAATTGCTAGAAATTATAAAAAAAACTTCCTTGTATACTACATTGGTTGTAGTATTAGATCTTTTTTGTTGTTTGTTGTTTATCAAAATCTCCAAACCTTTCTTGCTAGTAACTCTTGATGATACAACATAAAACTGACCATGCTTCTTATAAACCTAGACATTTGAGTTTATGATCTGACGATAAGAAAAAAGTCTACACTATGAGATCTATATTGCGCTTTATCTCACCGTGTAATAATTAACACAATTGACAATTTTTTGTTTCTCTCTCATATCACTTGTTATTTACGTTATACCTGTGAATGTAATATATAACACCAATGATAGGAGATTTTATAGTGAATATATATATTTATTTTAATTATGTTTGCCTTCAATCGAAAACTGGTTCCATCGAAATACATTTCAACTACAATTCGATTTACACAATTCGAACTCATATTTATCTGAAATCCGACTCAACCGAAATATGATTTACACAAAATCTAGTTCGGTCATAATCCGAAATAATCCATCGAAATTGACCCAAATACCCGACTTAGCCCGATTAAATGAACAATCGACCCGATCGACCCGAATTGGATCGAGTTGTCAAGATACATGTCAATATGTGCAATAGCCCGGATCCGGATTAATCCGAAACCAAAATGAACCGACCTAAAACCGACCCGATTCACCCGATTGACAACCCTAAGTTTGACCGAAATCCAAATTAACCCGACCGAAATTGACCCAAAAATCCAATGTCACCCGAAATACAAATATCCGACCCGACATAATCCGACTTGTTATAATATCAGACATTGGCCCGAATCCGAAATGACCCGAATCTGAAATGACCCGACTCGCCCGATTGACGGAAAGAGACAAATAACTTCATGAAATTAAGCAAGAAATTTACATTTCATAATGTGTTAGGTAATGCATGTCCAATCGACGTCATTTCAATATGGATGGGCAAGCGCAACAACATCATAACCCTTCACAAACCAAGTCCACAAACCAAGCACTCCCTATTCCTATGGGATACACTACAACTCGTCGGAATATTCCTCGCGGTGATACATATGCATGGTATGTCGATGGAGCAGCTCGCTCAGGCGCCTGCTGACAAGGACGGAAAACTTTTCCGTTGTCTTATGTGTCCCATCGCTAAAGTTCCAAAATAACAAGCATTTCTTAACAAAATCTAAAGGATAAAATGACATTTTTTCTTAACCGAACAAGAATGTGATTTATAAGGTACAGAGAGGGTTCAAAGTTAATTAGTAGGATGTACAAGTACGTCATACTTATATCGTTGTATTCTATTTGGTTAATTAGTCTTCAAAACGAAAATTCATACACGACAAACAAAATATTTATTCACCGGCAAACACATTTTGTATGTGAATTAAGTTTGATCTTGAGAATTTGATACTTGAAGAAATTAACAGTACACATACACAAATTCTTGTGCCTGATTAAGAAATGATGCAATATATATAAATATATTATTCAGATTCGATTAACAATAAAGTATTATTTGATGTTTACACAACAAGGGTGTTTAAGGTTTAGGGTGACAACTAAACCAACAACCTCTTAGAAAGGGGTAGTTGTCGGGTGTTGATGGCCCGTATGTACAGTCCTTAAACATGCCTTCTCACATTCTTTTGATATGTAGCCGTTACTGAATCGGGACACGAATAAGAAATACATTGGGATCGACAAATATCGTGTCTTATGCCGGGTGGAATTCGAGCACATGACAAGTCACATTCCTTCTCACATTCCTCTTTAGTCTCCATTACGTGTATACCTACAAGTATATTGTACCACCATTAAAAAATCGTCCTCGTTACTTAAACATGCTATTGTACGTACCTAATAATTATACATGTCAAAGTAAATAATTAATATAGAAATTAACGTACTTGTAATAGGAGGACAGTCAGATTCACAACTCGTGTGACAAACATCTCATTTAATGCCAGGTGGAAGCTGCTTGCACCCCTCATCACACGTCCTTATGCATTCTTATCTTGTCTCTGTTACATGAACACCTACAACAAATCATCTTTGTAAGCCATGAAAAGTAACATGATTATCCCTAGGCTGCTTGGCCATAAAATTGTAATTTATGATAGTTATATTAGAAGGAAAAGGGTCGTGTGAAAATGGACGCTTAAGTTAGAATGTCAGATGCAGATGTGTATGAATTTTTGCCTGTATGTGCATATTTTATATATATATATATGTGACTATGTGTAAGTGAAAGTTCATGCACATCGTGTAATGTGCATGGATTTTTGCATATATGTGTGTATTCTCACGTTCTCACCTAAGCGTCAATCCTCATTGGGTCCACATGCATATTAGAATTAAGTAATTTAAGTTGTCCGTATAAACTATTCTATTAGCTAGCCATGCGGGGCAAATTTAACACAATTATTAAAGATGCTAATTTGAGAGGTAAAATAATCAATTTATTGACAAGTTGGAGAAATTATATACCGACGGAGGTGGCCAAATCCACGGCCATGGACACGAAAACCGAGAATATTAGCAACATACAAATGGTGTTTCCCCACAATGTGGCCATGTCTCTTTGATTGGGCTGCTTGTTTGCTAGTTCAAGTACAATTTGGGAGCTCTATTTAATTTTAATTCGAATACAGAATCATATATATAGCTGGAAAAATGTTTAATCGTAGTATCCTTTGCTTTCAAAGACCACACGTATGATATTTGTGTACATGATCATTAGCAATAATAGTCCAAATCTGTTATCATAATGATATTTTGTAAAATACTATGTACAAAACCTGATCATGTTTTACATGCTTCCCCCCTACTTTAATTCACATTGACCTTCATTCAAGATGGTAATTAAATAAATTGCGAATGTGATGTAATATATGCGACGAAGAAAGAACAAAGAATGGGTACATGTAGAATTTATGATCTTATTATATCAAAATTACAATAAAATATTACCCTCTTCGTTCGTATGCCATTGTCATTCTAACTCATAATTTTGTTAAGAAAAGTTTATTGTTTAAAAATTTAAGTAATAACTAGTGTAGTAAGATTTGTTTATTCTCCTTACGTTTAGAAAATAATATATTAAAATTATACATTTAATTGATATAAAATTATATAGGTAGTGGCAGTTATAGAAGTAGAAGAATTCTAATATAAAAAAGACTAATTGAATACAAAATATTAAAGAGATTGACAAAATATTATCGAAAGAGAGGCGAAACTCTCCATAACTTTATTAGCATCAATCATCATATACCACAACTGCTATTCGACATTTTTCGAAGAGCCCAACCCAAGCGTGAAGAAGCAGCAGTTCTTTGATCCCATTTTGCCCTTGGGATTAATAGTAAAAATTGGCTAAGTAAGTTTGAAATGAGGATATTCACATCCCTAACATCAATACTACTAAAACGATAAATCATAATCAAAATGTTCAGCTAATACATGAAAATGAAACCCTAAACATAAAATCTCGTAAGATGTTCAAAATTGCTAGAAATTATATAAAAAAAACTTCCTTGTATACTACATTGGTTGTAGTATTAGATCTTTTTTGTTATTTGTCGTATATCAAAATCTCCAAACCTTTCTTGCTAGTAACTCTTGATGACACAACATAAAACTGACCATGCTTCTTATAAACCTAGACATTTGAGTTTATGATCTGACGATAAGAAAAAAGTCTACACTATGAGATCTACAGTGCGCTTTATCTCACCGTGTAATAATTAACACAATTGACAATTTTTTTGTTTCTCTCTCATATCACTTGTTATTTACGTTATACCTGTGAATGTAATATATAACACCAATGATAGGAGATTTTATAGTGAATATATATATTTATTTTAATTATGTTTGCCTTTAATCGAAAACTGGTTCCATCGAAATACATTTCAACCACAATTCGATTTACATAATTCGAACTCATATTTATCTGAAATTCGACTCAACCGATATATGATTTATACAAAATCTAATTCGGTCATAATCCGAAATAATCCATCGAAATTGACCCAAATACCCGACTTAGCCCGATTAAATGAACAATCGACCCGATCGACCCGAATTGGATCGAGTTGTCAAGATACATGTCAATATGTGCAATAGCCCGGATCCGGATTAATCCGAAACCAAAATGAACCGACCTAAAACCGACCCGATTTGCCCGATTGACAACCCTAAGTTTGACCGAAATCCAAATTAAACCGACCGAAATTGACCCAAAAATCCAATGTCACCCGAAATACAAATATCCGATCCGACCCGACCCGACATGATCCGACTTGTTATAATATCAGACATTGGTCCGAATCCGAAATGACCCGACCCGAACCCGACCCGCCCGATTGACACCTCTACATGTGAGTACTTTTTAACCCTACATTTTATATTGTTGCCTCGTCATCTCTCACATATCAACAGCTTCACGGATGTCGATGGTGGTGTAGTTTCACTTTAATTCATCCATATGTATATGAATAACAAAATCTAAATCTATCTACTTCCGGTTTCAATTTATTGCTCGTTTCCCATTTCATGTTAGCACGTTGGTCTATAAATATTGGATCAATTGTAATTAAAACAAAGTCTTGGACAAAAGTCTAACTGAGGAGATATGTAATATTGGTAAAACTATGTAAATATTTTCATCATAGAATTATATTTAAAATTTCATAATGATAGATGACGAGTTAGATCATGTGTTCATTTAAGCGCACCAGTGGGTAAAAAAAATACATTAAGCTAGTTTAGCTTTCATAATGTTGGGGAGGTCACATTTAAAAAACCAACAAAATTAAGCTACATTCATCTACAATAAGCTTGTTAAGCTAGATGAATAATTTTTAGCTGAACACTCAATAAGAAGATGAAGAAAAAAATTAAGCTCCGTTAATGTGCAAAAAAGCTATGCCAAACGGAGCCTAAGTCATTTAACAAAATCTATATATATAGACGATATCTCACCTTCTAAACCAAATAATCTTCAAATATTATTTGTATAATCAGTTAGAAGAAATATAATAATGGGTTAGTAATTTCTTATTTTTTAAATCATTGTAAAAAGTATAAACTTTAATTATCTACATCAATAATCATAAATAAATTCTAATATAGTGTTGTTGAGGTTAATCTACACATTTGCACTTTACAATTTTGATTATTTTTTTCTTGAAAATGTTCTAATATTATCTTTTGCACCGTCCGAAACCAAAATATAAAAATTCCCGAACCGAACCGATATTTCTTGTTATAGTTCGATCCCGACCAATGCAGCCCAATCTGGTCCAAATTAAAAGTAAGTCAGGGCCTACTTCTAAAACAGACCTAATAATTAGGGCGGATTGGAGCGGGTTTTCGGGTCGAATTATAATTTGATAGGATGGCCGGTTACGTTAGTTTGAATGGAATTTTATAGCAAGTAAGTTTTATATATATAGCTCAATTATAACCCTAAAACAAATGTTATGTGCGCATTTCTAGTTCGAAAGATGTATTTTAATTATCTCAATCACAAATTGAGTGATTTTATCTAAATCAAGGGAGTTAAAACATTATAATCAAGAATATTATCGATAAGGGACACAAGTAACGGAAAGAGACAAATAACTTCATGAAATTAAGCAAGAAATTTACATTTCTTAATGTGTTAGGTAATGCATGTCCAATCGATGTCATTCCAATATGGATGGGCAAGCACAACAACATCATAACCCTTCACAAACCAAGTCCACAAACCAAACACTCCCTATTCCTATGTGATACACTACAACTCGTCGGAATATTCCTCGCGGTGATACATATGCATGGCATGTCGATGGAGCAGCTCGCTCAGGCGCCTGCTGACAAGGACGGAAAACGTTTCCGTTGTCTTATGTGTCTCATCGCTAAAGTTCCAAAATAACAAGCATTTCTTAACAAAATCTAAAGGATAAAATGACATTTTTTCTTAACCGAACAAGAATGTGATTTATAAGGTACAGAGAGGGTTCAAAGTTAATTAGTAGGGTGTACAAGTACGTCATACTTATATCGTTGTATTCTATTTGGTTAATTAGTCTTCAAAACAAAAATTCATACACGACAAACAAAATATTTATTCACCGGCAAACACATTTTTTATGTGAATTAAGTTTGATCTTGAGAATTTGATACTTGAAGAAATTAACAGTACACATACACAAATTCTTGTGCCTGATTAAGAAATGATGCAATATATATAAATATATTATTCAGATTCGATTAACAATAAAGTATTATTTGATGGTTACACAACAAGGGTGTTTAAGGTTTAGGGTGACAACTAAACCAACAACCTCTCAGAAAGGGGTAGTTGTCGGGTGTTGATGGCCCGTACGTACTGTAACACCCCGGGCCAGAGGTGCTACAGTGCCATAGTCCCGAAGGACTATAAGGCGGTTTTTAAAGAAAAGAAATCCAAAAACTTCTCCAAAAACACATAAATTATAAACATTTAAAATCCCTGCTCAAGATTGAAACAACACTTAAACCTGTCATCCAGTTTAATGCATCAATTTATATCCAAAACAACGAAAGCGAATACAACATTTTCAAATCTGATGCAAACTAAATCTTTAACTATGAAGACACATCTGTGATCCAAAACCCGCTTATTGCTGTAAACCTGCAAAGCCAATATGACTGGGGGACCCGATACCCCAGCCAACCGCGGCACGTAAACCGAAGTTGGTCAGTCTTCCATCAAGACTGGCAAAACTCCTCAAGCCAAAACAGTTTAAAACCATAGAATTATCACAACAATCAAATAATACCAAACAACAACATGCCACACCATATATAAATATATATATATATATCATTATTATATCACTATCATATCAACCAACCAATATCGACCACACATCAAAAACATAAACACACACTATCACATAACCATTCATTACCCCTCTTATCCAACTCTTCAATATACTAACATCACTTAATCCAATCTCAACCTCAACACAAGTAGACGACTAAAAAGATCCAATCCAACTTTCCTCTATTACTAATACCTCAATTATCAGCCCTACGAACCTATACACATATATTACTACTAACACGTATAACCACAACTAACCACTTACAAAACTCACTACTATACTAACACGTCCAACTAATCTTCGCATCAACAACCACTTAAGCATAAGCAAGACAATCATCACATTTTATAAACATGACAAAATAATGACCCAGGCCAGTCACCCTTCCGGTGCCGCCTGTTCGTTAACATGGGCCGCAACCCATACACCTCAACCCAACCCATATTGACCCACACCCTCAAGATGGGAAACCAACCTTCCTAATCAATCAACATAACCAACCTTCTCAAACAATTCACACCAAGATCCAACAACCACTACCAATGGACAACAATAGCCCACAACCACCACTAACAACAATCAACAAACGACTACTAACTACAACCAACCGACAACCAAAGTCTAACACAAAACCAATAATCAAACACCCCACCAATATCCGCAAACAAAACCATTAACTAAGCACACAACCAATAATCAAGCACACAACCCATAACCGAGCACACAACCACCCACACACACAAGTGTCAACACACACACATGTCCGCACACACAATCCAACATACAACTACCAACACACACAACTGCACACACACACATGTCAACACCCACAGTCTAACACACACAACTGTCAACACACATAGATGTCAATTCACACACAATCCAACACACACAATTGGCAACACACACAATCCAACACCCGATCCCAACTCCGATCCTACCTCCAATCCAACCCACCACCGGATGAGACTTTCAACCATCCAACCTAGCCTTAACCAACGGAGGTCACACCCTCACGCGGTCGGATGAGGTCACACCCTCACCCCGGCTCCATAACCAACCATCACCAATCCACCAACCACCCACCACCGGATGGGACTTTCAACCATCCAACCTAGCCTTAACCAACGGAGGTCACACCCTCACCCCGGCTCCATAACCAACCATCACCAATCCACCAATCACCCACCACCTATCACGATCAACCCGCAATCAAACACAACACACGATAACTAATATCATATAACGGAATTTCACCATCAAGTTAATCAACAATCAATCACAATTAGTCACAATTGACTACCACGTCAACATTTAATCAAACACAATACGAGACAAATACTAACACACGCACACACACATATTCAACCAAGCAACTCTACAGGCAATAATCCGAATTCACATACTCAAACAAGAGTAAAATTAATTACTGAATCAAGATAGGAACAAAAGTACTTTTATAAAAATATACGAAGGGTTAGCAAGAATCATCTTGCCTCAAACTCGACAACCACGACCTCAGAGATCTCCAACCAACTCGAACGAACATGCGAAATCAATCCGAGCAAATCCCTGGCATTAATTAACTCATACAAATTCACAACTAATAAACCCCCAATTTCAAACCCTAATTTCATACCTCCAAATTCCAACTCAGCAAACACCCACAATTCCACCTAATTACTTCAAAATCAAAGGGTTGCTACACAAGTCCTAACTGAATTCAGCCAAACACTTCACAGTCGAGCGCCATCCTTGCCATTCTCCACATCTGTCCACAAGCAGCCTATCATATACAACATTCAGCAAAATTTCTGAACTCCAAACAAACCCAATTGAAGAACCTCATCTTACCTCGTCGACAACCACTACGTAGCCGCCGGAACTGGGGCCTCTCGTCGCCGACGATTGCAACGAGCAGCAGCTGCAGCACAACAACATCACATCAGCCACGCAACAACAGTAGCCATGAACTGAGCACAGCAACATGCAGTAACTGCGGACAAAACGCAGTCACGAACAGGGAAGGAGAAGGCCGAGCACTCGCCGGAGGGGACGACCAAGCTGGTGGCTTGCCGGAGGAAGAAAGAAGAAGCGGTTGGGCAGCTGAGTTAGACTCGTCGGAGGAGAAGACCGAGCACTCGCCGGGAAGGAGGAGGAGCTCTCTGCGGGGTGCTCAATGAAGAAGAAGACAAAGCTCCTTTATCCCCTCCATGTGCAGCTGTTCCCCATCATGCCCCGCTGGCCCAACGAAGACCACAAGTCCCTTTCCAGATTTTTAAAGTCCCCAAAAATTTTATTTACCATTTTGCCATATTTATAACCTTTGGGGTATTTCACGTACAGTCCTTAAACATGCCTTCTCACATTCTTTTGATATGTAGCCGTTACTGAATCGGGACACAATTAAGAAATACATTGGGATCGACAAATATTGTGTCTTATGCCGGGTGGAATTCGAGCACATGACAAGTCACATTCCTTCTCACATTCCTCTTTAGTCTCCATTACGTGTATACCTACAAGTATATTGTACCACCATTAAAAAATCTTCCTCGTTACTTAAACATGCTATTGTACGTACCTAATAATTATACATGTCAAAGTAAATAATTAATATAGAAATTAACGTACTTGTAATAGGAGGACAGTCAGATTCACAACTCGTGTGACAAACATCTCGTTTAATGCCAGGTGGAAGCTGCTTGCACCCCATCACACATCTTTATGCATTCTTCTCTTGTCTCTGTTACATGAACACCTACAACAAATCATCTTTGTAAGCCATGAAAAGTAACATGATTATCCCTAGGCTGTTTGGCCCTAAAATTGTAATTTATGATAGTTATATTAGAAGGAAAAGGGTCGTGTGAAAATGGACGCTTAAGTGAGAATGTCAGATGCGGATGTGCATGAATTTTTGCCTATGCATATTTTATATATATATATATATATGTGACTATGTGTAAGTGAAAGTTCATGCACATCGCGTAATGTGCATGGATTTTTGCATATATGTGCGTATTCTCACGTTCTCTCCTAAGTGTCAATCCTCATTGGGTCCACATGCATATTAGAATTAAGTAATTTAAGTTGTCCGTATAAACTATTCTATTAGCTAGCCATGTGGGGCAAATTTAACACAATTATTAAAGATGCTAATTTGAGAGGTAAAATAATCAATGTATTGACAAGTTGGAGAAATTATATACCGACGGAGGTGGCCAAATCCACGGCCATGGACACGAAAACCGAGAATATTAGCAACATACAAATGGTGTTTCCCCACAATGTGGCCATGTCTCTTTGATTGGGCTGCTTGTTTGCTAGTTCAAGTACAATTTGGGAGCTCTGTTTAATTTTAATTCGAATACAGAATCATATATATAGCTGGAAAAATGTTTAATCGCAGTATCCTTTGCTTTCAAAGACCACACGTATGCTATTTGTGTACATGATCATTAGCAATAATAGTCCAAATCTTTTATCATAATGATATTTTGTAAAATACTATGTACAAAACCTGATCATGTTTTACATGCTTCCCCCCTACTTTAATTCACATTGACCTTCATTCAAGATGGTAATTAAATAAATTGCGAATGTGATGTAATATATGCGACGAAGAAAGAACAAAGAATGGGTACATGTAGAATTTATGATCTTATTATATCAAAATTACAATAAAATATTACCCTCTTCGTTCGTATGCCATTGTCATTCTAACTCATAATTTTGTTAAGAAAAGTTTATTGTTTAGAAATTTAAGTAATAACTAGTGTAGTAAGATTTGTTTATTCTCCTTAAGTTTAGAAAATAATATATTAAAATTATACATTTAATTGATATAAAATTATGTAGGTAGTGACAGTTATAGAAGTAGATGAATGCTAATATAAAAAAAGACTAATTGAATACAAAATATTAAAGAGATTGACAAAATATTATCGAAAGAGAGGCGAAACTCTCCATAACTTTATTAGCATCAATCATCATATACCACAGCTGCTGTTCGACATTTTTCGAAGAGCCCAACCCAAGCGTGAAGAAGCAGCAGTTCTTTGATCCCATTTTGCCCTTGGGATTAATAGTAAAAATTGGCTAAGTAAGTTTGAAATGGAGATAGTCACATCCCTAACATCAATACTACTAAAACGATAAATCATAATCAAAATGATCATCTAATACATGAAAATGAAACCCTAAACATAAAATCTCGTAAGATGTTCAAAATTTCTAGAAATTATAAAAAAAAACTTCCTTGTATACTACATTGATTGTAGTATTAGATCTTTTTTGTTGTTTGTCGTATATCAAAATCTCCAAACCTTTCTTGCTAGTAACTCTTGATGACACAACATTAAACTGACCATGCTTCTTATAAACCTAGACATTTGAGTTTATGATCTGACGATAAGAAAAAAGTCTACACTATGAGATCTACAGTGCGCTTTATCTCATCGTGTAATAATTAACACAATTGACAATTTTTTGTTTCTCTCTCATATCACTTGTTATTTACGATATACTTGTGAATGTAATATATAACACCAATGATAGGAGATTTTATAGTGAATATATATATTTATTTTAATTATGTTTGCCTTCAATCGAAAACTGGTTCCATCGAAATACATTTCAACCACAATTCGATTTACATAATTCGAACTCATATTTATCTGAAATTCGACTCAACCGATATATGATTTACAAAAAATCTAGTTCGGTCATAATCCGAAATAATCCATCGAAAATGACCCAAATACCCGACTTAGCCCGATTAAATGAACAATCGACCCGATCGACCCGAATTGGATCGAGTTGTCAAGATACATGTCAATAAGTGCAATAGCCCGGATCCGGATTAATCCGAAACCAAAATGAACCGACCTAAACCCGACCCAATTTGCCCGATTGACAACCCTAAGTTTGACCGAAATCCAAATTAACCCGACCGAAATTGACCCAAAAATCCAATGTCACCCGAAATACAAATATCCGATCCGACCCGACCCGACATGATCCGACTTGTTATAATATCAGACATTGGCCCGAATCCGAAATGACCCGACCCGCCCGATTGACACCCCTACATGTGAGTACTTTTTAACCCTACATTTTATATTGTTGCCTCGTCATCTCTCACATATCAACATCTTCACGGATGTCGATGGTGGTGTAGTTTCACTTTAATTCATCCATATGTATATGACTAACAAAATCTAAATCTATCTACTTCCGGTTTCAATTTATTGCTCGTTTCCCATTTCATGTTAGCACGTTGGTCTATAAATATTGGATCAATTGTAATTAAAACAAAGTCTTGGACAAAAGTCTAACTGAGGAGATATGTAATACTGGTAAAACTATGTAAATATTTTCATCATACAATTATATTTATAATTTCATAATGATAGATGACGAGTTAGATCATGTGTTCATTTAAGGGCACCAATGGGTAAAAAAAATACATTAAGCTAGTTTAGCTTTCATAATGTTGGGGAGGTCACATTTAAAAAACCAACAAAATTAAGCTACATTCATCTACAATAAGCTTGTTAAGCTAGATGAATAATTTTTAGCCGAACACTCAATAAGCAGATGAAGAAAAAAATTAAGCTCCATTAATGTGCAAAAAAGCTATGCCAAACGGAGCCTAAGTCATTTAACAAAATCTATATATATATAGACGATATCTCACCTTCTAAACCAAATAATCTTCAAATATTATTTGTATAATCAGTTAGAAGAAATATAATAATGGGTTAGTAATTTCTTATTTTTTAAATCATTGTAAAAAGTATAAACTTTAATTATCTACATCAATAATCATAAATAAATTCTAATATAGTGTTGTTGAGGTTAATCTACACATTTGCACTTTACAATTTTGATTATTTTTTTCTTGAAAATGTTCTGATATTATCTTTTGCACCGTCCGAAACCAAAATATAAAAATTCCCGAACCGAACCGATATTTCTTGTTATAGTTCGATCCAGACCAATGCAGCCCAATCTGGTCCAAATTAAAAGTAAGTCAGGGCCTACTTCTAAAACAGACCTAATAATTAGGGCGGATTGGAGCGGGTTTTCGGGTTGAATTATAATTTGATAGGATGGCCGGTTACGTTAGTTTGAATGGAAGTTTATAGCAAGTAAGTTTTATATATATAGCTCAATTATAACCCTAAAACAAATGTTATGCGCGCATTTCTAGTTCGAAAGATGTATTTTAATTATCTCAATCACAAATTGAGTGATTTTATCTAAATCAAGGGAGTTAAAACATTATAATCAAGAATATTATCGATAAGGGACACAAGTAACGGAAAGAGACAAATAACTTCATGAAATTAAGCAAGAAATTTACATTTCATAATGTGTTAGGTAATGCATGTCCAATCGACGTCATTTCAATATGGATGGGCAAGCTCAACAACATCATAACCCTTCACAAACCAAGTCCACAAACCAAACACTCCCTATTCCTATGGGATACACTACAACTTGTCGGAATATTCCTCGCGGTGATACATATGCATGGCATGTCGATGGAGCAGCTCGCTCAGGCGCCTGCTGACAAGGACGGAAAACTTTTCCGTTGTCTTATGTGTCTCATCGCTAAAGTTCCAAAATAACAAGCATTTCTTAACAAAATCTAAAGGATAAAATGACATTTTTTCTTAACCGAACAAGAATGTGATTTATAAGGTACAAAGAGGGTTCAAAGTTAATTAGTAGGGTGTACAAGTACGTCATACTTATATCGTTGTATTCTATTTGGTTAATTAGTCTTCAAAACGAAAATTCATACACGACAAACAAAATATTTATTCACCGGCAAACACATTTTTTATGTGAATTAAGTTTGATCTTGAGAATTTGATACTTGAAGAAATTAACAGTACACATACACAAATTCTTGTGCTTGATCAAGAAATGATGCAATATATATAAATATATTATTCAGATTCGATTAACAATAAAGTATTATTTGATGGTTACACAACAAGGGTGTTTAAGGTTTAGGGTGACAACTAAACCAACAACCTCTCAGAAAGGGGTAGTTGTCGGGTGTTGACGGCCCATACGTACAGTCCTTAAACATGCCTTCTCACATTCTTTTGATATGTAGCCGTTACTGAATCGGGACACGAATAAGAAATACATTGGGATCGACAAATATCGTGTCTTATGCCGGGTGGAATTCGAGCACATGACAAGTCACATTCCTTCTCACATTCCTCTTTAGTCTCCATTACGTGTATACCTACAAGTATATTGTACCACCATTAAAAATTCTTCCTCGTTACTTAAACATGCTATTGTACGTACCTAATAATTATACATGTCAAAGTAAATAATTAATATAGAAATTAACGTACTTGTAATAGGAGGACAGTCAGATTCACAACTCGTGTGACAGACATCTCGTTTAATGCCAGGTGGAAGCTGCTTGCACCCCTCATCACACGTCTTTATGCATTCTTCTCTTGCCTCTGTTACATGAACACCTACAACAAATCAATTTTGTAAGCCATGAAAAGTAACATGATTATCCCTTGGCTGTTTGGCCCTAAAATTGTAATTTATGATAGTTATATTAGAAGGAAAAGGGTCGTGTGAAAATGGACGCTTAAGTGAGAATGTCAGAATGCGGATGTGTATGAATTTTTGCCTGTATGTGCATATTTTATATATATATATGTGACTATGTGTAAGTGAAAGTTCATGCACATCGTGTAATGTGCATGGATTTTTGCATATATGTGCGTATTCTCACGTTCTCACCTAAGCGTCAATCCTCATTGGGTCCACATGCATATTAGAATTAAGTAATTTAAGTTGTCCGTATAAACTATTCTATTAGCTAGCCATGCGGGGCAAATTTAACACAATTATTAAAGATGCTAATTTGAGAGGTAAAATAATCAATTTATTGACAAGTTGGAGAAATTATATACCGACGGAGGTGGCCAAATCCACGGCCATGGACACGAAAACCGAGAATATTAGCAACATACAAATGGTGTTTCCCCACAATGTGGCCATGTCTCTTTGATTGGGCTGCTTGTTTGCTAGTTCAAGTACAATTTCGGAGCTCTGTTTAATTTTAATTCGAATACAGAATCATATATATAGCTGGAAAAATGTTTAATCGCAGTATCCTTTGCTTTCAAAGACCACACGTATGCTATTTGTGTACATGATCATTAGCAATAATAGTCCAAATCTTTTATCATAATGATATTTTGTAAAATACTATGTACAAAACCTGATCATGTTTTACATGCTTCCCCCCTACTTTAATTCACATTCACCTTCATTCAAGATGGTAATTAAATAAATTGCGAATGTGATGTAATATATGTGACGAAGAAAGAACAAAGAATGGGTACATGTAGAATTTATGATCTTATTATATCAAAATTACAATAAAATATTACTCTCTTCGTTTGCATGCCATTGTCATTCTAACTCATACATTTGTCAAGAAAAGTTTATTGTTTAGAAATTTAAGTAATAACTAGTGTAGTAAGATTTGTTTATTCTCCTTACGTTTAAAAAATAGTATATTAAAATTATACATTTAATTGATATAAAATTATGTAGGTAGTGACGGTTATAGAAGTAGATGAATGCTAATATAAAAAAAGACTAATTGAATACAAAATATTAAAGAGATTGACAAAATATTATCGAAAGAGAGGCGAAATTCTCCATAACTTTATTAGCTTCAATCATCATATACCACAGCTGCTATTCGACATTTTTCGAAGAGCCCAACCCAAGCGTGAAGAAGCAGCAGTTCTTTGATCCCATTTTGCCCTTGGGATTAATAGTAAAAATTGGCTAAGTAAGTTTGAAATGGGGATAGTCACATCCCTAACATCAATACTACTAAAACGATAAATCATAATCAAAATGTTCATCTAATACATGAAAATGAAACCCTAAACATAAAATCTCGTAAGATGTTCAAAATTGCTAGAAATTATAAAAAAAAACTTCCTTGTATACTACATTGGTTGTAGTATTAGATCTTTTTTGTTGTTTGTCGTATATCAAAATCTCCAAACCTTTCTTGCTAGTAACTCTTGATGACACAACACAAAACTGACCATGCTTCTTATAAACCTAGACATTTGAGTTTATGATATGACGATAAGAAAAAAGTCTACACTATGAGATCTATAGTGCGCTTTATCTCACCGTGTAATAATTAACACAATTGACAATTTTTTGTTTCTCTCTCATATCACTTGTTATTTGCGTTATACCTGTGAATGTAATATATAACACCAATGATAGGAGATTTTATAGTGAATATATATATTTATTTTAATTATGTTTGCCTTGAATCGAAAACTGGTTCCATCGAAATACATTTCAACCACAATTCGATTTACACAATTCGAACTCATATTTATCTGAAATCCGACTCAACCGAAATATGATTTACACAAAATCTAGTTCGGTCATAATCCGAAATAATCCATCGAAATTGACCCAAATACCCGACTTAGCCCGATTAAATGAACAATCGACCCGATCGACTCGAATTGGATCGAGTTGTCAAGATACATGTCAATATGTGCAATAGACGGATCCGGATTAATCCGAAACCAAAATGAACCGACCTAAAACCGACCCGATTCGCCCGATTGACAACCCTAAGTTTGACCGGAATCCAAATTAACCCGACCGAAATTGACCCAAAAATCCAATGTCACCCGAAATACAAATATCCGATATGACCCGACCTGAACCCGACCCGACCGATTGACACCCCTACATGTGAGTACTTTTTAACCCTACATTTTATATTGTTGCCTCGTCATCTCTCATATATCAACATCTTCATGAATGTCGATGGTGGTATAGTTTCACTTTAATTCATCCATATGTATATGACTAACAAAGTCTAAATCTATCTACTTCCGGTTTCAATTTATTGCTCGTTTCCCATTTCATGTTAGCAGGTTGGTCTATAAATATTGGATCGAGTGTAATTAAAACAAAGTCTTGGACAAAAGTCTAATTGAGGAGATATGTAATACTGGTAAAACTATGTAAATATTTTCATCATACAATTATATTTATAATTTCATAATGATAGATGACGAGTTAGATCATGTGTTCATTTAAGGGCACCAGTGGGTAAGAAAAATACATTAAGCTTGTTTAGCTTTCATAATGTTGGGGAGGTCACATTTAAAAAACCAACAAAACTAAGCTAAATCCATCTACAATAAGCTTGTTAAGCTAGATGAATAATTTTTAGCCGAACACTCAATAAGAAGATGAAGAAAAAAATTAAGCTCCGTTAATGTGCAAAAAAGCTATGCCAAACGGAGCCTAAGTCATTTAACAAAATCTATATATATAGACGCATATCTCACCTTCTAAACCAAATAATCTTCAAATATTATTTGTATAATCAGTTAGAAGAAATATAATAATGGGTTAGTAATTTCTTATTTTTTAAATCATTGTAAAAAGTATAAACTTTAATTATCTACATCAATAATCATAAATAAATTCTAATATAGTGTTGTTGAGGTTAATCTACACATTTGCACTTCACAATTTTGATTATTTTTTTCTTGAAAATGTTCTGATATTATCTTTTGCACCGTCCGAAACCAAAATATAAAAATTCCCGAACCGAACCGATATTTCTTGTTATAGTTCGATCCAGACCAATGCAACCCAATCTGGTCCAAATTAAAAGTTAATCAGGGCCTACTTCTAAAACAGACCTAATAATTAGGGCAGATTGGAGCGGGTTTTCGGGTCGAATTATAATTTGATAGGATGGCCGGTTACGTTAGTTTGAATGGAAGTTTATAGCAAGTAAGTTTTATATATATAGCTCAATTATAACCCTAAAACAAATGTTATGCGGGCATTTCTAGTTCAAAAGATGTATTTTAATTATCTCAATCACAAATTGAGTGATTTTATCTAAATCAAGGGAGTTAAAACATTACAATCAAGAATATTATCGATAAGGGACACAAGTAACGGAAAGAGACAAATAACTTCATGAAATTAAGCAAGAAATTTACATTTCATAATGTGTTAGGTAATGCATGTCCAATCGACGTCATTTCAATATGGATGGGCAAGCGCAACAATATCATAACCCTTCACAAACCAAGTCCACAAACCAAACACTCCCTATTCCTATGGGATACACTACAACTCGTCGGAATATTCCTCGCGGAGATACATATGCATGGCATGTCGATGGAGCAGCTCGCTCAGGCGCCTGCTGACAAGGACGGAAAACTTTTCCGTTGTCTTATGTGTCTCATCGCTAAAGTTCCAAAATAACAAGCATTTCTTAACAAAATCTAAAGGATAAAATGACAATTTTTCTTAACCAAACAAGAATGTGATTTATAAGGTACAGAGAGGGTTCAAAGTTAATTAGTAGGGTGTACAAGTACGTCATACTTATATCGTTGTATTCTATTTGGTTAATTAGTCTTCAAAACGAAAATTCATACACGACAAACAAAATATTTATTCACCGGCAAACACATTTTTTATGTGAATTAAGTTTGATCTTGAGAATTTGATGCTTGAAGAAATTAAAAGTACACATACACAAATTCTTGTGCCTGATCAAGAAATGATGCAATATATATAAATATATTATTTAGATTCGATTAACAATATAGTATTATTTGATGGTTACACAACAAGGGTGTTTAAGGTTTAGGGTGACAACTAAACCAACAACCTCTCAGAAAGGGGTAGTTGTCGGGTGTTGACGGCCCGTACGTACAGTACTTAAACATGCCTTCTCACATTCTTTTGATATGTAGCCGTTACTGAATCGGGACACGAATAAGAAATACATTGGGATCGACAAATATCGTGTCTTATGCCGGGTGGAATTCGAGCACATGACAAGTCACATTCCTTCTCACATTCCTCTTTAGTCTCCATTACGTGTATACCTACAAGTATATTGTACCACCATTAAAAAATCTTCCTCGTTACTTAAACATGCTATTGTACGTACCTAATAATTATACATGTCAAAGTAAATAATTAATATAGAAATTAACGTACTTGTAATAGGAGGACAGTCAGATTCACAACTCGTGTGACAAACATCTCGTTTAATGCCAGGTGGAAGCTGCTTGCACCCCTCATCACACGTCTTTATGCATTCTTCTCTTGTCTCTGTTACATGAACACCTACAACAAATCATCTTTGTAAGCCATGAAAAGTAACATGATTATCCCTAGGTTGTTTGGCCCTAAAATTGTAATTTATGATAGTTATATTAGAAGGAAAAGGGTCGTGTGAAAATGGACGCTTAAGTGAGAATGTCAGAATGCGGATGTGCATGAATTTTTGCATGTATGTGCATATTTTATATATATATATATATATGACTATGTGTAAGTGAAAGTTCATGCACATCGTGTAATGTGCATGGATTTTTGCATATATGTGCGTATTCTCACGTTCTCACCTAAGCGTCAATCCTCATTGGGTCCACATGCATATTAGAATTAAGTAATTTAAGTTGTCCGTATAAACTATTCTATTAGCTAGTCATGCGGGGCAAATTTAACACAATTATTAAAGATTCTAATTTGAGAGGTAAAATAATCAATTTATTGACAAGTTGGAGAAATTATATACCGACGGAGGTGGCCAAATCCACGGCCATGGACACTAAAACCGAGAATATTAGCAACATACAAATGGTGTTTCCCCACAATGTGGCCATGTCTCTTTGATTGGGCTGCTTGTTTGCTAGTTCAAGTACAATTTCGGAGCTCTGTTTAATTTTAATTCGAATACAGAATCATATATATAGCTGGAAAAATGTTTAATCACAGTATCCTTTGCTTTCAAAGACCACACGTATGCTATTTGTGTACATGATCATTAGCAATAATAGTCCAAATCTTTTATCATAATGATATTTTGTAAAATACTATGTACAAAACCTGATCATGTTTTACATGCTTCCCCCCTACTTTAATTCACATTGACCTTCATTCAAGATGGTAATTAAATAAATTGCGATTGTGATGTAATATATGCGACGAAGAAAGAACAAGGAATGGGTACATGTAGAATTTATGATCTTATTATATCAAAATTACAATAAAATATTACCCTCTTCGTTCGTATGCCATTGTCATTCAAACTCATAAATTTGTTAAGAAAAGTTTATTGTTTAGAAATTTAAGTAATAACTAGTGTAGTAAGATTTGTTTATTCTCCTTACGTTTAGAAAATAGTATATTAAAATTATACATTTAATTGATATAAAATTATGTAGGTAGTGACGGTTATAGAAGTAGATGAATGCTAATATAAAAAAAGACTAATTGAATATAAAATATTAAAGAGATTGACAAAATATTATCGAAAGAGAGGCGAAACTCTCCATAACTTTATTAGCATCAATCATCATATACCACAGCTGCTATTCGACATTTTTCGAAGAGCCCAACCCAAGCGTGAAGAAGCAGTAGTTCTTTGATCCCATTTTGCCCTTGGGATTAATAGTAAAAATTGGCTAAGTAAGTTTGAAATGGGAATAGTCACATCCCTAACATCAATACTACTAAAACGATAAATCATAATCAAAATGTTCATCTAATTCATGAAAATGAAACCCTAAACATAAAATCTCATAAGATGTTCAAAATTGCTAGAAATTATAAAAAAAAACTTCCTTGTATACTACATTGGTTGTAGTATTAGATCTTTTTTGTTGTTTCTCGTATATCAAAATCTCTAAACCTTTCTTGCTAATAACTCTTGATGACACAACATAAAACTGACCATGCTTCTTATAAACCTAGACATTTGAGTTTAAGATCTGACGATAAGAAAAAAAATCTACACTATGAGATCTATAGTGCGCTTTATCTCACCGTGTAATAATTAACACAATTGACAATTTTTTGTTTCTCTCTCATATCACTTGTTATTTATGTTATACATGTGAATGTAATATATAACACCAATGATAGGAGATTTTATAGTGAATATATATATTTATTTTAATTATGTTTGCCTTCAATCGAAAATTGGTTCCATCGAAATACATTTTAACCATAATTCGATTTACACAATTCGAACTCATATTTATCTGAAATCCGACTCAACTGAAATATGATTTACACAAAATCTAGTTCGGTCATAATCCGAAATAATCCATCGAAATTGACCCAAATACCCGACTTAGCCCGATTAAATGAACAATCGACCCGATCTGTAATATCCCTCATTTTATAAGGATATTTTGCAATTTTTCCAACTCCTGTATTACAAGTCGGATTAATTTTAGAGAGGTTCGGACATTCTGTAAATTGTTTGGTCTCTGTAATATTTTTCTGAGTAATATAAAATACAGTTGACGTATGTTCAAGGTTAAATAGTCGTTCGTGTACGAATATATTTAACCCGGAGTTAAGATATTTAACCCAAGATTTAAAACGGACAAGAGGGTGAAAAATGGCCTTGACCGCACCCCGCGGTCAAGTGGCCGCACCCGCGGCGAGGACCAGTTCTGAAGCAATCAGGTGAGGCGGTCACTAGACGCCACCGCACCCTGCCGCACCCCGCGGTGGGATATTTTTCTTCGGCAGAGTTATCCTCTTCCCCTGCAAGTGGCGCCGGTTGTCAGGCCTAGCCTCGCCTAGCCTCCCTTGCTGGTCTCCTGCTTGTTCCCTGCAGGGGGAGCTCTTGGTTGGCTATAAAAGGGGTCGAAATCAGAAAGGGAAGGAGCGTCATCTTCCTCCGATGTTTTCTCCTCTGAAAATCTCCATTGAAACCAAGCTTTTGAGCTTTGTTTGTGAAGGTGGTCGAACCCCCCTTTGAGTGTTTACAAGGGTACTCACAAGTAGTATTTGAAGGTGCAAGGAGTATTAAGATCAAACCCCAAACGAGTCGAGTTGGGTGAGTTTTCTGAACCTTGCTGTCGAAGCCTTCGCCACTGTGACCCCACCGCACCCGCGGTAAAAGCTCCACCGCACCCGCGGCGAGCTGTCTGTGTGTGTGTGTTCTTGGGAGTTGTGGTCTTGAGCGAGGCTCGGTTCCTTCGATTCTTTTGTTATTCTTTTAGATTCATATTTGTGGATATTGAATCTAACTTAGGATCTCGTCATGGGTCGTTTCTTAGGGATTTTTAATCCGAGATCTATCCCAGTTCCAGATCCAGGAACCCGACGTTTCTAAGCTTTGTTCGAGCTCGACTAATCTAATGCAAGTGGCGGTTCGCTCTTGCTCATCATTCCATATTTCAATTAATTATCAATTGTTTAGTTGTTAATTAATTTGGGATGATTTACTGATTTATTGTTCGTTGGGAATAGCGTTGTTAATAATTGATTAAAAGATGATATTATACTAGGTTGTATATCTGCTAGAACAACGCTAGTATAAATATATGTTTATGATGTTGGCCATGTTGGCTTGAATGTGGACTATTACTGTGTTGAACTATTAGTTAATACGAGTATTTGTAGGAACGCTTGGACTTTGCGAGGTCCATTCGTTTCTTTATAACTTGGCAAATAACAGGGCGATCAAGACCATATGCCAAACTTTCTGGTCATGACCAACCGTGATGTGGATATAGAGGCTTGGACTCTGCGATGTGGATATAAAAGCTTATAACGTGATGTGTGTTTTGGAATTAAATAAGATAAGTGTCGTTAGTCGCACATAACTAATATACCTTCGGCGAGTAGTACATCTAGGCGATAGTGCAGCTAGGAAAACTCGTCTTATCTTTTAAATCGCTCGTATGCGATACTGTGATCCTGTGATTAATTAAGTTTCCCAACATTTGTCATATTTCCGATAAGACTCAATTCCTTGGGAGTCTTCTCTTCAGTGCAAATCTTATTTAATATTCATTCAGGGAAAGCACCGGGTTATGTATCGTTCCGTCGGTTATTATTCGAGGGACAATGATAGTAAACGGTTACGATCTCTCAAACCACTCTGCTTTGTACCCCTTGCTTGGTCTTTCATTAGACTAACCAACCGCAATTGTTCTCTGCATGGTGGGCTAGTGTCATCCGTTCGATTCGGCACATCAGATAAATTGCGGATCCGAGAAGGCTAGAACGACTATAAAGGCCAACGATGTTTTTGTTTTGTATTTAAGACCTCCGCTGTAATAATTCTGATAATATATTTTGAGGTATTTGGAATTATGCTGTAATTCCGAGAATTGGTTTTAATGGAAGTTATGATATATTGTATTATAACTGTGGTTTAATGATTTATATCAACTGGAAAAGCCTTGGGTGACATCGGACAGTGCGTCTGAGGTCACTGGCGGTAATACTTTCAAGAGGTTATTTGGGGGTGTTACACGATCGACCCGAATTGAATCGAGTTGTCAAGATACATGTCAATATGTGCAATAGCCCGGATCCGGATTAATCTGAAACCAAAATGAACCGACCTAAAACCGACCCGATTCGCCCGATTGACAACCCTATGTTTGACCGAAATCCAAATTAACCCGACCGAAATTGACCCAAAAATCCAATGTCACCCGGAATACAAATATCCGATCCGACCCGACCCGACATGATCCGACTTGTTATAATATCAGACATTGGCCCGAATCCGAAATGACCCGAATCCGAAATAACCCGACTCGAACCCGACCCGTCCGATTGACACCCCTACATGTGAGTACTTTTTAACCCTACATTTTATATTGTTGCCTCGTCATCTCTCACATATCAACATCTTCACGGATGTCGATGGTGGTATAGTTTCACTTTAATTCATCCATATGTATATGACTAACAAAATCTAAATCTATCTACTTCCGGTTTCAATTTATTGCTCGTTTCCCATTTCATGTTAGCACGTTGGTCTATAAATATTGGATCAATTGTAATTAAAACAAAGTCTTGGACAAAAGTCTAACTGAGGAGATATGTAATACTGGTAAAACTATGTAAATATTTTCATCATACAATTATATTTATAATTTCATAATGATAGATGACGAGTTAGATCATGTGTTCATTTAAGGGCACCAGTGGGTAAGAAAAATTACATTAATCTAGTTTAGCTTTCATAATGTTGGGGAGGTCACATTTACAAAAACCAACAAAATTAAGCTACATTCATCTACAATAAGCTTGTTAAGCTAGATGAATAATTTTTAGCCGAACACTCAATAAGAAGATGAAGAAAAAAATTAAGCTCCGTTAATGTGCAAAAAAGCTATGCCAAACGGAGCCTAAGTCATTTAACAAAATCTATATATATAGACGCATATCTCACCTTCTAAACCAAATAATCTTCAAATATTATTTGTATAATCAGTTAGAAGAAATATAATAATGGGTTAGTAATTTCTTATTTTTTAAATCATTGTAAAAAGTATAAACTTTAATTATCTACATCAATAATCATAAATAAATTCTTGTTATAGTTCGATCCAGACCAATGCAGCCCAATCTGGTCCAAATTAAAAGTAAGTCAGGGCCTACTTTTAAAACAGACCTAATAATTAGGGCGGATTGGAGCGGGTTTTCGGGTCGAATTATAATTTGATAGGATGGCCGGTTACGTTAGTTTGAATGGAAGTTTATAGCAAGTAAGTTTTATATATATAGCTCAATTATAACCCTAAAACAAATGTTATGCGCGCATTTCTAGTTCGAAAGATGTATTTTAATTATCTCAATCACAAATTGAGTGGTTTTATCTAAATCAAGGGAGTTAAAACATTATAATCAAGAATATTATCGATAAGGGACACAAGTAACGGAAAGAGACAAATAACTTCATGAAATTAAGCAAGAAATTTACATTTCATAATGTGTTAGGTAATGCATGTCCAATCGACGTCATTTCAATATGGATGGGCAAGCGCAACAACATCATAACCCTTCACAAACCAAGTCCACAAACCAAACACTCCCTATTCCTATGGGATACACTACAACTCGTCGGAATATTCCTCGCGGTGATACATATGCATGGCATGTCGATGGAGCAGCTCGCTCAGGCGCCTACTGACAAGGACGGAAAACTTTTCCGTTGTCTTATGTGTCTCATCGCTAAAGTTCCAAAATAACAAGCATTTCTTAACAAAATCTAATAGATAAAATGACATTTTTTCTTAACCGAACAAGAATGTGATTTATAAGGTACAGAGAGGGTTCAAAGTTAATTAGTAGGGTGTACAAGTACGTCATACTTATATCGTTGTATTCTATTTGGTTAATTAGTCTTCAAAACGAAAAATCATACACGACAAACAAAATATTTATTCACCGGCAAACACATTTTTTATGTGAATTAAGTTTGATCTTGAGAATTTGAAACTTGAAGAAATTAACAGTACACATACACAAATTCTTGTGCCTGATCAAGAAATGATGCAATATATATAAATATATTATTCAGATTCGATTAACAATAAAGTATTATTTGATGGTTACACAACAAGGGTGTTTAAGGTTTAGGGTGACAGCTAAACCAACAACCTCTCAGAAAGGGGTAGTTGTCGGGTGTTGACGGCCCGTACGTACAGTCCTTAAACATGCCTTCTCACATTCTTTTGATATGTAGCCGTTACTGAATCGGGACACGAATAAGAAATACATTGGGATCGACAAATATCGTGTCTTATGCCTGGTGGAATTCGAGCACATGACAAGTCACATTCCTTCTCACATTCCTCTTTAGTCTCCATTACGTGTATACCTACAAGTATATTGTACCACCATTAAAAAATCTTCCTCGTTACTTAAACATGCTATTGTACGTACCTAATAATTATACATGTCAAAGTAAATAATTAATATAGAAATTAACGTACTTGTAATAGGAGGACAGTCAGATTCACAACTCGTGTGACAGACATCTCGTTTAATGCCAGGTGGAAGCTGCTTGCACCCCTCATCACACGTCTTTATGCATTCTTCTCTTGCCTCTGTTACATGAACACCTACAACAAATCAATTTTGTAAGCCATGAAAAGTAACATGATTATCCCTAGGCTGTTTGGCCCTAAATATGTAATTTATGATAGTTATATTAGAAGGAAAAGGGTCGTGTGAAAATGGACGCGTAAGTGAGAATGTCAGAATGCGGATGTGCATGAATTTTTGTCTGTATGTGCATATTTTATATATATATATATGTGACTATGTGTAAGTGAAAGTTCATGCACATCGTGTAATGTGCATGGATTTTTGCATATATGTGCGTATTCTCACGTTCTCACATAAGCGTCAATCCTCATTGGGTCCACATGCATATTAGAATTAAGTAATTTAAGTTGTCCGTATAAACTATTCTATTAGCTAGCCATGCGGGGCAAATTTAACACAATTATTAAAGATGCTAATTTGAGAGGTAAAATAATCAATTTATTGACAAGTTGGAGAAATTATATACCGGCGGAGGTGGCCAAATCCACGGCCATGGACACGAAAACCGAGAATATTAGCAACATACAAATGGTGTTTCCCCACAATGTGGCCATGTCTCTTTGATTGGGCTGCTTGTTTGCTAGTTAAAGTACAATTTGGGAGCTCTGTTTAATTTTAATTCGAATACATAATCATATATATAGCTGGAAAAATGTTTAATCGCAGTATCCTTTGCTTTCAAAGACCACGCGTATGCTATTTGTGTACATGATCATTAGCAATAATAGTCCAAATCTTTTATCATAATGATATTTTTTAAAATACTATGTACAAAACCTGATCATGTTTTACATGCTTCCCCCCTACTTTAATTCACATTGATCTTCATTCAAGATGGTAATTAAATAAATTGCGAATGTGATGTAATATATGTGACGAAGAAAGAACAAAGAATGGGTACATGTAGAATTTATGATCTTATTATATCAAAATTACAATAAAATATTACTCTCTTCGTTTGCATGCCATTGTCATTCTAACTCATACATTTGTTAAGAAAAGTTTATTGTTTAGAAATTTAAGTAATAACTAGTGTAGTAAGATTTGTTTATTGTCCTTATGTTTAAAAAATAGTATATTAAAATTATACATTTAATTGATATAAAATTATCTAGGTAGTGACGGTTATAGAAGTAGATGAATGCTAATATAAAAAAAGACTAATTGAATACAAAATATTAAAGAGATTGACAAAATATTATCGAAAGAGAGGCGAAACTCTCCATAACTTTATTAGCATCAATCATCATATACCACAGCTGCTATTCGACATTTTTCGAAGAGCCCAACCCAAGCGTGAAGAAGCAGCAGTTCTTTGATCCCATTTTTCCCTTGGGAATAATAGTAAAAATTGGCTAAGTAAGTTTGAAATGGGGATAGTCACATCCCTAACATCAATACTACTAAAACGATAAATCATAATCAAAATGTTCATCTAATACATGAAAATGAAACCCTAAACATAAAATCTCGTAAGATGTTCAAAATTGCTAGAAATTATATAAAAAAATTCCTTGTATACTACATTGGTTGTAGTATTCGATCTTTTTGTTGTTTGTTGTATATCAAAATCTCCAAACCTTTCTTGCTAGTAACTCTTGATGACACAACATAAGACTGACCATGAGTGAATAAAAGCAGGACGTGGAAGATACAAACTGATATTTGTAATTGAATGGCTCTGACTCTTGTTTATCGTAATAGCAAAACAGACACTTAAGGGAAATTGTCTTCATTGAAACTTGAACGAGTATGAAGTGTATGATGATGACATGATCATGCGATAAATCAAAATTGTATGTCCTATATTGTTGCCTGAAATATTTTTCCTTGTTTGACATGATTGTCGAGCTGCGTGGTTATCAATCTTGTCCCATTGCATAAACCTGAAGACTGGTCAATATTTTGAAGCAGCATAATTGGGACCCCAATCTTAAGTTTAAGTACATGATTTTGGACACCAGAACATCTATTATTGTTCAAGTAGTCAGACGTATAAACACTTGCATTGTTGTCTGCAATAAAACTTGTCTTGCAAAGTCTATCTGAACTGAGATAGATTTTCTCATCACCAGGTAACAAAGACAATATATAGTTGTTAACTCTATCTACCTCTTCATGTGTTGGTGCAAGAATTGCCCGTTCTTCAATGTATTTCGGAGACAACTGATTGTCCAAAAGAGAGCGATAATTCCTTTGCTTCTTCATTAGGAATTTGTATTTGTGCTTCTTCATCACTGTCATTACCTACAATACCATTTTCGATGCTTAATACTTATTTAGAAAATTCCTCTACTTCTTGGATATCATAATGAGATGTACCTTGTTGAATCTGCATGTTTCTTGTCAAATTAAGAACTTTGCAATATTCCCACAAATAATAGGAATTAATGGTGGCGAAATATTAAATTTTGTTTAGTAATATGGCATTAGAATTTATAAAGACAAATATAGTGGTAATTATAGATGATTAATTTTTTTTACTTCAATGCTCATAAAAAACATCATACTATAGGAAAACAATAACAATCAAAACCAGTATTGAACCACTATAGTTCTCCAAACCAAAGTTGAATGTTAAATAGAAGTCATATTATGTTATTTGAGAAAAAAAAATGAAATATTTCTATGATAAATTTTACAAAAAACTAATGTTATATAAAAATTTATATGATACTACATAATTGTTTTAATGAAAGTGAATGTTTCTTGTCTTTAACTAATTTCTTAGCTTATTCGATAATTTTTAAAATTAACTTTGAAAAAAATACACTTGATTTTGTAATGTATGTGGTAATTATTTTTTTTAAATAGTGAGGTAAAATCTCCTCTATGTAAATGTTGTGATGACACATAGGAAAAATAAATGTGGTGATGACACTCAAGTTTTAGGGTTCTCCTTTAGTAAATATATATAAATATATAGAATATAGATACATATTATGAAAATATTTGTAAAATCAATTAATAACTTAATAAATGAGTACGAGTATGAGATATATTCTTAGATTGCTACGTAGAACCGTAAATTATAGAACCATTAGATATATAGTCTCGTTGTGAAATAAATTGTAAAATATTATAAAAGATTTTAAATAATTCATTGTTTATGTTTATAATAGGATAAAAATTGAAACAAATGTGACTAACCACCAAATTTTCTTGATTCTCTCCTATATAATTTACACTATTTTCTATGTTTTATGGTTTATGTATACAACTATTGAATAGTCTGTAGTGATCTGATGTATTGGTGGGTGATCGTAGCCAAGGTTAGAGATAAGAGAGAAGAAGAAAGGGAAAGAGAGAGATAGGGAAAGGAGTTGGGTTCTGTTATTCCATGACCAATCTGTTACAATACTCTAGACTTTATAATCCGTTACATCCATGGCCCACACGGCCCAATACACAGAACTTGGTTAACGGCCCACTACAACACCTATGGGCCATGACATAGTCTAATAGAACTAATTCACAATCCATGATTTATAATATATGTAAATACCTAAATAAATTATTGACACGACTATATATAAGATATGAATTTCGATATTGACAATAACGATTTACATTAATGATGATTGTTGAAATCAAATATAAATTCAAATTAGTATTGATAATATTATTGAAAAGTGCAGTCACATAAAATTTATTGATAAAATAGATAAGAAATAAACAAAATATTAGAGATATCATGAAATGAGAGGAATTAATTATTCTAATTTAAATACAAATATTCAAATTCAAGCTATAATCCCTAGTATATAATATCTTATATATTCATGGTTTTATTAAGCTGATTTGATTTTCAATATAATGTTCTTATATACTTAATTTTTTCGAACTCTTCAAATCCAAGTTCAAGAAAGTTTTTATTATAAGGATTTGTTCTTATTTAGAAGTTGGAATAATCTATTTCTTGGCTCAAGTGTTTGTTTGACTTTTAGAGGAATTTGTTCTTAATTACATGTTATAAAAATATTTTGTTCAGTTCTTTCCTTTTATTTTGCCACAATCACTTAATTACATGTTATACCATTGCCGAACAGATAGACCAAGTTCACTTGGGAATCGACAAAGGATGTAAATCTCCTAGGTTCCCTAGGGATGTGTCTAAACCTCACTTTCAATCCGAAAGTATCCCTAGCAATCTTTTGAGAAACATAAATCTCAATCCTCCGAACCTGCTTGAAAGAATCTCCCAGAAAATAGATGCTTTCCAAACCGCAACTTCTCAAAGAATTGATGCAATCCATGCATCAAGCTCAGGAGTTAGACCCCATACTCCTATCAACCCGGCAAACTTAAACTGCTTAAAGGCGTCTTGCAAAAGCAGTTGTAATGATAACTCTTGCACAGATCAGAATAACCCCAGTACTACTGAATCAAGTACTGAAGGTGAGTCTGATAAACAGAACAGTCACATAGAATCAGAATTACCAGAGATCAACAGACTCAGAAGAAGAGGAAACAGATCTCAACATTTTACCAAAATATTTGGCAACTCTGATACTAGGAATTATTATAATAGACCTACTCCTCCAGATCTTCAGTATGAAGAAAGAGCCAAGTTCAGAACCACTAATTACAGTGGTACATCCATCTACGAATGGAACATTGATGGAAAGTCTGAAGGAGAGATTTTAAATAATCTCCAAGAAATGGGAATGGCCAAGGTTGCCTATAGAACCCATGATCAAACAGACAAAACTGCAGCATGCCTTATAATTCAAGGATTCACAGGGCAGTTAAAACATTGGTGGGATAACGCTACCAGTCTTCAGCAAAAAATGGAAATTTTAGAGGCAACTATTTCCAGTGAAGATGACAATGGTAGAATCACCACAGAGCAAAACTCTTGTGCCCAACTTATATATGCTATTAGCATGTATTTCATCGGCAATCCTAAAGAGGAACTTGAAGCTAACAAGTTCACCCTAACAAACCTTAGTTGCCCAACCTTAAGCGACTATAGGTGGTACAAAGATGTATTTTTAACCTATGTCCTTAAAAGACCAGACTGTAATGAGCCTTTCTGGAAAGAAAGATTCGTTGCTGGCTTACCTTCTCTATTTGCTAAACGCATCATAACCAAGCTCAAAGAAAACATTGGAACATAAGATATTCCATGGAAAGAGATCACTTATGGTCAGCTTGGGGCGTTTATCAAAAAAGAAGGATTAGCATTATGCATTGAACTAAAAATTCAGGCAAAATACGGAGGGGAAAAGGGTAACTCCAGAAGAGAAATGGGAAACTTCTGCGAAGCCTTTGGCATGGAAAAGATCCAAGCTCCATCTAGAGCTAGAAAGGAAAAGTCTTTCAAAAGAAAAAAGGACTTTTCTAAACGCTTTAGAAAACATAGATCTAACCCTGCTAAGCCTGAAAAATCTTATAAACCCAGATTCAGGCCCAGCCCTAGCAAAAAGATCATTTGTTACAAGTGTCGCAAACCAGGTCACAAAGCTGACGTCTGTCCTCTTAAACAAAGGATCAACGAGTTAGCTAAAGACAACCCCAGTCTCAAAAGAGAATTAGAAAAAATTCTCCTCAATAACACTGATCATTCTTCTAGCAATGAAGGTCTCTATGAACTAGATTATAATACTTCCTCTAGTTCTGACAATGATCAACCTCAGCAATTTTGCAATGTCATCACTAAGGCCGACAGAGAAGAAGCCTTATTTGACCTCATAAATCAAATTCCTGACCCTCAGACCAAGCATGATTATTTCATGAAACTCAAAGACCTCATTTTCAAAGAGCAAAAACCTGCTCTAGAAAAACCTTTTAGCATTTCGAAACTCTTTGAGAACAAACCTTGCACCAGTCTCCTTGGCACACAGGTTACCACCAAAGAACTTCAAACTGAGGTTAACAGACTCAAAAGAGAAGTCAAAGATCTCCAGGAATATGTAAGAATCAGAAATCCTATTAACCTTGAGATTGAAACCAGAATTACCCTACTTGAATCCAGAATTGAATCAAGTAGCAGTAATCATTCCTCTCATAGATCCAGAAGCAGTTCTAGAAACTCTTCTCCCGACAACCACTCTGTTGATCTGTTCGTTGCTTCCCTTGAAAAAATGAATTTTCAAAAATGGTACTGCCCGATCAGAATCAAAATAAACACCTTCATTCTTGACACTGTCGCTCTTCTCGACAGCGGAGCTGATCTCAACTGCATAAGAGAAGGCCTCGTACCTTCCAAGTATTTCGAGAAAACCAATGAAAGACTCCTTAACGCAAGTGGCGTTAAAATGCAATTAAACTTCAAAATTCCTGAAGCTTCTATTTGCAGCAATGGTTACTGTCTCTCAAACTCGTTTGTTCTTGTTAGAGACCTTACCCAAGAAGTCATTCTAGGAACCCCCTTTCTAACTCAACTCTATCCCTTCACTGTCACTAGAAGTGGTATCCATGCTGATATCTTGGGGAAAAGGTTAGACTTCAAATTCCTAGATCCTATTAGAACCAAAGATCTTGATCTTCTTCAATCTGTCTCAATCAAGAAACATCTTAATCTCATCGATCATAAGAAAACCTTCATCAGAGATTTAACTGAGGAAATTGCTTCCTTAAAAATCGAAGAGAAACTTCATTGTCCCCATTTACAACCTAGAATCAGTAATCTTGAAAAATCCTTCAAAATCAAGTTTGCTCTGAAGTCCCTAATGCTTTCTGGGATCGCAAACAACACCATGTCTCCCTCCCCTATGAAAAGACTTTCAACGAGAGGGATATTCCTACCAAAGCCAGACCCATTCAAATGAATAAGGAATTACTTGAAGTCTGCAAAAAAGAGATAGACTCCTTATTAAACAAAAAGCTTATAAGGAAATCCCAATCTCCTTGGAGTTGTGCTGCCTTCTATGTTATGAATGCAGCAGAAAAAGAAAGAGGTGTTCCCAGATTGGTCATCAACTACAAACCTCTTAACACTGTTCTTCAATGGATTAGGTATCCTATTCCCAATAAAAGAGATCTGCTTAACAGACTCTTTGAAGCAAAGATTTTCTCCAAATTCGATATGAAAAGCGGTTACTGGCAAATTCAGATAACCGAAGCAGACAAATACAAAATTGCGTTCACAGTCCCTTTTGGGCATTATGAATGGAATGTCATGCCATTTGGCCTTAAAAACGCCCCTTCAGAGTATCAAAGGATCATGAATGAAATTCTGAACCCTTACTCTGACTTTCTCATTGTCTATATCGACGACATTCTCATATACTCCAAATCCTTAGATGATCATTTCAAACATTTAAATACCTTTCTTTACGTCATCAAGAAAAATGGTTTAGTTTTATCTATGACCAAGATGAAACTCTTCCACACCAAGATCAGATTTCTTGGCCATGATATCCATCAGCAAACCATCAAACCCATTCATAGGAGCATTGAATTTGCTAACAAATTCCCCGATGAAATTAAAGACAAAACCCAGCTTCAAAGGTTTTTAGGATGTCTTAATTACATCTCGGACTTCTTCCCTGACCTTAGGAAACTTTGCATTCCTCTGTTCCTTAGACTCAAGAAAAATCCTCCTCCTTGGGGTCTAGAACAGACCAAAGCTGTCAGAATTATCAAAAGCAAAGTTCAGCAACTTCCCTGCATAGGCATTCCTCAACCTAAAGCCTTTATGATATTTGAGACAGACGCCTCTGACCTAGGATTTGGTGGCATCTTAAAACAAAGATTAGATATCAATAAGCCAGAGCAATTAGTCAGATTTTACTCTGGATGTTGGACAGAAGAATTACAGCACTGTCAAGAAAGAAATCCTTGCCATTGTTGCCTGTATTTCTAAATTTCAAGATGATCTTTACAACAAAACTTTTCTCCTTAGAGTCGATTGCAAATCGGCAAAATAGATTTTGCAAAAAGACGTTCTTAACATTGTCTCAAAACAGATTTTCGCCAGATGGCAAGCCATACTTTCAGCATTTGATTTCGAAATAGAATTCATTAAAGGAGAACATAACTCCTTACCTGATTTTCTTACAAGAGAATTTTTGCAGGGAAAATCAAGCATTTAAATGTCTCCTTTCCCTCATCTCAAAATCTTTCAAGATCTTCAAAAAGAATGTTTAGCATCCTGCGGTGTTTTTAATAGCCTACTGGATCTCAAAAGAATTTTAGCAATAGACTACGATTCTGAAGACTCAAAAAACCTAGACATTTGCATAGCAAAAATTTGGCTTCAACGTAACAGATCTGCAGCCAAAAGAATGATGACCTCCAAGGTATTAACCTCTAATCTCTGTTTCTGACAATATTCTTTGATTTTTCAGAAATGGCGGGGAGAGGAAACTCTCGAAAGCAAACCCCAGCAGATTACCTCCCAACAAAAGGTACTGGTGAACTAGTCCCGGTTCACAACCAGTTCCAAAGTCTATCACAATATCCTACCCTCTCAAAGGCCTCAAGCCCAAAAACCCCACAGAAAAAAGAGTCAAAGTCCAAAGTCTTTCATAAATATGTCATTAAACAATCCCCCATTGAAGAACTATGTTTAACCAAAGAACTAGTGACTCATGAACCCAAAGAGTTCGAGCCTTTCGTCAAGAGTCTCTTCTCAAAAGACTTTCAATGGTTCCCTACTGAACCAGCTAAAACACAAAAATTCTACGAGTTCATTTTAGTAGATTCTCATTCTGCAGAAATCTCCCATACCAAAGATGAGAAAGATCTCAATCTTATACTTTTTTCTAAGTGTAAGATCCTCAAAGTAATCTCCAGAGACCAATGGGGTGATCCCACTACAAACAAGCAATTCTCTATTCCCTTTTACCCAAAGGGATACTCCTACTATGACTATCGTTTGGCGTGGTCAAAAGCATTTTTAATCAGACCCTTTAACCACTCTTGGTTTTTCTTTTTTTGCAAAGATTGCCCAAATCAAATACCAATCTGGTTTTACTCTTGGTGGAACCTCTTTGGTCCTGTCCCTGAAATATACCCTGATCCAGTTAAGTTAGCCCTTGACTACTTCTGCAAACACTGTTTCTGGCCAGAATACATTAAACCAGTCCAATTCCACAAAAATACTGGGGTAGCTTGGATCTTTTGTTGGATCTACGATCTCAAACAGATTCTTCCTACACCACTCCCATTATCACTCTGTAGACTTTACAAAGTCAGATGGTGGGAGAAATTCGACTTAGACCTAGTCTCCCTTGATAAAATCAAAACCCTTATCCAGCTCAAAAGAACCACCCAGACTCCTCAAAATGCCCAAACAATTCATCCTACAGGTATTCCAGTGGCATCTTCTTCTCAGTCACCACCATTAGCTGCAGCCCAGCAGAAAGAATGGGAAGAATTTCAAAGATGGAAAAAACATCAAGAAATGGCAGCCCAGTCCAGTGCAGCCCAATCAAGCAATGACCAAGTCAAGACCATTATAATCAAAGATGTTCAGCCCAAATCAGTTAAAAACAAATCATGGGCTGACAAAGTCCAAGAAAATGAACTGGAAGCCCAAAACAGTTCGACCAATCAAGACTACTATGAGGATTTTGATCCTGATGATCATTTTGCTCAAGATCCTTACGCATAACAATCCATATCAAAATATTGGCCCAAGATCTATTCAAGTCCAGCAAGAAGTCTTTGGCCCAACTCAGCAAAAACAAGTCTCAGCAAAATCAGTTGTCGGTACAAGCAATCAGTGAGATCAATTCACTTTCAGCAAATGTTTATGGCCGACAAAGACTTTCAACAAAAGTAGAAGAGTACAAAAGTCCTTTCTGCAAAAACTTATGGCCGACAATGACTATTAGCGAAAGCAGAAGACTCCAAAAGCTCTTTCCAGCAAATGTAATTCCCACTTGTTTTTAAACTGTACACATGAATAGTTATACGGCTACCAAACAGGGGATCCCAAATAGTCAATCCTAATTTTCTTTAAATAGCAAAACCCTTCAGTCTGTTGAAGGCACGCAAAAAAACTCTCTCTCTCTCCATATATTTCTCCATCATATTTTTAAGTTTTTTAGCCTTGGTGTTCTTCAGCTCCTTAGTAAGTCTACTTTGTACAGTTTCTCTTTGTATGCAAATTTTCTATCAATAATAGTCCCAGTTCACATTATTCGCCTTACTTTCAATAGTATCGATGGTTACTATTCATTAAAGGTCACTGTAGCAAAGTACTATTCATGCAATATTTCTAGTTCGTGTTATTGTTTGTTCTAAGTTTTTCATATTTTCAAAGTTTTGATCCCTTTGGCCAACTTGAATGTTAAATAGAAGTCATATTATGTTATTTGAGAAAAAAAATGAAATATTTCTATGATAAATTTTACAAAAAACTAATGTTATATAAAAATTTATATGATACTACATAATTGTTTTAATGAAAGTGAATGTTTCTTGTCTTTAACTAATTTCTTAGCTTATTCGATAATTTTTAAAATTAACTTTGAAAAAAATACACTTGATTTTGTAATGTATGTGGTAATTATTTTTTTTAAATAGTGAGGTAAAATCTCCTCTATGTAAATGTTGTGATGACACATAGGAAAAATAAATGTGGTGATGACACTCAAGTTTTAGGGTTCTCCTTTAGTAAATATATATAAATATATAGAATATAGATATCATATTATGAAAATATTTGTAAAATCAATTAATAACTTAATAAATGAGTACGAGTATGAGATATATTCTTAGATTGCTACGTAGAACCGTAAATTATAGAACCATTAGATATATAGTCTCGTTGTGAAATAAATTGTAAAATATTATAAAAGATTTTAAATAATTCATTGTTTATGTTTATAATAGGATAAAAATTGAAACAAATGTGACTAACCACCAAATTTTCTTGATTCTCTCCTATATAATTTACACTATTTTCTATGTTTTATGGTTTATGTATACAACTATTGAATAGTCTGTAGTGATCTGATGTATTGGTGGGTGATCGTAGCCAAGGTTAGAGATAAGAGAGAAGAAGAAAGGGAAAGAGAGAGATAGGGAAAGGAGTTGGGTTCTGTTATTCCATGACCAATCTGTTACAATACTCTAGACTTTATAATCCGTTACATCCATGGCCCACACGGCCCAATACACAGAACTTGGTTAACGGCCCACTACAACACCTATGGGCCATGACATAGTCTAATAGAACTAATTCACAATCCATGATTTATAATATATGTATATACCTAAATAAATTATTGACACGACTATATATAAGATATGAATTTCGATATTGACAATAACGATTTACATTAATGATGATTGTTGAAATCAAATATAAATTCAAATTAGTATTGATAATATTATTGAAAAGTGCAGTCACATAAAATTTATTGATAAAATAGATAAGAAATAAACAAAATATTAGAGATATCATGAAATGAGAGGAATTAATTATTCTAATTTAAATACAAATATTCAAATTCAAGCTATAATCCCTAGCATATAATATCTTATATATTCATGGTTTTATTAAGCTGATTTGATTTTCAATATAATGTTCTTATATACTTAATTTTTTCGAACTCTTCAAATCCAAGTTCAAGAAAGTTTTTATTATAAGGATTTGTTCTTATTTAGAAGTTGGAATAATCTATTTCTTGGCTCAAGTGTTTGTTTGACTTTTAGAGGAATTTGTTCTTAATTACATGTTATAAAAATATTTTGTTCAGTTCTTTCCTTTTATTTTGCCACAATCACTTATATTATATAGTCACTATTCTTTCTTTCATTACAATTTTACGAAAAAATATATATCAACATCATTTCAAAATGCATATTGATCTCCATACAATATAATATATATTGAATGTAATTCTATTGAAAGTTGAAATTATTTTGTGTTACATTTTTGGAAGAATTGATTATAAAAATATTGTAGATCTATATTAGTATAGTATGCATAGGCTGTAAATTATTGCAGAGATTTAATTTTCAAAATAGAACCGAAAAAAAGGATAGCTTGCCACGTGGCCAAATTAATGGCATGATGTCACGTGGCCGTAGGGAGGGGTGAGTTTATTTTGGGGGCGCCAAGTGGTTTAGTTGGGATTCTGCTTTAGTTTATATAGTAGATTGGATATTTTGTGGTCTATTTTGGAAAGAATTGATGTTACAAATATTACAGATTTATTTTATTGCATAAGAAATATATTGCAGAGAATAAAAATCGGCATAGAATATAATATTTTGTATTACAATTTGGAAAGAATTGATTATAAAAATACTGTAGATCTATTTTAGTATAGTATGTATCGACTGTAAATTATTACAGAGATTTGATTTTCAAAATAAAACCGAAAAAATGATAGCTTGCCACGTGACCAAATTAATGGCATGATGCCACGTGGCCGTAGGGAGGGGTGGGTTTATTCTGGGGGCGACAAGTGGCTTAGTTGGGATTCTGCTTTAGTTTATATATAGTAGATTGAATATTTTGTGGTTTATTTTGGAAAGAATTGATGTTAAAAATGTTACAGATTTATTTTAGTGCATAGAAAATATATTGTAGAGGATAAAAATCTGCATATAATATAGAATTTTGTGTTACATTTTGGAAAGAATTGATTATCAAAATATTGTAGATCTATTTTAGTATATAGTATGTATTGCCTGTAAATTATTACAGAAATTTGATTTTCAAAATAAAACCGAAAAAAGATAGTTTGCCACGTGGCCAAATTAATGGCATGATGCCACATGCCTGTAGGTAGGGTTGAGTTTATTCTAGGGGTGCCAAGTGGCTTAGTTGGGATTCTGCTTTAGTTTATATATAGTAGATTGAATATTTTGTGGTTTATTTTGGAAAGAATTGATGTTAAAAATATTACAAATTTATTTTAGTGCATAAAAAATATATTGCAGAGAATAAAAATCTGCATAGAATATAGAATTATGTGTTACATTTTGGAAAAAAATTGATTATAAAAGTATTGTAGATCTATTTTAGTATAGTATGTATAGTATGTAAACTATTGCAGAGATTTGATTTTCAAAATAAAACCGAAAAAAGGTTAGTTTACCACATGACCAAATTAATGGCATGATGCCACGTGGTAGTAGGGAGGGGTGGGTTTATTCTGAGGGCGCCAAGTGGCTTAGTTGTGATTCTACTTTAGTATATATATATATATAGTAGATTGAATATATTGTAGTTTATTTTGGAAATAATTGATTCTAGACCCTTCTGAAAAATTAGGTGGTTTAATACCACCTTTGACAAAATTTGCAAGATTACGATATTTTAAGAATGAATGTGAACTACTAGACACTCCTATTCAAGGAAACATCTATACCTGGCGAAAGAACATTACAGAAATAGATAACTTATATGAAAAACTGGATAGGGTACTCATTCATCACCAGACCCTTCAATGGTACCCTGATATTTGTACTAAACACTTTGCTTTTATCAGCTCAGACTACTGTCCCATCTCTATCGAGCTTGACTCAGCAATACCTTTTAAAAATCAGTCGTTTAAATTTGAAAAAATCTGGATGACTAGAAAGGATTTTAGAAATGTTGTCAAACAAGCTTAGAGAACTAACTATCATGAATCGAGATTGTATAATCTTGTATCCAAAACAAAATTACATAAGAAACATGCCAAGATCTGAAACAAAAGTACTTTTGGCAACATATTTACTCAATTACAAACTATAGAAAAACAACTCTTTGAAATCCAAACTGAGATCTGTACTCACCATACAAATGATCTCATTAAAAAACAAATTAGAATCATAGGAAAAAAAAAAACTTCTGTGTTTCTAGAAAATTTACTGGAACCAAAGAGCTAAAGTTAAACACATTAAGTTAAATGATATAAATACTAGCTATTTTCACAAAATAGCAAGTGGAAGAAGAAATAGAAAAATCATAAAAGAAATTAAAACACAAGAAGGAACAAGTATTACTTGAGAAGAAAACATTAGAAATGAAATCAGAAATGATTTCATTAACAGATTCAGAAGTGAGAATATGAACCAGAGACTATTTCAGGAAAATCTTGAATTAATTCAGTCTGAAATCTCTATAAAGGACAACTTAGAATTAATAAGAAACGTATCCAATGAAGAAATTAAGAAGGTTGTCTTTAACATTGGCTCGGACAAATCACTAGGGCCTGATGGTATGACAACAAAATTCTACCAAAAATATTGGGACATTGTAGGTCCTTCTGTTATTCAAGCAGTTAAAAGTTTTTTTTTTCTTTCCGGGAAATTGCTCAAACAAATAAATCACACATTCATCTCCTTGATTCCAAAATGTGACAATCTGAACTCTACTAATCACTATAGACCCATAAGTCTATGCTCTACAATTTATAAAATTATCTCGAAGATCATAACAACAAGACTTAAAGGAACCATGGAAAAATTAATCCACCCCCTACAGGGTGCCTTTGTTGCTAACAGAGCCATTCAAAATAATATCTTGATTGCCCATGAAATCTTTCACTCATTTAAATCGAAAAAAGGAACTGAAGGTTTCATTGCCCTAAAATTAGATATGGAAAAAGCTTATGATAGAATTGAATGGAACTTCATCATTAAAACTATGAAAAAGTTTGGATTCCATGAAAAATTTATCAACTGGATAAAAGAATGCATTACAACGGTATCTTTCTCGGTGTTTGTAAACAACAGACCCACAAAAATATTTAAACCATCAAGAGGACTTCGACAGGGTGATCCTCTTTCCCCTTTCTTGTTTATTTTAGAATCTGAAATCCTTGCTAGACAACTCCAAAAAACTTCACAAAGACCTCGTAATCCTCTAGGATTTCAAATCACTCAACAAGGATCACGAATTCCGTTTCTAACGTTTGCGGATGACATTGTGATTTTTTCAAAAGCTAAACAGAAACACTGTAAGGAAATTAAGGACATTATTGATGACTATTGCAAAATCTCATGACAAAAAGTAAATTTTCATAAATCGGATTTTCAAGTCACAAAAAAGGTTACCAACCAAAAGAAATTAGCAATACAAGGTATTCTCACAATCACAAATATGATATCTCTCGAAAAATACCTTGGTTGCCCTATCATTAATGGTAGAGTCAACTCGAATACCTTTGCTGATCTATTAATTAGCACTCAACAACAACTGTCTAAATGGAAAGCAAACTCTTTTTCCCAAGCATGAAGAACAACACTAATAAAAACCAATCTGGCAGCAAGACCAAACTATCTTATGCATAGTTTTATGTTACTTACACACACACACAATGAACTTGACAAGTTAAATAGATCATTCTTTTGGAACAAAAACAACTCCTATATGCCTCTTATAGGCTGGGAAAAAATATGTAAACCAACACAACAAGGAGGTCTTGGATTGAGAAAATCAAAGGACATGAATAAAGCCCTACAATTCAAATTACTATGGAAAATCTTAGCAAAACCGAATAACTACTGGGTCAGAGTTGTTACTGAAAAATACTTGAAAACAATCCATATATTTCATTACGAGAAAAAAGGAAATTACTCTTGGCAATGGTCTAAAATGACTGAACTCATTGAAGAATTCAAGTCTGGACTAATTTGGCAAGTTGATAATGGCAGAACAATCAAATTTTGGTCGGATAATTGGGTCTTGAACACCCCTTTAGGTGATATCATAAACACACAATCAATCCTGAATAAGGATGCCTTGGTAGGTGACTTTATGTTACCAAATAAAACCTGGAATAAGGACCTAATAGAACAATGTTTACCACATGATTTAGCAAAAAAAAATAACCTCTATCTCGATACCTTTAAATGATATTCATGATAGAATGTACTGGGAAACTAGCAAAAATGGTTGGTTTTCTACGAACTCTGCTATGGAATTAATTAACAAAAACACGAGATATATTGCCTGTGATTTTTCATGGATCTGGAAGATGGACACATATCCCAACATTAAAAACTTTGTTTGGAAAATAATGAAAAACGGACTACCAACAAAAGCTAGATTAGCAGAAAAAGGTGTAGCAATCCCCCAAGGTTGTATCCGTTGCAATGCTCAATTAAAGGATTTGAATCATCTCCTATTCCAATGTAACCACACCATAAAAACAATAAAGAAAATGAACTATCATACATATGGTATCATTACATCCCTAAACATAGAAAACAAAAAAAAAATCAATGAAATCATTGATGAAATTCGACAAAAAACTGATAGATCACAATTTATAGAATTAATGGTCTCTTGGTGGGGAATTTGGTTTTATAGAAACCAACAAAGTTTTGGAAGAACAAACGATGATGCCGACTCCATAAAGGATGTACCAATTTATATTAAAAAATAAATTGAGAACTGGAATAAGACGAAAAGTTGGAACCCTGACTGCTTAGCAGAGGACAGACTAAAAACACATAGAATGAACAATGTCAGACGACCAATAAAGAAATGGAAAAAACCACCGGATAACATTATTAAAATCAATACAGATGGATCCACCAAAACTAATGGGGAATCTAGCTTTGGCTACATTTTCAGGAACAATACGGGTAAACCAATCTTCCTATTTGGGGATAAATGTGGTATCTCAACCCCTTTAAAAACAGAAACACTTGTAGTAAGAAATGCTCTGGTAAAGGCCTATGAATTAGGCATTATCGACATTCAACTTGAATGCGATAACCTTATCATTGTGAATGTTCTGAATCAAATCTGGCATTGTCCATGGGATATTGAAATGTTAATTTCTGATATCCTGTGTGTTTTACAACTGTTCTCTTCAGTGCAGATTTTTCATGTCTTCCGAGAAACAACGTGGTGGCCGACTTCATCGCAAAGACGGTCCAACAGAGTTCCTTGGAAGACATTCGAGCTAGTCTAGAATTTGTAATTCTCATCCGAAAGGATGCTATAGACTGAGAAACCGACTCTTCTGTGGTTTTCAGTCTAATTTTTACCTAATCAAAAAAAAAGAAAAAAAGAATTGTTAGATATTATTATTTTTATTGAGATTTAATTTAAAATGATTTAAACATTTCTTTAGATAACATTTTCGTAAAAAAATTCCAAAAAGATGGTTTGGAAAAACCACTCAGTTATTTATTAATCAATTTCTTCTTTGAGCTATGGAATCGCTAATGGAGCAGAGAATGTTTGCAAATGGAAATGGGAGAAAATCCTCCTTTTTTTTGATAAGAAAAGAATTAGACTGGTCTTAGATTCTATGCGAAGACCATCCTAGAGCATCCTTGCGGATGAGAACACGAAGTTCTAAATCAAGACTAGGGTTAGACACAAATGGTGAAAAGCTGAGTTTGGCAATGTGATCAGCAATACAGTTCACCTCCCTGAAAATGTGTCTAAGGTGGACTTTCTGGAAAGAATGGATGTCAACCAAAATGTCGGCTACAACCATTTCAATTTCCCAGGGACAATCCCAAATGCCTTTGATAACATTTAAAAGGCAAAGATTGTCACCTTCAATTTGTAATTTGGTAATGTTTAGTGTTTTAGCGTAGGAGATGCTTTGTTTCAAAGCTATTGCTTATGTCATGAGAATGTTGTTAAAACCACAGCGGTTACTACTCATATGAATAACCTCTGCTCTATCATTTCTAATTATGAAGCCATACCCAACTTCACCATTTGTTAGTTTTGATCCGTCAAAATTGATTTTATGAAAGTTTTGGTTTGGTTTTTCCCATCTTAAAAACTTGGTTTTCATAATTTGAGGTGGTTTACTTTTTGGTTGTATGAATTCATCGATGTCTTCAATTTTTGTTGTATCCCAGTTTTTGATGAGCAAGGTGATATAATGCGGAAGGTCTTTAATTCTGTCATTTGGGTCATAGTTAAAAATGATTTGGTTTCTGTTAATCCAGATGCCCCACCAAGTAGTAGTGAGACAGATAAATTCTTTCTTAGTTAGGAGAGATTGTAGTTCAGAGAGAATCTCCCTTGTCTTTTGTTGTTGTAATCAAAATATCGAATAATATTTTCAATTGTCGCATTTTGTTGTTTGGTTTGATTAAGGGTGAACGGGCATTGTAGCAAGAAATGAGTAAGATCTTCTAGGGGGTTGTTGCAAGAATCACATGCCTGAGGAACTGGAATATGTTTTTGCACAAGTCTCTGTTTAGTTGGCAGGCCGTTATGACAGATTTTCCAAAGGAAGTTTTTAACTTTGGGATATGTATCTAATTTCCATATCCATGCCAGGTTATTAACTGAGGGTGTTTGTTGCTTTGTTATTAAGTCAAAGGCAGATTTGGTAGAGAACCAACCATTTTTATTAGGAGCCCAATATAGTCTGTCGAGAATTTGGTTTTGGGGGATGGGTACATCCAAGATGTATTTAACAGCATGTTGATTTAGAAGTTCGTCTAGTTTAATTTTGTTCCAATTTCTATTGTTGTCAATAAAGTCACATACTTTTATTGATGGATTAGTAATAATATTTGGTTGTGTATTGTCTTTAAGGTTTAAACCAGACAACCAATTATCTGTCCAAAATTGGATGGATTCACCATCACCCACTAGCCATTGAAGACCCGTTTGAAATTATTTTCTAAGTTTGAGTAGTTGAGCCCATTGCCAAGAGTGGTTGCCTTTTGTGCAGTATTGAAGTATGTTAACCTCCTTTAGATATTTTTCAGTGATGATTTTCACCCAGATATTGTTTGGTTCAGCAAGGATTTTCCAAATAAGTTTCATTTGGAGTGCTTTATTCATATCTTGTGTTTTTCTAATACCAATTCCACCATTATATTTGTTTTTGCATATTTTATCCCAGCCTATTAATGGTTTATGTGACGAGTCTTTGTTCCAAAAGAACGTTCTATTGATTGTGTCAAGTTCCTTATGCAAATAAGAAGGAATCATGAAACTTTGCATTAAGAAGTTTGGTTTGGCAGCCAGATTGGATTTTATTAAGCCAGCTCTCCCTTCTTGAGAGAGGAAGTTAGCCTTCCATTTTGCAAGTTGGTTTGTGGTTGATAATACCGTATCTTTGAAGGTATCGTGATTGACCTTCCCATTGATGATAGGGCATCCAAGATACTTTTCTAAGGAAGTTGTGCTCGGGATACTAAGCACATAGTGAATTAATTGTTTTGTTTAGTTTGGTACGTTATTTGTAGTTTGAAAATTAGATTTTTGGAAGTTAACACATTGTCCAGAAATAGAACAATATTCTTCAATGATAGTTTTGATTTTAGAGCAGGCGGATTGGTTGGCCTTTGCGACGATAAGAATATCATCAGCAAAGGCGAGAAAGGGAACATTGGTTCCCCTTCTAGAGATTTTGAAACCTATTTGGTTGTTACTGTTGGCGCTCTCATTATGGAGCTTTCTGGCTAGGATTTTGGCTCCCAAAATGAAGAGGAAAGGAGATAAGGGGTCACCTTGCCGCAACCCCCTAGTAGGGTAAAAGATATCAGTGGGTCCATTGTTAACTAAGACCGAGAAGGAGACAGTTTCAATACATTCTTTGATCCACTGGTGTTGTCTTTGAGACATCTTGCGTCGACACTCCGCAGCAAAACGGTCATGCGGAGCGCAAGCATCGTCATCTACTTAACGTTGCCCGAGCTCTACAGTTTCAGGCTTCTTTACCGGTTCGTTTTTGGGGCCAATGTGTTCTCACGGTGGCTTATTTGATCAATCGAACCCCGTCCAAGATTCTGTTGGGCAAGACCCCGTATGAGCTCATTTTTGGTAAGGCTCCCAACTATGCTCATTTACGCATCTTTGGTTGTCTTTGCTACGCTGCAGTTATTCCCCATGACCGAGACAAATTCGCGACTCGCATCCGTCGGTGCGTGTCCTTGCCAATGCTACTGGCCCAGAGTACGCTCATACTGATCGATATCGTCGTCTTGTCGGGCGCCTCATCTACTTGACGATCACTAGGCCGAAACTCAGCTACTCGATCCACATACTCTCCCAGTTCATGCAGAGTCCTAAGGAATCCCATTGGCACGCATCCACTAGGGTCCTTCACTACGTCAAGTGTCATCCGGGGTAGGGGCTCGTTTTGTCTCGCCACAGTTCGTTGCAACTCACGACATATTGTGACAGCGACTGGACAGCTTGTCCCATCACTAGACGGTCTTTAACGGGGTAATTTGTTCTCTTGGGTGATTCACTTGTGATACGAATCAAGTTGATACGAATCGATGGGTTGACTCTTCTCGCGCACGGATCTAGATCGAGCAATTCACCGGGATCGCCAACGGGTTGTGTTTGGGATAGATTTGAACAAGTAACAAGGGTGACGTTGACGGCTTAAGGGAGGAGATGATCTCAACTGAGGCTTAAGCTTTATAAATTCAACGTATCTAGAAATGAAGTACAAGGTGGCTACTTATAGCCAAAGAGCTCAACCAAAACCCTAATGGGCTTGGGCCTTATTCTAACTAATGGGACGGCCCTCTTAAGCATAAGAGGAGCGTACACCCGAAATAGAAAATGCATAAAATAGAAAATGCTTAAAAAGGAAACATACTAAAACGGGAAATAACTAATAATAGGGAAATATATAATAAACTATGTTAAGTCCGACTCCAGGGAGGACGCCATGGTCTCGGTCGTCCCTGGCTCTTAGTGGACCCCCTGATGGCGGGACAGGACCGCATCAACCTGTGTCTTGGAAAACTAAGAAGCAACCTACCGTCTCTCGCTCCTCTGCTGAAGCAGAATACCGTGCTATGGCGGCAGCCTGTTGTGAGCTCCTTTGGCTCAAGGCGTTTCTTCTCTCGGCTATCGTCACACGTCTCCCATGCGTCTCGTCTGCGATAGTCAGGATGCCCTACACATTTCTGCCAACCCCGTATTTCACGAGCACACAAAACACATCGAGATTGACTGCCATTTTGTGCGGGATCTCATTCAGTGTCGCTGCATTGTTACTTCCTACGTCCGATCGCATGATCAGCTTGTCGACATGTTCACCAAGGCTTTGGGCAAGCAACCTTTCTTGTATCTTCTTGGCAAGTTGGGCGTTCGTGACCTCCACGCTCCAACTTTAGGGGGAGTATTAGAAGATTTGTTACGAGATATCTTTATGGGATATTCTATCTCTATATCTTTTAGATCCTTGTTTCTAGGATTGGTTGTTAGCTTTCTTGTTCTCTACGATATTCTTCTTGTATATATGTTGTTCTTTGTTAATAAGAAAGGCGGAGGAAACTACACCAAATTACTGCTCTTCCTAATTCTACAAAATCACAAGGGTGATTTATTTTGACCACTTATCATTCGTCCCACAAAGACACATTCTAGTGAATGATCATATCATAGCGAAACATCGACCATGTTATTCATATTAATTAGATTACCTTAATACAACTTAAAGCATAATTCATTAATTAATTACATCCAGAGTAGAAATTAAGTTTAAAGGTCGGAGACATGATCTTCAGCACTCTGTCAAACAACGTTGGGGGTTAAGCTCGCATCTTCGTACTCATTCCTTCTTATATTCTTCCGAGATGTCTCCGTTGCGTGCACCGCTGCTGCAGCCATATATATAACACAAGCGCACAATTAAGCACAACCATAACATTCATGAATTCACCACAAAACAATATTATTATAACTTAATTTATCCAACCAAGATCCTTATTTTCATCTTGGCTAGTTGGCTCGACCGAGATCCTTTTTACGTAAAATAAACCAATCCGTTTTACTTGATCACCTTATTATCTAAAATTTCTTGTTGTGGCTCTACCGAAATCCTTATTTCTCGGTTTAGATTATCTGATTCCTTGGTATAATCTCTTACATGCACTAATTAACTTTATTGATCGGTAAGAATGATATTTATATAATTTTATAAAATTTTTTATCTAGTTTAGTGTAGAAACAGATTAGCCAATATATTAGGCATTGAAGCATATTTAGGAAATGGTAATTTTTTGAATTCTCTATACAAAGCTACTGGTTCACGGTGAATTTGATAAAAATCATGGATTTCAAAACACTTTAATTACTAGATCTAGATAATATTAATATCAAAATCATATTGATTTGTATTTAAATTTGAAAAAGATCTATAATTAAATTTGTTATAAAAAAAACAAAAAAAATGACATATGACGGTTATAATGAGAGAATACGATGTGACATAATTAGTTTCTAATATAGTAGATTTTGGAGTCGTTTGATAATCATGGAAACTCGTATAGCTACCAAACAAGCCCTTCTTTTTTATAAATAGTTAAATACCGTACCGGTAGTGGAGGAAAGCGGAGGGCGGCCAGGGCCAGGCTTGCCAGCCCCAGGGGGTAATTGTCTACGGAGACAGTCGGAATAGCAAGACGATTTGCAAATACCGGTTTCCGGCGGCGGAAACTTACTGCTGCACCACGAGTCACAAGTCTTCTGGCATTCTTCGTATGTCTGCTCTGCATCCACTGCTATATATATATATATAACGTACCAATTAGCATATATAAAACAATCATCCTAGCTATTAATTATTATACTAAATATATACATATGTATGTACCGTTGGAGGTGGCCAAAACCACGGCCAATGACATGAAAACGAAGCACATTAGCCTCACTTGCTTCTTGTTACCATGAACAGTTTCCATGGCTGAATACTTGTTACGATTTTGGAGGTGATTTCCGGTTTGTGAGTATGATCGAGCGCAGAAGAGATTTATTTATATAGCGGGATCATGGTTGATTTATTGGTATCCTTTGAAGATCTTCGTGTGTAATGCATGCGGTTTGTGATCTTTAGAAATAATGGTTACAATCTTTTAATTACCATATTGATACAATTACGCTATAAGTTCATTTAGTGTGGTGATGCGTTCATGTGATACATTGTCAAAGATATGTACGTACGTGCAACGTAGTATATATGAGTCGATATAATTTATTTACGTAGTGATATTTTCCAAATTTAGAAAATGATGAATGACTACTTGTGAATGTATGTGCTTCGTCATTAAAGTAGATGCAAATCAAATGTGGAATGATGCCATATTGCCATATATAATACGGAAATTTTGCACTGTAATTCAGAATTTTTAATTTTTTTTCGAAATGAACATAGGGACATTCGACAGAAAAAAAATAAAAATTTTACTACGTAAAATTGTCAAAACCTAATAGAATTTCGTGGAAAAAATCAAAAATTCAAAATTATCAGGCGAAATTTTCGTATATAATATATACGTACTCTTATTGGGGTATATTTTTATCTATTTTGAAGTTTCGATATATTTATATTAACGGTTGTTTTAGTGTGTACACATGGACATATACTAAGAAGTTATGTTTGAAAATTATTTTTAAACTATTTTCTAAAATAGAAATGATAAATCTTTTTAAAAATAAGTAAATTAATGATTAAAAAAATTATTGCTAAATATTAAAAAGTTATTGTGTGCTTGGCCACGAGCATACACTCAAAAAACCCTTATATAAAAAGAGAAAGAGATTGGATATACAACACGTATTATATGAGTAAGGTTGAAGTGTATAATGATTTTAGGGTGTAAAGTGATGAGTAATTAAGGTCATTAGATCTAATAGATAGATGGATAAGATTGGAGTAGTAAAATTATAAATATTATTATTTTCAAGATTTTTTTTTGCAATTAACATTTTTTTTAAAAATATTGATTTTTATTTTCGAAAAAAAAAATTCCCTAAATTTTATTTTCCCCCGAAAATAATTTTTTTCGGATTTTGTTTTTCGAAAATTGTTTTTTTCCCGGTTTTTTTTTTCGAAAATTAATTTTTTTCAAAATTTATTCTTTTCGTTTTTTTTCAAAAAATATTTTGCTTAATTGTATTGTACATCAAGTGCATAAATAAGCATCAAAATTGCATCTATAATGAATATAAAGTGCATATATAAGCATATTTTTAATGGTTACATAGAGTGCATCTTTAATAGGATAAAGTGCATAATATAATATGTAAATATACATGTTTAACATATATATTAAAAGTGCACATTATAAGTAGTGTATGTTTAATATGTTAAAAGTGCATATGTTAGTATGTTAAAGTACATATTTATCATGTTAAAGTACATACTTAATATGTTAAAAAGTGCATATATAATTATGTTAAAATGGATGCTCAATATTCCAAATTAAATGCATGCATGTGTAAGTATATTAAAGTGCATGTTTAGTAATCTAAAGTTAAGTATATATGTAAATATATTAAAGTGCATGAATAATATGTTAAAGTGCATAATTAAAATGCTAAAGTGCATTAGTACTAATTTTTTAAGGAAAATATTCGTGAAAAAATAAGAAAATATTTTTTGGGGAAAAGTTATTTAAAAAAAAATCGGAAAAAAATTCAAAAAAAATATATTTTTTGAATTTTTTTCGTAAATTAAAAAAAATTATATATAAAATTAAAAAAAATTATTATATTTACAAGTTTGTCACTCTGTGTGTTTTAATCTTAACTCTCCATTTCTACAATCTAATAGCTAAAATTACTCCTTATTTTACACCATAAACACTCTCCTCATATCATCCTTACTCCGTATTATATTGTTTGGCGGCATCTTATATGAGCGTAAATTATTGAATGGAAAAAAAAGAGTTAAACAAACATATCCTCATATACGGGTGTAACCTTGTAGATACTCCCTTTATCCTTTCAATTTGTAACCTTTATTTCGAAAAAGTATAAGTGGTAAGAAATAAATAAAGTTAAACAAACTAGTATAATATTTGTGCCATGTACACGTGTGATGTGAAATTCATATATTTATATATCTTTATATGCAACCAAAAAAATTGCAGTAAAATAAATTTATTTTATCACAAATCAAAATTATAAAACCATTAACTTTTAAAAATAGCAATATAAAATTAGCCATGAATAACTTCCGGTCTTGAGATAAACAAATTAAGTTGTTAAAGAGATTTCTCTTAACTTTTTTTTTGTTATTAAAACACAAATAATGAAATATTAATGTCATTTTATAAAATTATAATATCATAAGTACAAGATACGATTGATTTGGCTTAAATCGAGGGGAGCTTCATGAGTTTTGTGTGACAGAAGAATATCCTTTACTAGAAAATAGGTCATTTTTTATGCTTTTTTGAACCATTATCGACAGAAAAAAGCGTAGGTCTTTTTCGTATCAACACTTTTTATAGCGTCGAAAATTTCAGTGTCGTATTATTTATTATTAAATTTGCAGATTATACCATATACATAGCACTTATACTTAATAGAGACTTATAATAATAATAATAATAGATGTTTAAAACTATTTATAATAATAAATATTAACCGGAAATTCATAATGGTAAAAGATGTATAAAATAAAATAAAATAAAATATTTTTATTTTATATATATGACGTATTTACTTCATTGCAATTAGGAAAATAAAAGCAAGATTATGATACAAATGATAATTTGAGGATATTAAATTACTTGTCGTATGATTTTGTACATATACATTGATATTGATGGACAAACATATCTGATATCATATTAAACAAATTTGAAAGACATTAAAATCAAACTTTTGAATTATTGTTTTTGAAAAAAAGATCTCCAATAGCATGGGTCGATAGTCGATATCATTAGGAAGATGAAATACGAAATACAGAATATATAAGTGATGCTATATCACTGGCTGATTATATAGCTCTCACATACTTCTACTATAAAATTGAATTATATATATATATATTATTGGACATAATTAAGAAAAAAAAAACATTAAGTACTACCATGAGTCTTCAATCCATTTTATTATAAGAAATTGGAACTCAAAGAACGGCTGGGATAATATCGTTTTGTTATTCTGTCGCTATTAATATATACTAGTGTAGTACCCGTGCCTTGTACGAGATATGTTTATTTTTTTTTACATTTAAAAAAAAAAGTATATAAAAATTATATATTTAATTGATATAGAAATATGTAGGTAGTGACTATTATAAAAGTATATGAATGCTAATGTAAAAAAGGACTAATTGAATACAAAATACTAAAGAGATTAACAAAATACATTATTGAAAGAGAGGCGAAACTCTTCATGACTTTATTAATAGTAAAATTGCCTAAGTAGTTTTGAAATGTGAATAGTCACATCCCTAACATCTATACTACTAAAACGATAAAACATAATCAAAATATTTATCTATATATGAAAATAAAACCCTAAACATAAAATCTCGTAAGATGTTCAAAATTGCTACAAATTATGAAAAACTTCATTGTATACTGCATTGATAGTAGACTAGTAACCCATGAAGGAAGGGTGCCTGACAACTCATTGGTGAGACACATCTCTGCATGAATAAATATAAGAAAGGTGATAAGTTACTCATCAAGACATATAACCACACAAATATTGAACATATTTCCATCTATATCTTCAGAATATTAGAGCATTATGAGATATACAAACAATTACATTCATATTATGCATATAATATTTTAATCTATGTAGCAATTAAGCATGCCAATGCAAAAACTTAAAGCAACTTACATATTAACCAGAGACGGGCTTTTATCCTGAGGAAGGCTGCTTGTTAGCTTATTATTTTCAAGATACCTAAGCATCAAAATCAACAAATATACTTATCAATCGAATTGCAAAATATAGTCATTTGAGATAACTGCAACTAATAGTTTCTAATTTCTCCCTTACAAATAAGAAAGAGCACCAAAAGAGAAGAGTGAGTCTGGAATTGTTCCTCTGATGTTGTTGAAACTCAGATCCCTGTCGAAATATAAAACAAATTTAATTTAAGGGATGGAGAAGAAAAGCCAATAACTTAACAATCCTCTGTTTTCTCAAAAAGTAGTGTATCAGTATGACATACCAAACATATATACCCTTAAATTCTATAAGCAAAGCAACTTACAGATAACTCAAGGTTGTTAGTTCTCCAATTCCAGAAGGAATATGATCTGAGAAATTGACATTCCTCAACACTCTGCAAGTGATATCAACAACCATAATCTGTATAAAGTTCAGCGTGACACTCGGGAGGAATTGACCTACCTGGTAAGGGATCTTCCTCTGCACAGTTAGGAAAATGAGAAAAAAATCAGGGGATTTTCCTATTATAACCTGAATCAGCAGCTCATTCAGCTGATGGTGGAGCATAGTATCTCTGTAATGCAAACATTAGTTGTTTGCATATTTTGTCTACCAAAAAAACAACCGGAAATTACCCCCAAACCCATCCACAATTGCCATTTCTATATTTGAATAAATCAAACATTTCTAGCAAGACTCGTGATGTCCCAAGGTCTTTGGTGATTTTTACCCTCATTTCGTTCTCGTGATGACTATGTGAGTAAGATCTACAAGGGCGCCTACGTACGTTCTCGTCTTCACTTTCCGGTAGAGATTCAATGGCTTCTGCAGCAAGGCTCGCGTGCTTTTTCGCTAGCTCCTTTGCTCTTTGTAGGCCGTGACTTCTCCCAAGGTACTCTATAGCCTGAAAGACGAGATTCAATGCTCCCAAAATAAGCTAAACAAGAAGACTAATGCATGACATATTCAATCTGCTTCATCGTCCCATTGCTAATTTTTCATTCAAATATGCAGGTATAAATTGTAGAGTTCATCCTTCACCTTACTTACTAGATCCACGTTTGCATGATCATCAAAACCTTCCTGCACAATTTCGCGCAATTAAGGGTATTCCTCCATAGCAAACAATATAGGAGCTGTGACAATACCCTACAACAAAATTCCAGACACGTGAAAATAAGAACTATGTGCAACATGATATAGGTCTTTCTGATGACTAGAGTGGCAATCTTTTGAAAAAAGCCACTAAAGACCACGCGAATCAATCTCAAATATGACATGAGAAAACTAGAAAGACTAGCATAGCCTGCAGTACATGAAAGCATGTGCAACAAGAAACTATGTCGAAATTTGTTGTCATGCTAAATCATTAAAAAAATGCAGCGACCACATTCAGAAGCAGGTTAAAAAGATCTACGTGAGGTACAATTCATAACAATCAGAACTACAAGGTTCAAAGGAATTACATGACGGATGTCGGATAAAGAACCCTTGCCAAGTGATGCTGACGTGCCCGTGAAATCAAGAACGTCATCAATCAACTAAAACGCCAGTCCCTGGTAAGGATAAAAGAAAAGAACCAATGCATAAGTAAGATTAACATACACAAACCAAATAGCATTTTCACCTTAAACTTCATAATATAGTGTATGTGGTGTTTAACCAGAGTAAATGCGCTGACATGTTCATTACATGGATTACATGATCATGCACACATGGAGAAATACACAACCAGACTAGATATTAGTTCAGAGGTAAATTGCTAGTATATATGTTATGATGAGAAGCCTAACTATAGCATGATATGGATGAATCAGAAACTCATAATCATAAGCTAGTTTAACAATGAATCCTATGATTTTTAAGGTAAATACTAAATACAACTCTAAAATGATCCACATGTAAGCTTGACTTATTGTTGGATACATAAGAAAATACTGAAAATAGACTTACTAGATTTTTTCCATACTCGTAGGCCAAGGTCGCAACTTCAGCAGCTTGCCCCGCGAGAAGGGCAATCGCCTTACAACTATTAGAAATTAGAGATGCAGTCTTGTAATACGTCTTTTGCATGTAGTACTCCATGCTGTAGAGATATAAAATATATTCAGCTACTATTATGTAAGTAGAAGTGTCAATACAACCCTATAGGAAACTGGTTATTTGATACTATAGTGCAGTCAATTGTTAGCGTCAAGTAACATACATGTACTACAAAAGAAAATGAGAAGAAAGCCACAAACAAACAAACAAATCTAAGATCACCACATTAGTGAAATCTCTATGCAATTATCAATTAGCAGCAAGAGCCTTAATAAATTCTCTAATCCAAATATCAAATATCTTTCAACACCCCTTTCATCATAAAATCTAGTAAAGACCTACACATTGTGATAGAAACCACTTTAGAGAGATTAAGAAGACGAAAATGAGAGGAAAATGAGCTGCTGATTCGATCTATGAGATACAATTAAGAAGACGAGGCAAATTAGAGAGATTGCAATGAGATAAAGAGAAAGAGAGATTACGCGGCGGACGGAGGTGGAGCTGAGCACGACGAGGTTGAGAGGACGTGGGCGTCCAGCTTATCTGAGAAACAACGGCGAGCTAAGCACGACGAGGAGGACGCGGACACAGGCGGAGGTGGAGTAGAGCACGGCGAGGTCGAGAGGACGCGGACGTCCATCTTGTCTGAGAAACGACTGCGAGCTAAGCACGGCGAGGAGGACGCGGACGAAGAGCTGAGCATGGCGAGGTTGAGAGGAGGCGGACAAGGGGACTTTCTAGGGTTCATGATTTGGGGATGGAGGGGAGTGAGAGGAGAGCGAGAGATGCATTTTTTTCTTTTTTTTAAGTATGGAGCTGCTTTTGTTGAAGTAAAAAAAACTATCTTTTAGCCCGGTTGATAGAAGAACCGAGATATATATTCTGGGTTATATGGATTAAACAGCCCGGATGTTAGTTGGTTCGGTATATCCGTGATATATTCATCTAAGGGAAATAAGATTTTCAACTATATAGCCCAGATATTTACATTAAAAACACGCTCGGGCTATATAATTATAACATTTAAAGTGAAATTTAGCATTTAGTCCGGACTTTTTCCCGTATATCCGGACTATTTTCTTATCCCAAACAGAAAATTGGTAGAAATATAATTTTTATGGTTTATTAGCCGGAATTTATATGGTCCAGCCTATTTTTTATGGGGTAAATGATCAATTTTGTACTAGTGTGGGCTTTAAAAAGAGTTTCATACAAATCGCAAATTCAACACTCTCTTTATATTACTTCACACTAAATTACCTAAACACACCCAAATATTTAATAATTACACTTTTAATCACACATTTTTTTTCTTCATCTTTTGTCCAAAATAATTATAAGATTTACTCTTTTTTTTTACCAAATTAACTACGGATTGGTCGATTAAGCATTTCTACTATATGATTTGAACCTTGATTATATGTTTATATATTAATTATGAATATCTAACTATTATAACATTGAAAATAATCTACACTGTCTCATATTGATCAATTACGGATGACGTTATATGATATTCCATAGCTTTGGTCATCAAGTATATATATTTATGGTTCACATAAATTCAAAATCAATTTTATCTTGTAATTAATTATTCTTATGTAAAGTACTCCATACAAAATCAGTAAGAAATGGATAACTTTATCTCTTGATAAATAACCAAGGTAGGATAACATATATAAATAAGATAAAGCAGCGAATGTGGAAAGTGAACCAACTAATCAGTCAAGGCCGGGAATACAACTTTGATATCGACAAAATTGCATGTTATTCGTAGCATGTCATACGTCATCACGAAACGTCACCGTGATTATATACACTGCTCAATATAATATATATATATATATATATATATATAGCCATGCCATATGATGTTCTATACAAAGAACGTACTCAACTGAATTTCACGCTATGGAAGACGCAGAAGAAGTTCAAAACAAGCTTGAAGATAAGTCTGCAGAAGAAGCTGCCAAGGACCAGATGCTAGACCCCCACGGCGTGGGCGTCGACGCGGGTGCTCAGCCGGATGAGGAAAAGCAGCTGGTTGTGCGGAGTCTCTTTTGACTTGTATTCAGCGCATTTTTTGCCTCAAGAAATAGTACTTTATGTTAAATCTATGCTTTATTTTAATTTATGTACGTACGTATGCTTTGATTTCAATCTCGTACGTCTATGTTTGGTGTGGCATGTGTTATCCATAATAAATTGTGCTAGTCTCGATTTTTATATACCGGTTTTTTGAGCTTATGTGTATGGTACGTCATGTAATTTCGGGGATTTATAATGATTGTAGAGTAGAGCTGTCAAAATTTGACCGAATCCGACCGAAATTTTCAAATTAAAACCCGAAAAATTAAACCCGAAACCCGATTTAAACCGAACCCGCTAAACCCGAATATTTCCGGGTTCAGATCGGTTGACCCACCGGGTCAAAAATATTTTACATGAATTATTTGCAAATTCGGCTGGGCGGGGAAATGATATCAATTCCCGAGGAGGAAATTTCATTATTTTGAGTATTGAGCCCGCCTCATCCCAAAATAAGAAAACTAAACTAAAAAAACCCTAGTTCTCTGTAGAGCAGCCATCGAATCTCCTCCTTCCTCTAACTCTCTCTTCAACCTCACCATGGTTGCTCAGGCGTTCATCGAGTTTGCTTCTGTCACTTGACCGGGGACCAACATAACACAAGGAGGAGGCACCGTTCATCGATTTTGCTCAGCCACGTTCATCAATTTTGCTCAGGCTAAAACACTCAACCTCTCCTCTGCGGATATGCACCGCCGCGACCTGTCTACACCATCACGCCACCATGCCCTCGCGTCCACAGCCGCGCCCACCTGCCTACTCCCAGACCCGTGAGCCACCACACCACCTGCTGCACCTCCGTGTCGTCCGGCGCCCAGATCCGAACCGACCCACACCAACCTCGGCCCTCCTGCTCGAGCCGCTGCTGCCCACTAGCCTCCTCGCAGCCTGCTCACCACCGCGCCTTACCACCTTCAGCCCCCATTACCGCCCACGAGCCCCGCCGTGCCGCTGAACCCATACCAGCACCTCCGCCGCATCACTCCACCGCCCTGGGGCCGCTCCAGCGGCTGTGCGTTCGAGTTTTTGTTGACGAGTTAAGTATGTACCTTCCTAGTGAAATTTTGGTTGTGCTGTTCACAGTGAATTTTTTTGGGGGGCCTTGAGTGCTTGCTGGTATGGCTTTGTGATTCTATTATTCTGTTGATTTTGTGCATTAATTTGATGATGCTAAGGGGTTTTGACAGATGTGATTTGTTCTAATTATTGCTTTAATTACTTGATAATATAATAATCATGGCTCTTGAATGGAATTGGTGCCTTCTTTACCTGCGAATTGATGTAGGCATTGGACATATTCTTGATGAAATGGTGCCCAGGCTCATTGTGTGCGGCTTTGGAGATTAATAACTGTTTGAGCACGTACTTAATTTTGATTATTCCTACTAATAAATAGAATGTGTAGTCTTGTCGTTGGGGTTTGCTTTGTGTATGTTGTTTACAGTGGCGGTGTGGTGGTGTAGATAGGTCGCGGCGGTGTATTCAAAATAATCTAAATATCAAAAGAGTTGAGTGTTTTAGCCTTCTCATCTAAATATCTTGATTAAGTGTTTCCAGGGAGAATGTAATTTTCAATTGACTTGATCTAAGAAATGTCATTGGCAAGTATACTGATCATAAACATCTTAACAAATTGCTCTTGCTCAGTTTGTCATGTCTAACATTTTGCTAGATATAATTATTTTAATAAGTTCAAAATTTTATTTCTTGTTCAGGTATTAATACCCATTCATTACGAATCAATTAGCTTGATTGTGGAGCCATGTAGATCAGCCCATATGAAGGCAATGGAGGAAGCTAAGAAGGCTGGAGCTTTGCTCTCGTACGACCCTAACCTCATGCTCCCGCTGTGGCCCTCTGAGAAGGAGGTGCGGGAGCAGATCCTGAGCATCTGGGAGAAGGTTGAGGTCATCAAGGTCAGCGACAACGAGCTCGAGTTCCTCACGGGTAGCAACAAGATTGATGACGAGTCTGCAATGTCGTTGTGGTACTCCAACTTGAAGCTCCTCTTGGTCACCCTTGGTGAGAAGGGCTGCAGATACTACACCAAGGTAGTTTTTCTGTCTCTTTCATTAATACTTTTTAAATAATTTTATTAATTGTTGTGTTATAGCATGCTTAGTGCTTTTCCATTATGTATCAAGAACATGCTTCTTTGCGTCACGGTTTTACATTACAATGACAAGTTTACAACAACTTGCATGTTGTATTACACCATTGAAAATAGATGCATATATAGCACTAATTCACGTGGATGCCTACTTTTCTTATATACTATTCTATATTGCAATTTGCAGCCCTTTGTAGTTGGTTTGACTCCTCTACTACCCCATAAAACAACACTATGATGTAGGTTGTCTATTGGTCATATTTAAAGGCCATATTTAGCTATTGTCTAATGATGTAAACCATTTCATTGCAGAACTTCAAAGGGTGCCTGGACGGGTTCCATGTCAACGCGGTTGACACAACCGGTGCAGGCGACTCGTTTGTGGGTGCATTGCTATGTAAGCTTGTTGATGACCACAAAATCCTTGAGGCGAATTTTGCAACTCCTCTGTTTTCATTGCTCCTAGAGTTATCAATCCACTTAACACGTTTGTTGTTGTTTATGCCCGGGAATTTGCAGGATGAGGCGGAACTAAGGGATGTGTTGACGTTTACCAAGAAGGGAGCGATCCCGGCGCTTCCGACCGAAGCTGAAGTCCTCAGCCTCATCAACAAGAAGTAGAAAGAAGACAAGAAGACTTTGCTCATCAAAATTTCCAGCCAATTTGCATTTGGTTTCTCTTTTTTTAATTCTGTTATTTTGGTGGCCTTTGTTTGGTTTTGTTAAAAAATATTATCTTGACGATGGTTAATTGGAAATTATGGTTGGATGTTTGTTGGTTTAGTTTTGTGAGACATGTAATCTCATTAAAAAAAAGTTAAAAAAAATAAAAATAGATGAACAAAAAGTTAACAGGAAACTTGACGTTAAAGGACCCGGTGGTTAACCCGAACTGTCCGCTAACATGCAATGATCCGATCGACTTGCCCTGTAACCCGAAATGACCGAACTTGTACTAACCCGAATCCGAAATGACCGAATCCGAACCCGACTTGACCGACCCGATTGACAACTCTATTGTAGAGTGATGGGAAATAAAAAAAACGTGGATAATCGTTCCGATACAAAATAACTTTGATTATTTTTTGTTCATAAAAAACAATAGGCTACTACATTGAAAAACATGGGAATCAAACTTGCGGTCGTGGCCATCATGTTTACCAGGAAAATGAAGCACATTTAAAAGATTACAAAACCAATCAAAATTTGATTGAGCTAACATTAGCACTAGTCAAAAATACATATAAGTTGATTGATCCACTGAAAAGAGTAAAATAAAATCAATCACAAATTGAACTTGAACTAAATGTTTTTTTTTTTTTTTAGATAAATTCTTCTAGATAAATGATATCGCTTTAAGTGGAATGGTCTATCCTATAAATGATTAAACAATAACCGGTACGTACATAAAGCGACTTGTGCTGATTGAATAAATATAAGAAGTAATAATATAAAGGTCAATAACAGGTCGATAGTACACATCTTAGTGCTCGTTTGGTTGGGAAGTAAATTCTCATAATTTGAAATTACTTTGGAAGTGATATTAAATATATTTGTTTGGTTAATCTTTTTGTTTTTAAAAAATGCAGATATTTAATTTATGAGATTTTCAATTCCTATAAAACATAGAAAATGCAATCACCTAGGGAGGGATGTGTAAGATTTTATTCCCTCATATTTCTCATGATTTAGATTTTAATCAAACATAATTTACTAATTTTCATGAATTTAAATTCTTATGTTTTGATTTCAAATGAAATAACTTACTAGGAATTACACTTCCCACATTCAACCAAACAAGCACTTACCAGAAGATTTACACTGACTTGGGCCTTTTAAGCTTGAAAGAAAGTATAATTTGGGCTCTGGGCCTTTTTAAAGCTTGGAAGCTAGGCATGTGCCCTGGCCAGGCCCAGTGCTTGACAATGCTCCAGGAGTTGGACAATCAACAAAAAAGTCATAACTTCAGGAGTTGGACAATCAACAAAAAACCATTGAATATTTAAAAAAACGAGAATGAATATCTAAGGAAAAGCAAAATTAGCAAGTGAAAGCGCTACCCTATTACCCTCCCTAAAAATATGAGAATAATAGGATGATTGACCACCATTCTTATGATGAATTACATTGCATAGAAATACAATAGTATAATTTGGCATTTGCTTCCTTTACTTTGCATTCTTTTTTTGTTGTTGGAAACGTTGGTTCTTTTAATATTATAAAGAAACGCTGGTTCTATTTTCTGTTGGCAAAAGAAATGGTGGTCAAAACTAGGGGTGATTGTGATTCATTTTTCATGAAAGAAACTGACCGTCAACTCAAGAAGAATAGGGAAGTGCTGAGAATTGGAGCTCGAATTGTTATGTATTAATTGAAGCCCGTTGAATGTGGTACCTGTTTTGGCTTCTAAAATACAAGCACTGACTATAAGTTTCCTTTTGCATTCTTGTTATATTGTTTCACAAAAATCTGCATCATATGAAGTCTGCATTTAGCATTAATCACATTTTCTTCATTTTATTGCCTCCAAGTCTAAGCCACATATCCCCTTCCAACCGCCTCATACAATCATTGTTCCACAAACCATTTCCCCTTTATAATAAACTTACATTATTTCCGACCAAAAAAATACTTGCATAATTTGCCTAAAAGACCATTACTTCATTTTCAGATCTCTATTTTTATTTTAGTTTCTTTACAATTTATCTTTCTTTGAGGCCGTATCTGTATATTAAATAAACATATAAATACTTGCATCTTTTTCTATTAACAATGAGAAAAGAATGAAGTTTCATCGTGAATCAAAGTAGGCTAAATCATCTCACAGAAACAAATCATCAAGAACAATTGATCTGCCTAATGAAAAAAAGAAGCTATAAACAAAATCTGAAAATATCACCGTTGTCATTGACGGGACACAGATTGACCGAACTACTGAACTAGTCATCTCGCTCAAGCTCTCCAAGCAAAGTAGCATTCTTCAGTGTGGAAAACTGATTTCACAATCTTTCGAATCTTCTTCCCCACCTTGTTCTTGCTTGGTTGAACAACTGAATCACCGACCATGTCCATCTTTACGATGTAATTAAGAAGGATTTTCTGATGGCATAACCAATCAGAAAATTCTTCCGTAGTGGAAGGCCAGGGGCGGCGAGTTTGCACACTCTTGGATGTAGAAGCAGTCACCGGCGCGATTTGAGATCGCAAGGGTGAAGAGCGCGCCGGCGTGGTTTCGGGCGGAGGAAAAGCTGGTACGGTGATCGGAGACATGGCGAAATTAGGGCGTATGATTTGGGGGTTTTTTGGTTTTCGATTTATGAAATAGATTTTGAGAGACGGACAGAGAAATGGGTGGGACCGTGGGATTATTTCAGACAGAGAATAGGTAGTGCTAATTATACTTTTTGGGGATATGTAACAAAATAAAATGTGGAGAAACTCTTCTTCTTCTTTTTTGGTAATAAAATGTGGAGAAACTCTTCTTCTTCTTTTTTGGTAATAAAATGTGGAGAAACTCTTCTTCTTCTTTATTTATTTTTAAATTAGTTAATTCAAAATCCTAAAATCTTTACAAATCCTCATGATTTTAAAGTTAAATAACTTTGAAATCTAAAATCGAAACTAGATGAATTTGTAACCAATTATTTTAACAGCCTATAATTTTTTTCATAAATATATTTATTGATAAAATTAGTATGATTAGTTTGATGTTTTCATAAATGTAAGTTGATATTGTTAATTAATATTTTCATTGTTAAATTCACATATATCAAATAACCACATGTTAATTTATTTTTGTCAATGAGTTGTTACCAATTAATTTAAATATGTATGTTAACATACTCTATATATTGTTACTCTCATAACACTAAACAATTTGAACTAAGGTGTTCATAAGGCTTTTAGTTTTTTTAATGTTGACTAATATTTACATTGAAAGAAAAATCAAATCCCAAACCTATGTGCACCTATCCACACATCCTGATACATTCTACATTATTTTATTATTATGGTTAACAAAATTTTGATTTTACCATTTTAGATTGATAGTATTGTAAATCTATAAATCTATAAATATATATTAAACTTTACACATTTTAAGCAATCAAAACGATTTTAGCCCATGACGTCGAGATGTCATTTCTAACTAATCAAAAATAATTATATCTATAGTTTAGCCTTTTACTTTTATTTTACAACAAATACAATTTATATTATTTAGTTTATTGATATTTTTATGATAATTATGGCTATAATTATCATGATTTTCAAGTATATTTTCAGATTATCTATTATTTGTATATGTCCTTTTTCATTTTCAAGTATATTTTCAGGTTATCTTAATCATTTCTAGAATTATTGAACATTTATTCCTCAAAAATTTACTCAATTGTATAGGTCCTTTGTTCATATTCAGTTTTTTAGAAGTGCAATACATATCAATCATTAGATATATGTTTTTTGTTGGAAAACTACTTGAAAAATCCAAGAATGTATGTGCACTTAACTTCTTGCAAAAACTCATAAAATACAATACAAAGATGTACTTCATAAATCTACTTCCACCATATATGTATATATAATATCATATAACTCAATTAATTATATGTCCAACATGAATCTAAACCTTTTTAAAAAAAACTATATACTTGAAGTTGTACGCATAACCAAAATACTTTTTTCTTCTTGTATTTTAATCAATTTTGTTGTTTAGATTCTATAAATTTATTAATTTAATATATTAAGTTACTTTTTTTACAAATATACACTCGAATGTTATTAATAATATGTAATAAATATTAGGTTAATAGTTTTATTTTCCAAAAGTTTACTAACATATGTGAATATATGTCTAAATTTGGGTTGGAAACTATGGTGACATTTTGTATTATTGTTATCTTTTTATAGTACGATATTTTTTTATGAACATTGATTTATAAAAAACGTTAGTGCCACAAAACTTATTCAACTTCGAAAATCCGTATTCATAGCATTAAAAAAACTCAATAAATTTAAACATGTGCTTGGCACGGGCACTGAACTAGTTAATGTTACAAATCCGGCCCTGATCGATGATACTTGGGATTATATTGGATGTCCTTAATATGCTAGGGAAAGAGGGTTTTTATTAATATACATGAACATAAGGAGTGAACCAACATAATTAAGTATGTGTTATATTATACATAAATACATGTAATATATATTAACGGTATATGTCTTCGTGTCCTGCACTGATTTGATTAATAAAATATAAATAATTTTTTTAAATATTATATATAATCATTTATAAAAGAAAAATGGTAGAGTTATATCACATATTTATTTCAAATACTTTTTATATATATTATCACTTTTGACCATGAATCATATATTACCAATTATATTTGCAATTGTATCTTACCAATTATATAAATTTAAACTATGAGAAGTATCATAACTAATAAGGTAAAATATATATTATTTACAAATAAGAACAAACTAATAAGGTAAAAAGATATAAATAAATGTTGAAACGATAATGTCTATAATTAATGTAAGTTATTTTAGGTAAAAGAATAGATAGATAAGAAATAGAATATATAAATATCAAAATTAGGAAATGATAAAATTATAATTATATATATTGAGATTTGGCTACGTGGCATACCTCACTGGATGTCACATAAGAGAGATAATTATGACTTTAGTATAATATATAGATTATAAAATAAAATATAGAATATAGATAGATATATTACTAGCATGTGTACTCATGCCTTGCACGGATATGACCATATATTTTAAGAATGAATTAAAATTTGTTTATAGTATGTAAAATATAAAAAAAAAATTATATAGGAAAATTACCATGATGTATTGGAAAGATAAGTTCTTGATTGCAATAATTTATAAGGTGTATTGTTTGATGAAAATTGAAGGTAAATGTGTGAATTTATATTAATAGAAGAAAATATAAATTAGAAATTTTATATAATTATTATAAATAAAATTACACTAAAGTAAAACTGCATATTGTATTCTTTATAATATAGTTTACGGACAATCTACTCACCCTTATTAAATCATGAATATTTAATTGTTATTTTAATAAATATAATGGAGTTTACGGACACTCTATTCACCCTTTATAAATTTTTAAGTGTTATTTTAATAAATTTTCACATTTAATTGTTAATTGGGTTGAGTTTGGATCAATTATGAATGGATCATATTTGGATTATGAAAATTTCTGGTCGAAGTTGGAGTGTGTCTATGTACGAGCTACTTAGATAGGTAAAACGGGTGGAATCATGTTTTGATAGCTTCTCTTATATATGTTAAATAAGCATGTCCATAAACTGTAATGTCATTTTATAATTTTGATTCTCCTTTTCCTGGTAAGTTATAAATAGGATTATGATAAATAAAAACAAATTCCCACACTTTTTTTATTAGTAAGATATGAAGATAACATGCACAACATAAAAAGTATTTGTTGTCATTAATTATATTCTAGAATTTGTGCCGATTACGATCATGTACAAGGATAATATATTTAGCATATATATATATAATCACAAATTATTATGTATAAAATCATACAATTGGTCATCCTTGGGCTTTATATATATCGTGACCTAGGGAGACTAGTTCCACCCCTGTTTTACTCTGCTTACCACCGATCGAATATTGACTCCGTGGTGCTTTCTCTCCGCCCTTGGGTATCCAAACTCGTTTATCTTTTGTGTACGCCGGAATTGCACTTATTTTGTGTACGCCGAGAACCGCAAAAGGAAGACGAGTTTGCATACTCTTGGGGCACAGAGGAAGATCACAAACTCTGAAGCCTTTCTCCATCGAAAGAAGGTAGTCTCCTCAAATTCAAATCGACGTCCAAAGTCTATATTCTATTGTTTAATTTGGCTTTTTCGTATTTATAATTACATCAAGAAGATCGATCTAAACCTGACGTTCTATCTCACATGAAATTAATATTGATTGCCCTATGCTCTGTTCGATCCAATTCAGAATTTCTACAAAAGATTTGCTAGTGCTTATTTCTGTTTCTAAGAGGATTTGTAAACAGAATTAGATTTGAGTCTTGTTTGTATGTGTTCCCTAGGCATTGAACGGGGTTTCTTAACAAAATTGAAATTCAATTTCAATCAAAAGTAATCCACTGCATGTATTTATCTTGATTAGGAATAAATCTTCTGAAAAATTAAACCCAAGTCGGCGATATGCTTAATTAGCATGCCCCCGACATTCTTGAAACTTTCATTCTCATGATATAATGAATATATGGAACAATCTTAATAAAGATATATATGATTCCTCCTTTATATATTAAACATTTCTTTAACCTATGTCCTATGGACATTTATTTAGCGGTATGTATGTTATCAAATGTGGAGGATGAATGAGTACGAGAGCCATTTGTGGAGCTTCGGTTCTGGGATTATGGAAGATCGAGAGTTAGAGGACTGTAGAAGGCGTGGGTTTGGGTTAGGGAAGGATTGGAATTTATAGAAAATATTAGAATTGATCACAGATCTACATTAATTAGTTATATGATTTTTTAGTAATTTTGTTTGTTTAAATGATATAACAATAAACAAATCTGGTGCAATGACGCGAATCACGGTAATTTAAGCAATATAAGGGTAAATAACAAGTGGTTAGTCATTAGTCCACATCTTCCCAGAAGATATATACTTGATTTGAGCCTTTTAAGCTATAGAAGAAAGTTTGGTTCGAGCTCTGGGCCTTATTGAAGCTTGGAAACTAGGCAAGTGCCCCAATGCATGACTATGATCCTACATGGATATTGTAATCGGTTTTCCTACACTAAAATTGGAAAGTCTATATTTGACCATACAGTACGGGGAATAAATCATAACTAGTTTAAACTCTCGTGCCATGTACGAGCCGACTTATATTTATGAAAGAAAATTTTAGTATACGAATAAACGTCACATGAGTACAAATTAATGACTACGTGATTATAAAAGATAAAATATACAGGAAATGAGAATATATTGACATGTAGTTATATTAGATTTTTTCCAAACATATATATACTAATAGAAAGAAAGTGATTAAAGATATATATATAAACATTATATGAAACAAATTCATTCTAAATATATGTAAAAATTACGATTGTACATGTTACTTAACCGATTGTCAATAATATTTTATTTTTGTATATTTAGAGTGAAATAGTATTCGAGATTGAAATTATGAATCGAAATATACTATTTTTTCTTCAATTTAATATGTTAGTACGATGTTATTTGTTAATCTTCCAACAATATATTACTGATGATATATTTAGATCTAGATTCTTTTTAAAACTTCTTAAGTTTGTTGAAAGAATATTACTTTTGTTACCTTTGTTTTTTTTTACCTTTTGTAATATTCAATTAAGGTTTTAGACATTGAGACAATATTATTGAAAATAAAATCACATTAATTTACTCATTGTTTTATTGTTATATATATATATATGTTCGAGACTTATATTTATTCGTAATTATTAATATACTAAATTAACTCAATTGGAAAATCAAATGAAACCCAATTGAATTATATTTCAAATAGTATATTGATATTTTCATACATATTTTTTATTCATCATCAATTAATTCAAGTTCATAAAAAATTTGTAATTAAATCTTGAAAATGTGAAATCTATCAAGTGAAGATTTTATTGCTATCAAATTTACGTGGGTTTATTTAAATTTCAAAATGTGAATGCATTGTAAGTAAATAAAAAATCATTAAAAAGATATGGTATCTAAAGACTGTTACTAATTAACTTACGTGGGTTCACTAATCTTGTTGCTATGTCAATATACTAATTAACTTACATGGGTTCATTTAATTTGCTAATAGTTTGTCACTAATTCGTGATATTTACCAAAAAAATCATTAAAATATATGGTATCTAAAGTTAAGTATATAACCTAACCTTATACAATATTTAATATTTAAATTAATTAATTAATTAATTTTTCATGATGTTAAATGTCAATTAATATTATTGTTGCATTAACAAAAATATATGCATCACATTTATAAATCCGTCAAATAGAAACTTACGTTAACATTTATTGCAAAAAAAAGTTAGTTTGATGAGATTTTGGTCAAGATTTGATAAGATTTTAAAATTTAGAGCTAATTAATTTGCAAATCTTGTTAAGGCCTTTTTATTAATTTATAATTTTCCAATTATTTAATATAATAATAAAAAAAATAAAAATAAAACCTTAACAACTTGGGCCTAAAAAACACTCTGGTGCCTTAAAAAGAGCCAAACTTTAATATAGATATATAGATAGATAAATTGATGGTTAAAATTTTTTTTTTGGTGAAATTGATGGTTAAATTTATTTACAATGTTATTTTTCATTTTAAAGTTTGGTTGGTTATGGAAGTAATTGTAATCTAAATATTATATATACGTACATGCGCTTAAAATTGATAAAAGGTTCTTCTTCACAACATATATATATATATATATATATATATTATACTCTTCAATTCCCGTATCTTTTTCATTCTTTCATTTCATTATTATATACGTACGATATCCAGGGTTTTAGATTGTTTAAAGGGAAAACAATTAAATCATTGATATATTGTACGTTACACGTTTATTTTATCAGTAATTATCTGATATCTATTTGGATAAAGATTTTTTTCCCACGTAATAAATAATAAATGAGCCTAAGTTAAGTTTAGAAATAAAAATAAAATTAAAAAAATGGGGCCTATGTTTTACAAATAAGATAGTTAGAGAAAATAGGATCGTGAAATTGTGGTTATATACTCAAATTTTCAAATCTTAGATTTGAATAATTATTTAAAATATGATAAAATTGTTAAGATTGTTTGTTAAGATTTGTTAGTTAAAAAAGAAAAAGAATAAGAAAATAACACGTAGGAATGGTGGGCTCAGAAGCGTTCTAAGAGCTCAAAAGGGGAGAACTTTAATATATATTAATAGATTAACTAACTTGAAAATGATTTTATAAAAATTAATGGACTAGCTATAGGATATGTTTTTTAAAAGAAAATTCTACAGCGAAAATGCATATTCTTCGTCTATATATGATAGATCCTCATATAGTTTACAGTACGGTGATTACCCCAGCCCTAAAAATAAAACAACAATTTCAATGTTTGATAAAGTAATAACGAAACACGTTTTATTCATATTGGATTACCAAAAAGATTAAATGATAATGAAATCCACGGGACCTTAAATTTTGATACATCCTCTATAACACGAATTGAAAAAGATAGGTGTTGTACGTACACGCAAACATTTCGCGTGGCATTCTTCACTTGTGTCCATTGTGTGCACCGCTGCATCCAAAGAGTACAACCAAGATGAATAAGGAAATCATTACAAAAGATTAAGATAACAATTGGTGTACGACTTAGTTAATTCATACATGAAATTTTGTTTAATAATTGGTTACATAACGCGTTACAGATCTATAATCATGCATCACATATTTATAGTGGACTAGGGTGGTTCTTTTTCATTTTCAATTTTAATTTATAGGTTAAAATAATCAACAAGCTTTTAGGGTGCGTTGGAATTTGGATTAGAATAGAAAAGGTGAGGTGAATCCCATACATTTATTTTTAAAGTAAGAAGTGCCAAATATTATGAGACTTTGGATTAAGAAAAATAATGATTGAGATTAAAAAGGTGAAAAAAGTGTGAATAGTGTACGACGTAAATACGGTAATTTTTTTTAAATTTTATTTTCTGTCTATGATCGTTCTGAAATGATCAGTTATTGACGTTCACATCTAAGTATTAAATGTTTATTCTTTTTGCCAGAAGATTGACATATATTCAAACACCTGTTTTTGAACATTTAGTGCTTATTTGTGAACTTGAGTATATAAATAAATGAACATTAAAATCTTATTTAAAAACCTTCTACATAGGCTAATCCAGAATAATCAAATTACGAAAAAAAATAATGTTGACAAAAAAAGAAAAAAAAATGGACGGCTTGGATCCGTTCATAATTCGTATCAGAAAAAGACTTCGTACTTGATCCCAGATTTAGAAAAGGTATAATATTGTTTACAACGTATTTTCTAGTGTAATACGTTTATAATAGTAATCTTTCATCATACTCCCTCTGTCCCGAAAAGATTGTCCTGTTTTGACCGGGCACATCCGTCGAGGCGGGTTTTGTATCGTTAATATCTCTAATTACATAACCCTAAAAATTATAATTTTTTGATATTATTAAAGTACTCGTTGAGACGAATAAAACAAGACCCCACATGACTATGTTTTTTCTTATATATTGGAAAAAATCTTAAAGATTCTCTTCAACTATGAATAGTGTATAAAAGTCAAACAGGACGAACATTATGGGACGGAGGGAATACTCTGTATTGGAGTTGAGCTCTTATGTCACTGATGTGGCATGCGTAGTCAGTCAGTTAGAGTCAGCTAGATATTTAGCCGTTGACGTGGCACCTAGTTAGTTAGGTGGTTAGCTTGTCACAGTTGATAGACGGTTAGACAACTTGTTTAGTAGGTAATCTCTTGTGATTGTATATAGTTAATTTGTAGAGCTCCGTTTACTTTGTTTTTTGTAGCTTTCACATAATAATCAATACAGAAAGGAAATTCTTCAATTCTCTTCTTCCTTGTTTGGTTGAACGTGAAAAGTATAATTTCTGAAAAGTTACTTCATGTAAAATCAAAATATGAGAATTTAAATTCATGAGTATTGATAAATTATATTGGATTAAAATAAGAAAATGTTATACACTCATCTTTAGGTGATTGCATGTGATGTTGCTCACAACTCAACGAACCAGATAGTTGACATTGTCAAAGATAGAGAGAAGAAGAGAGGGAAAGAGAGAAGGAATGAGAAGTTTGTTATGATTTCTGAATATCTGACTCATACCCTCCGATCAGCCTAAGTAGCTTGTCCTCAAGGTTGAGAAAAATTGGGAAATTGCTGCAACAAATGAGACGCCAATTCCCACGTAGGTTCCTCTGGAGGTAAGTTGACCCACTGAATCAACCATTCGGTAGCTGGGTCACCATTGGATAGCTGCGTCACACGTGAATCCAGAATCGCCAAAGGTGCCACCAAAATATCACCCGAAGGAGAAGTCAGAGGAGGTGTAGGTGAAACCACAGTAGCAAGTCCAATGTGGGCTTTAAGTTGGGAGACATGGAATACTGGGTGGATGCGAGCAGAGGAAGGTAAAGCTAGTTTACAAGTGACCTGACCCACCTTCTGTAGAATCTGAAATGGACCAAAGAATTTGGAACTAAGTTTCAAATTCTTCCTGAGAGCAATTGAAGATTGGCGATACGGCTGAAGTTTGAAATATATAAACCCACTCTCCACTCTCCACTCTCCAAATGTGGAGGATCATATCCATATAAGGCCTTGAAAGGCGTAGTACCCAAAGAGGCATGGTGGTTACTCGGCTAATGGTAACCACAAAGAGGGCTTAGCTGCAATAGGGAAACGAGATTGGATAACCTTCGGGGCACAGAGGAAGATCACAAACTCGGATCCATCGAAACAAGCTAGTCTCCTCAAAATCAAATCGACGTCCAAAGTCTACATTATTGTCATGTTTAATTTCAACTTTTTTGGCTTATTCGTATTTATAATTACATCAAGAAGATCGATCTAAACCTGACGTTCTATCTCACATGAAATTAAGATTTGCTAGTGCTTATTTCTGTTTGTAAGAGGATTTCTAAACAAAATTTAATCCGAGTCCTGTATCTGTTCCCTAGGCATTCAAGGGGGTTTCTTAACAAAATTGAAATTCAATTTCAGTTACAAGTACATACTAAAAGCGTACATTCTTGAAACCTTCATTCTACTTTGCCTTAAATTGGGTCATGAACTCACGATGGAATGATTTGTATAATTAACAAAGATATACTCCTGTGTATAGGATTCCTCCTTCATAGAAAAAAACATTGCTTTAACCTATGTCCTAAGAACCCATATTTAGCGGTATGCATGTTATAAGTGTGGAGGATGAATGAGTACGAGAGCCATTTGTGGAGCTTGGGCGAGTGGGGGCTGCCGAAATATGAGGTACGGTTCTGCCGTTCTGGGATTATGAAAGATTGATTATTAGAATTGATTTTGAATTTATTTTATATAATTCTACATTAATTAGTTATATATTTTTTTTTATAATTTTGTTTGTTTAGATGATATAACAATGAACAAATCTGGTGTAAGGACGCAAATCACGGCAATTTAAGCAATATAAAGCTAAATAACATGTGGTTAGTCACTCGTCTACATCTTCCCAGAAGATGTATACTGGCTTGGGGCTTTTAAGCTAAAAAAAAATGGATTAATACAATTTAATTGGGGTTGATATATTATTAATGGACTAGCTATAGGATATTTAAAAAAAAAAAAATGTAAAGCGAAAATGCATATTCTTCATCTATATACTAGTTTAGTTCCCGTGTCATGCACGGGTTTTTGATAAAATTTTATACTAATATTTTTTAATTATTAAAAATATATTTATTTTATATATTAAAAATATTAAATACATGAAAAAAACAATAAATATAGAGATAGATATTATATATGTTTCATTTCATTTACAAAAAAACGACTTATTTTTTATATACATCAGGCTTACCTTGGCACCAATTTAAAACATACATATAACTTTATTAATTCTAAACTACAATCAACGTATATATATATATATATGCAAATGTTAATTATATGTACTTATATTGATATTAATACAAAGTTATAACAATCTCTTAAATATAAATATTTATTTTAATGTGTGTCGTCGCCTTATTTATGTTAATCTCGTAATAATTCATTTAAATATTTTGGATTTACAAATAAAAAAAGATTTGATATTAAGATATTGATGTATAACTAATAAGATTTCTAAGAAATAGATTAATACAATTTAATTGGGGTTGTATGTTGAATAAAATGGGTTGATACAATTTAAGAAAAATCCATTATTAATAATTAATTATTTTACTATATGTTTGTTAGAGGTTGTTAAGATAATTTGTTTAGGTATTTGGTGAAATTAAATTAGCTAAATTATAGAGGAATAAAAAATTTTAAAAAGTAAAATTATTATAAAATGACACATAAGATTTGTGATACCAGAATTATTCTGGTGGCTCAATTTAGCAGATCTAATTGTAACAACATGCCGAGTTCTTTTGGTTAAAGTTTATGCCGCATATTTTGATAGATTATTATTTAATTGGTAGGATTTGTTTGTAACAAACTCAATATAATTAATAGTCTTGCTGATAAGTATTATATATAATTTTATATCTATTAAGTTATGATTACAATTATCTTGTCGTATAACAAACTCAATATAGGATTTGTTTGTAACAAACTCAATATAATTAATAGTCTTGGTTGTTAAGATAATTTGTTTAGGTATTTAGTGATAAATTAAAATTAAGTTAGCTAAATAAAATTATTATAAAATAACACATAAAATTTGTGGGATCAGAATTGTTCTGGTGATTCGAAAGGGAAGAGTTTTAATGTATAGTAATAGAATAGATAGATAGATCTTGATATTATTATGGGAGCCGTGATATTGTTATGGCACTACGTAATGAATATCTGATTTTGATATTGTTATTGTTAATCTCGTAAGTATTTTCTAAGATTTTGAGTCCTCATAAATTTCTGATTTGGTATGCTCAATATCTGATTTAATGTTAAATAGAAACCGGAACAATGCACTACGTAATTGGTATACGTAATTAAACTAAGATTTGAATAAAGAAGCTGGATTTGGTCCCCTGGATGACTTGTTTGATAATGATCCCCCTTTGATTTTTCTGATAAATTAGCTTTTAATTGAAAGTTTATCGATTGTGTTTTTTATTATTTTGGTAAATTAGCTTTTGAAAGCTTATCGATTGTTTCTATGGAGAATAAAAATCTTGTTAATATATTGTGATTTTGATAAAAGATTTTTAGTTAAAGTGATATAAATTAAGATATATGATTAAATTTTAATTTGATAAAAAAAATTATTCAAAGTGATATAAAAATTAAAAATTAAGAATGAGATGGGTCCAGAAGCGTTCTGATAACTTTAAAAGGTTCAGCTTTAATATATAGTAATAGATGATAGATCCTCATATAGTTACGGTACGGACGTACGGTGATTACCCCAGAAACAAAACAACAGTTTCAATATTTGATAAAGTAATAACGAAACACGTTTTATTCATATTGGATTACCAAAAAGGTTAAATGATAATGAAATCCACGGGGCTTCAAATTTTGATACATCCTTCGTAACACGTATTAAAACAGATGGAGAAAAAGATAGGTACTGGGCATACACGCAAACATTTCGCCTGACATTCTTCACTTGTGTCCATTGTGTGCAACGCTGCATACAAAGAATACAACCAAAATATATATAAAAAACACATTACAAAATATTGGTGTACGACTTAACTAATCCATACATGAATTAAATTTTGGTTAATATATATGGTTGGTACAATGCCTTTATTTTTAGTTTGATGATGATAAAAATTGTTACTTTTATAATTAATTTGTTCCTATTAGTTTTAGGATGATTTAAATAAATCGAGAACAGTGAAAATGAAGAGAAGCAAAATAGAGAAGCAACGGAATAAAGAGCGACGCTCAACGAATTGAATGAATAAAGCGCGTACATTGTAGAGAAAGAAGATAAGAGAACAACATCAATGAATGAAGTATATAGGCTGAGACACTAGAAACTTCAAAAATAAGATTGGTTAATTATGTAAAGAAGATTTCGAAGATTTTTTGGGCCACAAGGCAAGAGAAAATATAGAAAATATAGAGTTTTGACCAAGTCTTAAGATTGAAATCATATCTTTTTTATCAAGATAAAGACATGTGTATTATGGAAATAGATACTAGTGAGTAGTGAGCTAGTGCCACGTGATGGGTCAAACTAGGTTATTTAGTGGACTTTATTTACGCTTATACATGAGAGGTTATTCTTGTGAAAGGTTACGCAATTCACAGATTTTAAGGCATTTTGAGAGAGAATAATTCAATGTACAAACTTGGTCTGAGTACTTGCTAGGGTTTTGATTTTGTGTGTGTTGTTAGGGTTATTACATTTGTTTAGATATCTAGATTGTCTAGGAATCGTGAACGAATAGATCGAGTTCTTGACTTGTTTAATTATGTAACCTTAATTAATAATACAGCTAGACTCTTAAAATCCATTAGACTAAAACCTAAAAGTATAGATTTTTCTAGATCGAATTTCATCTCTAAAAAACTATATAATTATTATTTTACTGAAATATTTTTTTTCAGTATTCAAAAAACAATTAACCATTCTATATATGTCTAACACAATCCCAATTCAACATTTATAGTTACATAATGCGTTACAGATCTGTAATCATGCATTACAAACAATCCCAATTCAACATTTATAGTTACATATAATGCGTTACAGATCTGTAATCATGCATCACATATTTGTAGTGGACTACAATGGTTCTTTTTCATTTCCATTTTTAATTTATAGGTTAAAATAATCAAAATCTTTGTAGAGTGTATTGGATTAGACTAGAAAAGATATGATATTATTTATTATGCATTTTCTAGTGTAATAGGTGCACCCGACAAACTTAACTGACATATACGTTTATAATAGATAAACTCTCATCATACTCTCAACAAAGCAAACGAAATCAAACATATATATACCGTTGGAGGTTGCCATAACCGCGGCCATGGACATGAAAATTAAGCATACTAGCACCAAGAGCTTTCTGTCAGCTTGAAGTGTTGCCATGGCGAATTGAAGCTCTCTTGAATGCATGCTTAGTTTGATTCTTAAGTTGATTATTTATATACAAGGAATATGTGGTATAATTACCTTGAACATCATCATCTTTATTGTGGTATGTGATCTTTAACAATGATGGTGGGAATTTTTTATCATATAGATACATTTGCATTAGTGCATTTAGCGTGATAAAGCGTTGACTAACGTGAAAGATTCGTGCCCCGTATCTGTCAATATTATTTACTACTCCCTATATATGATTATATGAAGTGATATTTTCCAAAACTGTATTAATTATGCATGAATTAGCACTTGTGCGTGTATGTGCTTTCATCTTTAAAGTTGCAAATCAAGTTAATGTGCAATCATATTAATATATTTACTTACTTTTATAAACTAGTTTAATTCTCGTACCCTGCACGAATTGGTTTATCACGAAATTTATTTATCGAATTATTATTTAGATGCTTAAAAAGGTAGATTATATCTTTAAAATATTTATGAAAGAAAATTGTGCGATTTATTTGATTCCTTCATAATCTATGTAAGGAAAAAAAATTAAGATTTTGATTCACTTCATTTTCAGAAGTCACGATCTTGATCTTCATAAGATCACCAATCAATATGTATAGTATATTAGGAAATGATCAAATATTTGTTATATATTTTCATATTTTAAAAGGTAAAATTATATTTTTATGGAAAAAAGTAAATCAAAATAATTGAAAAGCGTGTGCAAATCCGGCTATTATAAGTAGTAATTTTATTTTGTTTGATTTTATTAGTTTTTTGATATATCTGTCGAAAAAATATGAGGACGACACGTGACAAATTGAATACAGAGGCGCCACGTGGCAGTGTAAATTTTGGGCTCATTCTGCGGGCGCCACGTGGCGCAGTCAATATTCTGCTTTAGTAATTATATATAGTAGATTAATTTAATTTATGTATCTTGCACAAGATATGATTAATATTTAAACAAAAAGTTATAGATAATTTATATGGTTAATTAATCTAGAAATATAAAATGAGTGACAATATAAATAAAATTATAACATTAAGTATGGTAACACAAAAATTTACGTCTTCTTGAAAAAGAAATTGGAAAAAAAAGGATACATTTGGAAAGAAGAATGATTGAATGTAAAAGGATGGTTTTATATGAAATTGAAAAAATGTGTTAAAAAATAAATTGAAAAAAGAAGATACTAATTTTATTGTAATTAAATTTTTAAAAATAATTAAAACGTTATCTAGCTAGTAAATAACTTGTATACTTTTACTTTCTAATTATAGTTATATTTGACTAAATTATATTTTATGAAATTATTAAAGTTTGATTTGATTTTATCATTTGGAGATACTTCTCTCTTGTAAATTATTTATACTTATAATAATCTCTTAAAAAATGATTTGAATAAATATAACTACAATTAAAAAATAAAGATACACAATATATTTAAATGGATAACAAACTTAATTAGATGAAATTTTTTAGGAGTGACATGTTTAAAATAGTTAGGTAACGTATTATGAAAATGACAGGGACTTTGTTAAGACGTGGTTTAGTAATTATATAGCAGATTTATCAACATTCACGGAGAGTAAAAATAAGAAGAAAAAAACTCCACAAATAACAATAGCATTATATATGCGCACTATTTCTTTTAATAATATTGACATAATTATTTGTTTTTATATTTTTACATTGAAACAAATTAACTCCACAAATAGCGATAGATTTTTTATGTAAATGGCAATAGAGTTGAAGTAAAAAATGAATAATTTTCTTTTATACTATAAGTTACCCTAACAAATGGAACAAAGAGCAACTTGTTGATGGATGCGTTTGTGAAACTAAACTCTTCCCCTTGCACACTAGTAGTTCCCACGAGAACTATTGTGTCGACGATGGAGAGGTTGAGGTATAATTTCCTCACCAAGTCAAAGTCTTACTTTGATCGATCTTTTCCAGGTACAAGCTAGTGTTCATCCCATTCTTGAAATTAACGAGATCAGATTCAACAGCTCAGTCGGGTTGTTCTTCGATCTTGAGAAAAGCTGGAGTAACAACCATGGGAGTCATGACACTTTTCGGTACTTCCTTAGCACCACTAGATGACCCAACTTTATTTTTCCAATATAATCCAAAAGGATATAATAGATTCCCAATAAGATGGAGAAGCATTAAATGAGAATAGTAAAATAGAAGAGAAATGAGAATAAAAGGAGGTCGTTGGATTAGAGTGGAATCAACGCTCCAGATTAGAATTTCATTAAAAGCCGTATAATTCGGGCGTGTCGAATTTTTCGGCCGTATTATTCGCGTTTTATTGGCGAATAATACGGATTTTGGCTTTTTTTTTTTACTGGGTACTTTTTTTGTTCGCTGGCATTGAACAATTATGTTCAACGCCTTGAACACTTGTATCCAGGACCATGGACATTGATGTTTCAAGCCTTGAACACTTGTGATTTTGTTTATTTTTTTGTTGGGCACTTTTTTTGTTCGCTGTCATTGAACGCCTTAAACATATTTTTGATGTTCATCGCTGTTCTCATAAATGTTCATCACTTTCATACAAGATGTTCAATATTCTAGCCGAATTTTACCCGTATTTCCCCCCCAAGTTTGACCGAAGTTTTTCCGTATTATACGCGTTTTGGGGGGGAAATATTTTTCACTCGTTGTGCACATATTTTTGATGTTCATCACTTTTTCCATAAATGTTCACCACTTTCATACAATATGTTCACTGTTTCAGTCGAATTTTACTCGTATTTTCCCCCAATTTTACCCAAATTTTTATTAAGCGCATTTTTTTTGGAAAAACGCTTTCACTCGTTGTGAACATATTTTTGATATTCATCACTTTATCCATAAATGTTCACCACTTTTAATCCAGATGTTTTATACTAGTATATTGTGATGAACATCTACGAGCAAAACAGTGAACATTTATGTTCACTGAAGGGTTGTGAACAAATTTTTGTTCATCACTTTGTCCATAATTTTTCACCACTTTCATTCTAGATGCTCACTATATTGTGATGAACATTTACGAATAAAATAACGAATATTTGTGCTCACTGAGGGGTTGTGAATATTTTTTTGATATCCATCATTTGTTTTACACAAACATGTGAACAACTATGCCTACATGTGCATCACAAAATACATACAAGAAAAAAGTACATTTTACTTACTTTAAACTTGATTTTATATTAAAGATTACTAATATTGTGTCATATAAACATGCAGTGAACATTAAATAATTATTTTTATAAAGATTTGAGAGTTTAGAAAGGAAAAAAAAAGAATAAAAATACTAGAAAATTCAATATTTTTTAGTGTAAAGTGGTGAACATCGTTGTATACTACGATGAACATATACGAACAAAACAGTGAACATCCGTGTTAACTGAGAACAGACACGCGCGCGAGGGAGGAAACGCTGCTGATACGTACGTTTTCAGTTCTCTCCTAGAATTTGGTTCTCACCAGAACCGGATCCATCTTTTATATACTATTACTAAAGTCGTGATTATCTCTCATATCCTCTATAGGAAAAGCATCAAATGAGAATAGGAAAATAGGAGAGAATGGAGAATAAAAGGGGGCCGTTGGATCGGAGGCGAATCAAGGGCCCATATTAGACTTTCATTAAAAGCCGTATAATTCGGGTGTGCCGAATTTTTCGACCGTATTATTCGCGTTTTATTGGCGAATAATACGGATTTTGGCTTGTTTTTTTGCTGGGCACTTTTTTTGTTCACTGGCATTGAACAATTATGTTCAACGCCTTGAACACTTGCATCCAGGACCATGAACACTGATGTTTCAAGCCTTGAACACTTGTGATTTTGGCTTATTTTTTTGCTGGGCACTTTTTTTTGTTCGCTGTCATTGAACAACGCCTTGAACACTTACATCCAGGACCATGAACACTGATGTTTCAAGCCATGACCATGAACATGGACGTTCATGGCGATGAACATTGACGTTCATGGTAATTTTCAAGAATATTCAAGGCAATCAACAAAGACTTTTATTATAGTTTACAAGTTTGTTAAAGGCAGTTTACAAGTTCGTTCATGGTAATTTTCAGGAATGTTCAAGCCAATTTTCAGGAATGTTCAAGGCAATTTTCAGGAATATTCAAGGCAATTTCCAGGAATGTTTAAGGTATTTTACAGGTTCGTTCATGGCGATGAACATTGACGTTCATGGCAGTTTACATGTTTGTTCTTGGCCTTGAAAAAACTAGTTCATGGCATTGATCAGAACTGTTCATGGTACTGTTCATCATCATCTTCGACGTCACCGCCGTTCATCTTCATCACCGATCTTCTTCATCATCTTCCATCACCGTCGTCCGATCATCAATCATTCGTCACCAGACTTCATCGATCATGAAGATCTAGCGGATCGGCTCTCCGATCTGCTAGATCTAGCGGATCTTCATCGATGAAAATTGAGCGGATCGACTCATTTGCGCAGTCGGCTCTCCGATCCACAATCGATTCGTACTTCAGCGATGCCGGAGAAGGCGAGGAAGGAGGCGGATCATCGCATGAGGAGAAGGATCTAACGGAGGCGTTTAAGGTGTTCGATAAAGACAGCGAAGGATCTAGCGGAGGTGTCGTTTTGGTTTTTTAGGGTTCAACAGATGAAGCTTGTGGAAGGAGGCGGAAGAAGGAAGGAGCGCTTGGTTTTTTTAGGTTCCACGTGGCAGCTCCTTAGTTGTTCTCCGTTCTCTCTTACCAATTGGTTCTCACCAGAATCGTACCCCAATAAGATATTATCTAGCTAGAAGAGTGTAAAGATATCAAAAGTAAATCTTTCTAGTTAATATTCTTAGCCATATAATTTTTATACATAATCAAATATGTAATTATTTATAATTGCCAAAACGTATTCAACCATATTACAAAAATCTTTTAATTCCAATATACACATGCAATTTATTACAGTGTGTAAGTTAACCTTCATATATATGTTATCCAGCTTGAGATTTTCATTCTCTCAATTTTATTTTTATAAATTAAAGTGGTGAACTGGTGGGTATATATATATCTTGAATCATAGAGTTACAACAGACTTATAGGCCATAAATAATAATATATTGTTTGACTCGAAATTTGATAATTTCATATTATAGGATCAAGTAATCAGTGGAATAAGCGAACAAAGTAAAAGAAGAAATTAAAGCAATGAAATCACAATTTGATTTTGAATCATCAACTAAATATGTTAAATAAGTAGTTGGCTCTATCATTCTAAGTAAGTATATAACGTACAACTTTGATATCACCTATATATATTGGGTACGTATTTTTTGGATAGTTTTGGATACTTGAGATTTGATATTTAGTTTTAGTAGAATCTACTATTTATTATATATCTACTAAAGTAAAATACCTACTACATCACGTGGCGCCCCCAAAATGAACCAAACTTTTTGGTTGCAGTGGCATCACAATATTGAATTTATCACGTTTCGAGCTCTCATTTTTTCGTTGATCTTTAGAAAATCAAAGAAAATAAAAACTATTCACGTATTAGCCGGATATGCACCCTAATATGAATATTTTGTATCATCTATTCCTTCCAAAAATTTAGAAAACAAAATATTCCCATATTAGCCAGATATGCACCATAATATGAATATTTTATAATGATAAGTTTATTATGGAATAAATAATTATTATGGATATAATAGATTATAACTTTTGCAAGTAATGTTTATGCGTACGTATTGGCTCAAGAATATCCATAATTATAATTAGCTTACTTAGAATTGTAATAATTGTTTATTCCACAATAAACTTACCACTATAAATTTCTGAATTGTCTACTATAAATAGGATTTGTGAAAATAATTGTATACAAAACTATAAAATACCATAAAAAATCTTTCTACGACGACGAAAAAGAAAAAAAATTGTAAAAGTTGTGCTGAATCTTATAACCTCTTTGATAATTTCGTTAAAACACATATATAATTTGTTATAAGTGTAACTTTAGAAGAAGCCAAAATCTAAAAATTAATCATAAACAGATGGAGACGACTCATCGGACTAGGAGATTGTATGCTTGATCTACATATTACTTGCAAAGTTGCAAGACCTGAGCCTACCATGTCTAATCTACTATATATATACTAAATAAGAACTTAATTACCCCACATGACACTCCCTTGTTAAAACCGTCATATGTCATTTTCTACTTTTTTCATTTTTTTAAAATGAATCTAATTATTAATTAAAATTTATTATCCTAAACCTATCACTCATTTTTTCCTAATTTAAATACAAATCAAGCATAAAGATTACAAGTTAATCACAAAGATTAAAATCCAAAATTTCCTAATTATATACAAATTCAAAATTTCCTAATTATATACAAATCCAAAATTTTCTAATCTACTATATATCTACTAAACTAGAACCTAATTACGGCACATACATGGCACTCCCTCATTAAAATCATCACATGACACACCCTCATTAAAACCGTCACATGTCATTTTCTGTTTTTTTTTTAAATATATTATAAGTCAAATATTATTATCCTAAACATATCACTCATTTTTTTCCTAATTTAAATACAAATCAAGCACAAAGATTACAAATCCAAAATTTCCTAATTATGTACAAATCCAAAATTTCCTAATCTACTATATATATACTAAACCAGAACCTAATTACGCCACATGGCACTCCCTCATTAAAACCATCACATGTTATTTTTTGCTTTTTTTCATTTTTTAAAATAAATCTAATTATTAGTTAAAGATTATTATCCTAAACCTATCACTCATTTTTCCTAATTTAAATACAAATCAAGCACAAATATTACACGTTAATAAAAAAGATTACAAATCCAAAATTTCATAATTATATACAAATCCAAAATTTCATGATTATATACAAATCCAAAATTTCCTAATCTACTATATATCTACTAAACTAAAACCTAATTACGCCATATGACACTCCCTAATTAAAATCGTCACATTACACTCCCTCATTAAAACTGTCACATGTTATTTTTTACTTTTTTCAATTTTTTAAAATAAATCTAATTATGAATAGACGGTTATTATTAGACTTGTCAAAAACCGACCCAACCCAAAAACCCGACCTGACCCGACCCGAAAGGACCCGAACCCGACCCGAACGTCATTGGGTCAAGAAAGACCCGAACCCGACTCGACTCGAACGCAAATCCGAGCTCGCGGGTCCCCTTTATTTTGTATATTTTATTTCATTTATATTAAATATTTTAATAAACTTTATTAAATAATAATATAATATTAATTATATTATTATAATTATTTTTATAAAGTTAAAATTCATAAAAATAATCATAAAAAAAGGGCATGTTCGACCCGCTGGGTCAACCCGAACCCGACCCGCCCGACCCTAAAATTTTATCAACCCGATCGACCCAAACCCGATTTGACCCGAATCCGACATGACCTGAACCCTAACCCGACCCGCCCGACCCAGTTGACAGGTCTAGTTATTATTCTGAACTTATCACTCATTTTTTCCTAATATAAATATAAATCAATCACAAAGATTACAAGTTAATCACAAAGATTACAAATCCAAAATTTTCTAATTATATACAAATCCAAAATTTCCTAATTATATACAAATCCAAAATTTCCTATTTATATACAAATCCAAAATTTCATAATCTATTATATATCTACTAAAGTATAACCTAATTACGCCACATGACACTCCCTCATTAAAACCGTCACATGACACTCCCTCATTAAAACCGCCACATGTCATTTTATGCTTTTTTCAATTTTTAAAAATAAATGTAATTATAAATCAAAGATTATTATCCTAAACCTATCACTCATTTTTTCTAATTTAAATACAAATCAAGCACAAAGATTACAAGTTAATCACAAAGATTATAAATCCAAAATTTTCTAATTATATACAAATCTAAAATTTCCTAATCTACAACATATCTACTAAACTAGAACCTAATTACGCCACATGACACTCCCTCATTAAAACCGGTACATGCTATTTTTTACTTTTTTCAATTTTTTAAAATAAATCTAATTATGAATAAAAGATTATTATCCTAAATCTATCACTCATTTTTTCCTAATTTAAATACAAAACAAACACAAAGATTACAAGTTAATCACAAAGATTAAAAATCTAAAATTTCCTAATTATATATAAATCCAAAATTTTCTAATCTACTATATATCTATTACACTAGAACCTAATTACGTCATATGACACTCCCTCATTAAAACCTCCACATGGCACTCCATCATTAAAACCGTCACATGTCATTTTCTATTATTATTTTCAATTTTTAAAAATAAATCTAATTATAAATCAAAGATTAGTATCCTAAACCTATCACTCATTTTTTCCTAATTTAAATATAAATCAAGCACAAAGATTACAAGTTAATCACAAAGATTACAAAAACATAATTAGGAAAAAGACTGATAACCACGCAACTCGGCAGTCATGTCAAACAAGAAAGAATATTTCAGGCAACAATATTAGATATACAATTTTGATTCCTCGCATGATCATGTCATCATCAGAGACTTCATACTCGTTCAAGTTTCAATGAAGATAATTTTCTTTGAGTGTCTGTTTTGCTATGACGATAAACAAGAGCTAGGACCATTCTATTGCAAATGTCAGTTTGTATCTTTCACGCCCTGTTTTCACTCATGGTGAGTTTTGTATTGCATCATCAAGAGTTACTAACAAGAAAATTTTTGAGATTTTGATATACGACAAAAAACAAAAAAGATCTAATACTAAACCATTGTAGTATACAAAGAAGTTTTTTTTTATAATTTCTAGCAATTTTGAACATCTTACGAGATTTTATGTTTAGGGTTTCATTTTCATGTATAAGATGAACATTTTGATTATGCTTTATCATTTTAGTAGTATTGATGTTAGGGATGTGGCTATCCCCATTTCAAAATTACTTAGCCAATTTTTACTATTAATAAAGTTATAGAGAGTTTCGTATCTCTTTCGATAATATTTTGTCAATTTCTTTAATATTTTGTATTCAATTAGTTTTTTTTATATTAGCATTCATCTACTTCTATAACTGTCACTACCTATATAATTCTATATCAATTAAATATATAATTTAAATATACTATTTTTTAAATTATAAAAAAAATAAAATAAATCTCGTACAAGGCACGGACAGTACACTAGTATCTTTAATTTTTTCAACCCACGATATTTAAAATGAGTTTAGATACACATTCGTATTCTCGGTTCCTTTACACACATTGTTTTGTAACGGGTGTATTGTATAAAATGATATTACATTATAAGCGGATGACATTTGGGATTTAGAGCGACAGGGACCCTCTATAATGGACGTCTATCTAATCTAGTGTATAATTACTAAAGTCGAATATCCACTACGTCACATGGCACTTGCACATTAATTTTGTCACATGTCAATTTTATAATTATTTCACCACATGTCATTTTTTACATTTTTTAAATATCAAAATACATAGCATATATTTGATAATTTCCTATTATAACATATAAGTCAATCACAAATCACATATTTTCTAAGTAAGATAGAAACAAATCACATGTTTCCTAATTTATACTAAATATCGTATCTTAATTAGGAAATTCTGGATACGTGTATATCAAGATCAAAGAAATTTGAAGTCATAGTATTTCTAATCAAATTTAATCGGTCATCTATTTTATGTATTTATGAGTGGTTTTAGATGTATATAAGTGTAGCATACATAGGCATAAACGATCAAGCATCTTATTTTGAGCATATTGTACACAAGATTTAAATATATGTAAAATATTATCATTCATGTTATATCTTCTAAATGTACATAAGATTGATTTTGCCCCATTTACTGCTTTCATCAATTTTGACACAAAATAACATATATATTCAACATTGATAAAAGAAAGCGAAATAGATAATTTGATTCCATTGATGATAAAGATATATACAAATACTTTAAGGAAAATGAATTGATTGCATTGATAATTTTATTAAAAATTGCAGTTCTAATTATAGAAAGTACAATTTCAAAAATATTATAAGAAGATGATTTTTTTACATGTTCTTTACAGATTATATATAATTAAATTAGTGTCTCGATCAATGTACATTTATTATAATGTATTGGCTATTGCAATGCCAACACGATTAAATGCATAAGAAGCAATAGAGGAAAAATAATATTTTTTTTGTCCACTCGACAAAACTACTACTAATTTGTTTTAATATACAATTAAAACCAAATTCATTTGATTACAATTAATGCAATTTGCTTTAATTAGGTTACCGAGAGAATTTTATTATATATACTAAAACATAACAAAATTACGTTATATGGCATTTGCAGATTAATTTTGTCGCATGGCGCTTTCACAATCATTTCGCCACATGTCTTTTTTTTTTACAATTTCACATTTTTTATATACCAAAATATATAGCATATATTTGATGATTTCCTATCTATTATATATATATACTAAAGCAGAATCCCAACTAAGTCACTTGGCATCCCCAAAATAAACTCACCCCTCCTTACTGCCATGTGGCATCATGTCATTAATTTAGCCATGTGGTAAGCTATCATTTTTTCGGTTTTATTCTGAAAACAAATCTCTACAATAATTTACAGCCTATACATACTATGCTAAAATAGATCTATAATATTTTTATAATCAATTCTTTCCAAAATGTAACATAAAATATTATATTCTATCTAGATTTTTATTCTATGTAATATATTTCTTATGCACTAAAATAAAATGTAATATTTTTAACATCAATTCTATCCAAAATAAACCACAAAATATTCAATAAACCTGTATTGCAATAACAACTATAACTCTTCAATACACTTAGATTACATTCATCAAAGAAAATTATCTGTATAATCTACTATATATATACTAAAGCATAATCTCAATTAAGTCACTTGGCGCCCCCAGAATAAACTCACCGCTCCCTACTGCCACGTGACATCATGCCATTAATTTGGCCACGTGGCAAGCTATCCTTTTTTCGGTTTTATTTTAAAAATCAAACCTCTTAAATAATTTACAGCCTATACATACTACACTAAAATAGATCTATAATCAATTCTTTCCAAAATGTAACACAAAATATTATATTCTATGTAGATTTTTATTCTTTGCAATATATTTCTTATGAACTAAAATAAATCTGTAATATTTTTAACATCAATTCTTTCCAAAATTTACCACAAAATATTCAATCTATTATATATATATATATATATACTAAAGCAGAATCTCAACTAAGCCACTTGGCGCCCTTAGAATAAACTCACCCCTTCCTACTGCCACGTGGCATCATGCCATTAATTTGGCTACATGGCAAGCTATCCTTTTTTCGGTTTTATTTTAAAAATCAAACCTCTTAAATAATTTACAGCCTATACATACTACACTAAAATAGATCTATAATCAATTCTTTCCAAAATGTAACACAAAATATTATATTCTATGTAGATTTTTATTCTTTGCAATATATTTCTTATGCACTAAAATAAATCTGTAATATTTTTAACATCAATTCTTTCCAAAATTTACCACAAAATATTCAATCTATTATATATATATATATATATATATATACTAAAGCAGAATCTCAACTAAGCCACTTGGCGCCCTTAGAATAAACTCACCCCTTCCTACTGCCACGTGGCATCATATATATAGAATATGACATCTATATTCTATATATATTTACACACTAAAGGAGAACCCTAAAACTTGAGTGTCATCACCACATTTATTTTTCCTACGTGTCATCACAACATTTACATAGAGGAGCTTTTATCTCACATTTTAAAAAAATCACCACATACATTACAAAATCAAGTGTAATTTTTTTCAAAGTTATTTTTAAAAATTATCGAATAAGCTTAGAAATTAGTTACAGACAAGAAACATTTCACTTTGATTAAAACTATTATGTAGTATCATATATACTTTTATATAAAATTAGTTTTTTGTAAAATTTATCATAGAAACATTTCATTTTTTTGCTCAGATAACATAATATGACTTCTATTTAACATTCAACTTTGGTTTGGAGAACTATAGTGGCTCAATACTGGTTTTGATTGTTATTGTTTTTCCTATAATATGATTTTTTTTTATGAGCATTGATGTAAAAAAAAATAGTCATCCATAAGTATCACTATATTTGACTTTATAAATTCTAATGTCATATTACTAAACAAATTTAATATTTCGCCACCATTAATTCCTCTTATTTGTGGGAATATTGCAAAGTTCTTAATTTGACAGAAACATGCAGATTCAACAAGGTACATCAGATTATGATATCTAAGAAGCAAAGAAATTTTCTGAATAGGTATTAAGCATCATAGATGATATTGTAGGTAATGACATTGATGAAGAAGCGTAAATACAAATTCCTGATGAGCTATTGGTGAAGGATTATGACTTATATCCGACTCCAACAATTGTTAAATCTGTTTATCCATCTCTTTTGGACAATCAATTATCTTTGAAATACATTGAAGAATGAACAATTCTTGCACCAACACATGAAAAGGTAGACAGAATTAACGACTATATATTGTTTTTGTTACCTGATGATGAGAAAGTCTATCTCAGTTCAAATAGTCTTTGCAAGACAGGTTTTATTGCAGACAACAATGTAAGTGTTTATACGTCTGACTACTTTAACAATATTAGATGTTCTAGTGTCCCAAATCATGTACTTAAACTTAAGGTTGGGGTCCCTATTATGCTGCTTTGAAATATTGACCAGTCTTCAGGTTTATGCATTAGGACAAGATTGATAACCACGCAGCTCATCAGTCATGTCAAACAAGGAAGAATATTTCAGGCAACAATATTGGACATATAGTTTTGATTCCTCACATGATCATGTCATCATCAGACACTTCATACCCGTTCAAATTTCAATGAAGACAATTTCCCTTGAGTGTCTGTTTTGCTATGACGATAAACAAGAGACAGGGCCAATCTATTGCAAATGTCGATTTGTATCTTCCACGCCCTATTTTCACTCATGGTCAGATTTATGTTGCATCATCAAGAGTTACTAGCAAGAAAGGTTTGGAGATTTTGATATACGACGAAAAAAAGAAGATCTAATACTACAACCAATGTAGTATATAAGGAAGTTTTTTTTAATTTGCAGCAATTTTTAACATCTTACGAGATTTTGTGTTTAGAGTTTCATTTTCATATATTAGATTAACATTTTGATTATGCTTTATCGCTTTAGTAGTATTGATGTTAGAGATGTGACTATTCCCATTTCAAAATTACTTAGCCAATTTTTACTATTAATAAAGTTATCGAGAGTTCCATATCTCTTTCGATAATATTTTGCCAATCTCTTTAATATTTTGTATTCAATTAGTCTTTTTTATATTAACATTAATTTACTTCTATAACCATCACTACCTACATAATTCTATATCAATTAAATGTATAATTTTAATATACTATTTTTTTAAGTGTATGAAAAAATAAACAAATTCCGTACAAGACACGGGTACTACACTAGTTGTATAACTAAAAGCTATATAAACAAACCTATTTCTTATAGAGGTATAGTGAATTGTAATTAAATATATCCTCTATATTTAACTGAAGTCTTTATCCCCTTGTGTGCTATAATGACTAATTTGTCCCTTAACTAACCGCAACTCAATCTATTCATTATTAATTCTTCTGTTTTTTTTTTGTTATGGCTCCAAAATGGTTACCAGTTACTTAACTACATCAAAAACCGGCCAATATAGAGGATATATTTAATTCTTCTATTTTTCTTGTAGGTGTTTTAAATGATTCTTGTATGTGTGTATAATTCTTGTATATGTCTTGTAAGGTCTTCTATGTTTTGATACGTATTTTGAATGGTTCTTATATGTTTTTTTTGTACAAATCTAACAATTTGCATCACCACACAGGCGCTATCGCTTGTCCATCACTAGTGGCGTCCCAACACGTACAACCGACTCCACCAACGTCCCACCATCATTCACCGACACCCTATAATTTCACTACCTTTTAACTTCTCTTCTTGTACAATTCTTGTATATATCATGTAATGCCTTGTACGTGTTTTTAACGGTTTATGTATGTGAATTATAAGTTTTTTGTATATGTCTTGTACGTGTTTTAAACGCAAAATGTATTATTCTTGTATGTCATGTAAGTTTTTGTACGTGTTTTAAACAATTCTTGTATATGTCTTGTATGGTCTTATAGAACAATTTTTGTATGTGTATAGTACAATTCTAGCTTAAAGCGTCAGTTGTGGTCAAGTATGGCAAATATCGGCAGCGATACCAACGATGAAAAGATTATTTGACTTCCGTAGATTTCTACATGTAATTAAGTTTAGTAATTTATATCTTTTAAGGTCATTTTAGTCTATAGAAAATAATAGGGGATACTTAACTAAAGAATACTTGAATGAGTATATTTACCTATAAGAGGTATATTTTTTCCAATATTTCTTTGTTATAAACGTACGTGAAAAATTAAGTAGTATGAATAGAAGTCGACAAAACGCAAGATGAACCTCTTGAAGTCTCACTGAACTCTCACCCACATTCCAGCGCTGGGCACACCCGCATGCACCACAAACAACAAATAGTACCCTGGAGGAGCCGTCTCCCGCGCCGCGGGCCCCACAACTCTCACGTTAAACATCCCCATCGACACCTCCAACACCGCCTCCATCCCCAGCACCACCATCCTCTGGTTCATGGCAAACGCGTGCGTGGTGAACGACGGCGCAACCAGATTCACCGACACCACCCCTGGCGACAAAAACTCCTGCACCCGAAAAGTAACCGAAAACTGACCCCTATAACTTATCGCCTGCTCACCGTACACTATACTCGGCCTGATCGGCGCGTACTCCACCGACAAGTACGGCGGAGAATACGCTTCGAGGCTCAAATCAGTAGGAAACTGCACGTTGCTAAAGTTGTAAAATATATGCGGGTTGCTTCCCCCTACTAAAACCCGACCATCGGGTATTAGAACCGCCGAGGAATGGTACATCCTCGGCCTCGTACCCGGTTCCATGACCGCAAATCTCTGGTTGTCAACGTTGACCGGCCGGTAGATAACGGGCCTCAGCACGGGGCTATCGGCCCTCTCCCAGCCCGCGGTGCCCGACTCCGCCCCGTTTATTATGATGACGTCACCGTTCGGGAGAAGCAACATGTCGCCCATGACTCGAGCAATCGGCATTGTCTCCATAACCCAACTAGGGTTTTGATCGGTTACCCGAATCCGCCCACAACTATCGCTTGCCCGCATGAAAACCCGGTTCCCGGCTTGTTGATACGAGCCACGCGGCGCCCCTCCACACACGAGGATCTCGACTTGGACCACGGCTTGGTTCTCGTCGATGGGGAGCATCACCGACGAGCCCGAGCTCGGGTAGTTGCGCGGGACGTCGACGGGAATGGGAGGAAACTCACGCGCCACTCGGTTTCGGTTGTAGTCGAAGGAGATGGCGCGTGTGTTGGCGAAGATGAACAAGTTTCCGTCGGGTAGGAGGTGGACAAACGGGTAGAGATTGTTCTCGCTCTCGTCGTTCGTTTGCGCCAAGAACTCGAGCACGAACGTCGACGACATTCGAGGGTAGAACTCGTAATTAAACTGCCTCCGACCGCCGACGATGATAACCCGACCATCGGGTAGAATCTGGTTAGTCGAATACCACCTACGTTGGTAGAGGTAATTCGGGTGTTCGACCCAATCGCACGTGTCGTCGGAGCAAGGAGTAAACGAGCGCACGACGTGGTCGCCGTCGTTGAAGCCTCCGGACTGGAGTAGGATTCCGTCGGGGAGGACGGAGCCCGACGAGCACCACGTGTCGGTCTCCACCGTCAGGGGTCGGAACGTGTTGGAAGCGACGTCGTAAAGGATGGAATGCGCCGTGCAATCGACCTGGAGGACCGGGTCAAACGGGTCGTGGCGGCAACGTCCACCGGGGAGGGAGATGTTTGACCGGCCGAAGTCGGTTCGGTCGTACATTACTATCTTGTTGTTGTGCAGCAGCTGCATGTGCATGGCGGATATGCCGATGCTGTCGTGTAGGACCCGCCATTCGCCCTGGCTGGCTGTCTTCACGAACAGGCTCTGGGTCGATCCCGAAGGGACGAGGATAAAAACCAAGGCTAAGGGGAAGAAGAAGGTGATCATGGCTGAATAATGGTGATTCAGATAGCAAAGTGTGATGTTAATTTGCAGGTTGGAGGAAGTGTTGGTGGGGTGAAGATATCTCACAATTCAAGCATAAGAAATGTGATTTGGAATGTTGATTTTGGTTGAAATTAAGCGCCGGTTTACAACTCCTCTAGAAATTAGGCAGCGTATAAGTAAGTGATCGATCATATAAAGATTGCGTATTAATCGATCCCATCCAAAGTAGCATATGGTAACGGTAAAGGAGGAGTTGTTATGAATACTAAGAGAAAAGGGGTTTCGTATTTTCGGGATGCAAATGCTACAATTAAATGAAGCATACTTTGTATGATAACATGCGTATTGAAGCTTGGAAATTTACGTACCTCTAGTATATACATGCACAAATATTGGAGCAAGTTTTAATAATATTCAAATATTGGAGCAAGATTTGGAATCTTTGATTCCTAATCGAACTGAATTATCCTTTTTGAAAAGGTTGGATTGTTATAATATATATCCTTCACAAAAAATCTATCTATCTATATTCTATATACTACTACTAAAGTCGTAATTATATCTCATACGTGTTGTTCATCTAAATATATCACGTCATCAAATAATTATATACATTTACATATTCATCCATATTCTATTTATAATTTATTTTATCTTTATTTATATAAATTTCCTAAATTATCACCCCAAATATTTCTCATTGTACATGATAATTCTACACTTATCAAAACATTATTATCATACTTAATTAGTGTCCATAATATAATATGTATGTTAATTGTCCGTAAACTCCATTATAAAGATATGTATATATATAGATGGTCCGTGATAGTTAACGTTATACGGTTCATCCATCAACATATATATATATAATTATGCACTTACCAAAAACATTATTATCATACTTAATTAGTGTTTATGATTTAATAAGGGTGAATAGATTGTCCGTAAACTCCATTATAAAGAATACAATATACAGTTCTATTTTAGTGAATTTTTATTTTTAATATATATATATTAAAGCTCTTCTCTTATGAGTTCTTAGAACGTTTCTGGACTCATCATTCTTACGTGTCATTTTCTTATTCACTTTTTTTTATCAATATCTATTGTCTATATATATATATTAAAGCTTGCTCATTTAAAGCCTCCAAAGTGTTTTTAGGTCAAGTAGTTAACGGTTATTTTTCTATTCTTTTATTTATTATTATATTAAATTATCAACAAAATATAAATTAACAAGGCATTAACAAGATTTGTTCCAACAAATATAAATATTTACATTTGTTATTTTTTTACATGAATACAAAGTATTTCTATCAAAAAATAATTTTTTTAACATAAATCTGAAAACTCACAGCATTATAAGCAAAACTTATAGTTTTTCACTCAACATATCCAATATTAATTTATAAAAATATATACTTCTCATTTTAGCCTAATATTTTATCACCAATTTTATGGCATTTAAATTTATTTATTTTATGGAAATTTATTGAGTTCGTAGTAATACAATAAAATATATATACTACTCATTTTCAAGAGGAAAAAAAATGCAAAACAAAGAAAATGTTGAAATCATATTAAAAATATGTCAAAATCGATTATAAAGTTACAAACATTGTTGAGTTTTAAAATTACAATTTGTGAATGATTTTATATAGTCTTCAAGATATCAATTTTATTTTATTAAAATATTTTTATAATACGTGTAAATAATATTTTTCATCCATTATTCTTTTTCACTAATATTGCGAGTAATATTTGAAGTAGACATATAATTTGAATATCTTTTGTAATATGATATATAGGTTTATTAGAAATGCATGAGGAATTAAATTAATACTATACTAAAAAAATTATAAGTATATATTGTGCATGGCACGGACACTGAACTAGTAATTATATAAAATTTCTAATTTATATTTTCTTCTATTAATATAAATTCACACATCTACCTTCAATTTTCATCATACAATACACCTTATAAATTATTCTAATCAAGAAATTATCTTTCTGATACATCATGTTAATTTTCATATATAATTCTATTTTTATATTTTACATATTATAAATAAATTTTAATTCATTCTTAAAATATATGATCATACACGTGTCAATGCACATGAACAAGCTAGTGTCTTTCCAAAGCTCTTGGAAATTTGATCGGGTAGAATGTTCGCACCCGGATTTTCTGGTGGCGCACCTGTTTTTGGGCGCATCCTGGTTGCGCCCAAAAATAGGATTTTTGTTTTCAAAAAAAAAAAACAATTCCTTGGGCGCAACCAGGCCCAAGTGAAAGAATCGGGTTTTAAAAAAAACCCGATTCATGGCCAATTTTTTTTTTTTTTTTTAAATCTGGTTCACCTTGGGCGCATCGGGTTTCTATTATTTTTTAGAGTTTGTGATTTAGGGTTTTTGGACGCAACCAGGTTGCGCCCAAGGGGTTTTTAGTGTGTTTTAGGGTTTGGGGTTTTCGTCCATTCGAGTACAAACCCCTAAATCCCACACACCCTTTGGGCGCAACTAGATTGCGTCCAGAATTATGGGCACAACTAGGTTGCGTCCAAGGGATTTATAGCGTTTTTTAGGGTTTAGGGTTAGGTCTTGGGGTTTAGGGTTAGGTCTTGGTATTTGGGATTTATGGTTATATTATATAGTTATATACTATACTTATATCATATAGTTATATACAATAATTATATCTTATACTTATATGACTTATATCCAATTTGGTTATATCATATTGTTATATTCTATAGTTATATACAATGATTATATGTTATAGTTATATCCAATTTGGTTATATCATATCGTTATATTCTATAGTTATATAAAATGATTATATGTTATAGTTATATCCAATTTGGTTATATCATATCGTTATATCCTATAGTTATATACCATGATTATATGTTATCGTTATATCCAATTTAGTTATATCATATCGTTATATTCTATAGTTATATAAAATAATTATATGTTATAGTTATATCCAATTTGGTTATATCATATCGTTATATCCTATAGTTATATACCATGATTATATGTTATCGTTATATCCATTTGGTTATATCATATCGTTATATCCAATTTGGTTATATCATATCGTTATATCCAATTTGGTTATATCATATCGTTATATCCTATAGTTATATATTATGATTATATCATTTGAAAATCACATATAACTATGTTTATATCCAATTTGGTTATGTCTTATGGTCATATACTACAGTTATATTCTATAGTTATATATTATATGATTATATCTTATACTTATATGACTTATATCCAATTTGGTTATATCATATCGTTATATTCTATAGTTATATACCATGATTATATGTTATAGTTATATCCAATTTGGTTATATCATATCGTTATATCCTATAGTTATATACCATGATTATATGTTATAGTTATATCCAATTTGGTTATATCATATCGTTATATCCTATAGTTATATATTATGATTATATCCTTTGAAAATCACATATAAATATGGTTATATCCAATTTGGTTATGTCTTATGGTCATATACTACGGTTATATTCTATAGTTATATACTATGGGTATATCTTATGGTTATATTTCATAGTTATATAATATGATTATATCTTATATTACATCATATAGATATACTATGGTTATATCATATAGTTCTATATAATGAATATATCTTATAGTTATATGTCTTATATCAAATTTGGTTATATCATATCGTTATATTATATAGTTATATATTATGATTATATCTTATGGTTATATTATATAGTTATATACTATGGTTATATCCTATATTATATTCTAAAGTTATATATTATGGTTATATCTTATAATTATATACTATGATTATATCTTATAGTTATATAGTATGCTTAATCATATATTATATCATATAGTTATATACTATGGTTATATCATACACTTATATAATATGACTATATCTTATAGTTATATGTGATTTGGTTATATCCTTATAGCTATATCCAATTTGGCTATATCCTTATGATTATATTATATAGTAATAACAAAATTGGATATAACTATATGATATAACTATAAGATATAATCATAGCATATAACTATATAATATAACCATAGTATATAAATATAGAATATAATCATGAGATATAACCAAATTGTATATAACTATAAGATATAATCATAGTATATAACTATATGATATAACCATAGATATAACTATAAGATATAATCATAGTATATAACCATAGTAATAACCAAATTGGATATAACTACAAGACATCCAAATTGGATATAAATAAATTTGGGCGCAACCACGATGCGCCCAGTTTTTTTTTTTTTTTTTTCGGGAAAAAAAAAAACTGGGCGCATCGTGGTTGCGCCCAAGATCAACTGGTTCAGACCCAAACCGGTTCAATAATCTTTAAAAAATTATTTTTCAAAATAAAAATAATTCACCCAGACCTTGGGCGCACCCTGGTTGCGCCCAAGAAATTGTTTTTTTTTTTGAAAAAAAAACCCCAGTTTGAGCGCATCCCGAATGCGCCCAAACTGAGATGCGCCGTAAGAAATTGCGGATGCAAACAATAATCCTCAATTTGATAGGTGTAAGTTGTGACCAAGAAACATATAAACATATTACGTACATATAACACCAGGAAAACTAACATACTTCTAAATAAGTCATTTAAAACTATTTCCACCCCTCGATACAGAAAGCTCAAAATACAATTCGAGAAAATCAAGCAAAAACGACTACAAAATGGAAAATCTAATTTACTTCGACCATGGCAAGCCACACAACAGCACTGATTTCAAGGTCAAACAACCACGTGTCACGACATACTTGACGTATCCAAAACTTACAATACAATGATCCATAGTTTTCTGCTTTGATAGATTTATATCTATAAGCCTTGCAAAATTCTTTGGAAAAAACAGAAATAAAAACACATTTTGTTGTTTATTTTCCAGAGAAATAAATTATAAATAAAATGAGCCAGCTCCGAAGGGCGAACGAGGAACCATCGACACCGGACGAGAAGGAAGCGCAGCACTTGCTGGCGGGGCTGCAGGCGGCAAAAGACAGCCCTGAGGACAAGGCCGGACTTGTTGGCGGTGCCACCAGTAACGCCACCGAAGCTGATATTAAGAATCCTCCGGCAATTTCCCAGGTTTTCTTTCTTACTTCTTTAATCAACAAAACATTATAGTGAGTGGATTAATTACTGCAAATTATTGTTTAGGCGCGAAATTGGGAGGGAAATTATACGTTAATATGTGTTCCAATTTTTTTAAGGGTTAATAGAGAAACGGTAAAACGGGTTACAATTTACAAACATATATCTAAGAGGAATTCGTTACAATGTCGACTAACAAATAGTTTGCGTAACTTTTTTGTAATTTCATTTTAGTTTATTTGGGATTTTGATTTGATTAAATTGGTGTTGGCGGCCACAGGCACATAATGTTGCAGAGAACCTTCATAGTCCCATAACCATCGGAGAAGCGCTGGAAGCAACCGCCATAACCGCCGGGAGCAAGCTGGTGGAGAGAAGTGACGCCGCCGCCATCCAAGCTGCAGAGGTCCGGGCTACCGGCCGCACCAACATCACCCCGGGAGGCCTCGCTGCCACTGCCCAGGCCGCCGCCCAACTCAACGCCAGAACCGACAATCCTGACGAGAAGATCACCTTAGCTGACATTCTTACGGTACTCCCACTTACAATTAGCGTTTTAAACGGATAAGATAATATAACTTTTGTTACCTACAAAATCATATCAGTAAGCACGGAAATTATGGGTTACGATATCATTTGGACTTATATGATGGACTTATTACACATTTGCATACGGACACGTACTCTCGTATAACGTAATCCAGCTCACAATAAAAAAGATTGTTATTTTAATGAGTTGAATGATAGGAATTGTAATTACTAAAAGTTATTTCTCAGAAATTAAAATCTAGTGAATTGTATTTTTAGATATTTGAATAAAATATATTTGATTGAATTTTACAATACGTAAATTTTACCATAGCGGAATAGGGTATATGTTTTTGTTTAGCTGACTTTCAACTAAAACAAGTTAGTTGGTTAACTCTTACCGGGAGCGGTAGTAGTGCTAATGTTAAGATGTTATATATGTGAAGGACGCGTCGTCGAAGTTGCCGAAAGACAAGCCAGCGACACGACAAGACGCAGAAGGCGTGGTGAGCGCGGAGCTGAGGAACAATCCGGACATCTGCACCCACCCAACCGGCGTTGCTGCGTCGGTTGTGGCTGCCGCCAGGCTTAACCAATACGCGGCTACACCCCGAAACAGTTAGCTAGCTAGCGCTCAATCATTGCGTCGCTCTTGCTACAATATATATATATATATATATATATATATATATATATATATATATATATATATATATTCTTATTGCGTTTGTGACGTGGTTCTGAATTCCCATGGATGCTTGGGATCGGAGTATATATACGTAAGTTTATATACTTTATATATACCTTAGTATATATTTAGAAGAGTACGTTAATAATGAAGGCTCATTTGCCCTTTGTGTACTCGAAATTATAGTAAACCTGGTTGATAATGTAAATACCTAACTTGGGACTTGAGAGGTGTATTTGAATTAAGTACTCTATAATATAATCTTAATGATCGAGTGTCGGTCTAGTAAAATGTGACATAGTCAAAACCTAAAAAGACGACACAAGTTCGACTCAAACTAGTATATATATTTAATTTTTATAACATCTTATCATTCAAAATTAATGTTTTACCGACTAAGAGGGAATAAATAAGGGTGAGGATTAGGTGATAACGGTTGTTAAGGTGCGAACGTCAAAATGACTTGTTCATGTAATACATATAATAAAAAATAAAAGTGTATGTACATTTAGCAAGGAAGTATATGTAGAGTTTAGTTAAATAATTAGATGGTTGAACTCATGCTTCCCACGTGGGAGAATATATTGTTATTTTGTTTTTTACAATATATATAAATCATAATTTTGCATTAGTGTGTAATTTTTTTAAATAAGAGATCGTTTGTTTATTATTCAAGATTCGGGATCTATTCTATTAAAGATTTGTGATTTTGTAATTTAGTTTGTAAATGTGACCATTGTTGTTAAAATCTCGATTAGATTCTACAATTCTAGCGATACTACGATCCAAAAGTGATATTAACGATCTCAATTATAGGTAGAATCTTATGTAAAGTACGATCTTAGAGCTCGTTTGGTATAACATTTGGAATCGGGTTGAAATCAGGAATCAGAATGAAATGAGAAATCAGAATAAATCATTCCCGTGGCTTGGTGTTTGGCATGATCCCGAAATGAACTATTCCTACATTTTGTTGTGTGTTTGAATATGAGAATCAAATCTTATTGATATTATACATTTAAATTTTGTATATTTCTAGTTAATTTGCTAAAAAATGATATAGGCTTTGTGCGGTAAATCTAGCTCAAGCTGAAAATAGTTGGAGTTGGAGCTGAGTTTATTAGCTTAATTATTTAAAAAATATAGTTGGTGTTCGGTATTACAAGCTGAAATGAGATAAATGTGAATTTCAGCTTGTTAATCTTCAACAATCTAGGAGGGTCACATTAAGAAAAATGGAAAAATTAAGCTATATTAATCTACTATAAGCTTCCTAAGCTAGATTGATATTTTTTTACTGAACGCTCATTAACTAGATTAAAAAGAAAATCAAGCTCTGTTAATCTCAAAAAAGCTTTGCCGAACAGAGCCCTAGTTTATAAGAGACAATATGAAAAATAAATTTAAGATTAACAATTACATATTTGTAAGACAAAAATACCCTTATGAAAATTTAAATTCACCCCCAAATACCATTTTCCTTCTCCTTCTACCTGTTTAAATCTTTCCCTAACTAACATTACCTAGTTGTCCTCCTCTTTCGAACAACAAGACCTGTATGTTGAAAAAAAAAAATCAAACAACATCTTATTCAGTTTTTTATGTCACATTAAGTGTAAAAGTACATCCCATAAATTAGGTTTGAATTGGGGATTAGGGTTCTTTAAAGAGGTTGGCTTTGTGAAACTTTGGTGGTTGGAGGCTTTCTGGTGTGGGTCGTCAGCGGTGCTCCAACGACGACAATTGTAACTTTTCGGGGTGGGTCACCAGCGGTGCTCCGGCTCCGGCAATTGCGGTGCTCCGGCGTGGATAATCAACGACAAGACAATGCCTCTACGAGAAGGTTTGCGAGAAGGTTGGAGGTTGACTTAAATGTTGCTCCTATAGTTTTGGGACAAAGACGAAGAAGGAGGTTGAAATGGATGATATCCCACCTTTTTTCATTGAATCAAATATTTCATTAGTCTTGGAATGAAATTGATTATCATTTCAACCCTTACCAAATAAAATGATAGAATGAGTGATTTCTCATTTCAAGGAATGAAAACCAAACAAGACTTTAGTATTTTTGATATAAAATCAGTAAGATCTTGTATATGATCTCGATTATGCATACGATTTTAACGATTCTTACTATCATACAACATGGTTATTATATGACACTATTTTATTATGGGATGAAAATATATACTAAAAATATAAAATATATGTTTTTTTATTTATTATGATATGATTATATTGGTATATCACCACTAAACTATTGTAGAAAACATAGTGTTTTCTCACTAATATCTTGTATTATTTATGTTTTCACTTCAAATATAAGAAATTTATTGTTTATTAAGTTGATTTCTATTATATTAAGTTATGTCGTAAAATCTTACGATTTTACAATTCAATTTAAAGAGTAGCTTACGATTTAATCATGGAATCCCGATTTTAACAAAAGTTATTGTGACAAACATTGAATTGAGTATTTAACTTTATATGTTAAAAATTGGTTTGTTTTTTTATATTGATGGTTTTCTAATAATTTCGCTAAAGTGTTAATTATGTTATGTACTTCAAATAAGGGATAATTTAATTTTGTTGTACAATAGAAGACAATAAGAGTATGTTAAACTTTTTACAATATTAAATTGAAATAAAAAAATTTATAAATTTGCCATAATTTATTTTATGACAAAAACTTACATAAAATCAAGATAATAGTATATGACCATTTTTTTTAATTATCTAAAAATGATATTTTTCTATTGAATATAAATATTTATTAATAAAAAATATTATTTTTATATTTAGGATAGATATACAAATTATTATTTAGGAAAGAGAGAAAATTTTATGAAATTAAAAATATTTATTGAGACAAAAAAAGCTAAGTTTTTATGTAATATAGATTATATAGTGTGATAATTAGAAAAATAAGGAACTTACCTTGTGTAGCTAGTCAAAATACATTGGTTTCTTATTCCGTGGATCATATTAGCATGTAGTTTGCTTAAATAAAAGTAGGTTTCGATCAAAAAAAAAAAAAAAAAAAAGTTGGCCAAAACCCTAAACACCAACCAGTTCCTTCAAATGTTAACCACTGCCCTAAGTCCTTAACCCTTGTTTATAATCTCTTACGATTTTCTTCTCAAAGTTATATAGAAGCTCAATCTCCATGGCGAATACCCTTTTACTATCCGGATCCACCCGATTCACAACCATCCACCACCCAGTCGTTGACTCCCTCCACATCCACTGCAGAAAGTCAAACCCCCCTCTCTCCCCTCCTCCCTCTTTCTCCGTCAGATTCGCGCCCCTTCTGCCGCCGTACTCCGTCAAGGTCAAATGCACCGCAAAACCACCATTGCAACCGAAACCCAAGTCGGATATCCGGTCAAAAGATCCGGATCCGACTTGGGCCGTGGTGGATTCCATCTTGAACACACTCAAAAACCCCGCCCGTGTTCTAGTAGTAGTGCTCACGAGCGTTTTGCTCATGACTCACCCGCTTTCTTCTTTGGCCGCTTCCGGCGGGCGGTGTTCTTCGCTGTCGTCGTCTTCATCATCTTCTTCATCTTCTGGTTCGTCTTGTCCGTCTTATGATCATTCGTCTTATTCATAATCTTCTCGTTCGTCTTGGCCGTCTTATTCGTATTCGTTGGATTCTGATTCGTCTTATTCATCCTCTTCATCTTCTTCCGCTTTGGAATCCATGATGAATTTATTCAAGTGTGTTGTAATAATGATTCTTATTGGTCTCTTCTTTTTGGCCTCACTAGCATTTCCATAGATTTCCAGGAGAAGACTTGAGTGTTTAAACTTCAGGTAAAAAAAGATAATTTTAGGCCGCTGTTATATACACGATAAACTTGTACGTATAAGTTTTTCGCCTGTACACCACATTTTAGCGTACAGATTTATCTTGTTTTTGCCTATACGTCAGACGTTGTGCGTATATAAAAATTTCATCGTGCATATAACAATATAACAGGCACGTAAAACTATTGCTTCTATCTCAATTATTTCTAATTGCTCTAGATGAATGCCATCATCTCTTCTTCAAATATAGTGCCTACATGTATTGCTATGAAGATTTTTTGAGTGCTCTGGTTTTTCTTCTGCAAGTTGAATTAATCACCGTCTAACAAGAGTATAGCATCATCATGATCATAATATTCATATATATATATATATATATATAATTTTCTGCATATACAATCATGATCAATATATATAGCATGTATAAGAGGAATATTGTTGTTGGAATCCCCGTTTTCTTTTAAAAAAAGGTGTGAACTTGCAGAAACGTACATTCACATTAATTAATCATTCATTTGACAGGACAAGCATATGTGATGTTACAGTCTAAGTTAATTATAAGGCTGAGACAAAAATTTTCTATTCGCACGACATTCTGTTTACTAAAAAATAACGTATGTCATTATATTGCGTATAAATTAAAATATGTATAAATTATAAGATTATATGTATTTTTATTTTTATTTTTTTTAAATAAGTAAAAATCTCTACGCCAGATTCTAGCGTAGAGATTGGCCAGTCCATATTAGGGCCGACCCAACTGCAGGATTATTAAAAAAAAAAATAAAAAAAAAAAAAGTTTTTAAACATTTTTTTAAAAGTTTTTAAACATTTTTGTAATAAAAAAAAGTTTTTAAACATTTTTTTTAAGAAAAAGTTTTTAAACATTTTTTTTAAGAAAAAGTTTTTAAACATTTTTTTTAAGAAAAAGTTTTTAAACATTTTTTTAAAAAAAGTTTTTAAACATTTTTTTAAAAAAAGTTTTTAAACATTTTTTTTAAAAAAGTTTTTAAACATTTTTTTTAAAAAAGTTTTTAAACATTTTTAAAAAAAAAGTTTTTAAACATTTTTTTTAAAAAAAGTTTTTAAACATTTTTTTTAAAAAAAAATTTGTAAACATTTTTTTTTAAAAAAAGTTTTTAAACATTTTTTTTTAAATGAATTTTTTCCCTTCTTTCTGGTCATAACCAAGTGAAAAATATGCACGCGATTTCGTGTCTAAACGGACGCGAATCTGTGCGCGTAGCTTAGCAGCATGGTTTCGTGCGCATAAGCTACGTGCACAAGGGTAAAATAGGCATTTTTGAAAAGTTTGGACAAAACCTGTCCGCGTACATTACGCGCACAAAGTGATGTGTGATATTTAAAAAAATACAAGGTTACCTGGTGCGCGTAGCTTACGCCAACCAAAAAAATCACTTTTTTCCATAATCATGTAGAGAATTTCAATACGAGTCCGTACATATAAAATTCGCCCAAAACGGACATCGTTTGCACCTCCAAAAGCCCAAAACACGAAGCCTTCCTACCCATTTTTTTTATTTGGTGCCCGAGATATAGCGCATTTTAGTGAAATTTTTTGGTATTTTTTGAATTTTTATACTATAATTTTGTATAAAATTTTAATACGAGTCCGTACATATAAAATTCATCCAAAACGGATATCGTTTTCCCCTCTAAAAACGATATCCAAAACGGATATCATTTTCCCCTCCAAAAAACCCTCTTTTGAGTAGGGGCGGATATCATTTTCCCCTCAAAAAAGCCCCTCCATTAAACCCCTCTTTTGAGTTGGGGCTTAAAGATGTGCCTTAAATGAGGGCTTTTTGAGTTTAAGCATTCATTTAAGCCCCAACTCAGAAGAGGGGTTTAATGGATGGGCTTTTGGTCCCAAATTATATTTATATTAAATTACAATTATGTCATTATATTAAGTTATCAAAATATAATTTATATTAAATTACTAAATATACCCTTTATATTAAATTATAAATTTTTTGATTTTATATTAAATTTCAATTACATGTTGCATTTTAGGTGAATTGAAAGAAAGGAAAAAAACCGCGGGCGCGGCCTTGAAAGAACTCAGCTAAGATGCCAAGAAGCAAAGTCGCGATGGTATATAAGTGTAACTATATGAAATATAATAAAATACTATAGTATATAAGTGTAACTATGTGAAATATAATGAAATGATATAGTATATAAGTCTAAGTATACTAGATTTAGTGAAATACTATAGTATATAAGTGTTACTATATGAAATATAATAAAATACTATAGTATATAAGTCTAAGTATACTAGATCTAATGAAATACTATAATACATAAGTGTAACTATGTAACACCCCCAAAACTTAACCCTTTTGAAAAGGTATTACCGCCAGTGACCCCAGTGTTCCTTACCGAGATCACCCAAGGCTTTACCGTTTAAATACAAATCATGAAATACGATGATACAAAATGATAACCTTATTATATAAAACACGAGTCCCGGGATTACATCCCAATCCCGAATAGGACAAACACAGAGTTTAAATAAATTACAATGGAAATCTTAAACAAGGTACAACGGAAGACTTTTAAAAGATATTACAAAAAGGGTTGTGATCGTAATGATCACCTGCCCAAGGATCTCAACCTGATTAAAAGAGATTATTAAAAACGTCGGAAAACCACCGTCGACTCCATAGTCCTTCTAGTCTTCTCATCTATACTCTATCTGATGTGCCGAATCGAACGGATGACACCAGCCCACATGCGGAGAATAAAGTTCGTGGGTTAGTCTACTTAAATAGACTAGCAAGGGTAAAAAGCAGAGTAGTTCGAGTGATCGAAACCGTTTACTATCATTGTCCCTCGAATAATAACCGAAGGGACGATACATAACCCGACACTTTCACAGAATAACAACAAGAGATATGCATGAGAGAAGATTCTGGAAGACTGAATCTTCACAGAAATCAACTCGAAAAGAGACTCTAAGAGATTGAGTCTTTAAGGAAAAATGACAAATCTGGAATGTTTAAAGAATCATACAACAATGATTTTAAAAGTTGACTGAGATGCTTCAGTTCACGACCAACCTCATCGCATACAGCGAATCCAGATCGGAAAGAGAACGTACTATGATCAAAGTCGATACGAGCTTTCCTAGCTGCACTATTACTTAGCTGCACTACTCGCCATGGGTTTATTAATCATGTGCACTCGGGCACATATCTTATTTAATTACAAAACACACATTGTTGAAACACGTTAATGTTATTAAGAGCGACAACAAGGCTTAAATCACAGGGTGACAATCATGTCAACCCAAATTAAAACACACACAACCCACACGCGGGACTTAACATCATTATGCCGAGTAACAACGGCGTTATTAATACACCGGGTGACCTTACGTTCACCCTGATTGCACTATTACAGTGCTTACACTTTAATTATGTGCTTAACTGCACTTATCTTATTACAACACACACACACACACACTGTTGAGGCTTTTAATATTATTCCGAGAACACGGAAGTTATTAAGACACCGGGTGACCTTACGTTCACCCTGATTGCACTGCCACAACGCTTACAGTTTAATTTACAGGGTGACAGTTACGTCCACCCCAATGCACTAGCTAAGTGCTTAATACACATGACTGCAATTAAGCTCATCCAATGGCGCTTGTAAGGCGCTTAAAACACTTCAGATCCTTACATGTGGATAAGAAGCATAGGTCATGACCCTTAAATTATTCGGAATAATCCGAGGAATATTATGATTTAAAGAAACGACAAATCCTTACATATGGATAAGCGTTCCCACGAATATTAAATTATAAAGAAATGACTAATCCTTACTTGGATTAGCGTTCCTACGCACATTAAGTTATAAAGAAACGACTAATCCTTACTTGGATTAGCGTTCCTACAAACACTCGTGTTAACTAAACAGTCTAACACAACAATTATTCACATTAAAGCCATCCAGGCAATTAACTTAAACATAGAGATAATAGAAACAGTTAATCCTTACTTGGATTAGTTTTCCTATTAATCCACATAAATGCCCGGAAGACGATCACAGATAATAGCGTCGTTCTAGCAGATATACAACCTATTATATGATTTTCCAAAACAGTTTATAAAACCATTTCCAGATAAACACAGTAATCATTCCAAATTAATTACTCAGATAAACAGCTGATAATTAATGTAAATATGGAACAATGAGCAAGAGCGAACCGCCACTTGCCTTAGTCCGCAGATCTAGAACAAAGCAGAGACAACGGGATTCCGGGCTCGACACGCGTATAGCTCCACTAGCATAAACACCTTCGAGTCGACCCAAAAAGGAACCCTAGGTTAGATTCGACAAACAATAGTACGAATATACGAAAGGACGAAAGGAATCGAAGGATATGAGACCCGATCGAAGGTCTCGAAAGCCAACGCAACAACTCCCGGGCAACAACCCTTCACGGCCGGCCACCAAACAATTGCGGCGGGCGCCGCCTTAAATGCGGCGGGCGCCGCCACCATCACGGCGGGCGCCGCCTCAAGCACGGCGGTCGCCGCTCATCGGCTTCCTCCACGGCGGCTGGCCACACACCACGGCGGCACCAAGATCTTCACGGCGGTCGCCGCCCCCACATGGCGGTCGCCGTACTCATCACGGCGGGCGCCGGGATCTTCACGGCGGTCGCCGTTCCTGGCGGCGGGCGCCGTCTCCCTGGCGGCGGTCGCCGTCTCCCTGGCGGCAGTCGCCGTTTCTGGCGGCGGTCGCCGTCGCTGAACAGAAACTTAAAAACGGGCGAAAAATCTTACCCGCGACGCTCGATTTGGTTCGCCTTTCGCCTTGCTTGGCTTCTAGGCTTCTAAGGGCCTTCCAAGTCTCCTTTGGCCACCGAGAACGACACCAAACGAGCCTCCAACGATCCACGAGAGCTTTTCGAGAGAGATAGCGTTTTTGAGAGACGAGAAATGGACAGCGTAATGGCGTTTTTCACACCCTTTCTAGCTTCACCCATGCCCTCTATTTATAGGCAAAGATTTGGGTTGTTGGGAGCCAAAAAGCTTTCCAATTGTGCCCTTGGGTATTAACCCATGGTTAGTCCATTTGCACCTCTTGGGCAATGACCAAGTGGGTAGAGATTTGATATTAATATTAAATCGCGATAACAAAAGTCGTACACGAACAAGTATAGACTTTCAACAGGCCTTAACTGTATAATTCTTCACTGAGAAAAATATTACAGATACAGAGCACATTACAGAATGCCTCCAACTACTTGAATTAAATCCGACGTACTAAACGGGTGTTCGGGAAAATTCCAAAAATTTCCAGAATAATCCTTACAGAATTACGGGTTATCACAAACTATATGAAATATAATGAAATACTATGATACATAAGTGTAACTATATAAAATATAATGAAATACTATAGTATTTAAGTATAACTATATGAAATTTAATGAAATATTATAGTATATAAGTGTAACTATATGAAATTTAATGAAATACTATAGTATATAATGAAAATACTATAGTATATAATGAAATACTATAGTATATAAGTGTAACTATATGAAATATAATAAAATATTATAGTATATAAGTATAACTATATGAAATATAATGAAATACTATAGTATATAATGAAAGTACTATAGTATATAAGGAAATACTACAATATATAAGTATAACTATACGAAATACTATAGTATATTAGTATATTCACATTAAATAAAAAAAAAACTATAGTATATAAGTATAACTATATAGTACACTTATGTACTATAGTATTTCATTAGATCTAGTATACTTAGACTTATATACTATAGTATTTCATTAAATCTAGTATACTTAGACTTATATACTATAGTATTTCATTATATTTCATATAGTTATACTTATATACTATGGTATTTCATTATATTTCATATAGTTACACTAATATACTATAGTATTTCATTATATTTCATATAGTTATACTTATATATTATAGTATTTCATTATATTTCATATACTATAGTACACTTATGTACTATAGTATTTCATTAGATCTAGTATACTTAGACTTATATACTATAGTATTTCATTAAATTTCATATAGTTATACTTATATACTATAGTATTTTATTATATTTCATATAGTTACATTTATATACTATAGTATTTCATTATATTTCATATAGTTACACTTATGTACTATAGTATTTCATTATATTTCATATAGTTTATCTCGGACCTTAATTAGACTTCTCCACATCCAACTATCTGATTCGTCAGCTGTGGCGTTCCAGATGTTGCCGCCACTAAGGAGGGAGTGGCTGGCCCATGATGCCCAGATATTGCCCTCATTTCTGTCAGCCTCAAGGAGGAGCTTAGCAAGCTGTGTTTGGTTCCAGGAAAGAATTTCCTTGAAGCCCAGACCCCCTTCCTCAGCGGGCCGACAAACATCTCTCCAAACAACGAGGCTGCGTTTGGACACTTCAGTACCACAGAGGTAGGGGGCCATGGGGTCCCCCTGGCGCAGGCCCCTACCAGCTCTAAAGTGCCCCACTAGAGAGCCATTGAGGTTAATGGAGAAAGTCGTAGTGGTGGTGCATATTCGGATCAGTTCAACAAACCGAGGAGGCAAGCCAAACCCATACAGAATGTCCATGAGAAAGGTCCAAGAGACCGTGTCATAGGCTTTAGTGATTTCCACTTTGATGGCGCAGCGAGCGGGCCTGACAAACCTAGTATAGTGCTTCATGACGTCTTGACAGACCAGTAGGTTGTGGCTGAGATTGCGGCCCAAAATGAATGCACTCTGTTTGCAATCAACAAGGGTTTCAATTAGGGTTGAGAACTTTCGGGTATATAAAAAAAACAGCCTACCCGCAGGGTAAATTTTTTTTTTGATCGGGTTCGGTTCTTGAATTTTTTTCCTTAAACCCGAACCGAAATTATTTCGGTTCCTATAGTCGGTTTCTCGGTTATTTTAAGTAATAGAAAACATCCAAATTCAAGATTACAACATTGTTTCATGAAAAACTTGTTCATGACTTTGTTCAAATACCACACAAACATTAAAACATCATGTCATCAATTCATCAAGTATAACAATCCAGATTCAAAATGACTACAGCAAGTCAGTAAGACAACAACAATCCAACAACTTGAAGTCACCAAGACAGCAACAACTTCAGGTCTTCATCTGCAACAAGTGAACCAACATATTGAATATTCATGACAACAACAAGCCAACAAGTGAACCAATAGATTTAACAGCTTCATTACTCAATGTATTGTTTTGTCTTGCTGTCAGCAAAACAACAACAATCCATGATGTCTTAACTCAATTGTAATTCAACATTTCAACCATTCATCTAGCTCAATTCATTAAACTAAATTAACTAATAGTTAATAAACCAATAGGCACATACCTGAGCCTTTATTAGACTTTATTTGTTCCTTTGTGAAGCCCTTGTTGCCTTTCCAGTTCCACTTGTATTCTTTGAGACCTTTTTCTTTGTTGGTGGAGGAGCTGAAATCTTGGATGCATCTGAAGTTGCAGAAACTCTTCCAGAATTCACAGCCCTAGGATTTTGGTCACTGTCCTCATTGTCTTCAGCTATAGTGTTATTGATATTGTTTACAGCTTCTTGTCTGACTTCTTCTTGCCTCTCTACAAATCACAATTCACAAGTTCAGAAGAATTATTAAATAATTATAAGTTAAAACTTAAAAAAATAAATGAATAAAACAGTATAACAAATAATGCTGTTACCTTTTTCAACTTCCTCATAAAATTCCATTTCTTCAATGGTTGGGATATATTCCAATCCAATAATGTTGTCACTCTTCAACCAATTCTGGAAACAAATCAAGGCCTCAACAGTTTTAGGTGTCATTGAGCTTCTATAAGGATCAATTACCCTCTTACCAGTGCTAAAACTTGATTCACTAGCCACTGTGGACACCTGAATTGCCAACACATCTCTAGCAATAGCTTGCAGCAATGGATACTTGCTCCCATTATCCCTCCACCAGTGTGTTATCTTGAATTTAGCTCCAGCTTTAGGCTTCTCAATAGGATCAAGCAAATACCTATCTACTTCATGACCTACAACCAAGTCTTCACCTTCTTCAAGTTGTTTGTCCCAATCCTCTAACATAGCCTTTTTCTTTCCAGTACACACCACCTTTTCCTTTGCATTCCTTCTTCCCTTACTACTTATTTCATTCCCAACTGAAGTCTCTGAATTTCTAGACTTTTGTGAACTCCCACCACCCATAGAATTCCCATACTGGTCACAAAGCCTAATCAATAAATCTTTCAAGTTGTCTGCCCTTTTCTTAACCTCATCCTTCTCCATGTTTAACATCCTTTCAGCTTGTCTCTCCAAGTACTTGAGCTTGTATCTTGGATCAAGAACTAGAGCTACCAGGAAGAGTGGATTGATGTCATCCAGAGTGCTAAAATACTTGTTGAATTTTGTTATCATCTTCTTTGACATGTCATACAAGATGTGATCAACTTCACTATTGTTTTCATCTGGTGGGTTGGTAGACAAGTCATCTAGCTCAGCTTTGATGCTCACTATGTCATGGAATGCAGAATGTGCAATTGGCTCAAGTGAAGCACTCAAATTCACTGTGACTTGGAAGAAAACCCTAAGAAAATTGACAAAACACTCTGCCTTTTCCCAATCTACATCCTTAGGTGGCCCAACTCTCTTTTTTCCTGGCCTCTGAGCTTGAGTTTCCTCTTCTTCACCATCTAACTCCTCTTCCTCATTGAAATAGCTTCTGTAATTCAATGGATCATCATCTGTCATCCTTTGAAAAGCCTTCTTCAATTCTATAGCAGTGTCCAACATCATGTAGCTTGAATTCCATCTTGTTGGGACATCAAGAATGCAAATCTTCTTGCATTCAATCTTGTCCTTCTCCACACACTTCTTAAATGCCTCTGTCCTAGCAGCATAACTCCTAACAAACCTAATGGCATTTCTTATTGCAGCAACTGAGCTTTCCATCTCTCTCAAACCAGACTTCACAATTAAATTGATGACATGAAGAAGACATCTCACATGCAGAAAATCTCCTCCACATAAGGGCCTCCTATCCCAACCTAACATCCTCCTCCTAACATAATCAATAGCATGCTTATTTGGAGAAGCATTGTCCACTGAAATAGTTAGCACCCTCTCAATTCCCCACTCAATTAATGCATCCTTAAGGATTTTCCCAATTGTATTCCCACTATGGTTTGGAATAACACAAAACTTAAGGATTATTTTGTGCATTGTCCAACTAAAATCAATAAAATGTGCAATGATCACCATGTAGTTAATGTTTTGACAGCTTGCCCAAGTATCAGTTGTTAGACAAACTGATACTGACTGCAATTCCTTCTTCAACTCTAGCTTCTTTTCCAAATACATCCTTACAAAATTCTTAACAATTGTCTTCCTACAAGGCAAGACTAACCTAGGAACAACAACTTCACAGAAATGCTTGAATCCAGACCTCTCTATAGCACTAAATGGCAATTCATCAATCACAATCATCCTAGTTGCAGCATCTATACAAGCTTCTTGTGACCATACCCTAGTAGTTAAATTCTTAAAACCTTCAACCAATTCAGAACTCAAAGGACCTTGTTTCCCATCCTCCAAAGACACACAACCTAAGCTACCAGGATAAGTCTTGTAATGAATTTCAATATGCTTCTTAAGAGATGAAGTACCATTACCTCTAGAATCACAAGCAAGGACTGTCTTGCAGTGTAGACACTCAACTTTCTTTGTTAACCCGACTTGCTTGTTGACTCCATCGACCTCAACAATTATTGGCTCATCAAATTTGTTGAAATGCTCCCATACCTTCGAGCGCAACTGAACAGCCTTCCTCTCCCTCTTTCTCTTCGAAGGTCAAGTTGGAATAATCGACTTTGCCTTCGCCTTCGCCTTCGAAGCTTTGATTGCAACAACAGCGACATCAATGGTTTGTTGACTTTGTTCCTCGCTATCACTTGAACTAGTCGAATCTAAACCAGAAAGCTCTTCGAGTCGAATTGGTGTGTTTGACGCTTCTGCCATTTCAACGAACTCGATTAGGGGCTTTCAAATTAGGGCTTTGAATTTGGGGATTTCAACGAATAAGGTCTCGAATTAGGGCTGGGTTGAACAATTGAATCAATTGATGAACAATTGGGAAGAATTTGGAAGAGATTGAGAGGGGTTGAGAGGATTTAGGTTTAGGGCTCGAGAGAGTGGCGGTGAGGAATTAGGAAAATGGTGAAAAAATTACAAGAGGTATATATATATTTTTTATTTTTTTATTTAAGAATTTGGTAAATCGGTTCCAGGTGAAAACGAAATAACAAGAACTGTACCCGAACCATAATTTTGCACTAAGAACCGAACCGCAACCAAATCGCATCATTTGTTACTCATAACCGAACCGAACCGAATTGAGCGGTTCGGGTCGGTTCTTCGGTTCTTCGGGTACAAAGTCCCAACCCTAGTTTCAATGATGGGCTTGAGCCTATTAGTGATAACTTTTGACAGGATTTTGTACAGGGTGGAGCATCAAGAAATTGGCCGATAATCCTTCATAACACTAGGGTTGTCGACTTTCGGGATCAAGTGCAGCGTGGTTGAGTTGATTTCTCTAAGCATTCTCCCATTCCGGAAGAATTCCTTGATTGCTGAGGAGACATCTTGTCTGACAATGCTCCAAGAACTGCGGAAGAACTTGCTGTTAAAGCCATCAGGGCCTGGTGCTTTCACGATGTCAATGCCAAAAATTGCCGCTTTGGTTTCCCCATCAGTGACAGGTGCAAGGAGTCGTGCTGACTGGTCTGTGGAAACTATTGGGCCAAGCCTGCAGGTGGCCTGGTCCGCCTCAACTGATTCCGGCCCTTCACTAAACATGTTTTCAAAGTACTGGATGACATGTTGTTCAACACCTTTCGCTTTGTTGATAAGATTGCCATTATCATCCCTAATAGAGGTGATTGCACACATGGCATTTTTATGACGGATAGAAGCATGAAAGAACCTGGAGTTCTCGTCGCAGTGCTTGATCCACTTAGTTTTTGCCCTCTGACGCAAGTCTTTTCCAACAGATCTACCGAGTTCCAGTGCCTCCAAGAGAGTAGCCTTTTCAACTTCAATGATAATCTGGTTGAAAGGGTCATTGCGCAGCTCATCTTGAATCCTTTTAAGATCCTCATTTTTCCTAGCCAGCTTAACTTCCAAATCCCCGAATTGCTCGGCGTTGAGTTTCCTCAGTCCCGGTTTCAGCATCTTAAGCTTCGAAACAATTCTGTACATGGAGCAACCTCTCACAAAAGTCTGCCAAGTCTGTTGGACGAGGGGGAGAAACTGGCTGCTCGAGACCCAAACATTTCTGAAGTGGAAAGGGGGGTGGCGGTGCTCTTAGGGGCCGAATGACACAATAGCAGGCGAGTGGTCTGACACCCTATTGAATTCAAAAAAGGCCGAGGATAGAGGGAAGGAAGACAGCCATGGGAGATTGCAGATAACTCTGTCAAGCTTGCTGTAGACTCTCGCAGCATCTGATTGGTTGTTCGTCCAGGTGAATCGGCATCCTTCCATTCTCAAATCACAAAGATCAGTGGAGTTAAGCAAGTTCTGGAGATGACAACACCCCTTGCCCAACTGGTTAGCTCCATTAATTTTTTCGTCGTCCTTTAAGATGGCGTTAAAGTCCCCAAGCACAACCCATGGAGAATGGATAGTCGCATTAAGGGCAATCAAAGCATGCCAAAGAGCGTTCCTTCTCGCGGCATCATTGTGGGCGTAAACAAAGGTAGCAAGGAAGGGGTTAGGAAGCACATGGATCATAACAGAGCAGTGAACAAGTTGGTCAGTCTATATGATGGGGACAAGAGAGATTCTGGAGCAGTCCCAAGAAATCCAAATCCTGCAGTTGGGTCCATGGGCACCATTATGCACTATATCCCAGTTCGGTGCTATCCGCAAAAAAATGTTGATCTTGTCAACTTTGAGTCTCGTTTCAAGAATAGCTAAAAGACTAATACGAAATTCTCTAACTAGGTTCCTGATATTTGTACATTTTTCGGGGTCATTACAGCCCCAGACATTCCAAGCTGCAAGGGCAACTCTATTCATTAGGGGGAGAGGGGGTGGGACAGTGACTGCCCACTCCATTGGGGTCACCCTCAAGCACAATCACAATCACAATATTGCCAGCAATACTGTCAAGCACAGATTTCATAGGCGGTTCAACCACACCATCGCCAGTAGAGGGGTTAGGAATAACAACTTTTTTCCCTTGAGGATTTACTGCCAAGAGTCTGTCGAGGGAGCCTCTAGCACTGGAGGAGGCTGCCCACACAGCTCGTCGACTGGTGTTACAGGGATGTTGTCGACAGTGGTATTCGGGGCGGCCGGTTCCTTAACTCTCCAATACTTCTTGGGTTGGCGATGCACAGTTGTACGTTGATCAGGGGGCTTCAGACAATCTCCCTGTTTATGGCCAAAAGAGTTGCAAAGGGTACAAGACCATGGCTTCCATTCAACATTCACCTCTTGAAGGCTCAGCTTACCATCAGGGGCCTTAATACGGATGTGGTCTTTAGCTGCATGTAGAGGGTCCATCTCCACAAGAATTCGGGCGTAAGAGATACCATCACGGCCTTGAGTGATTTTTTCAGTGGAGAGAGGAGTACCCAAACAGGAGCCAATCTTGTTGAAGGCATCCACAGACCAAAAACGCAAGTCTAAGTTGGGGAGGGTGACCCACAAAGGAAGGCAGGAGAAGGACTTAGGATTAAGCAGAAGTCCTGGCTCCCATTTCCTAAGGAGGATAGGCCTAGCGCCTTTAAAAAGCCAGGGTCCCTGCTCAAAGATATTGGACACATCCTGCTCATTCTCAAATCTGAAAACAAAGATTCCCACAGAGTTCAAGAGGACCTTGGGCGGGGCAGAGCAATCCCATCTAGCTTGAATGAACCTTTCCATGGCATGAAAAGGCACTCTGGCGCCTGGAACGAACCCAACAAGGGAGGAGGACCAGTGGGCAGTCGGCCCTTCAATGTCGGAGGCCGAGAGCTCAGCAACCTCTTCCGACGACACCACAACCTTGTGGAGTTTTGCCCCATTTAGAGGGGATCGGTTGCCGGACACGACATCGCTGAAGGATCTACGGAGTGGCTCACAGGGTGGTTTAGGGGGCGAGGTACCAAGGTCAGGCCAAGGGCGAGACGACAAGGAGGGGGGGGGGGGGGAGAGGGGAGGAGGGGCAGGCCAGGGGAGATCAGGGGCTGAGCAGCGGGGGGGGGCAAGAATCGGAGGCCTCAGATTCGGACGGGAGAGCCGAAACAGGGGCCACAGCCACGGGGCAGGATGCTGGAGATTCCGGTCGAGAGTTGCTGCGAAGAAGACGAACAGCAGGGGCGCGGATGGTCGGACGGGGAGCCGCAGACGAGGCCGGCCGGCAGGGGGGAAGGCGCCAACTGTTGTTGTTGCTCCGGCGGGGAACTACCATCCAGCGGGGAACTAAGCTAAGTAAATTTGGAATAAGAGATATATGTAAACTATATATGTTAATATGGAAGTTCAAACTAGCTATGTTTGTTGGATCGGATGTAGTACGTCGTGAATGGTTTATATGTTGTACGTTGCAGGGTGTGGAGGTTATGTGGACCCCACAGGCCGAAAACGACACGCTGTCGGAGGAAGAATTTCATGAAGATTATCCACTCTTGAGGCCTCTATAGGAAGACGATCAACATCACTATAGTAACTTTCGTCTTCTAGGACTAGGATGGCATTGTTTATTTTCTACTATCACTTGGTAAATATTTCAACTTCTTTATATTGGATGGATCAAGTATTAATGTATTATTACTTATTAAAAACAAGTTTTTTGGGGTTCAAAATTAAAGGAGCGATTTATGCATATGTTTTTTACATGACCGTTACAAAAGATATATGGTTTCTTCCCCTAACTAGTTCCGTAGCTCCATCACCTTTGACTTTACAAAAATGCTTAATCTTTGTTAGAATTTATAAATCAATTATTAGAGAATTAATCAAATGTGTATAGAGGTTGCCATGCAAACCTGTGAACATATTGTGGGACACATTTATGTGTCACACTTTCAAAATGTACGTATTGGGGAACATTTAAAGTATAATGTGAAACACATTCACTTTGATGTAAACAAAGGATATAAATATATTTTACCACTATGTAAAAAACTAGTGCATTATAGCTATGTTGAAAATTGCAATTTACACATTGTAGCTATGTTGAAAAGTTCATGTAGCTATACTGAAATGTATACCACAATACAAACAAATATGCACCATAGTGTAGATGTGCACTATTATACTAAGTTATGCATTGTTCGAACTGTCCGCATGAAAACATTGTCCGCACCTCATCTTATATACATAAATTTATTTTACAAATATTTTCATTTTATAATTTTTTTATTTGTAAAGAAAAGGAAATTCATTCAATATGAAAGATTAAATAAAATATTATAAAAATATCTAAGCAACCCTTGGTCTCATTTAAGTTTTCCTAACATGTCGGATAATAATATATAGTAAAAAAGTTATAAAAAAATTCCTATACTTCTCATGTTACATGCATGTACTTGCTAATGCCTGTGATTCTAAACGGATGTTAAGCTAAACGCTGAGGAGGGTGAAAAGTTGTTCAATCAATTTTCTATTGAAGAACGAGGAAAATTCCATGACGAGACTCTGGTAAATGTGAACAACATACAGAGACAACGCCCAACTAACCTGAGACCCGGCATGCCTAATACTGAGTACATAGTGGTAAGTCTGAATTGCATTTTCAAAGAAAAACAGAGCAAATTTGCAAGAGTTCTTAATTCAAAACAAACATTTTAGAGCCAAGTTCATGTACTTTTCGATAAATTCAAGCTTATACGAGCTGAAGTTTATGGTAGTTGAAAGTGATCGAAAAGATGAAGCTGATTTTTCTAGGCAAATTTAAGCTTCTTAAAGCTAGTATGAACTTGGAGAGTCTAGCTTATTTTTCCGGACAAATTTAAGTTAGTTTCTTAAGCTCTGATAAACTTACATCAGTTATTTTTACCGAACACATCAATAAATGCCTATGTTTGCATATAAGTGTGTGGAAGATAAGATGGGAGAATCTCACATCGAAAATATAAAAGAAACCAAGACCACTATATAATATCATGGACTACTCCTCTTATTGCCAATTGGTTTTAGGATGGAATCCTATGAGCTTATATGGTGGGCTTGTGCACGGACGTACACGCCCCTACCCTAACCGGCTCACGGACTTTAACAAAGTGCTAACGAACTTAGCCTTAATCTTATTTTGTTGGTTTACTATTTCAGATTACAATATTGGTGGCTGTTCAAGGAGATCATATGATTCCTACTATCCGAGGAACTAAAGACTTGAAAGATGCATTACAAATGCTTGGATCCATCCCTTGTAGTCAGATCAGGGTAAGGAAATATATAATAAAAATGTGTTGAGTAGTTGCGGAAGATTCGACTAATAGGGAATAGTAAAAGTAGTATGAACACACAAGAATTTAACGAGGTTCGGCAAATTGCCTACGTCCTCGGGGTGATACGCTTGTTACTATATGAAGGAAGAATCCGACAACTTGTACAAACCACAAGCTTGTCGTAGAAGAGTGTATACCCTTACAAAGAAATATAAACCTCTCTTTGTGTTTTACTCTTCTCTCGCAGATGAAACCTTTTTTCTCTCCTTTGTGTTTTTGTGTTTCTGAAGATGATTTTTCCTTCTTCTCTTTTCTCTCTTATATAGGAAAGTTGGTAGCTTTAATCACCGTTAACTAAAATAGAAATCTCCTATTGTTAAGGTTTTGTTTTCACCGATAACAAATTACATCTTCCTATTTACTTGCTGTTGTTTTTCAACCACAAACAAAATAGCATGCTCACAATTCTCCACCTCGTACATAATTTGAAAACCTCAAATTTTGGATGAATACGAGAATAACCCGCATGCGTAATAGACTTCATCATCTGGGCTGCATCATTGTAACTATGACTACCTACGTACCCTTTGACCGGGATCAAGCCAACCGTAGTTCTACCTGTCCTCCACATAGTCTCCACCTCACTCGTAACCGTCCCGAAGGACTATGTCCCTCTTAGGCAATTTAACAAGGGTCAATCTGAAGCAATTCCAAGCAGTGTTGGAACTTACTTCATGTCACAACTTTGGTTAACATGTCTGCGGGATTATCGTTTGTATGTACCTTCATAAGAGAAATATCACCATCCTCTATGACATCTCCAACAAAATGATACCTGACATCGATATGCTTGGTACGAGCATGATGGACCTGGTTTTTAGCCAAGTGAATCGCACTCTGACTGTCACACCATAGATCCACACTATCCTGCGTTATTCCCAAGTCATACAAAAGACCTTTTAACCACAATGCTTCCTTCACTCCCTCTGTCATAGCCATATATTCAGACTCTGTAGTTGAGAGTGCAACTGTAGCTTATAGCATTGATCTCCAACTTATCGGAGCACCCTATATCTTGAAAACATAACCAGTGGTAGATCGTCGTTTGTCTATATCACTTGCATAGTCTGAGTCCACAAACCCGCTAACTTGACATGTATTTCCTCCAAAACATAATCCGGTATTAGTAGTACCCTTCAAGTACCTCATTAACCATTTTACTGCTTCCCAACGTGCCTTACCAGGATTCACCATGAACCTACTGGCAACACTGACTGCTTGTGAAATATCTGGACGTGTACACACCATTGCGTACATCAAACTTCCAACTGCACTAGCATAAGGTACACCATTCATGTATGCCTTTTCTTGTGTTGTAACAGGAGATTGCTTACCAGAGAGTTTGAAATGTTGTGCCAATGGAGTCACCACTGACTTAGCATTTTGCATTCCAAACCGATCAATAACCTTCTCAATGTAACTTTTCTGACTCAAGAATAATTGACAAGTTTTCCGCTCTCTTCTGATCTCCATCTCCATACCCAGTATCTTTCTAGCAGCGCCCATGTCCTTCATGTCAAACTCTTTCCCAAGTTCGACCTTCATCTTATCTATCTCCACCATGCTTCTTGAAGCAATAAGCATGTCATCCACATACAATAAGAGATAAATAAGATCACCTCCATAAAGCTTTTGAATGTAGACACAACAATCATAATCACTTCTGGAGAACCCATTCTTTAGCATGAAAGAGTCAAATCGCTTGTACCATTGTCGAGGCGACTGTTTCAATCCATATAAGGACTTCCTCAAGCGACATACCCGACCCTCCTTTCCCTCAACCTTGTATCCCTCAGGCTGATCCATGTAGATTTCCTCATCCAAGTCTCCATGCAAGAAGGCTGTTTTGACATCGAGTTATTCCAACTCAAGATCACCATGAGCAACAATGCTCAAAAGCACCCGAATAGAAGTATATTTTACCACAGGAGAAAAGATCTCATTGTAATCCACACCTTCTTTCTGTGCAAAACCCTTGACCACTAATCTTGCCTTGTATCTTGTACCACCAAACTCAGATGAATCTGCTTTTCTTTTATACACCCACTTACAACCAATAGCAGTCTTTCCCACAGGCAATGGGACTACCTCCCATGTCTTGTTCTTATGGAGAGATTCCATCTCTTCCTCCATAGCAACCAACCATCTCTCTCTATCAACATCTTTGATAGCTTGTTTGAAGGTGAGCGGCTCATCATCCTCCACCGAGAGAGCATATTCTAACAAGTTTACATGCCCGTAATGTTGTAGAGGCTCATCGGATCCATACCTCTGAACTGGTTTATAATTCCGCCTTGGCCTAGTGGTAGCCAAGGTCTACTGTTGTTGTTGTTGTAGTACTTGTGCATTTTCTTGCTGAACCTCCTCATGTTCAAGCTCATCATTTTCTTGACAATATGTGTCACCATGAGATACCTCTTGATCATGACTAGAATCTGGTTGGTCTTCAGATTCTTCTATCTCAACTACTTGAGATTTTAACGTTGCAACATCACCACCTTTGGTCACATCCGCTTTTGATAAAGCTGCCATGGAGTTCTTATCAAAAGTAACATCCCTACTGATTACAAACTTAGAATCCTCTAAACACCAAAGACGATAGCCCTTGACTCCTCTTGCATATCCCAAGAAAATTGCCTTATTGCCCCTATTATCAAGCTTGTTATCCTTGACATGATAATAAGCGATGCATCCAAACACTCTAAGTCTTCCATAATCTGCATGTTCTCCTGACCACACCTTAAAAGGAGTGTCTCCATCTAATGTCGAATGTGGAGACCGGTTCACAATATAAGCAGCTGTAGCAACCGACTCCGCCCACCATTCTCGACCCAACCCAGAATTGGAGCGCATACATCTAGCCTTCTCAAGTAGTGTACGGTTCAGTCTTTCAACGACTCCATTCTGTTGTGGTGTGTCTCTAACTGTCCAATGTCGAACAATGCCTTCTTCCTCACAAAACTTCTTGAAAGCGCCATCTGTGTACTCTGTACCATTATCAGACCTCAGAGTTTTTGATGTGACCTTGTCCGGGGAAAGACCACGATTCGTTGTCACGGGATCGATTGAATGCGTAGTAGGGCGTTCAACTCGTCGGAAGGGATGAAGTGGGAGTTCGGTTGGACTGTGGGCTGTTCGGATGGACTGGGGCTGTTCGGATCTGCAGTGGACAATGGATGCGTGATGATGAGCGGCGGCAGGAATGGTGGGGACGGTGGAGATGATGATCGGCGGTGGAGGAGAGTGACCGGCGGTGACAATGGTGGTGAAAGATGGTGATCGGTGGCTGCGGAATATGGTGATTGGTGGCTTCGGAAGATGGTGATTGGTGGAGGCCGTGAGAAACTATGGAGGGAATTAGGGTTTGTGTTGGTGGGGAGGCAAGAACTAGGGTTAGTTCTTGTCTCGGGAAATACAGATAGTAACTGGATAGTTGGAACCGAATTAACGCGCCAGGATAATTCAACTAGAAACGCGTTAATTTGTGTGACGTCAGGGCCCGGGTTTGCAGGAGATTACTCGACTGGAAAACAAGCTCTATTTCGACGTAATTAGAAAATAAGACAAAAGAGAGTATTTATACTAGAGAGGTGACCTAATGGGCCGGACTCTCTAGTTACTAATTCTAGCGGCCCATTTAACATAAACGGAAACCACCCAGAAATAGCAACTACTGAAAATAGAAATAATGTCTGAAAATGTACTATACAAGTAACGTATCAATCTGGCTCGATGTCGCTGTGGAGGAGTCAGTCACGGCTATACTGACGATACACAGAAGCTCGGGCGCTGTAGTGATCTGGCCGTGACTGGCTACAAGTCTGGTCACCAAAGATTATGTCGCGGCTTGGACACGCTTCGCTCTGGACCGGGTGATCGGGCCTGTAGGTGGGAGTCGCATGGCGTCTTCCTCCTCTGTAGCCGACATAGGGGACTGGGTCACATCAGTTTTTAGCTTCCTATCCGTTATGTTCTCGACCATTGCTCTCCACTGTTTGATTGTCTTGAATACCTCATTCTTATGCTTAAGGAAATACACCCAAGCATACCTTGAGTAGTCATCTACAAACGAGACAAAGTACCTGGAACCACCTTTGGAAGCAACTTTAGCCGGACCCAAAACCCTATGCACATAGTCTAATATCCCTCTGCTTTTATGGTTGCTTGTTGAGAATGAAACCCTGTGTGCTTTTCCATACACACAATGCTCACAAAACTCCATGCAAGGCTTCTTCATGTACTTCAATAAGCCCTTCCTACCAAGCAAATTTAGACCCTTTTTCTGACATATGTCCAAGGCGCATATGCCAAAGCCTAGTATACTCTGTTGGGTTTCTCTTACTTCCACTAGTTCCAACTGCTACATCACCTGTAACTGTATTACCAACAAGATGATACAAGTTCCTATGACAAATTCCCTTCATTACTATCAAAGAACCACTAACAACTTTTAGAACCCCGTTCTCATCAATTAGCTTACAACCTCTTGATTCTAATACACCCAGAGAAATCAATTTTTTTCTTAAATCAGGGACGTGCCTTACATCCATTAATTTCCTGACAATGCCATCATGCATCTTGATTCTAATTGTACCAATGCCCACCATCTTACAACCATGGTCGTTACCCATCAAAACGGTTCCATCATCTATGGCCTTATATGAAGTGAACCACTTCCTATTTGGGCACATATGATACGAGCATCCAGTATCCAGAATCCAGTTGCTTGAATTTTCATATGTAACGGAATAACATTCTGCTCCCCACTCATCCGAAGCTACACTAGCTTCGTGCTTCACATCTTGATCTCCCTTATTCTTGTTGTTCTTGTTCTTCCATTGTACCCTCTTATTAGGACAATCTTTCTTCCAATGCCCAAGCTCACCACACTTGTAACAACGAGTTTCTGCCAGAGATCTAGATTTTGATCTAGACTTTCCCCTCTTGCTATTTCCTCTGTCATTACCCCTTCCCCTCGCAAACAAACCTTGTGCTTGTTCATTGCTCGCACCAACACTCATACCGCTAGTTGCCACTTTCCGTAGATCATCTGCCAGAAGCGTCGTTCTAGTCTCGTCCATGGTCAGTGTATCACCCACAAGCATCAATGTTTGCACAAGATTCTCATATGATTTCGGCAAAGAAAGCAAAAGCATAAGAGCTTGATCTTCATCTTCAACCTTCACATCAATATCCTTCAAATTTGAAATTATCCTATCAAATTTGTTGATGTAATCACGGAGTGAAATCCCTTCCTCCATCTTGCAAGTATACAACTTAGACTTGAGATAAATTCGATTTGTTAGAGTCTTCGTCATGAAGTTTCCCTCTAACTTTGCCCAAACACCTGACGCGGTTTCCTCGTCATCCACCATGAATGCGACATCTCTTTCGAGACATAAGATTATAGCAGCGTGTGCTTCTATATCGAGCTCATCCCAGTCAACATCCTTCATATCTTTAGGTTTCTTGTCTTTACCCAACAATGCCTTGTGCAATTTTTGAGAAATTAGCAAATTTTTCATTTGCATCCTCTAATAAGAGAAATCATTTTTCCCATTGAATTTCTCGATCTCATACTTTCCAACTTTCACAATTCTACTGCTAGAAGCCATTGATCTCAAAACCAGACTTTCACCGCCTTAGATCTTGTTTTGCCTTTGATACCAATTGTTGAGTAGTTGCGGAAGATTCAACTAATAGGGAATAGTAAAAGTAGTATGAACACACAAGAATTTAACGAGGTTCGGCAAATTGCCTACGTCCTCGGGGTGATACGCTTGTTACTATATGAAGGAAGAATCCGACAACTTGTACAAACCACAAGCTTGTCGTAGAAGAGTGTATACCCTTACAAAGAAATATAAACCTCTATTTGTGTTTTACTCTTCTCTCGCAGATGAAACATTTTTTCTCTCCTTTGTGTTTTTGTGTTTCTGAAGATGATTTTTCATTCTTCTCTTTTCTCTCTTATATAGGAAAGTTGGTAGCTTTAATCACCGTTAACTAAAATAGAAATCTCATATTGTTAAGGTTTTGTTTTCACCGATAACAAATTACATCTTTCTATTTAATTGCTGTTGTTTTTCAACCACAAACAAAATAGCATGTTCACAAGATGAAAACAAATCCAAGTAAAGTTGGAAATGTGCTCTTTAAGTTCTTAACTTATGTGTAGTTATGTGAAGAGAACACACAAACACCATATACATGAGAAATGCTACCACTTTTATGGTTTTGAGATTTATCATTGTTGATGTTGGTTTGCAGGCTGTTGAGGTTCTTTGGACACCACAGGCCGAAAACGACACGCTATTAAAGAGAGGAACTCTCGAAGATTACTCGCTGTTGAGGCCTATATATTAAGAATAGAGTGGAATTAACGGTAAGAAGACATAATGGTTTCATTTTCGGCGGTTGGATCGAATGTGGTTGTATGATACATCATATGGCACACTATTAACATTCGCCTTCTAAGACTAAAGTCTAGGACAACATCCGCTTATTTTCTACTAAGAGTATCTTTAATGGAGTTTCATAGGATGAGTCTTATAGGGAATTTTTGAGAGAATTATTTGTTAAAAGACTCATGGTATATTAGAGGCTTTTATTGGGGTTTTTTAGATGAGTCTTTTAGGTTTAGTTTAAATTACAATTATATCATTTTGTTTATATTAAATTACCAATATATCCTTTATTATATTATTATACCCCTTATTATATATTAATGTAAAAAATAAAAAATCATTTACATTTTTTTTATCTTATGTATACCCTTTATTATCAAATATAAAAAATTTGCTTGTTGTCAACAATATAAAAAATCATTTATTATTATACCCTTTATTATCTTATTTATAGGCAAATAAAAAATCATTTACATTTTTTTCCTATTTTGTTATATTATTAAAAACAATAGTTAGTACACCATAATATTAAAAAAGTAGTTAGTATACCCTAAAATAGTTAGTATACCATAAAATATGATCTATTTGGACTTAATTATATTAAAATTTATAAAAAAATACATTAAATTTCTAAAATTTATTTACAATGTAATTTTCATATTAAATAAATTAAATTGCTATTTATTTTATTTAAACCCCCAATAATAATAATAAAATAATTTATTTTCACTTAATGATACCTATAATACAAAAAAAAAAAAATCTACCAAATATATCCAAAATGGATGTCTATAGATAGAGAAAAATGTAATTAGAATTATGATAATTTTTTTATATATTTTAACCCACCAATTTTTAAATATATGAAATTTAAAAAAAAAATAACGGACGGTCAGGAATAAATCCTGGCCGTCCGTTGATTGCCACGTGGCGCGCATCAGTCGCGCGAGCGCGCGCCAATCAGCGCGCGCCGCGTGGCAATCTCATGTCAGCTCCACAGACCACAGAGGCCGCATTTGGTGCATAAGGCAAAACGGTATCGTTTTAAGACGCGTGAAGGCAAAAAAAAAAAAGAACCAAACATCCCCCTATTTTGTATATTTTGAGACGGTCCCGTGATTTGCTCAATTTTAGGGACCCAGCCCAGGTCTTATAGCACAATTACAATTTTTTATTATATTTTCTCTATAAGATCCACCTATAGGACTGAGATAAAAATGCCCTAAGAACAACTTTAACGGGGGTCTAATAGAGGGGGTTTTAGAACATTTATATTAAAATATTAGAATTCAGCTAAAAGACCCAACATGGGTCTCAAATTTTAGCTCAAAATCGGGACCGTCCCATACATATAAGAATAGACGCATGTTTGGTTTGCAACTTTTTTTTGCCTCCGCGTTAGCAAAAAACGACGTCGTTTTGTCTCCAAACCAAACGCCGCGCAATGCTTTTCCTGGCATGCACAGTGCCATGTGGCGCCGTATGATTGGCGCGCGATAGCGCGCCTGATGCACGCCACGTGGCACGCAACGGACGACCAAGATTTATTCTTGGTCGTCCGTTTAAAAAAAAATGTTTTATATAAAAATTGGTTGGTTAAAAAAAATTATCATAATTCTAATTACATTTTCTCTATTCATAGACATCCATTTTGGATATATTTGGTAGATTTTAATATTTTTTTGTATTATAGGTATCATTAAGTGAAAATAAATCATTTTATTATTATTAGTGGTGGTTTAAAATAAAACAAATACCAATTTAATTTCTTTATATGAAAATTACATTGTAAATAAAATTTTGAAATTTAATGTATTTTTTTACAAATTTTAATATAATTAAGTCCAAATAAACCATATTATGGTGTACTAACTACTTTTTTTAATAATAAAGGGTAGGTATGGTTGGAGAGTAAATAAAAGGTATGTAATATTATGGTGTACTAACTACTTTTTTTAACAATTTAACAAAATAGAAAAAAAGTAAATAAATAATTTTTTATTTGCCTATAAATAAGATATAGTTGCAATTGCAGAACTCACACAATCCTCTATATCTCTTGTAACCTCTCATTCCTCTCTTCTATTCTTTCATCATGAATCAAAACCAAGATGACATCCCAAATAACTTTGAGGATTTGTCATTAGATGCGTATGATCCTTATAATATGAACTACACACAACTCCTCTCACAAAATCAATACACTTACGGAGGTGCATCTCAATCAATGGAGATGCCAAGCTTTAGCACACAACCTCAACATGTTGTTGAGTCACCAGATCAAACTCAAAGCAGTGGTCGTGATCGTGCTGCTCGTGGTGGTGATGCCGGTGACACCCCTAAATACACGAAATGCGCCTGGAGTAGGGCTGATGATGTGCTCCTCATCAGTGGGTAATGAGGGCTCGCATCATTCTACATAATATGATCGTAGAAGATGAACGAGATTCTTACACCCATCATGGATACGAAATCCCACAATTCGGTGAATGAGTAAGTGAATGGACTGCATCGGTGGATAACCAGGATTGGAGCAATGATAGACCGGAGATTATGAATAATCTAGTTATTACAAGGAGGGCTCAAATTCGGAATAGAACAATTAGGGCTGAGCACGGGCCGGAACCCGACCTGAATCGAAAAGCCCGAACGACCAAAAATCCGGGACCGAAGACCGAACCGAAGACATCGGTTCGGGTTCGGGCTAAACAACACTTTTCGTTAAAAAACAGGCTAAATTACGCTACAAACCCGAACCCAAACCGAACCGAAACCCGAAACTCTGATTTGGTCGGACCGAAACCTGAACCGAAGGCATGTCGGTTCGGGTTCAGTTCGGGTTTTTCGGGTCGGGTTCGGTTCGGGCTTCGGTTTTCTCGGCCCGTGCTCACCCCTAAGAACAATACATCACAGGCTGAAGGAAGATTTGAAGAAACACATTTGGGACCTTCATGGCAACAATTAGATTGTTTCGCTGTTTATGTGTTGTTTTTTATTATTAAGTCGTATATCGTGTGATGTTTGTCGTTAAATTCCGTCATTTGCTTTAGTTCATGTTGTTTTATTTTCTTAAATTTATGCATCGTTTTTATTGATTTTAATATCAATGTATGTTTGACTTAATTTTAAATAAATAATTATATTAAATAATTATATTAAAATAGCATTAATAAATTTAATGTATGATTTTTTCAATTTTTTTTACATTAATATATAATAAGGGGTATAATTATAATTTAATATAATAAAGGATATATTGGTAATTTAATATAAATAAAAAAATATAATTGTAATTTAAACTAAACCTAAAAGACACATCTAAAAAAACCTCAATAAAAGCTCATAATACACCATGGGTCTTTTAGCAAATAATTCCTCCAAAAACTCCCTAAAAAACCCAACGGCAAATCTACTTTAAGTGTTTTCTACTAATATTCAATTGAATATATGTATATTAATCTACTATATAATAACTAAAGCAATATCTCAACTGAACAGCACGCGCCCCAAGATTGCACCCGTTTTTTTCGATGTCACGTGTCACAATAGTAGTAACTTTGCCACGTGTCACAAACCCGTTAATTCGATTCTTTTATACTGAAAGAAATTTTTGGTATTCTTTTATTTAGGCGGATTAGCATCAGATTTTTACTAATTAAATATTGAAAATCTTTCTAAAAGAATACATAAATATTTTCTTATTTTCTTACCTAAATTGTGGTTTCTTTGGCAGAAAAATGGTACGTTATCTTATGAAATATAACTGATTACCTATATTTTTTGTATATAATCAAATCACTATGCTATGCATGTATAATTGCCCAGAAAACAAAACATATAAAAATTATGCTAGCACCTATTAAACCCGGCATTTGACCTGCAAAAACCACAAACTCTAACAACATATAACACAATGCTAAAAACTAAAATCATAGCACATTAAAACCTCTAATAGTAAACCGCAAAAACAAAGCACCTAAAAACTAATAATAATACATATTTCGGCCCCAACTAATCAAACATTATGATGTATGCAAATACAAATTATGCAAATGCAGTCTGAACACAGTATTGTGGTGCTTGTAAAAACCTGTCCAAAAATAAACACATGGAATATTTTTAGGGCATAAAGATGATCTGCATAATATTAGACATAATATTACAAACTATAAACTGCACAACCAGTGGCCCAATATCACATCATATCATAGAATATATATGTTCGAATATAATGCACCAAAAATCTGTATTTCCAGAAATTGAAATCAAACTTGGTAATATAATCATACCCAAAATATTACAGAATTAAATAGATGTTCAAATAAAAAGCAGAATATCACATACAATATATGGTTGAATTGATGGCAATGAAAATCTTAGTTTGCCAAAAATAAAAAATGATATATTACTGAAAATATATGGAAAATAATTCAATCTTCAATAACCCGGTCTGTGTGGCTATATATTTCCAGTCTCTCAGTCAATTTCAATACATGCAACTAGACAATTCAATATAAATAAGAGACCGTGTTGAGCTATCTACAAGGTAATTCCGTAAACTTTATGGTTTATCTTTCATTGATTTGCAAAAAATACAGTCTTTCATAATAATTTAACCCAAAAATTTAGGTCTTTCATCCTTTTAGAACTTGGCAATGCAATAATTATTCTGTAAACGACTTTGTTTGTACATGCTCTCATCCTTTCATCCTCTTAGGAAATTACAGTACATACAACAACAACCTCTCATCCTTTCATCCTCTCAGGTAATATCATCAAGACATTGTTTAAGCTTTGTAAGTATATTGCAACAGTTTATTGTTGCACAAAGTTTCATCGTAAAACTAGAAATTATGTCTTAATTTGCTTCGTCCTCTAATAAACAATTTCTTGCTGCATAATATACTATTTTTAAAACTAATAAATTTTATGTTCTCTTGTATGATTTAGTTTACAACTGAAGCATTTACTTATAACTAAATAAATTCTATTTTTTTATATTAATTAGTTGTAAATCATGTGCACTTCTAAGTTCTAAGTTATTTTCTATTATTTAATTCTAAGCTAATGAAAGTAATTATTATAGATCAACTACTTGCACTACTATGGAAATATAAATCTGTGTATAGTTAACATACCTTTACATCTCTTTCAGGTTTATGTTTATTCTTCAAATTTGTTCAATGAGGCCATTATGAGGTCCAGGATGGATTACTGTGACAAGAATACACAAGTTAGATCCATATTATATATTTAAAATAATTTAAGATATGTTGACATAATATTTCAAGAGTTAGAACCATGACCTGATTATATAGGTTGAACATAGTAAACATTTAATTGTGGCTATTTGATTTCCTCATACCCTAAACCAGCTACTTTGGATGTTATAATTTTAAACCTATTAGGAAAAAAGCTTTAAAGTCAGTAATTAAAATATAAGTGAATGAATAATAAATCTAAGCTAAGTAAAAAAATCAAAAGGCCTACCTTTTAGAATATTATCAAACTAAACTTCACATTTTGGATATCTGATTTCTGGTTATATCTTTATACCTATGATGGAATAAGTTTGAGGATCGGTAATTAGAGTATTATTTAAAACAAATAATATAAACTATTTTGCTAGAATGATTACCTTGTAGAATATGAGCATTTTGTACTTGATATTCCCAATGTACTCCTAAATTTTGTAAATAGGGTCAGATCGTGCTCACATGCAATCAGATAGAGGAAATAAGTTAAAAAGATGAATATTGTATTGTAGGACTTGCAAATATTTATGATTTAAGGTTTAGATGTAGGGTTTAGAGGTAAGGGTTTAGGGTTAGCATTATTGTTAGGGTTTAGGGTTTTGGTTAGGGTTAGGTATTGAGGAGTAGGATTTAGGTTTAGGACTAGAGTTAGAGTTAGGGTTTAGGGTTAGGGATTATGGTATTGAGGACTGGGATTTAGGTTTAGGGCCATAGTCTAGAGTTAGGGTTTCAAGTTAGGGTTTAAGGTTGGGGTTTAAGGGTTAGAAATTAGGGTTGGGGTTAGGGTTTACGGATTGAGATTTGGGATTTAGGGTAAAAAATCAAACGAAGGATCTCTATGGAGAGAGAGAGAGCAAGCTTACACTTATCGACTTTGAAGCTCACAATAACATTCTTCGTTTCCATATCTTGAACAACCTTCGCATCTGCTCATATGAAATAAATTATTTAATTATTTTCATACAGTAATGAAGTTGCTTTGAGCGATATTCAAAAGACTCATTTCATCCTTCAATTCAAATATCACAGGCAACAATATTGCATACTATGAAATGACAAAATAACTATGTTACATGATCACGATCTCCAACACTGTACAATAGGCAGCAACAAAGTTACATGATCACGATCTCCAACACTACAAAAAACAAGTTACTCACCAATCTAGAGCCTCTTTGACTGTCAAATCTATGCCCAAGTTATTGTCACCTAGAGAGGACAAGAGCTTTAATAACTAGGCATGAGACTTGCTATAAACCTGTTAACCTTTGACCTAATTCCTATAGAATAGACCCACATAATTTATGAACATGTTTTATGATTAGTGATTACTGATTAATTGTCTCATCATCTTGTAACCATATTACCATATCCAGTAAACGTCAAATCAGCTAGCAATCAGTATCATTATCTCCAGATAAATTCTATACAAATTATTCACAAGAAATACATAACATAAAATTTGTTTATAGATTCACCAACGAACACTCACAATTGCTTTCTTTTGAAACCCTAAACAACCCAACACTCACAATTACCTTCATACAGTAATGAACCAAGACATAAATCAAATAAATAATCTAGAGAGAGAGAGAGAGAACGTGCTTACATTTATCACTTTGGATGTGGGCAGAACTCTTTTATATCTCTTGCCAACTTCCAAACATCCTGATCTAGGGACAAAATAAAACGAAAAGAATCTTCAGAGAAATAGATGAATAGAGTGTGTGTGTGTGTGTGTGTGTGTGTGTGTGTGTGTGTGTGTGTGTGTGTGTGTGTGTGTGTGTGTGTGTGTGTGTGTGTGTGTGTGTGTGTGTGTGTGTGTGTGTGTGTGTGTGTGTGTGTGTGTGTGTGTGAGAGAGAGAGAGAGAGAGAGAGAGAGAGAGAGAGAGAGAGAGAGAGAGAGAGAGAGAGAGAGAGAGAGAGAGAGAGAGAGAGAGAGAGAGAGAGAGAGAGAGAGAGAGAGAGAGAGATTACCTTTATCGACTGGATCTCAGTAGAACTTTCTTCGTCTAGATCTCCTCATGAAGCTCTAGATACCCTCATCAATCGTGTTCATTGCTTTGTAGGTTAACTTCGGGACAAGATCGGGCTTGGATCTGAGTAATATGGGATGATGAAGTTTCTCCTCTAGATCTCCTTTTTTCTTGGTGTGATACAGATCTCAGTGCAGATGTGGAAAAACAAACAGTTATTTTCGATCTTTAATTTTGAAAATTGAAAAATCAAAAAGGAAAGGTGGCAATTTTAGATGAAGAGAGGGAGAGGGAGAGAGAGAGAGAGAGAGAGAGAGAGAGAGAGAGAGAGAGAGAGAGAGAGAGAGAGAGAGAGAGAGAGAGAGAGAAATGGAAACGGCGGAATAAGGAAAGTAAGAAATGATTTAGGGTTTGAGTTGCTTTTGTTTCAGTGTTTGGTTTAGTACAAAATCAATCGTCTAATTTGGCAACGATCATGGACCGATTTTAGAACCAATAGCCCAATCTATAAAGCCCGTTTAAGTCCAGTAACCCAATATAATGTTTATAGCTGCGTGTAAAATGCAATTGGCCCTAGAAGCCCAATGAAATAGATTTTTTATGCCACAAATATTAATTGATTTGGGCCTAAATGCCCATTAAAGGTTTAGTTTAACGGGCCAATAAGCCCATAAATTGGTCAATTCAGAATTGTTAACGGACATATTTCACAATATGTGTAAGCCTAGTATATAATAGTCTGAATCTCATTAACTTACATTGTAGCCCGATGAAGTATATTACCCAAGTTAAGTATATTATAGTCGTTTTGTTACCCAGACATAATGTAAGCCTTTGTTACCACTTATATGACTACTGCATTTCAGACTTTTAACCAAAAAAATCAAAGCATTATAATATATATAATATATAATCAACGAAGAAGAATATAAATGAAGAACAATCTAAATTAAGACTACATTTCATACTTATAACCAAAAAAAAATCAAAGCATGATATATATTTGATATTATACTATATTATTAATGGTTGATCTATCTGAAATTTGTAAAATTTTCAAACAATGAAATCACTAAAGCAGACGAAATCACTGAGCATTTGTAAAAAAATTGAACAAAGGGAAATTTAGCATTTCAAACATCAAAAAATATCCAGAGAGAGAGAGAGGGGAGAGCTTACATTTCTTGCATCTGGAGTTTGCCAGACAGTTCTTCCAGAACTCCTCATCAACTCTAGAACAGTTCTTCTAGACAGTTCTTCCAGAACTCCAGAAAATGAAATTTCCAATAAAAACTCCAGATCTACGCATCAACAGTTGTTTTCCCTTGCATGTAACCGAAAAGAAGTAAGAGAAATGTGTATTAATCCAGATCTGAGAGAGAAAGTAGATGCATGTTAAAGAGATATGGGATTAACCTGTTTTTTCCGCTTCTATGATCTGTAGATCATCTTCTGGAGCTTCTTTAGGGTAGAAAAATCAATCCAGAAAAAAAGAAATGGTACAAATGATGAGCTCTCATAAGAAATCTGAGCTATGGGATAAAAAAAATCAATTCAAATAAAAAAGTTTTCATTTTTATACTAACCTTCGACTGTGGGGACTGATTTCTCCACGATTTGGAGTCCAGGAACAGGGAAATCAGCTGAACGGGGAAATCAGCTCCAGAAGCGTCGTAAACAGTAAGATTAACGACATTCTCTTGCGATTCAGTGGGCGTGAGATTCTGATTTTGATGATGGTCGCCGAACTTCGCATTCTCAGCCCTAATTCGCCGGAGCTGGTAATTCCTCCGGCGCCGCGCGTTGCTCCAGGATCATGTTCTGCCGCCTCTGCCGATCCCTCATCCGTCGCTTCTCCCGCTCCCTCTCTCTTTGTACCGATCGCAAATCCGATGTCGTTTCGCCTTCGCGTTTCGAAACCATTACAATACGTAGCCATTTCTTTAGGTTCACAAAAAACTCAGATTTGTAAGCTCCATACTCCGATGATTTTTTTTTTGAGAAAAAATCAGTTGGATCTGGGTAGAACCGAAAAGGAAAGAAAGTTCATGAATTTGAAAGACTAAAGGGAGAGAGTGAAACGATAGAGAGGCAGAAGCAATTAGGGTTAGATGTGTTTGGGTGGGGTTTTGGGGCTTTTTTGTTTAATAAAAATTTTAAGTAAACCGGCCTAATACCATATTGAGCTTGATTGAATGGATCGAGTCCGAAAATACAGTGATTGGGCCTTTTAGCCCATTAATGAGAATTTGGTCGTGGCTGATACAATTTGTGAGAGAAATCAAAAGTGGGAATTAGGGTTTGAGGGGTGAAGCACTGTTTGAGCGAGGCAACAAAAAAAGCCATTAATCCATTAGTCCATTTGGTATAAAAAATATTTGTTATTTATACTATTAAAATAAATAAATTGTATTTTCAATTAGTTAATGTTTACATTTGTTTATATGTAATTATGTATGTCCTTATTGGCCCATAAGTCAATTTAATTTAGAAAATTATTTAGGAAAAATGACCAAAAATAATCCCAACTTTCATTAGTAGACCAAAAATAATCTCAACTTTCAATTCAACCAAAAATAATCCCAACTTTCAACCTATGAACCAAAAATAATCCCAATAATTTTTTCGGTTGAGATTATAACTAATTCGATGACAATATGACACCTATAAACAATATTGTACTAAGAAAAATCATTTATCACATCCAACTACAAAAAAACCTCGAATACACGTAGTCAAATTAGTTATAATCTCAACCGAAAAAATCATTGCGATTATTTTTGGTTCATGAATTAAAAGTTGGGATTATTTTTGGTTGAATTGAAAGTTGAGATTATTTTTGGTCTACTAATGAAAGTTGAGATTATTTTTGGTAAATTTTCCAATTATTTATTATATTTTAAAGTATTAAAATAAATATTTAGTATGTACATATATTTTTCTACTTTGCATAAATATATTAAGTATTTATTTATGTCTACAAATTTTAAGTATATTTAACAAATTATTAGTATGTATATTTAATTACTTTTTTTCAAATATATATATATATATGTTTTTTCAGTGATTGTGGTATGAACGAAATAAAGTTGATTGTATTTAACGGATTATATATACATATTTTACAGTTATTATGTTATTAACGAAATAAAGTATGTTATAAGCTCATTAACAATTACAAGGGTTATTAATAATTTACACATTCAATTGGCCAATACTATTTAATTTTTGTTTATTAATATATTAAAAAAGTAGTGAGTTGTATAAAAAAAATTATATATTAGGCCCGAAATACATTTAAAAAAAATTACATTCAGGTCTATAAGCCCATTATATTTTATAAGGCTCATTAGTATTATTAATTATGTAATGACTCAATAAGCCCAATAATTAATTAATTTTAGTTTATATATATAAATATACTAAAACATATTGTTCGTTGTGATTATGACTTAGATCCGATTCCAACAGTTGATGTAAGGGGTATGGCTATCCCTGTGTGAAAGATTATTTAGCCAAATTTTATTATTAATAAAGTTATGGAAAGTTCCGTCTATCTTAATATAATGTATTTTTTGTATATCTTGAATATTTGTAGTCGATTAGTAATTTTTTATTCAAATAACTAATCAAAAAAATATTGAATCAATGACTCATCCATAATTTAATAAATATCTTTTTTACAAATGTAAAAAAAAAAAAAAAAAAAAATCGTGCAAGACACGAGTATTACACTAGTATATTATAATAAGGTGACTGAACATGTTTTGGCTGCATTGGAACATTTTTCTTTTTGTAAAGTGCAGAGGCACATTTTTTTAGTACTAGAGTTGGTAAAAAGGCCAAAAGATCATTTATAAGGAAAAGGATAATAATACCGAAACTCTTTTAATTTCTAGAAGGCTTGTGAATTGCGATAAACATCAGCAACCCATGTTGAATTGAAAACCACACGAGGGGCGTACCCACCATTTGCCAAATAATTATTAATCAAATAACTATGTTGATTGGTGAAGGAGGAGGATTAAGATAGAGAAAGGTGGATTTGGTTAGTGATAATTTGATATTGTTCTTCTGCGCATGCTTGCAGATCTACTATAGCATTTTATGGGACTTATTAAAGGTGAATTTGTTGACTTATTGAAAGTGATTTTGTTTTCATCTCTTCTAAAGAATATATTTTTTAATCATGATACCCCATACTATGATACACAAATTCGAATTTAGCTCTCCTACTATTTATGACCTAATATCTCCAATGAAAAAAACCCTAAGAACCACATGCGCAAGAACTATACCAACAAAAGTAAGATATATGTAACCAGTGGTAACCAAAATGAAATCGAGAGGCTAGAATTGGCTTGTAAAGTTAAAAGGGAAGATATCTCAATGACAATGAGCTACTTTACGACTTTTCAGCTTGAAAACCGGCATAGCCAACATAATCGCAAGTTCACAAGATCAAGCCAATCGAAACTTCGCAAGACAAAGAAACGAAAAACAATTTGAACACGCGAGATTTGTTGACGCAATTCGGGATAAAATCCTACTCCGCGGAGCCTCAGGAGGGGAGACTCACTCAAATGCACTAAGAAGATCAAGAGTCTACAAGTAGGTTACATGCACAAGAACGGCAAAACCAAAAGCAGAAAACGAAAGTATAAACACATCACAACAGAGAAGATAAGAGAAGCGGGAAGAAGATCGCGAGAGTCTTTGGCTTTCTCTCAAAGCCAAAGGACTTCTCAACCACAGAAGAAGTCGTCGCTGGAAGCCACGCGCCACCGAGAAGACCAACGCGCCACCAGAACTCTTCTCTCTCTGAATCGCCGCGGATGGATAAACTTCGAATGAAACCCTAGTAGCTGCAAAGGAAGCTTATAAAGCAACACGTTCAACCGCGTCCAACCGTGTCAGAAGTTGGGCCACGAAGGAGCAAATGACAAGTTAAGCCCAATTAACCAAGCCATCCAACCGAGCCCATAAGACAGCAGGGTTGCTTAATTAATTTAAGCTAAATCGGCCCAATTATTACAGTAGTAGTGAACTCGGTTCACTGCTAATTAATTCTATACATTACAAGTGACGTGATATACCAATACTATATAGTATAACCAAGCTTGGATTATTTAGACATAACATAACTTATTTGATAAACATGATACCCGTAACTATGAACTAGTTTATATGTTAGATTTCTCCATCTCGTTGTAATGAGATAAGTGTCTTCTATAAAAAAAAATAGAAATAAACAAGTTACCATTCATTCAAAAAACAAACAAATGGCCTGTGACCCAATATCTATAAGCAAAAGTATATCCAAAATCTCAAGGGAGAGTCTATGAGCATAAATATATATCCTTTATCAAAGAAGATATTTGGAACATGTGCAGGACTTTGTAACCGACACGAGTCTTATTGGTGATATTTTTGGGTGTGTAGATTGTTAATTGGATATGTAACTAGTGACCTATGATTATGTTTACCTCTACTTGTTATGCAATATATATACCAAGTCCATGAATAAAAACTTCACATTTGATAAAGAAAAAGGTTCAAAACTGGAAGTGTTAAGTTATCAATCTCAGGGCAGCAACACGTATAATAGTTTAACTTTTCTTTTTTTCTTTTTTTGGGTCTCAAGTTCAAGTTTTCTTTTCTTCCCAGATTAGAAGATTGTACCTAATTGTTTTGACCATGTATTCTCACGACTTTAATCAATTATCTTAATACATTAATTAATACAGTACACTTATCTTAATACATTAATTAATACAGTACCCTTATTCTCACGACTTTAATCAATTATCTTAATACATTAATTATCTTAATACATTAGAAGGTTGTTTGATTGTTGGAGTTAAGGAATGAGGAATGGGGTTGGGAAGGGTTCCCAAAATCTAGTGTGTGGTGTATAATATCTTGGAATCAAATCCATTCCCCAAACCTAGTTAAATCCAAGTTATTAAATCCTTTAAGGGAGCGTTTGGTAAAAATTAGGTATTGGGTTAGAATGAGGTATTGGATTGAGAATGTATGGATTTGAAAAGTGATAGATGAATTTATGTGTTTGGTTAGTATTTTGAAATGAAGTTTTGAAGCTCATTTTCTGAACTTTCCCATAGCTCATTTCTTCATTTCATTCCCAAAGAAATTGAGGGATTTGATACTTTGGATTTGACTAGGTTTGGAAAATGGATTTGATTCCAAGATATTATACACCAAATACTAGATTTTGGGTTGGAAACTTGGGATTCCCCAACCCTTCCCAACCCCATTCCTCAACCCCAACAACCAAACAACCTTTGATTTCTTTAGGGTTGAAATGAAGGAATGAGGTATGAGAAAAGTTGAGAAAATGGACTTCAAAACTTCATTCCAAAATACTAATCAAACACATAAATTCATCTATAACTTTTCAAATTCATACATTCTCAACACAATACCTCATTTCAACCCGATACCTAATTTTTACCAAACGTACATACCTAACTGACTAGTTCTTAAAATTTTAATAGCACATGTCATAAAAGAAGTTTTGAAATGTTTTTATTTGATTTACCCATTAAACTTCTGATATTACAGAATAATTTTCATATCCTTTAATTAAAGTTCATATACTATAAATTTGATAGGTGTGACAGCACAAAGATTTTAATGCAATTACAAACAAACTTCTTGGTGGGGGTGATTATCCACGCCTTTTGAACGGTGCATATATTAATCACGGATTTACATATATACCCCAAATCCATTAGTGATTTGCATAAATATCACTTTGACTTTTTTTTTGCATATATACCCCATTTGGGGTATTTTTGTAAAATATTAAATTTTTTCTTTTAATTCAGAAATTTAGTAAAATAAAAAAAATCATGAAAAGAAAAAGGAAACAAAAAGCAAAAAGCAAAAAAACATTGTTTATTATTTCTCTCTCAAATTTCCCTCCCAAAATCCCCTCCCAAATTTCCCTCTCAAAATTCCCTCCCAAATTTCCCTCCCAAATACACAACTTTTCCCAAATTTCCCTCCCAAAGCACAAAATCTGGTTCTAGGTTTTCTAGACCAGATTTGGCGAGACTTGGCTCAGACGAACTAAGCGGTGGTAGTGGTGGTGGTGGGGTTGCTTTCGGCTAGAGCGGTGGTAGCGGTGGGGCCAGGTCTCAATTTGGCGGTGATGGAGTCAAATTCAGTGCTCTGTCGAAGCATTCTGCGTGAAATCCTCCCATTTGAACGCCAGAATCCAGCTCGGCTGGTCCCGATCTCCTAATTTCAACTTCTTCCTCCTCTTCAGCTCCTCATCGCCGTCAAGCTCTGTTTCCGATCTCCTAATTTCAACTTCTTCCTCCTCCTCATCGCCGTCAATCTCTGCGTGATGGAGTCAACTTCTTCCTCCTCTCCCGCGGGCAATCTCTGTTTCCGATCCTCTGGCGATTGCGAGCTTCCTTGTAATTTCTTATCAGATCGTAGAACTTCTCCACCTTCTCCTCCTCCGTGAGTTGATCGGCGGCGGAAGCGGCTTGATAAGCGCTACTTTGTAGAGCTTAAGTAAGATTCATTAGAGGGTTTATTGGTGTCATTCGGGTAGATTTAGGCACATTCATGTGCATGGCGTTTGGGGGCGAAGTTTGGTGTTATTAGGAGTGTTTGAGCTATATTGGAGATCACTGGAGACACTGAGGAGGAAGCCACCAATAGAAGACGCCAATGGAGTGAAGAGATGTGCTAAGAAGTGGTGCGAGGCAAGCTAGGAGAAGAAGAAGATGAGTCTGAAGACCACCGCCCCCGGCGGTGTGAAGATTACCGCCCCCAGCGGCAAGAAGAGCTGACGCCTGGCCACGGCAGCTTACCGCCCCCCGCGGCAGGAAGGCCACCGCACCCCGCGGTGGTAAGACGCTGACGAGATTTATTTCCGAGTTTTATTTCTGTTTTTCTTTTATCCGAGACTTTATATTTCGGAATGTTATTATTTTCTTATTTTATTCCATATTGGTTTCCTAGTATTTAAGACTATTTTAGAACACTTTGTGAAAAACCCTAGTGGCCACCGTTTTACGTATTTTTCTCTCACAAACCCTAATGGAGAACTAAACATCCATTGTTGCACTTGACAGTTTGAAGCCAGCAATTGATTGGTTGTGAGTTTTATACTCTTGTTCGTTTTCCTATCTAGTTGGATTAATTCTCTTGTGCTTGATTGATTATTGGTTTATGTTGATTTATCTAGATTGATCACCTAGGTTTATTGATATCTTCCTAATTGCTAGGACTTGTGATTCCGGGTTCGGGTTGCATATCTAGTAGCGAGCACGATTGTTGCGTATAGGGGATCCGAGCGCTTCATCGTGAGAGAGAGTTAATTGCATACTTATAGTAACGGGTTGTTTCTACTGTATGTATCTTGTTGAATCATTGGTTGAATGCTATTGCTTCATTGAGTCTTGAAGGTTTTCGGATTTGATTTAGTAATAAGTACTATTAGGGCTGGTAGAACTAATAGTTATCTAAGATCGGGATAAGAACAACTATAGGAATATTAAGAACTTGAGATTGATAGAATTTCGTGATCGACCTATCTATTGTTGTGTGGATCTCTGTTGAGTGTGGCGCTTTTTCCCATTATATTTACAACTATTTCCTGCGAACTTATTTACTTGCTTTGTTTACTTTGGTTACGATAAACACAAACAAACCCCCCCTAGTTCCTAGTTGGTGATAACGAATTGCACAAATTGATAACCTGACTCTCTGTGGGATCGACCCTGTCTTGCTTACTATACTACTTAGTAGGTATTTTGGGATTTATTTGATAGGCATCACGACTTCAGCTCTATCAAATTTGGCGCCGTTGCCGGGGAGTCAAAATTTCTGTTTTTGTGTGTTTGTTTGTTACCAACTTTGGTGTGGACCTCTCTTACGGTCCACACCCGTGCTACTGATTTTTGTTTTTTTGTTTTTTTGATTTTGATACAGATATGGATTTCTGGGGAGAGCCGCGATATGACCTATACTCCTACGCATACACTCCAGGGTGGAGAGATCACCCCAATTCGAGTTATGGGTACCAACAATACCCTCTATATGGTCATGACTACCATGAGTTCTACCCGGAGCCACAATCGTTCTACCAGCAGGGTACTCCACGGCAATATAATCCGGCCTATGAGCATAGCCCGCCAGTGTCCAATCCTAGTTCCTCCATGTCAACTGAAGATATGCTCCAAGCTCTGGATAAACATTCCAGCACTAGTGTTGAAACTAGGGAGTCAAGCATCAAGAATCTAGAAAAGCAGATGAGACAAATGGTTGAAGCTATCACAAAGACCGATGCAAAGATTTCGGGACTTCTACCGTCTCAAACGGAAGTTAACCCGAGGGAAAATGTAAGCGCTGTAACTCTCAGAAGTGGGAAACAACTGCCAAGCGCTGAGGAAGACGTTGCAGGAAAAGAGGAAGCTCTGGAGGAAAACCGCACCACGCGGCACCAGCTTGCCGCCCCCAGCGGTAAGAAGGAAAATGAAGATGCTCTGACGACCACCGCCCCCCGCGGCAATGAGGCTACCGCCCCCAGCGGTGACCTTGATTCTCAGAAATCTTCGGGTAGTTTACCGCCCCCCGCGGTGAACACTGGCCGCCCCCCGCGGCAACCTGCCGGAGCTAATGACGAGCCCTTTGTCGACACCTACGTTCGTCCTTACCTTCCTCCTCTCGGTTCCGAGAAGCCGCCCGCCCCTCTCGAAGATGCCCCGGCAGTCCCCGATCCTCTAGAGGCTGCCTATGATGAATTTGTGCGTCTCAACTCCTTCCCGCTTGTCTCGCTGCACCCCGTCGCACCCTTCCTTGAGGCTTCCCGAGTTACTCAAAAGCTAAAGAACAACGAGGATATCTATGAGGCCTTCAGTGACTACATTAAAACCGTTCCCTTGGTCATACTGGCTGACAGCACCCCTCGCTGCAAGGAAATGTTAAAGGTGTCGGGCTTGATAAAAAAGAAACCGAAGGGAAAGCACAAGAAGGAGGCCTTGATTCAAGTGGTGAATCTTTATATGCTCGATACGGGGCAAGATAAACATACATGCCCTGCGATGCTGGGTAGACCGTTTCGAAAGATGGCAAGTGCATTCATAGATAAGAAAAGCGGTCCACCCATCATGAAGTGCAGGAGGACGGGGGTCAAGCTCGACATGGAATATACAAAGAGGCATCCCCCTGATATAGACCCCAAGAGTTCAGTTGCTATGAGCAACCCAAGTTGAGGTTGGAGTAGGATGTCAAGCCACGACAATAACTAAGGCGCTATCCGGGAGGCAACCCGAGGTATGTTTTACTTTCTTTGTTTTTCTTTCTTTATTTCTTGCATTAGTTTTGCTTGTTTTTGCTTTGTTTTTGTTTTTGTTTTCAACTAACCTGCAGGGAAGAGACTCATGCCTATTGAAGAAGGTGTTTACCACCAATGTAAGTCTCTTCCTTCCCTGCACTAATAAACTCCCCGAAAAAACCTTAAACGGTGAGCAAAAAAAAAAATTTCCGAAAAAAAAAGAATAATCGGAATTTTATAAAAAAAAAAGTTGTACCAAGGCCAGCTGTCCAGAGTTTCCCATGGAGATGTTGCGCATCATGTTGTCCAAGAAGAAGTCATTAGCCCCACACATTATTTGGCAACGATGATGGCCCTATAGTCGACAGCTGAGGAGGAGGACCACTCATGGCCCACACCACGATCATATCTGGGCCCATTTTTAATGGCATTTGAAGGCCGTGCAACCCTGTTATCATTGTTCACCACTATTCACCAAAGTGGTTCCCTTTGGTTGTACGGTAGGAAGAAGACACTGGAGTTGATGAGAACACCCAACACTGGAGACCTACGCATATGGAGTACACCGCCAGCCACACCGAAGGTGTCCAAGCCAGCTCAGCGACGTTGTGAGTTATTTTTTGCTTTTCTTTGTGCTTCTATCTTTTTGTCTTTCATTACATTGAGGACAATGCAATGTTTAAGCATGGGGGAGAGTTCTATACTTGCTACGTCGCTGAGGAGAAAAAGAAAAAAGAGAAAAAGCCAAAAATTTGAAAAAAGGCTATCATAAAAATCCTGGGATAGGTCAAAAACCCGAAAGGGCGGCCTAGGCAATAAGCAGGTGGCTTGGACCAGCATTAGGATGTGGTAATATGAGGTCAAGAGTGACGTGAGCTTATGTGAGCACATCTTTGAAAAAATATGAGTGTCTTGGTGAAAACCCGAAAGGGCGCCTTGACAAAATGAGCGAAAAAGAAGAAGAGTGATTTTAGGATTTCTCATTATTCTTGGCGAGGCGTCATAAGAAGAGAAGTCAAAGAAGGATTGTCGGGTAGGTCACTCTGGGAGACATAAGGAGTCATAGATGGAGGCTAGGATTAGAGGTTACTCACACTATTGGATGTCTGGGTTAAGCTTGGGGGAAGTACTCTGCTTGCCCACAGGTTTGTTGATGATGAGGATGTGTTGTAGATGAGATTGACGCCAGGAGTTTTGGCATGGGTTAGGTGACTCTTAGTTGGAGGATATGCTTCCTGAGACCTTGGGTGCTGCATTGGAGGAGTAGACTCTTTATTAATTTACTCGAGGACGAGCAAAGGTCTAAGCATGGGGGAATTTGATAAGCGCTACTTTGTAGAGCTTAAGTAAGAGTCATTAGAGGGTTTATTGGTGCCATTCGGGTAGATTTAGGCACATTCATGTGCATGGCGTTTGGGGGCGAAGTTTGGTGTTATTAGGAGTGTTTGAGCTATATTGGAGATCATTGGAGACACTGAGGAGGAAGCCACCAATAGAAGACGCCAATGGAGTGAAGAGATGTGTTAAGAAGTGGTGCGAGGCAAGCTAGGAGAAGAAGAAGACGAGTTTGAAGACCACCGCCCCCGGCGGTGTGAAGATTACCGCCCCCAGCGGCAAGAAGAGCTGACGCCTGGCCACGACAGCTTACCGCCCCCCGCGGTAGGAAGGCCACCGCACCCCGCGATGGTAAGAAGCTGACGAGATTTATTTCCGAGTTTTATTTATGTTTTTCTTTTATCCGAGACTTTATATTTCGGAATGTTATTATTTCCTTATTTTATTCCATATTGGTTTCCTAGTATTTAAGACTATTTTAGAACACTTTGTGAAAAACCCTAGTGGCCACCGTTTTACGTATTTTTCTCTCACAAACCCTAATGGAGAACTAAACCTCCATTGTTGCACTTGACAGTTTGAAGCCAGCAATTGATTGGTTGTGAGTTTTCTACTCTTGTTCATTTTCCTATCTAGTTGGATTAATTCTCTTGTGCTTGATTGATTATTGGTTTATGTTGATTTATCTAGATTGATCACCTAGGTTTATTGATATCTTCCTAATTGCTAGGACTTGTGATTCCGGGTTCGGGTTGCATATCTAGTAACGAGCACGATTGTTGCGTATAGGGGATCCGAGCGCTTCATCGTGAGAGAGAGTTAATTGCATACTTATAGTAACGGGTTGTTTCTACTGCATGTATCTTGTTGAATCCTTGGTTGAATGCTATTGCTTCATTGAGTCTTGAAGGTTTTCGGATTTGATTTAGTAATAAGTACTATTAGGGCTGGTAGAACTAATAGTTATCTAAGATCGGGATAAGAACAACTATAGGAATATTAAGAACTTGAGATTGATAGAATTTCGTGATCGACCTATCTATTGTTGTGTGGATCTCTGTTGAGTGTGGCGCTTTTTCCCATTATATTTACAACTATTTCCTGCGAACTTATTTACTTGCTTTGTTTACTTTGGTTACGATAAACACAAACAAACCCCCCCTAGTTCCTAGTTGGTGATAACGAATTGCACAAATTGATAACCTGACTCTCTGTGGGATCGACCATGTCTTGCTTACTATACTACTTAGTAGGTATTTTGGGATTTATTTGATAGGCATCACGACTTCAGCTCTGTCACGGCTCCCTTGGACCGATCTCCGGCGCCACCGTTGCCACCGCAACCTAGATTGCGATCTGCTTCCATTCTGGATCCGCTTCCATTCTGGCCGGGAATCGATCGATCGGAGCAAAGTAGAACAAATCCTAAAGAAGAAAACCATAAGCGTATACTGAAATGGAGATTTCTAGGAATTAGCGTTTGCTGAGTTTGAAGTTGCGAAGAAATGAATGAAGTCAGGTAGGCGGTTTCAGGTTTGGGTGTTGGTTTAAATTGGTTTAAGTGTTGATGTGTGAAAATTCTGATTTTGAGTAGTGACATGAATGTTGTAAGCTGATGATAGAAGATTTGTATCAAAGTATGAGAATTTTCTTGTTTGAGATGCTTTTACTTGCTTGTTTGTTATATATCTACCAGTGCTTTTACAAGGACAACTAAAGACTAAAGTTTTAACAATTTTGTCACATGGTATATTTGTATTGTCACATGGTATATTTGTGTGTTGCAAGGACAACTAAAGATTGTGTTGTAGTGATTAGTTTTAACAATTTTGTCATATGGTATATTTGTATTGTTGGAATGAACAATTACAATGCCAGAAAAGTTTATATTTGCATACTATCAATCTTAAACTCTTGTCATTCATTAGAAATATCATTAACGAAGAAAGTTACATTAACTATTTTTGATTAAATATCAATTAAATCAATTCCAACAACACAAATTACATTAACTACTTTGAAACCATATCGACCATGACTTGCTTCTGTCTTCGAAGAAAAGAAAGTTCATAATAAAAAGTCATAAGCAAATTACATTAAACTTTATGATAATATGTATAATATCTAGTACTTTATGAAGCATGTTATGTATTTTCATTTTATATAATATAGTACTTTATGATAATGCTGCGTAATTTCAAACCATATTAAAGATGGCAATCCTGTCATGATTCAATATATATCATGACATGTTCAATATGGTTTGAAATAATCCTACCGACCAACATGAGTGGCAGTCCAGATCACACGAGAAGAAGTAGAGAATGATTAAAATAGGAAGAAAATACATAACCAATCCTGTCATACTCACCGAATTCTCCTGTCATCTTTAATATGGTTTGAAATTATGCAACATTATCATAAAGTATTATATTATATAAAACGAAAACAAATAACATGCTTCATAAAGTACTAGATATTACACACATTATCATACAGTTTAATGTAATTTGCTTATGACTTTTTCTTGTGAACTTTCTTTTCTTCGAAGACAGAAGCAAGTCATGGTCAATATGGTCTCAAAGTAGTTAATGTAATTTGTGTTGTTGGAATTGGTTTGGTTGAATTGATATTTAGTCCAAAGTAGTTAATGTAATTTTCTTCGTTAATGATATTTTGCATATTTGTTTTTGCGCATTCATAGAATTTAACACAATCCTGTCATGATTCCATATATATCCTGACGGGTTCAATATGGACTAGTTTGGGTTAAATTGATATGACACAATCCTGTCATGATTACATATATATCATGACAGGTTCAATATGGTTTGAGATAATCCTACCGACCAGTATGAGTGTCGGTCCGTATCACATAGGAAGAAGAAGAGAATGATTAAAATAGGAAGAAAATGCATAACCATTTCCGTCATACTCACTGACCTGTCATGTCGTCTTTAATATGGTTTGAAATTATGCGACATTATCATAAAGTACTATATTACATAAAATGAAAATAAGTAACATGATTTATAAAGTACTAGATATTGGTATATTACACACATTATCATACAGTTTAGTGTAATTTGCTTATGACTTTTTCTTGTGAACTTTCTTTTCTTCGAAGACAGAAGCAAGTCATGGTCAATATGGTCTCAAAGTAGTTACTGTAATTTGTGTTGTTGGAATTGGTTTGGTTGAATTGATATTTAGTCGAAAGTAGTTAATGTAATTTTCTTCGTTAATGATATTTCGCATATTTGTTTTTGCGCATTCATAGAATTTAACACAATCCTATCATGATTCCATATATATCCTGACGGGTTCAATGTGGACTAGTTTGGGTTAAATTAATATGACACAATCCTGTCATGATTACATATATATCATGACAAGTTCAATATGGTTTGAGATAATCCTACCGACCAATATGAGTGTCGGTCCGTATCACATAGGAAGAAGAAGAGAATGATTAAAATAGGAAGAAAATGCATTACCATTTCCGTCATACTCACTGACCTGTCCTGTCGTCTTTAATATGGTTTGAAATTACGCGACATTATCATAAAGTACTATATTACATAAAATGAAAATAAGTAACATGCTTTATAAAGTACTAGATATTTGTATATTACACATATTACCATAAAGTTTAATGTAATTTGCTTATGACTTTTTTTGCGAGCTTTCTTTTTTCTTCGAAGACAGAAGCAAGTCATGGTCAATATGGTTTCAAAGTAGTTAACATAATTTGTGTGGTTGGAATTGGTTTGGTTGAATTGATATTTAGTCGAAAATAGTTAATGTAATTTTCTTCGTTAATGATATTTCAGATATTCGTGTTTGCGCATTCATAGAATTTAACACAATCCTGTCATGATTCCATATATATCATGACGGGTTCAATATGGACTAGTTTGGGTTAAATTGATATGACACAATCCTGTCATAATTCCATATATATCATGACAGATTCAATATGGTTTGAGATAATCCTACCGACCAATATGAGTGTCGGTCCGTATCACATAGGAAGAAGAAGAGAATGATTAAAATAGGAAGAAAATGCATTACCATTTCCGTCATACTCACTGACCTGTCCTGTCATCTTTAATATGGTTTGAATTTACGCGACATTATCATAAAGTACTATATTACATAAAATGAAAATAAGTAACATGCTTTATAAAGTGTTAGATATTTGTATATTACACATATTACCATAAAGTTTAATGTAATTTGCTTATGACTTTTTTTGCGAGCTTTCTTTTTTCTTCGAAGACAGAAGCAAGTCATGGTCAATATGGTTTCAAAGTAGTTAACATAATTTGTGTGGTTGGAATTGGTTTGGTTGAATTGATATTTAGTCGAAAATAGTTAATGTAATTTTTTTCGTTAATGATATTTCAGATATGCGTGTTCGCGCATTCATAGAATTTAACACAATCCTGTCATGATTCCATATATATCCTGACGGCTTCAATACAGACTAGTTTGGGTTAAATTGATATGATATAATCTTGTCATGATTTCATATATATCATGATAGGTTCAATATGGTTTGAAATAATCATGTCAAAGTTCTTTATATATCTTGTCAGGGAAGTACTTGTCATCGTAAATATCAGAAAATCCCCCATGTCAGTACTTTAACTGACATCCCACATCCCTCTTACATTCATTTTGTCATGCTTAACTGCCATGTAACTTCCATTTAACTGCCTTTTAAATGTTCCTTCCATTTTTAACACAATTGCCTAACTGTCATTTAATTGCTTAATTGTCATGTAACTTCCATTTAACTGCCTTTTAAATGCCATGTAACTTTCATTTAACTTGCACGCACATAACTGCCATTTATAAAGACCTTAACATCTTTATTGATCGAGTATGAAATGACACTTAAATGGTACGTATCCTGTCATGATATATAGGTAAGCTTGTCATGTATGCTTGGTGACTAGAACTTAACTACCATATGTTGTTTATAGGTATTATACATTTTGACAAAAAAACCCTATCACTTATATGTTGATATAATACATAAAGTTCTTTGATAATTAATTTGCTTAGTAGTTCATGCTTAGATTTCATTCTTTTGACATATGTTGTGTATAGGTAGAATGAATTTCATTGGTGACATTTATTTCGTTAAAATTGACAATAAAATTTTTAATGGATGACAAGAGTTTAATGTTGATAGTATGAAAGATATAAATTTCTCTAACATTTTAATTGCTCATTCCAACAGTATAAATATACCATGTGACAAAAATATAAACAACAGTGATAAGAAATATTCGTCCAATGATGATTCATGCAATTGTACCATGTGACAAAAATATAAAATTTTGCAGCTAAACCATATAATGAAATTAACCATCAAGAAAGCAAGTTTGAACAAGGCAGTTTTGGTCTTATTAGCATCCGGTTCATAAACCGGCTAGCAATACACAAACACAACCAACGGCACACCAAATCACAAGATTCAGGCATGCAAAATGTAAGGTGCAACATATTTACAAACACCCAGTTTGCTTCTCATTATCCAAAGAAAAAAGGAAAACAGGTGGTTTTCATAGTCGTCATCATCATCTTAGTAGCCTCCTTGAATGAAGGCGTTCAAGCGGTTCAACTCCTCCCTATGCTCGCTAACCACAGCACGAACCACGTCTCCAATGGACACCATACCTATCATGCCCTTGTCATTGATCACTGGGATGTGTCTAATGCGGTTATCTGCCATAGAAACACATAGTAGTTTCATATGTGTACAAGTTTGTTTTTCAAGCTAGATAAGTTGTTAGTGATAAAAACAAACCTGTCATCAACTGCATTGCCTTAAGAACCTTAGTGCTTGGCGACACTGTAATCAGCTTGTTCTGCAGTCACGGATTTGCAGAAGGTAATTTATTAGAAACATAGCTAACTAATAAGGATACATCTAAGTACAGCCAAATCACATATCAAAACAAACGTACCTCTTCAGTCATGATATCCCCAACCTTGGTTGATTTGGATGATCTTCCCTGCATTATGATCTTTCGAAGATAATCTGGAGTGCAGGAAGAACATGTATTAAAACAAGAGCCAAATGCTTCTAAATTATGGTCTTTCGAAGATAATCTGCTCCAACCTGCATTTTGACTTTCCATTAATGAAAGTGTCCGAAAAGCTGTTTTGAAGTTAAATGCAAGGTTCATGAATGGTGACAGGATAGTTCTCATTATATGACAGGATAGTTCTATATGCTTAATTACTTCATTAATGAAATTGTTCTAATTCACTAAAATTGTCCACCCTGAAAAATTGTGACAGGATAGTTATCATTATATGACAGGATAGTTCTAGATCCTTGGAGGTCAAATTCTAGAATAAAGACAATTGAAACTAGTGTGCTAGATACTTACGTGGACTCAGAGAGATCTTCTGGGAGGGACATAAGCCCCTTGATTCCACCACAAGCACTGTGTCCAATCACACCAATGTTCTCAACCTGTAACAATCATGATTTGATGCTGGTTCAACCAGATGCTTCTAACAACTAATTAGGAAATGTAGGATCTACAAGGCCATGTATATGTAGTGCACCTTGAGATGCAAGACGGCGTACTCAATGGCCGCTCCAACACCAGAGTACCTTGTCTGTTCAATACCAAAAACACAACTCAGCTGATTCTGACAGTGGATGATGAAAATTATGCTTAGTATACATATTTTAAAGCAAAGAAACATGTTAAATCATAGATGACTACCTGCTGCACTATTTTCATTTTGTGTTGGTGTAATATGGATTAGGAATTACTAGTATGAGCTGCAGATCCTACTGACAGGATGATGGTGTGCTGAATGGACGAACAATATCCAAGAATATGCTAATCAAGAGTTAAATCTAAACACAGACAAGAACAAGAGCTAGTCACTAACAAGAACACTTTCCCAGTTGGCGTCCAAGAACAAGTAAACAGCAAATAGCATAGATAAATATAGATGTAAGAAATATAAATAAGAGGCTTACTTCTATCTACTTGCAAATCAGTCTCAAGCTGCAGATTCAAAAATTCAAATAACTCCTCTGTAAGAATAACAAACAAATTCAACACAAGTGACCCTTTAACAAAAGGATATCCAATACAAAATGCCCTAGAACTGAGCATAAATCAAAGCAAGCCACCTCCATTACACCAACCTATAACAAATTATAGCCCAAATTCGAAAAATAAAACAAAATTAAACCTAGAATACAAGCTGGAAGGAGGACGAATTCATACCTTGCGCTCAGATATCGTCGGACGAAGCTCCTTGGTGAGAACCAATCATCCGACCTGAGCGCCACCGCCAATGGATAACTAATCGTAAACCCTCCCCCGCCAAACGCTCCAGACGGCGCCTCTCATGCCGGACTCCGGCTTGTACCAGATTTTTAGGTATTCTCTCCGCTTCGACCAGAGCTTGAAGGAGGCGGAAATGCCGAATACAAGGTGTGAGATGTTCGTCGACGGTGGAATCGGAGGGTCCAGAAGCTTCTCCGGCGGCGGAGGAGGCATGAGGGGGAGCGAATTCGTCTCTCCATCGGTCGCTCGTTGGATTGGGAGGCGATTTCGGAAGCGGCGGAAGATGAATTGAGGATTTGAGGAGATGGAGTCGTGAGAGGAGGCAGAAATTGTAGAAAAGCTGTAGAAAATTTGATAGGGCTCGTGCTTGAGATGAGAAATTTTAGGGTTCTAAATCAATTGAAAAGATAACCAGATAAAATTTTGAAAAATGAAAATTTTAGATTTTGAAATTTTAATCAAATTTTATTTAAGTTTAAATTTTTAAAATTGAAACTGTTTTATTATTTTATTGTTATGTTATATTTATTTTTTCAAAAGAAAAAAAAAATTCGGATTTTAGTGTATCTTTTTATTTGTGGGGTATAATTGCAAAAAACAAGGGAAAAAAAAGTCTTTGGGGGTAGATTTGCAAAAACCAAAAGGGGTAGGGTAGTTTTGCAAAGCCTATATGAAAATGGGATATTGAGTGCTATTTCCCTATATTAATGTGGGTTTCTAAGTGTCAACGTGATAATGATATACATTCAAAATAATATATGTTCATTTTTAGATTTTATAAAATATTATTGACATAAACTTATATATACACAACAGAAAACGTATCCATTTTTCAAAAACTCATACATGAACAGATAAAATCTTACACACTTTAAAATTAGTATAGGTTTTTGTATGCATGTAGTAAGTTTTTAATTCTATGCGTGATGAGTATATAAAATTTTACATGTATTTACATGAGTTTATCAATTATGCATGAGTTATTCTCACGTTTTCATGAGAAAAATCGTTACTTCATATATATGCGTTATTTTCACGTTTTCATGAGAAAAATTGTTCTCATATGATCCATTTTCCACGTATATAAAATAATATTTTTTTTAAAATGTGGGGCCTACGTTTGATCTCCCTTCAATAGACAAAACTCCAACAGAGGATGTGGATCAGCTACACTGTAAGCAGATGAGCATGCATATATGGGGCATGGGAATTGGATCCTCCTTGGCTTTTGCCATGCCTTTGGTGTGGGCCCATCCCCATTTCCACCACCAACTACGTATATTTTATGTGGAAAATTCTGGCAAATAATTGAGTCTGGTGGTATGAATTTACATATTGTTCGATCAGCACATTCAATAATTGATCTTTTTCTTTTTAAGTTCATCCCTATAATGTAAAATTATAAGTGGAGGTCGATTAAGGTAAACAAGGGGCAAAGAAAATGATACGGAGTACCATTTAACGTAGTCAAAATGTCAAATAAAGCTATACATAGTCGTGCCTTTTTTGGCTGCTTGGGTGGAAGTCATGCTGGATGGCTGCAATAATTTTTATAATAAAACAAAATAAAGAGCCCTTTTTATGATTATTTTCTTATAACAAGGTAAAGATCCTGACCCCATTGACTAGACATGCAAATCAACCGTGACGTCTTGCGCTGCATGAACACAACTTGAGCTTCTAGATAATCATTTGGCAATAAAGGTAGTAATATCCTCTTCTTTTTTATATTTTACTGAAATTTACTTATTATTATAATCCAATAATGAGATAGAGGATAAAAAGGAAAGAGTAGATAAGAAGATAATGAATGGGAAGAGATTTAGATAGCTGTGATTGGGCGGGCAGCTATGTAATGCAGTTGCCCTTTACATTGTTCTGAATTCTCACTACAGCTAGAGGTGTTCAACAATTCCTTTGACTAAAACCGTTCGAGGCCGGATTTGGTTTCGGTTCATGATTTCATAAAACCGTGAAGCTGGCAGTTCGAAGAGGTTCGGAACCGGCGGTTCCAAACCGTTTCAGAACCGTCAATTTCAAACCTATTAGCTAAGTGAATTTTCATAATAAAGGTAAGAGGACTACGCGGATTTTGATTTCTTTAATCCGAAAAGAACATGTAAGCAATTTAATTATATTCAAACCCTTTATTTTTTCAATTTTTTTCCCTTATAACTTTGTATAAAGATAAATACTTATTATATTTTTTAGTTTAAGAATATATTTTATAATTAAAATATAAAGATTAAATGATTAATGTTAATATTTTTTTATATTCAACTTTTTTTGGATATTTTTTATAAAAAAATATTAATTTTTATCCGGTTCGAATCCGAAACCGGCTCAAAACCGGCCGGAACCGCAACTGGAACCGGCAAAACCGGATAGACCCGGACTTGGTCGATTCCGATTTCGGTTCATGATTTTTTGGAACCAGAACCGTGAACATCTCTATCTACAGCCCAAATCCAGCCAATATAATCGCATTTAATTCACATATATATTTCGTGGCAATGGATCATGAATCAATAGATCAATAACCTATTATTTGAATTTTTGCCCATTATTTATCAAGTCAAATATTCATATGCAGGCAAGCTAGAGAGGTAAAGGCCCGTTTGGTATTATGACAGGAATTGGGTTAGAATCAAGAATCGGATTGGATATGTGAAATCGAATTGAGCTATTCTTCGAACATCTTGTTTGGTTAGATGCTGAAATCAAGTTAAGAGGCTTCCTGTGTGTATTTTTGGAAATGACTCATGACATAATAGCCTTTATATTTATGAAAATGACTCATTCCAAGAAATACCTCATGCCTAAACTTTTTAACTCATTCCATACATAAGGTATTGCACCAGAAGGGGCTAAAGGAATTTCAACCAAAAAAAAGAGTTATAGGAGTTAGGGTGTGCTAATTGCTAAATAAAGGGTAATATTAAATCTTATTAATGACACTATGCAAGAGTCACTAAAAGGCATCCAATTTGACAATTATTGGGAAATTTCGAAGTTTGTATCTGTAGCAGAAAACTTCATCTGCAGAAGTTGGGCATTGGGATTGTTCTTCAAGGGTGTAATACCTTGTAGTTGAGCTGGAAGGGCAAAACTGTACAAATACATCCTTGAAAGTAGTAGTACATCCTAAAAAAATAAACCTCGCCACTTTTCTTTAAAACTTGGCAAAATGAATCCTTGAAGATTCTCAGACTAGAAACTGCAGCAAGGTCAAATAATTTATACAGCCTCTATAAAATACTACTAAGAGCCTCAACCAAGGGGGTTTAAACTAAAAATAGCATCACGTGTCGTTTTATTATTGGAGTTGCGTCGTGCGTCCGATGAACGACACGTGACGCTTCAACAGACGGCCAATATTTATTTATGGTCATCTGTTATTTTTTTATAAAAAATATTTATTTTAAATTTTAATCATTAAAATAAAAAAAAAATCATAATTCTAGTTTCATTTTTCTCTATCCATAGACACCAATTTCGAATATATTTTGATATGTTTAATTTTTTTTATTGTATATTGTATATCATTAAATGAAAATAACTCATTTAAATATTATTTATAATGATTTAAAATATAAATATATATTAATTTCATTTCTTAACATTAAAATGACATTGTGAGAAAACTTTAATATAAATATATATTGGATTAAAAAACCCCTCCATTAAAATACTCTTTTAAATTGGGACTTAAATTGAGGCTTAGAGTCAAAAAAAACCTCATTTAAGCCCCCTAGTTTAAGCCTCCCATGAGTGATGCTCTAAGTCACCATCTTATACTATGAAATGCAGGTGAACATAGCCAGCTGATGTCCCGGGAGAACCACTTTTTAGAGCATCTTATTTTCTGCTATTTGTGTTGGAAGATTCTTGTACTGTCGCCTCACAATCTCGGTCCATGTGGGTTTTCCGAGCTGGGGCAGCTACTCTGAGCTCAGCAGAACAAACTTCGAACTGTCAAGATTTCAGTAACATCTTCTATGAGTTCTGATTCTTCTATGATTTCCAATGGAAATCACTCATAATCATCTGAGACCGAAAGGCTGCGGTGCAACAAGGGAATCATTGAGTAAGCACAAGAGTTCTGCATTTGCTTATTAGCTGAAATGGAGTTCTCTGATTTGTCATGCTCCTCATCAGATTGGCTGACCCCGGAATCAAGCGAACTGAATTCAACACTTTCATGTTTTGACAAGATGTGTGACTCGCTGTTCTTCCTCGAATGATGATGCTCGGACCCACCGACTTCGTACGTTATCTCTTCAAAACGGCCGTGCATTGCAGCGCCACAGCCGTTTGAGCAAGGAAAGAAGCCGGGCACACCAGAGTTGTTCGAAAGGAAGTCCATAAACGAGCCGATGGAGGTGTGATTTGACGCGCAGCTTTGACAGAGTTTCATGTTTGCAAATCTCGGGGTTTCCTCAATCCCGAGCCCAGGTTGCCACTCGGGTACCAAACGGAAGATTTCCCCGTCGATCATGTCAGCTATGTGGGTTACGTCTTGGTCGGTTATATCCAGCTCTCCTACCATTTCTGTTGCAACGCTCAACGCTGTATCCATCTCAACATCAAAAGGGAAATAGATGTTTCGAATCCGACCTGCAATATAATTGAAGGTTTTATTTGCTGATTCATTGTGTCAAAACTTCAGCTTCTTGAAAGCAAACATACCTTCTTTATCAGCAATTCTGAGCCTCAGAAAGACGCTTCCATCGGCACTTTTCTTTCCCTTGATGTTTATGTCAAGGTTTGGAGAATCGTCGTCTTCATCGTGATGCTCAAATAGATCAATACCGGTGGCTTCAACATCCAGGTGATAGTACCCCAACTCGTTGTTGTGTTGTTCATACTCACTTCCAGTGCAGTACCCGTTCAGATAGGACCAGTCAATGGCGTTGGGATCAACGAACGGATGCCTAATAAGAGGGCGTCTATCGTCGAATTCTCTCTGGCAAACGATCGATCTCAAATCATATTCGAAATCATCATCGATTCGGAGGAAAGGGTCATTTAGAAGCTCTCTCGCTGATAGCCTACACGACGCTGTCGCCAGACACTTCTCAATAAACTGCCTCACCTCGGGATCCTTGACTTTGTACAAAGCATCAGGCTTTTTCCCCTAAAAATGGAATCATGTTATAATGCAGGAATGACAATTTCATGTCAGAGAAGAGGAAAAGAGAGAGGGGGGAATTAGTTTTTACAGAGATCACTTTCTTGTAGATCTGAGCAGGATTGCTGCACTCACTATATGGATATTCAAAAGTGACCATTTCCAGAATACACATCCCAAATGAGTAAATGTCAACTAACTCATTATATTCCTCTTCATAGACTTCTGGGGCCATAAACTCTGGTGTACCTGAATTTACAGCACACCCAAAAAAGGCTTCACAATCATCAAAAGGCCCCCAAAAAAAGGTAAGAAGATGCTCCATGCCTCCATTACTAACAATAAAATAGAAGTCCTCAAAAATCAAGCAGTCAGATTACAGGTATATCCTATTATTATCACTCCAATACTTACCCAATCAAACTAGACAAACAAAAATGCAATCCTATAGCAGAATCAGATGAAGCATACCAACACAATGAGCGGCATGAGATTTGCGGAGGATGGCGGCGAGGCCAAGATCTCCAATCTTAACTTCGCCTTGATTCCCATTAACAAATATGTTATCACACTTGAGATCTCTGTGAATAACTGGTGGGTCATGGCTATGAAGATAGAGTAGCCCTTTCAATATCTGCCTACACCAAAGCTTCACAGCCCTGATATTGACCCTTTTGTGTTTAAGCCTATACCTATCCACAACCCACAAAAGAACACCATTTTAGAACCCCACCAAAATCTCCAACAAACCCAAATCATAATAGCAAGTAAAACAAATCAAGACACTAAAAATCATGAGCACTTACTGCCTAAGAGTCCCAGAGGTGAACATTTCTGTGACAAAATTGATATTCCTCTTTGAAGTGTCAACCCAAGAGGTGTAGAACTTCATGATGTTCTTGTGCTTCAGTGTCTTGAGAAGATGAATCTCACTGTAAAGTCTCTCAAGATCTTCAGGGCTTTGTAGGAAATCATAGAGTTTCACTTGGTTCCAAGCAACTTCTATGCCCTCATACTCATCAAATGCCTTGTACCTGCAATTAATTCCCAACCCGGAACAAGATTAATCGCGAATCTAACATCTACCCATTACAAGATTACAGATTCTATGAATACCCAAAAAGAGAAATTAACAATCTAGTGAAGATCTAATTTAACGAGTATAGAAATGGTAGTTCCAGATTCATACACTATTTTTGAAGCTCCTTTGCCGAGGATTTCATTGTACTGCAAAAAAGAAACAAATTGAACCCAAATCAAATCAGAAAACTTGACAGAATAAACAACAATAAAATTAACAGAATTGGAGAGTTTCTCTACCCTTCCATATCTCCCAGCAGGATCAACTTCAACAAACTCGGAGTAATCTGGTTCAAGATGAGCGAGACCACTCATTTCTTCAGCTTTTTTCTAACCCTTCTTCCTCTGTTTTTTTATACCGTTTCCTTTGTTTTTGTTTCCGTTTTCCCCCAATTTTATCTGCCTTTCTGGGCTCTTTAGAACCAACAAAAAAATCCCTTCTTTTTCCCCTTCACTTTAACGAAGATGAAAAAAGTTGAGCAATCATTCAACCATGTGAGCAGTGGGAGAAACAGGTAGAAGAAGAAGAACTAGTTCATCAAAACACAAGCCTCTCTTTTATTATGTACAGGAAGAGAAATGGATAGGCAAAAGGGAGAGATTTGGGTTTGGTTTTTGCTGTGAAGTTGCTGGGTTTCTAAAATATCGTCAAAGAAATGCTACTGCTCGTGTCTTTCCTAATTCTACTCCCCTGCTTCGCTTCCTAGTTTCCTTCAATCAAGCCCAGATGAGATCCGACGGTCCAGAATGGATGATGACGAAGAAAAAGAAAAATATGGAAAAGATAGGTGGGGACTGGGGACCATTCTAAAATATGTTGGGCTTCAAGTTCCAGATCTGCATCTGCGACTCTTCTGGACCCCATCTTGCTCAATTATTTCCTTTTTTCATTTATCATCATCGTTTATAATCAATTTCATAAATGATAAATTGATAATGGCTCTTCTCCCCTTTATGATGATTATTTCTGGTACTACTACTTTCTCTTAGCTTTTTTATATTTTTATTATTAAATTATCATTCTGAATCTAATATATTTAATTAATTTTTTTGTAATAATGATAATGATATTTGGGCAGTAAATAAACAACATAATATCAACATTTTGCTGTTACATTAGATGATTGTGTTGTAATATCCAAACATGTTTTCTTATATAGCTCTCAAAATTTGATCTGACTTGTAAACTCGATCCGCATTTTTTGGGTTGAGATCCAATCCGAAAAGTATTGGGTCACAAGTGATCCGACCCGTTCAACCCAAAAATTTATGGATTAGGTCATTGACTCGTTTGGTCAATACAAATGTGTTTATATTTTATATCTTAAATATTATATTAATTATTAAAATATTATATAATAATAATTTTTTAGTTTATTATTTTAATATTCATTTTATAAAATTTTGACAATGCGCGACCCGAACTCGTATCTGACCCGCAACGACCCGACTCGCAACCAACCCGCAAATTTTAACTCACAATCGATCCGACCCGATACGCTTAAACCCGAATCCGACTCGTTTAACCCATCTATTTTCTTAGGATTCCCTTTGTCCTTCGTAATTGATTATGTTTTTCTTTGTTTTATCCGGGGAGGTGCGATTAATTATGTTTTTTTTTTGTGCTTGATTATTTATGTTTGTTGATATTACTTCTTATCTATATGTTAGGCACCAATTTCTGTTCTGTATTTATTATATCCCTTAACTTTCTTTGTACCTACCATTTTTTGTAATCTTGTTCGTCTATCAATTGCGTGTTTGTTTTTTCATCTTCAAGTTTGGCCTATGAGAGATTCTATGATGTGAAAGTCCGTGGACTCATAGACTGGGGGTCGTGCGGACACGAGCGCATAAGCGCAGATTAAACCCAATACATAAGCCCAGTGAAGTTTTATCCTAAAATCAATTGACAATAGGAGGAGTAACTCATCAAGCTTATATACTAGGCAATTTATGTCTCAACTTTAGATATGAGACGCTATATTCCAACACGTCCGTTGCACTTACGGGCGGGCAATTGGCCTGGCCCAGTTGACACTTGGACAAACGGATGTGGGTGGCATCTCAATCTCTTTATAGCCAGACTCAATCAACCCAAGAAAGGGGTCCAGGACCAAACCAGCTCTGATACCATGTGAAAGTCCGTGGGCCCATAGACTGGGGGTCGTGCGGACACGTGCGGACAATAGGAGGAGTAGCCCATCAAACTTATATATTAGGCAATTTATGTCCCAACTTTAGATATGGGACGCTATATTCCAACTCCAAATCAGATTCAGCTTCAGCTTGAATAAATTCTCAGTTGCCGAACAAAGCCTTAGAACTACAACATCATAACTCTTTTGTTTGGCAGTTTTGATGTTGCTGAATTCCTTACATTTTAATCCACAGTTTATAATTTATAAATTTTTAGCAGAAAAAAAAGACAGTGTGAGCGGGAGTATTAAAAAATAAAATATTATGCTGACCAAAAAAAATAAATGATCAAGCTCAATTATAGATAATGGTGACATATATATTTCTTTTTTACAAGAGTTACGGATCGGATTAACGCAAAAGTAAGTTGCTTTTCATAAGGACAAAAAATTTAATCAAATTTGAGCATAGCTAATTGGAATATAAAATTTTGACCAAATTTTTTTTGGAAATATATATAAAATTATTTTCTTCAACGGAACATAAAGGAATTTGATACCATCATAAAAATTTAATCAAATTTGAACATAAAAGCTATTTAGGAATGTAAAGTTACTTTCTTTTATTTTCTTCAACATAAATTTGATACCATCATAGAAGAAATTAATTAAATTTGAACATAAAAGCTAATCAACCATATTATGCAAAACTATAATCTCTAAAAGGTCATATATTGCCTCCAGAATAAGTCACGTCATATTTGTCACGTGTTATTAGCATAATTTTTCATGTAAATTTATATTATTTTCAAAATTTAACTCATATCTTAATCCTTCCTAATTTCAACAACATGACTATAATGAAAATATTATCAAAATATTACTAGATCTTCCTATAATATTTTTTTAATTTAAATCTCTAAAATATATAAATAAAAGTATAAATAAACTAAGATTAATCACTTATCAAATATATAAAAACAAAATTTGTCATTACTTAATTAGAGATAACTCAACCTTCAAATATTAATATCATTTTATATTTAAGAAACAAGTTTCTTAAAGTGGTTGCAAATAAGAGCATAATTATGATATAAATTTAAATTTAATTAGAGTTAAAGTTTGAGTTATGTTTGTTAATTAAGTTCACATAATTTTCACAACTTGTATTACGACGACTCATATATATTGATCACGATTTTTAAAAGAGAAATATATAAAAGATTTTTAATTTTTTTATAACACAAATTTATTAGTATATTCTATTCACTTACAAACACATTTTAAATATCATTTTTACTCTTTGTAACTTATTTATTTTTATTTTCGTTAGAAGTGTGATAACTCATTATACATTATATATCTGACATATATAGGACACGAGAACTGAACTATACGTACAAGACACGAAAATAAAATAGTTGGTTTATTGAAGATGAAACCTCGATTCGATCTGCACATTAAGGGTCTGTTTGGATAGATCGGTACATTAAATTATATTATTTTATATTAAATTATCAATTTAATACAAGATAATGCAATTTAATATATTCTATCGGTCTATCCAAACAGACCCTAACTTGTGATTTTGTTTTAAAAAGTTCCTTCTCTATATATACCGTTATAAAAAAAAATGATATTTAAAAATTGCATAAAAGAGTGCGTCATTATCACTGCAAGGTGGAAATAGTATATGGTCGTGGTACGGAAACGTTACGTGTGATGCAGGGAAGAAAAAATGGAAACCTTCAACTGGGTCCCACCATTTTATCAAAATCTTTTTGCCAATTATCGTTTTCCTTTTGCCGCTTTCTTCATATTTCTCTCTTTTGGATAGAATATTCTAATAAGTAGTGCATATTTTATTTCAGATAAAAGTGTAACTTTTAGGTAAATAAAATTCAGGTTTTGTTTGGTAATTTGCATATAAAGATTTTATTATTTATTAATATTTGTTTATTTATATTTTTATATTATTTAAAATTAAAATTCTAAAACAATTTTTTTAATAAAATATATATTATAAATAAAAAAAATTATAAAATATTATCAACAAGCCTAAATTACGTCGAGGGTTGAAAAACACCTCCCTTGAAAAATCCTTTTATACATGAAACTAAGTCCTAATCTATATATCTATATATATCTATACTAAAAAAGATATTTAAATCTTATGTGTCGTCACCACGTTCAATTTACCTATGTGTCATTGTCCATTCAACCATAATCCGTTACATCATCCATTATTTTAGAAAAAATTACAATAGTCTGTCCAATTTAATTATATATAAAACTTATTTAATCAAATAAATTTATTAAAAAAATCCAATCAACATAAATTCCTAAAAGATATTATAAAAATTAATTCTTTGATAGATTTATTAGTTAAATTTATCAGTTGATGAGATTATGTAACACCCCCAAATCGTAACCCATTTGAAAAGGTATTACCGCCAGTGACCTCGGTGTTCCTTACCGAAGCCACCCAAGGCTTTACCGGAAATACACAAATCATGAAATACAAATGATATAAAATCATTGTAATATTTAATTAAATCATGAATCCCGAGATTACATCCCAATCCCAAATAGGACAAATACAGAGTAAATAAGTACAGCGGAAGTCTTTTAAATATATTACAAACAAGGATCTTGACCACAATGGTCATCTCCCAAAGATCTCAAACTAATTAAAAGAAATTATTAACACATCCAAAACATTTAAAAACCACCGTCGTCTTCATAGTCATTCTAATCTCTTCAATTACACTCAATCTGATGTGCCGAATCGAACGGATGACACCAGCCCACATGCAGAGAACAATGTTCGTGGGTTAGTCTACTGAATAGACTAGCAAGGGTACAAAGCAGAAGGTTCGAGTAGTCGTATTAGGTTAGACTCATCGTTTCTCGAATAACAGCCGATAACGATAGTCAACCTTCATACTTCTACTGGAATGAATATATATCCAAAAGATATGATCAAGAGAAGACTCCAATTGAACTGAGTCTTATGGGAAAATCCAAGAGAAGACTCCAAAGGAACGAGTCTTATCGGAAGCATGACAATGTCTGGAACATTAAAGAATCATATAACAATGATTTAAAAACTGACTGAGATGCTTCGGTTCACAACCAACCTCACCGCTTACAGCGAATCCAGATTGGAAAGAGAACGTACTACATTCAAGTCGAGACGAGCTTTCCTAGCTGCACTATTTACTTAGATGCACTACTCGCCGAAGGTTTATTAATCATGTGCTCTCGGGCACTTATCTTATTTAATTCCAAAACGCTCATTCACGTTTCAAGCTTTTAAATATATATGCCCTGTCACGCAAGACATATATCTAAGGAATGAACCTCGCAGAGTCCAAACCCCTGGATTATATCGAAAGAATGGACCTCGCAGAGTCCAAACTTCTACTATCGATGGGTCTTGCTTGCCCTTAAAAAGAATGAACCTCTCAGAGTCCAAACTTTTACTATCGCAGGGTCTTAATCGCCCTTTACAATTATAAAGAAACGCGCATGGAACTCTCAGGATTCAGGCGTTCCTACGAATACTCGTGCTAACTAACAGTCATAGCACAATAATAATTTAGGATAAATCCACATAAAGGCCCGAAAGACGATCATCAATAATAGCGTCGTTCTAGCAGATATACAACCTATTATATGATTTTCCAAAACAGTTTATAAAACCTTTTCCAGACATGAACAATAATCAATCCAAATTAATTAACAATTAAGCAATTGATAATTAATAGAAATATGGAATGATAAACAAGAGCGAACCGCCACTTGCCTTAGATCTGACGAAGGCTGACGAACTCTAAAGACGATGGTCCCGGGGTCTGATCAGGGACAGATCTCGGATCTCAAATCCTTTTGGAACGACCCATAACAAGACTCTAAATTAGATTCAATATCTACATATATGAATCTAAAATAATGAAGATCAAAGGGTCTAAGAAAGCCAAGTCTCAACCAAGCCAACACCCAAGACACACACACACACACACAACACGAACCACGCCTGCCGCGGGTGCGGTCGTGGTCTGTCGCGGGGTGCGGTGCATGGACAGGGGCAGAATTCAGCAAGGTTCGAGAGGGGTTTCCTTACCAAATTCGATCGATTCCACTTCGATTCGATCTTTGTTTGGCTTCCCACCCTCTTAAGTTACACACCACCTCAAGGAATCACCTTTCGGCTGATCGAAACGAGGCTCGAAGTTGCTCTCAAACCGAGCTCAAAACCAGTCCAACAATGGAGTTTTGATAGAGGAAGAAGATGGTGAAGAAGCTGTCTTCGAGCTCAATTTTCGTCCACCTCTCCTCTATATAAAGCTCCTCCAAGGCTTCTACCTTCTTAAGCTACAAACCAACTCCAAGGATCCACTTCAACAACTCAGAACGAAGCTTGAATCTGCTCACGAACAGAGCTTGAAGTTCAACAAAAACCAGGATTTATGACAGAAGGGAGGAAGAAGATGGTGATGAGGCTTACTTCTGGCCTCTCCTCAGCCTCTCTCTCTCCTTATATAGGCCAACCAAGACGTCTACAAGCAAGCCACGCATGCATAGAGGTGGCACAACCAGAAGAAGAACCGTGGGGAGCAAGGATCGGCCAAGCATGACGCGGACAAAACCTTATCGCGATGACGACGACAGTGACGTCTACCGTGGGGTGCGGCACTCTTCTCACCGCGGGGTGCGGTAGTGCCCATCAGGAAATCGTCTTGACTTTTACGGGGCCGTTCTCTCAGCTCCGAACTCCAAATGAGGTGATTCCAAATCGATGAGTTAGATCTAGAAGTCTATTTTAATCCTTACAAATTTCACATCGTATGGATTATGGAATCAAGAGTTATGACGATTTTGCTACAAGGTCGCAATTGTATGACCGAGGAAAGTATGGGTACGGGTTCTTTTAACCCCGGGTTAAATATATTCGTACCCGAATATCCTTTTAGCCCGAAAATACTTTAAATGTATTTTATATAGCTCAAAAAAATATTACAGAGATCAAATATTATACAGAATGTCTGTACTTCCCTGTATTTAATCTGACTCGCAACATGGGCTTAAGAAAGTTCAAAATTTACCCATAAAAATGAGGGATATTACAGATTATTTAATCTCTCTATATATTAAAGTAGAAGCCTAAATTTTATGTATCAGTATCACATTTAATTCGTCAACATGTCATCATTCATCCAACTATTATACGCCACATCATTTTGCTTTTTAAAAAATAGAAGCTCCGATTTAATTATGCTTATATTCTATAATTGTAAAAATTGGATTAAGCTAAATAAATAAAAATAAAACTAAGTTATATTATATACGGCCAACCACATTTTGATCTTGATTTATAAAACAATAACTCTTTGTAATTTTAATGGAACTAATTACTTATCAATTGAATTGGATATAAACTTATTATTTAACCTAAAGTCCTAAGTCCTAACCCAATTTTGAATTTTATTAACAATTTAGTCAATTTGATTTTAATGTTAAAAATCATATATTATAAATAAATATGGGTCCTATTTTTTTATATTCCGTTTATTAGTTATATATTTAGAAACAAAATCTATGTGTTTAGTTTTATAGCATTAGGAAACCTATATTTAATTTAGTTTAATCTACTAAGTTAATTTATATTATATCTTAAAGATTTAGTTTGCATGATTTAATATATAAAATTTAATATAATCAACAAAATCATATGATTTATTTGTATTCTAAATATTTTATATGCAATAGAAAATCAAATCCAATTGGCTTAGGAATTTAAATATGATTTAGTTTGCATGATTTAGTTTAGTTTAATTCATTTTGATGCCCCTGAGTTTAGAGTTATTTCTATTGGTATCCTACAACTAAGTTTTTTTTTCAGTTGGTGCTCATAAAGTTTGGGTTTGTTTGTTTCGTAACCAAACTTTTTCATATTCTCACAATTCCGGTTCAAATTGATTAAATCCAAGTCCACCATTGTGTTTCTCGCCCTCAAATTAGTTAGATTTGACTCCTAAAATTAACAAGTCCATGTCCAAACCATGTCGATTTGACCTCCAAAGCAACAACTCATTTTTTACCTTAAGAATTTAAATTTGGATGGTTCGGGTATGGATTTGATTGTATTAGGAGTCAAATCCTACTAAACTGATGGTAATAAACATAATGGTGAGCTTGAATTTAATCAATTCGAGCTGAAATGATACATATATGGAAAGTTCGGTTATGAAGCAAACAAACCAAAATCTTTGTGGTATCAACCGGAAAAAACTTAATCGTGAGACACCAACAGAAATAACCCTAAACTCATGAGCACCAACATAAATTTCTCAATTTTCAAAAGCCTGAATCTACCACTTTAGTGAAAATAGTCATGACAATTGTATGTGTAACTTAATTTAGTAATTTGGTATTATTGATCATTTTTTTATATTCTTGCTATCTTTTCCATAAGAAATAACCAAACTCATAAATAAGATAATAACAAATACATAAGCTAGAGCAATCAAAATATGGTTAACTCAAGATTTATTTTACAACGTGCTAAATTTATTACAAGTGATGATATATGATATCAATTTTATAATTGTATAATTACGCAAGTTATGTAGATTTAGGATCAGATGAAAAGTTTGCTTACCGTATAAAATACGAAGCTTTTGTGTTCATAGAATCAACTTCATCGAACCACGTATATTTTTCCCGTGTCACTTGTATCTCACCTTTATTTGGGGTATTTTTGGTAATTCACATTGTTTTAAAGGCATCTTCTTTGTTTCTCTTCTTTCCACACCTTCTGAGTTTTTTTGCAAGTGAGATCTCATGGTTGGAGATTTCTCTAACCTTCTTTCATTTAATCCGATCTTTTTTTTCTATCTCATCCTCTTCTACTCGTTTGTTTAACATTCATCTTCTACTCGTTTATTTATTTTTAATTAATATAACAAATATATATAATAAAAAAAATCTAATCTAAAATTACTTACCATTTTCTTATTAATAGTATTAAATAATTAGTTTAGAGAATAAAAAAAATCAAAAATATACTTGAGAATGACCAATCGAACCGCCCGCGGGCCGGCCCGGATTTGCGGGCGGGTCCGGTTAAGGATTATGGCCCGAAACGGGCCGGACCCGAACCCGGCCCGCTTAAACGGGCCGTAAAAATGGGTCCGGCCCGGACCCGTATTTGATCAACTCTAACGATATATAACCCAGATACTCTCACTGAAGTGAAAGAAGAGATATGAGACAAGAGAAGACTCCAAAGAAATGAGTCTTATGGAAAATTAATGAATTTGTTTGGGAACGCTATAATTCACATAAAGTTTGAAAACCGACCTTGATTATTTGGGTCCACGACCAACCTCACCGCATAATGCGAATCCAGATTGAAAAGAGGACTTACTTTAATTCAAGAGTCTGTGCGGGTTTCACATTGTACTTCTCGCCCGAAGGTATATATTAATTATGTACAACAAGACACTTATCTTATTTAATTTCAAAACGTGCATTAACGTTGAAGCTTTTAATTTTCACAACAGATCTCACAATGAGATATAGAATGAGAATAAATCCTGATGATTGAGAATAAATCCCGAAGATTGGCACTAACTAAGTGCACCACCACCTATATTCGGATAGGGGTAGATCATGACCAAAAGCATTAGGGCATTTAACCTCCTAACACAAAGTTATAAATAAACGACTAAACCTCACAAGGAAATAACGTTCCTACAAATACTCGTGCTAAACTAGCATTTATATGTCCACACCAATGCACAACAAGTCCACACCAATTATAACTAATAATAATAATATATATAAGGGTCGTAGCTAGCATATTATATAACCTAATAATAAGGTTCAATTAATCACATAAGTTCCCAAACAAGAAGAGAATTATTTATCACAACTTAATAGCACAACCGATTCATTGACAATTAAGATAAAAATGGAATAAATATGCAAGAGCGAACCGCCACTTGCTTTGAATCACGGAGAGATGAACGGTATCACGGGGATGGTTGTTTCCGAGTAGCAACTTGAATCCCTACTCTATTTCCGTTCCAGAAGCGAATCCGAGACGTACCCAAATTACACACAAAATAAATTATAATTAGATAATTTATTTAAAACTGAATTTTGAAGGTTATATGTCTCAAGATTTAAATTCAATTATTTTATCTCCAATTAATTCAATTCTCAAGGCTAAATCGGTAAGATGATTATCTATACGATTAAACTTCAATTAATCACATATTCTAAATAATCTTTTTATAAATAAATAAATCTCAAAATTTATTTATTAGTCTAGAAATTTCACTCCAAAATATTATCCCAATGAAAAGTTAATATTTTAACCATTCATAGTCTAAGATAATACCCAAAATATGTTTAATTAATTTAATTTTAAATTTATTAAAATTAGATTAATTCCATCTTATTATTCAGTAATTAAATTAGTTTATTTAACCTTAATTAAGCCAAATAATAACAAAGAATATATATAAAAAAAAAATCGACAAGGGCCGAAATTACCCAAGTCGCGCGGTGGAGACGTGGCGGAGATCGGCAGAATTGGAGGCCCGGAGGTGGTTTTACGGCAGAGGGGCCTTAAGGATCGGCAGAATTGCAAGGGTGAAGCTCCAACGAACTCGAATTTTGATGAAGAACACCGTCGTCGGATTTTAGGGTTCGTGAGGAAGGTTTGCGAAATTGGACGCCAAAATGACTTCGATCGGGGGAGTATTTATAAGGGTTTGAAATATATTTGAGAGAAATCCACAATGGGATCAAATTTGGCTAAAAACGATTACGAATTGATCCCGATTTGTCCAATTTACGGATGGTGCCAACCGAGTATTTTTCTTGCCTTATTTGCTCAAATTCGATCTTATTTTTGATCGTTTACTTTCGATTCCACTTGGGTGATGTGCGTTTGATCCTCATTTAAAAATCACAATGTCTAATTGCTCAAATAGAGCCAAAACGAGGCCGGATTTTATGGCCAACCGCCATTGATGAGCAAGAAAGCTCGGCTGGGCACTTTGGAGAAGGTGATGAACAGTGCCCATCCCACTTTTGGCATATTTACACTTTTGGCCCCAACTTTTCAAGTTTAGGTAAAAATGCCCTTAAAAATTCCTCAAACTTAATTATTTTAATAATTCTATTTTTATAATATTATTTTAGCCCAAAATTAATATTATAAAAATTAATTTAGGCTAAAATAAACTTAACTTAGGCTAAGGTAAGCTTAAATTAAATTCCTATGATTTTAACCATATTTGAATCATTTAACAAAATTTGTTAAACTTGATCTAAATATTCTAGGTTAAATTTATATTTTTATTTAAATTTAGAATCCACATAATATTAACAATAAATTTAAATAACTTCACAACTTTAAAGTTGTACAACTTATATTAAGAATCTTTATTTCATTTATATTTTTGGAATTATGAAATAAATACCAAAAATTCATTTGTTAGAAATAGAGTTGGGTAAATTACATAAATACACTTACTAAAATTGAGGGTTATTACAGACATGTTAGATATGGACTCTTACGTATGTATCGTTCATTAAGTGTGAAATATTAGATATGAGCCTTAGATTAATATATGAACATTGATATTTTAGCTATGAACCCTTACGTTTATATTGTTCCTACAGTATGAAAATAAATATGAATATTAAGGCAATATATATGAACTTGAAAATGATACATGTGAATCCAATTTTGTACGATGTTCTATAAATGATCCACATAAATATGAAAATATAGTAAGAAAAATCATATGAACTTGAACATTTTTAAGTGAGCATCAATATAATTTGTTTGATTTATAAATATATTGTTTTTCTTGTCTATTTTTAAATATTAATACTACGTTAAAAATGCAAAATGCTATGAAAAAGAATATGACACAAATATATTTTTTGTTACAAATTAAAAATTAATAAAACTAAAAAAAAGATATTGAGTGAGATACAAACTACAAAATAAGAGGTTGAGTGAAAAGTTGGGAAAAGGGACGGAGAACACTCTATGATAAAAGATGAGAGAAGGTAAAACATTGGATACAATGCTTTATTAATTAATGTGAAGAAAGAAGAAGATGAAAGTAAAAAGAAAAGCGATGGTATTTTTGACAGTGTACAACTTTTTGAATTTAATTACAGAAATGTCATTATTGATGTGGACATGAGAGCGAGTGCTTGTTTCTGTAATTATCTTCCATTGTTAATCCAATATGTCCATCTCTACTATCTGACAGTTATAATGGCTTCGTATTTTTTATTATAAGGACAAGATGTACCAGAACCTGCCTCAAGTCATGTATACATGATAACTTTTTCTATAAAATAGCATAGATCGATATTATTAAATATATTTAAGACTTGATCGTGGTTTTTTAAACAATTAGAATAGTGCGTATATCTCACCTTATTCATTCCTAATTAATTATTTATTTATTATAAGCATATTGTTAGATATTTAAAAGTGATCCTACCAAATATTTAAATTTGAATCAATTCATACCTACTTAATTTTATTTTTAAAAAATGTATTCTAACAACAACTATTTTTCATAAATTCATCAACTTTGCTAATCGATCTTTTTTAATATTTTTTTTAAAAAATACCACCTTTAATTTGATTAGATAACCAGAATTTGAATTCAATTATCCACTAAAAATCTTAAATAAAGTTTTATATACTTAAGCGACTACGTATTATCAAACTTAACAAATTTTAGTAAGAGCCTCATTTACATCAATTAAGCTTATAATTGATCTTAGTTTTTGTTGAAAAAAAATAATCAAACAACTTTATAAATGTCATTCTTATTTTCGACAAATATTAATCAAGTAATAGCAAAATAAATCACCGTATGATAATAAAAACAAAATTGAGGAATTAGTTTTAGCAAATTTGGAACATACTTAACTAAAATGGTTTATACCATAACCTATAATAAATTATTTTATATTATAATATGGAAAAAATTATGAATATATATTAATCAGTGGAAATAGCTAGAATGAACATACTTATCTAAAAAGATTCCATGAGAAAAAAAAATCATTATTCAAATGTTTTCTGAAGATATCTGATTTATATTTAACATATAATTTTGGCTAGAATATCTATGATGATATTTTTCAATTATTATTGTCTTTTTATGACATGTTTTATGAACATTAATATATAAAAATAACCATGTTTTAGTATTATAAAACGTATTTGACTTAAATATCACATTATTAAAAATATTTATTAAATCCAATCTCGTGCTTTATTATGCTAGTTAACTTCAAATTTGATAATCATGGGATTTTTTTATTGAATTCATGAAATAATCTCAGTGATCGTACAATGCTGTGTGATTCCAAAGCCCAACAGTCCATGGATGTCAGAATAAAGTGATTCGAAACTTTAAAGAGTCTAGTTTCATCCCTCCAAATTTTACACAGAACGAATGAGTGAATCGAAAGTTGTACTGATTCAAAAATTGTCGCCGGATTTTTCTCTAAATTTGATCCTGACTTTGGAAAAGTCGTTCTTATTGTACGTATGTCGGAATGGAGTGATTCCAAAGCCCACAGAAACTTTGAAAAATCTAGTTTGATCCTTACAAATTTCATGCAGAACGGACAAGTGAATCGAAAGTTGTACTGATTGAAAAATTATGTCGCCGTATTTTTCTCTGAATTTGACCCCGACTTTGAAGAAGTCGTTCTTGTGGCAGATGTCGGAATGGAGTGATTCCAAAGCCCACAGAAACTTTGAAGAGTCTAGTTTGATCCCTCCAAATTTTACGCAGAACAGACAAGCGAATCAAAAGTTGTACTGATTCGGAAATTTTGTCGTAAGACAAATCCGAGAAGGAATCCATCTTTCCGGGTGCGTTCCTGCCTTCCTGGCGATTCATCGTCGCCTTTGTTTCCCACAGACGGCGCCAAATGTGGTAGCATCAATGGAACCGGCAACGATAGATCTTCTAAGAGTCCGATCAACGAACAAAATCTGCACCCAAAAAACGAGTCAACGGGAGGGCCGGATCATCCCTCCGACGCTCAAGTCAGATAAAGAGAACCACCAATTCTCCCTAAGCTATTAATTGCTCTCTAATGGAGACTGCCTTCAAGAAAAAAACGTAGAAAGAGACTAAGAGAAGTTATGTTTTAATGTATTAAATATCTGAGCTTGTCTTGTGAACTTCCTCATGGGCCGATCACTTAATAGGCCTATCAATTGTATCTGAATTACTAAAAGCTACATAATTAATATAAAATAACCAATTTATCTATTTTTTTGTTTATAATTAATTATTTTTTAATTAAAAAAATAACCAAACATAATAGTTTAGAAAAGATATATTTTCTCTCGTCAATAAATAAGAGTAACTTTATAATGTAATGTATATAATAACCAAAGAAACTCCTTGTGAAGATCACATATCTCTAGGGGAGTCCACAATTTGGATGGTGTAGAAAATAAAATAGTTTGTACGAGAAATTTCTTGTTAAATATCATATTTTATCGACGATTCTCATTGTAGACCATTAATTCCTGGCTTTCAAATTTTCAATGTTTGATTTTGATCAATTTGTTACATTTTTAATATCCTCTTAATTCCAACACTACTCCATCAAACGTACTGTACCTATATGACTTGCCTCATAGAAATCAAAAGAAAGAGATCGATCGTCGATACAAGATATATATACAACCTTTGAAATACCTGAAAGGCCAGTTTCTGAAATTTCACACAATTAGGGGAAACAAATCGTCTCCCCCAAAAACAAATGTCACCAAGTTTGGCAGCACTTTAAAAAGAGCAACAAGAACAGCAAGCAACAATAAAAAGAAGGTACGTGTAAAGACATGTTAGTGGGTGAATCGGAAATTGGACGTAGACATGTCACATGTCGACATGGCATGAACATGCAAAACGTACGTACGTGCTTGATTGGGCGTTACCATTATTATTAAACCCCATATTATTGATAGCACGTACCACTTGTTGCCCCGGTCCCACACTATTTTTACCATTAACACGTTTCGCTTTATCAACGTCGCTTGGCCCGTACCATAAATATACATAAATCGTACTATATATATATATATATATATTGCATGTCTACGTAGATCCAACAAGAGATTAAAGTATAAATTCCCTAATATACATGGTTTATAAAGTTTTATTTTATTAATTCAAACTTGAAACGTCTAGGATATTTTTTACCAACCACTAACAACACTAACATACTGCTGTAATATTTTCTCTAAACTAACAGCCCATAATCTTCTAAAATTCAGCAACTGATAAATCGAATTAGAAAATATCAAATAATTAAGGAAATATGAAATAATCAGGAAATTGATGCGTTCCTACTTGGTTTTGGAGGACCGAGATCTTGCAATGGGAGTCGCAGCACCGAGTTGATGCGTTCTGGGAAAGAACGCGTTGATGGAGATGGAGGGAACGCGGTGTTTGGGAGAGGGAAATGGCACGGTGAAGTGTTGTAGCGTAAGTGTTTGGGGGGAGTTGTGTTTGGTAGCAGCGGAGGGGAAAGTTCGTGTTGCAGTGTATAGGGTGGAGCGGTGGTGGAGAGATAGACCCGATGTGATCGAGTGGTGCCGGCGCGTGAGCAACGACGGTGAAAGGACAAGGAGCAGACGATGAAGGAGATGAGAAGCAGATTGTGACGTTTCAGATTCAAAGGGAGAGGAGACAATTGCTCAAAACTCAAGCTCTGAATTAGGTAAAACGTAACCTTTGTACATTGGCCAAAGGCCTCTATTTATACTACTCTAAGAGGGGTCATCAAGACCCAAATCTAAGAAGTAAATGCAATATTAAGGATAAGATTACATTAATTACACCAGATCTAATTTGAATTCAAAATGGATTCGGCCATTAATGCCGAATATTCTCAATTAAGGCGCATTAAATGCTGAAGATCGTGATCTGGTTTGAAATGATCGCGTTCATTCAATTGTTGAAAGAAGACGCCATCTGAACGCGATCTCTGTATTCTCTTGGAGCCTTTGAAGAGAGAACGCGTTCTCTGGGTTGGGCTCTCTGTTGCCTTGGCTTGCATGAACGCGTTGAATGATAGAGTTCACCGCGTTCGCAATGGCTCTTGCGCGTGCCCTTGTGATTGGTCCTTCTTGTGGCGCGCGCAAGGCTTCTTCTTCTTCTTCTTCAGCACTTGGGCTTGGTAGGATCGCATCACCCTCCCCCACTTGGCTGTGAAGCGTCCCCGCTTCACCATCATCGGTTTCTGGCTCCACGTATGCCTCCAAGTCTGCAACGTTGAAAGTGTTGTGGACGCCATAATCCGGGGGTAGATCGATCTCATAGGCGTTGTCGCCAATTGCCTTAAGCACTTGAAATGGCCCATCTCCGCGTGGTGCAAGCTTGGACTTCCTTTTTGCGGGGAAACGTCCTTTGCGAAGATGCACCCAGACCAGGTCACCTGGAGCAAAAATGATGCGCTTGCGTCCTTTTCTGTGTTGCTTGGTGTATTCATCAGCGCGTTGCTCCAACTGTTCGCGCGTTCTTTGATGCAACTCTTGAATCCAACGCGCCCGATTTGCCGCACTTGGATGTTCATTGTCCTTCAGAGGACGCGGCAGCAGGTCTAAGGGAGTGAGCGGGTTCCTGCCATAAACAACTTCAAAGGGCGCGCGCTTTGTCGCCGAGTGCCTTGACCTGTTATAAGAGAACTCGACAGTAGAAAGTAAGTCCTCCCAACCTTTTGGGTTGGTCTTCAGCATCGCCCTAAGTAATGTGCCAAGTGTCTTGTTGGTCACTTCAGTTTGACCATCTGTTTGTGGGTGATAGCTTGTCGAGTATAACAATTTTGTACCCAGTTTTCCCCACAGAGTTCGCCAGAAAATTGACACGAACTTGGTATCGCGGTCACTTACCACAGAACGCGGTATTCCGTGTAGCTTTACCACATTGTCGTAAAACAACGCGGCAATCTCAGACGCGCTTTGTGTGGTCTTGCACGCGATAAAGTGTGCCATTTTGCTAAACCTATCAACAACCACAAAGATAGAGTCCTTACCTCGTTTGGAGACAGGTAAGCCAGTGATGAAGTCCATGGACAAATCTTCCCAAGGCGCTAGAGGAATGGGCAGTGGTGTGTAAACGCCATAAGGATGGGAAGTGGACTTTGCGCGTTGGCAGGTGATACAACTCTTGCAAAAGCGCGTCACCTGCGCTGTCATCTTGGGCCAATAGAAGTGCTCGCGAAGAGCCGCAAGCATTTTTGTCACACCAAAATGACCGCGTCCTTCATGGGCTTCTTGTATCAACAGCTTCCGAATGGGAGAGTTTGGAATACACAAACGCCATGCCTTGTATAGGAACCCATCCTGCAAAAAGAATGTTTCTACCTCGCGGTTCCTAAGGCATTGTTCTAGAATAGGCTTGAAGAAGGAGTCAGACGCATACAACTCTTTAATCAACGAAAACCCAAGCAGTTTAGATTGAAGTTGAGAAATGAGGACATACCTTCGTGAGAGCGCATCAGCGACCGCATTCTCTTTACCCTTCTTGTGCACCACCACGTATGGAAATGTTTCCATGAATTCAACCCAGCGTGCGTGGCGTCTGCTGAGGTGTGCTTGGCTCTTCAAGTAGGTGATGGCCGCGTGGTCTGAATGGATGACGAATTCGCGCGGCCACAGATAATGTTGCCAAGTCTTCAGAACCCTAATCAGCGCATACAACTCTTTGTCGTACGTAGGGTAGTTCAGTGTGGCCCCTGTTAGTTTTTCGCTAAAGAACGCGATGGGCCTTCTCTCTTGGTGGAGCACTCCACCAATGCCAATGTTTGACGCGTCACACTCCACTTCGAAATGTTTGTTGAAGTCTGGGAGCTGAAGTAGTGGCGCATTGCACAATGTCTCTTTTAACGCGTTGAATGCGTTTTCATGGGTTTCCTTCCAAAGCACCACGGCACCCTTTTTTGTCAGCTCATGTAAAGGCACCGCGATGGTGATAAAGTTCCTCACGAATCTCCGATAAAATCCTGCTAAGCCTAGGAAGCTTCGCACCATGGTTGGAGTCATCGGAGTTGGCCAGTCTCTGATTGCCGCGATCTTTTCCTCATCGACGCGCAAACCATCCTTAGAGACCACATAGCCCAAAAAATTTGTTGTGTCTGAAGCGAAGCGACACTTGCCCAAGTTGGCATACAACTCTTGCTTTTTCAATCACTGCAAAACAAGTCTCAAATGGTTAACATGATCAGCAAGAGTTAGGGAATATACCAGAATGTCGTCGAAGTAGACGACGACGAATTTGCCCAAGAATTCCCTTAGCACGTGATTCATCAGCCACATAAACGTGCTTGGCGCGTTGGTCAGTCTGAATGGCATGACAAGCCACTCGTAAAGACCATACTTCGTCTTGAACGCGGTCTTCCACTCATCTCCCTCTTGCATGCGAATTTGATGATAGCCACTCTTGAGGTCGATTTTGGAGAAGATCGCTGCGCTATGGAGCTCGTCCAGCATGTCGTCCAGGCGAGAAATTGGATGTTTGTACTTCACCGTGATCTGATTGATCGCGTGGCAGTCGACACACATGCGCCATGAACCATCTTTCTTAGGAACCAAAATGACCGGGACCGTGCAAGGGCTCAGAGATTCCCTCACGTAGCCGCGATCAAGTAGCTCTTGGACTTGTCTTTGAAGTTCCTTTGTTTCTTCTGGGCCAGCGCGATAAGCTGCTCGATTGGGCAGTGAGGCACCAGGCACCAAGTCGATTTGGTGTTCAATGCCTCGTAGTGGTGGCAATCCTTGTGGGAGCTCCTCAGGAAAGAGATCCTTGAACTCCTCTAGCAACCTGCTTATCTCGCTGGGCACGCCTTCTAGTGTTGGCGTCTCTTGTTGATTGTGTTTTGGCACTAGCAAGAAACAAGGCGCCTTTCCTTGGAGTGTAGGCGTCAAGTCACTTGGTCGTGCCAAGAGGAGTCTGTGCTCACAGCCTCCTTGCAGCTGAGTGTCTGCCTTGTGTGTTGGTGGCAGCTCTTTGGATCGCGTTCTTTCCAGAGAAGCCACATCCTTCTTTTGCTTGGCTTCCCCAGAAGAACGCGTACTTTGGCTTCCTTGGCTCTTTGAAGCCTCAATAGCCTTTTGTCTCTCGCGCTCTACCTGGTCCTGTAAAATCTCATGTGGCGACATAGGTAAGAGCGTGACGCGTTTCCCATGGTAAGTAAACACATAAGTGTTTAAATACCCATCGTGAAGAACGCGTCGATCAAACTGCCATGGACGCCCCAGCAACAAGTGTGTCGCGTCCATGGTGATCACATCACACAGAACAATATCGATGTATTGGCCAATTGAAAATGGAATTAGACATTGACGAGTTATAGTGTTACCTGAACTCGACGAGATCCATTGAAGTCCATATGGCTGTGGATGTGGAGTAGTTGGCAAGTTGAAGTGTTTGACTACCTTCTCATTGATGATGTTGCAGCAACTTCCTCCATCGATTATGACGCTTAAGGTTGCCGTCTTGACCAAACAACGCGTGTGAAACAAATTCTCGCGTTGATCGACAAGGGTAGCTTCTTTAACAGTGAGCACTCTCCTGGTGACGAGACTCAACGCGGTGCCTTCATGCAGCGCGGTGGCTTCACAAGTGTAAGCCTCCTCTTCGTCTTCTTCAACTTCAGGTATGGTCTCGTTGGCTTCATCGTCGTCGAAGGACTCGTAGCCGTTTGAGACTGTGGAGAACAAGACTTTCTTGTTGTTAGGGCAATTCCTCATCATGTGCCTTCTGCCTCCACATTTGTAGCACTCCATGTCACTTGCTCTTGCCTGGGTGCCTTGATTGCCTTTTGCTGGTGGAACGCGTGCCATGGTGCCTGAAGTTGTCGCGGTCTTTCCTGGTTTGTTCTCAGAACCTGGATAGTTCCATGTAGAAGGACCGCGAACATTAGTGGAAGGCAATTGATTAGAGTTAGAATCATACCTTCGTTGCCCATATTGTTGGTATGGTACTTGGCGCTTGCGAACGAGTTGATTGTGGATCTTCATCGCGGCATGTGTCAAGTCGTTGATGTTGTTGATGGGCAGCACTTCTAGCTGGTCTCTGATGTTGAGGTTGAGACCGCTCAAAAATTTGGTCCTCAAGGTGGATGTTGAGACACTGATTCCCGCCTTGTAGTACATATCTTCGAGTTGGGAAAAGAACTCGAGAGGTGTCTTGCTCCCCTGTTTGGCCATCGCGATGTTGAGTCGCATTTGGTTCTTGTAATCCTGGGGAACGTACTTCTTTATCATCACATACTTGAGTTGGTGCCATTCAGTGAGAGGCACCTTGTTTCTCAGCGTCCTGTCATCCACGAATCGATGCCACCATACTCGCGCGGCACCTCTGAAGTGGACTGTTGCAGCCGCCACAAAATCTTGGAGTGGTATTTGGGTGAAGAGTAATGTATACTCCGTGGCCTGCAACCATTCAAGAAACACAGCAGGGTCATATGTGCCATAAAAGTGTTCAAGTTTTACCTTGATGTCATGGCGGTTGAGACGCAGTGCATTGTTTTCACGCGGTCTTTGCAACTGAGCAGGTGGGAAGTCATCGGCACCATATTGACTCCCAGGTTCCTGTTGTAATTGGCGTTGCACTCTGTGGTTTCTTCGCGCGTCTTGGTTAGCGCGTTGATTCTCTGTGTAGAGGTTGTTGGTTCGCCAAAGAACGTGTCGTTCCAGTTCCTGATTTTGGGGGAGTTGTGCTGGAGGAAACCAATCTTGGCGGTTGTTCTGTGGCATTCCAGAGTCCTCTATCTCCTCATCATCAAAGTCCTCAGGGTCTTCTTGGTGTATAGGTGTGGATGAGTAATATCCATCTGAATCCTCACGCGGAGTACGCGCACTTTGGTGACCCAAGTACTTGTTGACATTGAAGGACACTGGGGTTTTGTTATGTTGACCCTTGCGCGCCGCCAACTGTTTGTTGCGGGTTGATTGTCGCGCCAGCTTGGGATCACGGTTGTCCTTCTGTTGTCGTCCAATACGCGGGGTTGTAGCATCCTCGCGTTCATATTCCTCTTGGTACCTGTCATCCAAAGCGAACTCATCATTGTACTCACCTTGGTAATCATCCTCTTCTTCTTGGTATTCTTCATCGGGAACCGGTGTAGCCTGTGGGACATATCTATCTCGATGAGAAACATGTCCTTGTTTGCTCTCAATTACCGAATGGATCCTTTGTAGGCGTGGTTGAGGATGTGAGGTTGAGGGCATCACGCCTTTCCCCTTATCGACGCGTTGCTTGCTTGTGCCCGCTTCAGTTGGATTGGGTACGAAGATGGGGTTCATCGCGATCTGCATGGTTTGATCTGTTTGTTGCAACGCAGCGCGTCGGAACACCTCCTTCTCTTTCCTTTCTTCCGCGAGTTGGCGTCTTAACTCTTGGATTTCTCGTTGCTCCTGAGACAGTTGTAAGAGAGGGGGCGTTTGATCTTGAGGAAGGGCTTGTTGTTGGGTAAGGTCTTGTGTTTGAGGCAAGGGGTTGTGCTCTAACCCATTGGCACCAGCCTGTGACGCGACGTTACCTACAATATCCTGATCTGCCATTGCAAATAGAGAAGCACAACAAGCAACAAAGCACAGACAAGCAAGTACGACAAGAACAAGTGTTCATGTGGGTAATTGGGAGTGTTTGGCCGTGAGGGCGGCTAACAGGCTAGCAAAACAAGTGTGTAATGCACGCGTGAAAACCACTTAACCAAATGAATGTTGTCTTAAGATCTTGCGTAAAGAACGCGTTAAAACAAGACAGAAGCCACGCGCGACACTAGACGGCAGAGAGATTAAGAAATGAGCCTAGCCGTTGGTGGTGAAAGAGGGTTGCCTTATTTTGGCTTAACCTCTTGTTTTTTTTGTTTTTTTTTGTTTTTTTTTGTAAATTGTCGCGATGTTTTTGAAAGTGCGACTTCTTTTCGGTTTTTTTTTTTTTTTTTTTTGGTATGTCAGATCCAAGAGCTCGTATTGATTGACGAGATGATCAGACTAAAAGCAAAAATAAAAAGAACGGCTAAGTAACTAGAGAAAGAAATCACGTTTTGATGTCGTGATGGGGGAAAAAGAAGTTGATGTAGATTTTTTTGGTCAACGCGTTGAATATGTCAAGTATTCACCGCGTTGTTTTTGCAATCACATAAGAAAACACGCAAATAATTAAGAAACTTTCCAAACAAGCAAAAACACACTAGTTTGCAAAGGTATCCAAATTCGGCCAAGATTTCTCTTGTAGGACCGATAGGTGGGTGAAAAAGAAAAAAAATTGTGAAAATGGGGGTGGCGGAAGCAAGTATGGTGAGCGATGAAAAAAAAATTACGTGAACAAATGAACTTGAAAGCGACTTACAAGATCAGGCTCTGATACCAGTTGATGCGTTCCTACTTGGTTTTGGAGGACCGAGATCTTGCAATGGGAGTCGCAGCACCGAGTTGATGCGTTCTGGGAAAGAACGCGTTGATGGAGATGGAGGGAACGCGGTGTTTGGGAGAGGGAAATGGCACGGTGAAGTGTTGTAGCGTAAGTGTTTGGGGGGAGTTGTGTTTGGTAGCAGCGGAGGGGGAAGTTCGTGTTGCAGTGTATAGGGTGGAGCGGTGGTGGAGAGATAGACCCGATGTGATCGAGTGGTGCCGGCGCGTGAGCAACGGCGGTGAAAGGACAAGGAGCAGACGGTGAAGGAGATGAGAAGCAGATTGTGACGTTTCGGATTCAAAGGGAGAGGAGACAATTGCTCAAAACTCAAGCTTTGAATTAGGTAAAACGTAACCTTTGTACATTGGCCAAAGGCCTCTATTTATACTACTCTAAGAGGGGTCATCAAGACCCAAATCTAAGAAGTAAATGCAAAGATTAAGGATAAAATTACATTAATTACACCAGATCTAATTTGAATTCAAAATGGATTCGGCCATTAATGCCGAATATTCTCAATTAAGGCGCATTAAATGCTGAAGATCGTGATCTGGTTTGAAATGATCACGTTCATTCAATTGTTGAAAGAAGACGCCATCTGAACGCGATCTCTGTATTCTCTTGGAGCCTTTGAAGAGAGAACGCGTTCTCTGGGTTGGGCTCTCTGTTGCCTTGGCTTGCATGAACGCGTTGAATGATAGAGTTCACCGCGTTCGCAATGGCTCTTGCGCGTGCCCTTGTGATTGGTCCTTCTTGTGGCGCGCGCAATGCTTCTTCTTCTTCTTCGACACTTGGGCTTGGTAGGATCGCATCAGAAATATCTAACAAATCCTCCCTTAAACTGAAGTTTGCTAACATCAGTTTAATACTTTGATACTGCAAAGACCAAGTGGCTTTCTGAGCTTCATGAATGACTCCTTTTTGAGTGGTTTGGTGAATATATCAGCCACTTGTTCTTCACTTCGACAAAAGATGAGATCAATTATTCCATCCTTGCTAAGATCCCTCAAGAAGTAAACTTTCACATAAATATGCTTGCTTCTTCCATGCATCACTGGATTCTTTGACAACTTGATGGCTGAACTGTTGTCACAGTAAATTTCAGTTGGTTCTGGCTGCTTGAAATTCAACTCTTCAAGAACTTTCCTCAGCCACATGGCCTGACATGCACCAGCTGTTGCTGCAATAAACTCTGCTTCCGTGCTTGACAAAGTGACAATAGGTTGCTTCTTTGACATCCAAGAAATAGCAGCTGTACCAAGCATAAACACATACCCGAAAGTGCTTTTCCTGTCATCTTGATCTCCTGCATAATCACTGTCAGTAAATCCCAACAAATTTGTCAGGTCACCTGTCTTGTAGTTCATGCCAAAATCTATGGTTCCTTGCAAGTACCGGAGGACTCTTTTAGCAGCCAACAAATGCATTTCTGTAGGATTCTCCATATACCTACTGATTAAGCTAACAACATACATAATATCCGGTCTTGTGGCAGTCAAATACATCAAACTTCCCACAATTTGCTTGTAGAGTGTGTTGTCCACCTTCTTCCCTTCATGATCTTTGTGTAGCTTGAAACCACACTCAGCTGGAGTATTAACAAGATTGCAATCTTGCATCTGAAACCTTTTCAGAATATCTCCAACATACTTCTTTTGGGACATAAAAAATTCCATCACCTGATTGTACTACTTTTATGCCAAGAAAGTAGTGCATCATACCAAGATCTGACATTTCAAACTCATTCATCATAGACCTCTTGAACTCCTTAAACATGATAGCACAATTTTCAGTAAATAGCAAATCATCAACGTACAAGCAGACAATGAGCATTTTCCCCTTATCTCCACTCTTTACAAATAGTGTATGCTCATAAGGACACTTTATGAAACCTTCTTTCAAGAAATAGCCTTCAATGCGACTATACCATGTCCTTGGAGCTTGTTTTAGCCCATAAAGAGCTTTCTTCAACCTGTAAACTTTATGCTCATTTTCAGATTTAACATAACCAGGTGGTTGATCAACAAATACATGTTCATCCAAGTATCCATGTAAGAAAGCTGATTTGACATCAAGCTGGAAAATTGGCCAAGAATTCTGAGCAGCCAATGCAACCACCAATCTGATTGTGTCATGCCTTGCCGCCGGGGAAAATACTTCTGTATAGTCAACCCCATACTCTTGCTTGTATCCCTTTACTACCAAGCGAGCTTTGTACTTGTCAACTTCTCTATTCTCTTTCAGCTTTGTCTTGAAGACCCACTTCACACCAATGGTCTTGTGACCTTCTGGTAGATTGCACAAATCCCATGTGTCATTTCTTTCAATAGCATCAATCTCAGCATCCATGGCCTTTTGCCATTTTTCTTCTTTGACAGCACTTTCAAAACTTGTAGGATCATAATCAGCAAACAAAGCAAAGTAAGTTGACTGATCATTTAATCCAGTTACCTCAAAATCTCCCATCCAATTCGGCCTCCTTCTGACACGCCGAATAAATTGAGTTTCTGCTGGATTAGGCTGGGCAATTGTCGGGCTGACATTTGCTGTTGTCGGACTGACAATTGTTGTGCTTGGACCGACATTTTCTTCTGGCTGGCTGACATTTACTGAACTTTCAGCATCACTGTCATAAACGACTTGGGTAGGCTGCTGTCTATTCCAATCCCAAGTGTTTTCTTCATCAAAAACACATCTTTGCTGGTCACAATCTTCTTTGTGAGTGAATTGTATAACTTGTATGCCTTTGATATCTCACTTACTCCAAGGAAGACACACTTCTCAACCTTGTCATCAAGCTTCTTCCTCTTGACATCAGGAACATGAGCATATGCAATGCAACCAAAAATCCGAAAGTGATCTACTGCTGGTTTTCTACCACTCCAGGCTTCTTCTGGTGTCATATTCTGAACAGCAAAGGTTGGGCTTCTATTCAGAACATACACACTCTAATTTATCGCTTCCGACCAAAAAATCTTTGGGACTTTGCCTCTTGTCAACAAGCTTCTCACCATGTTGAGGATTGTTCTGTTCTTCCTCTCAGAAATACCGTTTTGCTGCGGTGTATATGCAGCTGTAAGCTCTCTTTGAATCCCTTTCTCTTCACAAAATGCTTCAAACTCCTTTGAGTAGTACTCACCACCCCGATATGTTCTAAGTGTTTTGATGGATCTTTCTGCTTCATTTTCCACCAGAGCTTTGAAGCTTTTGAAAGCAGTAAATGCTTCTGATTTTTCCTATAAGAAATGAACCCACGTTTTTCTGGAAAAATCATCGGTAAAAGTAATTACATATCTTTTACCTCCATTAGAAGATGGCTTTATGGGGCCACAAATATCAGAATGCACCAGCTCCAAAACTTTACTTGCTTTCCATGATTTCCCCTTGGGAAATTGAGTCCGATGTTGTTTGCTAACAACACAATCTTCACACACCTGAGTAGGAGCTGTAATTTCTGGAAGACCTGTTATCATATTCTTTTGCTGAAGAGTCTTCAACCCTCCAAAATTCAGATGCCCGTATCTAAAGTGCCATAACCACGATGACTCATTTACTTCAGCCATCAGACTAGATTGAATGCTTTCAATCTTTAAAGAGAACAACCTGTTTGAACTCATTTGAATAAGAGCAATAGCTCCTCTAACAGGATCATAAATCTCACAAGCATTTGACTTAATTGTGATAATATAACATTTTTCTTGCAATTGGCCAACACTCAGTAAATTAGTCTTCAAATCAGGCACATACACGACTTCTGAAATTTTCTCCACAAAGCCATTCTTGGCTTTTATCCTAATATCTCATTTCCCCATCACTTTCACAAAAGATTCATCCCCAAATCTTACAGTAGAATGATAATCTTCATCTAAATAAGAGAAAGAAGACTTACTTCCACTCATGTGGTTACTGCAGCTTGTATCCACAAACCAAACACCTGCTTCAGACTTCTTTCCATCTTGGATTGTCATCAGCAGAGTTTCTGAGTCCTTTGTTTCAGCAAACTTCGAGTTCTCCTCCTTCTCCTTGTGCAGTTTGGTGTAGCATTCAGATGCATAATGGCCAAACTTATGACACCTATAACATTCGACTTTAGACTTGTCGAAATCTCGGCCTCTGCCGCCTTTGCCCTGACTGCTGTCATTATTGGGCCTGAAATTGTCATCATTTGACCTGGAATTCCTACTGGAATCATGATCTATGTTTCCTCTATCCTCTCGATTTCCTCTTCCTCTACCACGACCCCTTCCTCGTCCTCTTCCTCTGAAGTTGTTGGACTGGGTGTTGGTAGATGCCTTCAAAGCGTGCTCCTCTGTTATAGAGCTCCTATTCACCTTTTGTTCATGCACCAGTAGAGAACTTTGCAATTCATCAAGAGAGAGTTCATCAATGTTTTTCGATTCTTCGATCGAACAAACAATATAGTTGAAGTTCTGCGTCATGCTCCGCAAAATCTTCTCTACTATGATGACATCAGTCATCTTCTCACCATAATTTCTCATCTTGTTGCAGATCTCCATCGTTCGCCCGAAATAACTGGTGACGGACTCCTTATCCTTCATCATCAGTGACTCAAAAACGCCTCTCAAAGCTTGAAGCTATGCACGCTTCACTCTGTTGGAGCCTTCATACTTCTTCTTCATAGAGTCCCATATATCCTTGGAAGTATCTTTGCAAAGAATAGTTTCCAGGATGGAACGATCTATGGCTTGGAAGAGGTAGTTCTTCGCCTTGAAATCCTTCAATCTTCTACTCTCCAGATCTATTTTCTGAGCATCTGTCAGAACTGCGTTTGCCGCCGGTTCTTGCACTCCACCATTAACAACGCTCCAATTCTCCTTAGAGCGAAGAAAATTTTCCATCAACATACTCCAATGATCGTAGTGACCATCAAAGCGTGGAATAGAGACTTGCACGTAATTGGATTCGGCAGCCATTGGATGAGAAGAACTGTAATCTGGTTTTGTGAATCTCTCACGTGTTTACGCTCAGAATCTGAGAAAAATTAGGATCGTCGCTCTGATACCACTGATAAAAATTGTCAGTCTGCTGATAACAATTGTCAGTGGAAGGATTTCTATTTGTCAGGAAGAAAGAATAGACAGAAGAAGAAATTGGACTGAATGCTGCTTGATTCTTATTAAGAATTGAACGGCCTTTTATAGGCGATTACATAAACTGATCTAACCTTAATTTAGGACCCATTACAACCACTAATAGCACTAACATACTGCTGCAATATTTTCTCTAAACTAACAGCCCATAACTTCCTAAAATTCAGCAATTGATAAATCGAATTAGGAAATATCAAATAATTAAGGAAATATGAAATAATAAGGACATATCTAACATGATCGTCCATTAGGTTTTGTCAGATTGTGGTCCGTGCGGTGCTATCTCTAATTGTGAAAGTCCGTGGGCCCAATGACTGGGAGTCGTGCGTACACAAGCGTATAGACGTAGATAAGCTCAGTACATAAGTCTAGTGGGGTTTTATCCTAAAATTAATTGACAATAGGAGGAGTACCTCATCAAGCTTATATACTAGGCAAATTATGTCTCAACTTTAGATGTGAGATGTTTATATTCCAACACGCCCCCGCAAGTACAACGGGCGGACAATTGGCTAGACCCAATTGACACTTGGACAAATGAGTGTGGGTGGACATCTCAATCTCTTTATATCCAGACCCAATCAACTCATGGAAGGGACCCAGGACCGAACCCGCTCTGATACCATGTGAAAGTCCGTGAACCCAATGACTGGAGGTCGTGCATACACGATCGCATATGCACAGATATGACAAGTACATAAGTCCAGTAGGATTCCATCCTAAAATCAATCAATAATAGCATCAAATTTATATACTAGACAAGTTATATCCCAATTTTAAATGTGAAATATTTATACTTCAACACTAATACACCGTGGTTCGTGTGTGCTTGATTCTGTTAAGTGAGCAACCGTGGCGGGAACGAATGCACGGTCCACGTACGCATTTTAGTGCATGGTCTATACAGTCTCTTGTTTTTTTATTTAACCACGTTTTTAAATGTAATTTAACCGTCCGAACTACCACGTCAACTGATTGGTCGACCCTTTACCTATACATGGTATGTTGGGACAAGTTTTGGTCTTCTAAAAGACATGTCTCTTTGTGATTACATTCCAACAAGATCACATACAATGAATTCTAATTAAGTGTATCCCTTGTAATTTAAGCTCAGAATAAGAGGAGAATTAATTATTTTATTGCCTTATCCTTGAAGACGTTTAATTCGTACAACCTTAAACATATAAGGTTGAAAATACCCTTTAAGAAAAGCGTTTGTATCATTCAATTAAAGACTCATCTATTTTGTAATACTCATTGAAGACTCATCTATTTTGTAATACTCATTGAAACTGGTTATTTCGATCAATTCATGCCATGATTATGAGGATGTAACTACTTGCTGTATCATGCATTTTTCGAAATCTCTAGATCCTAATTTGACTATTTACAACCGACAAAGAAAATAATGGTTTCTGACCCAAAAATAAATAAATAATGTTTTTTTTCTTTTTCTAAAACCACAAGGGTTGAATTCAAAATTTGTAAGATTGTCAAAGCTTGTAAGCAATAACAATTTTGAAAGTTTTGATCTTGGTTAAGCGCGTTTTTGCTAAATTTGAGAATGAATAAAAAAAGTTATGTAAATTAGAAGGACTTTGATAAAAACGGGTGATTAGTTTCGATTTTATAAAAACGGGTGATTAGTTTCGATTTCATTAGGAATCAATATATAAATTTTATTAACATGAGAATGGAAAAAGTAATTGCAAACTATATAGATTCGAGTCCATTTTGCAGTTGCACCGACCTGCAAAGCTTAGGGTTATGTCCTCAAATTTGGGAAATCGAAGTGCTTAATTTAGATTCGTTTCTATTTTTTTTTCTCGAAATTTAGATTCATTTCTTGATCAAACATTTCAATTTTTTTTTGGACTTTCTTGAGGATGGACTGAACCTCTTATATAATCTATATATAATGTAAAATAGAGTCTTAAGCAATCAATGTCCATCTCATTTATTATAGAATTAGAATAACTTTGTTATTAAACTTTATTATGTATTTGCTTTGATTTTTTTTAAATCTATCATATATGCAAATCAATCACTAATTGTATAATATATTATAAAAATATAAAAAAAACTTTTATTGTATAATATATTAAAAACTAATACATAATATATGTATTATATCTATATATTTATATATCTATGAATAAATAAAGTAGAGTCTAAAGTAATTAATTACCCATAATATTTGAGATGAACATGCACATGCAATTGCAAGTAAGACATTTTTTCTACATACATAATATTAAGGTCCAGTTTTTTCCCATCCCTATACATATATATATAGTATAACTCCTAATCATACAAATGATTTTCAATGTTGTTTTCGTTTGATTAATTAGCAGCCCAAGGGAAAAAGTTGTGTCATCAACAATTCAAAACTACATTATATTTAAGCGAGTCGTTATCCTTTTTTGGCCTTTCTATATACCCAAATAAAATAAAAATTACAAATTTCCAGAGTATATATTTAGTGTGTTGTAAGAGAGTTTTTTTATGAAAAGGTGTTGTAAGAGAGTAAATGTGAAATAATCCACTATTAAAACTCGACGGTTTATTTTTCCTACATAAATACTCCGTATAATTTATGGAGACATTCATGTAATAAAACGTAAACCATCCAAAAGGTTGTAAAACCGTTACACTCAAACCAGTCAAAAAGTCACTGAATGAATTTCAAAATCATTATAAATTATAAATGAGTATTATGCAAAAGTGTAACCATTGCATGTTCCAATAAAAAAAAGTTAATTTTCTAAGCCTAAATTACAACAATCATGCAATATAATTACAACTCCATATAAAGAGGTTGAAGTATGCATCAACGCATAACAACCCGCAAAAAATCATCGCATCTCACTCATTTGAAGCATGCAACATATGAACTCACCCATCACCAATCGAATCGCCACTCAATTTATGCTTTTCCAAGCTCCATATATTACGTACTTCGCAAAATCAATAGCCAACAAAATCAATAAAATTCAATAGTGAGTTCCCTACCATGCAGTATCCTCACTGTAAGTATATTTACTTTAACATATTGTATATGCATAAATCTTATTGTGGATTTATCATGATACCAGGCCAACATGTGTAATTGATTAAAATATTTCAATTTACTAATTTTTTATAGGATACTTAGTTTCATATATGAGCTTTAAAATACCGAAGACAAGTAACAAATGAGATGGTTGAATAACCCAGCGAGAAAACATATTAAGAATCTTGATTTACAAAAGAATTATAAGGCATCACTTCTTTAGTTTTTCGCCTCTACCATAGCATCATAAAATTTGGCTCAATCAATAAAATGAGAAATTTTCTAGCTGCATGGGTAAATTAAAATCAATTTGTTAGTTGTTCAATTTATCTTTTTAAACTGTTAACATTTCTCATAGTGTTGTATATTAGGGTAACATTCCTTGAAGTCGTTATATATAATTGTAATAACATTTTTTCCAAATATAATTTTCGTTGTGAAAATAAAATCAAATAATTGTGTAAAACTTAGTAGTTAGAGTGTCACATAAGGATCTATAGGTCATTGGTTTAATTTTCCTTGAGAGATTTTTAGCTATTTTCCCTTCTAATACATACACACTAATTAAAAGAGAATAATCTCTACATTAAACAAAATAATTTTGTAATTGTATGTTATGTACAAATTATTTAAATGAAAGTAGTGGTGATGTAAATAGATTCTTACCGTTTCAAAGTATTAATAAGAAGTTTGATCGTCTAAAACTTATTACATGAAAATGTTGTACGGACCTCATATTGTGACTAAGATGTTATAAAACTTAATGTGTTATAGATTACATAAATTAAATCGTCGTGTGCACAAAATATTTTAAATTATTATTGAGTTGATTCTAAGTTTAAATCTCAAGTAATTAACTTCAAAATATTATGAAATTAGTTTGCACCAGAAAAGAGATCCTACTTTCATATATTTTCATAGATAGTTAATTTAGTCACACTAATCATATTTATATCTCATGTTGAAAGAATTATTCTACATTACGTAAACTAAAGGTAACATTTGTATTATGTTAGTTTAACGTATAACAAATGCCATCTTAGATATCATTTTAAGTGACCAACTCAATTATAGTAGTATAAAGTTATGAATCCTCGCTAAATTAAGGTTATGAAAGATAAACAACTATTATAAATTTAAATGTCATTAAATGCACTGAGAAAATATTTCAAAGTGTTTAAAAGAAATAAGAATAATAGGACATCCAATAGATATATATACATATATACATATACATGCACTTGGAAGACAATAAGGATTTTCAAACAACTTTTACAAAGTAGCACTTGAAGTGAGATAATAGAAAGTTTCACTTCATCAGATTTTTAAATATTATGTGCATTATTTTTGAAGTTTAAATTCAGTATTTATTTACATTATTTGAACAAGTTTATAATATTTTTTTTATCATATAAATGATTATTGATATATCTATTGGACTTAGGATATTAGTGATATTGAATCCATGTAAACTTAAAAAGATCCACGGGAGGAACAAGAAAGCAAGAAAAAATGTAGGAACATGACTTATGTTATTTCTTTAAGATGGTTCTGATAGATTGAATATTAATTCTTTTAGATTGAATGTTCATTTTTTAAGGCATTTGGTATTTACAACATATCACCACATTTTCATAATAATTATCTTTACAATATACATGAAACCAATTTCTATTTAAATCTCTAAATAATTTAAAGGTCTTTTAAATGAACACATTGAATAGTGTTTTTACAAGATAAGATGTACTTACTAAGCTAATGAATAAAATTTACTAAGAAAAGAAGACCCGTACGTAGCACGGGCATAATCACTAGTAACTTTGATAAAATTAAGACCTTGAGCCAGGTAAGTAGGGCATTAATTCTTATGTTATGCATAAACCCAAACACAAGACATACGTGGCAAACTCAAGAATAAATTAACACGGAGTAGAACCGAAAATTTATTGTTAAATAAAAACACATTTATATTGTTTAACCAGGAGACAACAAAGCATAAACTTTCTTAGCAAAGAGTGCAGGTAAGTACTCAGATAAAACCCCTAATGGAAAACCCTAATGAAAACTATCTATTCCCATCCCACTTCATCTGGCGCCGCTCCAACAGCAACCCAACCCCCAACACCCCCCTTCTCCGATCTTCCCTCAGAGTTTGCTTCTCTGTCAAAGGAAAGAATATATTTAAGCTCTATGGCTTCCTCATCAACATCCACCTTGTTTATGGCTTCAAAGAGGGCCTCCTTTCAATAAGCCACCCGAACCCCCCAACTAAGTCTCCTTCGATTTCGCCCTCTGATCTCCTCTTCCCCTTGTCGGAGCAGGACGACTCTCCCTCTCATCTCCCTGAAATCTGGTGGGCATCAATTTTGATTTTCGAGCATGCTCCATCATTTCCAGATCCTATTAATCGACACCAAATCCACCCAAATCGCCGTGCTTATTCCGAGATGGTTGGCATCTTCTCCATCTCACAAAGCAATATGAATCTTTACAACATCTTTCTCTTAGTCTGCTTGATTCGAATCTGCAACAAAAAGCTCTACCTAGCTCTGCGAAAGGAAGACTACAGAGGCCTCTCTTGGCTCCAGCTGAGGCGATTATCTCCTTACCTCCACGGGTCGGAAAGTGATAAACACGCTAGGTGGTTCGGTCACTGTCCGTTACTCTACCCTATTTTACTGAAGAAGACTAGGGTTTGCCAAAAACATGGGCGTGTTCTCTGCTATTCGGATTTTCCGGGTAGAGTGGTGCCTCTACTACCCAATCTGACTGATGCTCCCTCTCCTCGGTGGTGGTTGATGATGTGGTCGTCCCAACCCCCTCTATCTGTGGTGGTGTCTCTCCCTTATGTCAGGTGTATCTCTCCAGTCACCCAAACTTACTCTTTTAATCTTCACTGCATTAACATTACCGATTACATATACTGGTGTCTTTGGAGGTTATTACTCCTTTTTGCTCCTCTGCATATCCGCTCTAAAACCTCTAAAACTGATTACTCTATCTACTGTTGTGGTCTTGTGTGTGTGGATGATTTTAGCTTTAACCAATTACTTGCTCGCTTTTACTCTTCTGATAAGGACAAAGGAAGAGAAACTCATTGTGAAGATCTTTGTTCGGATACCTCAGCCTCTGCTTCACAAGCAGCTCCCTCTACCACCCCCCTGTTGTTATCAACAAACCAAAGCTACCTCTGGTTGCTGAAAATACGAACTATAATAAGGCTTCACAAGCCTACTGGAAACATATTACCATCGAGGTTAACCCTCACTGCAATACTTTACTTATTGCGAGATGTATCCCTAAACCCAATAACAAACTCTACCCTCCCCTGATCTTGATCGATCCTTGCTTCTTATTTGTTATGTCTCATATTCTCAAGAACAAACTCAACTCTCCCAGTTACAATCCTACTGATTTCTTATCTACACTCACATGCTGTTTGATTCCTTTTACTTCTTGGAATAACTATAACTCTCCCCACCAACTGATCTACACTACTCTTTCTTTGACTGTACAAGGTCTCTTTGGATTTAAACATCCAGTCGAACAGACCTTTCTGAATGGGGATGTATGTGACCCACTGTCTGATGTTGTAATCAAATTACTTTGTTGTTTTGCGTTCTGGATTCTCTTTATCGTGTTAATACATGATAACTCTTTTTACCCCTCTTCTTTGTGCTCTAAATCCCCTCAAAATGATGCTTCACAAGCAAACTTCATTACCTATTCAAGTGTTGTTATCAATTTTGTTAACACTACATCCTTAACAGATAAAACAATTGTTATGACAGATTATGTGGGGCATAAGCCCCCTAAGACTGAACCAAGACTTGGTTTTATCATCCATATTAATGACCACTATTTAGAAGTAAGTGAAATTACCACGCACAAAATTTGGTGTAAGATCTTACAATCTGAGGGCTCAAGGAACAAGATATTCTTACAAGGCTTTCTAAGCCCATACCAATACTCTAACAATAATGCAATAAAGGGCCTTTATTGGGCTCCAGAAACTAATAACATAAAGATCATAAGCAGATCAAACAAGCTTCAGGTTGAAGTTAAATGGCTTTACTGGACTAATGTTCTTAATAAGACTGTTTTCCAAAACCAAAACAAGCTTAACCTTTGGAATGATCAACAGAAGAAAGAAATTTTAAAGCACCAAATCTTCAATAAAAATCCCATCTCTATGGCAAGACCAAATTTACTTGCAAAATATCTCCCTGGTTTTTTATGAAGATTTGCCTCTGGAATTGTCGAGGAATCGGTCGTAAAAATCTTTGGACTGATATTGAAGCACTTTGCAAGATCGAAAGTATCCAAATCATGGCACTTGTTGAAACAAGGACCAACCAAGAACCTATTAAAAGTCTCTGGCTTAAAGTCGGGTTTGACACCATCCACTCTTCGCCTGCTCTGGGCTTCTCTGGTGGACTATGCGTCATGTGGAAATCATACCAATTCTATAATGAAATTTGCGAACTAGCACATATCGACAAAAGATTTATAGCAATCAAATACAAAATCATTGATAAAAATTACTCTATCATGATAATTTTCTCTTATGCATTCTGGAACACACTTACTAACTTTATCTCCCAAACGCATTTACCGTGCATCGTCATTGGCGATCTCAATGAAATTGAGTCTCCCTTGGAAAAACAAGGTGATAGTAGTAATATCTACTCAAGATTCGAAAGACTTCACAACTTTAGAAATAGTTGTGACCTCCTTAATATCCCCACTAAAGGAGGTGAATTCACCTGGCGTAAAAATCATACTGAAATTAACAATATTTATGAGAATCACGACCAAATCATCCAATGGTTTCCTGGCATTTTCACCAAAAATCATGCATTTACTTCATCGGATCACTGCCCCATCTCGATGGAGCTTGAAAATCCTAACCCTATAAAGGCACAACCTTTCAAATTTGAAAGAAGGTAGACAACTAGAAAAGATTCGAAAACTTAGTTAAACAAGCATGGCGAACTGAATCCCAAGGTTTCCACATGTTCAATCTTGTTAAAAAAACCTTTGCTCTTAAAGTCTCTACCAAAAAGTGGAATAAAACCACATTTGGCAACATCTTCAACCAAATCAAAGAAACTGAATTAGAGCTCTTAGAGATCCAAAAAGAAATCATTTCTAACACAAATCAAACCTTAATTAACACATAAAATAGACTTATCAATAAAAAGGAGTGTCTACTCTCCTTTTACAAAAAATATTGGAGTCAGAGAGCCAAAACCAAGCATATTAAATCTATTGACACAAATACAAACTATTTCCATCGCATCGCGAATGGAAAAAGAAGCCGCAAAATCATATGTGAGATTAGAACTCAAGAAGGAACGATCATTATTGGTCTTGAAAATATTAGAAATGAAATCTGCTCAGATTTCGAAAAAAGATTTAAAAAGGGAACAAGTAATAATCACAACCTTCACAAGTTGCTTGGAAACACAACCAAAGAGGTCACAGATCAAGATAACTTATCTCTGACAAGGAATGTGACAAATGAGGAAGTCAAGAACGCTATCTTCAACATTGGCAGCGATAAATCATCAGGACCAGATGGAATGTCCGCTCTGTTCTACCATATTGGCACATTGTTGGACCACTCATCATTAAAGCGGTTAAAAGCTTCTTTCATTTTGGTAAACTTCCCAAACAAACAAACCACGCCTTCATCACTCTAATACCCAAGTGTGACAATCCTAACATAACAAACCATTACCGACCGATTAGCCTTTGTTCCACAATTTATAAGGTCATCTCTAAAATCTTAACAGAAAGATTAAAACCCATTTTAAATAAACTCATTCACCCCCTACAAGGTGCCTTTGTTACAGATCGTGCCATACAAGACAATATCCTTATAGCACATGAAATTTTTCACTCCTTTCGGGCTAAGAAAGGAAAAGAAGGATGGATTGCTATTAACTAGATATGGAAAAAGCTTATGACAAAATAGATGGGAGTTCATTCTGAATGTACTCAATAATTTTGGCTTCTCTCCAACTTTCGTTGCTTGGATTAAAGAGTGCATCAAAACCGTCTCTTTCTCAGTACTAGTAAACAACGGACCAACCGACATCTTCTTTCCTAAAAGAGGACTTCGACAGGGTGATCCCCTATCCCCTTTTCTCTTTATCTTAGGTGCCGAAGTCCTTGCTAGGCAACTTCAACATGAAGCCAACTCTAACACCAAACAACTAGGCTTTAAACTCAGTCGTTTGGGCACTAATATCCCCTTCCTGGCCTTTGCTGATGATATTCTCATTTTTGCCAAAGCAAACCAAACATCATGCCAGAAGGTTAAGACAATAATCGAAGATTACTGCTCCATATCAGGGAATGTGTAAACTACCATAAATCGGCATTTCAAACAACACCCAATACATCAAACAATACCAAATTATTGATCCAATCAATACTAAATATTCCCAGTTTGGTCTCACTAGACAAATATCTCGGCTGTCCTATCATAAATGGGAAAGTTAATCAAAATACCTTCTAAGACACTATTATTGCAACAAATAATCAACTTTCCAAATTGAAAGCTAGTTCCCTTTTCCTTGAGGGAAGAGCTACCCTTATCAAAGTAAACTTGGCCGCGAAACCTAATTACATCATGTAATGCTTTATGCTACCAGTTTCCCAACACCAAAAACTGGATAAAGCTAACAAAAATTTCTTATAGAACAAAGATCTATCATTTAAACCACTTATCGGGTGAGATAAAATTTGCAAAAATAAAGCAAATGGAGGAATAGGAATCCGTAAAACGGAAGACATGAACAAAGCTCTTTAAATGAAACTCATTTGGAAAATATTTGCAGAACCAAATAACATTTGGGTCAAAATCATCAAAGAAAAATATCTAAAAAATGATAATACTCTTAACTATACTAGGAAAACGAAGCATTCTTGGCAATGTGGTCACCTCCTCAAACTTCGCAATGACTTCAAAGCTGGTCTGCAATGGCTCATTGGCGATGGCCATTCTATCAACTTTTGGGTGGACCCATGGACCCCTAATTTTACCCTTAAAGACTACATTCTCCCAAACATCTACTTTGATGACCAAACCAAAGTGAGTGATTTCATCACTAACAAAGAATGGGATACTCCTAAACTAAAAGTGGTGCTTCAGGATGAAGCTGTTGAGTTTATTAACAATATCCAAATACCACAGAACAACATCCCCGATCGACTCTATTGGGCTCCAAATAAATCTGGATGGTTCTTGACTAAAACAACCTTTGAATTAATAACCAAACAAACAAACCCTCCTACTAATGATCTGTCATGGGTTTGGAAACTTGATACCTACCCAAAAGTGTAATACCCCTCATTTTTAGTAAGGGTATTTGGGTAATTTACTCAACCCTCGTTCTGTGATCGTATCATTTTGGAGAAGTTTGGATTTCTGTATCGAGATTGATCTCTGTAAAATCCCCTGAGTGATATAAAATACATTCGACGTATTTTTCGGGGTTTAGAATATTGGTTTGGGTACAAATATATTTAATCCGGGGTTTAAAACCCACGCCAAACCTTTCCCCGGGCAAACAGACGTGGAAAAGGCATTTCCGCGACCGCGGCAGCATTTCCGCGAACGCGGAAATATGGGTTTCAGAATGGCTGGGCACAAGAATTTTCCGCAACGGCGGATAAAGTTCCGTGACCGCGGAAAACTCCAACACGCCAACGTCGCGTCGTCTGACTCCTCGCCGTTCGCGCCACCGTCGATCTTCTGGCTGGACGTTGATTCGGGCTGGGGGAGATCCTTCCTTGGCCTATAAAAGGAGCTCGATCTGGAGGGTTGAAGGGCACTCCATCTGATCAAATCTCTCTCATTTTTCTTGTTCGCCGGAGGTCGAAGCTCTCGCCGGAAATCTTCAAGCTTTCGCCGGAGCTCTTGTTGGAGGTGGTGGTGCTCTCAAGGTGGTGCATTGGAGGTGCAAGGTGCCCAAGAGTCGAGCCCCATCCGAATCGAGCCTTGTCGCGTCGCCCCCGGTGAGATTTCTCCCATTCTGAGTCGTCGGAGTTCATGTCCGCGACCGCAGACATGAACTACCGCGACCGCGGCCGTGACATAGGCGACCGCATTGGCGTCCGCTGTCATATGTGCTCGCGGACACTCGTCCTCGACGCCCGCGACCGCGGCAGAGCCACCGCGACCGCGGATTGCCTGGGCAATCGCGATCGTGGCATTTGGCTTGTCGGTCTTGGGCGGGACTTTCGTTTCTTCGATTTGGTTCGTTCCTTCTTCGATTCGTATCATTTTAAATGTCGAATCTAACCTAGGGTTTCGTTATGGGTCGTTCCATAGGAATCTGTAATCCGAGTTCCGTTCCCGTTCCGGACCCAGAAACCCGTCTTCGTTAATCGTTCGTCTAATCTAAGGCAAGTGGCGGTTCACTCTTGCTTATCATTCCATATTTCTATTAATTATCAATTGTTTTAATTGTTAATTAAATGTGATGAATATTGTTTTCGTTGGGAACAGTTTTGATAAACGTATTTGATACGATTAAAAGAGATATTATAATAGGTTGTATATACTGCTAGAACAACGCTATTATAGATATATATATATATATACTATTGCCATGATGGCATTGATGTGGATTATGATGTGGTTTTAACTGTTTAGTTAGAACGAGTATTCGTAGGAACGCTATGTACCTTGCGAGGTCTAGTTGTTTCTTTATAACTGGTGCTAGGATGATTATTTCCCTAGTACTCTCTTTGGTCATGACCATACCCTTACTCAGGGTTTGTGCACACAGCTGGTGCCGATTCTCGGGATTTATTCCCTTCAATATCTCTCGCGATGAGATGATATAGAAAAGCTTATAACATGAATGTATGCTTTGTCACTAAAATAAGATAAGTGCCGCTATGCACATAATTAACGAACCTTGGGCGAGAAGTACAACTTGGAAACTCGTCTGACTTCGACTAAAGTAAGTCCTCCTTCCAAAATCTGAATTCGTATTACGCGGTGAGGTTGGCCGTGGACCCGAATGGGCAAGTCTTTTTGAACGCTTGTGTGAAACTTTAATGTTCCCGAACACTTGTCATACTTTCCGATAAGACTCAATCTCTTGGAGTCTTCTCTTCATATGTTTCCTTTAGACTCGATCTTTAGGAGTCTTCTCTTGATCATTCTACTTTGAATCATTCTGTAGAGGTATTGAGGTTTACTATCGTCATCGGCTTTCATTCGAGAAGCGATGGGTCTAACCTAATACGCCTACCTTAGAACCTTTCTGTTTTACCCTTGCATAGTCTTTCATTAGACTAACCAACCGGGTTTTATTCCTTGCATGGTTGGCTGGTGTCATCCGTCTCATACGGCACATCAGGTAGACTCCCGTCCCGTGAAGGCTAGAAACGACGATGAAGGCAGATGGAGTTTTTAAGAGTTTTATCAAGGTTGAGATCCTAGACGGGTGATCGCTCCGATCAAGACATTTTTGTTATTTATTTAAAAGACTTCCGTTGTATTGAACATATTATGTATTTTGGTTGTATTTGGAATTGTGGATGTAATTCCGAGACTTTGATTTAATCAAATGTTATGATATTTCGTATTAAAGGTTGTTTTATGAGTAGTATAAATTGGTTAAGCCTTGGGTGGCTTCGGATGTGGAATCTGAGGTCACTGGCGGTAATACTTTCAAGGTTATATATTTGGGGGTGTTAGTGTTACAGATCTGGTATCAGAGCCGATTTTTTTTAAAACGGGTTTAAAATGTTTTACTGGAAACAAAATCTTTTTTTCGGGCAGGGATTTCAAAAACGTTTTATTAGAAACAAAACTTTTATAAACCGTTTACTCGTTTTGAACTAAGATTTTTTTTTCTTTCTCAAAAATTTTGAATTTTCCAAATAAAATTTTATTTGACTAAAAACGCGTCGCTTGACAAACTCTGCCGTTCTAGTCGTGCCTTCTTTCCAGTCTGATATAGTAAGTTCGCTTTTATATTTAGAAAGACTAATCCTTTTCTCGTCGCCCCGCAGACTATGGGCGCATTCATCTCTCACCAGAGGAACCCGAAAGAAGCCGAGGTGGCCCTGCCATCTCCAGTTAGGCTTGAGTTCCCGGTTCCCCCTCCGTTCTTTGAGGTCGGGGAGCCAAGTAGTCCACCCGAGGAGGTGAAGACCATACTCGAAGAGTCGGTGGTGTTGGTGTCTGTTAGGGCCGAGGTTCCCGAATTGGAGCCGGAAGCGGACCCAAGGGAAGACACAGAGGAAGAGGAGGAGCCAGCGCAGTACCTTGGAGGTTACTTCGATGACGACTTCGAAATCGAGGAAGATCCCGAGGAGGATCCAGAAGAGGATCCTGAAGAAGACCCAGAGGAAGACCCGGAGATGGAATTTATCCTTCCGAGTCCGGTGTCGCCATTTGAGCGGGAGTATTCGCCATTGTCCCCTACTGCTTGGGAGACACTTAGTGGTGAAAATACCGCCAAGAGGAGGCCAGTGATGAGTCCTGACTCGCGACCGGTGTTTCGCCAGAGTCAGATGGCTTCCTCTGAAGAGCGTCGCCTGGTGGACGAGGCGGTTGAGCGTACTCGCTTGAGGGCAAGGCCGTGGGAGTCAATGGGTACACCGATGGTGGTCCCGACTCAGCAGGCTAGGCCAAGGCCCCGAGTACTGGAGGAATGACTGGAGGAGTGGTCGAACGCCCTAGACGACATGGAGGAGAGGACATATGAGGCTGAGGTAGGTCTCTCCCGAATGATTGTGGATGTCCGCGAACTCCAGGAGTATATCCGCCAAGCAAGATTGCTACTTGATCCTTTGTACGAGGTGAACAGGGCATACTTCCAACCAGGATTTCTGGAGGAGTTTTGCCAATCACCGGGATCTGATGGGGCTGGACCAAGTGTTCCCGTGCCTAGAGAAAGGCTGAGGGCACCGAGGCCGAGGGATGATCCGTGTGCTCCAGGGCCGAGTAGGTCAAGAAGTCCGACACCAGACTCCGATGGTGAACCCCGTGCGAAGAAGCAGTGCATGAGAGTTCCCGATTATTTGAAGTGTTTCAAGGCGCCATGATTAGGCCAGTGCCGAGTTTGGCAGTTTCTCTTCTAGTATTTCAGTGTTCGTTTTGATAAGCTGATAGGTGTCATTTCATGCACCTTAACTAGCAATTATTAGCATTATTTAGAGGAGCTTATGACTAGATTTAGGGTTAAGTCTGTAATTCAGAAGATGTGGAGAGAATTGAAGATATCCAGGGATTTACAGCTTATTTGGAGAAGATGAAGATGGATGAGGATCTGCTGGAAATTAATTGGAGAAGACTACCAACACTTGGTAGTAATAAAGAGAAGAAGAGAAAAGAGTGGGCGAATTTCTACCGCCCCACGCCAGAGCCACCGCGACCAGGCGGTGGGTCTCAGAGAAGGATGCCGCCCCGTGATGGAAATCACCGGCCCGCGGTGGGAGCTGGCGCCCCGCGGCCACGTGAGGCGAAGAAATTAATTAAGTGAATGCCGCGTGCTGATGCTGGAATTTGGAAGGAAAAGATTGGGCCGTGAAGATGAATTAGGCCCAAACAAGGAAAGGCCCACCGTAAATACGCGTGAAACAGATACCCGCGTGAAAGTGAATTGAAGCGGGAGGAGAAGCGAGAGTGCACGGGATTAATTGTCCCCGATTTTCATAGTTTAATTTGGCTATTATTATTATTATTATTATTTCCTTTTATTATTTTTATCACTTTTAGATTTAGGTTAAATACTCTTTAGTTAACCTAGTTGCGAGGATTCAGTTTGACAAGTTCGTTCTTTCATTCCCAACTCTAGGGTTTGAACGAATGGAGAACTTAACACCTTTGTTCTGCTAGACGTTTGAAGCAATACAGTTGATTCGGTTGTGAGATTTCTATTCCTTGTTCTTATTCTTATGTGTGTTGGTTTGATTCTCTTGGTTATATTGATTATTGATTTATCATTGTTCTTCATAGTCTGGCCAGCTAGGTTGAGTAATATTTATCAATTGCTAGGATTACATATAGGGGTTCCGAGTGCATATCTAGTGGCATACACGATTGTGCGTATAGGGGTTCCGAACGTACAATCGTGAGTGAGAATCAGTTGCATGGTAAGTAGTAAGGTGTCTTTCTATTTGCATGTATCCTATATCCTTGTGTGTATTGCTATTGCTTTGTTGGTGGTAAAGTATACCGACAACTATGAGAATCGGAGGTACTTTACCAGTGACATAGTGATAAGTCTATCGATAACTGTGAGAATCGATAGTGCTTAAGATCAGGATGGGAACAACCATAAGAATAGTTAAAGAACTTGGATTGAATAGATTTCAGTGATCAACTTATATCTCTGTATTATGGATCTCGTTCTAGTGGAACTACTTTCCCCATTCATATTCTCAAGTCAACTAAACCTGTTTACTTTGCTCTGTTTGATACTCAAACCCCCCTTGTTACCTTGCATGCTTATAAACACATAGATTGATTACTTCCTCCCTATGGGATCGACCCTTGCTTGCCTCTACTACTTGTTTAGGTTTGTTAGGATTATTTTGTTTAGGTGTCACGACAACCCCTTATCAAAAGCATGGTAGTCTCCGAGCAATTTTGTCTTGCCGCTCGGGAGATTCCTTTTGTAACCCTTTCAAACTCAGTTTGAGTTCATCAATGAAAATTTACCAAGTTTGATATATTCTAAGTTGACTTTATACGTTGTACATATTGGAATGTTATTAATGTTATAAAGTACTTGGAATTTGATCGGTAAACAGATGGTAAACACAAGGAATACCATTTGTGTTGGTGCTGGGCCAAGCAATGACCCCAGACCAAATGTGAGGAATGTCGCAAATACTTTGTATGAGAACGAGTCAGTTTCTCACAACAATCCGGGGAGCAATGACCAAGTTCCGATCAACGCTCCAGTAGTGTTTGACGCTGCGGAAATTGAGGCTATTCAGGGGATTGTGATGCAAGCAGTCACCGATATCATGCGACCAATCGTGCCTCAGGCACAAGGTGTGCCAATTCCTCCTGTGGTTCCGAGATTCGAGGAGCCAGCTATCCATGTACCTCATGAGGAAGCTGTCAGGAACAGAGGCAACTATGGACGGGCACTGAAGGCCATAAGCTCTATGAGGCCTGATAGCTATGATGGAAAGGGAGAGCCAGTCAGGGTGGCATATTGGTTCTCGCACATGGAGCGATTGTTCCGCAATGTCGAGTGCACAGAGGCTGAGAAAGTGCACATTACTTCCCTTCAGCTGAAGGAGGTGGCTAGCGAGTGGTGGGAAGGCACCGGTCTAGCTGATCACCCTGGATTGAACTAGGGGATGTTCAAGGCTAATATGACTGATCGATTCTTCTCCCGAGCTATGAGGGAAGAAAAGCACAAGGAGTTCCTCTATCCGAAGACAGATGGATTGAAAGTGACTGAACTTGCGGCCAAGTTCAATCACCTACTGCAGTATGCTGGGCCGGAGGTGTCCAGTGAGGAACAAAAGATCTGGCATTTCCATGAGTGGATGAATCCAGACATTAAGTCACTGATGGTGCGCCACAGATGCTCTACTCTAGAGCAGTATGTGGACGCTGCCTGCAAATTGGAGGTGACTTTGGAGGAGTCAACGAAGAAGCGCAATCGCCAGAGGCCAACACAGAGCCAGCCTCAGGCAAGTGGGTTCAAGCGACCCGCGCCATCGTCTAATTTTGCCAAATCTGGCCGAGCGAGAACAAAAATGACTCATGGAGGGTCTACACAACGTTCGGGTCAAGGCAAGAATCCGATCCAGTGCTACAACTGTGGTACACCCGAGCACAAGAGCAATGAGTGTCCGAAGGAAAGGAAGACGTGCTTTGACTGTGGAAAGGTGGGGCACTTGCAGTCATTCTGTCCGCAAAGGAGGCAGAAAGGAGTTTAGTCACATCAAGGGTCCGTTAATCATAACAACCGACCCAGGTTCAGACCAGTGGAGGCTCCTAGTCCTTCGACACAGACAACTGCGCAGAACAAGGGGAAAGCCCTAGCTGCTTCAGGAGGTCAAGGTCATCGACTCTACGAGATGCGTGAGGCTGATGGACCCAATGCTCCAATTGCTCAAGGTACTTTATACCTTCATTCTTCTCATGTGTGTATATTGTTTGATTCGGGTGCTACCCATTCTTTTGTTTCGGAGAGTTGCGTAAGTAAGCTAGGCTTAGTATGCAATGAGGTTTGTGAGCCTTTCGTAGTCAATCTTCCCAATGGTGAACAATTGGTTGGAACCAAGCGTCTGTCAGAATTTCCGATTTCCATGCAGGGTAAGAAGTTCGAAGCAGATTTGATCTGTATAGCCATGGCTCTATACAATATTATTCTCGGTATGGATTGGCTGACACGTCATGGGGCGGTGATCGATTTCAGCTCTAGGACTGTGACGGTGTCATCTAGGGGCCAGTTCGTATGCAAATTCAAGGGTCGTAACGACGCTGATAACGGCAAGCTCATCAATGCGATGGCTGCGTTTAAGCTACTTCGACAAGGATGTGTCGGGTACATGTGCTACTTGGACGAGCCCAATTCTAGATATTCCGGTCATTTGTGAGTTCACGGATGTCTTTCCGAAAGAGATTCCAGGTTTACCCCCGAGTCGTGACGTGGAGTTTACAATCGATCTCGAGCCTGGTACCGCGTCAATCTCTAAGGCACTGTATCGGATGGCTCCAGCAGAGATGCAAGAGTTGAAGAAGCAACTCGATGACCTTCTTGACAAAGGTTACATAAGGCCGAGCGCATCACCTTGGGGTGCTCCTGTATTGTTCGTTAAGAAGAAGGATGGATCGTTCCGACTTTGTATCGACTATCGAGAGTTGAATAAAGTCACGATCAAGAATAAGTATTCGTTGCCAAGGATTGATTATCTGTTGGATCAATTACAAGGAGCAAAAGTCTTTTCCAAGATCGATCTGAGATCTGGTTACCATCAGCTCAGAATTCGTGAGGAAGATATTCTGAGGACTGCTTTTCAGACGAGGTATGGCCACTACGAGTTCGTAGTCATGCCATTTGGACTTACTAATGCTCCAACAGTCTTCATGGATCTGATGCATCGATGTTTCCACCAATATCTGGATAAGTTCGTGGTGGTCTTCATCGACGATATTTTGATCTATTCCCCGAGCAAGGAAGCTCACGAGGAACATCTTCGAATCACCTTGTCAGTCCTTAGACAGAATAGGCTGTACGCAAAGTTGTCTAAGTGTGACTTCTGGATCAAAGAAGTGGCTTTCTTAGGCCATGTGATCAATGAGAGTGGGGTTATGGTTGATCCCCAGAAGATTGAAGCGGTAGCCGACTGAAAGCGGCCTCAGAATGTGAAGGAGGTGTGCAGTTTCTTAGGACTTACTGTATATTACAGACGGTTCGTGGAGGGATTTTCTAAGATTGCTCTACCTATGACCGGTTTGCTCCGCAAGGTCCACAAGAAGTTTGTCCGGGATGACAAGTGTGAGGCCAGTTTTCAAAAATTGAAGCATTATCTGACCTCTGCACCATTTTTGGCGCTACCGGAAGAGAATGATGGTTATGTGGTCTATAGTGATGCTTCAAAGCATGGGTTAGGGTGCGTACTGATGCAGAAAGGAAAAGTTATTGCGTACGCATTGCGATAATTGAAAACCTATGAGGCAAACTATCCGACGCATGATCTGGAGTTAGCAGATGTAGTATTTGCGTTGAAGATTTGGAGGCACTATCTCTATGGTATAAGGTGCCAAGTCTTCTGTAACACCCTTGATTTAACTTCGGAAATGCCACATGTCAGTGACCTCAGACGTTGTTGTCCGATGTCACCCTAAGCTTGGTCGGAACAATTAAACTTAAATACATAACATATTAAATGAAAGATTAAACAGCGGAAGACTTTAAATTACACAGCGAAAGACTTTTAAGAATCTTAATAACTTAAAACACTTAACAACTTAAAACACTGACACTTAAATCTTCGTCTGCAAGCCTCTTATCCTTCAACAAGTTACTTTGACTTCAGGCATCAACCTCTGATGTACCGAATCGAACGGATGACACCAGTCAACCATGCAGAGAACAATTACAGTTGGTTAGTCTAATGAAAGACTATGCAAGGGCACAAGCAGAGTGGTTCGAGTGAGCGTAACCGTTTACTATCATTGTCCCTCGAATAACAACCGACGGAACGATACATAACCCGGTACTTTCACTGAATGATTATTATTAGATATACACTGAAGAGAAGACTCCAAAAGACATGAGCCTTATAGGAAATTATGACAACTGTTTGGGAACTTTTAAAGTTTCACACAAGCTTTTAATTTAACTTGATGTTTCGGTTCACAACCAACCTCACCGCACAATGAGAATCCAGATTGGAAAGAGAACTTTACTCTGATTAATGTCAAGACGAGTTTCCCTAGCTGCCCTACGGCCTAGCTGCACTACTCGTCTGAAGGTATTAATTATGTGCGACAACGGCACTTAACTTATTAAATTACAACACTCATTAACGTTAAGACTTTTAATATTATTAGCAGCTACGAAACTTTAAACCTCAGGGTGACAATTATGTCCACCCTAATTAATACAACGCTCAAGATTTATTAATTAGGTACTTAGCCGCACTTATCTTATTAAATTACAACACACACTACTATTAAAGCTTTTAATATTATTCCGAGTAACAACGGAAGTTTATTACACAGGGTGACCTTACGTCCACCCAGATTGCACTTACAAGGTGCTTAAACTTAACTCACAGGGTGACAATTATGCCCACCCAGATTGCACTAGCTAGGTGCTTAATACACAGGGTGACAATTATGCCCATCCAATTGCGCTAGCAAGGCGCTTAAAACACCTCCTACCTTAACGGTGGTAGGAAGCAGAGGTCATGACCCTTAAATTATTCAGAAATTATCCCGATGAGTACCAAGTTATAAAGAAACGACTAATCCTTAATTGGATTAGCGTTCCTACGAATATTAAGTTATAAAGAAACGACTAATCCTTATCTGGACTTAGCGTTCCTACGAATACTCGTGCTAACTAAACAGTTTAACACAGTAATAACCCATATCAGAGCCATCCTGGCAATCAACTTAAACATAGATATAATAAAAACGACTAATCCTTACATGGACTTAGCGTTTCTACAAACCCACGTGCTATTCTAGCATTAAGTTCACATTAAATTCACAACAATACCATCACGGTAATTAACACATATAATAACGTTGTTCTAATAGATATACAACTTATTATAACATCACCTTTTTAATCACGTTATTTATGAAATTAATTCTCAAACAACAGTTCACTCCAATTTAATTAAACAATTGATAATTAATGAAACATGGAATGATTAAGCAAGAGCGAACCGCCACTTGCCTGGAGTAGATTCGGCGATGAATCTAGATGACACGACTACTGATGATATCCTTTCCGAGGATATGGCCTATGCTTCAGATAGCTCTAGCAGCTTACGAGTCCACACGCGATCCAGCACATGACATATTAATTAATATCAATTAATTTGTCTGGACGAACTCAAGGAATTAAATTTAATACATTTTTATGATTTTAAATCATAAAAATATTAATTAAATTTTCCTAAAGAAAATACGGATGAAAGAGGGTCGAAATTATACCGCTCGAATAATTTCGGGTTAAATATGGATTGGATGCCTAATTGGGCTTTACGGCCCAATAGAAGTTAGCAAAGGAGGGACCCCACCTCCCTTAATCTTCTTCCCCCACATAACAACAACAACAACACAACGCACAGCGGCAGGGCTCTTCGTTGTCGGGAAGGACTCGCCGGCGGGGAAGAGTAGCAACGGCGGGGCAGTCAGCGGCTCCAACGACGACGATGCGCAACCTCAGCAGCAGCCCACAACTGCAGCCACTACGCACAGCAGCTCCAGGCGGTGGCGTCTCTTCTGATCGCGTCGAAGAACCGAGCTCGTCGCTGGGCTTCGCCAGGGGAGCTTCGTCGCCGAGAAGGGACAGCCACCAGCAGGGCAGCACAGCAACAACAACAACAACAGTGGACATAGGCACGAACCAGAAGAGGCAGTGCACAGGGGAGCGGTGCACAGGGGAGCTCACGAGAGAAAAACGAGAGAGGAGAGAGAGACTCCCTTCTATAGCCAAGATATTTGTAGATATTTTGGAGATATTTGTACAAATATTTTGTATAAATATCTCATACAAATATCTTGTATAAATATCTCGTACTGGGAAAGTTTGGTATGGGTTTTACACCCTGGAAATTATATATTTGTATCCAAACAAATATTCTAAGTCTCGAAAATACATCGAATGTATTTTATACCACTCAAGGAATTATTACGGAGATCATGGATATTACAGAAAATCCAAACTTCACTGAAAGCGAAAAATTTATTGAATGAAGGATGGGGAAAATTACCCAAATACCCTTACTAAAATTAAGGGGTATTACATCTTCACCGATCACAAGAGTCTCAAGTACGTGTTCACTCAGAAGGAGTTGAATATGAGACAACGTCGCTGGTTAGAGCTACTCAAAGACTACGACATCGAGTTGTTGTATCATCCGGGCAAGGCTAATGTAGTAGCTGATGCATTGAGCCGGAAGACACCGTACGAGACTGTAGTGGCTCTACTCACTGATCAGACCAAGCTGAACCAAGGATTGTGCGAGATTGAAGTCTTGTACGATCAACGTCGAGGATACCTGAGTATGCTTGAGATTCAGGCTACACTACTTGATCAAATCAGGGAGAAACAGGTTGACGATGTAGTCATGGTGAAGCTAAGCAGTGAAGTGATGGACGGGAAAGCTCCCGGTTTCGTGATTCAGGAGGATGGATCACTATAGTTTCAGGACCGGATCTGTGTGCCTGACGTTGATGGTCTTCACCAGTTGGTGATGAGGGAAGCCCATTCGTCAGCTTATTCTGTACATCCAGGCTCTAGCAAGATGTACAAAGACCTCAGGAAGAAGTTCTGGTGGTGATAGGTGCCATTTCAGGCACCTTAACTAGTGATTATTGACATGTTTTAGATGGAGTTTTGGTGTAGATTTAGGCTAAGTCTGTAATCCAGAAGAATAGTTGAGAAGTGAAGATATCATAGGATTTACAGCTTACTAGAGATGATGGAAGAAGTTTGAAGAAGTTGGCCACTACCGCCCCGCGCCACAAGCCACCGCGACCCAACGGTGAATCTCAGAGAAGGGGCAATTCAGAAAGCCACCGCCCCGCGGTGGAGGACGACGCCTCGCGGCCAGCGTTGATTTACTTCCTTTTTAATACTTTCGACTTTATAATTGTTATTATTTACTTTCCTTATTTAAGAACTTTTTCTAGTTTTTGTTAAAGGAGTTCGGTCCTCTCTTTTATTCATTCCACTTCTAGGGTTTGAACGAATGGAGAGCTAAACACCTTTGTTTCGCTAGACAATTAAAGCATTGCAATGAATTGGTTGTGAGATTTCTATTCCTTGTTCTATATCTTATCAAGTTGGATTAATTCTCTTGAGCATATTATCTATTGGTTTATGTTGATTCTTCTAGCGTAGCTAACTAGGTTTTTTGACATCTACCATAGTGCTAGGATTTGTATATAGGGGTTCCGAGTGCTTATCTAGTGGCAAACACGATTGTTGCGTATAGGGGTTCCGAGCGCGCAATCGTGAGTGAGAATTATTTGCATGTTAAGTAGTAGGGTGTCCTTCTATTTGCATGTATCCTATATCCTTGTGTGCATTGCTATTGCTGTGTTAGTGGTAAAGTTCGCCGACAACTGTGAGAATCGGAGGTACTTTACCAGTGACATAGTGATAAGTCTATCGACAACTGTGAGAATCGATAGTACTTAAGATCAGGGTGGGAACAACTATAAGATTATAAAAAGAACTTGGAACTATAGTTTTCAGTAATCAACCTATTTCATCTGCATTGTGGATATTTGTCTAGTGGAATACTTCCCCTCATCATATTTCTTCTTCTGTTAACACTTGCATCTTTGTTACTCTGCAATTACCCCAAAACCCCCTTGTTACTTGTTAGTCACACGTTATTGCATACAGATAACCGACTCCCTGTGGGATCGACCTTGACTTGCTTGCTATATTCTTTAGTATGTGAATTAGGATTTCTTTGACAGGAAAACGACACCGGTTTCCGGCCTTGTCAGGTGTCCCAACATGAAGTGGGATGTAGCGGAGTTTGTGGTGAAATGCTTGACTTGTCAGAAAGTGAAGATAGAACACCATAGACCAGGTGGCGAATTGCTACCTCTTCCAGTGCCAGAATGGAAATGGGAGGATATCGCTATGGATTTTGTCACAGGGTTGCCAAAGACTCAGACTCAAAAGGATGCTATATGGGTAATCATTGACAGACTCACGAAGAGTGCTCACTTCGTGGCTATCAAGTCAACATGGGGAACCCAGAAGCTATCGGAAGTGTTCCTACACGAAATTGTCCGTTTGCATGGTACTCCAAAGACCATTGTATCGGATCGTGATGGTCGATTCATGTCGAGATTCTGGAAGGAACTCCACAAGGCCATGGGAACCGAGTTGAGGTTTAGTACTGCGTTTCATCCTCAGACGGATGGACAGTCTGAGAGGACCATCCAGACCTTGGAAGATATGCTGAGAGCTTGTGTACTTGATCGTCCGACTAGCTGGGAGAACAGCCTAAGTCTAATTGAGTTCACGTACAACAATAGCTGGCACGCTACCATAAAGATGGCTCCATTCGAAGCTTTGTACGGTCGAAGATGCAGATCTCCAATTTGTTGGGATGAGAATGCCGACAAGGTTCTGCTCGGACCAGAATTAGTCGAAAGGACTGCTTCGGAGATTGCGTTGATTAGACAAAGGATGTTGACAGCTCAAAGTCGACAAAAGTCTTACGCAGATTTGAAGCACAGGAATGTCGAGTTCGAGGTTGGTGACAAGGTGTTTGTCAGGGTATCACCATCCAAGGGCGTGTTCAGGTTCGGCAAGCGTGGGAAGCTTAACCCTCGCTACGTGGGACCATTTGAGATCCTTGATAGGGTGGGGTCTCTAGCGTATCGTTTGGCATTGCCGCCATCGGCACATCCAGTGCATAACGTGTTCCACGTATCCTTGTTGAGAAAGTACGTGCCAGATGCGTCTCATGTGCTGAGTTATGAAGACATTGAGATTCAGGCAAACAGTACATACGACGAGATACCTGTGCGTATTCTCGAGCGTCGCGAGAAGCAATTACGGAACAATGTAGTACCATTAGTACGGATTCTTTGGTCCAAGGCTGGATCTGAAGAGGTTACTTGGGAAACCTGGGAGACTGAGGAGGATATGCTTAGTCGCTTTCCCGAGCTATTTTCGGCCTAGTTTCAGGGTCAAAACCTTTTTAAGGGGGAGGTGATGTAATACCCCTCATTTTTAGTAAGGGTATTTGGGTAATTTACTCAACCCTCATTTTGTGATCGTATCATTTTGGAGAAGTTTGGATTTCTGTATCGAGATTGATCTCTATAAAATCCCCTGAGTGATATAAAATACATTCGACGTATTTTTCGGGGTTTAGAATATTGGTTTGGGTACAAATATATTTAATCCGGGGTTTAAAACCCACGCCAAACCTTTCTCCGGGCAAACAGATGCGGAAAAGGCATTTCTGCGACCGCGGCAGCATTTCCGCGAACGCGGAAATATGGGTTTCAGAATGGCTGGGCACAGGAATTTTCCGCGACCGCGGAAAACTCCAACACGCCAACGTCGCGTCGTCTGACTCCTCGCCGTTCGCGCCACCATCGATCTTCTGGCTGGCCGTTGATCCGGGCTGGGGGAGATCCTTCCTTGGCCTATAAAAGGAGCTCGATCTGGAGGGTTGAAGGGCACTCCATCTGATCAAATCTCTCTCGTTTTTCTTGTTTGCCGGAGGTCGAAGCTCTCGCCGGAAATCTTCAAGCTTTCGCCGGAGCTCTTGTTGGAGGTGGTGGTGCTATCAAGGTGGTGCATTGGAGGTGCAAGGTTCCCAGGAGTCGAGCCCCGTCGCGTCGCCCCCGGTGAGATTTCTCCCATTCTGAGTCATCGGAGTTCATGTCCGCGACCGCGGACATGAACTACCGCGACCGCGGCCATGACATAGGCGACCGCATTGGCGGCCACTGTAATCTGTGCTCGCGGACACTCGTCCTCGACTCCCGCGACCGCGGTAGAGACACCGCGACCGCGGATTGCCTGGGCAATCGCGATCGTGGCATTTTGCTTGCCGGTCTCGGGCGGGACTTTCGTTCCTTCGATTTGGTTCATTCCTTCTTCGATTCGTATCATTTTAAATGTCGAATCTAACCTAGGGTTTCATTATGGATCGTTCCGTAGGAATCTATAATCCGAGTTCCGTTCCCGTTCTGGACCCAGAAACCCATCTTCGTCAATCGTTCGTCTAATCTAAGGCAAGTGGCGGTTCGCTCTTGCCTATCATTCCATATTTCTATTAATTATCAATTGTTCTAATTGTTAATTAAATGGGATGAATATTGTTTTCGTTGGGAACAGTTTTGATAAACGTATTTGATACGATTAAAAGAGATATTATAATATATTGTATATACTGCTAGAACAACACTATTATAGATATATATATATATATATTGTTGCCATGATGGCATTGATGTGGATTATGATGTGGTTTTAACTGTTTAGTTAGAACGAGTATTCGTAGGAACGCTATGTACCTTGCGAGGTCTAGTTGTTTCTTTATAACTGGTGCTAGGATGATTATTTCCCTAGTACTCTCTTTGGTCATGACCATACTCTTACTCAGGGTTTGTGCACACAGCTGGTGCCGATTCTCGGGATTTATTCCCTTCAATATCTCTCGCGATGAGATGATATATAAAAGCTTATAACGTGAATGTACGCTTTGTCACTAAAATAAGATAAGTGTCGCTATGCACATAATTAATGAGCCTTAGGCGAGAAGTACAACTTGGAAACTCGTCTGACTTCGACTAAAGTAAGTCCTCCTTCCAAAATCTGAATTCGCATTACGCGGTGAGGTTGGTCGTGGACCCAAATGGGCAAGTCTTTTTAAACGCTTGTGTGAAACTTTAATGTTCTCGAACACTTGTCATACTTTCCGATAAGACTCAATCTCTTGGAGTCTTCTCTTCATATGTTTCCTTTAGACTCGATCTTTAGGAGTCTTCTCTTGATCATTCTACTTTGAATCATTCTGTAGAGGTATTGAGGTTTACTATCGTCATCGGCTTTCATTCGAGAAGCGATGGATCTAACCTAATACGCCTACCTTAGAACCTTTCTATTTTACCCTTACATAGTCTTTCATTAGACTAACCAATCGGGTTTTATTCCTTGCATGGTTGACTGGTGTCATCCGTCTCATACGGCACATCAGGTAGACTCCCGTCTCGTGAAGGCTAGAAACGACGATGAAGGCAGATGGAGTTTTTAAGAGTTTTATTAAGGTTGAGATCCTAGACGAGTGATCGCTCCGATCAAGACATTTTTGTTATTTATTTAAAAGACTTCCGTTGTATTGAACATATTATGTATTTTGGTTGTATTTGGAATTATGGATGTAATTCCGAGACTTTGATTTAATCATATGTTATGATATTTCGTATTAAAGGTTATTTTATGATTAGTATAAATTGGTTAAGCCTTGGATGGCTTCGGATGTGGAATCTGAGGTCACTGGCGGTAATACTTTCAAGGTTATATATTTGGGGGTGTTACAAAAAGTGAAGAACTTCTTATGGAAAATATGTCATGATGGCCTACCTACGAAAGCTAGGCTATCACAAAAACATGTCTCAGTCCCACTAGCATGTGACGCGTGTAATAATCCGCATGAAGACCTAAACCACTTCTTATTCAAGTGCCCCAAAACGCTGGAACAACTCAAGAAACAAAATCTTCCTATTGATTTCATCATTAGAAGAATAAATACTAATAACAAAAAACCTATCGACTTAATCAGTGAACTACAGTCCTTACTTACTAAAAATGAATGGGTTTGTCTTGCTACCACCTGGTGGGTCACTTGGATCAATAGAAACCAAGTAATCTTTCAAACACCTAACCCGGACAAAATCAAAGATCTCACAATATACATCAAAACCCTAATCCAGAATTGGAATAAAACTAAGGTATCAGATACAGATGAAACAACAACTAAAAAACCTAACCCGACCATTAGGCGTAAGACTAAAAACATTAAATGGGATAAACCAAAACCAGGATAATGCAAAATAAATTTTGATGATACGAAAACACCAAATGGTAAAACAAGTACGGGTTTCATCATCAGAAATGAATATGCTGAAACAATCCATATGTCCAACCAACAATACGGATGCCTCTCCGTCCTAATGACAAAAACCCTAGTCCTGAAAACAGTATCAAAACAGATGTTTCCCTTCGTCTTAATAAAATCGAAATCGAAGGGGACAATTTGTGCCTTATCAACTCCATCTTAGGCACTTGGACTTGCCCTTGGGAAATTGAAATGGTCATCGCTGACATCCTCATCGATCTCCGTTCTTTTCAGGAAGTCCTTATAAGGCATGTTTTTCGGGAGGTGAACCGCTCTGCTGATCAAATTGCTAAACTCAGCTTCTCACCTTCGAGATTTGCCTTGAAATCAAACCCAGAACTTCGTGTTATCATCCAATTGGATGCTCTAGGCCGGACCTTGCATCGCTGCTAGGACCCGTCTAATTCTTTCCTCATAAAAAAAAAGCATAAACTTTCTTTCTTTTATTGTATTTGCAGAAAGTTGTTTTTTGTACGATCTGTATACGGTTGAATTTCAAATTTCGTTGGCCAAGATTATTCTTAGGCGGAAGAGCTAATGGCTAAATAGCCAGCTAGCTAGTTCCCCACATTCCACTGAAATTTTTATCGACAATAATTCGAGACTGGAAATATCAATTTTCTGTTTATCAAATTTCATAATTTGGTCCGATAGTATTGCCTTTCATTCTGGTCATTTACTTCTACTCCGTAATTGTTTTACGATCCCACTATATGCACTACGTTTTTTGACGTTTCGCACTACAAATCACTACGCCAAATCTTTGGGTACGCCATATACCGGCGTAGAAGGCCAATTTCAGGAAAATACGTATGAATTTAAAAAAAATAAAATTAAAACCTCTATGCCAGTACTAGCATAGAGAACCGAATATGGCCGTTTGAAATGGCCGTTGGGGTGATTTGAATTTTGGCCTTCTACGCAAGGATCTTGCGTAGCCCATCGGCTATAATTCCAACGGCCGAATTACCCCTCTATATATACACAAACTCAATCATCCATTTTTTGCACACATTCGAATACAATCTTACCAAAATGGAAAATACCGAAAACGATTATTGGAGTAGCGATGAAGAATATTTGAGCAGTGATGAAGAATTCAACCCCAACAATTTCACGGTTAGTATTTCATAATTCGTAAAAGGCTTGATATTTGGATTATATAGATATGTATCAATTAGTTATAGTAATATTGCATGCGATATTGTGAATTGGTTCATGTATATAGAAGCGTAAAAGTATATATAGTTTGACTCGCGGTTTAGTGTTGTAATATTGTATGCGGTATTTTGAGAAAAGTGAGGTATTTTGATATTGCATGTGTAGTTAGATATAGTAGTTCTTTAAGTTTGGAGATTGAGATATTGTTATGTCATTAAATGCAAATGAATAACATTAGTATTTACATTAATAATTGTTTTCTAATCTATATTTTAAGAAAAGTAAGGATAAATATAGTTTGACTCGCGATTTAGTTTTGTAATATTGTATGCGGTATTTTGATATTGCATGTGTAGTTAGATATAGTAGTTCTTTAAGTTTGGAGATTGAGAGATTGTTATGTCGTTAAATGTAAATGAATAACATTAGTATTTACATTAATAATTGTTTTCTAATCTATATTTTAAGAAAAGTGAGGATAAATATAGTTTGACTCACGGTTTAGTTTTGTAATATTGTATGTGGTATTTTGATATTGCATGTGTAGTTAGAAATAGTAGTTCTTTAAGTTTGGAGATTGAGAGATTGTTATGTTGTTAGATGCAAATGAATAACATTAGTATTTACATTAATAGGGTAAAGATTATGGATCTGAATTTTGTACGAATCAGAAGTGGGATAGCCGACAGGAGTTGGTTGATTGGGCTCAGAAGAGGGGCAAAGATTTGATGATGGTTCTAGTCATTCGTCGAAGTAATGAAAGACATGTTAGTTTGATGTGCGAGCACTTTGGTGAATATAGATCGGGGAGGAAGAAAGTTAGTGAAGATGATCTGAATGAGCCTGTGGTAATTCGTGAAAGAAGATCGAAGAAGTCTGGGTGCACATTTGAGTTGTACGGTCTTCAAATGAAAAAGAAGTCGGGAGTAGAGACTCGGAAATGGATCTTGAATGTGTTGAGTGGACAACACAACCATAAGCTTCTGACTACCTTCCTTGGGCATCCATACATGGGTTGAATGACCCCTGATGAGAAGTGCATTGTCAGGAGTTCCAACGAGAGGTTCAATCCGCCGAGTGTTATTGTTGCGGTGTTGAGAAGGTGCAACCCCGAAAATGTAACATCAAGGAAACAAGTTTCCAACTATTTACGAAAGATGCACTACGAGGATCGTGGGGAAATGACGGTCACCCAATGGACCCTAAATTTCTTCAAAGAAAACAGGTACGAAGTGCATCCTCTAAGGAAGCGGTCTACGTCTGAGATCGATATCCTATTTTTCGCTCACCCTGACTCGCTGCACCTGTTGAAGTTATTCCCGTACGTGGTAGTTATCGACGCCACATACATGAAAAATAGGTATATAATGGCCTTATGTTTATTACAATTTAATATAGTCGTTATATACATGATCTAAATTTGCTTATACTCTTTTGTTTTCTTACATTCATCATTAGGTATAACATGCCTCTTGTGGAGATTGTCGGTTTTACATGCACTAACAAGACGTTCAACATCGCCTATGCATTTACGCGAGAGGAAGATGGTTTGCATTACGGATTCATAATGCAAAAGCTTATGTATTTGTTTCAAGAGGCGGGAGTAATGCCGACAACCATAATGACTGATCGAGAGAAGGCCCTCATCAATGCAATTCGGATAGTTTTCAAAGATCGGGTTAAACACCTTTTGTGTGGGGTGCATATCAAACACAACATCGAGGCATATGCTAATCCAATCTTGAAGGATTCGAAAAGAGTCAGCAACTTTTGCGGCCAATGCGGGGGACTTTGGTGTTCAACCACGGAGAAAAGCTACGAAGAGAGGCTCTAAAAACTTAGGAAATCGTGGAAGAGCGGCCTTGTTGGATACCTTGAGAAACAGTGGTTGAATCCTTACAAGGAAAACATAGTCAGAGCGTGGACAGATCATCATCTTTACTTCTTCACGAGGACTTCAAACAGGTATGTATCACTTTTCATTTTTCTGGGATGTTTATTGGGCCTAGGGCTCGGTGTCATACTTTCTTACTAGCACTATGCATTTTTTTTGATAGGGTTGAGGGTATGCATAGGGTGTTGAAGGATATTATGGATTCTAGTGTTGGCGGTTTTAACATGATGGCATTGAGGATCCACCATGCAATCGAAGGTCAAATCGGGCAGGTGAGGGCGAGCATGGAGATGTCACGGGTCAAAAAACCAAATTGTTTCAGCCAAGTGCCGCTAGAAATGAGAAGGGTATTTACGAAGCTGTTCTACAAAGTGTCGGAAATGGGCTTGAGGAAGTTGTTCGATATGTATAAGCAATTAGAGATAGATGATTTCAAAGAGGAGTGCGACGATTACTGGATGAAAGAATGCCAAGGCCTGCCGTGCATCCATGAGATTGGGGAGGCTATTGTTGATAAGAGGCAGATCATGCCGAGTGAGATCCACCGCTTTTGGAGGCAGCTGGAATGGGATAAGAGTTATCGTGATGACACCATTGAGGAGCATGCAACAATGTCTATTCCACAGCTGAGACTCGAGGAATTTTACAAGAAGGAGAAAGATGGGATCCTTGAAAAATCCATGTTAGTGCAAGTCACCGACTTGTTCCATGACTTGGAGCATCCGCATGAATCTTCGTTGTTGGAGCCGACGGGTATCGTTTCCAAAGGAAGGCCGAAGGGTTCCACAAAGTATTCCACCAAGAGGGAGCCGAGCTTGTTTGAGCATAGAAGGGCCGAGTTAGAGGAGTATGAGAAGGAGAAAGAGATAAAAAAAAAAGGAGAAGGAGAATGAGAATGGGACCCAAGGTAGCCAAGGTAGGGGTCGTGGCCGTCCTAGAAAGGATAAAAGTGAAGCGTCTGGATCACAGTTCCCTGACCAACCCATTACTTATATGGGGGTGAACTTTGGGGTTAAGAATGTGGATTACTTCTGGTTCTCATACATTAAGGAGGCGAAAGATGTAATTCCGAACGGGCATTGTGGATATCGGTCACTAGCTGTACTGTTGGGGTACGAAGAGCATTATTACCCTATGGTTTGAATGCATCTAGCGACAGAGTTGTTGGGCAACAGAGATGTGTACATGGAAATACTGCCCAGACTAGCACCGGGAATGAGTTACGAAGATCTTATATTCCGGGTGAACTATGTCATAAGTCCTTACTCCTCGCAATATTGGCTCGACATGCCTCTAATCGGTTTGGTGTTTGCCACGACGTATCAAGTTGCGCTATGTTTCTTAGCCTGGGATGGTCCTTGCTTGTGCCTACCAATGAAGGCGTGTAATACAAGCTTAGGCCCTCCGACGAAGATATTGACGATGGCCCACGTAATAGCTCAGAACCACTTCATACCGGTAAAGCTTACTATTTCTAAATAATTTACTGTACTAAACTATACGAGTATATGCGCAAAGAGTTCAAGTTTGTGTTTGTATGTAGGTGTGGCTCAAGGATGATTGTCCAGTACCCCATCCTCCATATGCTTGACGTTGTTTCAAAGACCAAAGTGTAGATGGCTGGGATGTTCAGTTTCACTCGAGGTTTCAAATGTTTCAGGATTATCGCATAAGATGTAACTGTCCACCCGATCCTCCAGTGTAGTGATTGACGTTGTAAATAATATATATTATGTATGTATGTGTATCCAAGTATTTTCCTTTATTCTGGTAGGAATGATTATTGAAGAAATGAGTAAAAAGATAAAAAGGGTGAAAAACTAAAAAACTAGAAATTGGGCCCAAGTAGGCCCAATAAGAAGGATTACTGAAGAAACGGGTGAAAAACTGAAAAAATTAGAAATTGGGCCCAAATAGGCCCAATATGAAGGATTATAGAAGAAATGGATGAAAACTGAAAAAACTAGAAATTGGGCCCAAATAGGCCCAATAGGAAGGATTATTGAAGAAACGGGTGAAAACTGAAAAAACTAGAAATTGGGCCCAAATAGGCCCAATAGGAAGGATTATTGAAAAAACGGATGAAAAACTGAAAAAATTAGAAATTGGGCCCAATAGAAAGGATTATAGAAGAAATGAGTGAAAAACTGAAAAAACTAGAAATTGGACCCAAATAGGCAAATATGAAGGATTATAGAAGAAATGGGTGAAAAACTAAAAAACTTGAAATTAGGCTCAAGTAGGCTCAATAAGAAGGATTATTGAAGAAACGGGTGAAAAACTGAAAAAATTAGAAATTGGGCCCAAATAGGCCCAATAGGAAGGATTACAGAAGAAAACGGGTGAAAAACTATAGTTTTCCTTTATATTTCATGTGATATACTTATATACTATAGCTTTTCTTTATATTTCATGTGAATATACTTATGTATTATAGTTTTTCTTTATATTTCATGTGATATAAGCTTATGTATTATAGTAAGACACAACGATTCTTCAACGTTGTATTGATTGCAAAGCCGCCACCTGGAAAAAAGAATTAAAACCAAATACGATGATTTCAACAATATTTTAATTAAAATATATTAAATAAATGATAAATAGGTATAAAAATCATTACTTGATGCCATCTACGAGACGACAGATACATCAATCCCAAGCATCTCCGCTGCAACGGTAAATATCTCGGCGTCGGGCATATCCGATACCACCGTCGTCCCATCGATGGGGATCTCCAAAATATGGAAGACGTCGTGGAGTGTGATCGTGATCTCCCCCCACGGAAAATGGAAGGAGTTCGTCTCCGGATGCCACCGCTCCACAAACGCCGATATCAGCATGGGGTCCATCCGACGGAACTGCAGGGACCCTAGGGATGTGATGCCGCTCCGCTGCGCAAGCAACCACCACAAATCCGGGTCCTGCCTCTGGAACTCGTGGATCGCGGAGAAATGAAGGTGGCGGGTGTACGACTTCAGTATCTTCCTCACCTGAAACCCAATATGTAACAGATCGGGATTAATTAAAATATTACATATTTTATTAATTTTTTTAATATTTAAATATCTGATAAAATATGTACCGGATCGAGATCCACAGGTGATAAGGGAGGGTCATGCGTAAGTCGCTCTGTATGTGTCCAAATAATGGCAGCGACATGCGTCGGGTATGTCCCCAGTAGACTGCGGGACCGGGGACCTCCTGGCATCCACGCCTCCTTCGGCGCACCCCCCTCGGGATCCGCATCTGCCACGTGAGGAGGAGGGGTCACTGCCTCGGGAATGGGTCCCGTTGGCTCACATACGGGGGAGGAAGGCGTATCGTCCCACGCCAAATCCTCGGCCGTCGAGACGGGAGGGGGCTCGATGCCCTCGGCGTAATCCCGCTCCAAGGCAAATGTCAATGCCTCCTCGTCGAAAACGTCGGCGGCGTCGACGTCGGAGTCGACGTCGGGCATGGACGTGTCGCTACTATCGTCCTCAGGATCAAACATAGGTGCATCGTCTGGCTAGGCAGCATCCAGTCGAGGACCCAAATCCGCCGTACCTCCGTCACCGCGTCGGGCCGACCCTATGACCCGTCGTTGTCCCAATCGACGAGAGCCTTTGTACGGCTGTCGAACGGAATGCAATGACTGATGTACCGCCTTTTTACAAATTTTGGAAAAAATATATTCAAAAAATTACTATAAATATTTGTTTTATATTGAATTACAAATTATTAACTATTTATTTCATTTCTACTTTTTTAAAAATTACAACATTTTCTCTTCTGTTTTACTTTCTTTTCATTTTCATTATATATGTTTTATATTGAATACAAATTACTTTCATTTCATTTTCATTGATATTAAATTAATTAGAATATTTTCAATTTTTACAAAACATTTATATTAATTAGAATATTTTCAAGGAATTAATTAAATCTAAACATTTATATTTATTAAGTATTAAAATAAAATACCGAAAAATACATACTATCATTGCATGAGTTGATTTATATCTAAAAAAATCAATAATATTTGAAATAGATCTAATCGAAATTTATAAGTGCATATCTATAGATATTATTCAATTTCATTCAATGTAATCTAAACAATTCATGCATATTCAATCCAAATTCAACCCAAATAATTATCTATAGATATGCACTTATAATTTTAACCCAAATAATTATCTAAACATTTCAGGCATATTCAATCCAAATTCAACCCAAATAATTATCTATAAATATGCACTTATAATTTTAACCCAAATAATTATCTAAACATTTCAGGCATATTCAATCCAAATTCAACCCAAATAATTATCTATAGATATGCACTTATAATTTCAAATCCAAATAATTATCTAAAAATTTCAGACATATTCAATCCAAATTAACGTCTAATGAAAGTTCAAATATAAATTATAATTTCAACCCAATTTAACGTCTAATGAAAGTCCAAATTTAACGTCAAATTTAACTTACATGTCGTAAACCTCCTCCTCGTCCTGTCCCGACATGCGTCTCGTCTGGAGCCGAAGTGGACGCTCCACGACCACGGGTACGAACGCCACCGGTCTGACGCCCTCGAACGCCGGCACCACCAACCACACCGCCACCACCACCAGCCGCGTCTGCCACCTCCTGCCCCACCGTCGCGCCACCACCAACAGCCTCACCGTCGCCACCACCGGCATCGACGCCGCCAAAAGGAGCTCCGCCACCACCACCAGCCTCGACGCCGCCACCAGGAGAACCACCACCACCAGCCTCGACGCCGCCATGGAATTCGCTGCCACCACCAGCCGCGGCCGCCGAAACCTGCTCCACCGTCGCGCCACCAGCATCTGTTGCCGCTCCACCACCACAGCTCGGGGAGCTCATTTTTTGGATGGAAAGAGAAGGATTGAGAGGAAAATCAGAGGGAGGAAGAACAGAGGAGGAAGAGAGAGGAAAATCGAGCCGCCGAAAAATCGAAATCGATCGCCGCCGCCGGAAGGAAGAAGAAGAAGAAGAAGAAGCCTCGCTCGACACATATAACCTAATTAGCGTACGCAAGATTCTGGCGTACGCCAGAATCTTGCGTAGCGCGTTTTTTTTTTAAAAATAGCTCTGTGCCAGGATCTTGCGTACGCAAGATCCTTGCGTAGAGGTTTTATATATATATATATTTTTTTTAAATTCATACGTATTTGGTTGAGATTTGCCTTCTACGCTAGTATATGGCGTACGCAATAGTTTGGCGTAGTATTTTGTAGTACGAAACGTCAAAAAATGTAGTGCATATAGCAACCGCCTTGTTTTATGATAGTCTCCGCTCAGAGGCGGAACCAAGGGGGGGGGGCAGGGGGGTCACCGGCCCCCTCTTCCGTTGGACCGAATTAACTATATAAATAAAAAGGTTGCATATTTGTTTAGCAAATAAGGCCAGCCCATTTGGCAATTCCACACGGGAGAGATGGAATCACCCCTTGTTCGAAACTCCATATTGTACATTCTCTCACTTTTTGTTCCTTTTTACAAATTTATGGTATATACCCACTGCATTCTATTTCCTATTCTAATCAAAATATTCCTATTTTTTTTATTTCTTGCCCATAAAAATTATGAAATAGATTTTTTTAAATAATTAACCTTAAAGAAATACTCAGCTAGTTCTTACATCCAAAATTATAAAGCAAAAATTTTTGTGTATCCGTTTTTATACTTATCTTCACTATTTCAACCAAAATTGCTATCTATACTATTTTTTTATTTAAAATTGTAAACCACTTTAGGATATTTCTTTCAAATATTATTTTGTCAAGGATAAGTTATAAAAGAATACCTTTTAATACTTATTTTGTCATTACATATTATCAAAGATCCAACATTATAAGGAGTTTTTATATTATTAGGCTATTATTAATCATCGTTACATGAGTTTTTAAGGAAAATGTTTGGCCCCCCTTTAAATTATTTCTGGTTCCGCCACCGTCTCCGCTTATATATTTTTTTGTGGGGTCATTTTTAATCTTTATGATATACGGAGTATTTCTTTTGTAATCAAATGCTAGTTGTATTGTATATGTAGTGGGCCTAGTGGCTGAGTATAGAGATAGGAAAATACCTCGTCATAACCCATATATAGCAATTTGTGCGTACAAATAAAAAAAATGAAGTTACTCCATTTTAATGGAAAATAATTTTTGTTTATCTTTTATGAAATAGTTCTAGCAGATAATATATGCATAATTATTGTAACTTACAAGCCAGTAAGCCAACCACCTTTGATTTATTTTAATATCTTTTAATTATTCATGATCGAGGCCGAACAAAAAAAGACCATGGCACTAAGACAGTGTATTTAGCAGATACATCAATTCTTTTTAATAATTTGATACCCAAATTGCATGACTACATATATGAACATGAACTATAACAAATAAAAAGAATCAATCTTCAGTAGAGGACAAAGGAAATGACGAGGCGTTTTGTTGAAATTTTGGAGAGCAATTCAACACACACTAATCCGGTAGTCTATTTTAATGAACAAAGACAAATTAATTAGCTTTTAATATTACAGACCATTTGCATCCACTCACGAAAATTTGTAGTCAAAACGGACAATATAAAGTATCTCTTTGCGTGCGTAAGAACATTCTCGATTACCTAGTGGAACGTTTCAATGGTCAGATACTTGCAAGTTTTGCGGTGTTGGTAACTAATCTACTATATAATAATTAAAACAGAATGTACTACACACACTCCAAGAATGTATTCGAAATTCCCGTTATCACGTGTTGTCGCGGAATTTTATAGTACAAGTGTCAATTTTTTGCTTTATTTAGTAGTTTATTAAAATTCATCGTTTTAGCCTTATTTAACATAATTTTCTTTGTTCTATTTTGATTTTGATAGATTGTAAATCTTTTTAAAAATTATGCAATTAATATTCTAACCTAATTTTTTGATTGTAAATCTTTCTAAAAATAAACAATTATAATCCGATCTATTTTCTGAATTTTGCATATAATACCAAATATAAGCATGAAAAATTTGCAATCAATAAAAATAGCAGAATTGTGCAGTATATGATTTATACAAACCATAATAAATTTTAAATCATAAGCAAAATAATAGAAACTATGCACAATCAAAAACTTGAAAGACAAACAATCAAAATTAACCTAAAACATAAATTAAATGCCCAGAAACCAAGCCATAAATTGAAATGCCCAGAAAACACAACAAATGAACAAAACCTGCCCAGAAAGAAATTTCTCTGGTATACAAATTATAAATGAAACTGAAATTAACTATGACCAAATACAAAACCAGAAATTAAATTGTTCAACAAACCAAACCATAAACCATAACTTAAATTTGGCCAAAACGCATTCTGCAAATCTGAACATGTCCATAATTATAATGAAGATTGATTTTACCGACAATATTATGAACCTGCAGTATCTCCATAATATTTTTGGCACTTTCTGATTCAAGATAATATCAAACCTTCAAATATTGGCTCAAAACGTATTCTGCAAATCTGAACCTGTCCATAATTGTAATGCAAATTCATTTTAAACAACCATTATACAATATTATGAACCTGCAGTATCTTCACAATAAATTGAAAATGGTAATTGCAATATATTCACTTACCTGCAAATATGTGAAGACAATAATATATGTGACCTTACATTTGAATGAGCATGCAGAATACCCTAAGCACATATGTGAAGACACAACAAATTCAAAATGGTAATTGCAATTGCAATATATTCACTTACCTGCAATATATATACAGCAGCCAAATGATATTTCCAAAATTTAAAAACCCTAATATTCCTTTCTTTTCAACACAATATTGGACTTTAAATTGAAAGCTTTTACATGCTATAAAAACTACATCCCTTATACTAATTTCGGTTGTTCAGCCTCCAGGTATGGGTAAATGAATATGTATTCTGTTATTCTTAATAGTCTGCATCGCACCATTTTATCAAAGAATTCAGTAGTTAATAAAGCTAGAGCATGTCATCTACTGATATTGAATGTGTATGTTGATATATATACTGATATTGAGGTATTTTGTTTGTTTCAGTGTTTTTTCAGTAAATCCAGAAATCATATACAAGGTAAAAACAGTTGCTTTCGTCCTTTATTAAATACCATGTTGTGCATTTAAATAACATACCGATTTCAAGGTATACCAAGTAGGTGCAGAATATGCTCTCAGAAGCTATTAGAATAGTCCTTTTGCCAGACATTATAACAGGCTCTCGGAGCATGTTCTGCATCCAGAAATACCCTCTCATTGATATGAATGTTTCTATATTTTTATTTTGGTATATAAAAAACAGTAATTTAGAAATTCAGTTTTTTGTAGATTCAGATTTCATTTATAAACACAACATTGTTGACACATTCCAAACTAAAAAGTACTACTTTTTTGTATAAACCATCTTCTTTGAAATTGCAAAAAAGGTAGAAGGATATATTGATTGTTTAAGTTGTATTATTTATGAATATTTTTTGTGTTTGTTTAGATCTACAGAACTTCGTCCTAAAGTAGGCTGCTTTCGTTTATTCTGATATTTGAACATGAGTTGTGTAAATTTCTAAAACAAACCACCATAGTTCATAAATTTTGGATGCTTTTAAACCTAAATTTTCAGCATGGGTTTAAAACCTAAACTTTGGATGCCAGCATCAGTTAAAGATTAACAGTTTTATCTAATTAGTGTGAATAATGGTCAGCATGTGTTTTGCATAAAGTTTTTTGGATGCTTTGAAACCTAAATTTTCTTATTAAAACAAGTTTAAAAATTTTAACTTTGAAATTCCAAATATTGATATTGAAATAAGTAAAAACAAATCAAAATTTTGTAAAAAGTTTTCTGGATGCTTTCAAACCTAAATGTTCTTATTAAAACCAATAAAAAAATATAAAGTTTGAAATTTCAAATTTTTTATTTTATTCATATTGAAATAAGTAAAACCAATTCAAAATTTTGTTAGAACTGAATCAGAAAATTATAAGTGATACTAATTATTTTACATCTAAACTATTTCCAGATATTACTACACTAAAAGTTAGTCTAGAAGACCTACCTTTAGGTCTTCTTTGTCTATATATATATATATGATTATCCATAATTCCTTTAGAGATCAGCATAAGCTCCCAAATGATTCCTATATCATAAACAATTGATATAAGTACAGACACATCAAGTAAATCAATTAAATAGGAATATATTTAGAAAGTGAGTAATATATTTTTTATTAATCCAATCATTAAAATATTCATATAATTATTTTGAAACAAACAAGCATAGTTCATATTCATATTATTTATGCATGACCCGTGCAATCAGTTAAAGATTATCAGTTTTATCTAATTAGTGTGAATAATGTAAGCCTTCCTTATCGGATCATCTTTGATATATTACATTGGTTTACATAATGGGTTGCAACTTCACGGTTTTAGACAGAGAAATAAATTCTACTAAGGATTGTTATAAAGGGCATTGATAAATGTGAAAGATGAATAATTTATTATTTTGAGAATATTAATGCAAACACTCTAGACAAATTCGAACACGTCTTAAATGAACATATTCGTGGGCCTGAGTATATCAGTTGGACCTGGCCCATGTAAAAATAAATATATTAGGTCATGAATAATTTATTTATTATTTTCTGATTAAAATTGAGTGGGCTCATTAATATAGTTAAACATGTAATGGCCCATTAAGGCATTTATAAATATCAGTCATGGTAATGTTGTATCAGATTTTAAAACACATAATGGGCCAGCCTTAATAATTTTTTTAATGTATTTGGGCCTAAAAGCCCAATTATATTAATGGGGTTCATTAACAGGTGAATTCAAACGGCCAAATTTTGTACATGAGCCCATTAAGCTGATTTAAACCATATGTGTTCAATTCAAATTTAATGGACCTACAAGCCCATAATATGCTATCAGCGTTGAGGGAAATATATATATATTTCGAAATATATAGAATTTTGTGGTACATATTAATTAAATATGCCTATAATAGATACAGTTTTATTTGTACATGATTAACTATCAAAAGCATTAAGATATATTTATATTATATACTAAATGGATAAATTTCACATATATTTAAATTATAAGTATTAAATGGTTTTTTAAATATAAATATATCGAAGGGAGATAAATGTACGTTGTAAATGTTTATAAATAATCCAATTTTAAATCCGTATGTCTTTCAATTAATTAATGGGAAGAACAAAACACTTAAACCGAAAACATTTTGACAAAAAAATCCTAACAAATTGCAAGAAATAAACACAAGCAGATTTCACTTGAATGTTTTTTGTAGGGGTGTTCAAAAATGGACCGGACCGGAAAATCGGACCGGTAAAAATACGGTCTGGTCTCCAGTCCAGATAATTTCCTTAATCCGGTCCGGTCCAAACCCGGAAAAAAACCGGTGGACCGGATTTTAATTTTAATTATTTATTTATTTATATGTTTTTTGGGAGATTTATATGTATTTTTTTATAGATATTTTTTTAATTTAATAAGTTAGGAGTATATATGTTTTTTAGATATTTTTTTATAGATTTTAAATAAGAATTTAATTTTTTATTTTTTTAAATAAAATCCGGTCTAAACCAACCGGTCCTGGATCGGACCGAATAGGTCCGATCCGGTCTCCGGTCCAGACTTTTGAAAAAATCCGATCCATCGGACCGGATGAACACCCCTAGTTTTTTGTTACCTTCATGATTTCATGGAGAGCCCAGAACCTCTTTTCTCAAGGAGTATTACAATGGAAAAGTCCAGATCTCCTCAGATCCTATAATCCAAAGATTTTATGTCAGTATTTCATATAGTAATGAAGCAGGAAAAAAAAACAAAAGATATATATATATATATACACAGACAGAGTTAAGGAACTTACACGGTGGAATGAATATCTTCTGTTGGTGGTGGGAATGGTCTATGGCGGTAGGCTGATAACCAGAACCTCTTCTTCAAAGTACACTCCAAAGTCAAAGATCTCCTCATATCCTCACATGCAAAAACTGATGTCAGTATTTCAGAAATTAATTAAGGAAGAAAAAAAATATACGATATATATATACACAGATCGAGCGAGAGGTACTTACGCATGGTGGAATCGAGATCTTATGTCGGTGGTGGGAAACATATATGGCTTAACCCTTCAAGACGAACGGCAAAAAACCGAAGTCAGTGGCGATAATCCATTTTCGCTTTTTCGATCTGAAAACTAATTTGTTCTGGATCTGAAAAATTAGAAACACAAACGGCCAAGCACGAAGATGTGTAGCCTGGATTTTGAGATAGAGAAAGATAATCGGGCATTTTTTGCATCAGGCGAAGGTTGGAAATGGATTTTGGAGAAGGTTGAAGACACAAGAGAAGGTGAAGCCATGGATCTGGAATTCTCCATGGATATGTAATTTCTAAGCTTCAAACTTTACAGAGAAGGTGAAGCCATGGATCTGGAATTCTGTAGAGAAATCGGCATGACGGGGTTAGACATGACAAAGAAGGAGAGCGAGATGTAAAAGAGAAGATTGAAGAAGTCGAATGATGGCCTTTTTTAGAGAAATCGACATGGAAAGAGAAGGTGGAGCCATGAATCTGGAATTTGTGAAGACGACGATGCTTAATAGAGAAGAGAGCGAATGTTTGTCCGAGAAAAGACAAATGTGGTAGGGTTTCCGAATTAGAAGCATCTGGATATTGATGCTTCTGATTGGGCCTATAATGTCATCACAGAAACAAGCCCAATAGATACAGACACGGGTTAGGTACCTTATTGGGCATATCAGGGAATGAGCCAGAAAACGTAATGGGCTTATATTTCGACTAAAAGCAGTTCAAATACCACAAAATATAACAGGCATTTAAATATAATATTGGCCCATAATTCTAATAAATTTTTTTACAATTATTTATAATATTTATAAAATATTATATTAAATATTTAGTATGTACATATATTTTTTGTAGTATTGCATAAATATATTAAGTATTTACATATGTGTATATACTATGTTATTATATTTTAAAAATTATTAGTATATACATTTAATTATTTTATTTCATATATACATAAAATTTTCAATTGATTATGTTACGAAAAAAATTATTTCAATTGTATTCATTGATTATGTATACCTATTTTCCAGTGATTGTGTTATTACATAAATCGGGGTTTTTTAGTTGGGCGTCTATTTCAGTTATGCATTTATTCTAATTGGGCATAAAATCCCATTAACCAATTCAAATTTGCATTAAAAATTTACAATTTATACAAATATGATTTGGGCCAATAAGTATATTTTAGTATTTTTGTATATTTATATTATATTTTTATAATACTAAAATAAATATTTATAATTGAATTCTATTTAAATACTTAAATTAAGTAGTTAAACATGTTTATGTATTTTTATAAGATTAAAATAAATGATTGGTATGTAGTGATACGGGCAAACCCACAGGGCCCTGTGGGTTTGCCCTGTGGGTTTGCCCGTATCATGTAGATTTATTTATTTAAATGTTTATATCTTAGTTTGTCAGGGTGATTTTGTTATGGACGAATTAACCCGACATAACAGAAAGTTTAGATTGGCTGCTATTAGAGAGAAACGACAACGGACAAATTCAAATGGATCAGGTTAATATTTTGCATTTATTTTGAAGACATTTTGTCTAATAAATATAAATATGAACTTTAATCTACTATACTAATTATGCAGGATCTACACTTAGAGGTACTCTCAATTCTTTCGTTAATGATCGTATCCCAATGTTCGACATTTCAAATGGTTAGTAATGGTTATTATAGTAGATTATCTATTTACTTTGATTTTTTCATTTATATTGTAATCAGTGTTTGGTGTTCAATAATATTGTCTTTGTTGCCTGGTGATGAAAAAGTCTATCTCAGTTCGGATAGTCTGTGCAAGACAGGTTCTGTTTAAGATAATGATGCCAGTATTTATATGTCTGACTACTTGAACAATATTAGATGTTTTGGTCTGCCGAATCATGTATTGAAACTTAAGGTTGGGGTCCCTATTATGTTGCTTCGAAATATTGATCAGACTTCAGGTTTATGCAACGGGACGAGATTGAAAACCACGCAGCTTGGCAGTCATGTCATACAAGGGAGAATTAATTCAGGCAACAATATTGGACATATGATTTTGATTCCTCGCATGATGATGTCACCGTCAGACACTTCATTTCCTTTTAAGTTTCAACGAAGACAATTTCCCTTAAGTGTCTGTTTTGCTATGACCATAAACAAGAGCCAAGGCCAATCTCTTGTCAATGTCGGTTTGTATCTTCCACGCCATATTTTCAGTCATGATCAGTTTTATGTTGCTTCATCAAGGGTGACTAGCAAGAAATGTTTGAAGATCTTGATTTGCGACAAAGACAAGAAGAGATATAGTACTACAACCAATGTAGTATACAAGGAAGGTTTTGATAATTTATAGCAATTTTGAACATCGTGCCATATTTTATGTTTAGCTTGTCATTTTCATGTATTAGAGTTAAATGAATATTTTTATTATGTTTGATCGTTTTAGTAGTATTGATGTTATTATGTTTGATCTTTTTAGTAGTATTGATATAAAGGGGTGTGGCTATGCCTGTTTCTAAGACTACTTAACCAATTTTTTTAATTAATAAAGTTATGGAGAGTTCCGTCTCTCTTTATATAATGTAATTTTTTTATATCTTTAATTTGTTTAGTCAATTTATCATTTTTAATTTAAATAACTAATCAAATATATATTAAAACAATGATTAATCGATGATTAAAATATACTATTTTTATAAATATAAGATAAAATAAACAATCCCGTGTATTGCACTAGTTGGTTACTAAATCGAAAATATTGAATTACTTGTAAATGTAATGTCCATTTCTCTGGTAGTCCAAAATTACAGGCTTGCTTAATTGCGCTAATTGAAATGAAATTATTGTCCTACAGGTGTACTTTGAGATCTCAATTAATTTAGTACTATTAGTTGGCCATATGTTTATCCACAATTAACTCCACATGATTGATGGATAACGTTACTACCGCACAATATATATATATATAATGAATTGGCCAGTTGCTACGTGTGCCCAATCTTTTGATTGGCCATCAGAACAATTCTCAGCCCAAATTGTCAGGATAATAGGCCCATTACATCGGATAGCACTGGAGATGTAGTGGCAATTATAACTTTTGATCATCATATATTTGATGCCAATGAACATGCTTAATCACTCTATAAATCTATAATTATATTTTCGTTTTTTTCTAGAGCTTGTCAATGGGCACATGCTAAGAGTTTAGATTTGAAAATTATTTCTAAATTGTATCATAAATACAAGATATATATATAGTATCTATATAAGTAGATATATATATATAAGTAGATGAATTTTTTCAATTTATAAATACAAGATATAGTATCTTAAAAGTGATCATAAAATACTATAAACATCCATAAACCAATTTACACAATAGACATCCACACAAAGTATTCCAACACAAGCAATTATAGAAATTCAACCAAAAATCATTGAAACAAGAAAAGTAAGAACCAATTTACAAAAAAAAATATATATAAAAAGAAACCAGTATGTTGAATTCAACATATAAAAAAGTTTCAACATATATAAAAAATTCAAGGCCATTTCTATATACTAAGCTACACGAACATCAACTTACTCGTGTACCAACATCAGCAAAATTGCAAAATTTTGCAAGGGCACCTAATTGCAGAATTTATTTGTGTACCAACATCAGCAAAATTTTGCAAGGAATAACTTGGTACACGAACATCACCTTGATACACGCACAATAACAAGATTTATGTGTTGTTTTAATGCAGGGTATTTTATATTTTCACACATTCATTTTGACTGATACTACAAACAAAAAATTAGAAAAAATGCTCTAACAAACTCTCTATAATTATAAGAGAGCAACAAAGAAGCAAAAGTCTAGACAACTCCCCCGATGCTTTGTGGGTGAATATGCAAAGCATCTAACCTGTCCAATTCCAACGAGCCAAAATGCAACAAGAGACCCATCAAGATGCAACAATAGTTCGTTTTTGCTACTAGGGTTTGTACTTCTGATGTTAATATTTAACCTATTTGTGCATTCTTGTTCGATTTAGCACCAAGAGATCCATCAGATTTGTTGGCACACGAGACTAGCAAAAACAAGTTCAAGGTCATTGATTTGTATAAGGAATAATTTGGAGGAAAATATCTTGAGGGGCTGGAAAGAGATTGAGGATCGAGCAAGACGATGCCGCAGGGGACGACGAGAAGACGTCGGGAAAGACGTTAAGGATGACGCCGGGAGTATCTGCTAGTAGGAGAAGCAAGGAGGAAAGTGTGAAAAAACGTACCTTATTTTTTTTGGAATAGATTAAACCATGAGTTTTGATATGCAATGAAATTGTTTTTTGGGTTTGAAATTATTCATTCCAAGGTATGAAAGAAATTTATATTCTTTACCTAATCAAACATAGTTTAGGAATCGTTCATTTCTCATTCCACTGGAATCGTATCAAATAAGGTTTAAGGCTCCGTTTGATAAAGTGTTTATAATAAATAAGTGTTTTTTTTTCAACCTTGCACAAATCTCAATATCTCACTTATTTCAAATTTTAAAAACTATTTTTCAATAAAAATAAAAATAAATTATAAACAATAAACTTTTTCTACCAAACAAATCCTAAGTCAATACGACAAATGATACACACCTCCCGTTTTTTATTGATCTACAATAATTGATACTGTATTATTTAAAGTAATTTTTTTATAATAATAATGTCAAATTCCCTCATTTTTTCTGACAAGCAATTATCACGACGACGTCGTTATACTTACGAATATACGACTCCAATTTTAGCTGCCGCCAAGCAACGAATCTTGAGGACAAGAAAACGCCGTCTCCGTTTAGAGACCGAGAAAGAAATTCAATCAAAGCCGAAACAAATTTTCGTTGAAAAGTTCTCTCAATTCGATCTATTAAAATGATGGTGATGATCGATGGCCCGATGATCAACCGATTCATCGACGACGACGACAATTTCCGGAAGTGCGCCGACGAGCGCTTCCACGAACTCGATGCCGACGGCGATGGCCTGCTTTCGCGGGAAGATCTCGGCCGGAAATTATCAGGATCGGTGGGGCTCGACCACCAGACGTCGCCGGATCATCAATCAGCGGAGAAGGATATTAACGATCTGGTGTTCGATAAGTTCGATGTCGACGGGAACGGATCGATCGACGGCGAGGAGTTCCGGCCGATGATGATGGAGATGTTGATCGCGCTGGCGCGGGGGATCGGGTCAATGCCGGTCATCGTCGGCGTCGAGGAGGATAGCCTTTTGATGAAGGTTTATGAGAATGAGTTGGCGAGAATCGATCGCAAATTGGATGAGGTTATCGAATCGAATGAGATTCAAGTTGTTAGGAGGGATCGCAATTTGAAGAAGAAGATATTTGGGATTTGTGCTTGTAATTCTGCAAGGTATTTAGGGGAAGATTAAGAACAATTTGAACAAGCTAAATCAATTATTATTATGTACAGGTGATGGAGCTTAAATTAATTAATTATTTCTGTTGAGTTACTATTTATTAAAGTATTCTTGTTATGCAATTCGATCATTACTTCGAGACTTTGTTGATCAATTGAACACGTCGTGACTTCATGTTGTTTGTAATGGTCCTTCTATAAAAAAAATAAAAATAAAATTGATAAACTACCGACTAGCAAAATCATGATATCGGATGGCAAAATGTCATGATATATAAGGAAAATACACTATAATAAAATTCTTGTGACTTGTGAATTTTCATCAATGTTGTTCGTCTTTACTCAAAGAGCAGGAATTTTATGAGTAACATTATCCCACAAATTATTATGAATTAGAACATGAAAATTGATTGTCATGATCGAATCGCAACCTACCCTAAAACAAGCTTGTAAGAGAATTGTCACACAAACTTGAATAAACGACATAAAAAATGATTTCGTTATCGAATTTGGAAAAAGCCTAGAGGGGGACAAGTTTTTGGCCCACAAAGTCACGAACTTGAGAAAATGGCAAGAAGGGCCGGGAAAACCATATATATGCACTGTTGCTCCCTCTTATTATATATACAGTTCAGATCAGATGCCTTTATATTGTCAACAAGGAATTGGGTATTCCAAAATTTCACATGCCAACATCATGTCTTATGACAAAGTAATGACATCCGTGACTTAAAAGAGTAACAACAAAAGTAATGGTCGTGACTCGTATGAGTATATTATCGTGGGCCTATTTTGATTTTGGATTGTGTGTCTTTTGCTATTATTTTGTTTCTGCTTTGTTTAGTGGGTCTTTTTTTCAAATTTATTCTGTTTCGGTGAGATTATATTGAGTTGATTGTCATTATTATTGTAATATAACATTTTTTAAGTTTACCATTTTAATTGATAAATTAAGTAGGAACCCGAACTTCCCTCCATTATATTGACATATGGAAGTGGAACAAAAGAAAAATATGACAAAAGATGGCCCAAAAGCGAAAGCGTGAATGTATAGTGTCAAAATGTTATGGGTCCACCGGGTTGCAGGCGTTGACTCACCAACCATGGCGGTTTCTTTCTTCTTCTCTGATATTTAAGTCTTCACGGGCCACGATTCATGTGGGCTAAATTCACCCGCAATTTAGTCTTCACATGCCCTTTTCTTTGCGTTTTGGTTTGTCAACTAGTGTAGTATACGGAGTAGTATTTTAGACAAATGGTTAAAGGACCGTTTTAATTTGTCACATCGGTTAAAGATATTAAGTGATAGAATGTTATTTCAATCGCTATCATGAATTTTTACCTTTTAACAAATTTAATTTAGTTATAGTATTCATGTGCATTGCCAACGATAAAAAAGATTCAACAAAGAAGGCGATGGATCGATCGACTCAATGAAAATGGCCCTTCCACTATCATTTCATGATCAACCATATATATCCATATCATTTTAGATTAGTGGAGGTTTATGAATAAAGTAAAGGTTAGTGTAATTCATAATCATGATTTTCAGGGGACTTCTTTTAATTGCTTACCTACAAAGGAAAAAATCTTATACTTCTTGTTACATTTCACATGCCATCAAATTAAAGAAATTATATATGAAATTTGATCATGTGAGAATGATTATTATGGTATAAAATGAGAATGATCTTATAGCTTTTGGATGAAGACAAACTCAAGGGTTTGGATCAAATTTTCATTAAAAGGGATATGTGCCATGTACATGATCCCTTGGTCAAACTTCACTTGCCGGTCAACGTCGGACTCTGCGCCGGTGTTGACCGGCTAATTTTTTTTATTTTATTTTTTCGGGTCCAAAAATTGTTTTTTTGGGACGAAATTTTTATTTTCTTGCCCAAAATTTTCTATGCACATTTCTTTAAAATTTCATGCACTTTTGAAAAAAAGAGCAATGCATGTTAAAAACTAAATGAATTTCACATTCAGTACAAAAATAAATACACAAGTATACTATTTTATGTGCACGTACATGCAAAAACTCATGCACTTCAATAATCATTCATACACGGTCTAAAACTCATGCACATTTTCAACACAAACCCGATATATGCACTCATAGTGCAAATTAGGTGCACAAACAAGCCATTATTCATGCACACACACACATAGATGTATGCACTTCACACGTATTGCACTGGATGTGCATGTAAATTGGCTTGAATGTGTATAATGTTTGCATTGCATATGCTAGTACAAATCATGTGCACATACAAGCCATTATCCATGCACGTACATGCACAGACGTATGCACTTCACACGTAATGGCTTGAATGTGCGTGCAAAATGGTTTGAATGTGCATAATGTTTGCACTGGATGTGCGGGAAAAATCTGGACCCCGAAAATAAACATTTTAGGAGGAAAAAAGCTTGAACGGTTAGAAGTGCATGAAATTTTGCGTGAATGTGCATAACTTATGCACTAAATGTGCATAGAAAATTTTGGACCGGATACAAAAAAATCGTCCAAAGAAAAAAAAAGTTGGCCCCTAAAAAAAAATTGACCGGTTTTACGTCGGTCAAAAGTGCATGAAATCATGTTGGAATGTGCATAACTTTTGCAAGGAATGTGCAAATAAAATTTTGGCCCAGAAAATAAAAATTTTGTCTCAAAAAAATAATTTTGGGCCCGAAAAAAAAAAAAAAAAAATTGGTCAATGCCGGAGTTGAGTCATGCACATGACCACTTAAATGAATCTTTTATCTTCACCCTTAAATAGAAGTCCATCTAAGAGTGAAAGTTCATTCTCATTTTACACCATAAGTCTCATTCTCACTTGATCAAGCCTCATTATATATATATATTCGATATTGTAGTGATTAGTGCGAAGTAAAATTGTACTTGAAAGGATTTTATATACCTCCAATACACTCTAAAAAAAGCTTTTTATTTAAGCGTCATATTCATAAATCTAGCACACTCATTAAAAGATAAAAATTGTTACATATGAACAATATTCTTAATTAACAGGACCGGCCCATATGGGGCTCCAAAGTGTCATTTTGAACAGAGCCCCAAAAAAACTGAGGCCTCATAAATACAACAGCAGTTCCATATAGATAAAAAAAATAATTGGATCAGCTGTCAGGACACCTAATTTTGGTAGCCTTCTCTTCCAAACTGACCAGGGTTTGACACCCCAAACCCCCTCCATGGCCATTTTTTTTTACTTTCCCAGCCTTCTCTTCCAAGCTTTTTCCCAATTATCTAGACATTTAACTAGTTTTTATTTTATATTAGGAGACATTTAATGTGTCTTTTATTTAGCATGTTTTATTTAGCATGTAAATTATAAAAGAGAAGGTTAGAAATTTAAAATAAATAGTGTTTATCTATTTTCAGTTATTATTTAATAGAGTATAAATTTGGAGAGTATCCCATAAAATATGGCTTAATTAGTTGTCATGTCCATGAATAACTCTATTTATCAATTATTTATGCTCTTTTCTAGTAGAATAAAAAAAAGATTCAATTCTTTTTACTGATTCAATTAGGAAAATAGGAAATGAAGTTACCTATTATCAATGTTCCTATAATCATGGACATGATACACCTACGCTTGGTGTAAACAAGTGTAAGATTTTTCTCTAATAAACAATCTATACATGTAAACTTTGATTATTAAATAATAAAATAAAATAAAAATATTAATTAAATACATGTCTCTTTTGGTCTTTTCATTTCTCATTCCCTTCTCCCTTTATCAATTCAACTCTACATTATAGCATTGGAAATATACATTAAGTTTGCAGGCAAGAGTTCATCCTCTTCCCTAACAGTACCGGTCGGCATTTTCATCATCTCCGACCACTCAAGCGTCACCGTCACCACCGTAGCCCCGTTGTCGTCGTCCCTACCGGCCAGTCTGGCGTCGTCCCCACCGTCTGCGTCGACGCCTTCTTCGTCACCGCCGTCTCCCTGTCGTCGTCCCCACTGCTCGGGCCGGTGTCATCATCCCCACCGCCTACGCCGCCGTCTTCGTCGTCCCAACCGGCTGGGCCGACGTCATCATCCCCACCGCCCGGGTCAGCGTCGTCATCCCCACTGCCTACGCTGGCGTCTTCGTCGTCCCCACCGCCCGTGTCGGCGTCTTCGTCCCCACTGCCTATGCCGACGTCTTCCCACCGCCCGCGCCGGCGTCTTTGCCCCCACTGCTTCAAAGGCGTCGTCGAACTCTTTAAGAAGGGGATCTAAAGTAATCACTCTCTTTCACTAATATAGTTCCACCATATTAAATTTAACCGATCGGGATAATGGTGTAATGGTCCAATGTGTTTACATGGGAGAATAAAGAGATTTCAGTGAGAAATGTTATTTCAGATCTGAAAGAGGTGAAAGATGGAAGGAGGTAAAATGAGTAGAAGAAAAATATAAAAGAAATAAAGTATTATTTTACTTATTACTAGCAAAGCAATTCCCAAGAACAACAGTAACTTTTACTTTAATTTTGTATATAAATTTACATCAATACCAGTTTATTGAAATAAAAGTGTGAAAAATTGGTGTAGGTGTAATCATACACCAGTGCTACAAAACAAAATTTTCATAAATCTCCCTATAATCATACACCACTGCTACAAAGCAAAATAGGAAATGAGGTTACCTATTATCAATGTTTTAAAGGTCGTTAGGCGGGAGCTAGGCGGTGAGGGAGGACCTAGTACCTATGCGGATTATAAATTAGTTCATAATCCATATGATTATCTTACTATGTTCTCTCAAATTCATTATTATTTATAAAGCTATATTGGAATGGAGTTTGATATTTTATTATGGACCTTATTTTACAAAGTATAATCAAAACTATGTTTTATGCATCCGTCATCTCCTAAAATGTTACTGCTTCCAGAACTCAAAAGCTTCTTCTCGCCTAGGCGGGGGATGACCGCCTAACGTTTAGGCGAGACCTAGGCAGCCCTAGGCGAAGATTTTTAGAACACTGCCTATTATTGCAGTATCAAACAAGTGAATGTCAATATGTTTTATTTTCCTTGAATGGTTCAATACCTATATATCAAATTTTCTTTTATTTTTATTCTTCCTTTCATGATTTTTTTAATATTCATTTAAAAAACTGAAGTAATGTATTATTTAAGTCTTCAAACCGTTTCGATAGTTTCAAAATATCAATAAAAATATCAACGAGATGACAACTAAAACGAAAAAGAAAATCAAACGTGAAGTCAACCCTCTTTCAACAAATTTTTGCGTCAGTTAGGGCATATTTAATGGAGTTTTTTAGAGAGGGTCTTTTAGGGGTTTTTGGGGGAATTATTTGTTAAAAGATTCATGGTGTATTGGGGGCTTTTAGGAGAGGCTTTTATATTTAGTTTAAATTACAATTATATTCTTTTATTTATATTAAATTACCAATATACCCTTTATTATATTAAATTATAATTATACCCCTTATTATATATTAAATTTAAAAAAAATATTTAAAAAAAAATTATACCTACCCTTTAGTATACCATAATATTACCTACCCTTTATTTACTCTACAACCAAACCTACCCTTTACTCTCCCACTATAAAAATTAGTATCAATGATTTTAGTTAGTACATATTTATAATTTAAAAGTATCCTAAATAATAATAACATGGTTTATTTGGACTTAATTATATTAAAATTTGTAAAAAAATACATAAAATTTCTAAAATTTATTTACAATGTAATTTTCATATAAAGAAATTAAATTGGTATTTATTTTATTTTAAAACACCAATACTAAAATAAAATGATTTATTTTCACTTAATGATATCTATAAATCCTATAATACAAAAAAATATTAAAATCTACCAAATATATACAAAATGGATGTCTATGGATAGAGAAAAATATAATTAGAATTATATTTTTTTTAAGCAGCCAATTTTTAAATATATGAATTAAAAAAAACAATAACGAATGGACATGAATAAATCATGACCGTCCGTTGATTGTCACGTGACGCGTATCAGCACGCGCCAATCAGCGCGTGCCACATGGCACTCTTTTGCCAGAAAATTCAGCAAGAGACGGTCCCATTTTTTTGCCCCAATTCGGGACCCTTCATGGGTCTTTTAGCCCAATTTGAATATTTTAATACATAAAATCTAAAAGACCCACTTACGGGACCCCGATAAATATGCTATTATTGCTACACCAAATATTACATCTCGCACAAGATGCTAACACCAGTAGACCATCATAATATGGAAAGTTTATTATTAACATAGATATACCGTACTATCTATATTTTCATAACAACCACCACTCATCTGAATTAGTGGTTTGGTGTTGGGTTTTTGAAGTGTTTTATTCAGAAGTTTTATTCGATTTCTGCTAGGGACATATATTGAGACGCTAATGTTGAAAATAGTCTATTTTTTTGTAAACCTATAGTATTCCGATATAGACGTAGACTAACTTTGACCGATAGAAGCAGAGGATCAAAACCTAAGAACATATGTCAATTCAATTTAGTTGATATACATGAAATTTTGTGATATCGTGATCACGGGTTCAATTTTCATCGTTATACGACTTAAAACGGAAAATGTTTTAGTTACCCTGAGGGTAGACTACCCTTTCATGACTTGGCAGCCTAATCAGTATTACTTTTAAAAAACAAATTTATTTATTTTATTAAGGTAATAATTACTAGTTAGTACTTACTACTTCAAATATCTAATTTACTTTGACTTTATTAATTTGGATGGGGAGTTACGAGACTTTGTTATTTTTACACTTTGATTATGTAAAAAGGTAAAAACATAATTTCATCTACTTATTTTTAGAAAATAGCAGTGTACATTTTTTATTTCATTTCCCCCTTCTTCAACCTCTCATCTTCCTCACGCATCTGCAAATTTATTTCATACCAGTGCCGACCATATCTTTGATTTCGAGGTCGGCGATGTTCTAGCATCGGAGGGAGGCGCCGGAAGGATACGATGGAGTTGGAACGGAGGCGGCCCACTTCAATTTCGTCGGCGGATGGCTCGCGATCGACATCGAATTCGATCGGAACAGAGCTCTTGCGGCCGACACTCTTGGTTCTCAATACCCCGTCGGTGGGAGCGGAGGACGAAACGCTGATCCACATGACGACGAGGTCGGTCTCCCCCTTGTCCATCGACGCTGGAGGAGCGGCGACGGAGGGGATACCTTTGTCGCCATATCCGGATCTGAAAAATTGGATGACGCTGATGCCGATGGGGAAGCAGACAATGGAGATGAGGAAGAATCACTCGGTGTTAGTGACGTCATCCACAACAATGTCGTGATTTTTCCGGTGAAGCTGGAGAAGGAAGAGACGTCCATGGCTGTGGGCTTGACATAAGAGAGTTAATGAGATACTAATTAGTTCCTCTAATTTCTAGTGATAACCATTGAAGGAAAGTTTTACTAAATTTATTTTGGGTGTTGGAAGAAACATATAATTACTTTCAAAAATTCATAGCTTTTGGCCATGGAGATTTATCTGGAGTTGAAACTTTCATGAGAAGCAAAAAAGCGAGGAGCATCTGAAAAGGAAGAGCAAAATTCATAACTTTTGGCCTGGAGACTTTCCAACTTCTATTGTAAATGACCAAAAAACCTTATATTAATTTAATGTAGTTTCAATACATGGAGACTTGGACACTTCTAACATGTACGTTTTCCTACATTTATTTACACTATCACTGTCCTTAGAAGCAGGTTACGGGAATAGACAAATAAAATACAAACTTATTTTATTTATTTGGTAAGAGATTTTTTTGATAATTATGTATATTTAATTTACTTTATATTAACATATGAATCAAAATACAAAATGTTTTGAGTTTCTTTTACTTATACATTTATACTATCTAATGTGTTTTTTTATGAATATGAGTAGACTTTAGTCTTATGTCTAAAAAAGATTAATATCACCATATACCATATTCAAACTTAGTATATTAAGAGATAACTTAGAATTTGATTACATGTCAAAGAATTATTATTATTTTCATATTATATGTTTTTTGCTTAGACGAATCACTCTACTTAAAAAATACTGTAATTTTGTAAATGGTAATAGAAAATTATAATTAAATTCATGGACACTTCAGATAATAATGGTGTATATTAGATACGGAATAATAAAATTCCAATCTACTATATAATTGCTAAAGTAAGAGTGGCATGGGCCAAATGACACTCATATATTGCATCACATCATTGATTTCACTTGTGAATTTCATGTTTTTTCATGTCATTTAATCTAATTTTGCATTATATTTCATTTGATTTGGATATGATATGGTATAACACTAAAAATAGATAAGTGACTGAATTAACAACATGTTATAAAATTAAGATTGTTCTTATACTTCAATTTGATATGGATATGATTTAGGCTATCTTTACATACTTAGAATGTAGTATTTTCATTTTCTAATTTGGAATTTTTTTTATATAAAACTATTAATAACAATATCATAAATTATGCAATTAAATGTCAATAATTTTTAGTTAGCATATGATATATGCATATCCAGATATTTATAAAAGCGAAAACGAGACACAAGAATTGATTTTGTTAACTTAAATGTAGTTGGTACACATAAAACAATTTAAGTTGTGAAGTTTTATACTTTCTTATTAATGCTAAACAAAAAAAATTAAGGTAAGAGTGTCTCACCGAATCACATTGAGAAATATGTTGTTCACCTAACTTATGCCATAAGGGTATAGATTAAACTGAATGATGAAATAGATAAAATTTCAGGATCCTATGATCCAAATGTAGGAATATAAAATCCTCTTATGATCCGATGTTAGAATCATTGTAATTGTTTTGTGCTTACTTATTTTTGGTGTTTTGAGTTATAGTTCATTGGTTGTTTACTATACTCTTAGTTTGAGTCCATAATTGAAAGACAATTGTCTTTCATTGCTAATATTGTACAATATATTAAAGGACGAGACTTATTATATGTACGCTAAGTAAAAATATACTTTCATTACGTTTGTCTATTAAATAATTTATATAATCCATACTTTTTGTTACTAAGTTCTTATGAATAAGCGTTTATGAATAACGATTAATTTCGTGTAATAAGTCATGCTTATACATATAATTGATGTAAGCTATATATGCAAACCATAAATTTTTGAAATAACAATAGTATAAGTTAAAGGAATATATTGAAGTACAATGAAAATTAAATAATTCAATTATAAATTTAAGTCACTTCTTTATATAAAATTAATGTAAGATAAGTAAACAACATAAGTATAAAATTGAAACTTCAATAATGCTTGGAACATCAATATAACTAATTTATACATATATTGATGTAATACATAACTCAAATATCTTACATCTTATTTAATGTTGTATTATTAGATTATTAGTTTCATCTTATAATTATATAAAATGCATATACTGATATGGTACTATATAACTTATACTTCATCTTACTTAAAGTAAAATTTGTATATTTAGACTCACTAATTTATATTTTACATTAATTTTTTTTTTCTAATTCACCATCTTCTTCCTTCATCCTCCCATCTACCTCTGTTTGTCTCATATTAAAAAAAATTGATTTTTCTTTAACAGTTGTTAATTAATTTGAAGGGGTGCAATTTTGGATGTATAGATCCAAAATGTGAATTTGGTTATATGTCCTTGGGTTACAAAATTCCTCTCCAAAGTTGAATATGCAAACAAAACCCAACTTCAGATTACAAAGACTAAATTTATAATTTCAATCATCCATAGCCACCCAACAAGCTATTTCGTTCAATTACCAACCAAAAGGCAACTTGTCCAATTTGCTACCAAATGAAGGAGTGGAGGAGTGCGCACTCCGCAGAGTCCAGTGATCCGTCCACCGGCGCTATTCGTCGGCGCTCTTCGTCCCTGTCAACCGCATTATTTCTGGCCACCGACGGTCTTAGTCCCTACCAACCGCACAATTTCCGGCAACCGGAGATGTCGGTCCCTAACCTTGGTTGCGAACAAGGAAATGATGTGTACCATCTATATTGGGCACCTCTCAAAATTAAACTCCGGCCATGTTATCTAACAAACTGTTATTTGGAAAAAAATACTTAGTAAAGGGGAAAGAATATACAGATTTAATGTGGAAAAAGATGAAACTCTTCCACTTCTTCTAGTTTAGGCTAGCCTTTAACTTTCAAAATTAATAATTCAATTTTCAAGATACCAAATTCCTTTTTTTTATAATAAAATAATGTACTCACAGACCAACCTTATCTATTTATGTTCACTCTCCACTTAAAACGTCATTCAAACCCAAAAAAAGTCCGTAATTTTAATTACTTTTCCCCCTTAAAAAATAGGTTGGTTTGCAGGCCGAAGAAACTTGGGTCACAACTCATCACAATAGATGATAGCAGACAAATAGACAATTGCTCGTGAGTCGTGAAGACAACATCTTTAGCTCCGCAAAGCCAGCTTAATTATTAGCTTAATCCAACAATCTTTCGGAACACAGAACTTATCCAGATCTTTTTATCATTATTTTCTTTTTTGATAAAATATTTCTTTCATTATCAATAACATTTTTTTAAAGAAAAATATCCAACTTACTGTGGTACCATGAATTTGTACCATAATAATTATTGATGACGACGATGAGAAATCGTAATTTAGGCAATCTCCGGTAACCTTCGATCACCCTTTCCGTAGCCTGCAAACATAAAAAAAGTCAAAGGGCAGGGTTTTCTCCCCCGAAAGACCCTCCGACGCTCAAGTCAAACTAAGCTCTCAAAATTCTATGATGGCTATTCAAGAGAAAAGAGAGAATAATTTTTCATACCTGAAAGCTAGATTTTCTAGGACCTTTATTACTTGGGCTTTTCTTACTTGCTCCTTTATGGATTTTTCACTTAATAAATTCATCAGCTATCTTCTTTTAATAAAGGCTGAATTTCTTATTCCTTCTATAATTAATTACCTTATTAATTAAAAAAATCATTAATTACAATAAAAGAAAAAAGATAGATTTTCCATCATCACTTACCATGGTAAGAATTTTAGCATCTTGACATTGGCATGAACGCTCTACATAATTATCGGAAAAAAAACATTAGGTATATTGTAGGTTTACAAATGGAAACTGAATATTATACATGCATTATATATCCCCAACCTATTTTAAGTTACACCTACTATTATACGTACGTGATCACGGATATACGTCATGTTTAATTGATAATCATGATTTGTGATCACGTATTAATTCAGTGACGGAACTAGAAAAATAAAAAAAGGATCACACTGAGTTGTGGGCTAACGGCGGATCAGAGGAATGAAAATGATTGAATAAATATAATTATCATTGACTAATTTTGAAATATGTAGTTATTCTCATACAAGTTTTTGTTATAATACACTAAAATTATATATTTGTACAAAATTTATTCTATTTTGTTAGGTATGAATAGTTTCATATATAATTTTTATTAAAGCACACTAATATAATAAATCATTTTAATACCAACTTGATAAAATATTGTATTTAATATATATGTACGAAGTAATAATGTACCTAAAATACAATATATCTACACGTACCAACTTAACATATTATAAACAAAAAGTAATAATTATAGTGATAAAAGAGACTTGAAAAGATTAAAGAGGGAGCAGGGAGAGGGAAAAGGGAGGAGGCTGAAGAAAAAAATAAAATTAGTTAAGTTGGAATTTACAAAGGTTTGAACATGAGACTTACTGAACACATGGTGTGTATATTGCCACTGGACTAATTTCATTTGTGTAGTACTGGTACTACAATAAAAATATATGTGAACTGAAGCTAAATGAAAGGAGAGGCACAAGCCCCCCCCCCCCCAGTTCTGCGCGCCTGTGCGGGTTATATTTCCCCTTCCTCTTATATAGAAATTAAGAAGTAGTAGTTGTTATAAAGTGATTAAGGCAAGATCACTTAAACCTTATAAAAAAACACTTAAAACAACTTTAAGTATTAGAAGAGAGGGAGATAGATCAAGAACTTTAGAGATGTATTCTTGCTCTTTGTTGGTACATCTTTCACAATGGTTAAGGCCTCTATTTATAGGCCAATGGTAACATACAATTCTTGACTAATATCAACGTAAATAAGATGAATAATTCACTATTACTATTTATCTTCAATAATCTACCTAAATTGTCAAACTTATACAACACTTGTGTTCATACTAAATTAAACATGTGTAACACATTAGCATGACAATTTCATAACATTTCATAACACTCCCCCTTGAATATTCACCTTCGAATCGTTGTGGGATATGAGTGTACGTTGCCTCGTTAAAAACCTTGTCAGGAAAAACCCAGTGGGATAAAAAACCTGATCGAAGGGAAAAAGAGTGCAACTATGAATCCCATTATACGTCGTTGATGCTGCCTCATTAAAAACATTGCCATGCAAAACCCAGTGGGATAAAAGCCTGATCGAAGGGAAAAAGAGTGCAACGCGTATGATGCTCCCCCTGAGATCAATGTATGTCTCAGAGTCTGCACATTCCAATCTTGGATACCAGCTCTGCAAATTTCTTAGGAGCCAATGACTTTGTGAACATATCTGCCAAGTTGTCGTACGATCGGATTTGTTGGATATCAACTTCCCCAGCTTCTTCCAAATCATGAGTAGAGAAGAACTTAGGTAATATATGTTTTGTGCGGTCTCCCTTAATGTAGCCTTTCTTCATCTGAGCAACACATGCTGAGTTGTCTTCATACAACAATGTTGGGTCATCAGTGATAGGCCTCATTCTACATTCTTTCTGGATGAATTTGATCATTGCTCGTAGTGCTACACATTCTTTTTCCGTTTCATATAAAGCAATCAACTCTGCTTGATTTGATGATGTGGCAGTCACGGTTTGCTTTATTGATCTCCATGAGACATATGTGCCTCCATATGTGAATACATAGCCATTTTGTGACTTGGCTTTATGTGGGTTTGATAAGTACCCTGCATCTGCATATCCGACCAATGTAGTGTCTCTTTGGTTGCAATAGAATAACCCAAGATCATGTATGCCATGGAGATAGCGAAATATATGTTTGATCCCATTCCAATGCCTCCTTGTAGGCGCAGAAATAAACCTGGACAATAGATTCACAGCAAAAGCAATATCTGGTCTTGTATTGTTAGTTAAGTACATAAGAGCACCTATTGCACTTAGATATGGTAGTTCTGGACCAAGAACATCTTCTTCCTCTTCTCGAGGGCGAAATTGATCCCTTTCTACATTGAGAGATCAAACTTCCATGGGAGAGCTCAAAGGATGAGCCTTGTTCATATTAAACCTTTTCAAGACTTTCTCAGTATAATTAGACTGATGGATAAAAATTCCATCTTTCAGGTGCTCAATTTGTAAGACAAGACAAAGCTTGGTTTTACCAAGATCTTTCATCTCAAATTCTTTCATCAAATATTTCGCAGTCTCTTGAAGTTCATGAGAAGTTCCGACGATGTTCAAATCGTCTACATAGACTGCAATAATAGCAAATCCATTCTTGGATCGCTTGATGAAAACACATGGGCATGTGGTATTATTCTTATATCCTTTTTTCATAAGATATTCACTAAGACGGTTGTACCACATCCGTCCTGATTGTTTCAATCCATACAACGACCTCCTCAGTTTTATAGAAAACATTTCTCGAGGTTCAGAGTTGTTGGACTCAGGCAGTTTTAGTCCTTCTGGGACTCTCATGTAGATGTCTGTATCAAGTAACCCATATAAGTATGTAGTCACGACATCCATAAGACGCATATGTAGTTTTTCAAACACAATCATGCCAATTAGAAACCTCAATGTAGTTGCATCGACTACCGGAGAGTATGTTTCTTCATAATAAATTCCAGGGATTTGAGAAAAACCTTGGGTTACAAGTCTAGCCTTATATCTCACAATTCCGTTTTTCTCATTTCGTTTTCGGACGAATACCCATTTGTAACCGACTGGTTTTACACCCTTTGGTGTATGGACTACAAGTCCAAAGACTTCTCGCTTTTCAAGCGATTTTAATTCTTCCTGAATGGCCTCTTTCCATCTCGGCCAATCTTTCCTTCGACGACATTCATCAACTGATTTTGGCTCAATGTCATCATCCTCAGTCACAATATCTATAGCCACTGAGTAGGCAAATATATCATCAACAATGATATCATTTCTATTCCATTGTATACCCGTGTATACATAATTTATGGAAATCTCAAAATTATCGATATTTCGATCTTCATCCAAGATATCATTTTCTTTTGAGATGTTTTCATTTTCAATCTCTTTGCCTTTATCATTGCTCTCCAAGGCAATTGTGGCATCTCCTACCATACCCTTTTGGTTCTTTGGCTTCCTTGGTTTCAAGTTCTTTGAACCTGGTGGTCTACCACGCTTCTGGCGTGTTATAGACTCATTTGCAATGGATGCTTCTGGCTGTCCAACGGGTATTTCAATCCTTGCAGGAGCATTTGTTGCAGATATATGTGACTTAGTTACCTTCTTTGTATCGATGAATGCATCATGTAACTGATTTGCAACATTCTGCAAATGAATGATCCGTTGAACTTCTTGTTCACACATTTTTGTTCTTGGATCAAGGTGAGATAATGCAGTTGTATTCCATGTAACCTCTTTCATACATGGGTCCACCTTTTTCTTCCCCCCCCCCTAAGTTAGGGAATGTACTTTCGTCAAAATGACAATCAACAAATCTTGCTGTAAATAAATCACCAGTTGTTGGTTCGAGATATTTAATAATCGATGGGGATTCGAAACCAACATAAATTCCCAATCTTCTTTGTGGACCCATCTTTGTACGTTGAGGTGGAGCAATAGGAACATAAACAACACATCCAAATACTTTTAGATGCGAAATGTTCGACTCCTTATCAGATACTAATTGCAGTGGGGAATGTTCATGATTTGCACTTGGTCTCAACCGAACCAAGGCTGCAACATGCAATATAGCATGTCCCCACGCAGATGGTGTTAATTTTGATTTCATTAACAATGGTCTAGCGATTAATTGTAATCGCTTTATCAATGATTCATCAAGACTATTTTGTGTGTGAACATGAGCCACTGGATGCTCAACATCAATCCCAATCGACATACAAAAATCATTGAAGGTTTGGAATGTAAATTCTCATGCATTATCAAGCCGAATTTTCTTTATGGCATAATCCGGGAACTGCGTCCTTAATCGGATTATTTGAGCAAGAAGTTTAGCAAATGCCGCATTTCTAGTAGACTTACATGTGACCAACGTGTGGATGCATCAATTAGCACCATAAAATATCGAAATGGTCCACATGGTGGAGCAATTGGTCCACATATATATCCTTGGATTCTTTCCAAGAATGCAGGCATTTCACTTTCAATTTTGCCTTTTGAAGGCCTTATAATTAGCTTCCCAAGTGAGCAAACAATGCAATTAAAATCATTGGACGATAGTCCTGGAACCTTAGATTATTCCATTCGTACAGTGCTTGTGGGAGCAGGACCTTATTTTGATGTCCATAACGTTCATTCAAGCTCTCCCACAATTCTTTTGGATCTTCCACAAACAAGTACTCAATTTTGAGACCTTCATGTATGTGGTGGCGAAGAAATACAATAGCTTTTGCCTTCTCCTGGGGCGTGGTATTATTATTTTCCGCAATCGTTCCCTCAAGGCCATTTGCCTTGAGGTGAGCTAAGGAATCAACCCTCCATTCGAGGTATTTCTGGCCTGATAGCTCAAGGATGTCAAATTCCCTCTTTGCGATGCTTGCCATTTAGTTACTAGAAATCAAGAGTTGTATAATATAAATTAATTAGCATGTTCAACATTATGCATGTATGATTTATGAGTCATGTATGAAACAATATGACCGAATAATTGTTAAAGTCATGTCATAATATTTTTTCATATCAACATAGGTATGTAGATAGCATGTAGATAGACTTTATATAAAGAATGCGTATAGTATGCAATCAAAAAGCGTGAATTAGAATAGTGATCATACTGTATAGACATAATGCAAGTAAGAAATCATACGAAGATAATTTTGGCGGGAACAATTAAAACCCGAACCGTTTTCTTTTACCTTCTTTTATTTATGGTCACCCATTATTACCCTTTTCACCATCCTTATCTTCTCCTTCTTGTCTCCATTTTCGATCTCCCCTTCCATTTTCTTTCCACCATTTCTATGGCCGACGATGAGATTTTTCGCCGCCTTAGAGCTAGTAATGATCGATTCTTAATCAAGCTTTTCATTTGCCTTGTTCTTATCATGTTTATCAATATCATTCTCATTATATTATTTGCAAAAACTTACTTACGTTTCAAGTGGTGAAATCAAGGATTAACAAAGAGAGTTCAAGGCTAGACATCAAAAGAAGGTAAGCAAATCTAGTATTTTGTTTGTACCTTGTATGAATCTAGATATTATGTTTCCATGTTTAGTAAAAAAACATTTTTTAGATCTAAGAAGACAAATCGAGTTTCTGATGTAGAAGATCCCGATTTGGGCAACTACAGAGCATACTCCTCAAATCGATTTTGTAATAATATTCTTGTATGATTAAACTAATGTAATGATAGAGATTTGTACCTTGATGATTCCCGAAGCTCAAGTGGTATTTAGAGACTCGTGCTGATAACGTGTTATAAAGTGATTAAGGCAAGATCACTTAAACCTTATAAAGAAACACTTAAAACAACTTTAAGTATTGGAAGAGAGGGAGAGAGATTGTGAAAGTCCGTGGGCCCATAGACTGGGGGTTGTGAGGACACGAGCGCATAGGCGTAGATAGGCCCAGTATATAAGCCCAATGGGGTTCCATCCTAAAACCAATTGGCAATAAGAGGAGTAGTCCATCAAGCTTATATACTAAGCAAGTTATGTCCCAACTTTAGATGTGGGACGTTTATATTCCAACACGCCCCCGCAAGTGCAACGTGCAGACAATTAGCCAGGCCTAGTTGACACTGGGACAAACGGGTATGGGTGAGCATCTCAATCTCTTTATAGCCAAACCCAATCAACCCAAGAAAGGGGCCCAGGACCGAACCAACTCTGATACCATGTGAAAGTCCGTGGGCCCATGACTGGGGGTCGTGAGGACACGAGCGCATAGGCGCAGATATGCCCAGTACATAAGCCCAATGGGGTTTCATCCTAAAACCAATTGGCAATAGGAGTAGTTCATCAAGCTTATATACTAGGCAAGTTATGTATCAACTTTAGATGTGGGACGTTTATATTCCAACAGAGATCAAAAACTTTAGAGATGTAGTCTTGTTCTTTGTTGGTGCATCTTTCACAATGGTTAAGGCCTCTATTTATAGGCCAATGATAGCATACAATTCTTGACTAATATCAATGTAAAGAAGGTGAATAATTCACCATTACTATTTACCTTCAATAATCTACCTAAATTATCAAACTTATACAACACTTGTGTTCATACTAAATTAAACATGTGTAACACATTAGCATGACAATTTCATAACATTTCATAACAGTAGTTACGTATATCACACAGACACATCATTTTTTCGGCATAACGTACATTTTAATTGCCTAGTGTTTGGATACTAAAAAAAGGAAAGCAAAACGAAATGAAGACTGAAGAGTAAGAAAATAACAGTGTTTGAAAAAATGGATAATATCCTCACTTGGAGAATTTCGGGGCAAAATAGGGGCAAGTATATATCATTTTTTTATTGGGGGGGGGGGGGGGGGGTTGCAAAGGGCACACTCAATTTCTTTTTCCTATATTTATTTATGTACATATATGAACGTACATATATTATATATATACGAACTACAAAGCTTGTGCTCTTCGATTACGTTTAAGATTTTTAAATGTATACTGTATATAAAAAAATTGTACAATATTATTTTTTATCAGGTAAAAATTCAAATACGATTGAACTCTTGATTAATGTTTAAATTCAAATACGGAGTAATACAATTTCTTTCTTTTTTCCTTTATTTTATCAGGTAAAAATTAGACTAGAAACCATAAAAGAGCCGGTTTCTCAGTCTATAGCATCCTTTCGGATAAGAATTACAAATTCTAAACTATCTCGAAAATCTTCCAATGAACTCTGCTGGACCTTCTTAGCGATGAAGTCGGCCATCACGTTTGTTTCTCGAAAGATGTGAGAAATATGCACTGAATAAAATAGTTGTAAAACTAGTAGAACGCAAAAATATTACAATAAAAATACTTGGTGTCAAACATCCAATCATTAATTGACAACGTGGCTGGCACGAATCACTTTAAAATAAAAGTACTTGGTGTCTCACTGTTGTTCCTTTGATAGACTAGTGTAGTATGTGTAACTTATAAGTTTAATAAAAAAGTTAAAATAGTATTATAATATAATTTAAATAAAATATAAAAAGATATATTCAAGAGTAAATAATAACATATAAAATATTAGATTATATTATAAAGGTATGTTACATATAATAATTGAATAAAATATTTATATATATGATATTTTTTGATAAGGTAAGAATTCGATTTACTCCACACATTAATGTCAGGTAAATCGATAGGCCGATAAATCGGCATGAGAGAACAAACAGAAAACAAGCAACACCAAAACAATCAAAGAGCCTAAGTAACCTAGGGAAAGAAAGAGAAAAACACTATGAAAGTGCCACCGGAAAACGCAGGTCAGACTGATCAGTGCAGAATGGACCACCATGACGTTGTCCTCACCTAAATGAGGGATCTTCAAGAGTCTCGATCACCTTGATGTTGCCTCCACACAAAGAGGGATCTTCAAGAGCCTCACACACGACCACAACCATGTTCGGAAAACTCGATCTTCACGCTAGATTGGCTCCACAATTGCAAAGATGTATTGACATTCAAGCTTGAATCAATGGATCAACAAAAAGGTTTTAAAAGCATGGGTTTCTTGTTTGTGTATGTGTATCTCAGAGTAATGAATCTGAATCTGTTTCGATTATTTCATTGGTCGGTAGGTATGTCTTGCACATAATACAAAGGCGTTTGTCACTTTGTCTGTTCGTGTTTCAACTAAAGTTAATAATTGAAATTTTCATAGTATTGATATTTTTGGGAATGAATGGGTCATCTATTACTTGATGTATTTTGTAGTGGTTTTGAGGTTTGAGAATGATATGACTAGGGCATATCATTTCGATAGATGTCAAAGTTTGTTCATAGTAAAATATGATGTCAAAGTTTGTTCATAGGAAAATATAATCTTATGTTGTAAGCAACGATACTTGTTTTTATGGAAAGTGATCTTGGTTTGATGAGGTTGATGATCGTTAAAATTTGACCATACATTGTACTTGTTCAATATTGTTGAGAGAAAATGAGAATGCAGGAACGTAATTCCTTGAATTGAATTATTCTAATTTGTGTACACTATGCTATATATACAACTATGCAATCAGACAATAAGAGAAAGTAAAGATAGAGAATAAAATAAATATTACAGCAGAATATTTTACTAGCCTAAAATAATCTCTAGAATATCTTCCATATCCTTTATCTATCAACACTCCCCTCAAGCTGGGTGGTAAACATTCTCCATTCCCAACTTGGAAATTAAATGATGAAACCTTGAGGAATGAAGCCCTTTTGTTAACACATCTGTAATCTGATCATCTGATGGAATATAGGACATGGTAACCAGTCCATCTTCAAGTTTCTCTTTGATGAAATGTCTATGGATTTCCACATGCATGGTTCTATCGTGTTGGACTGGATTATAGATGGCAGATTTGTTGTCACACATAAGTCTCATCGGCCCTTCCCACTTTACCTTCAGATCAGTTAAGATAATTTACAGCCATAATAAATCACACAACCCTTGGGCAAGCACTCTAAATTCAGATTCATCAAACGATCGAGCTACCACATGTTGTTTCTTGCTTCTCCATGTAACTAAATTTCCTCCAAGAAACACACAATACTCTAAAGTAGACCTTCTGTGTACAACTAATCCTGCATAGTTAGCATCAATATAACCCTCAAGTGTGAGTTTTTTGCCTCTCTTGAATATAATCCCTTTCCCTGGATTACCTTTCAGATAATGAAGCACTTTGTAGGCTGCTAGCAAGTGAGGTTCTCTTGGGTCATGCATGAACTGACTTATGACACTAACCATGTAGGCAATATCAGGTCTAGTATGAGATAGATAGATCAATTTCCCGCACAGCCTCTGGTACATTTGTTTGTCAACTGTTGGCTCATCTTTTGATTCCCCAAGCTTATGATTTGGATCAATAGGTGTTGAAGCTGGTTTACACCCACTTTTCTTGGATTCTTTGAGCAAATCTGTTATGTATTTCTGTTGGGAGATAAAGATCCCATGAGAAGAGTGAGCCACCTCAATTCCAAGGAAGTACTTGAGTCTCCCTAAAGCTGTTATCTCAAATTCAGCTTCTAGTTTCTGCCTCAAATTCTCCTTCTCCATCTCATTGTTTCCAATTACAATGATATCATCCACGTAGACCAAAATAATAGTCACTCCCCTTGAAGCTGAATGCTTGACAAACAAAGTGTGATCTCATTGGCTTTGTTTATATCCAGATCCTTTCATCACTATTGTAAATCTACCAAACCATGCCCTTGGTGACTATTTAAGCCCTAGAGAGCTTTCTTGAGTCGATACACCTTGTTAGATGAAGGAGAAGTAAAACCTGATGGCACTCGCATATAGATTTCTTCATCTAATGTTCCATGAAGGAAGGCATTCTTCACATCATACTGTAAAAAAGTCCAATCAAAGTGAGCAGCCAAAGATAATAATATTCTTACTGTGTTCATCTTTGCAACTGGCGCAAAAGTATCCTGGTAATCAATCCCATAGGTCTGAGTGTATCCTTTAGCCACAAGGCGGGCCTTGTATCTCTCTAATGACCCATCTACTTTATATTTCATAGCAAAGATCCACCTGCAATCAACAACATTCTTTCCCACAGGTTTATCAACAATTTCCCATGTATGATTTTTTTTCTAATGCAAGCATCTCTTCCTTCATGGCTTCTCTCCATTCTTTTTTCTATAAAGCTTCTAAAACAGATTGGGGAATAGGAATTTGGTTGAGGCTTTGAATGAATTTTTGGTGAGATGGAGAGAAACAGTTCAAAGAAACATGGTTAGACAATGGGTACAAAGGGTTTTTTGTACACTCTCAGGTGCCTTTTCTAATGGAAATAGGTAAATCATTTATTGTAGGAACAATAGGTTCAGATTGCATACCTTCAATGATTGTGGTTGTAGGTCCAGATTCTGGTGAAGATTGTTGAACTTGTGCCCGAATCTGATCAGTCCCTACTCTTCTAGAAAACACATAAGGATAGCTAGGATAAGAAGATTGTGTTTGTGGCTGAGGTTAAGCAGGTGAGGAGCTTGATTCAATTTGATGTGAATCACTATCCAAGTCTAGGACAAGAAAGGTTGTTTCTGGCACAACGGAAGGTTGGTCAATGTCTAAAACTGTGGTTTGAGATTAAAATGGAGTTTTTCAGCAAATGAAACATCCATGAAAATGTAGAATTTTTTCAAGGTAGGGTTGAAACACTTGTATCCTTTTTGTGTAGAGGAATAGCCAATACATATGCATTTTGTAGCCTTATGATCTAATTTCCCTCTTTGAGAACTATGAACATGAACAAATGCAGTGCATCCAAATACTTTAGGTTCAAGGTTGGAAGATGCTCTAAATTCTGAATATCATTGTTGAAGGCACTCAAGTGGGCTTTTGTATTGAAGAACTTTAGATGGCAGTCTATTTATTAGATGAGTTGAGGTAAGGACAGCTTCCCCCTAGAAAGTTTTAGGCACATTGTTGGAAACAAGAAGAGATCGTGTGACTTCTAGATTGTGTTTTTTTTTTTTCTCTCTGCCAAGCCATTTTGCTAGGGTGTATAGACACAAGATGACTCATGGATGATGCCTTGGGATTGGAAAAATGATGTTAAGGACTGATTAAAGTAGTCCTTAACATTATCAGTTAGGAACCTTTGGATTTTTGTGCCAAATTGTGTTTGAATCATGGAGTGGAAGATGAGAATAATTTGACTCACTTCAGATTTGTTTTTGAGGAGGGAAACCCACATAACATGAGTATAGTCATCAATAAGTGTCACAAACCAGCGAGCACCAGAGATATTATGGATTGAAGAAGGACCCCATATATCGCTACGAATAAGGTGAAAATGAGATGTACTTCTTTTATTACTTATGGGAAAAGAGACGCGAGTATGCTTATCTATCTCACAAACTTCGCATTGAAATTGAGAGATGTCTACTCCTTGACACAACCGATGATACAAATGTTTTAAAATCTGAAAAGAAGGATGGCCAAGACGATAGTGGTGAAGCCAAATAGCATCAGTGTTTGAGGTAGTGGATAAAGCTTGCTTGGAAGGACTATCCTTAGGTAATTCTAGATAATAGAGATCGTTCTTCTCCTTATAGCAAGTGCAATCATCTTCCCCGAATCCAGATCATGTAGAACACAACAAGAAGGTGTGAAAATAACATTGTTGTTCTGGTCTTTAGTAAGCTTGCTTATAGAGATCAAGTTGGAACATAATTTAGGAACATGAAGAACATTTTTCAGATTTAGTGTACTGGAAATAGGTATAGTTCCTCGTTCAGCAATAGGAGCAAAAGAACCATTAGCAATAATGATTTTATCGATTTTGTGGCTTGGCTGGTAAGTTTGAAACCATTTTGAGGAGTTGGTCATATGGTCAGTGGCACCCGAGTCTATGATCCATTGGGCAGGTTGTGACTGATCGGAAGCTTTAAAACATAAAGGAAATGGAGGGTTACCTGAGGATTGACTAGAATAGTTACTAGATGGTTGTTTCTCAAGGGATTTCAGAAAATTCTTCAATTTCTCAATGTCAACGACACTCATTCCTCTAGTATCAGCTTCACTCCTTTGCATAACTCCTTTAACCACGTTAGCTTGAGATGTTGAGGGGCTTTTATTGTTGTTCCACTCTCGGCTTGGTGGCTTGCCATGCAATTTCCAACATTTTTCCTGGATATGGCCTGATTTCCTGCAATAACTACACCACCTATCATCCTTCCTCCCATTCTTGGCTACAAGAGCAGAACTTTCAGCAACGACTGGTTTAGATTCAAGCATTGCAGTTTGCATGCTTTCTTCAGCCTTCACAATAGACATGATTTCTTCCAATGTTGGAGGCTCTCCTCGCCCAAGAATTTGAACTCTGATATGATCATAGTTAGCACTTAGCCCTGCTAGGAAAACATAAGCTCGATGCTTATCTTGAAATTTCCTTAATTCAGCCGCATCATCTTTGCACTTCATTACAAGAACTTGATACTGATCAAGTTCTTGCCAAATACTCTGAAGGAGGGTGCCATACTCATTGACAGACTTCTCCCCTTGCTTGGTGGAATAGGCCTTAACACTAAGTTCAAATGTTAAGGTCTCATCTTTTGCCTTGGAGAAAGACCCCTGAATGAAGTCCTATATCTCTTTCACAGTCTTCAGGAACATACAAGTTACACTGACGTTGGGATCCATAGATTCCCAATGCCAGAGCATGATCATCGAATCAGTCTCATCTCAAGAGAGAAATTTAGGATCTTCCTGGGCTGGAGCTGCATCAGTAAGATGATTCAGTTTTCCTTTGCCTTTGAGATAGGTTTTCACGGCTTGAGCCCATATGAGATAGTTCTTTTCAGTGAGTTTGTAAGAAGATTGCAAACTTTAAAAATCATCATTCTTCTTTGTGAGTGTATCGGAATTGACGTCTTTTGACATGGTTGAAAATAAGGCCAAAGAGGATAGATAGCAATGAAGGCTACTCAGAAAAAATAGGCCAAAGGAAGAGAGAAAGACAACAACAATGAAGGCTGTGTTTTCTGGAACGTTTAGAGCAATGAAGGCTCTAATACCATGTTGAGAGAAAATGAGAATGCAGGAACGTAATTCCTTGAATTGAATTATTCTAATTATTGTACACTATGCTATATATACAACTATGTAATTAGATAATAAGAAAAAATAAAGATATAGAATAAAATAAATATTACAGCAGAATATTTACTAGCCTAAAATAATTTCCTAGAATATCTCCCTATCCTTTATCTGTCAACAAATATCAAAAGGGTTCTAACTCGAAGTACCAACATGCAACATTGATACTTAGAGGGACAATTGTTCAAGTCTAAAAATGACATTTGTTCATTGTGGTACCAAAGAGTTCAAAGACAACAATCAATTCAAAGCAAAAAATGGTCCAAAAGAGACATTTGTTCATTGTGGTACAAGTTGTATATTAATGCAACCATGTATGTATTAGATAGAGTGGTTCCTTGTGGTAGCAAAAGAGTGCAAATATACCTGATTTTTTTACTTAGTGAGAGAATTGGAAATATTTAAAAAATTATATATATCAATTATAAAAAAAAATCAAGTATCATTTTCAAAATATGAATTTGAAATCTTCTAGGAAGATTTCAAAGGGCTCACCCATCCTTCATTATTAAATTGTACTCCGTAACTTAATAAATTTTCAATCTTGGACCAATTGAAAAACGAGATTATCGAACTAAAGAGTCATTTTGTGAGTAGATTAACTCCGTTACCTTCATAAAATGATGCAATGTTAAATAGGTCTATTTATGTTAAAAAATATATTCAAATATGGACCAAAATAAAAATCAAATTTGTTCTCCTTTCCATTTTAGAAAAGCTACCAATTTTATTTCCCTTTTTTTCTCGAAACTCATGCATGAGTTGAAGATCTCTCCTTTACTTCGAAATTCTGCCATTAATTTCAATGTCTTCTCTCTCTGTTATTTCCTCCTCCTCTGGGAGTGGAGAGTAGTGTTGAATAGTCTGCCTTTACAGCCATTATCCCAGTGTTCGTGTTTTCCACCTCCCTTTGATTACTATTCAAGCTGTCACAATTCCCCTTTTCACTTTTTTCTGTTATCTTTCCTCTTCTCTCTTTTTTTTCGTATTCCTATTTTCAATTTTGATTTTGATTCCCCCTTTTTGCTTTGCAGAATTCTTTTGAATTCCCTTGGGTTGTCTACCTTGTCTGAGAAGGAGGTTTATTGACAGTGAAACTACTGCTTACTCTGTCTTCTTCTTTTTTTGAAATTATATTTTCATTCCCTACATTCTCCAAATTTGTCTCTTTAATCATATCATATGGTCCAATCTGAATGAATTTTTTGGAGATGGTCCCTTATTCTTCTTCTTCTTCCTCCTCTCTTTTCCTTTCTTTCTCATCCCCCATACTTCAGATTTGACTGCTTTGCTCACAAATTACTTCAAACCCACTCTCCAAGATCAAATCTTGCATCTGATCTTCCCTGTTTTTGAAGGTTTCTTATACATTGAAAAGGTAAGTTACCATTGTCTTCATCTCTCTCTTTCTCACTTTACTTAAGAATTGAGATGCTTGTGAATTCATTTTACAATTAAGTTATATTACTCTTTTGGTTTTAAATAGGAACACCAGCTGTTTGATAATAAGCCTGAAAGAGAAGTTTAAGGGCCTGAAAGTAAATTGGAGTTCTGGGAATCAGGATGAGAGATTTCCCATCTTGTTTTGGTGAAAATGCAGTTCAAATATCCGATTCCTCCTCTTCAAGTGGCAACAGAAGTGCTCAAAACCTGGTCACTTGTGTCTACCAGTGCAGATTGAGGGGCCGTTCTTGTCTAATCACAGTCTCCTGGAGCAAAAATCTGATGGGTCAAGGGCTAAGCGTTGGAATTGATGATTCCAACAGTCAGTTTCTGTGCAAGGCAGATATCAAATGGCTATTCTCCAAGAGAAGAGGCAACAAAACCATACAAGTGGATGATTCCAGAAGCATTCATATACACTGGGACCTTTCCTCTGCTAAATTTGGATCTGGTCCAGAACCCCTTGAGGGTTTCTACTTGGCAATTGTCTTTGATACCCAAATTGTCCTTCTTCTGGGTGACATGAGCAAAGAAGCTTGCAAGAAGACGAGCTCCGCCCCAATTCCAAAAGGGGCCACTCTTGTATCCAAAAGAGAGCATGTTTATGGCAAGAAGGTGTTCTTCACCAAGGCCAGATTCCATGACAATGGCCAAACTCATGATGTTGTGGTCGAATGCGACACCATTAGCAGCGGTGACCCGTGCCTCGTTATCAGGGTGGACCGTAAGAATGTGATGCAGGTGAAGCAGCTGAAGTGGAAGTTTCGCGGTAACTACACCATCTTGGTTGATGGGATACCTGTTGAAGTCTTCTGGGATGTACATAACTGGCTGTTCAGCACATCTTCTTTGGGAAGTGCAGTGTTTATGTTCAAGACATGTCTTTCTGCTGATAAATCACGGGGAAGCCAGTACCTTGCTGATCCAAACATGCTGAATTGGTCTCATTCTAAGAAAACCCGGGAGTTTGAGTCGTGTAATCACGGCTTCTCGTTGATTTTGTATGCTTGGAAGCAGGAGTAGTGAAGAAGTTTGTTTTCCTAGCTATGAAATTGTTTCCCTATGTTCTTTCCTCCACTTTTTTTGATGTGTAAGAGCAGAAACTTGAGTTAGATCAAATTGGAGATGTTTTCTCTGTGGTTGTAAATCCTAGTGCTTGAAAATCAGTCTGTTTGTTTGAAGTCAATCTCCAGCTATACAGCTATCTGCTATATTTCTTAGGCACACTTATAAAAATTGGCATCATCTGTAGTGGTTTTTTGCATATGGAGATTTCATAGAATACAACCATTTCTGTGGCAGAGGAGCTTTACAGTTGGAATCCAAGTCAAGGTTGTTGTTAATATGGGTTTGTGTGGCTCAGTTGACTGGTCATAGTGACGCAAGTATTTTAAACCAAGACTTGGCCTTATGTAAAGAGATTTGGTCTTGTATCTGCAAATTTGGTTCTAAGTTTTTTGTGATCATGTGCCTACTAGTAATTTGGGTCATGGGCTTATTTATAGTATTGGGCCTGGGAAAATCTCATTTGGGCCTTCAACAAAGGCCTTTTCAACTCCAAACCTGGTATCATATCCTTAGATAGACATGGTGCTTCGAGAAACCAAACAAACTAGTGTAATACCCGTGCCTTGCACGGGATTTTTTTATTTTATTTTACAGTTGTAAAAATTATATATTTTTATTATCAAATAATGATTATTTTAATATATACTTGATCAGTTATTTAAATTAAAAATGACAAATTGACTAAACAAATTAAAGATATAAAAAATTACATTATATAAAGAGAGACGGTGCTCTCCATAACTTTATTAATCGTAAAAATTGGTTAAGTAGTCTTACAAATAGGAATAGCTACAGTCTTTTATATCAATACTTCTAAAAACGATAAAACATAATAAAAAAGTCATTTAACTCTAATACATGAAAATGACATGCTAAACATAATAAATGGCGCGATGTTCAAAATTACTACAAATTATCAAAAACTTCCTTGTATACTACATTAGTTGTAGTATTATATCTCTTATTGTCTTTGTTACAAATCAAGATCTTCAAATCTTTCTTGCTAGTCACCCTTGAAGAAGCAACATAAAACTGACCATGACTGAAAACATGGCGTGGAAGATACAAACCAACATTGGTAAGAGATTGGCCTTGGCTCTTATTTATGGTCATAGCAAAACACACACTCAAGGGAAATTGTCTTCGTTGAAACTTAAAAGAAAATGAAGTGTCTGATGGTGACATTATCATGCGAGGAATCAAAACCGTATGTCCAATATTGTTGCCTGATATAATTCTACCTTTTATGGTCATAGCAAAACACACACTCAACATTCTCTTGCGTCGAGCTAATTTGTAAAAGGAAAATAATTACAAATATTATACGACAATAAATGACTTTTTTTATCGAACAACATCATACCTTGTTCAACTTTTGTTACGTCAATTTGATTGGTAAGACTCGTGTTTTGTAACAGATCTGTAAATGATAAATAAATATATCATAGTATAAATATTGATGTAAGATAAAATATAGTATAATCCTTAATATACATGACTTTATAAAACATAAATTTGTTACCCTCGTTTTCCTTGTCATTGAGGCATATAGGTGGAAGCAAGTTGTTAGGAGTTTGATCCACTAATGGTAAATCTAAATTTGTCGGCGTAACGTTGACGCACACTGCATAAATACATGGATATTAAAATTTATCTTTATAAATTAAACCTAATCGGCGATTATAACATAACTACTATATTTAGTATACTTATAACTATAATTGAATACTACCATCACTTATATGTGGTACATTAGATGAATATCCTGACAATGTAGATGAATTTCTTGTAGCTGAACATTAAAGAATTAAATAATGATAGATTAGTAATAATCTCAAACTTAAGATCAATTTTTTCTACCCATTAAAAACTTAGAAAAACAATGTAGCTTAATGACTAACCATTAAATGAAATAGACAATGGTCTAGGATGGATAAGTACGGAGTCGCTCATATTTCCAAGTATATTTTCTGCATAAAATTATGGTTACACATGATACACTTGAGTGTTTTACATTGTATGTAAAGATAATATATTTTATCTAACCTGATTCGATTAGCGGTGTTCCATGCCGCTTATGCCTTATCACATTCATTCACAATTTCCTCCTCAATCGAGCTAATTTGAGCATGAAAATAAATATTAAATATTATAAATTAATAAATCACTCATTCATACCACTTTAAAAAATACCATACCTTGTTCGACATTTTGCATATGATTTTGTTCTGTAAGCATGACATTTTGCAATTTACCTGCACCATAGTTTTCTTTTTCTCGAACACTAATAGGTAAATGTGAATTATGAACGTTTTGATCAGTTCTGTAATGCAGAGTCGTCGGAGTAGATGAATTTCTTATACCTGAACATTAAAGAATTAAATAACGATAAATAGTTTTTGTTTATAAATAATCAAACTATCTAATTTAAATAATTTTTGTTCTCATTAACAAAAAGAAATTAAATTTATTTTAAACATTAATTATTTTCCGACACAATGATATTATATCTTCGAGGAATATCAAACAATAACTACCATATAAATGAAAAATTGAAGCAAATAGATAATCTACTGTAACAAACATTACTAACCATTTGAAATATCGGACGTTGGGATACGATCATTAACAAAATAATTGGGAGTACCTAAACATTAAAGTATTAAATAAGGATAGATTAGTAATAATCTCAAACTTAAGATCATGTATGTATACCCATTAAAAAATTAGAAAAACAATTTCATTAATGACTAACCATTAAATGAAATAGATAATGGTCTAGCTTGGATAAGTACGGAGTCACTCATATTTCCAAGTATATTTGCTGCATAAAATTATGGTTACGCATGGTACCCTTTAGTGATTTACATTGTAATTAAATATAATATATTTTTTCTAACCTGATTCGATTAGCGGTGTTCCATGCCGCTTATGCCTTATCACATTCATTCGCAATTTCCTCCTCAATCGAGCTAATTTTAGCATGAAAATTAAATAAGGAACAATATAAATTAATAAATCACTAATTTTATACCACTTTTAAAAATACCATACCTTGTTCGACATTTTGCATATGATTTTTTTCTGTAAGCATGACATTTTGCAATTGAGCTGCGCCATAGTTATCTTTGTCTCAAACACTAATAGGTAAATGTGAATTATGAACGTTTTGATCAGTTCTGTAGTGCAGAGTCGTCGGAGTAGATGAATTTCTTCTACCTGAACATTAAAGAATTAAATATATAGTTTTTTGTTTATAAATAAGCAAACAATCTAATCTAAATAATTGTTGTTCTAATTAAAAAAACGAAATTAAATAGATTTTCAACATTAATTTTGTTCCGACACAATGCTATTATGTCTTAGAGGAATATTTGACACTAACTACCATATAAACGAAAAAATTGAAGTAAATACATAATCTACTGTAGCAAACATTACTAACCATTTGAAATATCGGACATTGGGATACGATCATTAACATAATAATTGGCAGTACCTCCAAGTGTAGATCCTGCATAATTAGTATTTATATTAAAGTTCATATTACTATTTAGTAGACAAAATTTCAACAAAAAATGCAAAATATTAACCTGATCCATTAGAAACTGTCCGTTGTCGTTTCTCTCTAACAACAGGCAATCTCAACGTTCTATTATGTCGGGTTAATTCATCCATAACAAAATCACCCTGACAAACTAAGATATAAATATTTAAATAAATATATCTACATAAGAATCATTTAAATATATCTACATGTTTACCTACATAATTTATAATATTAATTAAATAAGACATAGTATTTTACAAATCTAATATTGGATATTAAAAATAACAAATTAATACATGAAAGTACTTTAAAAAAATTATTCAACATTGCATTAATAAATATCAATATTTATTTATTATTTTATTCCTATATAATTGAAATAAAAAATGTAAAATAAATTATTGACTTATGGGCCGAATTTACTTATGGGTAGATGAGTTATTAATACATCATTTTTCCATTAAACAAGAAGCCCACAAAATTAACATGTAACCCGACCCATAAACTCACTCCCTCACTCTGGGCCACATTTCTCAACGAAGCCCATTAGTCCAAATCCTTCACCCGAACCCTAACCATCAAAAATTGCCTCATTTGTCTCGGCCTCAAACCCTACCTTTCCAGAAACATCTCTTTCCTTTTCCACATCTCGTCACCCCGTCTCTCCTTCCATTTCCAGATCTCGCCATCCATGGCGATTTCAATCCGTGTTTTCGCCATTTCCAGACCTCTCGTCAACCTCTCTTTCGCTCCATTTCCAGAAAACTTTGGGTCAGATCTCCTTTTGATCCAGCTCCAGATGTCGCCATTTCCAGATCTCGTCATCCTCGTCGTTCCATTTCCAGATCTCGTCATCCTCGATCGTACCATTTCCAGATCTCTCCATCCATGGCGATTTCAATCTGAAAATCTCATTTTTTTTTTCCTTTTCCAGAAACTCTCTCTTCCTCTTTCTATTTCTCTCGAAACGTCAAATCCTTTGACTTTCGACTTGCAAATATTTCAGATCCAATTCTAATTTTTGAAGATTCAGATCCATTTACAAAATCAGGGCTCATTTTGGGGGAGTAAGTTTGCTACAAATGGAGATCTATGAAATCACTGAAGCGAAACAACATGTATGGTATTTTTTCATGAGTCTTTAGATGTATTTCTTTGTACGTTTTTTGACACATCAGAAAATGAAAAATATAGGTTATAATTCCAGTTTTCTGTTTATCATGTTCATGATTTGAAACCGACTTGATGAGGACATTGGAAGTGAAAATGGAGGGGTCGCATGCAAACCCACGACAAGCTTGAAAAGAAGATCTGGATGAACACAAAAATTATATCCAGATTACACAAAAGTAAGATTTCCTTCTCTATCGATAAATCTGTATTTTTCTATTTCTCTGGATATAATTTGTTGCTTGATATCATAAATTTCCTTCTTTTAAAAATTTGTACATATTTTGACAAATTTCAATGATTTCGACTGCTTCTTTGATTTCATTGTTTTCAAATTTTACAAACTTCGGATTGAGATATAGTATAATATGAGGCTCGCAATTAATTAGTTTTTTAAGTTCGAAATGTTTGCTTCATCTAGATTGTTCTTCATGAAGTTCATGTTCATGTATATTTTTCTTCCATTATTATTACAACCGAGTTAGTACAATATAATAAAATCGGGTTCAATTATTTCATATAATTGGCTTAGTTATTCATATAATCGGGTTCAATAAAATCTACTATATCTATTAATGGGTTTGAATATATTATGTATTTTTACCGGCCTACGTATTTTAATTAGCAAAAATGGGCTTATTGGCCCAATACTGCTACTTCAATATGTAATTAATGGGCCTGGTGATAGCTTATACATATTTGTTTCTAATAAAGGCCTTTATATACTGGGCTTACACAGATTTGGTTCTAATGGGCTAAAACGGCCTTTATATATTGGGCTATTGGTTATTATATCGGTCCATGACCGTTGGTAAATACAGACCATTCACTTTATAAAAATAAAACAAAAGCAACAAAAACCCTAAATCATTTATAACTTTCTTTCTTCCGTTGTTTCCATTTTTATACTTGCCACCTTTACTCTTTCATCTTTCAATTTAGAAATCACACTGATAGAAACTAACTATTTGCTTTTCCACCTCCACAACTGAGATCTGTATAACACAAAGCAAAACGAAAAGGAGATCGATAGGAAAAATATTGATGAGAGAGTCTCAATGTTCAAGAGGAGACATGGAAGAACATAGTTCTTCTGAGATCCACAATCGATAAAAGTAAAATCTCTCTCTCTCTCTCTCTCTCTCTCTCTCTCTCTCTCTCTCTCTCTCTCTCTCTCTCTCTCTCTCTCTCTCTCTCTCTCTTGTTGTGTTAATCACTCTCTCTTTCATTTAACTATAAACCGTTGAAAACTTTCGATTCAATTAATGGGTTGTATTAACATTTTTTACAATGGTTTTATGATTGTTCATTGATTTCATACTATGCAAAATAATCTAATTTCATCTAGATTAAACTATAAGTTAATTTTTTAATAAACTATTAGACATTTTGCGTTTAAGTATTATACTTATTATTCATAAAATGTTATTGATGACGATGGTTCTTCATGTTCTTCGTTGAATATTATATATATGTGTTTATTATAATGTCTTAAAACTATATAATAATTTCTTTGTAGTATTGAATATGCTATTTTTGGTATTAAGTAATTTTATGATATTTAATGTGATAACTTTGAATAATGTTATGATCTTAATACGGTCTAGTTACTCTGAAAAAATTTAATGGGCTCGGCCCAACGACACTAAGCAAATCATAACTTCGGCCCAATATATTTGTACAATAGAATACTGTACCAGAAGCATTAATTTCATATATGTTTATTTATAAGAAATTTAAAATTTATACTGGGCTTTAAAATGCATAGAGGCCCAATCACTTACTGGCCTTATAAAATTTACAACTTTCTTGGGCCCAAACACTAAGGTTTTAGTAAATCTGCAATGTAAAAGACAAATACTAAATCACCTATAAGCCCACGTTTAAATAAATCAAACTGGTTTAAAATTTGGCCCATATAAACGGCCTTATTAAATCTCTCTCTCTCTCTCTCTCTCTCTCTCTCTCTCTCTCTCTCTCTCTCTCTCTCTCTCTCTCTCTCTCTCTCTCTCTCTCTCTCTCTCTCTCTCTCTCTCTCTCTTGTTGTGTTAATCACTCTCTCTTTCATTTAACTATAAACCGTTGAAAACTTTCGATTCAATTAATGGGTTGTATTAACATTTTTTACAATGGTTTTATGATTGTTCATTGATTTCATACTATGCAAAATAATCTAATTTCATCTAGATTAAACTATAAGTTAATTTTTTAATAAACTATTAGACATTTTGCGTTTAAGTATTATACTTATTATTCATAAAATGTTATTGATGACGATGGTTCTTCATGTTCTTCGTTGAATATTATATATATGTGTTTATTATAATGTCTTAAAACTATATAATAATTTCTTTGTAGTATTGAATATGCTATTTTTGGTATTAAGTAATTTTATGATATTTAATGTGATAACTTTGAATAATGTTATGATCTTAATACGGTCTAGTTACTCTGAAAAAATTTAATGGGCTCGGCCCAACGACACTAAGCAAATCATAACTTCGGCCCAATATATTTGTACAATAGAATACTGTACCAGAAGCATTAATTTCATATATGTTTATTTATAAGAAATTTAAAATTTATACTGGGCTTTAAAATGCATAGAGGCCCAATCACTTACTGGCCTTATAAAATTTACAACTTTCTTGGGCCCAAACACTAAGGTTTTAGTAAATCTGCAATGTAAAAGACCAATACTAAATCACCTATAAGCCCACGTTTAAATAAATCAAACTGGTTTAAAATTTGGCCCATATAAACGGCCTTATTAAATCTCTCTCTCTCTCTCTCTCTCTCTCTCTCTCTCTCTCTCTCTCTCTCTCTCTCTCTCTCTCTCTCTCTCTCTCTCTCTCTCTCTCTCTCTCTCTCTCTCTATCTTTGTGTGTGTGTGTGTGTGTGTGTGTGTGTGTCTTTGTGTATGTCCTCCTTCAAAGGTGTATGTTTCTTATTCAAATCTTCCCGATACATTGTTTTAAAACAATGGAAAACTATCTATATTGTTCCTCTCTACAATTGTTTGTAGCCTACTCTTTCATTCTTCTAAGATTTTAGATACAAAACAAACACTTCAAAAAAGACCCTCGAAATTTAAATCAGTCCTTTGAACAACCTTCCTTTTCTAGGTGAGTCTTCTCTTACAGTTGATCCTACATATATTAATGGTATTCAAGATAAACAGAAAAAAATTAAACGATTAATGTTACATGTAGTTGCAACTTAAATATATACTGAATCATTATTTCATCTAGTACACAACTAACCTTTGCAATTACTCTACTCTATCTGAATGCAGGTAATCACTCCACGTGGTTCTGATAACAGTACTCAAAAATATTAATGAATTAATAAAGTTTACTGAAGCTTCAAATCTACAATGAGAAATTTGTGTTAGTCCTATACAAATATTATATATTAAATACAAATTAATAAAGAACTGGAAATTAATACCTTTTCATCCATTAAAATGATTTTAGTTGTACTGTATTGCGTACGATCTTCTTTCTTTGGAACCTTAAATAATCGAATTACTCGAACCTTTAGCTCATAATTCCCTCGGGTACCCGTAATATCCTTTATTTCTTGTTGCTGTTTTGACATTGCTACAAATGTCCTACACAAAAAAACAATACAAAGAACAATTGATTAATGGAATATCTGTAATTGCACAATATTTCTGTTCAGTATTTCATGATTAATGGGTCCTTTAGTACGAAAATCAGTAATGGAAAATGAGATCAATGTTGGCTGATATGTAAATGCAAAAAATCAGTGCAGATGGGGAAAATGTCCGAACCTTTAGCTCATTATTATGTAAATGCAAAAAATCAGTCACAAAGTGTGAGAATATGTTTTTAAAATAACAATTTCTGAAATCTGTTCAGTATTTCCTGGTTTGAGAATATGTTTTTTATTGAACTTAATTTCTGAAATCTGTTGTTCAACGAATATCCATACCTTTATGTATTGAAGCATATGTTCAGTTCATGATTCTATCAAACTGGGGTTTATTGTTGAGAATATGTATTGAACTTAATTTCTGAATTCTGTCTTTGTTTATTATTGTTCTAGGAATACGTATGGGAAATCAAACTGGGGTTTCAAACAACTCATGCAGTTCCAAGATCTACAACTAAAAACCTAAAGGTACGGATACTATACTAACATTTAAATGAACGTGATAAATATATATTCAATGTTGCATAGTAGACTAAATGAAAGCCTGAAAAGTAGTTATTCGATGTTGCATATAGGTCCTGAATTATTACCTTGTAACTCTGTTTTGAATTTCCTGAGTAACACTGAACCAAAGAAAATAAAGCAATATCAGTTATGTTTGCAATATATATTCAATGTTGCATAGAGTAGACTGAATGAAAGCCTGAAAAGTAGTTATTCGATGTTGCATCTGTGCAGAAACTGGGTCACTGTTTGAAATGAAATAAGCATTACAAATTATAACTGATATAAGCATTACCTCTTAAATCTCTGTATTCTGTTGTAGCTAATCTTCTTCAAATAACTGAGAAGCTCTACATGTATATTTATAGCCGAATTCATAGGCCAATATGTGAAAGAGATATAGAGTATTATATTACAACTTTCGGTAGAATAACTCATGTTTATTTTTGTATTTTTGGAATGCACAGATTTTCCAATATCAAATCTTCATAGTAATCTTTTTAATTTTGTACATAAACTATTGTGCACGACTGATAATTATTCTATACTATATTATATGACTTTCTTGTTCAGATCTTGTAATCAATTTTGCTTTTTATGGATATGTTATGATTTGCAGAATTTCTGCCATAGGGGAAAGATATGGCACACATTTTTGTTCCACTTTTTATGGATATGTTCAGATCATGTAATATGTGTGCATGTTTTGTGAATTGTTTTTGGGTTTAGGGTTTCTGGTTGGGGTTTAGTATTCCAGTTTTTAATATGCTTCGAATTCAGTTTTTTAGCATTGATATATGTCCAGGTCTTGTAATATGTGTGTAGTTTTTGTGAATTGTTTTTGGGTGATTTCTTTCTGGTTAGGGTTTAGTATTTCAGTTTTTAATATGCTTTGAATTCAGTTTTTTTTAGCACTGATATATGTCCAGGTTTTGTTCTTAAGTTAAATGTGTTATATTTGTACAGGTCTTTTAGCAATGTGTTATGATTTGCAGAATTTCTGCCATGGGGAAAATATATGGCACACATTTTCGTTTCAGTTTTTATGCAATTTTGTAATAATTTCTGTGCAAAATTTCTTATAATGCTTATGTAATATGTTTATGCTTCATTTGTGGCTTTGCTGTTTTGTAATATGTGTGCAGATTTTGTGCATTGTTTTTGGGTGATTTCTTTCTGGGTTTTAGTATTTCAGTTTTTTATATGCTGCAATTTCAGTTTTTTTTAGCAATGTGTTATATCATTGCAGGTTTTGTGCATAAGTTTTATATGTTGTTTTATTTTCTGGCCAATTGTGTATGCATAGTCATTCGATTGTATACAAAAAAAATTAGGTAACCGGATTTATTTAGTAAGATATTCAAAAAAAAAATCTGATTCTGTAATATGATTTCCGGAAACAAAATCACATAAATAAAGTAGCAGATCTTAAGTTATGAATATGGAAAAATATATCATTCTACACATATTCTGGAAGATTTATATTGAAAGAAAAATGGAAGTAACCGGAATAAATGGATTTAATGACACGTGGCCAATTTGATGGAAAGATGAGACGTGGCATGAAAAAAATCGGTGCATTGTAGGGGTGTCACGTGGCTTAGCCGAGTCTTTGCGTTTAGTAGATATATAATAGATTGGTAAGCGGATAAACCAATACGAGAATACATTTAAAAAGAAAATATAAGAAAAAAAATGCTGATATACCATGATCAAACCCTAGGATATGGTTTCATATTCTGAAATAGTCAAGGTGAACCAATACACATCTTTGGAGAAAAGTGCGGAGTATCAACACCGTTAAAAACAGAAACACTTGCAGTCAGGAATGCCTTGATTAAAGCCTATGCATTAGGTATTAACAACATTCAAGACAACCTTACTATTGTAAACGTCCTGAATAAGATCTGACACTGTCCATGAGATATCGAAATTTTAATTTCTGATATCCTTTGTGTTTTACAACTGTTTTCTTTAGTGCATATCTCTCATGTCTTCCGAGAAACAAATGTTGTGGCCGACTTCATTGCAAAGCTAGGACAACAGAGTTCTTTGGAAGATATCATATCCAATTTAGAGCTTCTAGTTCTCATCCGCAAGGATACTATAGACCGAGAAACCGTTTCATCTGTGATTTTCGGTCTAATTTTTACTTTATCAAAAAAATAATAATCTGTTGATAACAAACCCTAGTATATATGATTAGTTAATAAAGATAAAATAAATCCTCGTTGTGATTTCTTCCTGGCTTTTACATGGCTTCATTTTTTTTTTTAAATGTTACTTCATACGTACGTAGCGTAATAGTCACTAATGGAACGTCATTTTTGTACGAAGATGAAATTTGAGGCTTTTACTCCATGCGAGATCAATGGAGGACAGTAGAAGATGAACTGCCAAGATTTTCAAAGGACAACAATGACACTTTATTCCATTCACTGTCAATTCTATGTCTCTTAATCACAACAAAATGTTGTTGTCATGTACGTACACTAATTCCATTTTGGGATAACCAAACAATTTCTCTAAGTTCTAGGCTTGAATCAAAGTGGTACACAAAGAGTTTTTGCTCTCATGTATGTTAGGAAACCAAAACCCGACCCAACATACTCTATATATAGGTATGGACAGGCACAGACGCTAAATTTTAGTACAGTGGGGACGAAAATAAACTATTATTACAATACATATAATATAAAAACAAAATATCACATTAATTTTTTTACAGTAACATTTTACGAGTTGTCCATTATAAAATCTGATCACAATAATATTTTCAATCTCAATTAATGTCATTACATCTTTCTCAATATAAATAATGTTTTTATGTCATAAAAAAATTATGTGAAATGCATGTTTTGTTTCAAACAAATTTCTTTTATTTCTAATCTTTTTAATTCATAATACATGATTCAAGTAATTATTGTTTGCTTCTTTATTTGGCCTTTTAAATGAAGTAATTATCCCAATAACACCATATATATTATATATTATTCCAATACTAATTTTATTGGACTTTTCTTAAATTCTTAATATTTTATATTTAAAAAAAATTCAATGGGATCCAGCGGGGCAACATCCCCCTCTAGGCCCCATGTAGGTCTGTCACTAGGTATGGGGTCGATCAAGTAGTTAAATAAATGATTAGAACACTTAAACACATTAAAAACGTGTTAAGATTCATAATCACATGACCGCACGGTGATGAGAACAAACAAAAGACGATTCGAAGGCCACAAAGAAGACCTTCATCGATGCCCATGAGCAACTCATCTCATCATTAAACATCTGACGTCTACGAGTCCCTACTCAATCCCCGACTCAAACACAACAAGGTTTTCCGTGAAACACATCCGACCCCATGCATGACCGCTCCTGGAAGCAGCTTAAGTCGTGCGACCCTCTTGAACCTAGGTGGGTCGTGCGTCCCTCACATGAGCACATGCATGGGTTGTGTGTGACAGTAAATTTCGGAGGATCTTACATGAGTTTTATTTATTAAAGATTTTTAATGTTTTATATATTTTTGGGGAATTATGTTAGTGTATTCCCTAATTTTTTTGGAACACTAGTTTTTTTTAATTAAAAACATTTATTTTATTCAATAAATCATATTTGAAGACATAAACACTTGGTTATGTACGTGTTTGTATGTTTCTTATCTAAAAATGCTCTTGTGTTCTTATGCTTGTTCGTTATGTACTTGTTCGTGTTCTTGTATACTTGCAAGTGAAACCAAAAGAAAAGAAAGTACCTTGTTAGAGTAATTCAAGTATCTTTGATTTAGTTTATAAAGAATAAAAAGGTGAGTATTCCGACACTCAAACCATCAAACAAAGGAAGAACGATCTTATCCTCAAGACGAGACTAACAACATTAAATGTGCTAAAAGAGTTTGCCACGTATCACACGGACCGTGCGTTCTTCCAGCCACATTTTTCCGCTTTACAAAACAAAGTGCACGGTTTGTGCATAAAACGCATGGACCTCAATAGTTTACAGAACCTCTCGCATAGTTAGTGTATCAAAACACACGAACCTCAATGCATCATAGAACTTGAAGCACGATCTGTAGGTTTTTCCATTCAGGCGTTTTTATAGCGCGTAAAACAGCATGGTCTGTGCACTTGATTTTGTAATAGCAGGACAACCATCTTAATCCGCAAAGTGTGACATAACTAGTTCTGAATTCGAGTCTGTTTATACAAGTGTGTACCCCACACCTCTAAGCTCGTATTAGAGCTAAACCAAACTCCTAATCTTGTATGAACCTTGATCACATCAAATAACCGATAGTACTAAAATCACAACATGTTGTTTCTTCAAAGATTTAGATGTACGTTCTTTCAAGAAAAGTGACCACAAATTACGGGTTGTAACTTGTAAATCAATCATCAATGTACATTGTAAGATATGTAACTTGTTTGTATGTTTTTTTTAAAAAAGCGCAGTACTTACTAGACCAGACAAAAAGCGTAATACTTAGCTTTGGTTTAGTTTTATTTAAAACGGAAATTTCGTCTGGTATCCCTGATGTACGGCGAAATTCGCCTGGTGCCCCAAAGATTTACCAATTTCGCGTGGTGCCCTCGAGTTTTAATTTTTTTTCGCCAAATTTCCTTCTGTCAACTTTTTAACAGAAATCATAAAAAAAATAAAAAGCCCCCCAAAAAAGCCGGCCATCGTCGTCCCTCGACCCGCCGGCCATCGTCCCTCGACCCGCCGGCCCTCATCCCTCGACCCGCCGGCCCTCGTCCCGCCGTCGTCTCTCTCGCCTCCACCCGCTCGCCTCTGCATCCGCCTCCACCCGCTCGCCTCCCTTCCGCCTCCTCTCCGCCGCGTCCAACTCGCCTCCCCTCCGCCTCCACCCGGTGGCGACCCGGATCGCCACCACCCAAGTAATACTTGTTGGGTTGTGGAGCCTGAAGCGTAAAGGAAGTACGCGTAAAGGCAAAGAAGGCAACTGGGAGGAGCCGCCGGGTCGCGGTAGGACTGGACGCCCCGCGGTGGGCGTCGGTTTTGCAGTGGATGGCAACTGAGAGTTGCCACCGGGTCGCGGTGGGACTGACGCCCCGCGGTGGAAGCCGCCGCCCTGCGGTGGAAGCCGCCGCCCTGCGGTGGGAGCCGCCGCCCCGCGGTGGGAGCCGCCGCCCCGCGGTGGGATCCGCCGCCCCGCGGTGGGCGTTGGGCTGTTTCTCGCGTGTTGAGTTTTTGGGCCCATTAGGTTTAATCCGTGTTTGTTATATAACCCTAGTTGATCAATTGTAATCTTCAATTCGTTGTAAGTCGTCATCACAATATTGAGAGGAGAAAATACCCTGGCTTGGTAGTGCCCCCAGACGTAGTCAATTCTTTGACGAACTGGGTTAACAATTCTCGTGTTCTTTGTCTTCATTTTTCTGTCGTTACTACGTTCGAATCCTAACAACTGGTATCAGAGCGAGGTTCTAGTGGTGACGATGGGAAGCGGAAAATCACTGGTGGAGAAGTTCGATGGAACGGATTTCGGCTTCTGGAAGATACAGATCGAGGAATACCTGTACGGTAAAGATCTGTATTTGCCGCTGGGTGAGAAACCGGAGGACATGAAGGACGAAGAGTGGAAGTTGCTGGACAGGAAAGCGATGAGCGTGGTCCGCCTATCGCTGTCCAGGAACGTGGCGCATCACACGGTCAAGGCAGAGACGACGAAGGGTATGCTAGAAATTCTTTTCGCGATGTATGAGAAACCCTCTGCGGTGAACAAGGTTCACCTGATGCGGAGGTTGTTCAATCTGCGGATGACGGAGAGTACAACGGTCACCAATCACTTGAACGAGTTCAACATGACGATCGCACAACTGAGTTCAGTTGAGATTGATTTCGACGATGAAGTACAAGCCCTAATTTTGTTATCCTCTTTACCAGAAAGTTGGAGCGGGACAGTTACTGTTGTTAGTGCTTCGGCGGGGAAGGCAAAGATCAAGTTTGATGAAGTCAGGGATCTGATTATCAGCGAAGAAATTCGCAGGAAGGCGTCAGGTACTGCTTCTGGATCAACTTTGAATACGGGTAGCAGGGGGAGGTCAGACTCTAAGAAGTCGAATCATGGTAGATCGAAGTCTAGAGGGAAGGATAAGCCCAAAGACAAGAGTAGAATCAAGTGTTGGAATTGTGATGAAAACGGTCATTACCAGAGTGAATGTAGGGCACCGTTGAAAGATAAATCAGCGAATTCAGCCAGTGAAGATATTGCAGACGCGTTGACTCTGAGCGATTCAACAACAGGAACCACTGCAGATGCATCGAATCTGAGCGCGAGCAGTCCATTGGAGTCTTGGGTGTTAGACTCAGGAGCTTCGTTTCATTCATGCAGCAGTGCTGATATATTGGATCGCTACACCTCTGGAGATTTCGGAAAAGTCTATCTTGCTGATGATGAGGCTTTGAAAATCGTGGGAAAGGGTGATGTGCGAATCAAGGCGTCGAATGGATCTGTGCTGAAGTTGCATGGAGTAAGGCATATTCCTAGTTTGAAAAGAAACCTGCTTTCCATTGGTCAGTTGGATGAAAAGGGTTATGAAGCAACCTTCGGCTGCAATAGCTGGAAGATAACCAAAGGAGCTATGGTAGTAGCTCGAGGAAAGAAGGAGAGAACGTTGTACATGACAAGCAACATCCGAGATAGCATTGTTGTTGCAGGAGTAAACTGTGACGCAGATTTGTGGCAATGTCGTCTGGGCCACATGAGTCAGAAAGGGATGAAGGTTCTATGCTCGAAGGGTTTGCTGCCAGGTCTCAAATCCGTTGATATCGTATTGTGTGAAGACTGTGTGCTCGGGAAGCAGAAAATGGTAAGCTTTGCGAAGGGCGACAAAACCTTGAAGAAGCAGAAGTTGGAGTTGATCCACAACGACTTATGGGGGCCAGCACCTGTGACATCTCTGGGTGGAGCGTCATACTACATGACCTTCATTGACGATGCTATAAGAAAGGTATGAGTCTATTTTCTGAAGCAAAAGTCTGATGCATTTGACTCTTTCAGAAAGTGGAAGGCTCTAGTAGAAACTGAGACAGGTCTTAAAGTGAAGTGTTTGAGATCTGATAATAGTGGGGAGTATGAGCTTCGTGAGTTCAAGGAGTTTTGTGCTGAGAATGGAATTCACATGGAGAAAACCTTGAAAGGACGCCCTCAAGAGAACGGCGTCGCTGAACGTATGAACATGACCCTGAATGAACGTGCTAGGAGCATGAGGCTGAAGTGTGGGCTTCCGAAGATGTTCTGGGCGGATGCAGTCAATACTGTTGCATTCTTGATCAACCGAGGGCCATCTACTCCCTTGGAGAATGAGATTCCAGATGAGGCTTGGAGTGGCAAATAGGTAAATCTGTCCTTTCTTCGGATATTTGGGTGCATTTCATATGTTCATATTGCTCCTGTTGAGAGAAGCAAGCTGGATGCAAAGTCTGTCAAGTGCACGTTTATTGGATATGGTGGTGATGATTTCGGATATCGGTTCTGGGATGACCAGAACAGAAAGGTTATTCGCAGTCGAGACATCGTGTTCAATGAGCAGGTGATGTACAAGGATAGTCTGGGTGCATCAGAAACAGCTAGTACAAGACCTGAGGTTGTGGAATTAGATATCTCAAACTCGGGTGGGAGCAAGGTGGTTCGTAACGACCAGGAGGCTGTTGAGGAGGAGCCGAGCACCCCAGTGATTCCGCTGCGGAGGTCCACCAGAGAGCGTGGATCGCCTGATAGATTTTCGCCTTCAAACTACTATCTGTTGTTGACTGATGGTGGTGAGCCAGAGTGTTATACAGAGGTATCTCGTGGAGAACATGTGAGCAAGTGGAAGCTCGCAATGTATGATGAGATGGATTCGTTGTTGATCAACGGAACCTGGGAGCTAGTTGAGCTTCCAGCAGGCAAGAAGACATTGCATAACAAGTGGGCTTACAGATTCAAGGAGGAGGCGAATAGAAGGAAGCGTTACAAAGCAAGGCTGGTTGTGACGCGAAAGACTCGCAAGGTCTTGCAGTTGATGAAGATTCGAGGAACTCAGAATCCTGCAGACATGCTGACTAAGGTTGTGACCTTAGAGAAGTTGAAGCTTTGTATGACTTCAACTGGCCTTGGTAACTGAGTTGAAGGCCTGACACTACTACCAGATATGGGTTGATGAAGAGGACGATTATGATTGGATCAGTCTCCAGGTGGGAGATTGTTGGGTTATGGAGCTTGAAGCGTAAAGGAAGTACACGTAAAGGCAGAGAAGACAACTGGGAGGAGCCGTCGGGTCGCGGTAGGACTGGATGCCCCGCGGTGGGCGTCGATTTTGCAGTGGATGGCAATTGAGAGTTGCCGCCGGGTCGCGGTGGGACTGACGCCCCGCGGTGGACGCCCCGCGGTGGAAGCCGCCGCCCCGCGGTGGGAGCCATCGCCCCGCAATGGGAGCCGCCGCCCCGCGGTGGGAGCCGCCGCCCCACGGTGGGAGCCATCGCCCCGCGGTGGGCGCCGTCGCCCCGCGGTGGGCGCTGGGCCGTTTCTCGCGTGTTGAGTTTTTGGGCCCATTAGGTTTAATCCGTGTTTGTTATATAACCCTAGTTGATCAATTGTAATCTTCAAGTCGTTGTAAGTCGTCATCACAATATTGAGAGGAGAAAATACCCTGGCTTGGTAGTGCCCCCAAACGTAGTCAATTCTTTGACGAACTGGGTTAACAATTCTCATATTCTTTGTCTTCGTTTTTCTGTCGTTACTACGTTCGAATCCTAACAATACTCCTATTAAAGAAAGGTCCTTTCTCTTTCTCTCTCCAATTTCCTCGTTTTGACCACGAAATAATCGATTCGTTCGCAAAGCAAAAATCTTGTTCTTTACTATCAATTTCATGGAAAGAAAAGGAAGTTTTGGAGCAATGATCTTCTCATATCGATAATTTTGTCCTGATAGATGTCAAGAAAGGGGGAAGTATTTCTATAATTAATCTTCTCTTATAGATGCGCAGGAGTTGCCGGCGAAGCAGTCAGATTAGTTTCTAAGCACAAGAAAGTCTATGGCCTTGCCAATATTTCTGCTACTTATGCTACAGCCTACAAATCTCGCGATTGTCGCCGGTTGCTATTGCGGTAATTAATCCCCTTAATTCAAATCGGTGCCGTTTCATTCTCTTTATTGCTACTGCTTGCCGTTCAATCTGTGGATTGTTTGATGTAAGGTCTGGTTTAGCAACATTGCTTGAGATGAACCACAATTTGTTTCTCTGATGTAATTATAATCGGAATTGGACGTGCATGCGAGCCGGGTCGCCACCGGGTGGAGGCGGAGGGGAGGTGAGTTGGACGTGGAGGCGGAGAGGAGGCGGAAGGGAGGCGAGCGGGTGGAGGCGGAGGCAGAGGTGAGCGGGTAGAGGTGGGCACAACGCGGAGGCGAGATGGATCATCGGCGGGACGAGGGTCGGCGGGTCGAGGGACGATGGCCGGCTCTGCGTCTCCTTCGAAGAAGACAAGAGAGACGAGATTTGGGGTATTTTTATTTTATTTGTTTTTAAACTATTTTTGTTAGTAAATTGACAGAAGGGCATTTGGCGAAAAAAATTAAAACACGGGAGTACCACGCGAAATTAGTAAATCTTTGGGGCACGAGGCGAATTTCGCCGTACCTCAGGGGTACCAGGCAAAATTTCCGTATTTAAAACGGAAGTTGTACTGCTAATTTATTTAACATCCCAGCTCCTACCTCCTAGAATGCTCTTAGTCTTTGTGTACGTGTAATTATATTTACTCTGTGAGAAACATTAGAGCAACTTTATCAATGGGCTTTTAGTAGGGTTTTTAGATTTTTTTGATTAAAATAATAAAAGAAGAGTTAAAAGCCCCTCCTTGAGTCCCTTAAAATGGGCACTGCAAGAGACCGGCTCTTAAGGGCTTTTAGCTTCCAAAGAAACAGCTCCTAAGGGCGCGTTTGGACGGGTTAAAAAAATTTGCCCACAGCCCAATGAAAACGACGTCGTTTCTCATTAAAGCCAAACACGGCTTTGTTTTATTTTTTTATACAGCACCACGCGTCGCGCTGCGATTGGCGCGCCCCCAGCCCAATGAAAACGACGTCGTTTCTCATTAAAGCCAAACGCGGCTTTGTTTTATTTTTTTATACAGCGCCACGCGTCGCGCTGCGATTGGCGCGCGTGAGCGCGCCCGATGCGCGACGCGTGGCGCTTTAACCGACGATCATGATTTATTCCTGGTCGTTCGGTATTTAAAAAAAACATTTAATTTATGAAAAAAATACAAGTTTAAAAAAAAATCATAATTCTAATTACATTTTTCTCTATCTATAGACATCCATTTTGGATATATTTGATAGATTTAATTTTTTTTATGTATTTTGGATATCATCAAGAGTCCGTTCCTAAAGATGTGGATTTCACGGTGAATGGAAATGAATACAACATGGGATATTATCTCGTTGATGGCATCTACCCGTGTTGGGCGACATTTGTCCAATCAATTCGGCTCCCTCAAGGTGATAAAGCCACGTTGTTTTCCCAACATCAAGAGTTCGTTCGTAAAGATGTGGAGAGGGCGTTTGGAGTGTTGCAATCTCGATTCGCTATAGTTCGCAAACCAGCACTCTCTTGGGATTTTGAAAAGCTTGAAAAGATAATGAGGGCTTGCATCATTCTACATAATATGATCGTAGAAGATGAAAGAGATTCTTACACCCATCATGGATAAGAAATCCCACAATTCGGTGAAGGAGTAAGTGGAGAGTCTACATCAATGGTTAACCTGGATTGCACATACTCCAATGATAGACCGCAGATTATGAACAATTTAATCACGAGGAGGGCTCGACTTCGGGATAGAACTATACATCACCAGCTTAAGGAAGATTTGAAGGAACACATTTGGCAACGATATGGCGGTAATTAGATTGTTTCGGTGTGATGTGTTTATTTTTATTATTAAGTCATGTATCGTCTGATGTTTGTCGTTAAATTCGGTCATTTTCTTAAGTTTATGTTGTTTTATCGTGTGTATTTTCTTAAATTTATGCATTGCTCGTTTGTTGTTTTTTATGTATGATTCTCATTAATTTTCTTTGATTTTTAATATTCGTTCTTAATTCTAGATTAATAATATGACAACTAAATTAAAATATCTTTAATCAGTTTTATATAAAATGGTGTATACTTGTAATTTAATAAGATATAATATACAAAGGATGATTTGGGTTCCCGTGCGAAATGCGAAGCAATCTCGGCCGTACGTTTTTTTTTTTTGTCAACATTTGTTTTTTCTCATTTTCGTCCCGTGATCATTCTGGAAAAGCCTATATAGAAGGTTCACGAATAAGCACTAGATGTTCATTTATTTGTACATTCACGTTCACAAATAAGCACTGAATGTTCAAAGACATGTGTTGGAACATGATCATGTTATATGTGAACTTATACGGCACATACAATGAACATATAGTACTTATATGTGAACGTTAATAATTGTTTATTCCAGAACGATCAGAGACAATAAATAAATAAATAAATAAATAAAATTGTTGACCGAAAAAAAAAATCGCCATATTTACGGTTATGCCACCGCGTCACTATTCACTATCCCCCCTTTTTTTAACAGTACAGTGCCCTTGAATATTACCCCCAGATAATGAACATTATCGCTCAGAAAATGAACATGTGATGTCTATTTATGAATTCGAATGAACGCGACCGCTTCGCATTTCGCACGGTAAGCATATTTCGCCCGTGAAACGGACTCTACAAAGGATATATTGGTAATTAAATAAAAATAAAGGGATATAATTGTAAATTAAAATTAAATAAAAAACCCTCCTAAAAGTCCATGGATAAAATCCAAAATTTACATAGGGGCTTTTAACCATTAAATTTGGCTAAAAGCCCCTCCAAAAGTCCCATAAAAATCCATTATTAAAGATGCCCTTAGTGTATGATTGACTAAAAAAGACCGTGTATAAAATGAAGTGCTTGTCATTTACACTAACGAGGTACTAGTTTTGCTCAACCAATCAACGTATCATACGATACGAAATACGAATTAAGCGCAAGATTAATTGATTGTTGAATTGGCCCCTAAAGTTATCTAAATGAACCGGACGGAAAGAAAGAGGACTTTTCGTTCTTGTAATATGGTCCGGATTCAATTTATGTGATACCATAAATATATACTCCTATTATTTAATTAATTCACGAATTTAGATGTTCTCTCAAGGAAATTAACGGCAAATTATGGGTACGCGCAATGTAACTAGCTTGTAAAGCATGTAGAATATACAATGGATTGGGTATTTGTCATACATCACTTAGACCAAATCAGTGTCCTTGGCTTATGAGTTCAACTTTGCCCATCAATCAATTATATCATCTATGAAAGTGTCGTTTCTTGAACAAGGGCTTCCTCCCTTTGATTAGGGTTACGCTAGTAGTAAAAAGCATGTAAATAGGTGAGGGCCCTACCTAGGCTTTTTAATTTATTAACTATTGAAATAATAATCCCATTTATTATTTATTTCCTTATGTTAATTATAGGATAGAATTATCTTCCTCTTTTGTTTAGGAAAGAGCAAGATTATAGCCCTAATCTTTCTCTTGACCGTTGTTTTCTTCCATTGTATAAGGCTCCTGCCTCATTCATTGTAATTCAATTGACTGTAATACAATTAAGTCTTCTAAGGTTTCTTCATGGTATCGGCTTTTCTTCTTCATTAACACAACAATCTTCAATTTTTCTCCATGCTGGAAACAACTACAACCGAGCCATGTAAGGATTCCAACCATCCCTTATTTCTCCACCACTCCGATCAACTGGGCGTTGTCTTGGTGTCGCAACAATTGGTGGAAGACAATTTTACTACTTGACAAGAGTCTATGATGATGGCCCTAACCATCAAGAACAAAGCCGGCTTCGTCACCGGATCTCTGCCTCGCCCTAAGGACAAACCGACCGAGGAGCTTCAATGGGAACGATGCAATGTCCTCGTCAAAACTTGGCTCCTCGGATCCATGTCGAAGGAGATATCTAAAAGTGTCATTCATTGCAAGGATGCCCGAGGTATTTGGCTCGAACTCTTTGAACGATTTTCTCAATCTAATATCGTCTCTCTTTTCAATGTCGAAATAGCAATTCATGATTGCACCCAAGGGAATGATTCCGTCAGTACATACTTCACCAAATTAAAATCCTTTTGGGATGAAAAAGACGCATTGGCTGGCTTTCCTCCATGTTCATGTGATGTTGCCGCATAGATCAAGGTGTTTATTGCCAATCAAAAGACTATGCAATTTTTAATGGGGCTAAACCCTGACTTTGAGCAAGTCCGCAACATTATAATTGGCTTGGATTCCTTCCCTGAACCTAATAAAGCATACTCGATGGTGCTCTGTCAAGAGCAGCAGGCGAAGATCTCTTCCGCTAAGTCTCCACTGTCGGGTGATAGTTCTGCCTTTGCTGTCAAACAAAGCAAGGAAGAGACGGTTCTTGGTGCTTCTAAGTACTGTGACAAATGTAACATGTCCAACCACTATACAAGGTAGTGTCGCGCCCACCTCAAGTGCTCCTTTTGCAATAATAAGGGCCACACCGTCGACTACTGCAGGAAGAAGAAAAGGGCTGCTGATGCAGGGTATTCGGGCAACAACATTAATCTTGCTGATGCAGGGACAAATGCCCCTGGGCTCGCCTTGCTCAACAATCCCGGCAGTGTCTCCCTCACGTCTGTTGAGTACCACCAGGTGATGACCCTTCTCAGCCGGCTGCAGCCCTCTTCATCGAGCCAACACCAACAGCCTTCCAAACAGCAGCCGCCGAACACATCTATATACAACTCCACTGCGAACCAAGTTGGTAATTCCTCAGCTATCACTCACTTCTCAGGTAACCTCCATACATACTCGAACCCTTTAGTTCATACTTCATGGATACTTGATAGCGGTGCTAGCGACCACATTACTTATACTATGAAATTTCTTGATTCTTATACGACCGCGCCTAACCATTTTGTGCATCTTCCCGATGGTAAATCATACAAAGTTTCTCACATAGGATCCGTATCTTTTATGCTCAATCTCACCCTTAAACATGTGCTATGTGTTCCTGACTTTGCAGTGAATTTAATCTCCATTAGCAAACTGATTCATGACTCTTTTTATGCTACAATTTTCTTGAAAAATTTATGTCTCATTCAGGACCTACGCATGGGAAAGACGATTGGGACGGGGTATGAGAACAATGGCTTGTTTTTTCTGCACACCAGACCGCAACCCGTCCTTTGCAACGTATCCACATCGGACTCCTTATGGCATCAACGAGTCGGTCATCCGTCTCATCAAGTATCTTTTTTAATTCCAGTTTTTAAAAATAAAAATGTTGTTGACAACACTTGTTTAATTTGTCCTTTGGCAAAACAAACTCGGAATCCTTTTCCGCTTCATACTACTACTAGTTCGTCTTGTTTTGATCTTATTCACATGGATATTTGGGGAGGCTACCACGTTCCTTGTTTGAGTGGAGCTCGTTACTTTCTCACTATTGTGGATGATCACTCTAAGTTTACTTGGATTTATCTTATGAAAAGCAAAGCCGAGGCACGCCCTCTTGTTATTCAATTTATTCAACTCATCGAAAATCAGTTTTCTAAGTGTATCAAAGTTGTTCGTAGTGATAATGGTCCCGAATTTAAATGCTATGATTTCTATTCTTCTAAAGGGATTTTGCATCAAACTAGTTGCATCAATACACCTCAACAAAATGGTGTCGCCGAACGCAAACACCGTCATTTGTTGAACGTTGCTCGTGCACTCCTTTTTCAATCCCGCTTACCTAAGATTTTTTGGGGTGATGCCATTCTTACCGCTACCTATTTAATAAACCGTTTACCAAGCCGTCATTTACAAAACAAAACGCCTTTTGAAATACTTTTTCATAAACCACCTATTTATACTCATTTGCGTGTTTTTGGTTGTCGATGCTTTGCATCTACACACCCTCTACGCCCGAGCAAATTTGATGCTCGATCCGTCGAGTGTGTTTTTCTTGGTTACCCACCCGGTACTAAGGGTTACAAAGTTTACAACCTCGAAAGCAAGAAAATTTTAATCTCCCGCGATGTTGTTTTTCATGAAACCGAATTCCCGTTTTCCACTCGATCTTTTGAAACAATGCAAAGCACCGATCTTCCTCTACCAACTTTCCAACCCACTCCGGCGATATATGATGATCCGTTGCCTCTCCCTACCACACCTACGCTCACCACTCCGCTGCCATCCTCACAATCATCCTCACAACCACCTCTGCCTACGTCCACTGCCCCCTTGGCACACTCACCCCTCCGTTAATTATACAACCCCAGGACCCATTGCCTCCCACCACCTCTCACATGCCTACGCCCCCTGCTACTACCCAACCTAACCACCCAACCTAACCAGCCCATACCACATTCCCCCCATTACCTAACACACTGCCTATACCACCTACCACCACCATCCAAAGACGCATCTCTCGCCCAACCAAACCGTCTAAACTTCTCCACGACTTCCATGTTGAGGCCACTCTACCCTCTCCTCTCGCTCATGTATTATCTTACGATAAGCTTTCTCCTTCTTATAAACACTTTGTTTCTAACATAATGCTTGAGACAGAACCGAGAAGCTTTACGCAAGCCAACCGTTCCATTGTATGGAGGGAGGCCATGGCCAAAGAGCTCAAAGCCCTCGAGGACAACAAGACATGGAGTCTTGTTCCATTGCCACCCGACAAACGTCCCATTGGTTGTAAATGGGTGTACAAAATTAAGTATAACCCCGACGGGTCCGTTGACCGATACAAGGCCCGACTTGTTGCCAAAGGATACACTCAAATTGAGGGCATCGACTATCGCGAGACCCCTAAGGTTTTGATTTGTTCGCTTTGTAACCAAATTTTTTCATATCCGTATCATTTCGGTTCAAATTGATCAAATCAAAGCTCATCATTATGTTTATTGGCCTCAACTTAGTGGGATTCGACTCCTAAAATAATCAAATCCATACTCTAACCATTCCGATTTGATTTTCTTAAAGTCGGAAACGGGTTGTTGCTTGAGAATTCAAATCGACATGGTTCAGACATGGATTTGGGTATTTTAGGAGTCAAATCTTACTAATTTGAGGGCGAGGAACACAATGGTGGACTTGGATTTAATCAATTTGAACTGAAATGGTACAAACATGAAAAAAGTTTGGTTACAAAGAAAACAAACCCAAACCTTAGGGGCACCAACCGGAAAAAATTTAATCGTGTGACATCAATAGGAATAACCCTAAACTCAGGGGCACCAACATAAATTTTCCTATTTTTAAAATATAATTAATAACATATTATTTTAAAAGTATATTATTAAATTATAAGTGTGAGGCTAATGTTAGATTTTAAGTCTAAATTTTACAATTTTAAGTTAAAAATACATCAAATATTTTTTAGGATTTTTTCCAGATTTTTGTTTCAACTTTTTTCGAATTTGGGTGAGCCGGACCGACGGTTTCGAATTTTCATGGTTCAGGTTCCGGTTAAAGATCCTATTAAACCTTGAACCAATATTCCATAAACCGTGTACAACATTGGTCAAGATATATTTAATTAGATCGTACATTATAATATATTTGTTTACACTATAAAGCATTAGAACTTAGAAGTGATTATTGACAAGAAACAGTGGCCAATTGATCATACTTCAATTAATGTCACTATCAGAGTTGTTTGGCATCTCTTTGATTATACTCCGTAATATATATGCTGTTCACATCAAATGAATTTTGTAGGCTTGACTTCCGACACCCCACAAGCCCCTAATTAACCATATAAGATATAAGATTCAATTAATCTCCCCATCATGACCCGGTTAATTTAATCCGATGCCTTCCTAACCATAACTTAAATACAAGAATCTGCTCACTTAATTAATTAAGCTGGAATAAAAAAATGGGTAGCACTTATAACAACAAGAAGAGCAGAGAAGCTTTGTATAGCCAAGAATTTCAAGCATTGCTCGACAGATTGGAAGAAGAGGACAATTGGGAAGACGAAGTTGAAGAAGAAGAAGAATTGGATAATGGGAGTAAGAGGAGGAGGAGGAGGAAGCTGAGCTCAGATCAGGTGAAGGCTCTCGAGAAGAAATTCGAGGCGGAGCCGCGGCTTGGACAGCTGAGGAAAGCGGTTATAGCCGCGGAGCTGGGGTTGGAGCCGAGGCAGGTGGCGGTGTGGTTCCAGAACCGGCGCGCCAGGTGCAAGACCAAGCATCTTGAGAAGGAATTCAGCCGGCTCCAAGCCGTTTACGCCGCTCTTCGTCGAGATTACGACTCGCTCGAGCGGGAAACCAAATCTCTTGTCGCTGAGGTAAGGTTTAAATTTTGGGCAAATTGCATTAAGCACCCCTCATATAGGCCAGTTTTCAAAAAACTACCTTAATTTTCATAAATGATATTTCATCTACAACCGCTTATGCAAATGTTTGAAATTAGTTATTTTCCTTGTTAATATCGCTGGGAAAAATAATCACTTGATGATTTACTCACTTTGATAAAATGACATTTTTCATGATTTTTTGTGAACAAAACTATTTTAAAAGTATTATTATTTGGTAATGTTTGAATTTTCTGTTTGTTTTTTCAAAAGTAAAAATAAAAAACTTTGATTTTTTTTATATAACTTTAAAATTTTAGTTAACCGTGTTGAGAATTAATTAGGTGACTTCTAAAATATGTTATGTTTTGAAACGATTAAATAGAGGGTGGTTTGTGCAAATTGGCTTAATTATGTAAGGAGTTCGAGATTAAATGTTATATATATGTTCTTTAACTTTTGCTTATCGATCTTTTAGAGAAGATTAACAAAGACCAATTCGATTTTTGACGTCGAAATTTTGTGAATTTGGGATGAAGGTTAAGGAATTGGAAGCCAAGGTGGAAGCTAAAAATGAGTCGAAGGAGGGTAATGTGAATGTGGCTCCGTCGACGTTGGTATCTCCGGCAATGATGGAGATGCTAATCGACGAGGCTTCTCCGCCGCCATTGTCCCCGTGGTGGTCCACTGAGGAAGCTTACGTGTCAAGCCAGCAACCTGGTTTCCTTGCTGACGGGGAATTAGGGGGAGAGATCACAACGTCCACGTCAACTTGGGATGTCTTCAGCTCATTCGATCCAACATATTTTTGCTAGATGAATTGATGACATTCAAGCTAAGGTCCATGCTGATCCACTAAAATTAAAGCCCGAGTCATCAAACCCTAAAAATTATAGTGCTGTATAAGCAGATATAATGATTAATTAAGCTATAAATTTAGGTAATGTAAGTGGTGTATCTAAGTGATGAGATTGAAATTTACGTTAAATATGATAAAAGATATTTACCGTTATGTTTTTACAAATGATTTTATGTTATGTAAACGACAGCCAAACAACCCAAAAAACCCTAATAGCAAGATTCGCAAGTTTCAACAACGAAAAACAAACATACAAAGGAACACACAGAGTTGTTGACGCAGTTCGGAAAATTCCTACTCTGTGGAGCCTCAGGAGAGGAGACTCACCCAATGTTGCACTAGAAATCACAAGTTCAAGAGCGGTTACACACCGAATACAAAGAACGGCAAACCAAGAAGAAAACACAGACAAAGAGACAAGAAAGAAGAAAAGGAGAAGAAACAATGAAGGATTTCGGCCTCCTTCTGGCTAAAGACGCTTCAGGACTAAGCGTCTTTCACTGCACAACCACCGGATCTCAACGAGCCACCGCCGGCGACCAACAGCCACCAGGAACTCCACCGCGCGAGATGCGCTTCTCCTTTTCTCTCTTCCTCTCGGTGTTTCTCTCTCTCTTTTTGTGAAACGGCGCAAGTAGGGAATGAGGCAAGCAGGGAAGCCCTAGGACTTTTATACCCTATTAATCTGGAGCTTCGCCAAACGCAGCGTTTCATTAAACGCGTCATGGAGAAATAGCAACAAGCGAGAGTAATGGGCCGCGTCCACAGAATTGGGCCTTGTCTTCACTTTGGGACAAAATCACCAAGACACAAGAAACCAAGGCAAGCCTCCATCCAAGTTGTTGGGCCTGGGTTGGCTTAAACCCGGTTCAAGCCCTCTTGACTCATCGACTCGGTTCACCTCTGGTCTACCCGGTTCTAAGTATTTGAATGATATACCAAGCTCTTTATTACAAAATGACAACTTAGGATTAAACATTACAAATGCCCTCATAATCCTAATTTGACATATTGTTAGAACTATAGACTCTCTAGTGCAACAAATGAGATTCATCTCCTGTCCGTCATAGGCCCATTCCACATCTCACGTTACATCATCGATGTGGAGAGCATTCCTGCAAAAAACAAATTTGTTAGTAGGAACAATTTTGGTTCCAAAATATGCAGGATTAATGTCACCTTTTATTTTCTTCACAGAAATGGCTTGTTTCTCAACCATATCACAAATAAAATGAAATCTGACATCAATATGTTTTGTTCTTTCATGGTATACAGGATCCTTACACAAGTAAAGGGCACTTTGACTATCCATATAGAGTATGGGTAAATACTGTTTACCTTCGATCTCATGCAAAATCCCTTATAACCAAGTAACCTCTTTCGAGTAGGGATGGCAACGGGGCGGGGATTTCCCATTCCCCGTGGGGAATCCCCGCTACGGGGATGGGGCGTTTAAACGGGGATAGGGGCGGGGAAAAAATTTAAACCCCGAGCGGGGACGGGGAGCGGGGCGGGGATAGAGGTCCCCACCCCGTTCCCCGCCCCGTCCCCGGCGGGGAAACCCACGGGATCCTCGTCGAATATATTATTTTTGTGATTTTTTTAACCTTAAATCCTAAATTTTATATTGTTTAGTCCCTAAACCTTGTACCCTTTAGACGTTAAATCATAAATCTCAAATCATTTATACCCTAAATCTTAACGATATATAAATTAAAACAAAAATTAAAAAATTTATGTGTAGTAAAACGGGAACGGGGATCCCCGACGGGGAGCGGGGCCCCGGCGGGGACGAGGACGGGGGAAGTTTTTGATCCCCGTTTGGGGACGGGGCGGGGACTGGGGCAAAAAATGAGGACGGGGAGAGTACTCCCCGCCCCGTTGCCATCCCTACTTTCGAGGCCTCAGTGGCTGCAATGTATTCAGCCTCAGTAGATGAAAGAGCAACAATAGGTTGTTGTTGACTCTTCCAAGATATGCAGTTTCCTGCACAGGTGTAGAAGTATGCAGTGGTAGACTTTCTATTATCTTTGTTGCTTGCATAATCTGAGTCTACATACCCTTGAAGTTCACTTCTAGAGCTATGTTCACGGTACACAAGCCCCACATTTTGGGTGACACATACATACTTGAGAAGATATTTCATAGCTTGCCAATGCCTATCTCCAGGATTAGACATATATCTGCTCAACACACTGATAGAAAATGCCAAGTCAGGTCTTGTGCACAACATTGCATACATTATAGACCCAACTGCCACATCATAGGGAACATTCTCCATTTGTTTCTTCTCAACATCTGTTATAGGACAAAATTGCTTAGAAAGGTCTAAGTGCCCTCCTAATGGGATGGGAGCAGGTTTTGACTTGCCCATAGCAAACCTGTCAAGAACCTTGCACAAATAGTCAGTCTGAGACAAGCAAATTTTCTTCTTATCCCCATCCCTTATGATCTTAACCCCAAGAATTTTCTAAGCAGGACCTAAGTCCTTTATGTCAAAATGAGTTTTTAAATCATTTTTAACACCAACAATCACAACCTTAGAACTGCTAATAAGCAAAATGTCATCAACATAGAGCAGAACATACATGGGATGTTTAGATTTAACATTCTTAAAGTACATACAAGTGTCATACCGGCATCTTTAAAAGCCCAAAGAACGCATACAAGCATCAAACCTTTTATTCCATTGTCTAGGAGATTGTTTAAGGCCATAGGTAGATTTTTTAAGCAAACACACATGCTCAGGTTTATCTTTATCAATGAAGCCTTTAGGTTGATTCATGTAGATAGTTTCAATTAAATCTCCATGCAGGAAAGCAATTTTGACATCCATCTGTTCTAATTCCCAGTCAAAAACAGCAGTCATGGCAAGAAAAAGGCGGATGGTTTTATACTTTACAACAGGGGCAAAAATATCATTTTAGTCAACACCTTCTTTTTGAGTAAAGCCTATGGCTACAAGCCTGGCCTTAAATCTAGATTCCTCATGAATATTAGCAGCCTCTTTAATTTTGAAGATCCATTTACGGTTTATGGTTCTAACCTTAGCAGGTTTAGGCACTAACTTCCAAGTGTCATTAACATGCATAGATTGAATTTCCTCATGCATTGCTTTAAGCCATTCATTTGCATGCTTACATTTAATAGCTTGTTAAAAAGTTTCAGGGGTATAAGATCTCACAACATCAGCAACAAGGAAGGCAAACTCAATAATTTTATCATAGAACTCAACCAAATTCACATCAAATATCAGTCTTCTATTAGGGATTCTGACTCTAGGTTCCCTATCCCTAACAAGTTGATAGTCAGCTAAGTCATGCTCATTCTCATTTATTATGACATCATTATTCACATTATCAGAGAAGGCATCAATGGACTCAGCATATGAATTAGTGTTAGAGTCACTGATAACAAGTTTTTTGTCGTTCTAAAAACTGCTATGCAAAATATCCAAACAAACCCTAAACCGTAGTCCTAGGTAAGTAAAGGTCGAATCCACAAGGAGGCGAATTCTATCTAAATATGCAATTTATGTGTCAATCAAAAGTAACCAAAGGGGGGATTTTGTTTGTTTTAAGTTATCTAGCATGCAAAAGCAAAGTAGACTAAAGATGATGAATTCAGTAATGGGGAAAGGCACTTAGTCAAACAACATCCACTAATCGTATGATAAGTTGATCATAGATACTCACTCAAAATCGCATGCAATGGAAATTCCAATTCCTTTTCAGATATAACTAATAGCACAACCAGATACTATTAGCACTAACTAATCAAACAACCCTGAAACTATCAAGATTCAGTTTAATAGCAGCGTTACGGATAGGAATATAGTTGGATACAATTCTAGCATAAAACAACCAGCTTTTATCCTAGAATGTAAATCAATTCTCTTCTGCATAAGATTAGCACAACCAGATACTAATACGATGCAGTTGCTACTCAGAAATAGATATGCTCAACCAGTAATAATCTAGATCTAGCAATAGACCAATAACAATAAACCCTAGTTGATCAGACTAAAGGTTATCAATATCAATCATAAGAATCAAGCGAGAGAAAAGATAAATTCCATGCAATAGATTCAGAGTAAGAGTCTCACAACTAAATCACAACGAAAAGCTTCAGCGTCTGACTAAGCAAGAGAGGCTTAGTTCTTCATAGTAGGAAAAATACGTAGAATGAAAATTAGGGTTTCGAGATTGAAGAAACAAGTTTTATCTACCCTTAAATACTAAAGGAAATAATTCTGAAATTATCCTAAAAACGAAATAATAAAATAATAATAATTGCACAACCTAAAACAGTGAAATTAATCCCGTAAGCATTCTCCAATTGCAGCAGCTCAACACGGCCTCCTCGTTTGGCACTTCGCTCCAGCAAAGCATCACCGGCCCAATTCCAATTCAGCAGCAACGGCGGCCCACACCATCTCGGCCCAATTCCAATTTGCAAGCACCAGCACGCCAACATCATCATGACGTCATCTTCCAATTCTTCAGCTCACTTTTCCCGCTTTCAATTCTTCGGCTTCACTTCACGCGGAGGCTTCACGTTGGGCCTTTCTTCCTGTTCACGTGGGCTTCTCCCTCCAATTGGGCCCTCCTCATCCACGGGCCTAATTTCATCCAATTCGGCCCATCAATCACGTGACTTTTAATTAATTACCAAACTTCGCCCCCACACGCCATACACATGAATGTGTCTAAATCTACCTGAATGACACCAATAAAACCTCTAATGACTCTTACTTAAGCCCTACAAATTAGTGCTTATCAAACCACCCCATGCTTAGACCTTTGCTCGTCCTCGAGTAAACTAATAAAGAGCCTACTCCTCCAATGTAGCATCCAAGGTCTCAGGAAGCATATCCTCCAACTAAGAGTCACCTAACCCATGCCAAAGCTCCTAGCACCAATCTCATTCACAACACATCCACAACTCAACAAGCTTAAGGGGCAAGCAGAGTACTTCCCCCAAGCTAAACCCGAACATCTAATAGTGTGAGTAACCTCTAATCCTAGCCTCCATCTATTGCTCCTTATGTCTCCCAGAGTGACCTACCCGACAATACTTCTTTGACTCCTCTTCTTATGACGCCTCGCCAAGAATAATGAGAAATCCTAAAATCACTCTTCTTCTTTTCGCTCATTTTGCCAAGGCGTCCTTTTGGGTTTTCACCAAGCCACTCATTTCATTTTCCAATAGATGTGCTCACATAAGCTCACGTCACTCTTGACCTCATATTACCCCAGCCTAATGTCGGTCCAAGCCACCTGCGTATTGCCTAGGCCGCCCTTTCGGGTTTTCGACCTATCCCAGGATTTTAATGATAGCCTTTTTTCAAAACTTTGGCTCTTTTCATTTTTTTCATTTTTCTCCTCAGCAGCGTAGCAAGTATAAAACCCCACCCCATGCTTAAACATTGCATTGTCCTCAATGTAATGAAAGACAAAATAATAAAGCATAGGGAAAAGCAAAAAATAACTCACAACGTTGCCGAGTTGACTTGGACACTTCCTTGTTGTTGGCTAGTCAGAAAAGTTCATGTCCTGGATGTCTGCATCAACGCTATAACCTTCATATACCGTGCAACCATAGGAAACCACTGTGAAGTGCGGTGGTTATGCAGGAACTCAGGGCGGCACGACCTTCAACTCCATCAACTTGTACCATGTAACCAAAAGGAACCACTGTGTGGAGTAGTGGTCAATCAAGGGAACGGGGTTGCAAGGCCTTCAAAAATGGGCCCAGATGTCGTCGTGGTTGGGCCCTGGTGTATCACCTCTCCAGCTGTCGACTGCAGGGCCATCATCGTTGCCAAGTAAAAGTAGGGTGAATGTAATCTTCCGTTAGCAACATGATGCGCACCTCTCCGTGGAGAATCTGGACAGCTGGATAATTTTTTTTAATTTTTTTTTTTAATTTTTTGACTTTTTCTCACCGTTTAAGGTCTTTTCGGGGTATCTTATTTTCGTCTTTTGCTCCCCGTTTAAGGTTTTTTCGGGGCCCATTTTTTTCGATTTTTTTTTTAATTAAATTTTTTTTTTACCTGAGAAAGTGCGGCGATCGCCGTAATTGCGGCGGGCGCCGTAATTAAACGGCGGTCGCCGTTTTTAGGTCGTAGCCAACTTGCTTGGCGAAGCATTTACGGCGGGCACCGTAAATTTCGCAGCGGGCGCCGTGAACACCATTTCCGTTTTTTTTTCGCGCTTCCTGCAGGTTAGTTCAATACAAAAACTAAAAGAAAAACAATAGAAATTGACTAAGGGAAAGAAAATAAACTACCAAATCCCAGGTTGCCTCCCGAGCAGCGCCTTGGTTAATGTCGTTGGCTTGACATACTACTCGAACAACCTCAATCCATATCATCAGGCTCCTTAGGAACCTTCTCAATCCATACCTCCTTCCTGAACCAATCATGGAAAGGTTTGAACCTTAGACCATGCTTCCTCTTCAGCGGCTTCTCCATCTTGACCTTCTTAGTCGCGTCTACCCCATGCTTAGATCGATCAGGGGGGTGTTTAGCCTTGACTTCAGAGACCTGCACTAAAGAGGGAACGAGCTTCTCGCTCGGAGTTAGCGGTAAAGGCGATTTGCCCGGTAGCTCTGGGGGGAGCTTATAGTGAGCGTCCCACTCATCAACACCTTCATGCAAGCCAGTAGATATAGCAATATCCAAGCTAGAATCAACAATAGGTGGTGTGTCATCTAGGTGGTCCTCATCAAAAACATCTTGCACCACAGGCTCAAGTACATCAATTGCACACAAAGAATGACCATCAGAAGGGAATTTCATGGCTTCATAGATATTATAATTAATGGTTTGGCCATCAAATTCCATAGTCAAGGAACCAGTACTCACGTTAATCTTGGTGTTTGCGGTTTTCAAGAAGGGTCTCCCTAACAGAATAGGGGCTACATGCATATCATGTTCCATATCAAGCACATAGAAATCATCAGGAAAAGTAAGATCACCAACCCTAACCAAAACATCCTCCACAATTCCTAAAGGGCGCACGCAAGATCTATTAGCTAACTGAATGGAAATATTAGTAGCATGCATGGGTCCTAAATGTAGGGAATCACAAAGAGATGAAGGTAAAACATTAATGGAAGCACCCAAATCTAACATAGCTTTGGGAAACTTGGTACCTCCAATAGTGACTGGGATGGTGAACATACCTGGGTCGCCACATTTCTTTGGTAAGCGCTTCTGAAAAATCGCCGATACATGCTCGCTTACCTTGACCTTCTTCTTGTTGTTCCGATCTTGATTCCTCTTTGTGGTGCACATCTGCTTCAAGAACTTGGCATAACGAGGGACAGACTTGATCAAATTTAGGAGAGGCATGTTGACCTCAACGTTTCTGAACATCTCAAACATGTCCTTGTCCTGTGCAAGTGGCTTGGTACGCTTCAAAGCAGATGGGAATGGCGCAACAGGCTTCCACTCAGGAAAAATCGGGGGTACATACTCCTTCTCAGCCTCAACTTCGCTATCAGAGGGGCGGCGGGCGCCGTGTGTTTCGCGGCGGTCGCCGTGAATGTCATCAGGATTTCCGAGAAAAGTTTCACCGTCACGGCGGTTGCCGTAATTGTTGCGGCGGTCGCCGTGATTTTTTTCTTCCAGGTCGAGATCAGCGTCCCTTTCGCGGCGGGCGCCGTGAGTCTCGCGGCGGTCGCCGTTTTTGCGGTGGTCGCCGTCACTATTCTGCTCCAAATCCTCGTGGTCGTCCTCGTTGGCCTCAGATTTATCTTCCTCATCGAGTCTCTTCCCGCTCCTCAGAGTTATAGCACTGACGTTCCTAATATTCGGGTTCACTTCCGTTTGAGATGGAAGTTTACCAGAATCCTTTGCGTCCAGTTTATTCACCACTTGAGAAATCTGGCCAAATTGCCTTTCCAAGTTCTGAATGCTAGCTTGAGTACTCTGAATACTTTCCTGGAACTGCATGTGGTTCTTGGTCAACTGGGCAACATTCTCAGTAAGGCTCATGTTGCTCTGTATCATCATCTTCATCATATCTTCCACAGACGATGAAGGATTCGAATTCTGCCCTTGCGGTCTAGGCACATAGGGTTGCCTAGGTTGTGGAGGGTTACCCTGTTGTTGCACTGACCTTGATTCTGCTCCGGGTCTCTCCATCTGAAATTGGGATGATCCCTCCAACCAGGATTGTAAGGGTTGGAGTAGGGATCATGCCTGGGCCTCTGCTGATATCCTCCCACAGCATTCACCTCCTCTTGTAGAGTAGGACATGAATCAGTAGGATGCAAGTCGTCATGACAAATTTCGCAGGCCTTGGCCTGTTGAGGCGTACCTTTCAGCTTCAGACGCCGCACCTCCTCTCTCAGCACATCAAAATCAGCCTGATCAATTTTTGATTGAGATCTAGCAACTACCAAGCTTTGGGAACCTCTCCCACTGTATTGTCTAGAGTCATCAGCCAGTGTAGCAAATATCTCCAGAGCTTCTTCATAAGTCCTCTTCAAAATGTTTCCACCACATGAAGAATTCACCATCCGACGATCATCTTCACGGAGTCCTCCATGCAGATAGAGAATCAGATCATGATTAGCATAACCATGGTAAGGGCAACTCTTCACTAGTTTCTTGAAGCGTTCATAATAGTCGTAGAGAGACTCATTAGACAGCTGCTCCACATTGCAGATTTTTTTCTTGAGCTGATTGGACTTGATTGACGGAAAGTATTTATCAAGGAACACCTTCTTCAAATTCACCCAAGTAGTGATGCTCCCTGGTGGTAAAGAATGATACCAGTCTTTAGCAGAATCCTTCAGAGAAAAGGAAAAGACTCTCAACCTCATCTTATCTTCAGTAATGTCAGACGGCCTCATACTGGTGCAGACCTCAAGGAACTCATCCAGATGCTGAATAGGATCCTCAAGCGGGGTTCCACTGAATTTCGAGAGTAAATGGACTACTCCTGTCTTGAGATTAATTTAACCCCTTCACCCAGAGCAGGGAATTGCACAGCATGAGTGGGTTGCTCCAAGTTAGGAGTTGTCAAGGACTCCAGAGTGACACGTTGATCAGCCATTCTTTCAGCTTCCTGAAGTAGCAAATTCGCAGCCCTGCGAGCTTGAAGGAAAGTTCTCTCGATCTCTGGATCAAAAACTAGAGGTAGATTATTAGTAACACGGGTGTGAATCATAAGATAGGTTCACACCAAGATTGGCACACAAATCACACAAAAATAGAAATTGCCTCCCCGACAACGACGCCAATTTGGTAACAGGTTTTTTGTCGTTCTAAAAACTGCTATGCAAAATATCCAAACAAACCCTAAACCGTAGTCCTAGGTAAGTAAAGGTCGAATCCACAGGAAGGCGAATTCTATCTAAATATGCAATTTATGTGTCAATCAAAAGTAACCAAAGGGGGGTTTTTGTTTGTTTTAAGTTATCTAGCATGCAAAGGCAAAGTAGACTAAAGATGATGAATTCAGTAATGGGGAAAGACACTTAGTCAAACAACATCCACTAATCGTATTATAATTTGATCATAGATACTCACTCAAAATCGCATGCAATGGAAATTTCAATTCCTTTTCAGATATAACTAATAGCACAACCAGATACTATTAGCACTAACTAATCAAACAACCCTGAAACTATCAAGATTCAGTTTAATAGCAGCGTTACAGATAGGAATATAGTTGGATACAATTCTAGCATAAAACAACCAACTTTTATCCTAGAATGTAAATCAATTCTCTTCTGCATAAGATTAGCACAACCAGATACTAATACGATGCAGTTGCTACTCAGAAATAGATATGCTCAACCAGTAACAATCTAGATCTAGCAATAGACCAATAACAATAAACCCTAGTTGATCAGACTAAAGGTTATCAATATCAATCATAAGAATCAAGCGAGAGAAAAGATAAATTCCATGCAATAGATTCAGAGTAAGAGTCTCACAACTAAATCACAACGAAAAGCTTCAGCGTCTGCCTAAGCAAGAGAGGCTTAGTTCTTCATAGTAGGAAAAATACGTAGAATGAAAATTAGGGTTTCGAGATTGAAGAAACAAGTTTTCTCTACCCTTAAATACTAAAGGAAATAATTATGAAATTATCCTAAAAACGAAATAATAAAATAATAATAATTGCACAACCTAAAATAGGGAAATTAATCCCGTAAGCATTCTCCAATTGCAGCAGCTCAACACGGCCTCCTCGTTTGGCACTTCGCTCCAGCAAAGCATCACCGGCCCAATTCCAATTCAGCAGCAACGGCGGCCCACACCATCTCGGCCCAATTCCAATTTGCAAGCATCAGCACGCCAACATCATCATGACGTCATCTTTCAATTCTTCAGCTCACTTTTCCCGCTTTCAATTCTTCGGCTTCACTTCACGCGGAGGCTTCATGTTGGGCCTTTCTTCCTGTTCATGTGGGCTTCTCCCTCCAATTGGGCCCTCCTCATCCACGGGCCTAATTTTATCCAATTCGGCCCATCAATCACGTGACTTTTAATTAATTATCAAACTTCGCCCCCACATGCCATACACATGAATGTGTCTAAATCTACCCGAATGGCACCAATAAAACCTCTAATGACTCTTACTTAAGCCCTACAAAGTAGTGCTTATCAGTCACTTACAACCCCACCTAATTGGTGAGGATGCAGAGCTGCAGTATGACTCAAGGAGTCATCTTCATTTTGTTGCTGCAATGGCTGACTCTCTGTGCCAGTGTCAACTTCTATTTGATGACCACTCAGGGAGTGACCAATGTCAAACTCCACTTCATCATTGTGGTATTAGTCATTCTGCTCATAGAATTGCCCTTCGGGGATGTTTGTTCAAGGTGTGTTGTGAGTGGTACATGTATGCTCAGTAGAAGGCATTAGTTTTGACTTAAAATGAAAATCATTTTTATTGAATGTCACCGACCTGGAGGTTATAACTTTATACCCTCCAGGTTGTATCAACAACAATTTATATCCTTTAATTCCATCTGGATAGCCCAACATCACACACTTTAGGGCCCTAGGCTGTAGCTTGCCTTGCTTTACCTGAGCATAGGCAGTGCAGCCAAAGGGTCTTAAATGTGAGATGTAAGGCTTATTACATGTCCACATCTCTTGTGGGGTTTTAAACCCAATCACAGAAGATGGGGATCTATTTATGAGATAGGCTGCAGTGATCACGGCCTCACCCCACATAGAACTTTTCATTCTAGAACTAAAGAGCATGCATCTAGCTTTTTCAAGTAGAGTCATATTCATCCTCTCAGCAGTGCCATTCTGTTGAGGGGTGTTAGGAACAGTCAAATGTCTTTTAATGCCATGCAACTTACAGTACTCATCAAAGGCTTTATTGTAGAATTCAAGGCCATTGTCAGTTTGTAGACATTTCAGTTTGTGATTAGTTTGGCTCTCAACCATAACTTTCCATGACTTAAAGTTTTCAAAAGCTTCATCTTTAGTCTTTAGTAAGTAAACCCACACCTTCCTTGAGTAGTGGTCTATTAGAGAAAGAAAATAATTTATTCCTCCAATAGTTGCTACTTGAGCAGGCCCCCACAGATCAGAGTGAACATACTCTAGGGGCTTGCTAGCAGTGTAAGTTGATTTACTAAAGCTGTGAACAGTTTTCTTACCCAAGATAAAATTCTCACAAAAACTTAAGTCACAAGGTTTCACATCAATCAAGTCATTCATAAACAGATAATGAAGACCCTTATTCCCAATATGACCAAGCCTAGCATGCCAAGTTCTTGTCTGATCTGAACTGCCATTTTTAATCACCCCACTGGAGACATTAAGTTCAGGAGTGGCAATAACATAGTAAAGCCCTCCTTTCTTAATGCTCTTTATAAGAACAATGTTATTTCTAATCACTTCTCTTATACCTTTGTGAGTGTTAATGTGGCAGTTTAAATCATCAAAAACTGACTCAGAAAGTAAATTCCTTCTCATATTAGGAACCCACCTAACATTTTGTAGCATCCTTACTCTACCATCATGCATCCTAAGAGGAACATTACCATTCCCTTTAATAGGCAGGGAAGTGTAGTCATCTACATGACTTCACCTCCATCACATTCATGCAAAGAATTGAAATAATGTCTGTGAGGAGTAGCATGCATGGTGCAACCAGAATCAAGGATCCATGAATCACAATCAGAATAGGGGGCAACAACAAGAAGTTCATCACAATACTGAGGGCAGGACTCACACACATTAGAATAACCATTAGAGTTATCTTTTTCCTTGTTTTTTTCTTTATTCTTTTCATCCCTCTTCTTTTTATGACAATCATTAGCATAGTGACCAGTTTTACCACAGTAATAACATTTCACATTATTATCACCATCATGTTGTTTATCAGAGGACCCATTCTTAGACTTCTTACTTTTATTTTTGTTCTTACCCTTTCCTTTAGCCATCATGACCTCATTTTTGTTATCAACCTTAGTACCATTTTTCAGTTTAAAGACCTTAAGGGTCTCATTTTTCTGAAGTATAGACTCAGTAATTTTAGACAGAGTCAGTTCATCATGACCATACTGAATAACATCTTTCAGAGTTTCAAATTGAGCAGGCAAAAAGTTCAACAGTAAGACAACTTGATGGGTTTCTTTTATCTCATCATCACACCTTTTTAAATCTTGTGTCATCTTCAAGAATATATCAAAAATTTCTTGAACAGTCATAGACACATCCATTTTAAAGGTAAACAACTTGCACAGAAGGGAGATGCGACTAGGCAATGACTTAGTAAGGAAAATAGATTCAAGGGCAACCCACATGGCTTTAGGTTGAGTATGACTCACCACCTGACGAGCAATGTCGTCAGATAACCTTATTATTATCTCAGAATGTGCAAGTTCTTGCATTTCTTTCATGGCATCATCAGTTGTTCCAATTGACCATTGTTCTGAGACTGCCCTCTAACACTTTTCCCTTATCAGTATGGCCTTCATCTTGACCTTCCACATGGTGAAATCGTTTGTCCCATCAAAGGGTTTCAATCTCACATTATCCGACATGGTTTCCTAACAACAGAAAGTAGAAGTTAGGTCACGGGAAGAGGAAAAAAAACTCAACATTGAACACACAGTGTCAAACACAGTCGAAATCACAATCAGTTTCCAAAAAACCGAGACAGTTTCTCAAGAACATAACACAAGATCTACTTAAGAGAAAACCCTAGGATGAAAAACTTGCTCGAATATCAACACAAACGAGAAACAAGCATAACATCCAGTGAACTCAACACAGCGGAAGCCACAAAGCACATATCGCAAATCATGCTCTGATACCAAATTGTAAACGACAGTCAAACAACCCAAAAAACCCTAATCGCAAGATTCGCAAGTTTTCAACAACGAAAAACGAACATGCAAAGGAACACACATAGTTGTTGACGCATTTCGGGAAATCCCTACTCTGCTGAGCCTCAGGAGGGGAGACTCACCCAATATTGCACTAGAAATCACAAGTTCAAGAGCGGTTACAAACTGAATACAAAGAACGGCAAACCAAGAAGAAAACACAAACAAAGAGACAAGAAAGAAAAAAAGGAGAAGAAACAGTGAAGGATTTCGGCCTCCTTCTGGCTAAAGACGCTTCAGGACTAAGCGTTTTTCACTGCATAACCACCGGATCTCAATGAGCCACCGCCGGCGACCAACAGCCACCAGGAACTCCACCGCGCGAGATGCGCTTCTCCTTTTCTCTCTTCCTCTCGGTGTTTCTCTCTCTTTTTGTGAAACGGCGCAAGCAGGGAATGAGACAAACAGGGAAGCCCTAGGACTTTTATACCTAGGTTAATCTGGAGCTTCGCCAAACGCAGCGTTTCATTAAACGCGTCTTGGAGCAATAGCAGCAAGCGAGAGTAATGGGCCGCGTCCACAGAATTGGGCCTTGTCTTCACTATGGGCCAAAATCATCAAGACGCAAAAAACCAAGGCAAGCCTCCATCCAAGCTGTTGGGCCTGGGTTGGCAAAAACCTGGTTCAAACCCTCTTGACTCATCGACCCGGTTCACCTCTGATCTACCCGGATCTAAGTATTCGAATGATATACCAAGCTCTTTATTACAAAATGACAACTTAAGATTAAACATTACATGTTACAACAAACAATATCATTGGTTATAAACGATAACAAATCAAACCTTCATCGTCGATGGTGATGGTAAGTTTAGATAGTGGATTACTGGAAAATATAAGTTCGTGTAATGTGTTTTTCCTTATGCAGTATGTCATTGTCTATTATATACTCCATTAAAATTTGTTTAATAATTTTTCTAGAAAAAAAAAGCATGATATAAGAAAAATAAAATAGATACCTTAATATTTAATTTAAAATATTGTTAAATGATCTTGCAGTCACACTTGTGGCCAAGGTTATTACAATTTCGATTCGGATCCGCGATTCTAATGATCTCACGATCTAGGATAGCCGAAACAATCCCTAATCCTAGTTAAAATCTTATTAGAGATAAGATTTTAATTGATCAAAATAAAATGGGTGGAATCTTGTATACAGTTATGATCCTACATACGATTCCAACGATCATATACAAATGACAATAACATTATACCACTTGAGTATGAAATTGATATAAGTTATACACATTTTAAATTTTATTTATGTAAATATTAATCATATACGACACCACTAAAAGAGTAAAAAATAACACTTTATATTATCACACATTAACAAACGAAATTATATATCAATTCTAGTCATTATTATTTTAGTTTATCTTGATAATATTTGTACATACCCAATATCTAATATTTTTAATATTTTTAACTTTATATGTAATAAACGTGTAATATATTAGATTATCACTATATATTATTACACGTTCTTTTAAGTTATCTTTATATGTAATAAACATGTAATATATTAGATTATCCAACGATAATATTTTTAACTTGTCCTTTTAGTATATTTTACATCTACTTTACATATATGCCCTTATAGCTTTTAACAATTCTTAATAAATAAGTGAAGAATTGTTAGTAATTGTATTGAAAAAGTAACAAAATAAAGTAATAAATAGAGATATATTTGTACATTTCATACTCTCCTTAATATATGTGCAATTGTCTAAAAAGACAAGTATTTTGATACGGAGAGAGTATATCAAAGGGGTGAAAAAAAATCAAGATAACTTAAAAGAACGTGTAAATAGATTGAGTTAAGAATCTACTATATATATACTAAAGCAATAAGATTTTTTGCCACATGACACTTCTACAATCATTTTACCACATGGCATCCCTACAATATTTTCGCCAAATGTCATTTTCTTAGAATTTCACCTTGTTTAAAGCTCAATATTTATAGTATATATTTAATCCATTCCTATTCTATCAAACAATTTCTAATTAAGATAGAAACAAATCAAAATTTCATAATTTATATTAAATATCGTACATTGATTAGGAAAGTCTAAAAAACGAAGAATCGCACAATTATTTCATAATCTATTTTTTTCCATAAGTATTTTGAAATTATAATTTCACATTTTTAAATATGAAAATATATAACAAATATTTGATCATTTCCTAATATACTATACATATTAGTTGGTGATCTTATAATGATCAAGATCGTGGCTTCTGAAAACGGAGTGAATCAAAATCTTAAATTGTTTTTCTAACATAGATTATGAATGGATAAATCAATCACACAATTTTTTTTGTAATATATTTTCTTCCATAAATATTTTGAAGATATAATTTACCTTTTAAGCATCTAAATAATAATCTGATAAACAAATTTCATGATAAACCAATTCGTGCAAGGCACGAGAATTAAACTAGTTATAAGCCTAATTTTGATACTCTTTATCACGGCAATATAGGAGTAATAATCACATCAACTTTCCACCCTTCAATCACGCCATCTTAATTAAGTCATAGCAGTATTAATTGTCTTGAAAAGAAAGTGTAAACATATTAATCAAAGTGTTAATGTCCATCTTGGCACGTAAGAACTTTTTGAGGACATCAAATTAATAAATCAATTCAAATAGTAGCCGTATATTCCAATCAATTTTTATGTGACATTGGCACTAAACGTTTTAATTTATTATACTAATAACTTAATTAAAGCGGCCTAATAAGAACAAAATATAGGCATTAAAACGATAACTTGGAATGTGTAGCTTAGCTCGATATACTTCAGTAATATTGTCAACTACCTTTTCATTTGACTGATTATAGTGATATATACTATAACGAATTGTTTCGACGGTCCAAATTTGTTCCGTACGTTTCTTGTTGAGTAGCTAATTTGTCTTGGTGTTGACATTTTTGCAAATCATACATTGGAACTAATCATGGACTTTATCAAATCTTAATTGCTTGTTAACAAATACCAATATAGATATAACTTGTCTAGTGATTACTATCTTCGGGATCCCAGCATTTCATATACCAAACAGCAATTTCTATCAAAATAAAATAAAATATACCATTCCACAATTTTATTCATTTAATATTATGAGAAACAAAAGAAAAGTAGAAGTTTTTTCCCCTACTTTCAACATTAGGTAATTTTATTTCTAGCGTCTCACCTTATCATCTATATTTTAATTTTATCCATAAATTGTTTAACAGTTTTAAAGCAGTCAAAAACTGTACAAAGTTCTATTTCTAATCCTTAGGGTAAGGAAATGTTTTATTTCAACAAATTTCTTTTGTTTCTATCCTTATGAGTTATAACCAATGGTTGAGTTATAACTAATGGCCTTTCAGTTGCTCGATCCTTGCAGGCTGCCAATGTTGTTGTAGAGTCTGATGCCCTTGGGGTGGTGTTGGGGGTTCAAAATTTGCTGCCCAATCTATCTTATCTATGAGCTCTCTTTCAGGATATATATTAGTTTTTCATTATATACTTTTGCTTCTGCTTCTTGTTCCTATGTAGGGAAAAACGGTAATATTGTAGCTCATTATGTCGCCCGCCTATGGCCTGACTCGGGTCTTGAGCAAGTCTTTGTCTCGGATATTTCGCAAGGTGTGATTACCTTGGCGGAGATGGATATATATAATAGGCGTAATTGCAAAAGTACCGAATTTTCAATAGTTGCTTGCAAAAATCTCGTAGTTTGAAAAGAATGGCAAAACTACCAAATTTTTGTACTTTTTTGCTATAGATAGGGTATGATTTTATCTTTTTTTTTCAATCAAAATATCCTTAAAAGTTGACAAATCTTTTCTCCAAAAAAATTAAATAAAATCCTAATATCTCCTTAATCTTCCTCCCTCCCGATGGCAACCCCATCCCATCACCTACTATGGCCTCAAGCTATGACATCCTAGTGTACTATCTCAAAAATGGCGGACAACTTTCCTTCCAAAACAAAAGTAATTCTTCCTTCCACCCTTAATACCTCCACCGTAACATTCACTCTGCCTAACAATGTTTCCCTGAAAATTCCTGATAAAACTTCAACCCTACTTGACAAAGTTCGTAATATTTACTCCACCTTCTTTCAAGTTCGCACCTGACGCCCTCCATTAAAGCTTGATTGGGTACGTAAATTCTCCTGACAAACCTTCATTTTCCCCCTATGTTGTTTACTTAGGTTATCCTTCTGTTTTTTACTCTCTTTTTTATTTGATAGAAACCCTCTGTTTTTTACTTAGAACAATGAGAAGTTCAAATCCTTGTTTATTTGTAGGTATGAATGTAGTATACATGAAGTTCATAAGTGGTGAAGAATGGAAAGACCAAGGGAAAAGGTGGTTGTATGAGGGTGATAGAACATTAAAATCCATATTGGTATCACATGACATGGACTTGGCTACACTGCGGAGGAAATGGATTCAGAAGAACCTATTTGATAAAGAGAAGTTCTTTGTGAAGATGCAATACCTTTATGCAAACAAACCTGAACTTCCTCCGATCGTTTTAAATGATGACGACGATCTGGAGGCGTTCAAGTTCTTGAACAAGTGTGGAGAAAATGCATTAGAGTGGAAGATTGAGCTGTACACCAACCTCCTAATGAAGGAAGAGATTCCAAGTGAAAGGACTGAACATCATACTCTTCCTTTTCCAACAGCTCCATCACCCACTCAAAGCCAAGACAATAAAGACTTTTTCAGGTCATTTTTTCATAAAGTTAGAGCAGAAGACACTGATGTCAGGTCAGTAGATAAAATTATTGAAGCTGACAATGAAACAGAGTTAAGAAGATTAAATAGGGAATAAGTGAGGGCAAAAAACAAAAGAAAGTGTCCCATGATGGTGGAAGACATTATATTAGTGAGCAGTGATGATGAGGACATTGAAGTTGCTTCATCAAGAAACAAAGGAAAGGAGAAAATGACTGATTATGCCAATTGTGGAGATTTTTTGGAGGATGAAATAGGAGATGGTTTTGATTACGGGGGCGTTTATCAATCAAGTGATGATGCTCCTGATGGTGGTGATGGTTTAGGGTATGCTTCAGGTGATGATGTATGTCATTTTGGTCTTGATGATGTGTGGGATGAAATATATGACAATCAGGGAACATACAATGAGGAGCAAATAGAGGAGGACCAAGAAGAGTTTGATGTTGATGAAGACATGCTTAGAGATATTGAAAATAAGTACTATCCATTAGAGATGGACATGCAAGCAATGTTGGTTGAAGATGAGGATACAAGTGATAATGTTGAAAACAAGTCCTCATATCCAACAATGAAGGTTGGTGAGTACTTCAATTCTAAAGAGGAGTTCAAAGTTGCACTTTCTATGATGGCAATGGAAAATTGCTATGAGATGTGTGTGAAGAGGTCTGACAAGTCGTCATATGACGTTGAATGTGTTGACGACAATTGCACCTTTCTTTGTCATGGCTCAGCCTATCGCAAAACATCATTGTTTATGGTGCGATAATTTGTGCCAGATCATAGCTATGGCATGAAAGTAAAGGACAATCATCACAAAGGAGCAACTTCTCTGCTGATTGCAAATAAAATACTTCACAAGTATGTTTTTCTTGCCTTTCCTCACGTTTTCTTATCAAAGGCCAATATCATTGCATTTATACATTGACTTCGTATTATGTCAGGTTTTTAAACGACCGTAAAGGCCTCCGTGCTACAGAGATTCAGGATTTCATGTTAGAGCTGGGAATAAGGACAAGCTACTACAAAGCCAATCGAACGCGGCTCTCCCCCCCCCCCCCCCCCCCCCCCCAGGATATGGCACATGGTACAACTGAGGAAAGCTATACCGACATGTACTCTTACATGTATATGTTAGAGAAATCAAATCCTGGAACATACACAAGAATAGTAAGAGATGCTGACCAACGCTTCAAGTATGTCTTCTGGGCTTTAGGTCCATGGATAAGGGCAGCGCCACATCTTAAAAAGGTTAGTACAAGGGCTTTAATTTCAGGACACATGTTTAGCAGCATAAGTCCCCTCTAGGGCATCCGTAACCGAATCCAAGCTTGGCCTACTCATTTTCAGCCACCTCACACCTCGGGGCTGCACAAGTTTATTAAGCGTTTGGGCAAACATTCTGCCAATATGGAGCACTGCCTCATACAACCATATCTGAAACAAACATAATTGAAATTAAACCACAATTATGACCACAAATATTAACCTAAAATTGTACATATTCAACTACTAACACATTACTTGAAACACCATCGGGAAACCCCTTATGGTGTATCCTGCTCTGGCTTTGTCAGAAACTGCAAGTGCAGCCTTAACTGAGTCTAGTCTTGTGTCCAAAGCAGTAGCTAGACTTTGATGAAGGTCAATATAAGCACTCCTACCCCATGGGAAATTATTGAAATGATCCAAGTCTTGGATATATTTCACATGTAAGGGTCTGACCTTCCTCTTCTTATCACCCCCTAGTACAACACCCTCCAGAAATAACAACAAAGCCATATTCAGCTTGAATACATTGTCCTCCTGATACGAGATGAACTTGGTTAAAATGTTAGAGATTGTAATACTTCTCACACCAAAAAAATCAAACACTGCTTTTTTATCCTCCAATGTGTCCTCCTCATCCGACATGCCACAATTTAGTTCTGTTATAAGTCTAAACTCCTCCAATGAAAACCTACATGGTTTTCCACCAAGATCATACCATGTCTCCTACTTCTTTTTTGTCTCCAATTGCCTAAACAAAACATGGTGAATCAACTGTGTAGACAACTTCAAGTTCTTCATTATTTGATGCGACCCGGCATCGACTCAAGTCGGGCTCCGACGAGCCCGAGGCTCCCAAGACCTTGGTGTCCTCCTTGGTTGAAGACTTATTCTAGTTTAGCCTATTTTATGTTATTTCCCGTTTTAGTATGTTTCCCGTTTTAGCATTTCCATTTCAGTCATTTCTATTTCGGGCGTGTGCCCACTCTTGTAGAGTGGGCTAGCCCATTAGCTTGTTACTCGGCCCAAGCCCATTAGGGTTCTTGGCCGAGCCATATGCCTTTAAATAGGCATCTCTTGTACTTATTTCAAGCACGTTCATTTTAACCCAAGTAAAGTATGAGTTGAGTTTTCCTCCTTCTTCGGGTTCGAGCGTCAAACACATTCCTTTCTTCGCATCCCCTTCATCCGTAGCTCGTCGCTTTGAGCGTCTCGCCCCACCATCGCCCCAAGCGAGCATTAGAGACCGCGAACCATCACCTTGGTGGTTCGTATTTATCCCGGTTCCCCATCGGAGAAGGATCCGCGCCCGCTCCTGCCTAGATCGGACCACCACGTGCCTCCGAGCCACCTCGGAATGCATCATCAGGCTATTATGATTTCTACATTGTCACAATCTTTATCCTAGACCATAACCCCTACAATTTTGTATCAACATGAATCACCTTAACCCCTACAAGTTCTTCAGGTGACTCAGGTCATTCAGGCTACTATGAGATTCTAATCAAACATCTGAATATATATGTTTTTCAGACTACTTGTGTGTTTGTCAGGCGAAATAGGCAAATTTCAAGTAATGTAGTTTATACGTAGCCACACTATCCATGCTATGTCAGGCCATTTTCAGGTTATATCAAACAACAACCCTTTACAACAACACTTTATCAAACTTTATGAAACTTTTATACCCTACCCCATGTCTCTCACTTCTTTTTTCATACATAATTTGAGCTGCAAAGTTTTTTAGGCAAACTACGAAGTTCTTCAGGTTATATCACACAACAAAACTCTCCATGCTCTATTTTTTACAGAGTAATTCATGCTTTGTTTTTCATTACCAGCATGCAGTTTATCCAGACCTAAACCTAGCATGCATCAACAATTTCAGACAAAATTAGACTTTTTCAGGTAAGTAAAGACTTATTCAAGAGAACTAACCCCGCCAACCGACTTCGATAGTTCCTTCCTCGACCTCTTGCATGTGGGTTCTTCAGCCTTCGATAATCTAGGTTTCTTCTTCTGTATCGGATCGACATGCGAAGGTGATTCTTCTTCCTCTAAAGAGTTGTAAGCTCTCTTCATTCTGCCACTCGCCACAGTAGACGACTTTGCCTTCACCGGTTGTTCTTCTGGGTCTTCAACCCTCTTTCTCTTCGCAATAGTAGACGCATTCGCCTTCTCTTCTCTGGCTTTCGCTGACTTCAAGCCTCTTGTCTTCACCATTCTCGATTTGGGGATTTAGGTTTAAAATAAAATCGATCGATTTAGGGCTTAAGGAAACAGAGCTTTGGGAGGTTAGGTTCAGGTGATAAATGGACCTGCTGTTCTTGAGAGTCGAAAAGATTTGGGGAAGAAAGGCAAAATGGAAATGATGAACTGCTGCAAAAGGGAGGTTGGGTTTTTGACTACCGGTTGAACATGTACAGGATTAGGCAAAAGTTTAAACGGTTTTTAAGTAACTGCTATCATAAACCTCCATTAACCACTTTTTTGTTATTTTAAAAAGTTTTATTCATATTTTATTTTATTTTTTTGTTTTGAAAAGATTTGCAGCTTTTTGATAGTTTTACAATTCTTTTAAAGTGGTCGTATTTTTGCAAGTGGTTATTGAAAAGTCGGTAGTTTTTGCAATTCCGCCCATATAATATACGATCGATTTACCTTTTAAAAAAAAAAAAGAGTGGTACGAGCTTCGTTATTAGGCCTTTTAAATGGACTAACCGGCCCAATAACAAGCCCAATTCCGCAGTTGCATTCTTCCATATACCAACTCGAAACTCTCAAATCGGTCTTCTTCCTCCTTCACCAGCGGCAGGCGACTCCGGTAGCTCTATCGGCGGCGCTATCAATACGCACCAGATACTCTGATTCAAGCTTGAAGGTATTTTTTGTTTCTTTTTTCACGGATGCCGGTATATTCTTTGCCACGACTCCTAAAAATTGAGCTGCTTGTACATTCCTTCGTTTCAATCCCCTTAAATCCCATAGCTGCTAGTTATTCACCGTTTTTATCATTGAATGTTTGATTTAAGAACTGGATATTTTTTCAATTATAAAGTTTGCATTCTTATGCATTAATTTGGATACGGAATTTCGGAATTCGTCGCCTGTGGTTTATGTTTTCATTGCACTTCACCTGTTTGTTAAAATGCATATCTAGAACTCGTCTCTTGTCTGTTTGTAGCAGTGAAATTCGCTCCACTTATCCAATATAGAAAGTGATGGCACAGAGGCGTTCACGTTTTAGGGTTATTTAGCTTAGCTGGGTAGACAAGGAGAATCAAATTTGGAGTATTTGGGCATGATTTGTTGTATACACTGTCAACTTCTCTTGGTTACTACATATTGTTTTATTCTGAATTCTAAATTTACAATTGCTTTGTCTTCTCCTGTGACATTGTTTCATTGATCTGTTTTCTCTTGTTGCAATTGTTGGTAGAAGATCAAGAAATTATACCTCTTGTAAGGGCAGAAAGATGCCACTAGGGATACTAACAGGATTGGCAAGGGCAATGAGGAGAAAGAGAACATCTTCACTTGATATTCTTTCCTCAAAGAGGGCTCCAAGGAATTACTATAAAGGGAAGAACTGCAAGCCGACGGGTTTTCATACCAGAAAAGGTAATCATCATCGCCTTTATCCTGTGGTCTGCGTCTTTGTTTATATGTTCAACTTTAACAACATAATAATTCCCTCTTGCTAGAAGTTTTGGTGATTAAGGTCCTTTGGATGACTGAACTCTTCATTTCGACTCGAATGAGTTTCTTGCTTTTTATTCTGTATACTAAGCCGGGCTTTGTGCAGGTGGCTATGTTGTGGTGCAAGAGAAATTGCCAAATTATGTGGTTCCAGAATTGACTGACTTTTAAGGTATGAGATACATGCTCTAGTGTCAGTATTATAAATTTTGATTTGCACTAGGGGCAATACACTTGCTGGTTTGAAAGAATGTGTAATTTCATGGTTCTCTGATTCTAATCTAGTTAGAATTCATCCTTTTTTAATGTACTAGGGAATTTGTTTTCAAAAACAAAAGATGTGTGTACCACTGAAGCCAACGACGCAGCAAAGTAGGTTGAAGAAAGTGGAATTACTGGATGCTGAAGCATTTTCTGATTATCCTTTGGTTTTCCTCTGCAGTTTGTTTTTGTACTATGGTATCATCTACTTGTTCAGAATTGCTTTTCATGCTAACTCGCGCCCATATCCGTTTCAATGATTATTAAAAGCAAACCATTTGTTGAACCCTAGAAATTCATGCTAATCTTCTTACTAAACATGAATGATTATTAAAAGAATCAATCAAGCAACTAATGTTGAATTTGGTATCCAAATTATATCTATATCTTCTATATACTACTACTAAAGTCGTAATTATCTCTCCTACGTGTCGTTCATCTAAGTATGCCACATTATCAAATAATTATGTACATTACAATTTATTTTATCTTTTATTTATACAAATATCCTAAATTATCACCCCAAAATATTTTCCATTGTACATGATAATTTTGCACTTACCAAAAACATTATTATCATACTTAATTAGTATCCATAATATAATATGTACGTTAAAGATCCGTAAACTCCATTATAAAGATATGTATATAGATAGATGGTCAGTAAATAGTTAACGTTATACGGTTCATCCGCCAACATACATAAAATTATGCACTTACCAAAAATATTATCATACTTAATTAGTGTTCATGATTTAATAAGGGTGAATAGATTGTCCGTAAACTCCATTACAAAGAATATAATATGCAGTTTTATTTTAGTGCAGTTTTTATTTTTATTAATTATATAAAATTCCTAATTTTTTTTATTTATATAAATTCACACATTTACCTTCAATTTTCATCATACAATATACCTTATAAATTATTCCAATCAAGAAATTATATTTTCGATACATCATGTTGATTTTTTCTATATAATTCTTTTTTATACTTTATATCCTAAAAACAAATTTAAATTCATTCATATGGCAATACCCGTGCCTTACACGGAGACATATACTAGTTTTGACTATTTATCACAGGGATATTAAAAAATCTACCAAAAAAGAAGATACGTTAATAAATCTACACTTTCTGATTTAAGGACATAAGTTAAGATTACTCGTTCTAGAAATCCTTTTCTAAAAGGGATATGCTTAAACCCGTTTAGAAAAAAACTTAAAACTCTAAATTAATGAATTCTATCAAATATTTTCATAATAAGATGTTTATGGATATAGGTTTATAAAACTGATAATTCAAAGGGTTATAAACTCATCCGATATACAAATATTACTTGTAAGTAAAATATTAGTCTAGTATTTTAACACGGCACAAGATTTTATATGCGTGCCTTTAGGATTTTTCTATCCTATGTCGTGAAGGCATTGGACGAGGGTTCCATGCATTTTGAAAAAAGATTTGTTTGTTATGGGTCGTGCTCCGGTAAAATGGGAATTGTGGTAAAACGAAAGTATAAATAAGGAGCGTTGGATTGAAGAGATTGGAGGGCTGAATTTGATGGAGCAAAATAAGCCACATGGGGGTGTATTGTACCGAATTTGAATAATATGCTTTCTTTATTGAATTACCGAAATTAACTTTCTAAAAAATAGGAAGTTGTTTTGTAATTGGAGAGAGAATGAGATTCTTCAAATATTTAAAATTTAAATGGAAAGATATTTTAAATTCGTTTAGATTTAAATTCGTTCTATTCGTTTAATGATTTTCCAGCGTTCGTGAATATCGTTAATGTGTTCACGAATATCGATCAATTGTTAATGAATATCGTTCATGTTTGTTTGAATATCGAATTCTATTTAATAAGTGAATATTTAATATCTTAAAAATGTGAATTCATTACTTGAATCATGAATTTCACCACTTGATAATATGAATATCACACTAAGTTACATGAATATCTCAATTAATCACATGAATATCAAATTCACTTACACGAATATCACCACTCAATTTGTGAATATCACTACCCATTTTGTGAATATCGCCCACCACTCAATTACATCAATATAGTCACCCAAGTACATGAATATCATCACCTAACTATACGAATATCACCACCCAATATCTTCGAAGCTTTGATTCATGGCGGTAATGTTTAACAATGACATTGTCGCGTCGATTTTGGGTCGCACAGTCACATGAACCTGAATATCAACATTGTTATAATGAATATCAACAACATTATATTGAATATCACATCATAAATTTTGAATATCGACTATTCAACGCATGAAAGCTCATGAATATGAACATCATTATAGTGAATATCACATCATACAATTTGAATATCAATTGCAAATAGTACAAACAACACCATCAACAAGCAAAGCAATTTGAATACTATATAGCGATATTCATTTCATATGTGATGATATTCAAGTAATTACATGAATATCACACTTAGTTATATGAATATTACATGAATATCGCACTCAATTAAATGAATATCATATTCAATCGAAACGGGAATAAATATGGATGGTGAGGGCGCTTTCACAGTCGGACAGATTGAAATTGGAATCCTTTAACGAGATGAAGAATAAATAATTTCAGTAGCAATTCAAGAAGTAGCACAAATTTAGAGTCATACAAATTGACAGCAACTGACTATGAGTATGCTATTAATCAAATAGCACAAATTTTATAAATTCTCCAGAAAAGAGGTAACTTTCAACATCAATACTAATATATGCTAATCTCAATAGATTTAACCAAAAAGGAGAGCATCAAATATCCACCAGTCAAAGAATGAAAATACCTTGAGGTGGTTACTGAAAGGAGTACTTGAAACCTGCGCTGGAGCTCGACCCCTTTCTCCTTCATCACCTCCTCTTCCGTTGCTCCTTCCGTTCCGTAAGCCTGTAATAAACCCCAAAAGACATCGTAAGATAAACTTCCCAATTTACGATTATTTTGAATAACTGAATAAATTGACTTTTATTAATTACCCGAATACGAACGTAATCAGCACGATTCCAGCAAAATGCATTGCCCAAGAGCTGGTCGACGGTTTCGGAGACGCCGTCGAGGGCGATGTCGACGATTGCGGCGGTGGAGCAATCGTTGTTCCGACGGACGGTGTTGCTCTTGGTGGAGGTCTTGCCGTCAACGGCTTACATGTGTCCTTCAAGGTCAAAACCTTCCCGTCGCTCCGTCTCCTAAACGCCGTCTTCAACACCTTCTCGAGGCACTTCCCCGAGAATCTCCGGCGATGGGGAAAGACTCCGTCGAGCTTCCCCGCCTTGAACATCTCGCCGTGGTGGCGGCGTAGGAAGGCGACCGCCTCGCGGGCGGAATACAGCGGCCGGCCGGGCGGAGCTCGAGAGCCATACCAGGATCAACTTCAACGGCAATCACAGATTTTCCGGCTTCCAGAAGCTTCACAATGAGGCTACCGAGACCGATTTCAAGGATGACGTCGGTGCTCTTGATTCCGGCTGCGTGCAAAAGAGGGACGAAGAAGAGGGTTAGATATGGGAGGAAAAATATGAGCGGTTTTGGAAAGAATATCCCCATTTCTGAAGAAATAAAATAAAATCAATAATATCCCTAAAATTTCGGTTTTGAACTCAAATCAAGTAAGTGTCAGATATTTTTTTTAATGTGCACCCCACTGCCATCAAATCAGGGCCTTTCATCATCTTTGAAATCAACGGATACAATTTGTATTTTCGTTTTACAGTAACTCATCGTTTCACCAGAACCTAAATCTGTTTGTTATAATATTATATTTATAGATGTATATAAATAGGCTTTTTTAAATTCTAGAATTCATTTATTATTCAAGTATTGTAAACCTATATAAGGCTTTTATTAAAAGCCTAATAAACACAAATTTATTCTCTTTTTACTCTCTTTTCTTAATTTATAATACGTTATCAGCATGATTGCTCTCGGTATCTAAAACATTGTCCGGCCACTGCCTCAACAAGTTCCTTTAGGTGATATCGACTATTTTCCTTCGGGGCTACTCATCGCAAACTGATATCATTATTTGCTCTCATCTGCCACTACTTTACTAATTGTTAATTTACTTTCTTTGAGTTAGCTTTATATAACTCAAGATATATACTGTCATATAGAATGCTTCATCATTAGTATTATTGCATCATACTACAACATACCGCATCATATATTGAATTCAATTAAAGTCTCCGGATGTCATTCGAGTTGTTTTATACATCGATTCATTCGATTTGTTAATTAATCAATTTTGAATGATCGGCATATCTATATACATATAAGTGCTCGTTTGGTTGGAAAGTAAATTTCCATGATTTTAAATTATTTGAAAAGTGATATCAAATATATGTGTTTGGTTGACCTTTTTGTTTTTGAAAAATGCAAATATTTAATTCATGGAATTTTCAATTCCTAAAAAATATAGAAAGTGCAATCACCTAGGGAGGGGTGAGTAAGATTTTCTTCCCCATATTTTACATGATTTAGATTTTAACCAAACATAATTTATCAATTTTCATAAATTTAAATTCCCATATTTTGATTTCACATGAAATAACTTCATAGGAATTACACTTCCAATATTCAACCAGCACTAAGATATGTACCAACTTCCTTGAAGAGGATTTGTCATCTCCTGATCGAAGAGATACTAGTAAGATGCCAGCCAATAATTTAGTTGCGTGATATGTGATATCTTTATTTATACAATTTTTAATTAAGGCTATTTTCTAGGTATTGGTTATTCCCTAGATATTATCCCCCGAAGAGGATGTATATATAACGCGTGATTATATTATTCTGAAGTTATATCCTTCCAGTGATAAATTTTAATTCCTGAAGTGATAAATTCCTAATCCCTGAAGCGATAATTCCTAATCCCTGAAAGGCTGAAACGGTAAATTTCAGTCCCTGAAACGATAGTTTTCAGTCCCTGAAGCGATAGTTTTTAGTCCCTGAAGCGATAAATTTCAGTCCCTGAAGCGATAGTTTTCAGTCTTGAAGCGATAATTTTCAATCCCTGAAATGATAATTGTGAAGTGATAATTCCCTGAAGTGAGAATTTTCAATCCCTGAAGTGATAGTTGTGAAGTGATAATTTTCAATCCTAATCCCTGAAGTGATAATTTTCAATCATAATCCCTGAAGTGATAATTTTCAATCATAATCCCTAAAGTGATGATTTTCAATCCTAATCCCTGAAAGTGATGATTTTCAAAATCCATGAAGTGCTAATTTTCAAAATCCCTAAAGTGATATTATTTTATAAATTTACTTTATCTCTTGAAGGGGATATAAATTGTGAGTCAAATGACGTCCCTGTAGTGATGTATATTATTCTTGAAAGTGGATAGAAATAAAAGACTCAAATTAACTTATTCTTGTCATATACTAGTTTGTTTATTTCATTATTGATTATAATTTATGTGTTCTTTTATATAGTTCTTATATTAATTTGATAATTGACATTCCCTGTAGTGGATGCACACATAATATATTTGTCAAGGTATAGACAAATCCAAAATCATCCCCGTAGTGATAAGCTCAATCTCCTGAAATATACAAAACAATAAACCATATTAATCCTTGTAGTGAGTAACTACAGAAAATATCATCTCCAAAAGCAGGTAATAAAAGGATAATATTAGAAATAACCTCTTGTAGTAGGTTATAAAAGGGCCAATAAATTTGGTGTTTAATTTCTTGTTACTTGAAGTTGACAACGACCCTCTTTATTAAGTAATATTGTTTGTGTTTTTTTTTGTTTCATTAATTATGTTTACTTTTACATATTTTATGTATTTTTAGTAAAATAATAATTTCATCATTGGGAGTTGATGTACACATAAAATCAAATTATCCCTGAAGTGACATGATTCATGGAAATGAAAGAATGATGGATTTATCTTCTTTTCCTAGTGTTTTAGTTCTTAAATTTATTTTGGAATAGTTGTTATGATTGCAACGCCAAATTTTTAAGGGTTTTCAGAAAAAACAATTTAACACGTGGTTTAAGTGTTAAAAATTCATTTAGCTAAACGAATTTGGGATAAGAATTAGCACTTGGAATTTCTGTGAAGTTGTGCTAAACTAATGGTTATACCATATCATCAACAACTCTACGAGAGTATTAAGACTCAATATTTTGACAATTTAGAGACTACTATATACTCCCGAAGAGTTTCATGATCATATGTCAATTTTGTACTATGGTAGTAGTACATATTGTAAGGCATCTATTTTTATTCGAAAGTTAGAAATCAAGGTAATGATTTATCTAATTTTGAGTTGATGATATCCCAAATATTAAAGGATCACCCATATGGAAATTTCAATGGTGGAAACTATTGTCGATAATGTCATTATTACTTATACCATTTCGATAAACCAGAAATTTCTTTATCCTGCAAAATGACAAAAAACAAGTGTGAATTATAAGGGTTAGAAAGAGCATCTCATTCATGACTCCAGAAGAGGTCTATCTTGTTATTGGAAAGAACAATATATTAAATGAGTAACACTCTATGTTTACGAGTTTAGGACAAACTTGTTGATTATTTGAAAAGTTATTCGACAAATTGGTTATCATGCATAATTCATGAATAAGGACAATATTGAATATCTATCTAAATGTTCCCAGGAAAATTTACACACGAGGTACATATGATAACCCATTGAATCATATAATATTTCTAACAAGAAGTTAGTTGATGGAAAAATATTTTTTTGTGGCAAAAATGGATTCGATCACCCAAGTGAAACAATAATGTGCATGATCATAGGAAAACTCACTTGGACACCTACTAAAGGATTGGTGGATCCTAGGACATGGAGTCCCTATCTTAGAGTGATCGTAAATACACGATTTATTTTCTTGGTAACAATGTCGATTATGTAAAGAGTAAATGCACAGTCTCCATGTTTCTTGACATATTCAAGAATACATATGAGGACTAATAACACCGTCATATGGACCAATGTTAATTGTTCATGTATTTTATGATGTTGATAGATGCCTCAACACATTGGTCACACGAAACATAAAGTGGGAGAAATAAATCAATCAAGTAGTGTAACGGTCGAGCATCGGGTAGCTCACACTATTTAATAGAACGACATAGTACAGTCGTTATTTATATGGTCATCAATCATAGTTGGGTTAAATCTAATACATGAAACGATCTAGAAGAATCGTTGACCATAAGGGGTCATATGAAATTTGAATGTTGAGAATTAAGTTTGACTTTGACTGACCATGATATATTCCCCTAATTGAAACTTATCTCCAGAAGAGAACTGAAAGTATATAGATATGCGGTGTACGTCCCATTCTCACCCTAAATGAACTAAATTAATGCCACAAGGAAAGTTGGGATTCTACGAGGGCAGGAGTCCCTATAGATTATTGAATACCTAGAGCTTATATTGGGTGATCGCTTGGTATCAAGATTATCATTTTGAAGAGATAAAATCCCAACTTTAGGGGGAGCGGAAAATGATACTAATATGTATAAGAGATTGCAAGGAATGCAAATTATCGATAATTTTATATCCTTGGTTAAACGAACATGAACTAGAAGTTCAACGGATCGTATACATAATGATATAGCTAGGATGCTATAAATTGCATTTACTAAAATCCAAGAAAGTGACGAAGTCACATATACCAACTGAAATGCCTAGCTCATTTGGAGGTTCTTGTAGTAACTCCAGACCAATCCACTACAAGGGAGCCTTAATTATGCCAGAAGCGTGGGAGACTTTAGACTATATCTAAAGCTTAATTTTCCTGAAGAGGAATGATATATTGCAGCTTAACAAGCTGTTAATTGTTGACACGCGACGTTTCTTGAGATATGTTCTTCAAGAAAATTGTATCTCACATTACACATCATAAGCAAGGACTTTAAAGGACAAGTACGAAATGTTTGCTACAATCCATTTCGGAAGGACTCGAAATGCGCTTGTCCTTGATGATGTTGTTTGAATAAGTACATGCACCAGAAGTGACATACGAGAAGGTAAATGATTCTTGATCAATTGAAATGCGTCGACAATGATGATTGGTAGAGCTGAGAATGGCGATTCAAGCAAAGTTTGATTTTGTGTATCAAAAGTGATATGTTTTGGACCAATTACGTATGTAAATCATTATTTGGAAATGGTTATCTGTATTGCTTTGTATTTATATTTTTGATACAGGATTGTACATGCAAGTTCTCAAAGAACCAAGATTTATGTGCACGAAGACAAATGGAGATATATGAAGGTCTTACATCACTCTGCACTCAATATCACTTACATATTGACGATATCTATCTAAACTCATGAGCTTTGAGTCGAAAGGAGGACAAGTTCAACCGATTCAGTCAAGCAATGTTAAATTGAGGGGGAGAATTACAACTGCACTCTTTTTCCCTTAGTCTTGGTTTTTATCCCATTGGGTTTTTCTAGACAAAGTTTTTAACGAGGCAACTAGTGATGTACATCCAAGGGGAGTGTTATAATATTATATTTATGGATGTACATAAGATATGCTTCTCTAAATCCTAGAGTTGACTTATTATCCAAGTATTGTAAACCCTATATAAGGCTCTTATTGGAAGTCTAATACACACAAATTTACTCTCTCTTTGCTCTCTTCTCTTAGTTTATAACATTGTTCAGATTTTTTTCTATTTTGCGACATTAATGGTATGATTTATTTTTGTACTTTAGGATAACAGTTCTCGAAAACGGAATTCTTATCCTATTCCCTAAAAAAAAGCATAGAATATAAAGACTATCCATGTCATTCTCATATATCCTATGCCCTGAGAGGATAAAAATGTTTGTAGTATTCTAATTTGGATTTTATCTATTTAGGAATTTTTTTAAAATTAATCTAGTGCTGAAATTAAACAAGTTTTTGTTTAAAAATAAATTGAAAGATTGTATTACAATTTAGTGTGACAAGTGTCGAGTGCATAGAGTACAATTAGTGTGACAAGTGTAAGGAGAGCCAAGTGATTCAATCTTTTGTGAAGACATCCTACAACTTTTTCTTTTTCTTTTGATAAAGTAAGAATTCGAAGCGTGCAACTTCGAGAGGTCAGAAACTGGCATCCGGACTAACCGGCAATACAACAACAATCAAGAGAAACAAAAACAAACAACAACGAAACAAACTAAAGCATGATAAAGCAAAGAAACCAATATATGAGGTGAGTAAAGCACAAACAAACGCTGCGCTGTCGGAAGGATGATCATCCTCTACCAAGCCGGAACTACAACTCGATTCATCGTCTAGGCAAGCTCCATCATCCAAAGAGTGTCTCTCAACAGAATCGAAAAAAAAATGGGTCAAATAACAAAAAGGTATGGACTCCGGATCTGACGTTTGGCGATCTGTGCGATTCTTGCCAGTTCTTCATCTCTTCGGTGTCCTCGCCGTCAGTGACCGAGGAGGCGCGAACTAGCCGCGCGCAATCCAACGACGCCGGCTGGATATGCTCCACAATAACCTCCGCATCCACCTCGAAAACCGTCTGCCAGAAATCGGATTCGGCGAGGGGGTCGTTCAAGAAAGCAAGCGGTGGTGGCGCGAAGGCGGAGCAGAGTCTTCCCGGTGAGAATTGCATCACGGTGCTGAAGGAGTCGGCGGGTGCCGGTGAGGCGCGGGTGCCGATTGGTCGGTGCGGTTCAGCAGGGGCCGTGGCGAGGAGCGGATCTGAGCTCAAGAATAAAGGGTTCACGAGGGGAGTTTGGGTTCAGTATGGGGAAGGATTTGCATCACCTTCTCATTATTCAAAGGGGTTTGAAAGGTGTTGGGGAGGGAGGGGAGGTTGGCGGCGGTGGGGGGGGGGGGGGGGGGGGGGGGGGGGGGGGGTTGGTTTAGGATTAGGTTTCATGGGAGCGTTTTACAACTTTTTTGAGAGCTCTAGTTCTAGCTTATTGATAGTGTTGAAAATGGTAGACATCCTACAACTTTAATATATAAGGGAGATGTCATATCATGTCGATACAAAAATATCTCAGGTTAAACTTCTTGCTACTTTAGGCCATTCACAATGGGGTTTTTATTAGATAAGTTTCATAACTCATTTCACTTGTTTTTCTCTCTTCCATATCATTAAAAAATTCATCTTACTTTTTCTTTACATTCATGGTTTCATAACTCGATTTCATAATCTGGTTTCATATCTTCATATATATTACCAAACATGTATTTATAGAATAAATTAATATATACATCTTAAACTGTAAATTTAAAGATATTAACATATGTAAAGTAGTATAATGAAATATAAATATTACAACTTCTTAATTCATTTCGATAATAAAATCTCTTATTTTAAAACTTAATTTCAATTTATTTTGTAATAAAATATCTCATTTTAAAACTTATTTCAATATTAACATATGTAAAGTAGCATATTAAATAGTAAGATTAGTGTCTATGTATAGATATAAATGAATTATGAATATTACAAGAAATTATTTATTTTAACAATTAAATTTGGGATGAAAATTAAATAAAAAAAGCCAAAAAATCTGATGTCATCCGGACTCCCATCAAGTTACAAGACGAAACCAAAGGACAAGCCATGTCTAGAAGAGTGACACGCAGCCAACGACGTTGCTGTAGCGCCTCAAACTAGGGTTTTTCAATACCACCGAGACAACGTCGTCCAAATTGAACCCTTCTAGTTCAAATCATCAAAATGACTTATTTGAGGAACCACGGCAAAGTATGAGGCCAATTGGATCTAACGGCGCCGACAAGACAGTTTGAGAAGAGCCACGACCAAGTAGACGATCCACACTACTTGGACCGCACAATCCCGAGCCTCTCTGTTTGCAAAGATGTATGGAGTCTTGTATAGATATAACAAATAGAATCTCCACTAAATGCACAATTTAATTGCTATCTTAAACCATTAAACAAATTTGTTTAAAAGTTAATAAAATAGATACAATATCAAAAGATTAAACAATGCTAACAAACGTGTTTGATACTAAAGTTTGAAATTCTCTGTTTCAATTTTGTTTTGTCTTTGTTTGTAGATTAACTAGTTAGAAGGTCTCATTTATATAAGCTCAAATTAACCTTTTAATTTTATTTTTTTAAATAATATAATGGTCAAAGATTTGATTGCGTTGATTAGGTATTCTTTCAATAATATCTAAAATTTTAATTGAATCTTCTAAATTAATTTTACTTCATTGAATTTTCGTTTGCAAAAGAAAAGGCCCTACACTAGAAATAATATCTATAGTAAAATAAAAAATACTAAATTTAATCTTCCAAATTAATTTTACCAATAATATCTATTATAGAAGCCAAGAATAAGTGAAAAATACTTATTTTTTTGGGGGTCAAAATACTGATTTTTTTGGCTTAACATAAGAATAAGTGAAAATTTTTGTGTTGATCATAAAAATAGGTGAACAAGTAAATATACAAATGATGAGTTTAATTGTTTTTTTTTATATATATTTTTAAAAAATAAGAATTCTTCCAAATCCTCAACTTATTTTCCCTCATTTTACTCTCAAATCTCTGCTAATAATTCAACCAAACACTTATTTAATTTTCATTCCTTTCCAATCCTCATCTCGCCATCAAATACTTGTTTCCAAATAGAGGGATGCTTCTTGTGATCTTGCCTGAATAACACATGTTGTTCTCTTTTATCTGCAATTGCTAAATACTTGCTTGCAAATGTGTTGTTGAGTAACCCAAGATCTCCGATGATCAGGCGCATCGCAGCCACCAATCTCCGATCCGAACGCCCTTCTTCTCCAACCGCTGGCTTTTCTACTCGTTCTCCCTCTCCTCATAAACCCAAATCCACCACAACCGCCGCCAACTGGAACACCACCCACAGCTTCGTCCTCTCCAACCCTATTCTCTCTCTGATCGAGCGCTGCACTTCCATGTCCAATCTCAAGCAAATCCAGTGCCAGATGACCACCACTGGCCTCATCCTCGACGGCCTAGCTTCAAGCCGATTGGTCGCTTTCTGCGCCCTCTCCGACGCCGGTGATCTCGCACACTGCTACAAGATCCTGAAATTCGTCCCGAACCTTAAGCCGTTCTCGTGGAATGTCGCGATTAGGAGGTGTTCAGAGAGTCAAACGCCTGCTGAAGCGTTTCTTCTGTATAGGGAGATGCTGTTTCATGGCGGGTCTAGGCCGGATAAGTATACCTACCCGTTGTTGTTTAAAGCATGTGCTCGTTTATCGTTGGATTATGTCGGGTTTCAGGTTCTAGGAAATGTTTTGAAGATGGGTTTTGGTTCGGATGTTTACGTTGTCAATGGGATGGTTCATATGTTGGTTTCTTGTGGGGATCTGGGGAAGGCACGTAAGGTGTTTGATGAAAGTCCTGTGAGAGATTTGGTTACCTGGAATTCTTTGATAAACGGGTATGCCCATCGTGGAATGGCAAGAGAGGCTTTGCATCTTTATGATGAGATGATGGAGGAGAGAGTTATGCCAGATGAGGTGACTATGATTGGGCTGGTTTCCTCGTGTGCGCAGTTAGAGGAATTGTCAATCGGGAGAAACTTTCATCTCATTATTCAGAGCAATAACGTAAGATTGACAATTCCTCTTTGCAATGCACTGATGGATATGTATGTTAAGTGTGGGAATCTTGAGGAGGCGCTAGTCTTGTTTGATAATATGGGGAAGAAGAAAACAATGGTGTCTTGGACAACCATGTTAGTGGGATATGCTAAGTTTGGACTTTTAGATGCAGCGAAGAAATTATTTGACGAGATGCCTGAGAAAGATGTTATTCCCTGGAATGCCATGATTGGAGCCTATGCTCAAGCTGGGGAAGGTAAGGAGGCTCTGGCTCTTTTCAGCGAAATGCAAGCTGCCAATGTAACGCCTGATGAGGTGACCATGGTTAATTGCTTGTCTGCATGCTCACAGCTTGGAGCACTTGATTTTGGAGTGTGGATCCACAGATACATCGAAAGAAATAAGCTATGCTTAAATGTTGCATTAGGCACTGCTTTAGTCGACATGTATGTTAAATGTGCTAATATAGAAAAGGCGCTGCACATCTTCCATCAGATGCGTGCCAGGAATGCTTTGACTTGGACAGTTATGATTGGAGGTCTAGCCCTACATGGAAATGCACATGAAGCCATATTATATTTTTCAGAAATGGTTGAAACTGGGTTGGCACCGGATGAGGTTACCTACCTGGGGGTGTTATCAGCTTGTTGTCATGGAGGACTTGTTGATAAAGGCCGCACATATTTTTCTGAAATGAACTTCAAGCATAAACTTATCCCCATGCTGAAGCATTACTCATGCATGGTAGACTTACTAGGCAGAGCGGGTCTCCTAGATGAGGCAGAAGCACTTATAAAGAGTATGCCAATAGAGCCAGATGCTGTGGTGTGGGGTGCTCTGTTTTTTGCGTGTCGTATGCATGGTAATGTGCTGATGGGGGAGAAAGCTGCTTTGAAACTTCTTGAGTTGGATCCAGGAGATAGTGGAATATACGTTTTGCTTGCCAATATGTATGGTGATGCAGATATGTGGGAGCAAGCTAAGAAAATAAGATACATGATGACCCAGAGGGGGGTTGAAAAGACTCCTGGTTGTAGCGCCATAGAGGTCAATGGAATTATTAATGAGTTTATTGTGAGAGATAAATCTCACTCTAGGTCAGAAGAGATTTATGGATGCTTAGTTCAATTAACAAAACAGATGGAGCTTATTGAAAACATTTGGAGTGTCCAACCTGTAGGACGGGATTCTTTGTTTAGTTCCTGAGCTATCACATACTGCTCTCAAACGCTAGTTTGTTGGTAGTTTTTCTAGATTGTGCATCTTTAAATACAAAACCATCACGTATATTTGTTATATCGCTGGTATACACTGATAATTTATATGCAGTGCCCCTATTAATTAGATCTTGATTCTTGAAGCAATGCTGGTGTTGAATCAAGGGGGGTTCGCGGTGCACTTCAACTTCTTACAAAAATGTCGCTGGTATTACTCGTCGTCTTGCAATTATCTTAAAGGACTGAGCATTAGCTGCTGCCTTTTTCAGGTACAAGATTGCTGGGCACTCAATTTGTCTTTGCAGTGCTTCACATATTTCTTGTTGTTTGATATTAAATTTTTTACTAGCCAATTAAATCATTTAGTGCTAAGGGAGTGTCTTTCATGTCATATATAAGTTTCAAACATTTATTTTTGTATCTGCTTCAAGTTACTTAGTATGCCAAATGCAACAAAAAACATTTGTCTTGTGTGCAGAGTATGTTACATGATGATTGATGAAGATAAACTGTTTAGTATCTTTATAATAACTTACATTATAAAGTTCCATATCATGCATTACCTCATAAGAAATATTGGTTACATTGTCATCATGTTTTTAATTATCAAAATCAAACACCTCTTAACATTGGTGTTGGCTGCAGAGTACGGTTACATGATGAAGATCACAGTAAAGAGGGACGTCTACAGCTACGGAGTGGCGGTCCTGGACGGGCAAGCAACCAATAGACCCGACCATCCCGGAAGGGCTCCACGTGGTGGACTGGGATTAGAGCCTCTCTCATGGACTACCACGGGTCGTCAACAGGAATTGGACGAGGGAAGCGGAAAAGGGCCCAGAGAAGTCAAGCCAAGAAGGCCCAGCCGCGGCACCGGCGATTACAGCATGTGGGCCGGATCTTGTCCAAAGGCACAATTTTGATTCACTCGTGTGTTTGGTCTGAATCTTGTATAAGTTTGAGCTCATGGGCTTATTTATCTTGTGTCAAAATTTCAGGCGCAACGGAGCTCTGTGGAGGCCGGACCAATTTCTAGAACTAGGTTTGCATAAAACATTTAGTCTATTTATATGTTTTATCATTTTCATTGTTAGTTAATCTTTGATTAATTGAATATACATTACGTATAAGTGTTTTGTCTTGGTGTGAAACCTAGGTGTGTCGTATCATTGATGAATCAACAAACCTCTTTTTGAATATTTTAGTGCGTCATATTCAATAGATGCAAATTGCTTACCCCTTTATTTCCGCGGTCCGAGTCTTGAACAACACAAAACCTTGGAAAACGACTTTCCTTGAACCAGCATGAAGATCATTAGGCGAAAAGGTGCGGCGAAAAACCACGCACGCCCTTTTTTTTCGCCTCGCACTCCCATCTGGGCGGCACTCATTGCCGCCCAGAAAACCCGAGTTCTTTGGGCGGCACGAATTGCCGTCCATGATGGGTTCAGTTTTGGGTTTATTTTTAAAAATAAATTAAAATGTGTTTTAAAAACCGATTCATTAAAACCGGGGTTGTGGGCGGCAACAAGTGCCGTCCAAGAAACTGGTTCAGTGAACCGGGTTTTTTGGGGGGACAAGGTTCATGGGCGACAAGACGTGCCGCCCAGTTTACTTTAAAAAGAGAGTCCTGGACGGCACTACGTGCCGCCCAGGACTCTCCCAACGGTGAATGTGGGCTGCACATAGGGCCGCCCAGGACAGGTGTAAACTATATATTGTTGGGTATGGTGGTATTGTATTGTATCAAAATCTTGAAACTATTTTTCATAAAAAATGTCGTCGTCAAGCGATTCTGGATGGAGGGGGTTGTCGGAGTCGTCTTCGAGCGTGCACACATCTGTAGATGATGAGGGTGATTTGCAGGCGCCAATTTCTCCCGAATACTTCAAGGTATGTAATATTGTAATTTTTATTGTATAAAATAATTAGATCTTAAATGTACTTAGTCTTTGAACTGTTTTGAAATATGTTTAATTTTTTGATATTAGTTTGTAGAAATTTAATTATTAATTAGTCTCTAATGTAATAATTTTTGTATATAAATAGGGTGATTCTAGTAATGATGAATTTGTAGCAATCGACTTCTCATCTCATTTTACTACTACTGAGATATTTCCTAATAAGGAAGGATTGAGAGATTGGGTGCAAAGGGTAGGTTTTAGTCTTTTTATGGTGATCACTACTAAATCATCAAAGCCTAAAAATATTATATTTCATTGTGAGAGATCCGGGTTACCTAGGTCCGGCAAGAAGAAGGTGTTAGTCGATGGTAAAAAGATCAGCCCGATACGAGTGAATAAAACTAGGTCAAAAAAGAAGGGTTGTCCCTTTCGGTTGTTAGTGGATCCCATAACCATATGCTTTCGAGCACCTTGATCGGCCATGTATATGCTTCCCGACTTACGAAGGAGCAGCGTAGGAAAGTGATGATTGATACTGCGGCGGGTGCAAGACCCAAGGTTATTTCTACACAGCTTAGGAATGAATATACGGGTTCGACGATTTCTAGGAAGCAGGTGTACACTGTTAGGGCTAAGGAGAGGTTGAAATCCCTGGGCAATCTGAATGTGACACAATGGTCATTGAGATATTTGAATGAGAAAGGCTATTTGTTGGACACTGCTACTAAGACGAGCGAAGATGGGAAGGAGGTTTTGGCGTGCTTGTTTATTTCTCATACAGACGCTCGACATTTGTTGTGCATGTTCCCTAATGTCGTCATCATGGATTCGACATACAAAACCAACAGGTAAACCTTACTCTTTTTTGTATTATGTATAGATGATGGTATTTTCTGCGTGTTTAAAGTATTTTTTGTGTTACATTTATAGGTACGGTATGCCTCTATTCCAGATTGTTGGGTTTACTTGCACCAACTACACATATTGCATTGCTCTTGTGTTCATGGAAAGGGAGACGGCAAACCACTATGCATGGACGCTGAGACGATTGAAGTGGTTGTACGGGGAGAAAAATCCCATATGCATCATGTATGATCGAGAGCTAGGACTAATCAAGGCTATCAAACTGGTGTTTCCGAAGGTTCGTCATCACTTGTGTCAAGTCCATGTAGACCGTAATGTGAAGGCATATGCTAAGACGATGAAGATTGACGAGAAGAAATTCTCGGAAAGTGTTCGTCGGGTGATGAGGTCTCACACAAAGGAGGAGTACAGAGAGCGGCTTGCTCACTTTAAGGAGATATGGAGTGAAGGCTTGGTGAGATATGTGGAGCAAACTTGGTTTAATGAGCATAAGAAGAAGCTGGTTGAGGCATGGTGTGATGATGTTCTCCATTTTGCCACAAGAACATCAAACAGGTAACTTTCATACAAACATTTGCAATCAAATTGGGTTATAAAATTTATTTAGTTAATTGTATACGAATATATTATTGTCAGGGTTGAGGGTCAGCATTCTATGCTTAAGGACATGATTGAGACATCCGTCGGAGGGTTCGACACAATTGTGCAACACATCGACAACATGTTTGTTGATCAGCATCGGAAGATCCGATTTGAGATGACCAAGAACTGCACTGCCTTTTCCCATGGAGATAGTGAATGGCCCTGAGTGGGTTAAGGTGTTCTTCAAGCGCATCCTTGAAAAGTGCTCTGAAAAATGCCTGAGAATGTTATATGCCCAAGCTGTGTTAGCAAATGAGGGAAAAATTGGGAACAAATGTGATGATTTTTGGTGGAGGTCCACACTAGGGCTGTCTTGCCCACACACAATTAAGGTCTACGTGGAGACGGGTTACCCGTTAGTGCCTGAAGAGGTTGATATTTTCTGGAAGCAGATCCGATGGGAAGGGGTGGATGCTAAGGATCTTGATGTCGATGATGGTGTTTCACTGACAACGGACAATGTCACGGTGGATGACTTCGTTGAAGAGTACTTATGTGGGACAGTTGAGGGATTTGATTTGAAGAAGATGGCGGAAAAGTGGCGTGAGTCAAAGGATCCTACATCGTGCGATATTCAAGACCCGCCACGTGGTGAGACCAAGAAGGGGAGGCCTAGGATGAATGCGAGAAAGACCGGTACCAAGAGGAAAATGGGTTGGGACGAGCATGTGGATGCAAAAATGAAGAAGAAGCAGAAGATGAAGATGGAGGGTGAGGAGCTGGGAGTGGATGAGGAGGATGAGCTTACAGAGAAAGAGACGATCAATGTGAAATTGTCCGTGGGATCAAAGGGATCGAAAGGATGTCCTTCTAGTGGACGACCTCACAGTGGAGTTTCAACAGCAAAGGGGAGTGCCACTAAACCTGCAAAGCCGAAATCTGCTTCAAGCAAGTCCAAGTCGACTTCAAACAAGCCGGTCAAGTATCTCGGCTTCAACTGGGGACACGAGAATATTGATCATTTCATGCTCGCCTACATTTCTAGAGTTCAAAATGTCAAAGGTGATAGTCATTGTGGGTTCCGTTCTCTTGCCGTTTTGCTGTGTCGCCAAGAAGACGAGTACATTGATGTCCGGTTAGGGCTTTCGAAGCACGTCCAGGCACATGGAGCCAACTACGTAGCGATGCTTGCGGAGGAAGCGTTGACGTTGGAAGAATTTGTTAGGAAATTGAATACCCTTTGCAAGTTGATAGCCGGGGGTGGTCCTCTACTGATACGAGGCTGCACTGGTGCACTCGGACTCACGTAAGGATGCGACACCTGTAGATACCAGTCCAGGTACGCGTCGTGGACATCCCAAGCCATCGTCGCAGGAGGACTCGTCAAGATGTGGGGGCAAAGATGATGCTCAAGCTGGTCCCACCTGTGCCAACGCGGGTCAAAGTGCAACTGGTATCGCCTCGTCCCCCTGAAATCATGAGGACGCACTGCAACCAGAGGCTCTATGATATCCATCGGCCTGCTCTGTCGATAACCGAACTGGCGTGTAAGCCGATCTGGCATGTATGGCTCCTCTACACCGAGAAAACGAATAGTCCCTCGATAAGTGGAGGACCTATGGGCACCTCGAAAATCAAGACCCTCGTACGGCATCCACCGTATCTGCAATTAATAAAACACGATGGCACATAAATTAATTCATTAAGCTATCTTACTGTAAATTAAAATTGAAAAAGAATACGTACATCTTCTGGCCTATACTCGTCCAGAATTCGTCTGTAGTGTGACTGGTCACGGAGGGACCGGAGAGGTGTCCGGCCAATGCAGTATCGTCCAGCGCGTCGGAGCTCGTCGTCCGCACCTTCCTTGAGGTTAGGGTTGCCCGGGAAGTATACGAAGTACGTCCAAATCCAAATTTGCGTACAGAGAAAGACAGCCATTATTAAAAACAATTCAATAATGTATATTAATAATTTAAATTATAAGTTAACTATATTAAATGCCTACCTTCAAAAGACGTGCGCAGTCGGCGAACTGTGCAGCTCCGCGCCGAGAACCCTCTCCGAGGTTCCTATAAAGGAGAGCTAGAATCCCAGTACCTCAAGCAGTATGAACGACACGCTCCTAGTCCACAAAAAGAGGTAGCAGTGTTGTCTTCAGCTCGTTCGTTGACTTGTCAACGAAGATGCTAGCCGACATGGCGTGCCATAAGAAACCGACTGCTATATCCTCTGGGTAGGCACCCTCCTCAATCATCCTCATCACATGCCTCCCAAGCTGGAATTGCTTGACCCAACCATTCCTAAGGTCGCGGACCATGTCAGCATCATCCTCATCAAAGTTATAGTCCGAATCTATCCCAAACAAATAGCCGAACAAAGCCTCACACTCCGCCAGCTCGCTATCATGATCGGTCCATGGTGACGTCACCTCAAATCCCTCGATCGGCAGCCCTAAAATCATCAGCACGTCATGTAGAGTAGGAGCTATCTCGCCCCAGGGAAAGTGGAAGGTGTTTGTCTCTGGATGCCATCTCTCAACGAATGCTGAAATGAGGTTGTGATCAGCATTGCCGAACTGCAAATCAAGTAAACCGGTCAACCCTGTCTGCTGCGCAATCCAAAACCAGGACCCCTCCATAGGGACCCCTCTAGGAATACGATCCCTCCAAAATGCAAACTGCGTAGGGCGTGTCTGGACCCTCAAACTCCTAACAACGTCCTCGGGTGGGTCCAACGACGCCTTCCTCCATATCAGCTCTGCAATGTGCGTATCAAAGTTCCTCAACAAAGAAGGAAGCTGCTCAGCTGGCTCATGCGGAGATGGGGCATGTATGGCTGGCTCAGACTGAGACGGGGTCTGCTGAGATGGCTCATGATGTGGAGATGGGGCATGCTGAGATGGAGATGGGCCATACTGAGTCTCCTGATGTGGCTCAATCGGAGATAAGGCCTGTGTGGCTGGCTCAGGCTGAGACGGGGCCTGCTGAGATGGCTCATGATGTGGAGATGGGGCATGCTGAGATGGAGATGGGCCATACTGAGTCCCCTGATGTGGCTCAATCGGAGATAGGGCCTGTGTGGCTGGCTCAGGCTGAGACGGGGCCTGCTGAGATGCCTCACGTGGAGATGGGGCATGTTGCTCATGTGACTCCTCCAGAGGTAGCCGCTGCTGAGGTGAGTCATCAAGATGTGGGTCCTCCTGATGTGACTGCTGAGGTGGGTCCTCCATAATCACGTCCTCATCTGAGCGGACGGGACCAACATCGTCCTCACTAGCGCCCTCACTATCGGCCTCAATATGGCCCTGCGATACACCGCCAACCCTCCTCGTGCGAGCAGATGCAGTAGTAGGGCGACTATCTCGATCGGACTGTGCGATCTTACCCAAAACTTTCTATTTTTCCATAAAAAATATAGAAAATTATTTTCTTACAAACAAAATCAATATACTAAAATTTGCATTACAATGACATATTTAATATTACAGTATAATTGAGCTTATTACCTATACTATTTTTTATAATGATTAAATACAATAAAAACCAAATTTACAAATATAACTATATTCATTTTACCCACTATAACATATTTACATATGCCCAAATATTATTTTCTTACAAACAAAATCAATATATTAAAATTTTCATTACAATGATATATTTAATATTATTTAACAGTATAATTGAGCCTATTACCTATACTATTTTTTATAAGATAATGATTAAATAATCTAAAATCCAAGTATATAAATCTACAAGTGCAGTAACAATTTAATTAATAAATTATATTTAACGATTACAAATTTAAAAAACATCATACCTTTTCAGTTGGCCTCCGTTCATATTTTCGCTTTTGGCGAACGGGAATTTCACCCAAGTCTAACATAGCCTGCTGAGCAACCGCGCACGCGACGTCGAAGGCATTCTCTGCCGCGATGTCGCCCTCCTCGCCCAAAAAAGCCCCGATATCCTCCTCCTCGCCCTCGGTCCTGGGCGGCACCACGTGCAGCCCAGATTCCCCCATAGTGGGTGGCACGTAGTGCAGCCCAGCCTCGCCTCCCTCCTCGGCCTCGCCCAGCCTCGCTTCGCCTCCTTCCTCCGCCAACCTCGCTTCCTCCGCCGCGTCGCCACCCCTCTCCCCCAGCCTCGCTTCCGCCGCGTCGCCGCTGCCCCCCGTGAAACAGAGATTGGCTGTCGCCGCCGCCACCGTCGAATCTGCCGTCGATTCTAGTCTATCGCCGCCGTCTCCGCCAAGAACTCCCGCCGCCGCCATCTGATGGTCCCTCAGTTCTTCCTCCGCCAAGAACTCTCATATGTCGTCAACCGAATAATCGTCGCCGGGATCCATTTTCGCTCTCGAACTCTGCAAATCGCTCTCGGAGAAGACGACCCTGGGCGGCATTTAATAACGCCGAAGTTTGATTTTTTGACGGTTTGCACATGGGCGGCAATAGTTGCCGCCCAAGTTTCAATTTTAAATTCGCCATTGGGCGGCATGTTTTGCCGCCCTGAATTTTGGGTTTAGACTCGGCGGCTTTCAGTGCCGCCGAATTTTAACCCGGTTTCCAGGAAATCATTTTTTAATTTTTAAAATAAATAAATTAAATTTCAAAACTGGGTTCTACAAAACCAAAAACACTGGACGGCAATATGTGCCGCCCAGGTCCAAATCGGGTTATAAAAAAACCGGTTTGCATGGGCGACACCTAATGCCGCCCAGGTACAAACCGGTTTTTTGGAAGGGTTTTCTGGGCGGCTCTACGTGCCGCCCAGAGAAGAGTGCGCCCAGAGAAGAGTGCGAGGCGAAAAAAATCGGCGTGCGCGATTTATCGACCAAAAGGCGTCATACCCAATTTTGGGTATTTTTAGCCAATTGATCAAAAGCCATCAACGGCTACTAAATTACTTCAACAAGCTGCATAAAGTGCAATAAGGCTCATTTGGTTGAGCTGGAAAAAAACGCCACTTTTTTGTGGGTCTGGCAACCAAAAAAACATTGAAAACATACAGGACTTTAGTTTTCTGGGTTTTAAGTGAAACTCTGCCACCAGTTTCAATCCAACTTTAGTACTGTGGCGATGAAACCTATTAGTTTTGTGGGTTTTATATTGTTAGTTCATGTTGAAGTAAACAAGAAACCATGGTAGCAGTAGATGCGGGGTTTAAGGTGATTAAAGTTAATGTAATTCGAGGGTAAACAAAATGATGTCATATTAGTAGAGATTATTAACAAAAATGGAATTATTGGAGATTTGTTCTCGTTAGTATCAGTTAACCAATTTACAAAACAGGCTTATTACAACACTCTCCTCTTTCGTTTTTTGGTTCGATGAAAATATTGTGGAGTTGGAAGAATGGACGAATGGTACCAGAAATGCCAAATAAGAGAGCTTCAACGACATTAATCAGGTTAAACTTTGGCTACCAAACTAAACTTAGATATGAAAAAGAATTCAATAAGCATGCAATCTAACATCAATTATAAGTAGAATTATTTTTGTTTGTTAACAAGATTTATCAGATTTAAAACTTTAAGAATAATAATTTTACTAGTAATAAGCCCCAACAATTTCAAGGGATGCTTCTCCCTCATCAACTGCTTTATCTTGCTTGACCCGGATGTACTCTGAACAGGGCCGTTTCAATCTTTTCGGAGGCCCTGTTACTCTTGATTTTTTGTTTTCTTAGAGCTTTTGATTACACAATATAATGACATAAAATTATAAAATGATTGTTTTTAGAACCCTTCAAATCATATAATGAAATTGAAGTTAAAATTAATGACCAAAATATTTCAAAATCGCAATTAAATGCTCCGGGAGTAGAATTAAGTGATAACAAGTCACTAAAATATTTTAGAAATAATGTTTAGGTTGCCATTTAGGCTTTATCTAACTAATCCATCTAACATGTGGTTAATTGGTATTGATTTTGCACCAAACATTACTCGGATATGTGTTCGACATGTGATTTTAAAAGCTAAAGAGAGTAATAGAGAATGACATGAACAATAAATTTTTAACCAAACATTGGATTCTAACTTTCTAAGGCACATATTACAAAGTTGGGAGAAATATCCAAGGAGTAGAAATAGTCTAATATTTTTTTGAATTTTTTTCTAAAATCAAAGAAAGCAAGAAGACAGACAAACAATAAGCTAAAAGCCTACGACCTCAATTCAATTAGCCTCAAGGATACACATCATCATTAAGAATGATTTAAATAAAACATTAAGAATTGTCAAACTTAAATTCTGAAATAATAAACAAAAAGAGGCAAATTGAGAGAAGCACATGCACAATTGTAAAAAGCTTAATCTAACGGAGACCAATTTCAGAGAAATTATAATACAAATTAACGAATAATTTAGAAGTATCAAACCTTATATCGAAAGAAATCAAAGGAAGGGGACATTGGACGGAGCCGGGCAAGTCATAGTAGAGTGGAATCGTCGAATAATAGCATGAAACCCATAAGATCGAGAATCCAAAAGCCCAGATCTCTAAATACTTGAGATTTTTGTTTGATGAACGAAAGGGAAGAGGAAGACAAAGAGGAAATCCAAATTTCATACCAACAAGTCTTCTGATGTTCATTGTAAATGAATAAATTTTGGGGCCCGTGAGGAGTTGAATCGCCTCAAACAACATTTGGGAACAGAAAAAGTAAAAACAAGAGTTGAGAAGTGTGATCGTCTTCCATAGAAAGGCGTGAAGAATTAAAATCGGGGGCTAGATGCTACTGCATCGGTCTTTTGCAAGTAGGGAATAAAAAAAATTATATATATAAAATAGTTGGGCCAAAAGATGTATAATTGGGCTCCAAAATTTTGGAGACCCTGTTATATATCTCACATTTAACATGCTCAGGCACGGCCCTGACTCTGAATAATCATCATAGACCTATACAATCTATTATATAATTACTAAAGTAGAATACCAACTGCGTTACATGGCGCTCCGAAAATGAACCATATCCCTCTACTGCCACATGGCAGCACGACATTGAATTTGCCACGTGTCAAGCTCCCATTTTTTCGGTTGTTTTTTCAAAAATCTAATAAAATCAAAGAAAAACAAATCACTGCCTATATTAGCCGGATATGCATACAATATGAAAAAATTTTATATTCTAATCTTTCTAAAAATATACCAAATAAAAGCTTGGTGCTTCAAAAAAAAAAGATCGAGTTCTTCAATGTTAAAGGAAGTTATTACATTAATTTATGTACGGCTGCAGGATGCTAGGAGATCAATATGATTTAAGAAAGGAGTTATAATCAGAAGATATTGTAGGGCAAGATAGAATTTTCTACAAGAAATCATAATGGAATATTTTATAAAGCAAGAAATCCTTAGTTAAAACAAACAATTTTAATGATTTTGATATTGAATATATATCTCCGTGACCTTATCCGTGGAGCCTGAGATTGGAGCTGCTACAATTCACAAGGCGGTTTTCAGTGCTAAGAAGAATAAACCAACCATGAAAATGAAGATGTTGTAGTTGTAATTGGCATTGTAAATGTGCAGCTGATCACCCATCCTCTTTCAGCTGAGACTATGGAGTAGTTATGCTATGCTAATTAATGTGTATATATATATATATTATGTGTGCTCTTTTGAATAAATGGTGAGGACGATCTTCCTCTGTTTAAAACTGGCACATCCACTTCAATGCATTCCCCATACACAGCTGTTATTATATGGATCATAAGATTCTGTTTATTTAGATTAATTAGAACTCATCAAGAGATGTTGAATTTAGATTAACTGAATCCTTGAAGAGAAATATGCTCAACACTGATCAATTTCGGAATTGGTTTGGCACTAACCCTCCTTTAAAAAACATGTAAATATTTTAATAATTAAAATATAAGATTTAAAATTTATTATTTCAAATATAAAAAAAAAACAAAGTGAAAACTAGAGAATTAGAGATCTTAAAGTCACCTAATCATCCTCCCTCAATTTCTCAAAAATAGTCTGTTTTTAGTGAAAGGATAAAATATAGTCAACTATAAATTTGATTGGAGCATGAGATCCTGATAACTGATAAGTAGTCTTTTCTCAGGTTATCAACCTTTGTCTTCTTTCACGTTTTATACTAATAATGTTAAATTTATACTAACCTTACTCTTTAAGAATGCTCAACACTCATTAAATCTCAATATTTATAAAAAAAATTATTTTTGTAACATATATCTCGGGACAGGTTAAGAATCTTTATCTTGAAATATTGAATTAGGTTAATTTATTTAAGGTTATTTAAGATTTTATTTCGGTATAGAAAAATCATTAAAAAGGTAATGGATTCACAAAAGTTTATTTGATAAAAAAAAAACATATTGACATAATAATCTATTTACAAGATCTCTAAGGGATTATTTCTGTGTAAAATAATTAGATACATCATACATCTCTTTTTTGAAAATATTACATTCAGATCATAGGAAATCTTAGCTAATTATTGGTCATTATCCCTATTAACTATTAAGTGATTATATTTTTGATAAATGCTATCTTATTAATTATCTTATAATCTTTACCCTGAGATTTGTCTCTCTCACTAGGCCATAGATTAGGAGTTATGTAAGGAATACAAAACTCTTGAAGGATAGAAGACTAAGAGAGAAGAAAGGACGCACTCTCATCTTTAATATAATTCACCCTTTCTTCTCTTTTAGTGCTCTATCTAAGAGCAATTTTAATGGGGGCTTTAAGGGTGGGTCTTATAAAAGATTTTTGATAGAATTATTTGCTAAAAGCCCCTAAGTGATATGTTGCATTTTACTGAGGCTTTTAGAAGGGGTTTTTAGCTTTAGTTAAAATTATAATTATATCTATTTATTTATATTAAATTATCAATAAATTCTTTATTATATTAAACTATAATTGTACTCTTATTATATATTAAATTAAAAAATTAACATTTTTAAAAAAAATCATACATAAATTTTACAAAAAAATATTAAAGTCTATCAAATATATCCAAAATGGATATCTATAAATAGAGAAAAATGTAATTTGAATTATGGTATTTTTTTTAACCGTCCATTTAAAAAAAAAATCAATCTAAAAAACAAAATAGTGCGCACCAATCAGTTGGCCACGCGTGGCACTTCCTACAGCTTTTTTGTTTGAGACGCGTTTGGAGGGGGATCAAAATGGCACCGTTTTCGAGGGAATTTTAGGCAAAAAAGTTTAACCCATCAAACAGCCCTTAATTCATTTTGTATGGGACGGTCCCATCTTTTCCACTTTTTAAGGGACTTTGGTAGGGGCTTTTAGAGGAATTAAAATATTTTAATATAAAATATTCATGAGACCCATCTATGGGCCCTCCGTTAAAGGTGCCCTAATAAGAAACGTACGGGGTTTACTTTCTGCAAGGAGTTTAAATTAAAAGATATTGTAGGCTACGATAGAGTTTTCTGCAAGAAATTAAATTATTTTATGCCTAAATAAAAATTACCAGACATTTGATATAACATCCATGACTCAACCATGAAGTGAAATTAAGTATTGTAAATTGCAAGAATACTAAACAATCTACTATATATCTATTAAATTAGAACTTAATTACGCTATATGGCACTTCATCATTAAAACTGTCACATGACACTCTCTTATTAAAACTGTCACATGTCATTTTCTGGTTTTTTTCATTTAAAAAAAATCTAATTATAAATCAAAGATTATTATCATAAACCTATCACTCATTTCTTCCTAATTTAAATATAAATCAAGCACAAAGATTACAAGTTAATCACAAATATTACAAATCTAAAATTTTCTAATTATACCCAAATCCAAAATTTTCTAATTATATACAAATTCAAAATTTTCTAATCTACTATATATCTACTAAACTAGAACCTAATTACGCCACATGACACCCCTCATTAAAACCGCCACATGACACTTTCTCATTAAAACTGTCACATGTCATTTTCTATTTTTTTAAATAAATATAATTATAAATAAAAGATTATTATCCTAAAGGACCTAAACCTATCACTCATTTTTTTTTTCTAATTTAAATACAAATCAAGCACAAAGATTACAAGATAATCACAAAGATTATAAATCCAAAAATTCATAATTATATACAAATCCATTTTTTTGAATTATATACAAATTCAAAATTTTATAATCTACTATATATCTACTAAACTAGAACCTAATTACGCTACATGACACTCCCTCATTAAAATCGTCACATGACACTCCCTCATTAAACCGCCACATGTCATTTTTTGTTTTTTTTCTTCTATTTTTTAAATTAAATCTAATTATAAGTAAAAGATTATTATCATAAACCTAACACTCATTTTTTCCTAATTTAAATACAAATCAAACACAAATATTACAAGTTAATTACAAATCCAAAATTTCCTAATCTACTAAACTAGAACCTAAATACGACACATGGCACTCCCTCATTAAAACCGGCACGTAACACTCTCTCATTAAAATCGCCACATGTCATTTTCTGCTTTTTCATTTTTTCTTAAATTAATCTAATTATAAATCAAAGATTATTATCCTAAACCTATCACTCATTTTTTCGTAATTTAAATACAAATCAAGCACAAAGATTACAAATCCAAAATTTTCGAACTACATACAAATCCAAAATTTCCTAATTATATATAATTCCAAAATTTCATAATCTACTATATATCTACTAAACTAGAACCTAATTACGCCACATGGCACTCCTTCACTAAAACCGCCACATGACACTCCCTCATTAAAACCGTCACATGTCATTTTCTGCTTTTTTTCAATTTTTTAAAATAAATCTAATTATAAATAAAAAATTGTTATCCTAAACCTACTACTCATTTTATCCTAATCTAAATACAAATCAAGCACAAAGATTACAAGTTAATCACAAAGATTACAAATCCAAAATTTCCTAATTATATACAAATTCAAAATTTCATAATTATATACAAATTTAATATTTTCTAATTATATGGATGATTGAGATACGAATTTATGATTAGAAATTGATTTTAATATCAATATTATCTAGATCTATTTTTTAATACATAAATTGATTTTAATAATTATTAATATTTTTGATTCAATGTATATAACGTAAAAACCCGTGCGTGACACGGGAATTACACTAGTTGAACGATAAAAGTTGTTTCAAAAGGTTTGACAAATATTATAACATGTATATAATGGTAGACTGTAAATGCTAGATGTTGCCTTCCATATGTATAATTCCATGTACTTAGCTTATTTCTTCCTTGAACATCCTCTGCTCTCAAGCGGATGTTCCTGAAGAACTGATCCTCTTCATTTTGAAGATCAGCGAGAGAAACCTCAAATACTCTGTTCTTAGGTACTTCAGAAGCAATCTGTGTAGTATAAGGACAAAATTACAACAGTTTACTACACTGACAATTGGGAGTTTACTAATTCAACTATAACTAGTCAACCAATGGGAGTTTACTACACTGATAATTGAGCTTCCAAATTCCACAATGGATAACATAAATGAAAACTGCACAGTGATTAGAAATACATCTATAGTTCCCTGTACTATGTCATGCATTAGAAGAGAGGAGAATGGGCTGGGCTTTTTTTCATACCAATTGTTATCATTTCAGAGTTTAAATTAAATCTATGAATTTATTTTGAGCTTTCTCAGAGGCCCAATTCATATCTCCGATTTAATACAAATGAACTCGAAATATTCACAAATCTGATAATAATTGTCAGTCTGCTGATAACAATTGTCAGTAGAAAGATTTCTTTTAATCAGGAAGAAAGAATAGATAGAGGAAGGAATTGAACTGAATACTGTTTTATTCTTATTAAGAATTGAACGGCCTTTTATAGGCGATTACATAAACTGACCTAACCTTAATTTAGGACTCATTACAACCACTAATAGCACTAACATACTGCTGTAATATTTTCTCTAAACTAACAGCCCATAACTTCCTAAAATTCAGCAACTGATAAATCAAATTAGGAAATATCAAATAATTAAGGAAATATCTAACAAATCCTCCCTTAAACTGAAGTTTGCTAACATCAGTTTAATACTTTGATACTGCAAAGACCAAGTAGCTTCCTGAGCTTTATGAAAGACTCATTCTTGAGTGGTTTGGTGAATATATCAGCCACTTGTTCTTCACTTCGACAAAAGATGAGATCAATTATTCCATCCTTGTTAAGATCCCTCAAGAAGTAAACTCTCACATCAATATGCTTACTTCTACCATGCATAACTGGATTCTTTGACAACTTGATTGCTGAATTGTTGTCACAATAGATTTCAGTTGATTCTGGCTGCTTGAAATTCAACTCTTCAAGAACTTTCCTCAGCCACATGGCCTGACAAGCACCAGTTGTTGCTGCAACAAACTCTGCTTCCGTGCTTGACAAAGTGACAATAGGTTGCTTCTTTGACATCCAAGAAATAGCAGCTGTACCAAGCATAAACACATACCCGAAAGTGCTTTTCCTGTCATCTTGATCTCCTGCATAATCACTGTCAGTAAATCCCAACAAAGTTGTCAGGTCACCTTTCTTGTAGTTCAAGCCAAAATCCTTGGTTCCTTGTAAGTACCGAAGAATTCTCTTAGCAGCCAGCAAATGCATTTCAGTAGGATTCTCCATGTATCTACTAATCAAGCTGACAGCATACATAATATCCGGTCTTGTGGCAGTCAAATACATCAAACTTCCCACAATTTGCTTGTAGAGTGTGATGTCCACCTTCTTCCCTTCATGATCTTTGTGTAGCTTGAAACCACACTCAGCTGGAGTATTAACAGGATTGCAATCCTGCATCTGAAACCTTTTCAGAATATCTCCAACATACTTCTTTTGGGACATAAAAATTCCATCACCTGATTGTACTACTTCTATGCCAAGAAAGTAGTGCATCATACCAAGATCTGACATTTCAAACTCAATTATCATAGACCTCTTGAACTCCTTAAACAACACAATTTCCAGTAAATAGCAAATTATCAACATACAAGCAGACAATGAGCATTTTCCCCTTATCTCCACTCTTAACAAAGAGTGTATGCTCATAAGGACACTTTATGAAACCTTCTTTCAAGAAATAGCCTTCAATGCGACTATACCATGCCCTTGGAGCTTGCTTTAGCCCATAAAGAGCTTTCTTCAACCTGTAAACTTTATGCTCATTTTCAGATTTAACATAACCATGTGGTTGATCAACAAATACCTGTTCATCCAGGTTTCCATGTAAGAAAGCTGATTTGTCATCAAGCTGGAAAATTGGCCAAGAATTCTGAGCAGCCAATGCAACCACCAATCTAATTGTGTCATGCCTTGCCACCGGGGAAAATACTTCTGTATAGTCAACCCCATACTCTTGCTTGTATCCCTTTGCTACCAAGCGAGCTTTGTACTTGTCAACTTCTCCATTCTCTTTCAACTTTGTCTTGAAGACCCACTTCACACCAATGGTCTTGTGACCTTCTGGTAGATTGCACAACTCCCATGTGTCATTTCTTTCAATAGCATCAATCTCAGCATCCATGGCCTTTTGCCATTTTTCTTCTTTGACAGCACTTTCAAAACTTGTAGGTTCACAATCAGCAAACAAAGCAAAATAAGTAGTCTCATCATTTAATCCAGTTACCTCATAATCTCCCATCCAATTCGGCCTTCTTCTGACACGCCGAATAAATTGAGTTTCTACTGAATTAGGCTGGGCAATTGTCGGACTGACATGTGCTGTTATCGGACTGTCATTTGCTGTTGTCGGACTGACATTTGCTTCTGTCGGACTGACATTTGCTTCTGGCTGGCTGACATTTTCTTCTGGCTGGCTGACATTTGCTGAACTTTCAGCGTCACTGTCATAAACGACTTGGGTAGGCTGCTGCCTATTCCAATCCCAAGTGTTTTCTTCGTCAAAGGTCACATCTCTGTTGGTCACAATCTTCTTTGTGAGTGGATTGTATAACTTGTATGCCTTTGATATCTCACTTACTCCAAGAAAGACACACTTCTCACCCTTGTCATCAAGCTTCTTCCTCTTGACATCAGGAACATGAGCATATACAATACAGTCAAAAATCCGAAAGTGATCTACTGCTGGTTTTCTACCACTCCAGGCTTCTTCTGGTGTCATATTCTGAACAGCAAAGGTTGGGCTTCTATTCAGAACATACACACTCCAATTTATCGCTTCCAGCCAGAAATTCTTTGGGACTTTGCCTCTTGTCAACAAGCTTCTCACCATGTTGAGGATTGTTCTGTTCTTCCTCTCAGAAACACCATTTTGCTGCGGTGTATATGCAGCTGTAAGCTCTCTTCGAATCTCTTTCTCTTCACAAAATGCTTCAAACTCCTTTGAGCAGTACTCACCATCCCGATCTGTTCTAAGTGTTTTGATGGATTTTTCTGCTTCATTTTCCACCAGAGCTTTGAAGCTTTTGAAAGCAGTAAATGCTTCTGATTTTTCCTGTAAGAAATGAACCCACGTTTTTCTGGAAAAATCATCGGTAAAAGTAATTACATATCTTTTACCTCCATTAGAAGATGGCTTTATGGGGCCACAAATATCAGAATGTACCAGCTCCAGAACTTTACTTGCTCTCCATGATTTCCCCTTGGGAAATTGAGTCCGATGTTGTTTGCTAACAACACAGTCTTCACACACCTGAGTAGGAGATGTGATTTCTGAAAGACCTGTTACCATAGTCTTTTGCTGAAGAGTCTTCAACCCTCCAAAATTCAGATGCCCATATCTAAAGTGCCATAACCACGATGACTCACTTACTTCAGCCATCAGACTAGATTGAATGCTTTCAATCTTTAAAGAGAACAACCTGTTTGAACTCATTGGAATAAGAGCAATAGCTCCTCTAACAGGATCATAAATTTCACAAGCATTTGACTTAATTGTGATAATATAACCATTTTCTTGCAATTGGCCAGCACTCAGTAAATTAGTCTTCAAATCAGGCACATACAGGATTTCTGAAATTTTCTCCACAAAGTCATTCTTGGCTTTTATCCTAATATCTCATTTCCCCATCACTTTCACAAAAGATTCATCTCCAAATCTTACAGTAGAATGATAATCTTCATCTAAATAAGAGAAAGAAGACTTACTTCCACTCATGTGGTTACTGCAGCCTGTATCCACAAACCAAACACCTGCTTCAGACTTCTTTCCATCTTGGATTGTCATCAGCAGAGTTTATGAGTCCTTTGTTTCAGCAAACTTCGAGTTCTCCTCCTTCTCCTTGTGCAGTTTGGTGTAGCATTCAGATGCATAATGGCCAAACTTATGACACCTATAACATTCGACTTTAGACTTGTCGAAATCTCGGCATCTGCCGCCTTTGCCCTGACTGCTGTCATTATTGAACCTGAAGTTGTCATCATTTGACCTGAAATTCCTGCTGGAATCATGATCTCTGTTTCCTCTATCCACTCGATTTCCTCTTCCTCTACCACGACCCCTTCCTCTTCCTCTTCCTCTGAAGTTGTTGGACTGAGTGTTGGTAGATGCCTTCAAAGCGTGCTCCTCTGTTGTAGAGCTCCTATTCACCTTTTGTTCATGCACCAGTAGAGAATTTTGCAATTCATCAAGAGAGAGCTCATCAATGTTTTTCGATTCTTCGATCAAACAAACAATATAGTTGAAGTTCTGCGTCATGCTCCGCAAAATCTTCTCTACTATGATGACATCAGTCATCTTCTCACCATAATTTCTCATCTTGTTGCAGATCTCCATCGTTCGCCCGAACTAACTGGTGACAGGCTCCTTATCCTTCATCCTCAGCGACTCAAAATCGTCTCTCAAAGCTTGAAGTTGTGCACGCTTCACTCTGTTGGAGCCTTCATACTTCTTTTTCATAGAGTCTCATATATCCTTGGAAGTATCTTTACAAATAATAGTTTCCAGGATGAAACGATCTGTGGCTTGGAAGAGGTAGTTCTTCGCCTTGAAATCCTTCAATCTTCTACTCTCCAGATCTGTTTTCTGATCATCTGTCAGAACTGCGTTTGCCGCCGGTTCTTGCACTCCACCATTAACAACGCTCCAATTCTCCTTAGAGCGAAGAAAATTTTCCATCAACATACTCCAATGATCGTAGTGACCATCAAAGCGTGGAATAGAGACTTGCACGTAATTGGATTCGTCAGCCATTGGATGAGAATAACTGTAATCTGGTTTTGTGAATCTCTCACGTGTTTACGCTCAGGATCTGAGAAAAAATAGGAACGTTGCTCTGATACCACTGATAACAATTGTCAGTCTGCTGATAACAATTGTCAGTAGAAAGATTTCTTTTAATCAGGAAGAAAGAATAGACAGAAGAAGGAATTGAGCTGAATGCTGCTTTATTCTTATTAAGAATTGAACAGCCTTTTATAGGCGATTATATAAACTGACCTAACCTTAATTTAGGACTCATTACAACCACTTACATCACTAATATATTGATGCAATATTTTCTCTAAATAAACAGCACATAACTTTTTAAAATTCATCATAAATCAAATTAGTAAATATCAAATAATTAAAGGAAATATCTAACAAAATCACAATCGGAAGAAGATTATCTGGCCTGCTATTGGCCGCAGTGAATGAGTGAGTGTATTCTGCGTGTTAGGTGCTTGTGAAAATGCCAAAGTGAGCTCTGTGATTCACATTGACCGTCGGAGCTCTGCTTTCCTAAGTGGATATGGTGTAACTTCGAGCTGCCAAAAAAAGGTCCAGACATGGGTGATTGTAGCGTCATTGTGAATTTGTGATTGTAGATTCGAGCGGCTAATTCAGTGATGCAGTTGCAGAAGATGAGAAATGTCCATCGTCTTGTCAGATCACTGGGTTTCTCTTCTCTAAGCGCTCAAAATTCCTCGTTGACTCCAGATTGCCAATCAATATATGCCTACATCTCAAACCCGACTTCGGACCCTCTATCTACGGCTCTTCGATACTATATCAATTGCGGCTCCCCGTGTCACGGTCTGAAGATCCATACCCATATTCTGAAAACTGGTTTTCACCCCAACACCAACATCACCATCAAGCTCCTACTAATCCATCTCAAGTGTGGATATCTAGATTATGCCCGACAAGTGTTCGAAGAAATGTCTCAACCAACTCGCTCTGCTTACAACTATTTGATGGATGGCTATGTAAAACACGGCCGTTTTCAAGAAATTTTTGATTTGGTTAGAGGCATGAGTGATTGCCATGAAAAGCCTGACGGGTTCACTTACGCACTGATTTTGAAGGCATGGATTTCTGGGAGCAAATCTCCGTTCCTAAGATATGATTTTGGAAGGCAGGTGCATGCCCAGATGGTGAAGTATGATCTCAAAAACGACGTCATTTTGTTTGGTAGCTTGCTTGATGCTTATGTCAAATGCCTGAGACATGATTATGCAAGGATGTTGTTTGACACTATGTCCATAAACAATGTCATGTGCTCCACCTCGCTGATTGCTGGCTACATGAACAGAGGCTGTATTCAAGACGCCGAACACATCTTTGACAAGACGGTTGACAAAGATGTTGTGGTCTTCAATGCAATGATTGAAGGCTACAGCAAATCAATTGAAACTGCAAACAAGTCTGTTGAGATGTACATTGACATGAAAAGGTTGGATTTTCATCCTACTGTTTCAACCTTCGCTAGTCTAATCGGAGCTTGCTCTCTACTGACTGCAGTTGAGATTGCCCAGCAAGTTCAGTGTCACCTTATGAAGATGGAGTTTCTCATAGACATCAAAATCGCAAGTGCTCTTATAGACATGTACTCAAAGTGTGGAAAAGTCGAATACGCCCATAAAATCTTCGATCAAATGCCCGAGAGAAACGTGTTCTCCTGGACCTCCATGATTGATGGATATGGCAAGAACGGGAAGCCCTACGAAGCTCTCGAACTGTTTCGTACGATGCAAAGCGGGTATACAACACCGAACCACATCACGTTTCTCAGCGTTCTTTCGGCTTGTGCACACAATGGGTTGCTTGATGAAGGCAAGGAGATTTTCAGAGCCATGGAAAAGGGTTACCCGCTGAAGCCCAAGATGGAGCACTACGCTTGTATGGTTGATCTCTTAGGCAGATTTGGAAGCGTAGATCAGGCATGGGGTTTCGTTAAGGGGATGCCTGAGAAGCCGAGTTCAGATGTTTGGGCTGCTCTGCTTAGCTCGTGTAGGTTGCACGGTGAGGTTGAGATTGCCAACGTGGCTGCTAAGGAGCTCTTCAAACTCGGTGCTGATGGGAGGCCTGGGGCGTACGTGTCGTTGTCTAATACGTTGGCTGCTGCTGGAGAATGGGGCGGCGTGGTTCGAGTTAGGGAGTCTATGAAGCTGAGGAGGATAACAAAGGATACTGGCTTCGCTTGGGTGGGGAACGACGGAAATCTTGAGAAGTTTCATGTTGGGGGGTGATAATGCAAACCAAAGGGTAAGATGGGAGCATCAGTAATGGCGTTTCTAAAGTATATGTGATTGAGGTTAGAAATTGGAATGTTGAATCACAAAAGTTTCAGTCGTTTGTTTAGGCCGTGTTTGGTATCACAAAAGTGGTAGATGTTAGATTATTAAGGCTTTGGTGGATTAGCCACGTGTCAGTGAGAAGCAGCTTGTTGCTTTCTCTCTCTGTTATAAGCACTACTTTCCCAATCTGTAAACAATTAATTCAGAGAAGAAAAATAACAAACTCTCCCACCTCTCTCCTTTCTCTGGTTTTTCTTCTTCTCCACGATTGCTTGTCATTCATGACAGCAATGAGTTTTCTTCTTTCGCAATAATTCTTCATGGTATCAGAGCTTCAGCTTTGAGATCTGCAATCTTCACAATTACAATTTCGATTCTACGTTTCTGGATTTCTCAGAAACGAAAAACCTAGAAAATGGAAAATGATGCTGCGATTACAGATAACAACGATCCGTTGTACCTCCATTCCAGTGATCATCCAGGCTTGTCCTTGGTCACAGAAGTTTTCGATGGAACAAACAACTTTGGTGAATGGAAGATCTCAATGGAGATCGCACTCTCCACGAAAAACAAGAGATGTTTTATCACATGTTCTTTGTCTAAGCCTTCAGCTACAGATCCGAAGTATTCTCGCTGGGAACGTTGCAATGATATGGTGCGCGCTTGGTTACAGAATGGACTTAGCAAGGAAATCAAGCGAAGTGTGATTTATATCGAGACAGTTCAGGGAATTTGGGAAGATCTTTGCACTCGATTTGGTCAAATCAGTGGAGCACAGCTCTATGCAATGAAGAAAGAACTTGGAGGTATGACTCAAGGATCTGATTCTATTTCCGGTTAATACACAAAGATGAGAACACTGTGGGATGAATTAAGCAGTGTGAGATGCTTGCCTAGTTGTACTTGTGTTGTACTCAAGGAGTATATCTGATTGGATGATGATGAGAGACTGGTACATTTCTTAATGGGGTTGAATGATGTGTATACATCAATTAGAGGAGCAATTTTGATGATGAAGCCTCTGTCGAGTGTGGCACATGGCTATGCCTTACTTTTGCAAGAAGAAAAGCAAAGAGAAACTAAGAATTGCTCACAGTTAACTCAAGATTCTGTTTCAATGAATGTGACATCCAACAAGGGAACTTCTGTTGGAAATAGTGACAAGAGGAACCTTTTCTGTACAAATTGTAAGAAGACTAATCACATGGTTGATAAGTGCTTCTTCATTCAGGGTTTTCCTCCTCAGTATAGGGACAAAAACAAGAAGGCGGGGGCAGAGAAATCTAGAACAGAAAAGAAAGTTGTGCAGGATCACAGATTTACAGGCTCAGCCTTATCAGAGTTGTCAGCAGACCAAATCAACAAGCTCCTAAGCTTAGCTAATATGACTACAAACAAGCAAAAAGAGAAAGAGGAAGATGACTTTGCAGGATTTGTAGGTACCTCCTTTCTCTCGCATATTTTTAACAAAGTTTATTGGATATTGGATAGTGGAGCTAGTTGTCATATGTGTTGTGACATTGAATTATTCGAAGAGCAGCATAAACTGAGTAGACCTTTTGTGATCACACTACCTACTGGTGAGAAGACAACAGTGGGGACAGTGGGATTGTAACATCTCAGGCCAAGCTACCCCAGCCACCAAGCCGCCCAGCCACCCAACGGTGTCGGCGCCGGTACTGGTGCCGCCTGGTTGTCCAATGGCATGCAACCCATACACCCAACCCTTCCCTCATTTAAATGAGTAGGTTGTTGCCCACGGGGATCGAACCCGGGACCTTTAGATACAAGGGCAATGCCTTACCACTTGTATCACCAATTGCGCTGCAGCACAATTGGTGATACAAGTGGTAAGGCATTGCCCTTGTATCTAAAGGTCCCGGGTTTGATCCCCGTGGGCAACAACCTACTCATTTAAATGGGGGAAGGGTTGGGTGTGTGGGCTGCATGCCCTTGGACAACCAGGCGGCACCAGTACCGGCGCCGGCACCGTTGGGTGGCTGGGCGGCTTGGTGGCTGGGGTAGCTTGGCCTGAGATGTTACAAAAAAGTACACTTTGAATGAGAGGGGCTCCGACCTTATTGGGCCAGCCATTTCTCTATCCATGGGCCGCAGCCCATGTACCCCAACCAAATCCCCATGGCTGGGAGGTTGTTCGTGAGTCTCGAACTCGAGACCTCACGCTTTGACAAGAAGCCTTGCGCTCTCTTGCCACCAATTGTGTTGCAGCTCAATTGGTGGCAAGAGAGCGCAAGGCTTCTTGTCAAAGCGTGAGGTCTCGAGTTCGAGACTCACGAACAACCTCTCAGCCATGGGGATTTGGTTGGGGTACATGGGCTGCGGCCCATGGATAGAGAAATGGCTGGCCCAATAAGGTCGGAGCCCCTCTCATTCAAAGTGTACTTTTTTGTAATACCTCAGCCACTTGGGCCGGCTCATCACAGGGCTGCAGCCCATATACCCCAACCCATCCTTGGTAGCTCCACCTAATTAATATGCAGCCATCTCCAAGAGGTTGTTGGTGAGTCTCGAGTTCGAGACTCACCAACAACCTCTTGGAGATGGCTGCATATTAATTAGGTGGAGCTACCAAGGATGGGTTGGGTGTATGGGCTGCAGCCCTGTGATGGGCTGTCCCAAGTGGCTGAGGTATTACAGGGATCTGTTAGAGTTTTGCCTGAATTGACTCTGAGAGATGTGTTGTTTGTGTCAATGTTTCAATGCAATATGTTGTCAGTGGGCAAGTTGATCAGAGATGTGAGTTGCAAAGTTTTGTTCACTGCTTCAAGATGTCTCTTGCAAGCTCCTTTTATGAGGACTCCTTTGGTGATTGGTAGGATGCACAAGGACCTCTACATTTTGGAGTCATAGAGGAACAACACAAGACAGAAAAGTGGAGTTGCATCTTCAGTTTCTGGTCTTCAAGATCCAGTTGTTTGGCACTCTCACCTAGGACATTTATCATTTTCGAAGTTGCAAACATTGCATTTGATCACCTCTGGTGAATGTAATAAACCTTGCACAGTTTGTGCTAAGGCTAGACAAACCAGATTGTCATTTCCGTTAAGTAGCATCACTACTAAGGCTCCTTTTGAGCTAGTTCACATAGATGTTTGGGGACCATACCATACACCTACTTATAATGATTACAAATATTTTCTTACCATTATGGATGATTTCACTCGATCTACATGTGTAATATCCCACATTTTGTACGAGTAAATTTTGAATTTTCTTAAGCCCATATTGCGAGTCAGGTTTATTTCAGGGAAAGATGAACATGTAACATCCCAGGCCAAGCTACCCCAGCCACCAAGCCACCCAACGGTGCCGGCGCCGGTACTGGTGCCGCCTGGTTGTCCAAGGGCATGCAGCACAATTGGTGATACAAGTGGTAAGGCATTGCCCTTGTATCTAAAGGTCCCAGGTTCGATCCCCGTGGGCAACAACCTACCCATTTAAATGGGGGAAGGGTTGGGTGTGTGGGCTGCATGCCCTTGGACAACCAGGCAGCACCAGTACCGGCACCGACACCGTTTGGTGGCTGGGGTAGCTTGGCCTGAGATGTTACAAAAAAGTACACTTTATGTTAGTGCCTGACCTTGCCGACAACGGGCCTGACAGACACCCTGGCACTGCCATCCTTAACAGGTTTGCAAGCCGTGTACCCCAACCCTTCCCCCTAACACGGGTAGGTTGTTGGTGAGAGTCGAACACGCGACCTCTCCACCCTTTATCAAGCGCCTAAGCACCTTGATACCAATTGCGCTACAGTAAATTGGTAACAAGTGGGCGTTAAGCCGCTTGTTAAAGCGTGGGGTCTCGAGTTCGAGCCTTGCGAACAACCTCCCAGCCATGGGAATTTGGTTGGGGTACATGGGCTGCGGCCCATGGATAGAGAAATGGCTGGCCCGATAAGGTCGGAGCCCCTCTCATTCAAAGTGTACTTTTTTGTAACATCCCAGGCCAAGCTACCCCAGTCACCAAGCCACCCAACGGTGCCGGCGCCGGTACTGGTGCCGCCTGGTTGTCCAAGGGCATGCAGCCCACACACCCAACCCTTCCCCCATTTAAATGGGTAGGTTGTTTCCCACGGGGATCGAACCCGTGACCTTTAGATACAAGAGCAATGCCTTATCACTTGTATCACCAATTGCGCTGCAGCACAATTGGTGATACAAGTGATAAGGCATTGCCCTTGTATCTAAAGGTTCGAGGTTCGATCTTCGTGGGCAACAACCTACTCATTTAAATGGGGGAAGGGTTGGGTGTGTGGGTTGCATGCCCTTGGACAACCAGGCGACACCAGTACCGGCGCCGGCACCGTTGGGTGGCTTGGTGGCTGGGGTAGCTTGGCCTGGGATGTTACAGAACATTCTGTGTAATGTTTAATCTCTGTAATATTTTTCTGAGCAATATAAAATACAGTTAAGATATTTACGGGCTAAAGGATCGTTCGTGTACGAATATATTTAATCGGAGTTAAAAACATTTTACCACTTAAGGTAAAAAACGACAAAGGACGGAGGGGAATGCACCTGGCCTTGACCGCACCCCGCGGTGAAGGGTGTGCCGCACCCCGCGGTGGCCTGCGTCACTCGACAGTTGTAGTGCAACTTGGCGAGGCTAGTTGTAGCTGTGGTGTGTCATCCAGCCTACTCCCTCTAGCTTGTACACGTCCTAGTATATGTGTCTTGCTGATGGAAGGCTTGGGAGAGCTTTAAATAAAGGAGGAGAGGCGGAGGAGGAGCCAGAAGACAGCTCCCTCACCATCTTCTTCCTCCCAAAAACCTCCATTTCTTGCTGAAGTTCGAGCTTTGTTTTGTGTGTGATTCGAACACCTTTTCGATCAGTAGAAGGGTGGTTCTTAGAGGTGGTATAAGGCTTAAGAAGGTGGGAAGACAAACCAAGAACAAATCGAAGTCGAATTGATCGGTTTGGGTAAGTAATTCTTCCCGAAAACTTGCTGAACTTTGCTTCTGTCATAGCGCCGCACCCCGCGGTCAGGCGCTACCGCACCCAGCAGCCAAGCACCGCACCCCGCGGTGACTGACCACCACACCCCGCGGCAAGCATGGGTTCGTGGTGTGTGTGTGTGTCTTGGGTGTTGGTTCTTGGGCGAAGCTTGGACCCTTCGATTCTTATTCTTTTAGATTCATATATGTAGATATTGAATCTAACTTAGGGTCTCGTTATGGGTCATTTCTTAGGGATTGGTTATCCAGGATCTGTCCCAGTTTCGGACCCAGGAAACCGTCGTCTCTAAAGCTTGTTCAAGCTTTCGTCTGATCTAAGGCAAGTGGCGGTTCGCTCTTGCTCATCATTCCATATTTCCATTAATTATCAATGGTTTGATTGTTAATTCATTTGGAATGATTTATTGTTTTGTTGGGAACAGTTTTGATAAATGATATGAATTAAAATATGATATTATAATAGGTTGTATATCTGCTAGAACAACGCTATTATAGATATATATTTATGATATTAGCCTAGAGGGCTTTGATATGATTATTACTGTGTTGAACTATTTAGTTAGCACGAGTATTCGTAGGAGCGATGGACTATTCGAGATCCAGTCGTTTCTTGATAATGATTAATGGTGCAAAGGGTGATAAACCCAAAAACCATTTGGTGGGTCATGACCGATCTCTATACTCGGGTATAGAGATGGTGGCACTTAACTGATGCTACAAATCTTGGGATTTGTCCCATTCAGGAGTATGTCCCTCATGGCGAAACATATGTCCTATATGTCCCTCATGGCGAAACATATATTCAATATATGTCCCTCATGACGATACATATATTTAAAAGCCTATAACATGATGCGCATTTTGGAATTAAATAAGATAAGTGCCGTCGTAGCACATGATTAATATACCTTGGGCGAGTAGTGCAGTTAAGTGTAGTGCAGCTAGGAAAGCTCGTATTGACTTTGATCAGAGTACCGTTCTCTTTCCAATCTGGATTCGCGTTAAGCGGTGAGGTTGATCGTGAACCGAAACATCAAGTCATTTTTGAACGCTTGTATGAAATCATTAATGTTCCCCAACATTTGTCATGCTTTCCGATAAGACTCAATTCATTGGAGTCTTCTTTTGGGTTGATTGCTATGAGACTTGGTCTTTCAGAATCTTCTCTTGATCATGCCTCTTCATATATTCCAGTAGGAGTATGATGGTTGACTATCGTCATCGGTTATTATTCGAGAAGCGATGAGTCTAACCTAATATGACTGCTTCGAACCACTCTGCTTTATACCCTTGCATAGTCTTTCATTAGACTAACCAACCGTAGTTGTTCTTTGCATGGTTGGCTGGTGTCATCCGTTCGATTCGGCACATCATATATGAATCCGAGAAACAAAGGCTAGAACGACTATAAAGGCAAACGGTGTTTTAATGGTTTATTAGGCTACGATCCTTGGCGGGTGATCATTACGATCAAGACCCTTGTTTTTATACTTTGCAAAGACTTCCGCTAAGTACTCTGTTTTGTCCTATGGGGATTGGGATGTAATCCCCAGACCTATGTTTTAATTAAAGGTTTTGATGTTTATATCTTAACCGTTGTTTATGAATTGTGTTTAAACCGGTAAAGCCTGGGGTGGCTTCGGTGTGGAAACTGAGGTCACTGGCGGTAATACATTTCCAAATGGGTTAAAATTTGGGGGTGTTACAACATGGGTGCATCTTCTGTCTGCTAAGAGCAATGCATTTGATATGTTTAAAAGTTTTGTTGCCATGGTTTCTACACAGTTTGGGAGAAAGATTAAGGTTGTCAGAAGTGATAATGCCTTGAAGTTAGGGGTCAGCAAGGAAACATCATCTTTTCTGGCTTCTCAGGGCATTGTTCACCAAACATCTTGTGTAGCCACACCCCAACAGAATGGTGTGGTCGAGAGGAAACATAGGCATCTCTTGGAAATTGCAAGAGCTTTGATGTTTCACTCTCAGTTGCCTAAGAAATTTTGGGGAGAAAGCATTTTAACAGCTGCTTATATTGTTAACAGAATACCCTCCAGATTGTTGCATAACAGGACACCTTATGAGGCTTTGTATCACACATCTCCAGATTATTTACATCTCAGAACCTTTGGTTGCCTCTGTTTTGTCTCTACTCTGAAGCAAGGGAGAGATAAATTCTAGGCCAGAGCTGTGCCCTGTGTGTTTTTGGGCTATCCCTTTGGCAAAAAGGCTTACAAGGTCTATAACCTTGAGACACATCAGGTACTGTTGTCCAGGGATGTAATTTTTCATGAGCAGTTTTTTCCCTATCATGACTCATCTCTTTCTCCTGTGCACATCCCTGCTACATATCCTACAAATCCTTTACCTGATGATTCTCAACCTTTACCTAGCTCTTCTAATTCCCCGGTTGAGCCTCTTAGAAGGTCCACTCGATCTCATGTGTAGCCTTCCTATTTGGCAGACTATGTGTGCAACATAGTCCAAGATGATCAGTGTTGTTGTTGTCATACTCTTACTTCCACCATTTCTTTTCCTTACTCCATTTTTACTTCTTCTACCAGACCTGAATATGAGCCTTTTTCCTATGACCAAGCCTGTCAATTTTCTGTCTGGCAAACGGCTATGGAAGCAGAATTCAAGGCTCTAGACTTGAATCATACTTGGGATGTTGTTTCTCTTCCAAGGTAAGAAGGTCATAGGATGTAAGTGGATTTATAAGGTCAAGCGAAAGGCTGATGGTTCAATAGAGAGATATAAGGCTTGGCTTGTGGTCAGGGGCTTCACACAGCAAGAGGGGATGGACTATAATGAAACCTTTTCCCCAGTCATTAAAATGACTACAGTTAGAACACTTATTACAGTGGCTTTGAATAACAAATGGCAAGTATTTCAGCTAGATGTAAATAATGCATTTTTGCATGGGGATCTTGATGAAGTGGTTTACATGAAATTGCCACCAAGGCTGCAAGTAGATGATCCAGAAAAAGTCTGTTTACTCAAGAAATCCTTGTATGGATTAAAGCAGACATCTAGACATTGGTATGCTAAATTGTCTACTGCATTAAAGATAAGAGGTTATCTACAATCTCTTAATGATTACTCTTTATTTTATAAGAGGCTGGAGAACACTACAGTATATGTAGTTGTGTATGTAGATGACATCCTGCTTACAGGGGGAGACTTGACAGAGATTGAGCAGTTAAAGGCCTTCCTTGATGCTGAATTTAAGATCAAGGATTTGGGACACTTGCATTTGTTTTTGGGTATTGAATTCATTCCTGTTCTGCAAGGTCTGTTGATGAGCCAGCATAGATTTATCACAGAGTTGCTCCATGATTTTCCTCTTCCTGATTCACACAATGTAGTTAGCCCTCTTGATACTCGTCTCAGATTGTTGCCTAGTGCATGAGATCTTCTTCAGGACCCATTGCAATATCGCAGGCTCATAGGGAAGCTGAACTTCCTTGTTAACACTAGACCAGATTTAGCTTATGTTGTGCAGTTCCTGAGTCAATTTAATCAGTCCCCTAGGCAGCCTCATTTGGACGCAGCGCTTCATGTCCTTTCTTATGTGAGGGGCACACAACATAAGGCTCTCTTGCTCAACAACTCCCCAGACACGCACTTGGTTGCTTACTGTGATGCAGATTGGGCCACATGTCCATATAGTCGCCGTTCAGTGAGTGGCTATTTTGTGTTTTTTGGTTGTTCTTTACTTTCCTGGAAGTCTAAAAAACAACAGAGTGTGTCCTTATCATTTGCTGAAGCCGAATATCGCTCTCTGAGGAGAGTTTGTGCAGAGCTGGCTTGGATGAGTCGCCTTCTAGCTGAATTGGAAGTTGACAATGTGACACCCATTCCAGTGAAGTGTGACAATCAAGCGGCAGTCTACATTGCTCGCAATCCAGTCTTCCATGAGAGGACCAAACACATCGAGTTGGATTGTCATTATGCCCGGAAGAAGTTGTTAGAAGGGTTGATCTCATTGTCTCGTGTCTCCACCCATGCTCAGCTCGCAGACTTCTTGACCAAGTCCTTGCCAGGGGTCCAATTGCAGTCTCTCTTCTCCAAGATGGGCATGGTTGATCGGGCTTCATCTTGAGAGGGGGTGTTAGATTAAAGGCTTTGGTGGATTAGCCACGTGTTAGTGAGAAGCAGCTTGTTGCTTTCTCTCTCTGTTATAAGCACTACTTTCCCAATCTGTAAACAATTAATTCAGAGAAGAAAAATAACAAACTCTCCCGCCTCTCTCCTTTCTCTGGTTTTTCTTCTTCTCCACGATTGCTTATCATTCATGGCAGCAATGAGTTTTCTTCTTCTGCAATAATTCTTCAGTAGAGGCGGAGCTAGTCTGTTTTGATAAGAGCGTTTTCTTTTGATAGGCTTTAGGAAACATTAATTTATATAAGGTTAACGAATTAGAGTTGTTCGGTAAATTCAAGCTCTAAAGCCGAAGCTTATGATAGCTTGATAGCTGAAACGAATGGAATATTTGAAGCTGATTTATTAGACTAGCTTATTTTTTACACATAAGCTGTTGTAAGCTATATAAGCTTGTAAATAAGATATTTGTAAGCTACATAAGCTTGTAAATAAGTGTTTATTTTTGCACATAAGTTGTTGTAAGCTACATAAGCTTGCAAATAAGTGTCTATTTTTGCACATAAGCGGTTGTAAGCTACACAAGCTTGCAAAGAAGTGTTTACTTCAGTGAACTTATGCACTCGCTCGTATATGCACGTTTACCGGTCTATCGACCCATAGAAATTCACGTGGATAAAGAGTTTTTGGTTCTTTTAACTAATTTTGCCAAGACATCTTAAACATTGTTATGGTCACAAAGTGGGGTTAGTGGGTACCATAATTACCTCTTTATGGGCTCAAACACAAGCACAAAGTTGATGAGAGCAAGTGCATCACCAATCACAATATCTACTTCCTATTTTGCAAACAAGCTTTAATTTGTCGGCGCGACGAGGACGACCCCTCTCAACAACCCATCTACTCACACTTCAATCAAAAATCAAAATCAAACACTAAAAGCAAGTAGTCGTGATAAATGGCGAATCTATATGGAATTTTGGGGCAATCAGATCTACCGACACTTGGGTTTTTGTATTTAATTTTTGGTTTAGGAAATTTTGGGTTCAAATGAAGATTTATTGGTGAGATATGTGTATTTTTTTGGTAGAAACCTATGTGGAAAGTATTGTAAAGGGGGGTTTTGAAGTTTGCATGCATTTGAGTGACAGAATCATCTCTGTTTCTCTCAACTCGGCCATGTGGTAGGACCCACCTTCTCGTCAGACCTATTTATTCCTGTTCATGTCAGCGTTACTTGCTGCCTCTTTTGTTACTACTGTTTTCTGAAAATATCAACACCCTTGATATTTTTGATGCAATGTAGGTAATGTAACAATTCATCCATCCTCCTACCATCAAAAAAAAAAAAAAAACAATTCATCCTCCTACAATGATTTTATAATGTCCAGATTTTGGAATAATTGTAAGCAATAATATTTATTTTGTTTTCCTAGATTTATAATTTAAGGATGTAAACATGCAAAATTGCAAATGGCTTCTCTATCCTAAAACTATAAATATTTTTGTTTAGAAATAATAATTGGAAGTATATTACAAAGAAGTAATGTCCGTTCATTGCCAAGGTTCGAGATTGGTCACTGCCCTTTTTGACTTGTCGGTGCACCAAAATTAATAGGATTAAAATGGAATTTTAAACCAATATCCTGCTTAAATAATTAATTAGTAGTATACTCCCTTCTATTACAACAACAAAAAAAGTACTACATAGCTAATTTAGACCTGACCCCCCCAAAAAAGATAGCTAATTTAGAACCCATGTTTTCCGGAACCGAAAGATAAACAAAACGAAGCTTATAAGCTTAAACTATAGTATAGATCATATCTCATTATTTTGTCACATGTCCAAAAACCAATTTCAGAAGTGAAAAAAAGAATATGAAGATCAAAACTCAAGATCACAAGCTGGAGACATTGTTACTTGAACACCACTAGCATCCTCACCTTGATCACTAACATGAACATCCACATTCATGGCACCACCACCACCACCATCGCCGCCTCCTCCTCCGGTGACTCGGCCTTGGTTGTAGAGGTGACTCAGCTGGTGGAAGTAAGGACAAGTCCTCGAATCCGCCGACCTATTCTTGTTCATATCCTTTGTCTTTCTAAAGTACTTGTTGATGTTCTCCCACTTCTCCTTGCACCTCTTTGCACTCCTATTATAACCCATCTCCATCATCTTGTGTGAAATCCTCTCCCACAAGGGAAGATTCTTATTACTACTATTATTATTACTACTACTACTATTATTTCGATTCTGATCTGGTCCGGTCTTATTGGTCAAATCGACGTTACACCTTATGTTGATCAACACTAGCACCTCTTCTCTAGGCCACCTCTTCCCAACGTCATTCCCGTCACTACAATTCTCGATCCGAGGCCTCTTGTTAGGCCTCGGTTTCCGAACACTGGGCCGGTTTTTGTTGGTGTTAGGGCTTGGATTTGAGGATTGTGAGATGCTCCCTTCATTTGAGGAGGTGGGCAAGTGGTTTGGGCTGCTATGTGTGGCTGAGGAGCTAGGGTTTTGATGGGTGGGCTTTGGATCTTCATTGATAGCATCCTTTTTGTCGGTGTTTGTGGAGGAATCCGAGGCGAATTTCTTGAGGAATTCAATGATCTTGGCCTGTCTATCACTAACCATAGCTAAATCTCTAGCCCTAGCTTCCATCTCTTTGTTGATCCTCTCCATTTCTTGCTTCTTCCAAGCTTCCTCCCTCTCTGTCTTCTCCTCGTCTCGCTTGATCATGTCTTGTAGGATCTTGGTGTGGAGCTCTTCTTGCTGGGACATCATCTTGCTCACTATCTCCTCACAGAAGCTCTTGAAGATCTCAAACTTCTTCTTCTTGTTTCTTCTATCTTTGTTCCTTTGTTGGGTTCGTGTGTTTTGATGCTTTTCCACTTTATCAATGGCTTCCGAGCCGTCGTTTTCGTCTAACGATCTCTCTAGTTGTCCTAACTCTCTTCCCCCTGATCCCAATTGTTCTTCTTCTTGGCTTTGTGGGTTTTGTTTGTCTAAGATGGCATCAGCTTGATTCACATTTTCATCTTCGTCACGAGGATGAATCACAGCCATTGGTTGTTGATGATGATGATGATGATGTGGTGGTGGTGGTGGTGGAGGAGGGGGATCATGGCGATGGTGGCAGAGCTCCTCAAGCTCATTGAAGAGCCTGTAATTATTCTTGGTGGTGGGGCAGATGACGTCATTTTCCATGGCTGTGACGTCATTGTTCTTGGTAGTGTGGAAGTATGATCTGCTCTCCTCTTCAAACTTCTCCTTGCATTTCTGAGGACTTCTTTTAAAGCCCAGTTCTGATAGCTTCCTGCTTAATTGTAATTGCCACCATAAATGTAACAACTAGCTAGCTAGTAACATCATTCTTTAATTTCATTCATAATAATAAATGACTATAGCACTTGTGATTCAAATATATATATATATATATATGTATGACTAATGCTAAATTGCTAATCAATTTCTTTGGACTTATAATCTTCTTAAAAGGACTATGTGAAGACAGCAATAAGTGAGAGGAAGAGTAGTGGCTTATGAGTGGTCCAGCTATAGCTAGATAGTACTATAGGCTAGAGTGCAAATTAGGATGGAGAGGAAAAGAGCCAAAATCTCATAAAAGTATGGCACAAATTGGGCTCCATTGACGATTTTATCATCAATCATTCATCAATCTTGAAAAGTAGTAAAAAATAACCCATTAATTTCAAATAAGCAGATACACTGAAATCTAGAAAGAAAGAAAAAATTGCATGTACTCACTTATCAAATTAAAGAAGATTATGCATATCTAGTACATGTACTAACATATATACCCTATAATTAATACATATAATATAGTCATGGATAATGGTTTGTGTGTTGAGGGTTTGTACCTTGAGACATGCTCCCAGGTGAATTCAGGGAACCAATTCTCCAACGCAGATCTGATCCTGAGGAGAGCGAGGAGCTCATCATGAGACCAGGCGGCGGCGGTCATATCAGCCGCCATGGATCTCTCCCTCTCCATAGCCAAGCTTGTGGATGAGAGAAACCCATGATGAGAATTATTATTTGTGGAGGCTTCTCCTTGTCTTTCTTGCTTGATTGCTCCTCCTCCAATCTGCTGCTGCTGTTTGGTGTGGGCAGCAGGTGGGGCCCACTGGAGGTGCTGCAGTGGCTGGTGGTGGTGGTGGTGTAGGATCTGCTGGTGGTGCAGGTGGGCTTGTACTGGATTGTACGGGTCATGGAAGAGGGAAGGAGAAGGGGAAGAAGAAGTGGTGGTGGTGCATCCATGGAGGAGAGAGAAAGAGAGAGGTGGAGGAAGAGGAAGAGGGTTTTGAATCTGGTGGTGAGATGAAGAAGAGGAAGAGGAAATTGGTGTTGAGTTTGAAGCTGCTGCTAGGAATTGGTGGAATTGGTCTTGCACTCCTTCAAACATGATTTTAATCTTCTCTAGCTATTTTGTTTCTCCCTTAATTTCTCTCTTCTAATGCAACTTTTGAAACCTTTTCTTTTTTTTGCTCTATCTAGTTGCAAAAGCCTATACAAGCTACTCTAGGCCAAGGCAACACTCCACACAACAAACAAAAAGAGTCTCTTCTATAAAGCCCTTGTTAATTTCCAACAAAGGGCCCCTTTCTATCTCTCTCTCTCTCATTTACACACTCTTTCAATAAAGAAGGGTGGGAGTGGGATATATACCCCGAGAAAAGGACAGACAAGAGGAGAAGATTTAACACATTTTCGAAGGTGGAGCATCCTATTTGGACCATTGTTTTAATTAACTTGACCCTAATAAGACGAAATAGTAATAACCTCAAAGAGCCACTCTAATGAAACATAATTCGGAGGTTAAGTATACTTACTTTGTAAACTATTATCCTAGTTTACATCCGTTACAAAAATTAAAATAAGTAATATCTACTAAACATTCTCTTAATAAACTGCTTAAAGGCATATATTAGAAAATTCGAATGTAATATACAAGACCGCCCGAGTTTCTACTAGATTTTCAAGATGAGGTTTGTAAATCTTTTTTACGCGCTTTTTGAGTCTTAGGTATTTTCTGCCTGAAACGAGATCATATTTTTAGGGTGATGCTAGAGGCGCTTTTTTTTTTTTTTTTTTTTTTTTGCTAATTACGCTCAGAAATATCACGCATACGCAAAGCGTGGGCGAGATTAGGTCTCGGTCACGCAAAGCGTGGGCGAGATTAGGTCTCGGTCACGCAAAGCGTGGGCGAGATTAGGTCTCGGTCGCGCAAAGCGTATGCGAGACATTTTATTGGATATCCGATTTACGAAATAAAAATTCACAAAAGGGTCACGCTCACACATTGGGCGTGACTTTTAAAATAAAAGAAATAATATTTTAATAAAAAAATAAATTAAAATTAAAAGAAAGTCACGCTCACGCATTAAAAGAAATTAAAAATTAAAAAAATATTCTTTTTAAAATTTTAATATTATTATTATAATTTTATTTATAAATTATTTTGCATTAATTTTTAAAAAAAAAATTATATATATTCAAGATATAAGATTTAAGGTCTTTGAGACTCCGAAAACAAAACAAGACAAGTTATGGACGCTCTATGAGTTCCAAGATTATAGAGTATGAAAATAATGAGTGAAGTATAATGTAATCACAACTTCATTATTGTATTTTTCGAATATCGCTTATACTAAGTATTGTGTAATTATAACTCATTTATCTTATTATTCAAATATTGATTATACTATATATAATGTAGTTCATTATCGATCGTATTATTCGAATTTCGGACCTTAAATTCCATACCCTAGAAAACCCTAGCGTAAGTAGGCTTTCAGATTTAGCGTTTTCAAAATGATGTTGTTTTTATACCCTATCATGCTTGTAGCACATAGGGAGTTCATACCACTTTTTGTCTTGTTTCGGGGTCCCGGGACACCCTAAATCCCATATGTAACACCCCCAATTTATACCGGAGATATTACATGCCAGTGACCTCAGACTTTACCGTCCAAAGTCACCCCAGGCTTTTCCAGAACAATTAAGCTTAAATACATAACATAATTACATAATAATGGAAAGATTAAACAACAGAAGACTTTAAATTACACAGCGGAAGACTTTAAAGAGACAACTTATAACATGGCTAAATTATGAAGATACATTGAAGTAACACTTTAACAATCTTAAAACACTTAACAACTTAAAACACTGACTTTTAAATCTTCGTCTGTAAGCTTCTTATCCTTCAGAAGGTTACTTAAACTCCGGGCATCAACTCCTGATGTGCCGAATCGAACGGATGACACCAGCCAACCATGCAAGGGAATAATTACGGTTGGTTAGTCTAATGAAAGACTAAGCAAGGGTACAAAGCAGAGTGGTTCGAGTGATCGTAACCGGTTACTATCATTGTCCCTCGAATAAAAACCGAAGGAACGATATATAACCCGACACTTTCACGGAATGATTAAACAATTAAGTATGCACTGAAGAGAAGACTCCAACAGACATGAGTCTCACAGAAGAAATGACAAATCTGGAACATTTACAGAAACAACCAACAACGATTTAAAAGTTGACTGAGATGTTTCGGTTCACGACCAACCTCACCGCTTACAGCGAATCCAAATTGGAAAGAGAACGTACTCTGATCAAAGTCGAGACGAGTTTTTTTTTTCCTAGCTGCAATATTTACTTAGCTGCACTACTCGCCGAAGATATATTAATCATGTGCACTCGGGCACATATCTTATTTAATTACAAAACCCACTTTACTGAAACACGTTAATGTTATTAAGAGCGGCATCAAGGCTTAAATCTCAGGGTGACAATCATGTCGACCCGAAATTAACACAACACAAAAACACACACACGAGACTTAACATTATTCCGAGTAACAACGGAAGTTATTATTACACAGGGTGACATTATGTTCACCCAGATTGCACTGCCACAGCGCTTACACTTTAATTTACAGGGTGACAGTTATGTCCACCCCAATTGCACTAGCTAGGTGTTTAATACACAGGACTGCAATTATGCTCATCCAATGGCGCTAGCAAGGCGCTTAAACACTTCAAATCCTTAACAGTGGATAGGAAGCATAGGTCATGACCCTTAATTATTATTCGGAAATTATTCCGAGGAGAAATACATTTTAAAGAAACGATAAATCCTTACTTGGATTAGCGTTCCCATGATTATTAAATTATAAAGAAACGACTAATCCTTACTTGGATTAACGTTCCCACAAACACTCATGCTATACTAGCAATAAGATTAACATTAAAACCACAACGATACAATCACGGTAATGATCACACATAATAGCGTCGTACTAACAGATATACAACCTATTATAACATCACTTTAATCACGTTCACGTATGAAATTAGTTCTCACACCGAACAACAGTTCTGGATAAATCCACATAAATGCCCTCAAGGCGAATATAAATAATAGCGTTGTTCTAACAGATATACAACCTATTATAATGTCATATTTTAGTTTTCCAAAACAGTTTATAAAACCATTTCCAGACAAACACAGAAATCATTCCAAATTAATTACTCAGATAAACAGTTGATAATTACTGTAAATATGGAACAATGAGCAAGAGCGAACCGCCACTTGCCTTAGTCCACAGATCTGGAACAAAGCAGAGACAACGGGATTCCGGGCTCGACACAAGGACATCTCTGACAGCACAGATTCCTTCGAGTCGACCCATAAAGAAACCCTAAGTTAGATCCGACATAACAACAGTACGAATCTAAAGAAGACGAAAGAGAACGAAAGGAATGACGCCCGAACAACGACCACCAAGGCCGAGGCCAAAATAGGCACTCTGCCCTCTGGCGGCGGGCGTCAGGTTCATCACGGCGGTCGCCGTCATGAACACAGCGGGCGCCGTGAAGAGCCCAGAAACCGAACGGCGAGAAAAACTCACCAAATGGCACACGACTTGGCCTCCTTTCGACTTGCTTTGGGTTCTAACCCTCAAAGGCTACCCAAAAGCTTCACAAGGGCCACTGGAACAACACCGGCGATTACTTCCAAGAAATCCGGCGAGGCACAACAATTCCGGCGAGAGAGATTTTGGAGAGATTTTGGCTTGAATCTGTGCCAAATCCGACTCTCAAATGCCCCCTATTTATAGCCAAATGCAAGGGGACACCATCATGGCTACAACGCGATGTAGAGGCCTAAATCGGCGCGCGACAGACGACGCCGGCGACTTCGTAGGCCTACGCCCCTGCTAGTTCGCGGCGGGCGCCGCGATCAGCCTGGTCGTCGCCTCACAAATACCCTACGGCGGGCAGAAAACGGCGGGCGTCGCACTGTACGGCGGTCGCCGTTTTCCAGTCTTCGCGCCCAACTAGAAGACGAGGGCACTGTTTGCCTCGAGCCCTTAACGGCGGGCACCGCCTTAACTACGGCGGTCGCCGCCACCGTGGCTTCCCCCTCCTCAGCTTTTGGACGACGTCGACTTAAACTGGGATAAAAATAATCGTACACGAACGAGTATTAAAATCCAAAGTACGTCGTCTATATTTTATTTCACTGAGAAAAATATTACAGAGGTAAAGCACATTACAGAATGTCTCAAACTCTCTGTATTAAATTCGACGTACAAAATGGGTACTCGGGAAAATTCCAAAAATTCCCAAAACTCCAGAACATCCTTACAGAAATACGGGGTATCACATCTTGTGCCATAAGCTTTGAGGCGGATGAATCATTTTCAGTATGATGTCCTAAGGAATTAAGAGTAATATCTCTGGTGATCCATTTCAAGGATGAAGTGATTAAGGATGTTGGATCCAGGTGGTAAGATCAATTGGTATCCACTCCTTGCGGGGAGGGGATAAAGGGGAGAGGTCTCGAGTTCGAGCGCTCCCAACAACCTCTTGGAAATGGCTTCCAAAATTTGGAGTAGCCAACAAGGAAGGGTTGGGGTACATGGGCTGCGGCCCATGAGAGTGTCTCATGTTGGGCTACGCCCGTGGCTTGAGCACTCACATAAAAGTGTACTTTTTTGTAACATCTCAGGCCAAGATACCCCAGCCACCAAGCCGCCCAGCCACCCAACGGTGCCGGCGCCGGTACTGGTGCCGCCTGGATGTCCAAGGGCATACAGCCCACACACCCAACCCTTCCCCCATTTAAATGGGTAGGTTGTTGCCCACGGGGATCGAACCCGGGACCTTTAGATATAAGGGCATTACCTTGCCACTTATATCACCAATTGCGCTGCAACACAATTGGTGATATAATTGGCAAGGTAATGCCCTTATATCTAAAGGTCCCGGGTTCGATCCCCGTGGGCAACAACCTACCCATTTAAATGGGGGAAGGGTTGGGTGTGTGGGCTGCATGCCCTTGGACATCCAGGCGGCACCAGTACCGGCGCCGGCACCGTTGGGTGGCTGGGCGGCTTGGTGGCTGGGGTAGCTTGGCCTGGGATGTTACACCATACCCTAGAAAACCCTAGGGTAAGTAGGGTTTCTGATTTAGGATTTTTAAACTGATTTTATTTTCATACTCTATCATGCTTGTAGTACATAGAGATTTGATACCAATTTTTGTCTTGTTTTAGGGTTCCGGGATACCTTAAATCTCATACCCTAGAAACCCTAGGGTAAGTACGGTTTTAGATTTAGGACTTTCAAAACCATATTATTTTCATACCCTATCATTCTTGTAGCACATAGGGAGTTGATACATTTTTTTGTCTTGTTTCAGGGTTTTGGGGTACCCGAAATCTCATACCCTAGAAACCCTAGGGTAAGCAAGGTTTCAGATTTAGGACTTTCAAAACAATATTATTTTCATACCCTATCATGCTTGTAGCACATATGGAGTTGATACATTTTTTGTCTTGTTTCGGGGTCCCGAGACACCCTGAATTCCATACCCTATAAACCCTAGGGTAAGTAGGGTTTCAGAATTAGGGTATCAAAACCATGTTATTTTTATACCCTGTCATTCTTGTAGCACATAGGGAGTTCATGCCCATTCTTTTATCTTGTTTTGGGGTTCCGGGATACCCTAAATCACATACCCTAGAAAACCCTAGGGTAAGTAGGGTTTCCGATTTAGGGTTTTCAAAACCATGTTATTCGCATACCGTATCATGCTTGTAGCACATAAGGAGTTCATGCCATTTTTGTATTGTTTTAGGGTTTCGGGATATCCTAAATCTCATACCCTAGAAACCCTAGGGTAAGCATGGTTTCAGATTTAGGGTTTTCAAAACCATGTTATTTTCATACCCTATAATGCTTGTAGTACATAGGGAGTTCATACCATTTTTTTCTTGTTTTGGGGTTTCGGGATACCCTAAATCCCATACCCTAGAAACCCTAGGGTAAACAGGGTTTCGAATTTAGGGTTTTCAAAACCATGTTATTTTCATACCCTATAATGCATGTAGTACATAGGGAGTTCATACCATTTTGTCTTGTTTTGGGGTTTTGGGATACCCTAAATCTCATACCCTAGAAACCTTATGATAAGTAGGGTTTCGAATTTAGGATTTTCTGTAATAACCCTCAAAAGTCCCGAACTGTCGTTTTGTATGAAAGACATAAAGGGCAATTTCTGTAACCTCTGTAATCTCTATATTAATCTTTTGAACGTAATAATATACGTTATTGTATTTTTTGGTCTTAAAATATTTTTAAGAGTGCAAAAATAAAGATTTAGCACGCTTTGAACGAAATCCGCGACCTGAGGCCAAAGGACGCGTTCGCGGCATTTCCGCGACCGCGGAAGAGTTTCCGCGATCGCGGAAAACTGTTCATCGTCGTCTTCATTTCCTTTCGTGGTTTCGCCGATTCGGATTTCGGCGTTTCGCCGATGGAGGGAGCTCGATCGGTTCGTGTGGCCGGCGTTAAGCTCCTTCCCACCCTATAAATAGGGCCTTCAGCGGAGGAGATCTGCATCCACATCCCTCAAATCCATAGCTCTCTCTCTCTCTCTCTCTCGTTCTTGTGCTTCGCTGGAGTTCTTGAGTTTCGCCGGAGTTTGGTGTCGCCGGAGGTGTTCTGGAAGCGTCGTGGTGGTGGTGTTCGCAGTGGTGAAGTAATCGTCGTTGTCGGTAAGCCTCGAAGCCATGTTGGAGCCGCGTCGTAAGGGAGATCCGCGACCGCAGGGATGAATTCCGCGACCGCGGCTCTGCCCAGATTTCCGCGACCGCGGATGTGCAAACCGCGACCGCGGCTTGCCTTAGCAAGCGCGATCGTGGCTTGGGCATCCACGGCCATGGCTTAGCCTTTGTTCCTTTTCGTTCGTATCGTTTATACGTTCGTATCATTTCGTCTGTATTGTATCTAACTCAGGGTTTCGTCTTTGTCTCGACGTCGCCGTAGGAATCCGTACTCAGATTCCAGTTTCCAGATCCCGGAACCCGACATCTTCGATTCGTCTAGATTAAGGCAAGTGGCGGTTCGTTCTTGCTCACTATTCCATATTTCCCTTGATTATCAATTAATTGATTGTTAATTAAGATGGGATAAAAGTTGTTGTTTTCTGTTTGGGAACAGATTTAATTAAACGATGTGTTAAAATATGACTTTATAATAGGTTGTATATATTGTTAGAAACAACGCTATTATATAGGTTGATGTGATATTACGGTAATGAGTTTTTGATGTGGATTTAAATGTGAACTTAAATGCTAGTTTAGCACGAGTATTCGTAGGAACGTTAATCCCTTATGAGGATTAGTCGTTTCTTTATAACGTCGGTGTTAGGAAGTAAGTGCCCTAACACTCTCTTGGTCATGACTTACCCCTATCTAAATATAGGGGTGGTGCACTCAGCTGGTGCCAATCTTCGGGTGGTATTCCCAATCTTAAGGGATTTATTCTCAATGTCTCATTTCGAGATTGTATTAAAAGCTTCAATGTTAATGTGCGTTTTGGAAGTAAATAAGATAAGTGCGGTTATGCACATAATTAATAAACCCTCGGGCGAGGAGTACAACGTGGAAACCGCCCGGACTTTTGCTATAGTAAGTCTTCTTTCCAATCTGGATTCGCATTGCGCGGTGAGGTTGGTCGTTGACCCAAATTGTCAAGGTCGTGTTTTAAAAGTTGTGTGAAAACTTAACGTTTCCAAACATTTGTCATACGTTTTCCATAAGACTCAATTCCTTTGGAGTCTTTTTTCAGTGCATGCCTAATTCTAATCATTCTGTGAAAGTTCATGGTTATGTATCGTCCCTTCAGTTATTATTCGAGGGACAATGATAGTAAACGGTTACGATCACTTGAACCACTCTGTTTGTACCCTTGCATAGTCTTTCATTAGACTAACCAACCGGGTTTTATTTCTTGCATGGTTGGCTGGTGTCATCCGTCCTATACGGCACATCAGTGGTTGGTTCCCGAAGACTTGAAGTAACCAATCAAAGAAGAGGCTTGCAGTTGAAGATTTAAATGGCAGTGTTTTAAGGTTATTAAGTACTATTTTAACATGTGTCCCTATAACCAAGTCATGTAATAGAGTTTATTATAAAAGTCTTCCGTTGTAATTTCACTCTGTTGTAAAATCGTCTTTCTCATTTAATGAGAGATCTTTTAATAAAAGGTTGAGTTTCATTTAAAATGTTTTCCGCTGTTAAATCTTCCGTTATTTAATATACTTATTTAAGCTTAATTGTTCCGATTAAAGTCTAGGGTGACTTTGGACAGTAACGTCTGAGGTCACTGGCGTGTGGCACTACCGACATAAGTCGGGGGTGTTACATTTTCAAAACCATGTTATTTTCATACCCTATCATTCTTGTAGCACTTAGGGAGTTCATACCATTTTTGTTTTATTTTGGGATTCTGGGATACCCTAAATCCAATACCCTAGAAACCCTAGAGTAACCAATATATGAACAATACGATCGGTAATGAACTTAAGATTAATTATACGTAGTATAACCAATATTTGAATATACTATAATGAAGTTAAAATCACACAATACTTAGTATAACCGATATTCAAACATTACTATAATGAAGTTGTGATTACATTATACTTGGTATAACTGAGATTTGAACAATACGACAATGAAGTTTCGATTACTTGATCTTAAGATTAATTATACGTAGTATAACCAATATTTGAATATACTATAATGAAATTTGCGGGTCGGGTCGGGTCGATCCATTGAATTGATCGAACAACTTTTTTTTCTTTTTGGGTTATGTCATTTATATTGAATATTATAATATATTTTATGATTAAAAGATTATAATAATAATAATAATTTTAATTTAAATATTATTTTAATAATTATTTGAAAAAACTTTGACATGACGCTCTAGATCCATTGGGTCGATCCAATACTTGATCTACAACGACCTGACCCACATCAAAATGACCCAATCGAGTGTGCTAGAACCTACTTGACGAACATTAGAACAACGTACGATTGCAAATTTAACATCCTTATTCAACCATATATGCATATCGAACATTTTTTTATAGAAATTGAAGGCTTATTGCCAGAGTCATTATATCTTTATACCTTAAGATTAAGTGTTTGATTTTTTTTATACTCTATTTATTTATAAATAGAATTGAGAAAGAGATAGTATTTGGGAGGTATATATATTTAGGCCCTTACTATTCAGCGTATAGGTGAAATTGTCTTTCAGCGCATAGGCTACGCATGTTACGTATCAACATGCTCCACACGTTACGTGATAATTTTTTTTATTTTTTTTACGTGAGAGAACATTCAACACGTTACATGGGAGCACATTCATCAGTAACGTGGGAGCATGCTCCACACGTAACGTGTGGGCTTGTGTCTGCTTTAAAAGCTGAAACCCTCTTCTTCCTCTTCATTTCGCCGCCGCTCTCCCCTTCATACGTAACGTTGCTCTCTCTTGCCTTCGTACGTAACGTCGATCTTCGTCCTCCTCTTTACGAATCAATAAGTTTTCCACGTTACGTAAATCCATATTCAAAGGTTAGTTTTTTTGTTAAATTTGATTTTGATTTTTTAGTGTTTTTGTTAGGTTATTATTGTAGATCCATAATGTTTTTGTGGTTTTGATATATTTTTTGTTTGTTTAGTGTAATTTTGAACTAGTTATTTGCATTTCTTGATTAATTTTGGATATTGTTTTTGTTGGATTTGTTTTAATTGTTGTAGATGGAGCCCGGTGAGAGAACAAGACGTAGAAGCAGGAGAAACCTTCTCCGGGACGTTTCGTTCCGGACTGAAGAGGAGGTAAGAAGAAATCTTGATGGCGGTAGTCAAGCAGCATTCGGGCAGGACGAGGGCAATGTTGACCCCCCCTGTGTCCCCTGATGTGTCATCGTTTCCTGTGGCGCCGGGTGGTCGTGCTGACTCAGACCCGCAGTTGTATCGAGATTACAATGCGAGCCCACTCCATGGTTACTCTGATACGATGAATCAGAGTAACTATTATGGCCCCTCCTTTAGTCCACCTCCCCAGCACAGCCCTCACCCTCATCATAGCCCATCGCCCTATCACAGCCCTCACCTCCATCAGAGCCCTCACATCCATCATCACAGCCCCGTCTATTATCAGGACGTAGATGATCAGATGCGGTACAACTCATGGGAGAACCCGGGCCTCTACCCGAGTGCACCTCAGCCTATGGTAAGTGGCCTTATCATTTGTACTTATCATTTGTATATTTAGCGGAGATCGTATGCCCCACATTTAAGTACTTATCATTTGTATATTTAAAATGTAGGACGAGGATAGTCAGGCTTGGGCTCCTAGAGGTGACCCTGAATATGTGGCCGAGGATCCACAGGAAGCCTTATCTTCGCGGGCAAAACCACCCCGTTCTAAGAGAAAGGGCAAATATGACCCTGAATTGTTGGTCGGAGTACCTGGAGGTCCGCAAATACCTGAACTGTTAAAGGGCTTTCCGAATCACATTGCGTACACCATTTACCAGCGCATTGTAAGTTACAACAAAAACCTTATATGAACTTTCTCATTTATTTTTAATATTTCGTTACATGGGTTGCTTACATATGTTAAAAAATCAAATATTTAAAGTCGGTGCCAGCGTTGAGGTTTCAGCAACGAGGCAATCAGACATGTTCATGGCCTTTGCAACCAAATGCCATGTGGTGTCATGTGGCATCTGCGTCAGGGTTGTGTCATGTACCGGAGCTGATGCACGAGCATGTGGACGAGGTGCTGATTAGTATTTTCGTTGAGCACTGGCATCCAGAAACCAGCTCATTCCATATGCCATGGGGAGAGATGACTATAACTCTCCATGACGTATTGTTGATCATTGGGCTGAACATCCATGGAAAAGACATGGGACCTCCACAGAAATGGCACGAGCAGTTGGGAATCAATGATCTGAAGAAGGCCTTGGTGGAGGAGGGGGAGGTGTTTTTTGAGCTGCCTGATGGGGCTGTGACATCTGGTACCGTCCATGCTACGGACTTTAAGAAGCATTATGAAGACCTGAGTGAAGAGCAGTGTGCGTCTGGGTTCTTGCTTCACTTGTTGGGCTCTTGTCTGTTTCCAGACAAGTCCCAACACAAATTGCCCGTGTACTACACTCCTTTCGTCTCAGATCCCTCGTCTAGCATGAATTATGCATGGGGTACTGGCGTTCTGGCCCACCTGTACCGTAGCTTGGGCGAGTGCACAAGAAAAGAGGCAAGATTGATGTCGACATGCTACACTCTCATACAGGTAAAATAATAGTACTTAATTTATAATGAATTTTGTTGTTCACACTGAATTTTGTTCTAAATGTATTTATTCATTAAATCCATTTGGAACACATCATCATTTTCAGGCGTGGATCTACCAATACTTCCCTATGTTTAGACCTGCAGAGAGTAGAAGTTGGGACTTTAATGAGCCGATCCCATATGCTCGTAAATGGGACCTTTCAGAGAAGCCCAACCGGATGAGGAACTACAGAACCGAGCTTGATATGATGATTGTTGAGAGAGTAAGTGCATCTACGGTCTATCTATATTAAGTTAGAAATTCAATGATAGATATGTAATTGTTTGGCATCCCATTATATTTAGGTTGACTGGATGCCATACGGTCCGATTGACTTCAGCAATGAATTCTTCGCTTCGTCTCTCTTCCATGGAGTAAGTGCATCAACTTGTATTATTTCCTGTATTGTGTGCTCAATGTGGTTGTGTAGTCAACCAGCGTAATGAACAATTTATTTTATCTTCTAGGTTGATTATTTTGTATTGTTTTTTTATAAAGATTAGATAAAAGTTGGGCAACAAAATGGGATAACCCTCCCCTAATGTCTATTTAGAAACAATAGTATGATTCATACACAACATTATAATATAATTCATACACAACATTGAAACACAAATAAATATAAAAATAAACAATAATATACAACATTCATACATAACATTATAATACACCAAAAACACCACATCTAACCATACGTTACGTGTGAATCTGAACTACACGTTACGTGTGGATCCTAACAATACGTAACGTGTGGAGCCTATGTGTTGAAAGACAATGTTGTCTATGCGCCGAAAAATAACAGAGTATATTTATAATGGTTTGATGGGGTGTAGGGCCCCTTAGAATGTAACTATGCAACCCAGGCTCATCCTTCATTTAACGGCAACGCGAGAGGGAACCCATGGCAGTGGCACGTGAAAACATGCAGAGGATGGGACCATTTTTTTAATTCAAAGAAAGAAAGAAAAAAACTAAAATATGGGGTCATTTAATTTTGGGTTTGTTGTTGTTTCTTGTCTTTTTGCTTTGTGTGTTGTGTTTGTGTGTGACTGGTGAGAGAATGATGAATACATACCAATTACTTGAATAGGGCTCCAACATAGTACCTTGCGAGACACGTCCTTGTTTTCTGTTTTGAATTTAGATCAATGTAACTATATATTCGTCCTTTTTACATCATTATTATGATCGAATTCTGGTTGAATCTGATCTGAGCTAAGATTAATACAAACATTACATTAAATTTGTGAGTACGAATTGAATCGGGTTAAACAGACCAGTTTGATATTTATGGAAAGTGGTATGAAATCTATTATATATCTACTAAAGTAAAATCTAATTACGTTACATGACACTCTCTCATTAAAACCGTCACATGTCATTTTTTTTATTTTTCTACTTTTTAAAATAAATGTAATCGTAAATCAAAGATTCTTATCCTAAATTTACGGAAGAATTATGTGCACTACTTTTTTTTTCTGGGTACACTACATATTGAAACGCAACAATCTTGCTTAAGCAAGATTTTTGCGTTTCATGGCAAAAATACCCAAAAAATGCGTTTTGGTACTGAGATGAAACGCAGGTATTTTGCTTAAGCAAAATATCTGCGTTTCAAAAAAAAAAATTTTGAAACGCAAGATATTTGCTTAAGCAAATATCTTGCGTTTCACTTTTTTTTAAAAAAAAAATTGTCTTCATACAAAGAAACGCAGACATTTTGCTTAAGCAAAATGCCTGCGTTTCAGCTTTTTTTAATAAAAAAAAAAGAGAGCGAAAAGCAGGATCCTTGCTTAAGCAAGGATCCTGCGTTTCACTAAAAAAAAAATTTCTCCAAAATTGCACTTTTTTTACATAATCATGTAGAGAATTTCAATACGAGTCCGTACATATAAAATTCGTCCAAAACAAACATCGTTTGCCCCTTCAAAAGCCTCAAAAACGAAGTCTTTATACGCTTTTTTTTTACAATTTGGTGCCCGGCATATAAGGCATTGTAGTGAATTTTTTTGGTATTTTTGGCATTTTTCTACTATAATTTTGTATAATATTTTAATACGAGTATGTAACTATACGTTAGAACCATAATATATAATTATAATATATAACTATATAATATAACAATAGTATATAATTATACGATATAACAATAACATATAGCTATACTATATAATAATACGATATAACAATAGTATATAACTATAGTATGAAACTCTACGATATAACCATAGTATATAACTATTTGTTAGAACCATAATATATAATTATAGTATATAATATAACCATAGAACGTTAGAACCATAATATATAATTATAGTATATAACTATACGATATAACCATGGTATATAACTATAGTATATAAATGAACGATATAGCAATAGTATATATATAACTATACAATATAGTCATAGTATATAGTTATATATTATGATTATATCTTATAGTTATATCCAATTTGATTATATCTTATGGTTATATCCTATAGTTATATCGTATGGTTATATCCTTTAGTTATATACTATGGTTATATATTATAGTTATATACTATAGTTATATATTATAGTTATATCCTTTTGTTATATACTATGGTTATATCTTATAGTTATATACTATGGTTATATCTTATAAGTATATCCAATTTGGTTATATCATAGTATATAACTATACGATATAACCATGGTATATAACTATAGTATATAAATGAATGATATAGCAATAATATATATATAACTACACGATATAAGTATAGTATATAGTTATATATTATGATTACATCTTATAGTTATACCCAATTTGGTTATATCTTATGGTTATATCATATAGTTATATATTGTGGTTATATCTTATAGTTATATCCACTTTGGTTATATCGTATCGTTATATCCTATAATTATATATATTAGTTATATCTTATAATTATATCATATCGTTATATCATATAATTATATATTATGATTATATCTTATAGTTATATCCAATTTGGTTATATCTTATAGTTATATCCTTTAGTTATATATTATGGTTATATCCTATAGTTATATACTATGGTTATATCTTATAGGTATATCCAATTTGGTTATAGCTATAGTATATAACTATACGATATAACCATGATATATACCTATAATATATAAATGAACGATATAGTAATAGTATATATATATATATAACTATACCATATAACCATAGTACATAGTTATATATTATGATTATATCTTATGGTTATATCCTATAGTTATATACTGTGGTTATATCTTATAGTTATATCCAATTTGGTTATATCGTATCATTATATCCTATAATTATATACTATGGTTATATCCTATAGTTATATACTATGGTTATATCCTGTAGTTATATATACTATGGTTATATATTATAGTTATATCCTTTAGTTATATATTATGGTTATATCCTATAATTATATCATATGGTTATATCCTTTAGTTATATACTATGGTTATATCCTATAATTATATAATATGGTTATATCTTACAGTTATATTCAATTTGGTTATATTATATCGTTATATACCATAGTATAAAATTATAGGATATATCCATAAGATATAATCAAACTGGATATAACTATACAATATAACCATAATATATAACTATAGAATATAACCATAATATATAACTATATGATGTAACCATAATATATAACTAAAGGATATAACCTTCGTATATAACTAAAGGATATAACTATAATATATAAATATAGTATATAACTATAAGATATAACCATAGTATATAATTATAAGATATAACGATATGATATAACCAAATTGGATATAACTATAAGATATTACCATAGTATATAACTATAGGATATAATAACTAAATTGGATATACCTATAAGATATAACCATAGTATATAACAAAAGGATATAACTATAATATATAACTATATTATATAACCATAGTATATAACTAAAGGATATAATCATACGATATAACTATAGGATATAACCATAAGATATAACCAAATTGGATATAACTATAAGATATAATCATAATATATAACTATATACTATGACTATATTGTATAGTTATATATATACTATTGCTATATCGTTCATTTATATACTATAGTTATATACCATGGTTATATCGTATAGTTATATACTATAATTATATATTATGGTTCTAACGTTCTATGGTTATATTATATACTATAATTATATATTATGGTTCTAACAAATAGTTATATACTATGGTTATATCGTAGAGTTTCATACTATAGTTATATACTATTGTTATATCGTATTGTTATATAGTATAGCTATATGCTATTGTTATATCGTATAATTATATACTATTGTTATATTGTATAGTTATATATTATAATTATATATTATGGTTCTAACGTATAGTTACATACTCGTATTAAAATCTTATACAAAATTATAGTAGAAAAATGCCGAAAATACCAAAAAATTTCACTACAATGCCTTATATGCCGGACACCAAATTGTAAAAAAAAAGCGTATAAAGACTTCGTTTTTGGGGCTTTTGAAGGGGCAAACGATGTCCGTTTTGAACGAATTTTATATGTACGGACTCGTATTGAAATTCTCTACATGATTGTGTAAAAAAGTGCAATTTTGGAGATTTTTTTTTTTAGTGAAACGCAGGATCCTTGCTTAAGCAAGGATCCTGCTTTTCGCTCTCTTTTTTTATTAAAAAAAGCTGAAACGCAAGCAAAATGCCTGCGTTTCTTTGTATGAAGACAATTTTTTTAAAAAAAAAAAAGTGAAACGCAAGATATTTGCTTAAGCAAATATCTTGCGTTTAACTTTTTTTTTTTTAAACGCAGGTATTTTGCTTAAGCAAAATACCTGCGTTTCATCTCAGTATTAAAACACATTTTTTGGGTATTTTTGCCATGAAACGCAAAAATCTTGCTTAAGCAAGATTGTTGCGTTTCAATATGTAGTGTACCCAGAAAAAAAAAGTAGTGCACAGAACCTTTGCCTAAATTTATCACTAATATCTTTCTATTTTAAGTACAAATCAAAGACAAAGATTATAAGTTAATTACAAAGATTACAAATCTAAAACTTTTTAATCTACTATATAATAACTAAAGCAGTATCTCGACTGCACAGCACGTGCCCCAAGACTGCACTCGCTTTTTTCGGTGTCACGTGTCACAATGGATGTGAAACCCCTCGGTGGTGGATCTGATGAAGACCAAGGAAAGAGAAAGTGTTGGCCTGAATATAGAGAAATAGAAACGGCAAAGTTTGAAGCTGTAAATAAAAATCTCCATGGATCTGTATTGTTGAAAAGGAAAGATATTTTAAAGCTTCAAGCGTCACAGAAAAGGAGAGAGAGAAGTAGGAAGTGATAGGGTTTACGCATTTATAGAAGTGATAGATGTATCTGGAACCTTCAAGTTCTTTTGTACTTGGGCCTATAAATCCATTTAATTTGACAAACGTCATTAATATTAATAAACATGTAATGGGCCAAGAAGCCCATTACATGTTTACTTTTGGGCTTAAAAGTATTCATCATTAAATTAAGGCCATTAAAAGTTAGTACAGATATGTCAAAAACTTTAAAAAATACTAATTTGGGTTGCAACTAAAAATTTGTGAATTTTGTAATTGGGTCTATAAGCCCAATAACAAATGGGCCAATAAGCCGAATAATACTATAAGCTACAGAAACATCATTTTTTTCACAAAGCAAATTCTCAATCAAGTCATGGCAAGAACAGAAGTCAGACTTAATCCAAAAATATTCAACGAAAGAAAAGATCTAACTAAGCATTCATACTCTGCTAAATTTAATCAAGCAATTTTTTTCATTTATAAACTATAACGTCAATGAAACATAAGAAAATGATTCATACAAAAAAGTGAAATATTACTTAATCAGTAATTAAAATTGAAATATTTACAGAGAAAGTACAAAAAAATAAAAGAAACTTACATTTTTTCGGCCATTGACGAAGGTAGGAAGAGCTATGAAGGTTTATTCTTGAAAGTGGGCTCACGACAACGTTCAGATTCAGACATGTACAAAAAAGTGAAATATTTCAATTTAATCAGTCATTAAAATAGGAATATTAACAAAGAAAGCAAAAAAAATAGAGGAACTTACATTTTTTCGACAAGGATGAGCTCTCGAACACCGGATCTGGTTCGTGACACAAGCTCCCTTTTGTTAAGAAGGTCCAGATCACCGATTTTTCCTTTGCATGTTTCAGAAAAACAAAATCTGCAGATTCAGCAACACTAATAGAAAGGAGAATCACTCTTTTTTCCAAAGATGAAGATAAATAGAGAATGAATACCAATAGAATTACAAAGAAAAGAGAAGTATGACCTTTAGCTAACCTTCAAACAACAGATTCAGCAACATCAACGACGGAGTACGAATTGGGACCAAATTCGGCTCCGCGGATTTCTAGGGTTGAAGAAACAGAACAACACCAAAATCGGAGTAGAGACGGTGAAGAGGAAGACCAGCCAAAGACTTCGAGTGAACGTCGACTGAACTGGAAAAGTGAATCCGAGAGGGGCTACCGTGTGTGATTTGAAAGAGAATGGAGGGCGTCGGTTGAATGTCGTTGTTTATGTGATTTGAAAGAGAGAGAAAAATTGTGGCCACGGGATAAGTGAGGGAGAGACGAGAGGGGCTACCGTGTGTGCAGGTGAACTAATTGCCAACCAAAACGGATCTCAGAAGGCTAGGGTTTGTACTCAATCAACGGTCCAGCAATGATTGTAATTCTTCATCCACGGTTATGATGGAGCCATAAAGCATGTACTATATTTTTGTAAGAGTTTTGAGTTGATTATTAATTTATTATAATAAAAATGAAATTATGACTAGCGACTAGCGTAACGTAGATATTAGCAATTCTTTCATAAGGGAAGATTTTTTTTATAATATTTGGTTTTGTATTAAAAGAGATAAAATCAAATGAAATAGATTTGTCAAAATAAATTTTGATGTTTTTAAACAATTCAAGGGCAATGAATGTAAAAGTGAATCCGAACTCTCTAGACATTTATCTGGGTCAACTTTTAAATCCGTTCGATTTATTTAAACGTGGGCCTTATAGTTGATTTAGTATTTTACTTTTACATTGCAGGTTGACTAAAACCTTATGTAGTGTTTGGGCCAAATAAAGCTGTAAATTTTATAAGGCCAATAAGTGATTGGGCCTATATGCATGTTAAAAGCCCAGTATAAATTGTAAAACTTGCTTATAAATAAACATATATGAAATTAATGAACCCGGTCTATTGTACAAATATATTGGGCCGAAGTTATGATTTGTTTAGGGTCGTTGGGCCTAGCCCATTAAATTTTATCAGACTTACTAAACCGTGGTAAAAGTTGATCATAACATTATTAAAGTTATTACATTAAAAGATCATAAAATTACTAAATACCAAAAATAGCATGTTCATAAAATGACTTTTTTATTATGTTTCATGTATTTTGGAGACTTTTATATTAGCGTGTCATTTTCATGTATTAGAGTTAAATGACTTTTTTATTATGTTTTATCGTTTTACAAGTATTGATGTAAAATAGTGTGGCTATGCCTGTTTGTAAGACTACTTAACCAATTTTTATGATTAATAAAGTTATTGAGAGTTCCGTCTCTCTTTATATAATGTAATTTTTTATATTTTTAATTTGTTTAGTCAATTTGTCATTTTAAATTTAAATAACTAATCAAATATATATTGAAACAATGATTATTCGATAATAAAATTATACGATTTTTACAAATATAAAATAAAATAAAAAAATCATGTGCAAGGAACGGATATTACACTAGTTATATACAAATTCAAATTTTTTTAATTATAAACAAACCCAAAATTTCTTAATTATATGGATGATATCAATATAATTAGGAACCAATCTGATTTTGATTTTGATATCAAATAATAATAGATTTATTTTTAATATATAAATTAATTTTAATAATTATTAATAAAAAAAATTTAACATATATAATATAAAAACTCGTACTTGATACTGAAATTATGTTACTGGATGTAATTTCGCAACCTTTGTAACGTGCAGCACCAGTGTATGAATGAATACGGTTCAGATTCAATGAATCGGTGAATTTAATTATGATGAGATTTAATTTGCATTCCCAATGGATTTATTTATTATATACTCTCTCTCGTATAATTATTACTCAGGTAATGTGGGATTAGTCTAGGCTGCTATTTATTCTGCGTGGGACATTTGTTCCCCCTTCCTGTCCTTATTCTCCACTTCTTAATCAATCAGTTTTATAAAATTTGCAAAATGAGCACTTTATTGTTTTCTACTGCCCCATTTTGTCCAAATGTCTTCCAGATCTGCCAAAAAACAGAAAAATAGAGAAATAAATATTAATTATGCTGCAGTTTTCTTACTATTAAATTCGTGACTTGGTCGGCTTCTTTGTTTTCTTACAATATATCCATCCACACTCATCATTTCACCTTTTTTGGGTCTAATTAAATAATATATGAAACATATTATCAATATAATCAAGATTCAAGTAACGACGAAACTCTCATGACAGATTCAACCTATATTTATGATAAATTTTCTACATGCATTTCATGGGATTTTTAATTTTTGTTATAACCATTCCCCTTTTCAAAATTTCTACAACCAAATCAAGAAAGATTTAAGATTTAGCAAGTATTGTTCATCATTGTTTATTTATAAGTCTTGCATGAATCACAAAATGGAATACAAGGCCCACCTACTGTTCCTAATAAAACGGGCCAAAAAAATGGGCCGGTATGGGCTGGGTTTGCATAAGGCCCATTAAGTCCCGTATTAATAACCTTGTCCTAAAGTATTTCTTGACACAAAAGCACCAAGGTTAGAACTTAGAAGATTATTGATTTGGCATGAGTCAATAGTTTAGAATGTTATACAAGCATTACAACAATATCAAGAATCCCCGGGAATTGAAGTGTTGCTTTAAAAGTGTACCCAATCTCATGACTTGACTTCCGGGAGATTGAAAGATTTGCAATAATAAATGCGTGTTAACACAATAACTAATCACACTTGCAATCTAAACATCAGCCTCAAATAACAAAGAGACTTCATACTGATTTCCCCCTTGCATATAGATCAATGCACCCTACTTGTAGCCTCGAGTTTGAACAGCCGTCTCGAACCGATAGGAATTTGATCCTGCCATCATATTTCCTTAATTCTCAGCAACGCAAATGCACCAATCTTCATCATTTATCACGATGATTTAGGGTTTAGGAGTTTACCTGAATATGTTTGAGAGGATGTCATTCGATTCGATTATGTATGTCTTCCGTTGGAAACGGTTGTCAAACATCTGATTAGTTTGCTGATCTAATATACGCCAATTAGATACCCCATCCTCACTTCCTTCAACAACCCTGAAAAGCAAAATATAAATCATCAAGGGAAACCACTGATTTTGCATCATGTAATGTAACTATCTTTAACATGATTTGGGTATGTACCAATCCTTTGGATCTCTTTCTGGAACATCATTAGCCGACATTATCTCATACGCAACAAGCTCACGCATCTCCTTGTCAGGTAATTTATAGACTATCCAACAACCTGCAAGAACGAACGCGATCAGGTGATCAATCATTGCAACAATGCAAGCCAATGTCTACAATGTTTATTTCTTCTTCGCCGTTTCTAACATAGTTTCTTGTCGCTTCAACTTCAACTGTTGACTAAATAGTCTAAATCATAGAATATATATACCTTTTGCACCATTAGGTTCTTCCCACTTAGACGCGCGTGTTCCATCAAAAGCGGATGTGGCCTGCAACTCGAGTGATGTACAACTTAGCTCTACATCATCATTCATAAGCATCTATATATAGAAAAAGAGGCAGAATGTACTTACAATACCAAGAGGAGGCTCCTCTCCACTAGCAAGCGTGGAGCCAGAATGAAGTCTGTTCAACCGCAGAAGAGGCCATGCCAGCGAATCTTTACCGATTGAAGAGCTATTGCTGAAACTGTCAAGTAAAGAATCTAGTGCATCTATTGCAACAGGAAGAGCCAATGCAGTCCTAACAGGATCTCCCGCCAAACACACGCTTACATCATCAGAGACAACCTCATATTTCAAATACAGTGCATTGAGAAGTTCATCAAAGGCAGGAAGCATCTCATGAACAAATAAGTGGGTGACATCCGAGGAAGATTTAACCGTTACCCTCCTTGATTTGAACGGTAAGTTCCTCAGATCTATCATCATCTTTTTCAAGACATTGAGGACGCCAATTGCTCGGGATGCTGGAAGAGACGTATCGACGAATTTTGAAAGGATGGGGCCGAAAGCATTATAAACTTGGGTCACATGCTCATCCACGCATAGGCGAATCGGGCAAGAGGTGGAGCTTGATGAATTACTCTCCCCTGAACCGTATTCTGATCTAGAGATGCGCCATTCCTTGTCTCCACTTTGTCTTCCAGGCAATGAAAGTGATGCGGCGTCTTCCGAGTATATATCGCTTTCAAGGGCTTGTATCTCATTTCTATCCCGTTCTTCGAGCATGGATAGTAGTTCAGATGTAAAGCCTCTGCTTCGGCATTCTTTAGTTAAATTGACAAGTAAGGAGTCAAGACTTGACTCTCTCACAATGTTACGTCGTGACAAAACCTGGACAGAAAAACCCATATATACTGCTAATGTTGAGAAGATAATATAATTTTAGTTTGAGTTCATTCCAATAGTACCTCAGGCCACTTTCTGGTGTAACGCTTAGTGACATCATACACCCCATCTTTTGAAATAGCAATTACATAATTCAATTTTTTCTTCCAACTACATGAAATATGACATGAGTATGTAAGATATCCAGCGTAAATATTCATGTTCGAATTACAAAGATATAGACAAATATGAGAGGAAAGTTACCCCTTTTCATACAGCAAAGGTTTGTCATATGATGCTTCACAAGGATCAAGATGCATCCACCTGCATCATAAACTTTTAATGCAAGTTTTTTGCTACTTCAAGGTAGTTTTTCCACATAGGCACTCGTACTAAACATGCAAAGATTGCAAGAAAAGAAGAAAAAGACACTTTGCCTTAAATACCTTCCAAGATGATCAGAAAAGCACTCTGTCCAAACATGATCCGTGAGATCAAGAATCTGAAATAAATAAGTTTAGAAAAATATATATTTCTTCTGGTGATTTGCTAACAAAAATTGAAGAGATCAATTTGCTAGTGATTTGTGAGCAATTGTTCTGTACGTTTATACAAGATTGAAGAGATAGAATGGAAAAGAAACTGAACGACTCACAAGGCGTGACTCATAGCCAAATGCCCGGCAATAAAGCGTAAAGCAATTTGCCCACTCCCCACAACGTCCTTCTCTCGTTTCTAGAAGCTGTTAGTAGAATGAAATATCAGTAACTATGAAGTAAACATTTCTTATCTAGGACTGGAAAATAGTTTCAGTGTGAAGATACAGAGCAAACGGTTATTTCCTTCATTGGATCATTATATCGTGGAAAACGAGTGATTCTTGAACAATATTTACACCTGTAGGTGAATAAGAGCGGCAACAGGTCAAATAAATAAGCAACGTACGTATATCTAGAATCAAAATAGTAAACAAAATTGTAAGGAACATGTGACAATTTACGAAATAGAAGCTGAGATGTGTTTTCCCCCACCAAAAAGTACAAAGAAGATATGGTCAAATGTGAATTTTCAACTCACAGTTCCATACTTGATATGATATTAATAAAATCTGATACACAATGTTTTACTCAACAGTGTTGTATATTTGGAAATTAGAAGCCTAATGAGATTTATAGCACGGGCAAATATGTCTAGAGTAGCAAACAACATTATCAAAATATACTAATATAGCAGCAACGTACCTGTATAATTCAACTCGCAAACCTCCATATTGAATCTCCGAGGGAAGTGGGGCACCCATACCTTGCCCTGTTGTTTCATTTCCACAACTAACACAAGGAGGTGCACTGACCCAACTACAATAGAACGCATGCCAACATGATAATACAGTCAAAAACTGAGCTGACATATCGAGTTTATTTACCAGTAATAACAATAAAATGGAGAAAAGGAACACCTGAATGATTGCTTGAACCAGTATAGGAGCTGCACTAAGAATGCATAATCCGTTTCTGCTTTTGTTGGTACAAAGTTTCCTTCCTAGAACATCATGTATGGGGGAGAGCTTCGTAAATTCAATTGAAACATATTATGTCTACATACTACCCATGAAAAATGCAGGAGCAACCAAATATAATTGAATTTAGAAGTGCCTGCTGTTTTTTTGTAAAGCTTGCCATTTTACTTTTTAAACTGCTCATACATCAATTAAGGCATAGACTTTCTGTTTTATTGTATTTCAGTCATGGACTTCAGTTCGGTATTGTACAGACTTGCATCAAAACCTAGCTTGCATCTTTGAAGCATACAAGTATACAAGCAACATCATCCAAGAGAGCACTCTAGCATTATATATGTGCTAAAATATAAGATATATAAACTACAGGATTTACAGCTACATTGTCTGCCAAGTGCCAAGCATATTTCCTATTTGCAAAAGTGATAAACAATATTATACTAATCTCATCTGGTAAAGCAATGAAATTCAACTTTGTCAATAAGTAAATTGAAAATCAATGCATGAAATAGTTAGGAGCTCAAACCTTTGCTAAAACAACCATTGCTTTTTCCTCAAGGGCATCTTTGTTCACCGTCTTACGAGCTGCCTCTTGACGAACAGGGTCTTCATACTACAAAGGCAAAGTAAAACCCGAATGAAAGAACAGAAACACCAAAATAATTCCATAAGAAAATGTTATACTTCACACTTTTACCATCAACACTTGATCAATATAAGGCCTTATCCTATGCTCCATTTGTCCCATGTCCTCATTTGCAACATACTGTTGTAACAGCAGCGCCTCTTCCTCAGCCTACAAAAATTGCCCACTTTCAAACGGTAAAAACCAAAAACTCACTCGCAATTGCAACAGCTTTGATCATATAAAATTAAACCTGCAGCATACGAGCAAATTCCTCGTCTGATTTCATTAAATCAGCTGTTAATTGATCATTGCTACACGATGGCTCTTCTTGCTTTTCGCCGTGGTCATCATTGATCTCAATCACACGAAGCCTGTGGCAAATTGAGGTAAGATCGGAGTCGTCAGACACAACCCGATCATCATCAATTCCCACAATCTACGCACCGGAAAACTCAATTAGATATCGTACGTAGGATCGCATTTCCGGAAATTAATTCTTCGATTTGATGAAATAGATACCTTTTGCTGATCAGGAGGAATCGCTGTGATTGAGAAGAGTTGAAATTTGAAAACCTAGAAATACCGAATAGGGGGAAAGTTGGACAAGGCATAATTGATGAGTTAGATACAACATTACATACACTAGGATTTCGAATTTGATAGGGTAAGAGAAAGGGGGGGAATGTGACGGACTTCAAAACCGTCCTCTGGATCGTACTCGACGTCGAAATTGGAGTCTTCATAACGGATGACGAAATTACGAGCAACCATCTCTGCCTCAAATCTAACAATTTCCGTTGGATGAACAAGGATTGAGTTAGCAGGGTAATCAGAAGACGTCAATGGCAGTCAACGGAAGCAGCTTTTTTTGTCACCAAAGATTTAGATTTAGATGTGGATGGGTAATGAACTAATGATACTAGTTTAATCTGGTTTCTTCTTCGCTCCGAAAGACAGATTCTTGCCTTCTCCGCAAGGCGCAAACTAAGTGACTTATTCTAAAAATTTCTTAAAAGTACACAATACTTCGTTTTTTAGCAGATGGTTGATTGATTCTTGGCACAAATTATTTATTTCATTATTATGGAAACACAGAATAACCTTTTGATTATTATTGAAACACAAATTTATTAATACTTATTTTCATTTATTTTCCATCTTCCTACTTCATTATATTTTGGGTCGAAATTGTTTTGATTATGATGCACCTTATTAATAGTTGATTACTTAGATCATCTATATTTGTATTGAGTAATCTAATATTATATCTAATTAAACAAAGAAAAAAAATGTCAATTTTTTTTGGTGAATCAATAAGGGATGTCATTTATATTGTATTCGTCTTTACTTTTTTTACAATGATTTACACAAATATTTGACCTTTTTTTTTTAATGTATATCATATTTTTATTCTCATGATTAAAAATGTCTTAAATACGGACTACGTTCTATATAAAAGGTACGCGTATGACAAGTGTTGTAATTGTGATGCACATTTATTATGAACATAAAAACTATCACATTTATTATGAACATAAAAACTATCGTTGATCGTAGTTGACCGCAATTGACCAAACTATAACCAATTATATTAACATTGTAGTAATGTGTATTGCAATATAATACACATATATATTTTAGCGATATTCATTACGATAGATATAAACAAATGTAATTACAATACAAACAAATTTGCATTATACTTGAATGTGTCCTACCAAACGCCAAAATATTCTTCTAATAAAAACGTGAGGTTTTTTATTGTCATATATCAAATGCGGGAAGCCCCAAGAGCCAATTGCAAGATGTAATCACATAGAGTATAAAGTAATTTGTCCTAGCGAGTAGTGATGACGAGTGAATAATTCAGCTACTCATTTTGGTAATGTCCTACGTACTAGGTACGTACGGAAGCAAGAGTTTTTTTGCCGCATGCATCTACGTTACAATTTATTTTATGTACAAAACTCTACCCTTAATAAATTTTGGATACCTTTAAAAAAGATTAAAAACAAAAGATAATTTATTGCATACACAGATATCTTAATTAAACTTACTTCATGACAAGCTAATGTTTATGCGGGTTCAATTGATTGTCTGAATTAAGCTCAGCGTTTTGGTGGAGTATAAGCAAACTTCCACGACTTTGGAAGATAGTTTTCAAGCGTCCTTTCACCGGCAATCTCGTTTAGCTCTTCTCTTGTGAGTTTAAGCTTCAGCGCTCCAATATTTGAGTCCAAGTTCTTAATTTTCGTTGTCCCTGCAATCCAACACAAATTAAAGATAGTAAACTTACATTAGCTTTGATCATTATTAATTATCACCATAGCCTTACATATGTTTTGAGATCAGGTTGAATTCAGGGTTGACAAACTCACCAGGAATGGGGACGACGTCGTCTCCTTGATGCATAAGCCATGACAATGCAAGTTGTGGAGGAGTGCAGCCATGCTTCTTCGACACGTCATCTAATCGAGTGTAGATCTTCTTGTTCTTGTCCAAGTTTGCAGCTCTGAATCGAGGAAAAGAAGCCTATATATAGCCATAAGGTATTCTTCGATCAGTAACTAGACATGTACAAACAATAGTAAACCGAATCGATGGAGACGACAAACCAACAAACTATTTTCGGGTAATGAATCCAAAATTCCTTTGCCACCAAAGAATCCGCGGCCAAGAGGACAATAGGGTACAATGCCAATCCCGAGCTCTCTGTCAAGTTAAGTAAACAACTCTTCCCATCAATCAAAGAGAAATCAATCCATCAACTTAGGGTTTGTTTGATATCAATACTAAATATATGAGATATCGGGTATCAATATTTCGTATCAAAATAACACTTTGAAATGAGTTGATATCAATATCCAATATATATATTAAACTAATATCGATATCAAGATTACTAAACACAAATGTGGATATGACTGACATAACGGGCCTTTGACCACTTCAAATTTCATGCTTCCTAATTGTGCTCATTTTTATGTTTCCTTTACTTGCTTTTTTTTATATCTGGGATTAATAATTAAAATTTAGAGTTTAGAGATTAAAATTTATGTAGTAAAAATTTTGGATTTTAGGATATAGGGTCTGGAATATAGAATTTAGGATGTAGGAATTATATTTTAGAATTTAGGATTTAGGGTAAAATAAACAAGTTAAATAAAGATGATGAAGATAGGGAAAGACACAAATACAAATTACAACCTGCAAAGTGGAACAATCTCATCCTCAATTTCTCGAGTCCAAAGAGACCATTCCATCTGTACGGCGGAGATTGGATGAATCGCGTGGGCTCTCCTTATCGTGTCAGCACTCGCCTCCGATAGTCCCACATACTTGATCTTCCCTTCTTCCACCAGCTTCTTAACCTCACTCATCTAAATATGTTATAACAGTTGTATGCACACATTTAAGCATAAGAAAAGATTCAATTTTGATTGAGTAATACTGATAATGAATGATCAAAAACATACTGTTTCCTCTATGGGTATCGACGTGTCAACTCGATGTTGATAGTATAAATCAATATAGTCTAGTCCCAGGCGGTCCAAACTCGCTTCGCAACAAGAACGCACATACTCAGGCGTTCCTTTCACATTCATTTCAGGCGTCGCATTAACAATGCCAAACTTTGTCGCCACCTGAACTTTTTCTCTTGGAAACTCCTTCAATTCCTTTACAGAATTACCAGATAGTATATATTTATTTATGTTCTAAGAAGAAGAAGAAGAAAAACTAAATTGATTGCAAATTGTGAATACAAGATTGATTTACCTGGCCAAGAAGAGTTTCGGTTGCTTCAAATATGTTAGCTGTGTCAAAGAAAGTTATTCCTTTGTTGAAAGCTTCATTTATTATGGCGATTCCATCATCTTGAGATGCTGAAGCTTCATGAAAAACCCTCAAACCCGTGCATCCGAACCCTAGCCTGGAGACCTGATCAACAGAGCAATGATCTCATTACTAATTTAACTTCAATTACAGAGTAAGGGGCTTGATTGGAGAGCAACACCTAATTAGGTACCTAGGTCAAACAATTGCTAAAGCTAGAACAATGGGCAAATGTGGAAATTAACAACAATTGAATAGGTGTAATTATGTAAAGGTGGTTTACCACAAGACCTTGATTTCCCAATTTGACCTTCGGAACTCCGGAATCTTGCCATTCTGCCATCGATTATCTCTGTGCTGAAGAAGCTCCTGAGCAGTGGGGTGCGTGATGGGAACACGAGAGGCGTCGACGAAGTGGTGTGGCCGTGTGGGATGAAACAGCACGTGCTAATGTCAATGCTAAGCGTTTCACTTTGTAATCCCGCTTAAGCTTGCATGAAACGAAGCGTTTAGCTCTCTCGTGATTTTTCAAATTTCAAATTTATAGATCATAGTAATACACTAAAATACATATTCATCTGAAAATGTGACTAGTATTTTGCCGACAAATCTTGCTTTTAAAAGCCAACTCGATTCCTGTAACAAACGGTGGTTGACAAAAAAACAAATCTAACATAGTTCATATTAGATCATAATATCTTAACCATACAATCAAATTTTTTTTAAAAAATTGACACAAATTGTTGCAGTTGTAAGCAAAACAGGGCTTCTAGTTCTAGTTAGCCATTTATGGCAAGCATATATGGTACACCACCGTGGGAGTGAAACTCAGCGTTTTGGTGGAGTATCTGCAAACTTCCACGAGTTATGGAGGAACTTCTCAAGCGTTCTTTCACCAGCAACCTCGTCCACAGGCACACACTCGGCAATTTCGTTGAGATCTTCTCTTGTGAGCTTCAACTTTACCGCCCCAATATTCGAATCCAAGTTCTTGATCCTGGTTGTGCCTGCAGCAGTTCATCATAAAAATGAATCACTTCCTAAAACTTAATTCATCATCACCACATTCATCAAGTTTGGCGCGTGATTACCGGGGATAGGAACAACATTTTCCCCTTGATGCATAAGCCATGAAAGCGCGAGTTGTGATGGGGCGCAACCGCAACCATGCTTCTTGGAAACAACTTCCAATCGACCATAAATCTTCTTGTTCTTGTCTAAGTTTTCACCTCTAAATCTCGGATAGGAAGCCTAACAATAGAGCAACGTTTATACACTTAAAAAACTATATTCTTACACCAGAAACAGAATTAGTCCTAGTTATTAGAAAACAATAATAAAAATCCGAGGTTTTGCTAGCCGTAGTAATAAAACTAATAATAATAATTAGGATACGAATCCGGTGAGAAATGACCTTTAGATGAGAACATGAGAATATGATGTGCATAAAACTTTGTATGTGCATGAGTCACTTAACATGACTCAAATATATAGTTCAAAAATATATCACATACAAGCAAAAATTCATACACATCTTAAGGTGTGTATTAATTTTTGCTTGTATGTGCATGAGCTATAACTTACACTTGGTAAAAAATATATGCACTTATTGTGATGTGTATGAATTTTCACTTAATATAATCGCCGTATATAGTAACAAATTTATGCACATACATGCAAAAATTCATATACATCTTAAAGTGTACACGAATTTTTGTTTGTATGTGCATGAATTTCCATCAACTAAAGTCAAGTACATACAGACTATACAGTCATAAATTCGTGCAGATTCGGCATTCTCACATGAACCTTTTTCCTAATATTAGTTTGTTAAGAATATTTGTGATAGAAAATAGAAATTCATACCAACAAACTATTTTCGGGTAATGAATCCAAAACCGCCTTCCCACCAAAGAATCCGCGGCCAAGAGGACTATAAGGTACAATGCCAATCCCAAGCTCTCTGTCAAGGAATCCAATCACTCAACTTGTTACAGGTGACGAATGTGTTTTTAACATAATTGTGGGTCAATTAGATGTCAACATATATCCTTAGCAAAGTTTAAAAGAAGCCATGAAACATAGCTACAAGACTGCAAACCTGCAAAGTGGGACAATCTCATCCTCAATTTCTCGAGTCCAGAGGGACCATTCCATCTGCACCGCGGTAATAGGATGAACCGCGTTGGCTCTTCTTATGGTGTCAACGCTCGCCTCTGACAATCCTACATACTTGATCTTCCCTTCTTCCACCAACTTCTTAAGCTCACCCATCTACTTATATACATACAACATATAAGTATAGTTGATTAATTTTGAATGCTAGTGATTGAAATTAAACATACTGTTTCCTCTATGGAAATCGACGTGTCCACTCGTTGTTGATAGTAGAGATCAATATAATCTAGTCCGAGGCGTTTCAAGCTTGCTTCGCAACATGAACGTACATACTCGGGAGTTCCCTTCACTGTCATCTCAGGTGTCATGCTAGCTATGCCAAATTTTGTTGCCACCTGGAAACTTTCTCTTGGGAACTCCTTGAATGCCTGACGAATAGGCCGGAATGGAGTTGGGTTTTGTGTAACAAGTTTGATTAGATCCTGAAGAAAATGAGGTTGATTTACCTGACCAAGAAGAATCTCGGTGGCTTCAAATATGTTAGATGTGTCAAAGAAAGTGATTCCTTTGTTGAAAGCTTCTTTGATGATGGCGATTCCATCGTCTTGAGAGGTTGACGCTTCGTAAAAGGAATTTAAACCTGTGCATCCGAATCCCAGCCTAGACACCTGATATTAAGACACTTTTCTTATTGTTGAAAGAGGAGTACGTATTATCTATAAGACACTTTTAATTAGGGATAATACGCTAAGTAACAACAGATTAGAGCATAAGAGTTATCACAGCTCTATTGACATGTATAGCTAGGACAGAGCAATAGCTACCTCAAGACCTTGGTTTCCCAATTTGACCCTGGGGAATCGTAGTTCTTGCCCTTCTGCCATTGTTGTATTTGGGTTGAAGCTGCGCTGCTGGATGTGAGGGTGAGAGTGAGACTGGAGAGTCGCCGTGGGGGTAGGTGGATTGGTCCGGTTGGGTTTAGCACGTGTTTAAGAGCGTTAATACGACGCTGTTTTCACTTTTCCTTGGCATTTAAAAATTAATTGTGTTAAGAGACTCTGTGTTGAAGTCCAAGATTCTGGCATTTTCTTTAGTTAGCTGTGTACAAGTTTAAGGATATGTTTGAATTCCATTAATAATGTATTATCTTATATTAAATTAATGATTTAATATAAATAATGTATTTTAATATATTCTAGTTTGGAATAGAGAGTAAATTATACAACAAATTAAACTAGCCTTTATTAATAAAATACTATTTAACATCCATTAAATTCATAACATTTGAACACTTAGATACAGTACTGTTTTGTCATGTAAACAAACAGTTGTTTACCTTTACTAAGATATATTCAGAATATTCATCATTAACAATTGATTTTTCATTTATATTAATTGTAACTTGTAAATTAGCTCTAGCCAGAACTCGGTCATTTTTTCGGTAGAAACCAGACCTCGTTCGTATGTAAGGCTGTAAGCAGCAAATGACATGTATTCTGCTCCCAAAAAAAAAGCAAATGATAAGTATTTATAAAAAATTATATAATAAATTGTTAGTGGACCCTTATAGACGGGTCTCTTGCAAAACTGGGAGCCCAAACATCGTTGGTTCCACAACCTCTAAACCAGGAAGCCCATTTCCTAATTCGGCCCACATTTCATTCTATGTAAACGTACAAGCCGAAGCTATAATACTGCGTGAAAGTAAGGAGGCCAGACTCAAGGTCGTATACGTACGAGCCCATATGTAAAAATAAGTCTAGTATATAAGTTTGGGGTGAAATTCTGGTGAAAAATGCCTCTTAGAGAAAGAATAAGGATCAACTCCATCCGTAGGATGAAGTTGATCCAAAGGCCAGAAGCTGTTTTGTAGGAGGTGTGGGTCCGCGCGTGTAATGTCCAAATTCACGCGATTGAAAAATAGTGGGCTTCCAAAAAACCGTTCGCTCTCTTCTCGGTACTCTCATTCGCTCAAATCAACCACAAACCGTTCGCTCTCTTCTCGATTCTCTCATTCAATTGCTCAAATCAACCTTCCGCTGCACCTACAAAGGATCACTCAAGCATTTTCGAGCCAAAAGCAAGAAGAATAGAGGCGATTTCCAGCGATTCGAACTTCAAAACCCTAGAAGAGGCAACCGAAGAGTTCCGCGATTCCATCGCGATTTCGAAGCATTAAGAGGCGAATCGTCGCGATTTCGGCTGCATCTAAACGAAACAACAACCTAAAACACAGAAAGAAGAAGAATAATCAACAAGAAGAAAATGAGGTCTAAGATTGCGAGTGGAACACAAGGTATATTTTCATCACAGTATTTTGATTGTAGGTGCATAAGTTGTTCAGTTGATGAATAGGTATGCATTTTATACAGTATGCAAAGGTATATGTAGAGATTTCTGACTAAATACATAATCGCACAAGTTTATGATGATAGAGAATACTCTGATTTGAACTTGCTTCTATGTATGTGACTGAATATAACTGTGTGCATAATAGATCATTAAAAAGTGCATGACTCTGTGCTTTTGCTCTAACATGTGGTTATGTGAATAATACTGTCCATTATGAATGATTTATGTGTATAATATGTAGGAAAAAGCCAGCATGGTGATGACAAAAATCCACCCCATCTAGTGAAGGAGTTAAGATATGGTACAATAATCATTAGTCAAATACCAGTCCAGCTTACATCACCAAGCAAAACTCAAAGAAAATCCATATCTCAAGCTAAAACAAAACAACTAGATCCAGTTACTACAAATACAACTTCGCCATCACCATCAATAACCAGAAGAGTAACAAGATCACAAAAATATATAGACACTAGTAAGTCAAATAGTAATATAAATGCATGAGTAATTGATTGTAAGTGCATGAGTTGGTATGTTTTGGTGCATGCGTTAATAAGTGAAAGTGCATGAGTTATTTCTTATTGGTGCATGAGTATGTTTGTGAAAGTGCATGAGTTATTTCTTATTGGTGCATGACTTATTTCTTAGTGATTTCTTGTTGGTGCATCAGTTGGTATGTTGGTGCATGACTTAATATGTGATGAGTAATTACTTATTGGTGCATGAGTATGTTTGTGAAGGTACATGAGTGATTGTTTATTGGTGCATAAGTGTGTTTGTAAAGCTGCATATATAAGTGCTTTTGCTTGTGACTGAGACTGTGAAAGTGCATGAGTGGTTGTTTATTGGTGCATGAGTATGTATGCAAAGGTGCATGAATAAGTGCTTGTGCTTGTGTTTAAAAATCTGTGCATGAACAAATTCTTATGCACCATGAATTAACAGAGAGTGAAGCACAAGAAAATGTGCAACCTTCTACAATGCATGGAGATGCACAACCTCCCACTCCTCTGGCTGGTAAGCTAATGGTCATCATATCTCTTTAATTTTTAATCACCATGCATTTGTTAATTAATATCTAATGCTTTTGAGTTTTGAACACATGGAAGAGAAAAAAGAGTCAAGCAAAAGGCCCTCAGAAATCAAAAGGCCAAGGGTCTTGAATGAAGATAACAATAAGGATTTTCAATTGCTAGAGAATGTTGATCAAATAAGGATTTTCAATTGGAGCTCTTTTCTCTATAAGGCACTTATTAATTGCTCTGTTGCATGGGCAAATAAACAACAAAAGACTTTCAATGGGAGCTTGATTTTACTGTAGGTAAATATTCCCATTTTGGTGTTTTGATAACTGCATGAGTTAATGTGTGTAGATGCATGACTGAAAGAGTGTTGGTGCATGAGTAAGTGTTTCTAGGTGCATGACTTTGTGTGTGATGGTGCATGAGTAACTATGTGTGTAGGTGTCTTGGTCTGTGTATGTAGGTGCAAGAGTTAAGAGTGTGTAGATGCATGACAGGGCTAAAGTCGTATGCCTATCAAAGAAATCCTAAAGTACCTACTACAGAGTATAGCAAGAAAGTCAGGGTCGATCCCACAGAGAGTCAGGTTATCTATTCTTGTAATTCACGTCACCGACTAGGAACTAGGGGGGGTTTTGTAGTGTTTTCTTGGAAATCAAGTAACAAGTAAGCAAATAAACAAGTTTGCAAATAAAGGTTATGAATATAATGGGGAAAAGCGCCACACTTAACAAAGATCCACACAACAATAGATATGGTCGATCACGGAATTCTATCAATCTCAAGTTCTTATCATTCCTATAGTTGTTCTTATCCCGATCATAGGTAACTATTAGTTCTACCAGCCCTAATAGTACTTATCACCAAATCAAATCCGAAAACCTTCAAGACTCAATAAAGCAATAACAATCAAACAAGGATTCAACAAGATACATGCAATAGAAACAATCCGTTACTATACGCATGCAATTAACTCTCTCTCACGATGAAGCGCTCGGATCCCCTATACGCAACAATCGTGCTTGCTACTAGATATGCAACCCGAACCCGAAATCACAAGTCCTAGCAATTAGGAAGATATTAATAAACCTAGGTGATCAATCTAGATAAATCAACATAAACCAATAGACAATCAAGCGCAAGAGAATCAATCCAACTAGATAGGAAAACGAACAAGAGTAGAAAACTCACAACCAATCAATTGCTGGCTTCAAACTGTCAAGTGCAATAATGGAGGTTTAGTTCTCCATTAGGGTTTGTGAGGGAAAAACGATGAAAGGTGGCAACTAGGGTTGTCCTGGTTTAAAGTCTTAACAATTAGACTTAAATACTAAGGCAAATATTCAGGAATAAAATAAAGGAAAATAACAAACTTGGAAACAAAGTCTCGGAAATAAAATAAAACAGAAATAAAATAAAACAGAAATAAAACTCGGAACGAAAGTCTTCAGCGCGTCGTCACCGCGGGTGCGGTGACACCCACCGCTGGGTGCGATGGCTCTCCAGTATCTTCTGTCCACTTCTCTGACGACCTCGCCGCAGGTGCGGCAGTGCCCACCGCTGGGTGCGGTGGGACTCCAGAATCTTGTCTGGTTTCTGCTTCTTCTACCGCAGGGGCGGTGGTCTTCGGCGCGGGTGCGGCAAGGCTCCAGTAACATCTCCTCTTCAAAGCTCTTCCTTGCAATCTCTCGCACCGCTCCTCAACTCGTCTCTTCACTCCTTTTGCGTCTTTCCTTGGTGGCTTCCTTCCTCAGTGTCTCCTAGATATCCACAATAGCTCAAACACCTCCAAAAACACCAAACTTTGCCTCCAAACGCCATATACATGAATGTGTCTAAATCTACCCGAATGACACCAATAAACCCTCTAGTGACTCTTACTTTAAGCCCTACAAAGTAGTGCTTATCAATGCATGAGCCTATTTTTATAGGTGCATGACTGAAAATGGATTGGTGCATGAGTAAGTGTTTATAGGTGCAAAAGCTAATGAACTTGGTACATAAGTAAATTTGTTTCTAGATGCATGAATATATCTGTGTGCATGAGTCAGAGAATATGAGTGCATGAGTAAGTGTTTCTAGGTGCATGACTTAGTGTGTGATGGTGCATGAGTAACTATATGTGTATGTGTCTTGGTCTGTGTATGTAGGTGCTAGAGTTAAGAGTGTGTAGATGCATGAGCCTATTTGTATAGGTGCATGACTGAAAAGGGATTGGTGCATGAGTAAGTGTTTATAGGTGCAAAAGCTAATGAACGTTGGTGCATAAGTAAATTTGTTTCTAGATGCATGAATATATTTGTGTGCATGAGTCAGAGAATGTGAGTGCATTAGTTAAGGCCACTGAGTGCATGAGTCAATCATTATCTAGTAATATAGGTGTTTGCTTTACAACTATTCTATGACTAATTTCTTTTTGAATTATGTTTTCCAGTTGATTTACGTCGACAGACTTAAGTGGAAAGGTCTAAATGTACAAAGAAAATTCCCAATAATCAGGAACTGGAACACGAGGATGTTGAAGGATAGGGAGGATCAGGAGATCCTGCATGGTGGTTTTGGGAATGGATTTCTACTAGGTAAACCAACCTTCAGTGACCATGTAGAAGCAATCTGGAGCAAGATTGTGAATGAAGCTCAAGAAGCAGATGTTGAAGTTCCAACTCAACCAACAAATCTAGCTAGTTGAAACAGACGAGCAAACGAAGGCTTTCATGGAGGAATACTTGAGAGAGATAGAAGGCATGGCTCGAAGTGTACGAGCAGTTTTAATGAAGAAGAAACAAATCCCCCCATAGCTGAAAAGAAACAGTGTCTTACAGACAGTGAACAACCAAGATGAGAAAATTATCAATGTAAGGCTTACCTCAAGAAGTGAAGATGAAGTGTTTGAAGATCAACAAGCAACCCAAGATAATGAATTCTGGGATTTAGCTGTGAGCTGCATGGAGGAGGTTGAGAAGACAATTAATGAACAAAAAGAACACAGCGGAAATATGTTTATTCCAGGATTTTCAGATTTTATTGATAGAATCACAAAAGAAAAATGGGGGCACTCTACAAGCAATGCTGAGAATGATGTGCAAGATGCTACTGAGAATGTTGTTCACGTGGAGGTTGATGGAGAAGGGGTGGTTTCTGAGAAGGACGTTGCTGTGGAGGACGTTGTTGAGAAGGACAAGGAGAACAACAAAGAAAAAGAGACAGAGGAGACAAAAAATAGGGGGACTTCTACAAGCAATGCTGATCGAGACAGGAGGGTAAGTGACTCTACGAAATTATTTGGTACATGATTCTCCATGAATGACATTAAGCTTTAGTGTATGATACCGATGCTTTTTCTTTATTATTGCAGATGGGTCCAGAAATCCCTAGTTTTGACTTGGGCCTATCATCAATGGATACACAAGTAAATCGCCTTTAAAATGATTGTATATAAAGTTTGAGGTTACATGTAATAGAGTTAACAAACATACTGTTTTTTGAAAGAGGAATTGGCAAACCAAACTGTTGTTGAGAATAAGGTGCAAGATGCTAATGAGAATGTTGTTCACATGGAGGGTGATGGACAAGGGGTGGTTTATGAGAAGGACGTTGTTGTGAAGGACGTTGTTGAGAAGGACAAGGAGAACAAAAAAGAAAAAGACACAGAGAAGGAGGCCGTTGTTGAGAAAGACGTTGCTGATAAGGAAGGAATGGAGACAAAGAAAGGGATTGAAAATATAGTAGCTCAAGAGGACAAAGAGGCTGAAGAGATTGTACAACAAAAGGACAAGGAGGTATATCAAGAGAAGGAGACTGAGAAGGAGGACGTTGCTGAGAAGGAAGTTGCTGATAAGGAAGGAATGGAGACAGAGAAAGGGATGAAAAATATAGTAGCTCAAGAGCACACAGATGCTGAAGAGATTGTACAACAAAAGACTATGGGTGCATGAGTTAATGAATATTAGTGCATGAATGAATGTTTTTTGGTGCATCAATGAATCCATGAGCTAATGTATCCATCTGTTAATAACTTTTTTTTGTGTATGTGTTGTAGGAGATCACTAAGCAAAAAGTCCAAGAGGCTAATATAAATAAGAAAGATGTTCAACCAAAAAAGGTATAGAAAACAATATGTTTATATGTGAATTATTCATTGTCTAACTAAGTGGTATCAATTTTAAACAATTTCATAATTAAAAAACTTGTGAATGTGAGATTTGTCAGGTGAAATTTGTGTGCAGTTCTGATCCAAATCTTGAAGCTAGACCATCAGAGAAAAGGAACATTTTTCCTTCTGAAAACACAGTTTCTCCATTTAAAGAGAGAGAAGTTAACATTTCAGAAAGACCAACAGCTGATGAAAGTATCCTTTACAATTGGATAACTGCTGAAGAAGGAGGGGAAAAGTAAGTACATATTTAATTATATGAATTTGGTTACAAAATTTAATAACATGTAGCTAGTTAACAAATTGATTTTTTTTATGTGCAGTGAGGAAGTTTTCCGAATGGATGATACCGCTCTTAAGAAAAAGGACTTGATTACATTGACTGAAAATGCTGAATTAGACAGTCAGTTAATTGATGTTTTTACTGTCATGTTAAATGAAAATGAAGCATATAGGGATCGTATCTCACCATTGAGATTCTTTCTACCATCAATGGTTATGGTAAGTCACAGCTTTGCAACAATATTATGTTAATTGATGCTCTAATTTATTAATTTCCATTTTTTGGTATTCGTAGACTTTTACTTGTGTTGACACATTATACTCACCGGATGAGAGATTTAACCTATTCACAGAGACAATGCTAGAAACATTTGCTGCTGTCAAGGGTTTTAAGAACAAAAACTATACAGTTAAAAATGTTGATGTGGTAATTATCACTAGTGGAAAAAACACTTTTTAATGCTCTCTTTTAGAGGCGTACATAGTAGAAAATGCCTCAATAACGACTTAGGCAATCACTTTTTTTTTGGTTTTTGAGGCGAGCAAATTAATATACGCCTCAATAAGTATCCAAAAAAACATTTCTCGCTAAAGTATTAGAGGCGGGCCAGGGTAAGGCCCGCCTCTAATTCTAACTAATTGAGGCGGGCCAAGTAGCCCGCCTCAATTAAAGCTTGTTGAGGCGGGCCTCTTAAAGCCCGCCTCAACAAGTATGTCCAGTAGAGGCGGGCATGTAAGGCTGTTAGGAAATGGAACTCAGGAACCTCAGTTCCCATGGAGTTCCTTTCCTCAGTTTCTCTACTTTTGAAGATGACAAATACTTTGATACTAATGTTTTATCTCAGAGATGTGCTTAAAGGAACCACAGGACAGTTATTGAAACCATGAAAGCCAAACAAGACAAAGAAGGATAGCGAAGCAAGAAGCTTGCACTGATAGGAACTGGAGTTCGCCAGCAAGGGAACTCAGTAGAAGTGAAGCGAGGAAGCGCGCACAAGGGAACAAGCACAAATCAAGTCTATTAAAGATGCAAAGACTTGAGAAGAGTGGCGAAGCCACAAAGGAGTTAGCACATGGAAACCTCATCACTGCTGGTAGGAACCAGAGTAGGTGAGATGTGTCAGCAGAAATCCTGGAGCCACAGAGAGAAGCGGAAAGCAACTGTCCCATCATCGTTGGACTGACACAAATGGCTATTAACTACCCATGTTGTTTCCTAGATCATTAAGGAAGTTGTCTTGCACACATAAACATCTATGACAACCTAGTTGACGGGATTTGTGAGCTTCTAGTTCGATCCGATGGGAACTGGAAGCAAACCAGCCTTTGAAGTATAAAAGGCGACTGTGCTTCATTGACAACTTCAAGTATTCACAATATAGAATCACACTCCATAGCAAACATCAAAGTGTGAAGCTTCAAACAAGATCATCAAAGCAAACCGAGATCAAGAGGAACCAGTCAAGGAAGAAAAGTTGTGTGCTAAGTTCATGTGACTGTAAGTGATAGTTCCTAGGTGCGAAAGTCTGTTTCTTGGATTGATTATTGATTGTGTTAAGTTATCTAGGATTGTCTAACTGTGTGTAAGACAAAGGAACTATGTGTTCGTTCCTAGGATAAGCTGTAACCAAAAGAGATAAGAAATCAAGAAGTAGACTTTGAAATCCTTTCGAAAGAAAGGTAGTGGTTTTTATCCTGGATTGCTAGTTGGCAATCAAAGGTTTCCACTATAAGGAACTTGTCATTTTTTATTGTTTATTTCCGCTGCGAAAGGAACCGAGAATCGATATTCTGAGTTCCTTAAGTTTTTATCTAACAATCACGATCCTACAATTGATATCAGAGCAGGAAAAGCTCTAGATATTTGATAAGCTTGCAGATCATGTCTCAACCAAGCAAGTTTGAGCTCGGAATCTCCACCAACAAGCCACATCTCCGAAAGAAGGGAGAAGAAACATGGTGGGCCAAGTGCATGGAAAGCCACATAAAGACCAATGACTACCAATGCTGGAGGATAGTCGAGAATGGAGATGGCTATGTCGATCTCAACCAAAAGGAAGAAGATTGGAAACCTGAGCATTATGTCATCATGGAGAAAAACGCCAAGGCTAGACAGTTCATTCTCAATGGACTGGATAGAGAAGATATGGACAAAGTCATAGGAATCAAGACGGCAAAAGAGATGTGGCAAGCACTCAAGGACATGCATGAAGGAAGTGAGGAACTGAAGCAAAGCCGAAAGTTTGCTTTAGAAGGAGAATACCACACATTCAAAATGATGGAAACTGAAACCATCTCTGAGTATTACTCTCGCTTTAATAGGCTCATTGGAAAGTTAACCGCGGCTGAGGTCACCCTTGATGAAGTCTCCAAATCACTGGTGGTCATCAATGGACTTAACTCCAATTTCACCCTCATCAAAGGAATCATGAAGAACACCCCAGGTATCCAATCTCTTCCCTTAACTCAAATCATAGGGAAACTGGAGGTTGAAGAAGGAGAACACACCAAAGCTAATGCCGATAAGAAACTGGAGAAAGGAATTGCCCTCAAGATCTCCAAAGCCTTCTCAAGGCTTGAGATGGAGCAAGAGAACTCAGACCTAGAAGAAGAGGAGGATGAACTAACAGCCCTCTTCACAAAGAACATCAAAAAATTCTTTGTGAAGGGAAGGTTCCAAAAGGGCAGTTCCTCTCACAATGGACCAAGAAGAGATCTCAAGAAAGTCTCCTGTTACGAGTGCAAGGAGAAGGGACACTACGCTAAGAATTGTCCCAACAAAGAAGAGTCCAAGGAAGAGGAAATACCTCAAAGAAAGAAGGCTCTCGTAGCATCATGGGGAGAAGAGTCAGATGAGGAACTGGATCTGAGTGGTTTCTCTGGAGGAAGATGTCTCATGGCAAAAGGAGACTCAAGCGACTCAGAAGGCCTTGAGGTAACTTCTGACGATCTCTTAAAATCCCTAGTTGATTGTGATAAGAAACAACTTCTTAAGATCATAAAGAAACTAGGAAAGGAAACCAGTTCCCTTCAACAGAAACTAGATGATTGTGAAGAAGAAATTGCTTGCTTGACTGTTGAGAATTCTGTTTGGAGTAAGAAACTTAATGAAACTGAGAAAGACCTAGCTGAAACTCACTCCAAACTCATTGATATTAGAAATGTGCATGCTAGTCACCTTAAAATTTGCAAATCCTGTGATGAAACTAGCATAGACTCTGTCAAAGTTCTCTTGCATGGTAACCTACCTGGAAATGACATGCTTTAATCCATAATTGATAGGTTAGACAATCTCACTGATTCCATTAATGAAAAAACGATAAACCAAACTGTTTTTGTGAGACAACGCCATGGAATAGGATATGTCAATAATAAAGGGAACAATGATGCTGAAGATGAAAAAGCTAGACGAGAACTTGTTGAGATGAATGAGAACCTCAGCATTGCTCTTGCCACCTCTCGTGACAGGAATCAGTTCCTATCAGAGAAGATCATGGTGCTTGAGAACAAGGCTGAAGTTGCCAAACGTCTCAATGAAGGTTCTCAAAGCCCTAAGAGGAAACCAAAAGGAAAGGAAAAAATGACTCCTGAAAATCAATGGTTCACCAATTCTTTTGCTCACAAAAAATATGTTGACATGGCCAATAGTAAGGTTAAAAACAATGTTGATTTCAACAAAGAAATTGAAAAACCTTTTAGGCCAGGAAAAGGAAAGTATGGTCATGTTGTCTACAACCGCTTATGTACCTACTGTGGTAAGAATGGCCATTACAACACTGATTGTGCTAAGAAAAGGAACTTTGAAAGGGAGAAAAGTGCTTATCACCAGGAAAGGAACCAATTCCCTGATCATTCACAAACTCGATATGCTAATCCCCCCAGTAAAGCCAAGCTTCGCTGGGTTCAGAAATCTTAGTTCCCTTGTGTGCAGAAAGAAGAGAGGCAACCCCAACTATGGTACATTGACAGTGGTTGCTCATGCCATATGACCGGAAAAAGAAATCAAATGACCTCTCTTCAACCTCTCCAAGGAGGGAACATATCCTTTGGAGACAAAAGCAAAGGGAAAATCTATGGAATAGGAACTGTGAAACTCAACGATCACATTCAGGTAAACAAAGTTCACCTTGTTGATAGTCTTGGTTTTGATCTAATAAGTGTGTCACAGTTGTGTGATCAAGGAGACAATGAAGTCAGATTTAGATCAAACGAATGCTCAGTTCTTGACTCCTCGGGACAAATCATCCTAAAAGGAAAGAGATTCAACAATGTTTACATTGTTGATCCATCCTTCATCCCCAAGGAGAAACTGTGTCTCTCAACCGTGAATGACCAAGCTGAGTTGTGGCACCAACGCCTCGGTCATGCTAGCTCTAAGCTGATTCAAAAGCTACACTCAAAGGAACTAGTCAGAGGATTGCCAAAGCTGAGTGGCACATCTAAGGAACCATGCTCTGACTGTGTAAAAGGAAAACAGGCTTATAGTTCCTTCAAATCCAAAAACATGGTAAGCACCTCAAGGCCTCTTGAGCTCATCCACATGGATCTTTGTGGACCCATGAGAGTTCAAAGCCTAGGAGGGAACATGTATATTTTTGTTATTGTCGATGACTTCTCTCGCTTTACTTGGACCATTTTCATTAAATCTAAAAGTGAAGTCATTGATCGCTTTAAAGACCTGGTTCCCTTGTTAGAAAAATCCCTTGATTGTTCACTTAATGCTATTCGGTCTGACCATGGTATCGAATTCGAAAATGGAGAATTTCTAACCTTTTGCAGTGAGCATGGCATTGATCACAACTTCTCTGCACCATACACTCCTCAACAGAATGGAGTAGTGGAGAGAAAGAATAGGACCTTGGAAGACATGGCTCGAACTATGTTGATCTCAAGTGGACTCTCCCAATCCTTTTGGGCTGAGGCGATCAACACAGCATGCTACATCATCAATAGAGCCATGCTTCGCCCTATCACAGAGAAGACACCCTATGAACTCCTAAGAGGAAGAGTTCCCAACATTTCTCATCTAAGGGTGTTCGGATGCAAGTTCTTTGTGCACAACAATGGGAAGGACAATCTTGGCAAGTTCGACCCAAGAAGTGATGAAGGAATCTTCATTGGATATGCCTCAGGCAGCAAGGCATATAAGGTCCTCAACAAAAGGACCAAAAAGGTAGAAGAAATGATGAGGAATCATCCCCGCCATTAGTGCCAACCTTTGATGGACCGATTACTAGGTCAAGATTGAAGGAACTACGTCAAGAGCTGGAGACGTTTATGACACATGATGTATCACATGACGAAGAGGACAAGTCCAAAGTCAAGGCGTTGACTTTATTGGTCAACGTTACATATGTTTAATCTTATTAATTTATGCATTGGATAATTTTAGGATTATTATTTAATTGTTTTAAGCTTTCTATTTTCGGATATTTCGGGATTAAGTGTAACCCGTTTTTGGGAAGCTAGCCAGCCCTCCTAGGGTATTTAAGGCCTCCCTTGTCTTCTTCATTAGGCAGATTTCTCATATTGTTAAAACACAAAAACAGAGCTTGGTTTTTGCTTTGAAAACTCGGCTCCCCGTGAGAGTCTCAATCGATTGTTCTTTCCTGCTTAGTTGTTTTCGTCTTTGTCAAGTCCCTCTGGAGTTGGTGATTTCATACTTCATAAGCAATCCTCTCCGTGCTCCAAGTTCGTCCGCGATTCTTGGTTGTGTGGCGTTGTAGAGATCGGGTTGGTAGATCGTTCGACAAGGTTCCTTGCTATCAAGCAAGCGGATTTTCTCGTCGTTTCTATTGGTTCTATCTATTATCCTTCCATTAGTTTCACTTCCGCCATTGTTCTAATCTTGTGTTTTCTTTTGTTTTGAGATCCGTTGCCTAGATCCCTCTTCTACACAACTTGGTACTAAGTTGTTGTTCTCTACTGCTAGTCACCCCCAGACATATGGACAAACTGAGGTCACTAACCGTACATTGGGTACTATCCTTAGGGCTGTTATTAAATCTAATCTGAAAAGTTGGGAAGAAGCCTTACCACATGTTGAGTTTGCTTATAATAGGACTATTCATTCTTCTACTAATATGTCCCCTTTTGAATGTGTGTATGGTTTGAATCCCCTAACCCCTTTGGATCTTAAGCCGTTGCCTTTACCGGAACGAGCAGACTTTGATGCTGATAGACAGGTTGAGTTCATGAAGGAGCTGCACGAGCGGACTAAGGCTCGTTTGGAAGCTACTGCAGCAAAGAACACAGCCCGAGCTAATCACGGCCGGCGTCAAGTGTTGTTCGAGCCCGGCGACTTGGTGTGGCTACACCTGCGCAAGGAGCGGTTCCCGGAGCAGAGGAAGTCGAAGCTGTCTCCCAGAGGTGATGGACCGTTCAAGGTGCTGAAGAGAGTAGGCGACAATGCCTATGTGTTGGAGCTGCCCGATGACTATGGCGTGAGCCCGATATTCAATGTCGGTGATCTTACCCCTTATGCAGCCGCTGATGTTGATGACTCGAGGACGAGTCCTTTTCAAGAAGGGGAGAATGATGAGGAATCATCCCCGCCATTAGTGCCAACCTTTGATGGACCGATTACTAGGTCAAGATTGAAGGAACTACGTCAAGAGCTGGAGACGTTTATGGCACATGATGTATCACATGACGAAGAGGACAAGTCCAAAGTCAAGGCGTTGACTTTATTGGTCAACGTTACATATGTTTAATCTTATTAATTTATGCATTGGATATTTTTAGGATTATTATTTAATTATTTTAAGCTTTCTATTTTCGGATATTTCGGGATTAAGTGTAACCCATTTTTGGGCAGCTAGGGCCGGCCCTCCTAGGGTATTTAAGGCCTCCCTTGTCTTCTTCATTAGGCAGATTTCTCATATTGTTAAAACACAAAAACAGAGCTTGGTTTTTGCTTTGAAAACTCGGCTCCCCGTGAGAGTCTCAATCGATTGTTCTTTCCTGCTTAGTTGTTTTCGTCTTTGTCAAGTCCCTCTGGAGTTGGTGATTTCGTACTTCATAAGCAATCCTCTCCGTGCTCCAAGTTCGTCCGCGATTCTTGGTTGTGTGGCGTTGTAGAGATCGGGTTGGTAGATCGTTCGACAAGGTTCCTTGCTATCAAGCAAGCGGGTTTTCTTGTCATTTCTATTGGTTCTATCTATTATCCTTCCATTAGTTTCACTTTCGCCATTGTTCTAATCTTGTGTTTTCTTTTGTTTTGAGATCCGTTGCCTAGATCCCTCTTCTACACGGCTAACCCCGTATCAAAAGTGTTCATGTTATTTTTAATGAAAAATCACTTGGAAAGATTGTGCAGAACACCACCAGTTCCTTCGAAGACCCATTTCCCAAGTTATCTCATGAAGATCCAGATGAAGATGTCACTCCTCCCAGTTCCTGTCCTGCTGAACGGAACCCTCCAATGGCTTCTCCACCAGTTCCAATGGATAATGAACAACAATCCATTTCTGGGAACCATGAGCATGACGACAACATCTGTGGAGACCTCAATGATTCATCTTCCCACATGTTCTTCAATGGAGAAGGTGACCCCAACCAGGAAGCTGAATGCTCAACTCAGAATGTCTCCACATCAAATACTTTGGCTTCCAACAGAGAAAGAAGAGTCGTCAAGCCTCCAGTCAGGTACGAACATCTAACTTTCTTTGCCTTTAATGCCTTTTTGTCTATTGTGGAACCAAAGAACATAGGTGAGGCACTGAAGGATGCGGACTGGATCCAAGCCATGCAAGAAGAGCTTCATCAATTTGAAAGGAACAAAGTCTGGCATCTGGTTCCTCTCCCCAAGGATAAGTACATCATAGGAACCAGATGGGTTTTCAGAAACAAGCTAGATGATACAGGAGCTGTGATAAGGAACAAAGCAAGACTTGTGGCTCAAGGATATAATCAACAAGAAGGAATCGACTATGATGAAACCTATGCTCCGGTGGCAAGGATTGAAGCAATAAGGTTATTGATTGCCTTCGCATCACACAAGGGGTTCAAGCTATTCCAAATGGGTGTCAAGACCGCCTTCCTCAATGGCATTCTTCAAGAGGAAGTCTATGTCAAGCAACCACCCGGTTTCGAAGATAGTGATCATCCAGACCATGTCTATTTCCTAGACAAAGCATTGTATGGTCTCAAGCAAGCCCCTAGAGCTTGGTATGATCGTCTCGCCCAGTTCCTACTCTCCAACGGTTACAGGCGGGGCATCATTGACAAGACTCTCTTCATTCTAGAAGAAGAATGTAACATTTTAGTGGTTCAAATCTATGTTGATGATATCATTTTTGGTTCCACTAACATGTCCCTTGTAGAGAAGTTCAAAGACTTGATGAGTAGTGAATTTGAAATGAGTCTAATAGGGGAACTCACTTTCTTCCTCGGATTGCAAATAACCCAAAAGAAAGATGGCATACAAATTCACCAACAAAAGTATGTCAGGGAACTGTTGAAAAAGTTCAAAATGGAGTCTTGCAAATCTCTCTCAACTCCTATCTCTACAATCGCCCATTTGGACAAAGATCACTCAAGTCCTCTTGTACAAGAAAAGCTCTATAGAGGTATGATAGGTTCCCTCATGTATCTAACAGCTAGTCGTCCAGACATTGTGTTTGTTGTTTGCTTGTGTGCTAGGTTTCAATCATGTCCAAGAGAAACACACCTAGCTGCTGTGAAAAGGATATTCCGATATCTCAAGGGAACTGACTCACTCTGCATTTGGTACCCCAAAGAGTGTCCCTTTGAGCTGATGGGTTTCACTGATGCTGATTATGCTGGATACTTGGTGGATAGGAAAAGTACTTCTGGAATGGCACAGTTCCTAGGCCCTTGCCTTGTGTCATGGGGCTCAAAGAAACAAATCTCAGTCTCCCTCTCCACCACAGAATCTGAGTACATTGCAGCCGCCTCTTGCTGTTCCCAACTCTTATGGCTAAAGCAACAACTCGCGGATTTCGGTATGTCTTATGGTCCTCTTACTATTCTTTGTGATAACACCAGTGCTATAAATATTTCTAAGAATCTTGTGCATCATACTAGGACCAAACACATAGATATAAGGCATCACTTCCTTAGAGATCATGTTGAGAAAGGGAACATCATTATGTAATTCTGTAGGACTGAAGATCAGATTGCAGATATATTCACCAAAGCTTTGAACAGAGTTCCCTTCGAGAACCTTAGACTAGAACTGGGAATGATTCCTATAAACTAGCAGTTCCTTTAGTTTAAAGTTTCTCTACAGTTCCCTTGATTGACTAGTTCAGATCCTTTTTCTTATTTGTGTCTTGGAATCATTGTGTTATATCTTTTGCAATAAACCCTCATATCCATAATGGTTACTCAAAAGGCTTTGATAAATCTTTCTAGTTCTTCTCCTTGAATGTTCCTTTTCTATTGAAATTCAATCATTGTCCAAGTTTCTTTGATGACCCAAAAGTCACAATCTGATCATATTCTAACCCAATAATACAAGCCGAAATGATGATTGTGTACTATGACCCTCCCTTACCTCATTGCATAATCTAGTTCCCTATGATCCATCTCTCAACCCTCTCTGGGAATTAGTATGTGATGTGATAAATGGCCCTCCCTGATTTCTTTTATGGGAATGTACTTTCATGTCTTGTGTCTAAAATCCCTACACTAGAAGTTCCCATATATCCCTCTAGCACAATGAAGAAATCGCCAGAAAGGAACTAGGAAAGGCAGAACTCCCAAACGGCTAGTACAATACAGTGTCAGAGTTCCCTTTACGAAGACAGCAATTAATGCAAATTCAGCGTCAGAGTTCCCTTTACGGATCCGCATTGATGATATTATCAAAAAAAAAGAAAAAAAGAAAAAAAAGAGGGAACTCTCTTCAGGCAACTGAGATGAAGGATACGCCTAAGACGGCTACATGCAAAGATGAGGGAACTAAAGAAAAGAATGATACTAAAGAAGAAGAGGAAACTACAGAGCGACAAGAATGACTTTCCTAGTTCCCAGTGCTGTAACAACACATTGTGCTAGTAGTTCCCTAGGATTCCACCTTCCTCTCCTATCCTTTCTTTTGATTGTTTCAAGTTGATTGTGATCTTTGTTTGTCTTTCTTCTATGCATCTGTGAACAATGTGTTGGTTTTCATGATTAAATGAACATTTCCGAGAGTTTTTCTAATGCATTATTTGTCTTTGCCTTAAGTTTCTATTATGGTGACTCTCATGGGTTTTAAGCAACTGTTTATTTCCATTGATATCCTACACTTGATAAGTTAATTGATCTTTTCGATGATGTCAAAAGGGGGAAGAATGTATAGGAACCTTGAACTCTTGGAACTATAGGACTTATAGGAAATCTGAACCCGTTCTCTTTCTGAGGGGGAACTTGAATAACTTAGTTCCTTTGCTTAGGGGGAATTTGCAACTATTGAATGTTCTCTCATTATTTCATAAAGTTGTAAATCTCTTTGCTCAACTGTTCTCATGAACTTCATGTCCTTATTATGTTGTCAGATTTCTTATATTTGTCATCATCAAAAAGGGGGAAATTGTTAGGAAATGGAACTCAGGAACCTCAGTTCCCATGGAGTTCCTTTCCTCAGTTTCTCTACTTTTGAAGATGACAAATACTTTGATACTAATGTTTTATCTCAAAGATGTGCTTAAAGGAACCACAGGACAGTTATTGAAACCATGAAAGCCAAACAAGACAAAGAAGGATAGCGAAGCAAGAAGCTTGCACTGATAGGAACTGGAGTTCGCCAGCAAGGGAACTCAGTAGAAGTGAAGCGAGGAAGCGCGCACAAGGGAACAAGCACAAATCAAGTCTATTAAAGATGCAAAGACTTGAGAAGAGTGGCGAAGCCACAAAGGAGTTAGCACATGGAAACCTCATCACTGCTGGTAGGAACCAGAGTAGGTGAGATGTGTCAGCAGAAATCCTAGAGCCACAGAGAGAAGCGGAAAGCAACTGTCCCATCATCGTTGGACTGACACAAACGGCTATTAACTACCCATGTTGTTTCCTAGCTCATTAAGGAAGTTGTCTTGCACACATAAACATCTATGACAACCTAGTTGACGGGATTTGTGAGCTTCTAGTTCGATCCGATGGGAACTGGAAGCAAACCAGCCTTTGAAGTATAAAAGGCGACTGTGCTTCATTGACAACTTCAAGTATTCACAATATAGAATCACACTCCATAGCAAACATCAAAGTGTGAAGCTTCAAACAAGATCATCAAAGCAAACCGAGATCAAGAGGAACCAGTCAAGGAAGAAGAGCTGTGTGCTAAGTTCCTGTGACTGTAAGTGATAGTTCCTAGGTACGAAAGTCTGTTTCTTGGATTGATTATTGATTGTGTTAAGTTATCTAGGATTGTCTAACTGTGTGTAAGACAAAGGAACTGTGTGTTCGTTCCTAGGATAAGCTGTAACCAAAAGAGATAAGAAATCAAGAAGTAGACTTTGAAATCCTTTTGAAAGAAAGGTAGTGGTTTTTATCCTGGATTGCTAGTTGGCAATCAAAGGTTTCCACTATAAGGAACTTGTCATTTTTTATTGTTTATTTCCGCTGCGAAAGGAACTGAGAATCGATATTCTGAGTTCCTTAAGTTTTTATCTAACAATCACGATCCTACTGTAACACCCCCAAATTTAACCCCATTTGGAAGCGCTACTGCCGATGACCCCGGGCAAAACCCCGAAGTCACCCCAGGCTTTTCCGACGTCATAACTGACTTAAAACACAGTTACGATACTAAAATCATAACTTTTATTAAACCACATGGTCGCGGAATTACACGATTCCTAAAACGACCCAAATACATCATCAATACAAAAATCAGAATTTACAACGGAAGACTTATAAACAAAATACAAAATAGCACAGCGGAAATCGTTTTAAACACAAAGCGACAAAACAACTTGTCGAAACAAAACACCGTTCATATTCATAGTCGCTCTAGCCTTCTCTGAACAACAACATATCTGCATGTACCGAAACGGACGGACGACACCCCCATGACGTTACAGATAAATAAAATACAAGCGTTAGTCTAATGAATAGACTAAGCAAGGACGGAAAACATACTCCAGTGATTCACACAAACACATCACAAGCAGTTCCACATATCACAAATCACATCAAATCCTCAAGCGTCAACTTAACAGTTAAACATATCAACATATCATATCAGACATTGCATACGAGCGATCTACAACTAAGACGAGCTTTTCCTAGCTGCACTACTCGCCCAAGGTATTTTTAATTATCTGCGACAACGGCACTTATCTTATTTAAATGACCACACACACACATCACGTTATAAGCCTTTAACATCTCTCTATAAGAGATAACACGGGGAATAAGTCCCAGGGAATAAATCCCAACCGGTTGTACTTTAACAAAATAACGGGGAATAAATCCCAGGGAATAAATCCCAACAAGTTGCATTTCTGCGTGCACGTATCCTTTATTAGGATAGGGTCATGATGACCTAACAAAACTAACGGGGAATAAATCCCAACAAGTTGCATTTCTGCGTGTACGTATCCTTTATTAGGATAGGGTCATGATGACCTAACAAAACTAACGGGGAATAAATCCCAGGGAATAAATCCCAACAATTTGCATTTCTGCGTGTACGTATCCTTTATTAGGATAGGGTCATGATGACCTAACAAAACTAACGGGGAATAAATCCCAGGGAATAAATCCCAACAATTTGCATTTCTACTCACGGACTGTACTAGCAGTCAAACACACAATCACAACACAGAGAATCATCACGGCTCACCCTGAACAACTAACACCCTAGATTTAATAATCTAAACACGCACGATAAATCACATCAAAGACCCTTACGGCCTTCACCTGCACAAATCTAGAATAGACTAGCGTCGGTTCTAGCAAAATATACAACCTAGTATAATATCTTCTTTTAATCACATATAGTTATCAAAACAATTCCCAACATAATTAACAACAAAACAATTGATAACTAATGAAACATGATTAAGCAAGAGCGAACCGCCACTTGCCTTAAATCCGACAAGCTCGAACCAAGCAGAGCAACGTCTAGTTTCTGGATCTGAAACTGGAGCAAATCTTGGATAATAAATCCCTAAGAAATGGCCCATAACAAGACCCTAAGTTAGATTCAATATACTTATATATGAATCTAAAAGAATACAAGAAGAAATCAAAGGAAACGAGCAAAGCCCAAAGCCAAACCACAAAACACACAACTCGGACACAATACCGCGATCGCGGCAGGTCGCGGTCGGTCGCGGTTTTGTGCTGTGACAGTGGCCAGCTCGCGAGACGACAATGGAGAATTTCTTACCCAAACCGATTTGTTTGCCTTCGATTTGTCTATGGTTCGATCTCCAAACACCACAAAGCTTCACACAACACTCAAGAGCACCTTCTCAACTCAAGAGACACTCGAAATCTCCCACACACGAAGCTCAAAACTGCTCAACAATGGTGGACAGAAAAACAGAGGAAGAAAGAAGAGGATGAAGAAGAGCTTCTTAGCTCCGGGTTTCACCTCCTTTTATAGCCCCAATCCGACCACCTCCAAGGGAACAAGGGGACAAAGGCGAAGGGCCAGTTGGCTGCCCACTTGGCCTGCCCAAAAATATCCCAAAAACAGAGCTACAGTAACCGCCACGCGAGGAAGACGACACTGCTCAGCAAAAGACATTACCGCGATCGGCCGCGATCGCGTCAGGTCGCGGTTCATCGCGGTCAATCGCGGTTGATCGCGGTTTCTGGCCGACTTCACTTATTTTTATCCGAACTTGGTTTGGATTAAATTTCTTAACTCCGGGTTAAATATATTCGTACATTAACGATACATTAACCCCGTAAACACCTCAACTGTATTATATAATGCTCGGAAAATTCTACAGAGCTTAGACCCCTCTTCAGAAGGTCCGAGACTCACTGAATTAAATCCGTCTAGCAAAACGGGCATAAGAAAAATTTAAAAATAATTCAAAATACCCTTAAAAATTACGGGGTGTTACACCTACAAAGGCCCGCCTCTATTAGATCATTAGTCGTAATACTTATAGAGGCGGGGATGTTAGGCCCGCCTCTATAAGCTCAACCCTAATTAAAAAAAAACAGCTGCTGCTTTCCTTCATTTTCCTCTTTGTATCCTCCTCTTCTCGTCCCGAGCTCCGACGACGATCTCCGACTTCATCGATCTCCTCCGTCTTCCCTACTTCATCGATCTCCTCCGTCTTCCCGACTTCATCGATCTCCTCCGTCTTCGCCGAGCTCCGTCTTCTCGAGCTCCGACTTCATCTCCCTTCGCCGAGCTCCCTCCCTTCGTCGAGCTCCCTCTAATACTTCAACGCACTCGAAGCTAAGTCAGGTATCAACATCCTTTGCGCCCTCGACGTTCACATCCCCTTTCCTTGTCCGTTCGCTTCTCAATGCTTTAGTTTTTCAGTTTTAGGTTCTTACTTAAGTATTTGAAATGATGGATGCATGCTTCTTTTGCTTTGAACTGATGCAAACGAGTATGACTGTTCTGGCGATCTTGCTAATTTTGCATGTGAAGTAGTTTCAATGATGGTAGAGTTTTGGGAAGACTGATTGTATTTGGACATGCTCTTGTGGTTTTGGATATTTATGATAGTCGGGTAGGCAATAAAAGTAAATGAATAAGGCTACAATAATATCCAGTTTGGGTGACATGGATTAATATTTTTTAGCTCCTACAAATACATAGTAGTTTTGATGAGTGAAGCTTCTTACTAGTCTTAGAAAAGCTATATAAATAAAGCAAAAGTGAAAAGAATCACATTCTTTATTTAATTGGTGAAATGACATTCTGTAGGCTGATAAGGGCATTGCCTTGAAGGATCGATATTGGGTCAAGGTAATACTTCTATCCTAATTCCTTAGGCCCTTGGCGGGATAGAATTCATAATTTAGGCCCTTGGTGGGATATAATTCATAATTTAGGCCCTTGGCGGGATAAAATTCATAATTTAGGCCCTTGGCGGGATAGTTGAGTTTGTATTTTTTCTTGCTTGGTTGCGTATTATTATCTATTTAGGCCCTTGACAGGATAGTTACTAGAAATGAGTGTTTAATCTTAATTCCTTGCATGTTATTTTGCATTTATTACTAGAAATGAGTCGTCCTTGGATGTACGGTGACCATACTACGACACAATACTTGAGTGGGGTTGAGGAGTTCATTAGATATGCTTTAGCACACCAACGGAGTACGAAAGCCGAAAAAATATATTGTCCATGCCGTGATTGTAAGAATATAAGGCGGTTTGCTGATATTGATGAGATTGATGAGATTGAGGATCATTTATTTTGTCGTAGTTTCAAAGAAGATTACCATGTTTGGTTTTGGCATGGTGAGAAAATACCTGATCGTCCAAGTTCTAGTGTCAATGAGTTTGATGTTCGGGTAGACACTGATGATAGTGATGATGATATTGCTGAGAATAATGAGATGGATGATGATGATGACCAAGAAGATGATGAAATGAATGGGATGATGGATGGGGTGAGAGATCACTTGAACGAACGACCTCAGATGTTCGAACAGGTATCAAAGGCTGCAGAGACTCCCTTGTATCCCGGGTGTACAAAATTTAGCAAGTTAGAGGGTGTGTCAATACTTTACAACTTGAAATGTGCTTCTGGTTGGACTGATGGAAGTTTTAACACCTTATTGGAATGGTTAGGTGAATTTTTACCAGAAGGCAATGAGATGCCTATCTCTACTTATTATGCCAGGAAAATGATGTGTCCCTTAGGCTTAGAGGCTGTCAAGATAGATACTTGCCCAAATGATTGTATGCTTTACAGAAACGAACATGAAAATTTGGATGAGTGTCCAAAGTGCGGTGCATCTCGTTACAAGCGTAAAGGGGTAAATTCGGCTAAGAGGGGCCCATCAGCTAAGGTTATGTGGTATCTTCCGATAATACCTAGGTTTCAGCGTTTGTTTTCGATAAAGAAGGAAGCAAAAAGTCTGAGGTGGCATGCGGAAGGGAGGAAGAAAGATGGACTCCTTAGACATCCTGCTGATTCTCCTCAATGGAGAAATATTGATAAGAAATATTCTGAATTTGGTGAGGAGGTTAGGAATCTGAGACTTGCTTTATGTACAGATGGTGTGAATCCGTATGGCACTCTAAGCAGTCAACATAGCACATGGCCGGTTCTTCTAGCGATTTATAATCTTCCTCCATGGTTGTATATGAAGCGCAAGTATATCATGTTATCACTCCTCATCTCCGGGCCTAAGCAACCTGGGAATGACATAGATGTGTATCTGGCTCCACTTGTTGATGATTTGAAATTACTGTGGAATGAAGGTGTTCCAATGTTCGATGCATACACCAACTCAAACTTTACCTTACGAGCTATGGTTTTTTGTACCATAAATGATTTCCCGGCATATGGAAACTTGTCTGGGTACAAAACCAAAGGAGAACAAGCATGCCCTATATGTGAAGAAGACATGAAACCTGCCTACTTGAAAAATTACAGGAAAAATGTGTATCTAGGGTACCGGAAGTTCCTTAGTCGATATCATCCTTACCGTAAAAAGAAGGAGTTCAATGGGTACACCGAGGAAGGAGTAGCTCGTACACCTTTGACAGGATCACAGGTTTATGAACGGATTAAAAATGTTGACACCAAATACGGCAAGGGCTTCAAGTCCGTCTCTAAAAAGGGTGTTTTATGGAAGACAGTGTCTATACTATGGGATCTTCCTTATTGGAAAGATTTGTCGGTTAGGCATTGTCTCGATGTGATGCACATTGAAAAAAATGTTTGTGATGCTATAATTGGGACTTTGCTAAATATACCCGGAAAGACGAAAGACAATCAGAAAGTTCATTTTGATATGAAAGAGAGGAATATTCGACCAGATTTGTGGCCTGTGGTAAAACCGGATGGTAAAAAGACTTTTCTGCCTCCGGCGTGTTACACAATGTCAAGAAAGGAGAAAAAGGTGTTTTGTGAGTGCTTACATGGCATTAAGGTTCCATCGGGATATTCGTCAAATGTAAAACGTCTGGTTTCTCTTTCGGACCTTCGGTTGATTGGTATGAAGTCTCATGATTGTCATGTATTGATTAATGTTTTCTTGTCGATCGCACTTCGTGGGATATTGCCGAAACACGTGAGACATGTTATAACAAAACTTTGCGTGTTTTTCAGTTCCATATGTGCTAAGGTTATTGATCCGGAAATATTGGATGCTCTCCAATATGATATTGTTGAAACTTTGTGTCGATTTGAAATGTACTTTCCGCCGTCTTTCTTTGACATAATGGTGCACGTAATTGTTCATTTGGTTCAAGAAATCAAGTTATGTGGTCCGGTGTTCTTAAGATGGATGTATCCTTTTGAGAGATTTTTTGGCAGTTTAAAGGACAAAGCAAAGAATCGGGCGAATCCAGAGGGTAATATCATTCGTGGAGTCCTTCATGAAGAGATATCTCAATACGCAGCTGAGTTTTTGTCAAGGCTTCATCCAATAGGTCTTCCAAAATCTCGTCATGTAGGGAGGCTTGAAGGAGAGGGAGTAATTGGTAAAAATGTGATATCTCCTCCATCTGAAAGGAAGATTAAGGCACATCTTTGTGTGTTGCAGCATCTTACATAGGTCAATCCTTACATAGAAAAGCATTGCCTTGAATTGCAACACAATAATGCTAAATTGAATGAAGGAGCTTTGATGCGGGAACATAATCGCACATTTGTTGATTGGTTTAAGAAGGAAGTAGCTGAGGAACTAAGGAAAGAACATGACGTTTCTGATATGGTCAAGTGGTTATCTCGAGGTCCTCGACTATGTGTTCGGTCTTACGAAGGGTATGATATCAATGGGTTCACATTCTACACTAGAAGACAAGATGAAAAGAATGTGGTGCAGAATAGTGAAGTGAAGGTAGTTGCATCATCTAGGGTCTATGCGAGCGCTAAGGACAAAAGACCGGTTGATGCGACACAATCGTATTATGGTGTTATCGAAGAAATATGGGAGCTTGATTATAACAATTTTACAATCCCTGTTTTCCGGTGCAAGTGGGTCAACAACCCTAACGGGGTGAAGCAAGATGAAATTTATCCGGGTTTGACATTGGTAAACTTTGACCGATTAAGTGATAGTGACGAGCCATTCATCCTAGCATCACAAGCTAAGCAGATTTTTTATGTGGTAGACAATGTTGATCCTAGATGGCGTGCAGTTGCCCAAGGCAAAAGACATATTCTGGGTATTGATGATGTTGTGGATGAAGATGAGTATAACGAGTATGATGACACACCCTTGTTATCAACTGTTGTTCAACCATTACCGGAGGAGGAAGATACAAATAATACTAATCATATCCGTACAGATCATAGGGAAGGAATATGGGTTACAAATCATAAATGAATAAGATGAGATAAGTTATTTTGCTTACGAATTAGTTTTTTTTGGAATATTAACAATATCAGTTTCATGAGTGTATTATGTTGATTTTCTAGGGCATTTCAAGTGTACAAGTATCAAGGTGGGAAGTATTTGTGTTTCATGACCGACTAGATATCAGTTTCATGACCGACTAGATAATGTAAGTAACTTAACTAACTATATATTGATATTATTTGTGTTTTTTGTCAATAATTTCTGTGTTTTTTATGCAGCTATATCCTAAGAGGAAGACATCGTATACTTATGAAGAAATGGATGTTGTTCGTGAGCAATGGGCACAGTATTTTACATCGAAGTATTTATTATCGGATTGAACTTGTTTTTACTTGTCATGTAAACTGTTGTTGAGAACCTGACTGTACTCTGATGAAATCTGTTATTTTTTTTTGGTCAAATGAAATCTGTTGTTTGTTGTATATTATTCTGTGAATAAAATCAGGAACCTGACTGACTCGGGCGAGTTTTGGGCCGAGTCAGCGTCTACTTGTTGAGGCGGACTTGTATACGCCCGCCTCTATAAGTATATACGCGCGACTTATTGAGGCGGGCCTATAGAGGTCCGCCTCAACAAGTGTTTACGTATTGAGGCGGGCCTCCTAAGCCCGCCTCAACAAGTCCCTCATTTTGGCGCCAAAGTGAGGGATTTGTTGAGGCGGGCTTATGAGGCCTGCCTCAATAATGTCCTTTTAGAGGCGTAAAATGCCCGTCTCAAAAAGTGTCTCTACTTGTTGCAGCCCCCTTAGTTGAAGCAAACGGTGTTCGCCTCAATAAGTGTCCAAAGACCCGCCTCTATAAGGATTTTTTCCACTAGTGTATCTTACACTAATCTCTTACACCATTTTGGATTATGATATAGGGCAAATGTATTATTATTGTATGCTGGTGCATGAGTATGTTTATCAAAGTGCATGAGTTATTTATTATTGGTGCATGAGTTAGTAGGTTAAAGTTCATGAGTGATTGTATGTTGGTGCATGAGACAGTGCTTTGTATGTTAGTGCATGAGACAGTGCTCAAAAGTGCATGGACCAATGCTTACAGGTGCATGAAGTATTGTTTGTAGAGTGCATGAACTAGTGGTTCTGGGTGAATCAGTAAGTTAATTTGAAGGAATAGTGGTTCTTGGGTGGCTATATGTGCATGATAATTGCATTAATGTGCATGAGTAAGTCCATGTTGTTATTAGATAACTTACAATCTATTTTTCTTTTACTTGTACAGTTCTTTTGCCCAATTCTTAACCATGGGCATTACTATTTGATTGCAATAAATGTCAAGAACCCAAGTTTCCATATCATAGACAACTCATCAAGTGGGGAGGATGACAAGTATGAAAAAGTACCATCTACTCTGGTGAGTAGACATTGAGTATAATGATTTTATAACAATTAAAAGTTTTCATATACAGAAATGTGATAGAATTTAACCGCTTTATTTGTGCAGAGAACTATGATGGTCAATTTCTCCAGTAATAATGATATGTAAGTCAAAGTTAAAGCAATTGAAAACATTGCAAATGTCCCATGTGAAAGGCTGCATATGAAATGGAGGGATGGACACAACAAAGTTGACTGTGGGGTCTTTCTAATAAGACACATGGAGACATATATGGGCAATAAACTGTCAAGCTGGAAGTCTAAACTGAATATGGGAGACAAAGACCAGTTGGCAAAGCTTAGGATCAAGTATTGGTATGCCCTCCTAACCAGCGAGTTTAATGAAAGGAAGGCTAGAGTTGAACAAATTATTCAAGAGAAGAAAGCTGGAAATGTAGCTATTCCTAGCGCTCAGAAAATCAGACAACAAACAACAGATGTGCGTGGTCGTGGGCGTGGGCGTGGAAAAAAGAATAGGATGTAGGAATGTTTCAATGTAATTTGGGTAATCTAGTGAACAATTTAGGTAATGGTTGTAGGAATTTGGTTTGAATGTTTTCAGGAAACAGTAAATATTTATTTGTTTGAATGTTTCTCATTGAAAGATAAATGCTCAATCAAGCATTGAAACGCAGTGCATGAGTCATTATTTGTTGGTGCATGAGTTAATATGTAAACGTGCATGAGTTATTATGTGTTGGAACATGGAACATAATTAGTGATTTTATATTGGTGCATGGGTAGTATGTGGAAAGTGCATGAGTCACTGTATTTTGGTGCATAAGTGAGTATATATAAGTGCATTACTTAATATCTGAATACATAGAAAATTTGAAACACCTAATTAACATATTGAGGACAAGTCGTGATGTTGTGTCCCGACCTTTTACAAAGAGTACATAATCTTGTCTTCTTCCTGGAATTTTCCATTCCAACCTCTTGGCCACTTCTAATGTGCATCTTCCTGAACTTGTTCTTTGCCATTTCAGGAGGATGAACATTCACTTGATCCGGTAATGGGCCTACAAATTTCTCAAACTTATAGTTGCTAGCTGATGTTGAGGCAGAAGGATCAACTACTTGTGACCTTGTGAGTGCAGCCTTTTGTTCCTTTAAAATAGCTAAAAAGTCTTTCAATTTGTCCATGTCATCACCAACAATGTCGACACAAGAGTACATTTCTGTCATCACTTCAGCCAACAGCCGCTTCTTTTCATCAATTTGAACACTAGCATCATACACTGCACCATCCACTTCAAAAATTGGTTGTAGAATCGCTTGCTTCGTCCAGCGAGTGTTGATGAGGGTAGGAGGCAAAACAGTTGCATGAGTATTCTTTAAAGCAAAGAAAATATGTCGGCAAGGAAAGCCCAAAGTGAGGAAATTATTGCAAGAACAATGATACTCATTACTTGCAACAAATTTCTGAACAACACAAATTCTACCAAATTCGTCTTCAACCCTAAAGTGATGGATATCAGCATCTTTTTTCAGTTCATCGAGGCTGCAATGATATGTACCACTAACAAATGCCTCCTGGACATCATAAAATGCGTTGATAGTGTTATTAGATGCTAGGTTCTTTTCAAACTGGTAAGGCGTCTTCATCCGTGGAGTGCAAGTAGCAGAATCCATATCACACTTCTTCTGATTATGTCGCTGCGATTCAATTGCACTACTATACTGCATCATGAACACCACTAGGCTTGATTGAGACCCTATGAAATTTCCAAAAAAACTGTTTTGACTCTCAGACCTTGACGTCGTCCTCAATAGGGACGACATTCTCACATCATGAAAAAATGCAGGGATCCAATAACACCGTTGTTCAAACATTACTCCTAGCCACTCATGCCCTTGGAAACCAAATTCTTCAAGAACCGAGAACCACTCATTTTCAAAATCAATTGGAGTAAGTTCATCACTCCAAACAATCTTCTTGAACTTCTTTTGGAATGAATCAATGATAGAAGGATTTATATTTGGAGGAAACTTAACCTTGTTAGCAAACTTCATCATTATATGCCACATGCACAACTGGTGGACAGAATGAGTAAACACGCGTTCAACAACAGCCTTGACAGATGCAGCTTGATCAGTTATAATGACATGAGGTTCATGTCTCATCGCCTTCTTGAAATTCTCAAATAACCACACATAAGACTCAATGTCTTCATGCAAAAGCAAAGCAGCAGCAAATGTAATAGACCTCTTATGATTGTCCACTCCAGTAAATGGTATGAACACCATATTATATCTGCAATATGGGGTGTAAGAGTTTGAGCATGTTAGTGCGTGAGTGATTCAGTAAAGGTGCATGAGTGAATGACTATAGGTGCATGAGTTACTCAGTGTATGTGCATGCATTACTCATTATAAGTGCATGAGTTGATGAGTATAGGTGCATGAGTTGATGAGTATAGGTGCATGAGTTACTCATTATAAGTGCATGAGTTACTCAAGGTACATGGGAAAACCATTTGAAATACATAAAATCAGATTACATAAGTAAATGCATGAAAATAAAATTACCTAATCAATTGGTATGTAGCATCAGCCGACACTACATCACCAAAATAAGAGAAACTCTTTCGATTGATAGGATCACACCAAAACAAACGGCATAGCTGGCCCTCCTTGTTTACGTCATATTCAAAGTAATATGCATTACAACATTCTTTCTTCTTCAAAAAGTCATTGATGACCATTTGAGCGTCACTGCCTTCCATGTATGAGTTCAAACCCCTCATAAAGTTCTTGAAGTCAACAACAGTGGCGCCTACGTTAGCATATGAACCCACTAGATTCTTGTACACTTTGTAACTCTTAGTGACACCAATATTGGATTTAATACAGTTTATCATAATTTCTTGATAAAATGGAGTCACTTGCCTCTTCCCTTTTGAAAATACCATATGAGACAACTCCAACATAGCATGTGTATGACCACACTCCAATTTTGTAACACGGTAACCATCATTACCTTCATACTTGAGTCAACACTTAGCTTCACATCCACATCTATTAGATATTCTCCTCCTTTTCACAAAATCTCCATCTGTCGGGACAGCCTGGTTGAACTCAGAATATGGAGATATAACTTTGTATCCTTCTCTGTTACAACAAAGGTACTTCTAAATAACAGTCGGCGATACATCCTTGTTTTTCTTGGTAGAACAAACACGAACAGTAAAACCACATGCCGATGCATAAGCTTCGTAAAAGACGATAGCGTCATTAAGAGTTGGGAAAAGCTGCCCAAGATACGGCTTCAATGCATCATTGCACTCATGAAAAATATATTCAGCAGTAATGCTTGGGGAAACAGATATAATATTATGCTTCATTTGATGTTCATCTCCTGACAAAAGTAAGAGTGAAATTAATAATAGAGCATGAGCTAATAAGTGCATGACTGACTGGAAGAAAGTGCATGACCCAATGAATAAAGGTGCATGAACCAATGGACTAAAGTGCATGAGGTACTTAGTTTTATGCATTAGTCACACAATCAACAATGGTTAGGTTATGTGCATCACTGACTGAAATAAAATGCATGAAATAAAGAATAAAGGTGCATGAACCAGTGGACAAAAATGCATGAACTAGTAAGAAAGTGCATGAGGCACTGAATTTAGTGAATTTTGAATCTGATTAAATTGCAATACACAGATCTTAATTTCAACCAAGCACATACCTAAATTTCAACCAACCACATACCTAAATCCCACAAACTGAGAGATTTTATTGAAAAGCACATACCTAAATCCCAAAAATTGAGAGATTATGTTGAAAGCACATACCTAAATCCCAAAAATTGAGAGATTCTGTTGAAAGCACATACCTAAATACCTAAACAACAAACAAATCAACAACAAGTTACAGATCTATACCTGAATCAGTAGAAGGAGTAACCATGTCGACTAAGTACAGTAGATAACAAGAGAGCACGACAAAATAAAACGAAAACAGAGAGAAAGCACACCGGCGGCAACACAAAAAGATAACGGAAACGATCGGCCGATAGAACGACGAGAGCAGCAAACAAAGATCGAATTACCACGAAGAAGAGAAGAATTAGTTGAGAAAGGAACAATGGCGGTCAATTCTGTTTTATCGAAATAGGGAAAAAAACGAAGGAGCGGCCAGGATTAGATGGAGAGGGAAAAGAACGAGCAGCCAAGATTCATCCTCATTCCTGCCCTAATCAGCCATCCTCACGTGATCTTTTTTCATAAGTTTGATGGGGTTCTATCTTAAAACCAATTAGCAATAGATCGGATATCTCACCAATCTTATATACTATGCATTGTTCACTAGCTTTTAATGTGGTATGAATTTTAGATTCCAACACGCACTTGGACGAACGAGCATATGTGTGCATCTTAATCTCTTTATAGCCAAACTCGATGAATCATGTATGAGTGGGCATCATATTCTCTCTACGGTCAAACCTAATCAATCCAAGAAAAGAACATACAACTGAACTTGCTCTAATATCATGTGAAGGTATGTAGGATGATAAGATCGTGCACGTACGAGCGCATATACACAGATAAGTCAATACATAAGTCTGGTGAGGTTGCATTCTAAAAACATTTTACAATTAAAAAAATATGTCATCAACCTTTTATACTAAATATTGCACTTTATATTCCAATAAATACAAAAGCCACGATTTGATCAAAAAAATTAACTATTTACCACTCTCTACAAACAATTAGGATTTGTTTATTTGTTGTCATTATAAGTACATTTCTAATTATAATGACTTTTTAGTTATAGTTGGAGTTATAAAACTATGGAAGACGTATAAGAAAAATAAAATTAAAACAAATTATCTATCTATATACTACTACTAAAACCGCAATTATCTCTCATACGTGTCGTTTATCTAAGTATGTCACGTCATTAAATAATTATGTATATTTACCTATTTATCCTTATTCTATTTATAATTTATTTTATCTTTTATTTATACAAATTTCTTAAATTACCACCCCAAAATATTTCCCATTGTACATTTGTACATAATAATTCTGCACTTACCAAAAATATTATTATCATACTTAATTAGTGTCCGTAATATAATATGTACGTTAATGGTCCGTAAACTCCATTATAAAGATATGCATATAGATAGATGGTTCGTAAATAGTTAACATTATACGGTTCATCCACAAACATACATATAATTATGCACTTATCAAAAACATTATTATCATACTTAATTAGTGTTCATGATTTAATAAGGGTGAATAGATTGTCCGTAAACTGCATAAAGAATACAATATGCAATTTTATTTTAGTGCAATTTTATATTTAATAATTATATAAAATTCCTAATTTATATTTTCTTCTATTAATATAAATTCACACATCTATCTTCAATTTTCATCATACAATACACCTTATAAATTATTCCAATCAATAAATTATCTTTCCGATATATCATGTTAATTTTTCTATATAATTTTCTTTAATATTTTACATATTATAAACAAATTTATATTTATTATTAAAATATATGACCATAGGCACGGGGAATCATGTTAGTTTCCCAAAAAGTGGAAAAGTGGGTGTAAAACTGTAAATAATGTTATTATTTTAGAGAAATGTTTATCATGTCAAACATATTTCGGTTCGGTTTAACCAGGTCAAACCCGGCCCCTCCAGTTCTACAGTTTCGGTTCGGTTTTGAATAATAATTTTGCCAAAATCTTATCTAATCTACCCACAAGCATTTTTCTTTCCCGGGGTCCACGCTAATCCCTTTTTCATCGTAATCAAATCCACCGTTTCACATTAACCGACTTTTATTTTTTAAAATTAAGAGGGTTCAGGAAAAAAATGAGAAAATACACAATCATGTGTAGTATTACAAAAGTGACGATTATCGACGTGGAACCTTGTGTGATTATCATCCAACAAGCCGAATTGCAGTTGTGATCTAGACACCAAGGCCAGAAGCAGCTAATGGCACTGATCTTGACACCAAACGTCCTCCAATTTGTAATTTGTATGCAAAGACAACATGTAGCTATCATTGGTGTACTTTCCCACGCAAAATTATTGAACCAAAAGAGGGAAAAAGGAGTAAAAAACAAATGGTGATTGCAGCACTATCTAGATGGTACCACCAACTCTTGGGTCTCTTTCAAATAAATCATTATATCTCCTCATTTCTGCCCTTCGTCATCTCAGCACTTTGTAGCTTTGGCCGCTTATAGTACGTATATTCAAGTGGACCTCAATTTACATATTTTCATTGTACAGATCCAATCGTATTTGGATTTGTCTAGGCCTACATCTAATGTAATGTTTTTTGGTACAAATAATCTGACATGAGATTTTCATGCCACAATTTTGGTTCCTAAAAAGCTCATCTGTATCGGTCATTCGACAGATTGCAAAAGCTATAGCCTCTTATTGCACTGATGAATTAACTTTTCCAAGCATCCAAAGAAAAGGGCTGACAAACAAATGGTGGAATAGAATGCAGTGAAACTGACAAATGACAATCATAGGATCATTTGAATCTGAAGCTCATGCTCAAATGAGTACAGCAGCAACAATAAACAGGCATGAATTTATAGGGGACGCGCTCCCACATTTAAACAACCAAATGCGTAAAAATTGGCTTTCACTAAGTTCTCAAATCAACCAAGTACCTGATTGAACTATAAAAACCGTAGGCACCGAGCTTGACTTGATTCGAAATTATCATTCCTTTCCATCAGCAGCACGAAGAGAACCGAGCTGAACCGGGGCTTGAGTGCCCACCACCTTAGACGACCCATACCCTGCAATATTCACACCCTCAGTCTTCTCCTTCTCAATCTGCTCCTTGATCCAAAAGTATGTAATCCTCAGACCATCCTGAAAAAAAATTGTATTAAGATCAGTAAATCATACAAAATCTTTCAAATTTTCCCACAAATAAATTTGCATTCTCAAATATCATATGGAAGGAATATGTAAAGAGAAGTGAAAAAAGCAGTTAGAAAGTGTTTACCTTCAATTTCATGGTTGGAGCCCATCCAAGTTTCTCCTTGATCAAGGTGTTGTCTGAGTTACGTCCACGCACTCCTTCGGGGCCCGGAATGTGATGGATAGGGAGCTTCTTGTCCTCAAAACTAGACACAATTTCAGCCATTTCGTTCATGCTAACCATCTCATCACTTCCAATGTTAACCGGTTCCTTAAAGTCTGACTTGGTCAATCTGAATTACAGGAAAATTTTCAAATAAATCAGCCATAAAAAGAGTAAACTGAGCCAAACAAAAAGATTTCCACATATCAAACAAGACTAAGAGAGAAATGTTATATTCTTGTAAAGAAGTCAAACAAGACGAGTACAATTCTCACTGCGATAAGTGTTATGTAATTACCTTAGCACGCCTTCTACGCATTCATCAATGAATGTGAAAGACCGAGTCTGGAGTCCGTCCCCCCACATCTCAAACTTATCAGTTGAAGTAAGAGTTTTCCTGCAAAATGCAGCTGGAGCTTTCTCCCTACCACCTACCAATATCAACCACGTATAATTTATAACATCAGGACGATGAAGTAGCAACGGGTATAAATTTTTGACAGTAAGAGAATTGATTTAAAACACCTACCTTTCCATGTACCGAAAGGACCATAAATGTTGTGGAACCTTCCAACCCGGCATTCAATTCCAAAATCCTTGGTGTAATGTTTGCAAAGCTCTTCAGAAGCAAGCTTCTCCAATCCATATGCATCTTGAGGCTAAAAAGAACATACAACCAGAGAAATCAATTCCAGTTCTGAAGATTAAAATACCAAACTAGTGAGTTGAATGTTGAAACTTCAAACCTCTGCAGGCCACGCATCAGCTTCCTTAAGGCTCACATTAGTGGTCTCCAATTGCTTGAATTCAGGGTAAATGCAAGCACTTGATGCATAAAAGAATCTACAACCATAAAAAACAGTTTCATGTTTCAACAATATGCAAGTTACTTTGCAAAATGTCTAGAAAAACCAAGAAAGCAAAATCAATCCAACCTTTTGACACCGTTGATCCTGGCAGCCTCGAGCATGTTGAAGCTGATCATAGTGTTGTTGTACATGATCAAAGAGTGATTCGACTGAATGAACCCCATCCCGCCCATATCAGCAGCGAGGTTAAAGACATGATCAACTCCCTGGGTGACCTTCAAGCAGTTATCCATGACCCTAAGATCAACAAGGTGGAATTCATGACAGAACATGTCTTCACTCATGTGCTCATTCTTCTTCCAATCAGAAGCAATGATATAGTGCCCTTCACTCTTCAAACGCCTGGCAATGTGTGAGGCGATGAAACCACCAGCACCGGTGATCGAAATCCTCAGCTTCTCAGACGGCCAGTAAGGCTCCCTCTCGAGTTGTTCGTATGTGTATGAACCATAGTTAACTCCATTGGAGCTTTCCATTTTACTGCAGATAAGATTCCAGATTTAGAGATAATAGACTTAGCAGAATGCAATTTCCCTTATAACCCAATAGTAACAACTGAGACAATCACAAGGTAAAAGGGAAGATTCCTAATAGAATGAACTTAGTTGTTACTTGTCAGCAATACAAAAGGCTATAATAACAGATACAAAATCAATCATTCTTCCCCACTGTTTCCTAACATGCTTCCACCGACAAAATATTTCAGAAGATGCCACACCATCAAGCAAAATAATACAACCTTGAAAATAGGAATAATGCTTTCAAGGAACAGTGCTGGTTAACCAAGTTTGACTCATCTATGAATAATACATGATTGTACAGCATTACTCGGGATACCACCACACTAAATACATAAGCAAAGGACACAATATATTCATGTGTCTAGATCTACCCATTCCTAACCATAAATATGTGAGCCCCAAGAAGAACAGTATAACAGAAAAAAGCTTCCCAAGAAGCCAGGAATTGAGAAATGAAAAATTGCAAGAAGATCATACAATATGAAAATAGAGATTCAACGTCTCAGAACGAAGCATACGAACCAGAGGGGGGAAAACAGGCAAAAAAATGGAGAATAGGGAATTCAGAGGACCCGATTGATAATTGATACAACACCTGAAATTCGAAACACACAGAGGAACCCAAAATAGGACGAAAACTACCACAAATCAAGCCAATTAAGAGAAACCCAGAAGACAATTAAGAAAGCATACGGGTCAAAAAGATTAAAACTTTCAGAGCATTTCCCAGAGAAAAGCGCAGACGCCAATTGCTACAAGAAAGAAATGTGAAATTCGATACACCCAGAAACCAAAAACCCTAAATAACACAAAATTAGTCAAGAAACAAGATAACCAAGAGATACCCATATGAAAATTCAGAAAGCAGATGGAACAAAATCAGCAAAATTGACAAAGCATTTGCGAAATAAGTAAAGAAAGAAGCACAGTGAAAAGAAGTCCTCACCTGGTTGAAACTCGAAATTCGGAGGCGTTACAGGAAGAAGAGTGAGAGAGTAATGAAGCCGAAAGAGATAACACGGCGAAGCTTGAACGGTGTGCGTTGTCTGAGAAAAAAGAGGAAGAAGAAAGGGGAACGGGAAATGTATTTATAGGCCCAAATTGGGGGCGAGATTGTGACAGGACAGAGGACTAGAGGAGGAGCGTACAAGAGTAACTGCATTACTCGTTTTAACGCTGTCAAAATTGAATTCGAGGTGTAACAATTAGATTATCTTGCGGGTAAATCATGCCAAAATCTACTGAACTATCTCTCCAATTTAAATGTGAAATCCAACGATTTGCGATTTGTGAAGTAATTCTATGATAGGATTTACACTTTACTTTGAATCGAACTGAAATTGATTATCCCCAAATCAGACCGCAATCGGATGTTTGAATTGTTATGTCTTTTTTATATGTGGAATTTTGATTATATTTTGTTTTTCGGGTTGTAATCAAAATAAAATGATTTTAATTTAATGAGGAATATTACATTTGCCATTTCAATTTTGTTTTAAGTTATGGTTAGTTTTTCTTGGAAAAAAATTAAACAATTTTTTACCCACATTTATTTGTATGTTAGTTCCTACATCGAATTTAGCCAACCATTTTTATTTACGGCCTTTGGTGGATCTGGCAATGGAGGAATGATATTATCTTTGAGAGTTCTTCCCCTGGTGTCGATGCAAAGGCTGAGTTTGTGTTGGCTCGTGCGCGTGAATACATGTCGTTGAAACGCAATCGGGTTGAGCTGCACGGGCAGCTGAATAATGTTGATCAGTGGGAGCGTCTGAAGGAATTGTGTCATTTAATCAAAGGTGTAATTACCGAACATGGAATAAGACTATTAATGAAGATTTACAATTCGGGTATTTTAGGGATCGTAGTGCTTTGCTAGAAGCCAACTACGATTAATGGGCTTAATCGGGTTAGGCCCGTGGTTATAATAATCGGGTCCTATGAGGTCACACACATAGAGTTATCGGACTGTATCAAACTGAACTGGAAGCCCATGTTTGTAACACCCCCGACTTATATCGGTAGTGCCACACGCCAGTGACCTCAGACGTTAATGTCCAAAGTCACCCTAGGCTTTAATCGAAAGACATTTGAAAATGAATAAAACTCAACCTTTTATTAAGATTCCTCTCGTAAAATGAGATGGACGGTTTACAACAAAGTATAGTGACAGCGAAAGACTTTTAAATTACAACGGAAAACTCTTTTAAAGTAGTCCTAATTACATGACTATGTATTACATTTATTTCAAATTAAGCATACACGCCTTTGGAAATATTACTTCTGAAAACGCAAACTTCAACTGCAAGCCTTCTCTTCGATTGGTTACTTCAAATTGTCGGGGACCAACCACTGATGTGCCGTATAGGACGGATGACACCAGCCAACCATGCAAGGAATAAAATCTGGTTGGTTAGTCTAATGAAAGACTATGCAAAGGTACAAACAGAATGGTTCAAGTGATCGTAACCCTTTACTATCATTGTCCCTCGAATAATAACCGAAGGAACGATACATAACCCGGAACTTTCACGGAATGATAAAAGAAGATATGCATCGAAAAGAAGACTCCAACGAAATTGAGTCTTATAGGAAACATATGACAATTGTTTGGGAACGTTAAGTTTTCACACAAGTTTAAAACATGACCTTGATTATTTGGGTCCACGACCAACCTCACCGCGCAATGCGAATCCAGATTGGAAAGAAGACTTACTCTAACAAGAGTCTGGGCGGCTTCCACGTTGTACTCCTCGCCCGAGGGTATATTAATTATGTGCGTAAAATCACTTATCTCATTTACTTCCAACACGTACATTCACGTTAAAGCTTTTAATTCACATCAGCTCAATACGAGAGATGTCTTTGAGGATGAATCCCGAGTGTTGGCACTAGCTAAGTGCACCACCCCTATATTCGAATAGGGGTAGGTTATGACCAAAAGCGTTAGGGCATTTAACCATCTAATACAAAGTTATAAAGAAACGACAAGACCTCACAAGGTACATAGCGTTCCTACGAATACTCGTGCTAAACTAGCATTTATATGTCCACACCACTTATAACTAGCACCCTACAATAATAATATATGTAAGGGTCGTAGCTAGCATATTATACAACCTAATAATAAGGTTCACTTTACACATTTATTTTACACACACAAGTTCCCAAACGACAATTAAGAAGATTATTATCCCAACTTAATTAAGACAATAGATTAATTGGCAATCAAGGGAAACATGGAATAATGAGCAAGAGCGAACCACCACTTGCCTTAGCTAGACGAACGAGAGATCGGGTTTCGAGATCTGGAAACTTGAATCTGAGCACGGATGCCTACGACGACGACGAGTTTTAAGACAAAACCCTAAATTAGATACGGCATGAAAAGACGAAGGAAAAGAACCAGTGCCGCGGTCGCGAATGGCATAGCCGCGATCACGATCTTGCTGGGCAAAACCGCGCCCGCGGTTTCGTGCCCATCCGGGGTCGCGGGTCTCTGCTCGGCCGCGGTCGCGGTGGATGGAGCCGCGGTCGCGGAACTCCATCCCGATGCGAGCTTAATCGAGCTTTCGAGGTCATACCGACGACGACGAGGCTTCATACTTCGCTTCTGAACCAAGGCGCACCACCACCACTCCAAGGATTCCCCCTTGGCGACGACTTCGGCTCCAGTGACGACGACTCCGACGAACACACCAACTTTTGAGAAGAGGAAGAGGAAGCTTGAGATGGTGGAGAGGATGGCTGCCACTCCCTCCTATTTATAGGCTCAGAAGGAGAAGTTCACCCCAACGCCGAGCAACCCAATCGATCCAGCTCCCCGCCGTTCGGACACTAGGGGAAATTCCGATCGTCGGCCTTCTAGAAGCAGAGGAAGACGACGATCCGAGTTGTCCACGATCGCGGTTTCAAAACCGCTGTCGCGGAACTGCCGCGCTTGCGGTTCTCCGACTTTGCTCGCGGGTCTTGATCGTGGTCATGCTTAATCTTTCGTTTTAGCATTCCTTAACACCCCCTTAAATAATTTAAGACCCATATATCTTATTAAACATATATCATCACGTTCAAATGGTTCTTATAGAGGTTACAGAACACTCCTAACACATCTTGCTTACAGAACGAAAGTTTGAAAATTACACAAATACCCCTACTAAAATTGAGGGTTATTACAATGTTGGACATGGAATTTCGGCCCTATGGCTTAAGTTGGGAGACTGACATTTATTATTAATAGATAAGAGTTATTATTAATAATAACTAGATAAAAGGGAATCTTATTAGAAGATATAGATACAATATAAAGATATTATATCTATTACCAAAGATAAGATATGATCTTATGGGAATATAAGTAATGGCTTCCAAAAGCGAAAGCCACAACTTCAACCCTAATACTAGTGCACGGCCGTCCCCAACCAGTGCCAAGCTCGTGCCCTTTTCATTCTTTGTTCTAGTAGACAAGACCAAAGGTGATGTGTCCTTGCCTCCGATGACAAGCCAAATTGTCAAAGGTGATGCCTTTGGAACTAGTCTTGGTTGGGAAGTCACTCGATGTTGGATTCTGCTGTGGAACACGATGATGGGGATGATCGCGAGCGGAAGAACGCGATGCATGGAGTTGTTGAAGTCGGCGACTGGGAAGACGATGGCGACAATAAGGACTCGGTGGTGATGGAAGCGATTTGATGGGAGAAGAGTTAGCGGTGGCGGGAGCGATTTGGTGAAGGATATAAGGCTTGAAAAAGACAAGTCTTTGGGGTGTCGTAGCGTCGACTGCAGATGGAGGAGATGCGAAGATAGACTTTGCTTGAGAAGATCAAGCGATTGCCGTAGCGTCGGCGGCGAAGGGAATATGGATGAGAGGGATATGGGTGACGTCCGATCAAGGGAAGGAGAAATTAACACTCTACTTGAAACCTTGAACTTTAACTTGAACGTAAGAAATAACATTAACAAAGTTGGGTATAAATATGGGAGGTGAGACGTCAGATGGGCCGAGTCGAACCTCGTGGGCTAGCCCATGCAAGCATGCAAAAGGCACAAACCCTAAAAGATAGAATGACTAAAAGGAAACTATCTAAAACGCTATAAAAGGAAACTATGTAAAACTATCAAAGGAAACTATCTAAAACACGCTGAAAATACCAAATATAGATAGTGTCTTAAAAGAACGCGTGAAACTCCTAACGCGGTGAAGATGACGACGAAATGTCATTGTCTTCAAAAGAACGCGTTGATCCGATGGTGGCGAGGATGACGAGTCTTGGATGGGTTTCTGGGCTTCCTTGGCCAGCGACGACGCGTGCAACTAGTGATGCGACAGCGGAGGCGATGGATTTGGACCTAGACCTTGTGACTGGGCCCTGTGAGCGTAGGCTCATGGCTTCTTCCTCGTCTTGGGCCGTCATGGGAGGCAGGGTCACATCACCCTCCCCCACTTGTCTGTGAAGCGTCCCCGCTTCACCATCATCAAACTCTGGCTCAACATATGGTGTTAAGTCCGCGATGTTGAAAGATGCGTGGACTCCAAAATCTAGTGGGAGCTCGAGTTGATAGGCATTGTCCCCTATGGCCTTTATCACGTGGAAAGGGCCATCTCCACGTGGTGCCAATTTGTGTTTACGCCGCGAGGGAAACCTCTCTTTTCGTAGATGCACCCAGACAAGGTCTCCGGGGGCAGACGACGCGGCGGCGACTGGAATTGTGCTGCGAGGCATACTGCGCGGCATACTGCGCGGCCCTCCTCTCCAGCTGCTCCTTGGTTCGTCGATGAAGCTCTTGCACCTGCTCAGCGCGGTTGGAGGCGGAGACATGCACTGGGTCACGTAGTGGATGCGGCGACAGATCCAGTGGTGTCAAGGGGTTCATTCCATACACCACTTCGAACGGGGTCAGCTTGGTCGCCGTGTGCCTGCATCTATTATAACAAAACTCGACAAGTGATAGTAAGTCCTCACAACGCCTAGGGTTGGTTTTAAGCATCGCGCGAAAGAGGGCTCCTAAGGTTCTATTCATGACCTCCGTTTGGCCATCAGTCTGGGGGTGGTAGCTAGTGGAAAATAGGAGTTTGGTTCCTAGCTTACCCCAAAGAGTTCTCCAAAAATGACCAACGAATTTAGAATCCATATCACTCACGATGGTATGTGGGACTCCATGAAGACGCACCACATGCTCAAAGAATAGATCGGCAATCTCACTAGCACTATTGGTTGTCTTACAAGCAATAAAATGTGCCATCTTAGAAAATCTATCTACGACCACAAAAATAGAGTATTTACCTCGTCTAGAGAGGGACAAACCCGTGATGAAATCCATAGACAAATCTTCCCAGGGGGTACTCGGAATGGGCAAAGGAGTGTAGAGGCCGTGAGGACTAGACTTAGCTTTGGCTCTCTGGCAAGTCACACAACATTTACAAAACCTAGTCACTTGGTGGGTCATCTTAGGCCAAAAGAAATATTCTCTAAGCGCGTCTAAGGTTTTCCTAATCCCAAAATATCCACGACTCGCGTGTGCTTCCTCAATCAATAGAAGCCTAATAGAGGATCTAGGAATGCAAAGATGACTAGCCTTGTATAAATAACCCTCAGAAAAGAAAATATGACTCAAACTCGCGAAATCTTAGGCATTGCTCGACTATAGGTGCAAAGAAAGGATCAGTAGCATATAATTCCTTAAGCAAAGCAAAACCCAAAACTTTAGTTTGCACATGAGTTAAGAGAACATACCTTCTAGACAATGCGTCGGCGACGATGTTGTCCTTTCCCTTCTTGTGGACTACGACATAGGGAAATGTCTCCAGAAATTCCACCCAACGCGCATGTCGGCGATTGAGGTGGGCTTGGCCCTTCAAGTAGCTCAATGCGGCGTGGTCACTGTGGATGACAAATTCACACGGCCAAAGGTAGTGTTGCCATGTCTTCAGCACGCGGATCAAGGCATAAAGCTCTTTGTCGTAGGTGGGGTAATTGAGGGTGGCCCCTATGAGCTTCTCACTGAAATATGCTATGTGCATTTTATCTTGGTGTAGCACACCACCAATGCCTATGTCGGAGGCCTCGCACTCCACCTCGAAGGTCTTCGCGAAGTCGGGGAGTTGGAGCAATGGCGCGTTGCACAAGGCCCTCTTCAAGGCTAAGAAGGCCTTTTCGTGGCTCTCAAGCCAGACAACTGTGCTGCCCTTCTTCGTCAACTCATGTAATGGCGCGGCAATGGAGGAGAAGTCGCATACAAAACGCCGATAGAATTCCGCGAGGCCTAGAAAGCTTCGCACCTGGGTTGGTGTCATCGGTGTTGGCCAATCTTTGATGGCCGCGATCTTCTCTTCGTCGACGCGTAACCCATCACTACTCACAATATAGCCCAGAAAGTTGGTTGACGCGGCGCAAAATGAGCACTTTGCCAAATTGGCGAATAGGCTCTCGCGTCGAAGGCACTCGAGCACTTGGCGAAGGTGATCGACATGGTCTTCTAGGCTCCGTGAATACACAAGGATGTCATCGAAATAAACGACAACAAACTTGCCAAGGAAAGATCTCAACACGTGGTTCATCACGCGCATGAAGGTGTTGGGTGTGTTCGTGAGCCCAAAGGGCATGACAAGCCACTCGTAGAGCCCATACTTTGTCTTGAATGCGGTCTTCCACTCATCACCTTCTTTCATTCTGATCTGGTGATAACCACTCTTCAAATCAATCTTGGAGAAGAGTGTCGCACCATGAAGTTCATCAAGCATATCGTCGAAGCGCGGAATAAGATGCCTATACTTGACGGTGATCTGGTTTATCGCGCGGCAGTCAACACACATTCTCCATGTGCCATCCTTCTTAGGCACAAGGATCACAGGCACAGTGCAAGGGGAAATAGATTCCCTTACGTACCCGCGATCCAACAACTCTTAGACTTGGCGCTGTAACTCTTTTGTCTCTTCTGGACCAGCTTTATACGCAGCGCGGTTGGGCAAAGAAGCATCGGGCACAAGGTCAATCTGGTGCTCAATTCCTCTCAGGGGAGGTAATCCTTGTGGCAACTCGTCTGGGAATACGTCGTTGAACGCGGCAAGCAACTTCGCGATCGCTGGTGGCAAGGGCGCGTTTGGCAACGACTCAGGGATGCATGGGGTTGGCACAAGCAGAAAACATGGAGTTTTCCCAGTCAAACATGCAGTGAGGTCACTGGGCCTGGCTAAAAGAACGCGTTGCTCACAGGTGCCTTGCAAAGGACGCGGTGGTGGCAACGGATCGGCGAACTTTGTTGATGGGAAGGCACTGCTCGAATTCTGTGGGGCACTTGGTGTCCCAGCGGTGGCGTTGTGTTTCTTCTTGCCAGTGCCCGGAGTAGACGAAGTGTTGCCAGATTTGGAGGAATTATGCCTTGGTAGTGCTTCTGGACACTCGTTTGACCTAAGAGATGCGACCTCTATGGCTTTCTGGCGATCGCGTTCAACCTGGTCCTGCAAGATCTCATGGGGAGACATTGGATGCAAAGTGACATGCTTCCCGTGGTAATTGAACACATAAGTGTTCAAATAGCCATCATGGAGCACGCGCCTGTCAAATTGCCATGGGCGCCCAAGCAAAATATGGGTGGCGTCCATTGCAATGACATCACATAAAACTGAATCACAGTATTGGCCTATGGAGAAAGAAATTAAGCATTGGCGAGATACTGTGTTACCTGGACTAGATGATATCCATTGGAGGGCATAAGGCTGGGGATGAGGCGTCGTGGGTAGCTTGAAGTGTGTCACGACCTTCTCATTGACAATATTCGCACATGATCCTCCATCAATAATGACACTCAAGGAAGTTGTTTGGACTAGAGCCCTTGTGTGGAACAAGTTCTCTCGTTGATCGCATAAGCTGGCTTCCTTGACGGTGAGGAGACGACGCGTCACCAAGCTCAATGGTGTGCCTGCGTGCAGAGAAGCGGGTTCGCAGTCATAAGCGTCTTCGTCCTCTTCTTCGGTGCCTTCAGGGATCGCGTCAAGTGTGGCCTCCTCGTCTTCACAAGACTCGTAGCCGGCGGCGGTTGTGGAGAACAACACTTTGCGAGCATTGGGGCAATCTTTCTTATAGTGGCCTCTTCCACCACATTTGTAACACTCAAGATCACGCGCGCGATCTATGCTCACTGGAGCCTGTCTCAGCGCATTTTGGCGCGGTGCGGCGGTCGGCGTCGCGGGCTTTGCCTTGGAGGCTTGGCTAGACGCGGCTATGGTAGAGGCACTAGGGCGAACATTAGTATAAGGTAATCCACCAGAGTTAGAAGAGTACCTTTGTTGGCCACTTGGATAAGTGTAAGGCTTCCGGCGAGAGATTTGTGCATGAATTTGCATCGCCGTGTGGGTGAGTGTGTTCAAGTTTTTGATGGGCAAAATCTCGAGTTGATCACATATGTTGGTGTTCAAGCCACTCAAGAATTTGGTCCTCAAAGTCGATGGTGCAACAGAGATGTTGGCCTTGTAATACATGTCTTCAAGCTTGGAAAAGAACTCGAGGGGAGTCATCGACCCTTGGCGAGCCATGGCAATCTCCAATCTCATTTGATTCATGTAGTCTGGAGGCACGTATTTCTTGGTCATCACGTAGACTAGTTGATGCCATTCTGTGACTCGTGTCTTGTGGCGACGAACACAGTCATCTTCGAATCTATGCCACCACACGCGGGCGGCTCCTCAGAAGTTAAGCATCGCGGCGTTGACATGCTCCTCAGGTGGCACTCGATTATATATAAGGGTGTACTCCGTAGCCTGCACCCATTCAAGAAAAACAGAGGGGTTGTATTCACCATGAAAATGCTCGATTTTTACCTTAACGTGGTGTCGCTGGTATCGAGGCTGGTCATGTGCTTGGTTGAACGCGTTGTTTGGTGCAGCGTCGTAGAGTGGGTTCTCGAAGGCGCACAATCCATGTGGTCTATCGCGTCCAACCTGGTGTCTATCGCATTATGGGTGATCGTCGCGGACATACGCATCCCTGGGCACGTAGGCGTCATCGCGTTGACGTCTTCGTGGCTGGGCATCGTAGTTGTCGCGGCGAATGTCTCTCTGCAAAACATCGCGGCGCTCGCCGCCAATATCTCGAATGCGTTCTGCGTGGGGCTGGAGACGCGGTGGAGGTATCCAATCCGATGGGTGATCCTGGAATTCAAGTGGATCTCCAAGAGGGGGGTGAAAAAAATTAGGGTTGACCATACCCGAGTCCTCTAACTCTTCGTCATCATACTCGTTGAAGTCGTCTTGGACATTCGGTGTGATCGATGCATAGCCATCAGATCCATAACGCGGTGTTCGAACACTCTGGTGTCGAAGGTGATCGCGTACATCATGGCTCCGTGGCTGTGTAGGTGTGGGCCTATAGGGATCATTGCGTCGTGTAGGTCCATTGTCGCGGTGGCTTGGTCTTCTCGGCGTCGTGTCGGCTTAAGCAGCTTGACGACGTCGGCCATCGCGTGGTGTGGAGTCTGGCACACGGCGCTGGGTTCCTCGAGAGGCATACCTATCATCAAAGTTGTAAGGTTTAGAGTACTCACCTCGAGAGTCGTCGACTTCACGGTCGGAGCCGGTGTCATAGCTAGCGGGTGTGGCTCTAGGCACGTAGCGATCCATCTTGGGAACGAAGCCTTGGCGGCTCTCAATGACACTCTGCATTCTATTGAGTTGTGGTTGATGTTGAGAAGTGCATGGCATAACTCCCTTGCCTTTGTCCACTCGTGTCTTCGATGGGACCGCGTTGGTTGCTCCAGTTGGAGGCGGCACGTCCATTTCACTAGGGGGTGTTAGAGTTGGCACAATGGGTGCCACTTGTTGGTTGGCTCTCAGAGTCGCGACCTCTTGTCTAAGCGCCTGGATCAAGATTTGATCTTCGGACAACTCCATGATGGGATCGCGTTGTTGGGCTTGTGGTGGTTAGTCTTGAGGTAGACCCAACGGCTGGGGTTGTGGGTTGGTGGTGTTATCTTCGCGGTCGTTTGTACTGTGTCCAATCGCCGTGGTACCTATAACAAGACGGCCATACATGGGAGTAAAAACGAACCAAAAGACAACAAAGAACAACAACCAAGCAAATCACTAGTCAAGTCACAAAGTTCACGTAGGTAGGGTAGTTTGGCTTGCCTTGAGGGCGGCTTGGCTTGCACAAGAGATGGTGTATCAAGCAAGTTGCAATCAATCAAACAAGAACAAATTGAAACCCTAAAACAAACGTAGACAAAGCAACCTAATAAGCAAGAAAGTACCTTTTAGGAAGCTTGACCTAGACGGTGGAGGGAGATAGAAGATGAGCTTAGACCGATGTGGGTTAGGGTTGCCTTATTTTGGCTTTCCCTAACTTTGGAAACTTTTTTTTTTGGAATATTTTTTCGATATCTTTTTTTTTGTAATATCCGAGATCTTATCTTTTGATCTTTTCGGATTTGCAAAAGGAAATAAAACAAAAAGGTCTAAGTAACAAGAATATCACAAGTGTGATCTTAGATATAGGAGAGAGAAGATAAGATTAGATGATATCTTATATTAGGAAATTTGGTTAACAACCTAAAACACAAGATCTAGCAAATAAGGAAACTCTATCCACGCATGAAATAAGAAAACAAAATATTCTAGCATACAAGATAACAAAATTACCTAACACACCAAAACTTGGGGAACATGAAAAAAAATTCGGCCAAGGTGGGACCTTGTAGAAACCGAAAGGTGAGCAAAGATTTGATTTTTATGGTTTTTCTCGCAAGATGATGCGAAAGCAAACGAATGGAGTTAGAAAAAAATTCGTGAACAATATGTAAGCTTGAGTTCATGACTTACAAGACTGCTGGGCTCTGATACCAGTTGATGTGTCCTTGCCTCTGATGACAAGCCAAATTGTCAAAGGTGATGCCTTTGGATCTATTCTTGGTTGGGAAGTCACTCGATGTTGGATTCTGTTGTGGAACACGATGATGGGGGATGATCGCGAGCGGAAGAACGCGATGAATGGAGTTGTTGACGTCGGCGACTGGGAAGACGATGGCGACAACAAGGACTCGGTGGTGATGGAAGCGATTTGATGGGAGAAGAGTTAGCGGTGGCGGGAGCGATTTGGTGAAGGATATAAGGCTTGAAAAAGACAAGTCTTTGGGGTGTCGTAGCGTCGACTGCGGATGAAAGAGATGCGAAGATAGACTTTGCTTGAGAAGATCAAGCGATTGTCGTAGCGTCGGCGGCGGAGGGAATGGGGATGAGAGGGATATGGGTGACGTCCGATCAAGGGGAGGATGAATTAACACTCTACTTGAAACCTTGAACTTTAACTTGAACGTAAGAAATAACATTAACAAAGTTGGGTATAAATAGGGGAGGTGAGACGTCGGATGGGCCGAGTCGAACCTCGTGGGCTAGCCCATGCAAGCATGCAAAAGGCACAAACCCTAAAAGATAGAATGACTGAAAGGAAACTATCTAAAACGCTATAAAAGGAAACTATGTAAAACTATCAAAGGAAACTATCTAAAACACGCTGGAAATACCAAATATAGATAGTGTCTTAAAAGAACGCGTGAAACTCCTAATGCGGTGAAGATGACGACGAAGTGTCGCTGTCTTCAAAAGAACGCGTTGATCTGATGGTGGCGAGGACGACGAGTCTTGGATGGGTTTCTGGGCTTCCTTGGCCAGCGACGACGCGTGCAACTAGTGATGCGACGACGGAGGCGATGGCTTTGGACCTAGACCTTGTGACTGGGCCCTGTGAGCGTAGGCTCATGGCTTCTTCCTCGTCTTGGGCCGTCATGGGAGGCAGGGTCACATCAAAAGGCGATCCATAATCCAAACTCGTGTGGATCAAGTAGAAAAGTCACACTTGGGGCTTTCGATCTCCACTGAAGTTCTGCCGGAATGATTTGACTCGCATCAAACGGTATGTAACGCTCCTTCTACTTGATCCGTATTGATTCATGCATGAGATCCTAATTAGATGCTAGAAAATAGTTTTCTGAAATTCCGCTTATACGCATCTAAATCCCAACATGTCTTGATTCAAATTAAGTGGTAAATTGATATATAGGTTAATTTGCATGATTAAAATTGTGATTTTGATTAATTGGATTAATAAAGTTGAGAGCCTTATAAACAAATATGCATGTAAAATTGAATTTACCCATACTTGATTCATGTGATTTAATTATGCAAGATATATGATTTTTGGCATGTTTAAATCGTTAGATGAAAATTTTGATTTTCAAAAGATGGATCAATTCCCCAAATTTGATTAATTTTGTATGAAATTGTTTCATACACAATTTCTGAAAGAAAAAAAACAAAACAAAAAGGGGGTCGACCGAATCGGATCGGATCCGGACCCGGCACGCACCACGGCTCGGCGCGAGGCCGGACTCAGTCGCGCAGTGGCGCGCGGGTCCAGCACAAGCGAGCTGATGCAAACAACCCCTGAGTGTTGTCTGCAACGCAGGATCTTGACTCCTCAAGCCTGGATTGATTCTTCTCCTCCGTAGCCAAAGTGATGGCTTCCCTAGGGTTAAAGAGATAACCCTCAATTGCGTCAAGAGATGACGTGAAGATCAATGAGATGATCTGAATGCCGAAGAGACGGTGTAAAACTTGCTCAAAGCGATGAGCTACGGGATAAACGATTCGTGGAATCGAAGGGGTGACGTTAGAATTCAAGGAAGGAGCGTACTCAACTTCTAAGGAGCGAACTCAACTTTTACTACTTAAATTCAACGTGAAGAATACAAACTAGGGTTCCAAGTCCTAAATAGTCTAAACGGAAATAACATAAAATAATAATAATAAAATATTCATTAAAACGACGGGTCTTGAAAACGCTGACGCGGAACGAACTCGGAGAAAAACGGCAGTCGCCATAATTAAACGGTGGCCGCTGCCCAAAAGCCGTAGCCAAACTCCATGTCGGGCACCAAACGGCGGGCGCCGAAAGACATGCGGCGGGCATCGTCCAGAAACGGCGGGCGCCGTGAAGACGCTGGCGGTTGCCGGGAATCTCGAAGACGAAGCCCGAAATCACCATTACGTCGGCGGGCGCCGAAGACTCAGCGGCGGATGCCGTAAGTCTCGCAGCGGTCGCCGCCCCTCAGCATCCTCCACGAGCTCGGCGTCTTCGTCTTCTAGTCTCTTCGAATGCACTCCCATTGTTCCCTCTTCGTCCTTCGTCGTCAATGAGCGGGTCATAGAGCTATCAATCTCCCCTTCTTGGCAGCGAAGCGTCCCCGCTTCGTCCTTGTCGTCAAAAGCATGAGACGTTGGAGGAGAAAGAGCAGCGACATGGAAAACATGACGCACACCAAAGTTAGTGGTTGTAGGTGGCCAACCCACAAACAGCTCATCCGAAATGACATCCCCAGGGTCCTGCAAAAGAGAAGGCACAGTAGTGGGTAAAACAACAAGATCTATAACATTTAGAGAACACGCTAACGTAGTAAGTAAAAAGCAAGGACGACGTCCCTGAATGATGGGGGAGACAGCCTGAGACTTAGCCAATAGAAGCCGGTCTTCACAAGATCCTTGAATGCCGGGAGAAGCTGGTGTAGGGGGATGTGTGGTTGCTGTCTTTTGTGGCTGCACACGTTCAGCTGCTTGCAATGGGTGCCCCTTGGCTTGTTCAATTGCCTTGACGCGGTTCCTCTCAACTTGATCTTGCAAAATCTCCTTAGGGCGCATAGGAAGCAAGGTGGCCTTCCTTCCATTGTGCATGAAGACATAGTTGTTGAGGAAACCATCATGAAGAGCTCTCTTATCAAATTGCCAAGGTCGCCCTAAGAGAAGATGAGTGGCATCCATGGGCACGACGTCACAAAGCACCGAATTCGCGTAATGACCAATGCTGAAATCTATGGTACATTGGTGCTTCACAACATTGGAGTCATCACCCTCGGAAATCCAGTGTAGACTATATGGCTGGGGGTGCGGAGTCGTAATGAGCTTGAAGTGCTTGATCACCTTTTCATTGATGATATTGCAACAACTCCCACCATCTATAATAACACTCAAAGAAGCACCATGGACCGCACACTTAGTATGAAACATATTCTCACGTTGGTCAAGTAAGGTACCTTCTTTGGTGGTAAGAACTCGGCGTGTAACCAAGCTAAGAGGTACGGTGCCTGGCTTGTCCGTATGGCTGCATACATATCCGACCACGTCCTCCTCCTCCTCCTGGACGTACGTGTCAAAGACTGGCCCGGTGTCGGTTGTGTCCTCATCAAAGGACTCATATCCGAAGAGGTGCGAGAAGAGGACACGTTTGTTGTTGGGGCAGTCCCGCTGTATGTGGCCATGCCCTTGGCACTTATAACAGACCTTGTCACGTGCCCTTTCTTCGGAAGGAGGTGCACGACGTTGTGGTGGCTCGTTGACGCGCGCCGGGGTGGTACTCGGCCGAGTGGTCGGCGCCGGCGTTGTAATCGCGGGAGCGGGCTGCAATGAGGAACGCACATCAGCAGAAGGGGAACTTGACATAGGGTTAGAACCATACCTGGTGTGAGGCTGAGACCAAGACGCTCGCTTAGCCGCTTGAGCTTGCGACCATATCTCTTGTGCCGTATGTGCGCACTTCTGGAGGTCTCGTATGTTAAGCACCCGGAGTTGGTTTTGAATAGGCTCATGCAGGCCACGAAGGAACATACTCTGAAAGTCCTCGTTAGTGTGATGGATACCTGCCTTATGGGATAACTCTTCAAGTTCAGCATAAAAGTCAAGGGGAGAACGAGTACCTTGAGAGGCGAGTTGTATCTTAAGGCGCATTTCAGAAGTAAAGTCATCGGGGACATACTTCTTCCTCATGATCCGCATAAGATGGCGCCAAGAAGTGATTGGACGCTCACGGTGATATGCACGGTCGGAGCAAAAGCGGTGCCACCAAGCCTTGGCGACGCCGTCGAAATGTAATGCGGCGGTAGCAACCCGTTCCTCTTCCGGGTATTGGTAGTGGTTCAAAACATACTCCATAGACTGCTGCCAATCAAGAAATTTAAGGGGATCAAATTCACCAGAAAAGTTAGGAAGTTTTACCTTAATGTCGGGGCGACGTGGTCCATGGCGCCCGGGGCTCGGGCGACGCCGTTCCCGCGAGTGTCGGCGGTAGCCGCGATGCGTGGGGCGCAACTCCTCGCGGCGTTCCATCTCATACGCCTCCTCATCATCAAATCCTTCCTGGGAGTAGTCTGAGCTACGGTCATCAACATCATCATTATCACGCCCGGACTCAGAGTCGTCATACCGTACGTGTTGTCGACCTCGAATCCGGCGGTCCTTGGTGTTGACATACGGTAGGGGATCCTTGTAAACGCGAACACTATGACGAGAGCGATCCGACGTGTAATCCTCATCTCTCGGGGCAAAGGTGGGGTTGTACCGGGCGCGAGAGTCGCCACGCTTGGGCGGGTAGCCTTCAATTTGCGAACGAAGGCGATCCTGTGGCGTGGACAAGACACCCTTCCCCTTGCGATCCAGAGAGTGGTTGGCTGGGGCCGTAGGTGTAATATCCCTCATTTTATAAGGATATTTTGGAATTTTTCCAACTCTCGTATTACTAGACGGATTAAATTCAGAGAAGATCGGACATTCTGTAATATGTTTGAGCTCTGTAAATTTTTCTGAGTAATATAAAATACAGTTGAAGTGTTTTCGGGGTTAATTTGTCGTTAGTGTACGAATATATTTAACCCGGAGTTAAGAAATTTAACCCAAGGTGAATCGGATAAGACGAAAGCATTTTAGCCTTCACCGCACCCCGCGGCATGACTCCACCGCACCCGCGGCAAGGGCCAGAAAACAGGGGTCGTCGTCTTCGCGATAAGGCCGGTCTGACACGGCCGTTTGAGCAGCCAAGTGGACGGCCAAGTGGGCTCTTTTCCTTATCCCCTTGTTCCCGGTTGTCCCCTTGCTTGTTCCCTTTGAGGAAACTCGGATTTGGACTATAAAAAGGGGTCGGATCAGAGGATGAAGAAGCTCTTCATCTCCTTCCCCTGTCTCCTCTGTTTTTCCCTCTGAAATTCGCCATTGTTGAGCTGTTTCGAGCTCCCTTCGAGTGCTCTCTTGAGTTGAGAAGGGTACCTTAAGTGGTATTAGAAGGTCTAAGGTGTTGGGAGATCGAACCATAGACAAATTGAAGCATACAAGCGATTTGGGTAAGATTTTCTCCATTGAAGTTGTCGCGAGAAGCTCGCCACTGTCTGTCCACCGCACCCGCGGCAAGCTCCCACCGCACCCGCGGCGAGCCTTGTCCGAGTGTGTGTTCGTGGGTGCTTGGCTTTGGGCGAGGCTCGATTCATTTGATTCTTTTCCTATTCTTTTATATTCAATTATGTGGATATTGAATCTAACTTAGTATCTCGTTTGGGTCATTTCTTAGGGATTTATTATCCAAGATCTGTCCCAGTTTCAGATCCAGGAACTCGTTGTCTCTAAGCTTTGCTTAAGCTTCTGCGGATCTAAGGCAAGTGGCGGTTCGCTCTTGCTCATCATTCCATATTTCAATTAATTATCAATTGTTTAGTTGTTAATTAATTTGGGATGATTTACTGTTTGCGTTGGGAACAATTTTGTTAAATGATATGATTAAAAAGATGATATTATAATAGGTTGTATATCTGTTAGAACAACGCTATTATATATGTGAATAAAACATAATATTATACTAGGTTGTATTCTATTAGAACAACGCTAGTATAGATATATGTTTTTGATGTTGGCCTTGATGGCTGTGATGTGGATTATTATTGTGTTGAATTGTTTAGTTAACACGAGTATTCGTAGGAACGCTATGTACCTTATGGGGGTTTAGCTATTTCTTTATAACTAGTACTTGGTGGATTTTCCCCAGTACTCTCTAAGGTCATGACCATGCCCTTACTCAGGGTGGTGCACTTAGCTAGTGCCAAATCTTTTGGGATTTATTCCCTCTGGTATCTCTTGTGAGGAGATCTGATATCTCTTGTGAGGAGATCCGATATCTCTTATGGGGAGATTTAAAAGCTTATAACGTGATGATCGTTTTGGAATTAAATGAGATAAGTGCCATTGTCGCACATAATTAATATACCTTGGGCGAGTAGTGCAGCTAGGAAAGCTCGTCTTAACTTTTTAGTCGCTCGAATACGACACTGTGATTGTGTGTGATTAATTAAGTTCCCCAACATTTGTCATGTTTCCTATAAGACTCATTTCATTTGGAGTCTTCTTTTGGGATTGATTGCTATGAGGCTCGGTCTCCAGAATCTTCTCTTGTGCATACCTCTTGTTTATTCCAGTAGGAGTATGGTGGTTGACTATCGTTATCGGTTATGATTCGAGGAGCGATGAGTCTAACCTAATACGACTGCTTCGAATCACTCTGCTTTGTACCCTTGCGTAGTCTTTCATTAGACTAACCAACCGTAATTATTCCCTTGCATGGTTGGTTGGTGTCATCCGTTCGATTCGGCACATCAGGTATGTTGCTGTTCCGTGAAGGCTAGAACGACTATGAAGATGAACGGTGTTTTGAAAAGTTATTTTGTCGCTTTGTTTACAAGACTTCCGCTATAAAGATTCTGATTATGTATTTCTGATGTATTTGATCGTATTGGAATTGTGTTGAAATTCCGCGACTATGGTTTTAATCGAAGGTTATGATATTTTGTATCATAATTGTTGTTTGTTGATGGTTATATCGTTTAGAAAAGCCTTGGGTGACATCGGACAGTACGTCTGAGGTCACTGGCGGTAATACTTTCAAAAGGTGGATATTTGGGGGTGTTACAGATTTGGTATCAGAGCCGAAAGTTTTTTTTAAAACGGGTTTGGGATTTTATAAACCATTTACTCGTTTTGAATCAAAAAAGTTATCGAAGGCTCTGGATTTCCAAAAGAAAAGTCGTTCATAGTCGTGCCTTCTCCTTTAGTCTGATATGGAAACGGACTTCCATATCTAGAAAGACTGATTTCTTCTCGTTGTTGTAAGACATAGGTGTTTGTCTATTCTTTTGAAAGGACTCGAAAGGTGCCAAGGTGATTCTATCATCTCCAGTAAGGCTTGAATTCCCAGTTCCCTCGTTATGATTTGAGGTTGTAGAACCTAGTAACTCGGTTTGAAGTTCATCTAATGAAATTTACCTAGTTTGATCTCTTCTAAGTTAATTTCATTACGTTAAGTATATTGGAAGATATTAATGTATGAAATTCTTGGAATTTGATCGGTAAATAGATGGTGAATACAAGGAACACTATCCATGATGGTGATGGGCCAAGCAATGACCCCAGACCGATCATAAGGAATGTTCCAGACCCTGTGGAGGAACACGAGTCTGTTTCTCACAATAATCCAGGAGGCAATGGCCAAGCTGAGGCCAACGCTCAAATGGTTTTTGATACAGCAGTTGTTGCGGCAATTCGAGGAATTGTTATGCAAGCAGTGACTGATATACTGCGACCAAACGCACCACAGGCACAAGGCGTGCCAATTCCTCCAACGGTTCCCAGATTTGAGGAGCCAAATGTCCATGTACACCAAGAAGAGGCAGTCAGGAATAGAGGTGTTTATGGCCGAGCACTAAAGGCCATTAACTCTATGAGACCTGATAGCTACGACGGGAAAGGAGAGCCGGTCAAGATGGCTCACTGGTTCTCACATATGGAACGGTTGTTTCGTAATGTTGAGTGCACAGAAGCGGAGAAAGTGCATATAGCTTCCCTTCAATTAAAGGAAGATGCGAGTGATTGGTGGGAGAACACCGGTCTTGCTGATAACCCTGATTTGAATTGGGCAATGTTCAGAACCAAGATGATTGATCGTTTCTTTTCCCGAGCTATGAGGGAAGAGAAACACAAGGAATTTCTATACCCAAAGAATGATGGATTGAAGGTGGCCGAGCTGGCAACCAAGTTCAATCATTTGCTGCAATATCCTAGGACGGAAGTGTCCAGCGAGGAGCAAAAGATCTAGTATTTCCATGAGTGGATGAGTCCAGATATTAAGCCACTGATAGTGCATCACGAATGCTCTACCTTGGAGCAGTACGTAGATGCAGCCTATAAGTTGGAGATGACTCTGGAGGAGTCGACCAAGAAGCGTAATAGCCAAAGGAAAGTGCAGAACCAGCCTAAGGCAAGTGGGTTTAAACGTCCCGCGCCACCATCTGACTTTGCCAAATCTGGCCGAGCAAAAATGGATATGACTCATGATGGGTCTACGCAACGTTCGGGTCAGGGCAAGAGTCCAGTCCAGTGTTACAACTGTGGTACGCACGGGCACAAGAATAATGAATGTCTGAAGGACAAGAAGATGTGCTATGGTTGCAGAAAGGAGGGCCATATGCAGACGTTCTGTCGACAGAGAAGGTGGAAAGGAGCTGAGTCACGGCAGGGGTCTGTTAATCAGAACAACCGACCCAAGTTCAGTCCGGTGGAAGCTCCTAGTCCTTCAATGCAGACAGCTGCACAGAATAAGGGGAAAGCCCCAATGGCTTCTAGGAGTCAAGGTCAATACCTTTACGAGATGCGTGAGGCGGATGGACCCGATGCTCCTTATGCTTAAAAGTGCTTATTACCTTCTATTGGTATGTTGTTGATTTGGGTGTTACCCAGTCTTTCGTTTTTGATAGTTGTGTAGTAAGTTAAGTTGTGTGTGCAACGAGGTTGTGAACCTTTTGTTGTAACTCTTCTTATATATGAACTTTTGGTTGATACCAAGTTAGTGTTTCATTGCTTGGTATGGGGTGAGGTCTCGTGTTCAAGGCTCACCAACAACCTCTTGGAGATGGCTGCCTATTAATTAGGTGGAGCTACCAAGGATGGGTTGAGACGTATGGACAGCGACTCATGGCAACAGTGGACACTGGTAATGGTTGGGCTTGGGCTCGGAGCCACTAGTGGGCCGTCTGTGAACCATGTAGTGGGCTGGTCCAAAATGGTGACCATTTAGTTGGAACCAAGCGCCTTTTGGAAATTTCGATTACCATTTAGGGTAAGGAGTTCGAGGCGGATTTAATTTGATTAGCCATGGTTCCATACGATAATTTCTCAGTATGGATTTGTTGACGCGTCATGGGGCGGTCATCGATTTAGTTCAAGGACTGTGACGGTGTCATCTGGGGGCCAGTGTGTGTGCAATTTAAGGGTCGGAATGACGCTGATAACGGCAGGCTCATCAATGTGATGGCTGCGTTTAAGCTACTTCGACAAGGTTATGTCGGGTACCTTTGCCACCTAGATCCGCCCATGAAAGATGAACCATCAATTCTTGATATTCCTATGATTAGTGAATTTCCGGATGTCTTCTCAGAAGATATTCCCGGTTAACCCGTAGCGTGACGTGGAGTTTATAATTGATTCTGAGCCTGGTACCGTGCCGATTTCCGAGGCACCGTATCGGATGGCTCCTGATTGAGATGCAAGAGTTGAAGAAGCAACTCGAAAATTTTCTTGACAAGACCGAGTGCATCGCCTCGAAGGGTGCCCCGGTTATGAATTGTCAAAAAGAAAGATGGATCGTTTCGACTTCGTTTCGACTATTGTGAGTTGAATAAAGTCACGATCAAGAATAAATATCCATTGTTAAGGATAGATGATATCTTGGATCAATTGCATGGAGCAAAAGTCTTTTCCAAAATCGATCTGAGGTTTGGTTACCACCAACTCAGGACTCGTAAGGAAGTGGCTTTCTTAAGTCGCGTGATCAGTAAGGATGGGGTTATGGTGGTCCCTAAAAGATCGAAGCGGTAACTATTTGGAAGCTGCCTCAGGTTGTGAATGAGGTGCGTAGTTTTCTAGGACTTGCTGGATGCTATAGACGGTTCGTGGAGGGATTTTCTAAGATCGCTCTACCTATGATCAGTCTGCTCCGCAAGGTCTATAAGAAGTTTGTCTGGATGACAAGTGCGAGGCCAGTTTTCAAGAAGTTGAAACAGTGTCTGGCCTCTGCACCAGTTTTGGCGTTGCCGGAAGAAAATGCTGATTATGTGGTCTATAATGATGCTTCGAAGAGTAGGTTGGGTTGTGTCTTGATGCAGAGAGGCAAGGTTATTGCATACGCATCTAGACAATTAAAAACCTATGAAGCAAACTATCTGACACATGATCTAGAACTTGCAGTAATAGTGTTTGCATTGGGAAACTGAGACAGATATGCTTAGACGCTTTCCCGAGTTGTTTTCGGCCTAGAATAATCAAGTTTCAGGGTCGAAACTTCTTTTAAGGGGGAAGTAATGTAATATCCCTCATTTTATAAGGATATTTTGGAATTTTTCCAACTCCCGTATTACTAGACGGATTAAATTCAGAGAAGATCGGATATTCTGTAATATGTTTGAGCTCTGTAAATTTTTCTGAGTAATATAAAATACAGTTGAAGTGTTTTCGGGGTTAATTTGTCGTTAGTGTACGAATATATTTAACCCGGAGTTAAGAAATTTAACCCAAGGTGAATCGGATAAGACGAAAGCATTTTAGCCTTCACCGCACCCCGCGGCAGGACTCCACCGCACCCGCAGCAACGGCCAGAAAACAGGGGTCGTCGTCTTCGCGATAAGGCCGGTCTGACACGGCCGTTTGAGCAGCCAAGTGGACGGCCAAGTGGGCTCTTTTCCTTGTCCCCTTGTTCCCGGTTGTCCCCTTGCTTGTTCCCTTTGAGGAAACTCGGATTTGGACTATAAAAGGGGTCGGATCAGAGGATGAAAAAGCTCTTCATCTCCTTCCCCTGTCTCCTCTGTTTTTCCCTTTGAAATTCGCCATTGTTGAGCTGTTCCGAGCTCCCTTCGAGTGCTCTCTTGAGTTGAGAAGGGTACCTTAAGTGGTATTAGAAGGTCTAAGGTGTTGGGAGATCGAACCATAGACAAATTGAAGCATAGAAGCGATTTGGGTAAGATTTTCTCCATTGAAGTTGTCGCGAGAAGCTCGCCACTAGGGATGGCAACGGGGCGGGTTCGGGGCGGGGAGTACCCTCTCCGTCCCCATCCCCGTTTAGTGTTATATTCCCCATCCCCGTCCCCGTCCCCGTAGTAGTTAAAAATTTGGTCCCGTCCCCGTCCCCGCCCCATCCCCATCTCCGTTGGGGAATCCCCGTCCCCGTAAATTTTTCCCATATAAATTCCCCGACGGGGAATTTCTAGCCCCGAAAATTTTTCATTTTACATTGCCCACAAAATTTTACATATCACTTGAAAATTTTGATTTTTACCATATATATTATTAAATATACAATATTATATCACTTGATCAATACTGATTTATATACATTATTATGTATAAAGGCTTAATATAACTGATAAAGTCATAACAACATTTTTATAAGGATTTAGGACTTGATAAAGGCTTAATATAACTGATTTATATACATTATTATGTATCCGGGTTGATGGTACAAGGGCTAGTAGGTTAGGGTATTGGAGACTTGGAGTTGAGGTTACAATGGTTAGGGTACAAGGGTTTGGGAATTTAAAGGGTTTGGGCAATTTTCCAGCGGGGCTCCCCGACGGGGACGGGGATGGGGCTCCCCGGCGGGAACGGGGGCGGGGCTCCCCGACGGGGACGGGGTTCCCCGGTGGGGACGGCGGCGGGGTTCCCCGACGGGGACGGGGCGGGGCGGGGGACGGGGCGGGGACCCCTCTCCCCAACCCCGTCCCCGTCCCCGCACGGGGATTTAATTTTCCCCACATCCCCGCCCCCATCCCCGTTTAAAATCTCCGTCCCCGTCCCCGTGGTGGGGAATCCCCGCGGGGTACGGGGAATCCCCGTCCCGTTGCCATCCCTACTCGCCACTGTCTGTCCACCGCACCCGCGGCAAGCTCCCACCGCACCCGCGGCGAGCCTTGTCCGAGTGTGTGTTCGTGGGTGCTTAGCTTTGGGCGAGGCTCGATTCCTTTGATTATTTTCCTATTCTTTTAGATTCAATTATGTGGATATTGAATCTAACTTAGGATCTCGTTTGGGTCATTTCTTAGGGATTTATTATCCAAGATCTTTCCCAGTTTCAGATCCAGGAACTCGTTGTCTCTAAGCTTTGCTTAAGCTTCTGCGGATCTAAGGCAAGTGGCGGTTCGCTCTTGCTCATCATTCCATATTTCAATTAATTATCAATTGTTTAGTTGTTAATTAATTTGGGATGATTTACTGTTTGCGTTGGGAACAGTTTTGTTAAATGATATGATTAAAAAGATGATATTAAAATAGGTTGTATATCTGTTAGAACAACGCTATTATATATGTGAATAAAACATGATATTATACTAGGTTGTATTCTGTTAGAACAACGCTAGTATAGATATATGTTTTTGATGTTGGCCTTGATGGCTGTGATGTGGATTATTATTGTGTTGAACTGTTTAGTTAACACGAGTATTCGTAAGAACGCTATGTACCTTGTGGGGGTTTAGCTGTTTTTTTATAACTAGTACTTGGTGGATTTTCCCCAGTACTCTCTAAGGTCATGACCATGCCCTTACTCAGGGTGGTGCACTTAGCTAGTGCCAAATCTTTTGGGATTTATTCCCTCTGGTATCTCTTGTGAGGAGATCCGATATCTCTTGTGAGGAGATCTGATATCTCTTGTGAGGAGATTCAATATCTCTTGTGGGGAGATTTAAAAGCTTATAACGTGATGATCGTTTTGGAATTAAATGAGATAAGTGCCGTTGTTGCACATAATTAATATACCTTGGGCGAGTAGTGCAGCTAAGCGCTAGTGCAGCTAGGAAAGCTCGTCTTAACTTTTTAGTCGCTCGAATACGACACTGTGATTGTGTGTGATTAATTAAGTTCCCCAACATTTGTCATGTTTCCTATAAGGCTCATTTCATTTGGAGTCTTCTTTTGGGATTGATTGCTGTGAGGCTCGGTCTCCAGAATCTTCTCTTGTGCATACCTCTTGTTTATTCCAGTAGAAGTATGGTGGTTGACTATTGTTATCGGTTGTGATTCGAGGAGCGATGAGTCTAACCTAATACGACTGCTTCGAACCACTCTGCTTTGTACCCTTGCGTAGTCTTTCATTAGACTAACCAACCGTAATTATTCCCTTGCATGGTTGGTTGGTGTCATCCGTTCGATTCGGCACATCAGGTATGTTGCTGTTCCGTGAAGGCTAGAACGACTATGAAGATGAACGGTGTTTTGACAAGTTATTTTGTCGCTTTGTTTACAAGACTTCCGCTGTAAAGATTCTGATTATGTATTTCTGATGTATTTGGTCGTATTGGAATTGTGTTGAAATTCCGCGACTATGGTTTTAATCGAAGGTTATGATATTTTGTATCATAATTGTTGTTTGTTGATGGTTATATCGTTTGGAAAAGCCTTGGGTGACATCGGACAGTACGTCTGAGGTCACTGGCGGTAATACTTTCAAAATGTGGATATTTGGGGGTGTTACAGTAGGGTTCAGCAGAGGATCGTTCGTGGGCAACTTCACGTTACTCATGGCCCGACGAAGGTACGCAAGTTCAGCAGCTTGCTCGACAATAACGCGGTTTTTCTCTTCATTTGCGGACTGAAGTGTGTCGTTTGACGCATGAAGTTGGTTGATTTGTTCATAGGCGGAGTCCATGTGTCCGGGGTTGCGGTGTCCCGTAGAGGGAGAGACGCTCGAAGTAGGGACATCCATAGTACCTATACGAAGCATACAACACAAGAAGTAAGCTGCACCAAGCAAAAGAGCAAGTCCAAGCCAAGTCCTTGTCTCAAAAGTGACCCAAGACATTTTTCGCAGGGCGTACTAATTTGGGTTGCTCGTGAGGAGGGAGAGGCTTGAACGTAAGGCCGAAAGCAAGAACTAGCAAGTCCAGTCCCAAACAACACACAAATTTCCAAGTGCAAGCAAATCAAATCAAGTTTCTCAGAATTAATCACAAGAGAGTTGAAAATTTTTATATGCCCTTTTTTAATGAGAGTTGCATAGAGACATGAAAGATGAGAAGATGGAGTATGACCGTATGGTGCGTTCTCTGCCTACTCTTTGTTTTTTTGTTTTGTTTTTGAGGCTTCCGTCTTCCCAAACCTTTCTGTTTTTGTTTGATGGAAGGTGAGAATAGTATGTTTGTTTTGTTTATACGGTCACACCTTGTTTTTGTTTTTGTGTTGATATGATGACGAATCAAGCAAGAAATAACCACACAAGCAAAATTAGGAAAAGCAAGAAGAGACAAGCAACTAGCAGGGAGGAAAATCAAACAACTAATCGAGCAATTAATCCAAAGATGAAGCAAAATTTGAGCAACAAGAAGCAAGGAAATCAAATATGTAAATATGGAAACAAGAATTGCTAGAGGGTAGATTGTAGGATTGGGGAACAAGTAACCAACACCTAAGGGGATGAGGGTTATACGTGAAGGAGAGGGAGGCGGCGGTGGATGGTGGTGGTGGTGGTGGCGGACGGTGTTGGCGATCGGAGGTGGTGGCGAGCGGTGGTGGTGGCGAGTGGTGGTGGTGGCGAGCGGTGGTGGCTAGAAAAAAAAATTCTAGGGTTTGCTAGCGGAAAAAAAAATTCAAGAATCACAAAAGAGAGAAGAACAAACTTAGCTTGGAAAAGGCTCTGATGCCAGTTGATGCGAACAACCCCTGAGTGTTGTCTGCAACGCAGGATCTTGACTCCTCAAGCCTGGATTGATTCTTCTCCTCCGTAGCCAAAGTGATGGCTTCCCTAGGGTTAAAGAGATAACCCTCAATTACGTCAAGAGATGACGTGAAGATCAACGAGATGATCTGAATGCCGAAGAGACAGTGTAAAACTTGCTCGAAGCGACGAGCTACGGGATAAACGATTCGTGGAATCGAAGGGGTGACGTTAGAATTCAAGGAAGGAGCATACTCAACTTCTAAGGAGCGAACTCAACTTTTACTACTTAAATTCAACGTGAAGAATACAAACTAGGGTTCCAAGTCTTAAATAGTCTAAACGGAAATAACATAAAATAATAATAATAAAATATTCATTAAAACGACGGGTCTTGAAAACGCTGATGCGGAATGAACTCGGAGAAAAACGACGGTCGTCGTAATTAAACGACGGTCGCTGCCCAAAAGTCGTAGCCAAACTCCATGCCGGGCACCAAACGGCGGGCGCCGGGCACCTTACGACGGGCGCCGGAAGACATGCGGCAGGCGCCGCCCAGAAACGGCGGGCGTCGTGAAGACGCCGGCGGTCGCCGAGAATCCCGAAGACGAAGCCCGAAATCACCATTACGCCAGCGGGCGCCGTAAGTCCCGCGGCGGTCGCCGCCCCTCAGCATCCTCCACGAGCTCGGCGTCTTCGTCTTCTGGTCTCTTCGAATGCACTCCCGTTATTCCCTCTTCGTCCTTCGCCGTCAATGAGCGGGTCATAGAGCTATCACGCGCCCAGGTGCGCGCGCGGACGGACCCCATGTGATACCCCGTATTTTTGTAAGGTTATTTTGGGAATTATGGAATTTTCCCGAGTACCCGTTGTGTACGTCGGATTTAATTCAGGTAGCTTGAGACATTCTGTAATGTGCTCTATATCTGTAATATTTTTCTCAGTGAAATAATATACAGACAAGGTGCCTTGAATTTTAAATTTGTCGTTCGCGTACGATAATTTTTATCCCGGTTTATCGTCATGCTCGTTCAAAGCCGAATGGGCGGAAAAAGGGGGAAACGGCGACCGTCGTTCAGAAACGGCGACCGCCGTGGTTGGGCCCGAGATGTCAGCGTGTCAGCTTCTAGCTGGCCGTGACAGGCCTAACGACGGCGACCGCCGTATTTACGGCGACCGCCGCGTGCCCGCCGTAGGCAAAAATACGGCGACCGCCGTGATTGTCCAGTGGGCTTTGCCCGATGGTCGCCGGCGTCGTTCGAGGCGCGTCGTTGCGTCGGTTGCCGCATCTGAGGGTTTGCAGCTCACTCCTTGGGGTTTGCCTATAAATAGGTGAGCTTGGGCATGGGTTTTGGGTCATCTACAACCCCGAATCGCTGCCAAATTCGCCTCTCGCCGGAGTTTTGTTTTTGCCGGTTTTCTTGTGCTCGCCGGAGGTCTCGCCGGTGTTGCCTTGGTGTGTTTCCAGAGTGCCTTTGTGAAGCTTTTGGTTAGCCTTGGATGTTAGAAGCCAAAGCAAGTCGAAGGAGGCCAAACCGCTCGTGTTTTGGGATGAGTTTTCTCTCGTTTCAGTCGGCCGTGTTCTTCACGGCGACCGCCGTGTTCTTCACGGCGACCGCCGTGTTCTTCACGGCGACCGCTGCCAAGAACAGCGAGCGCCGCCAGTGCCCAGAATGCCTTCGTGGCTTTGGCTTGGTCGGTTGTCGTCGTGGCGTCTTTCCTTTCGTGATCTTTCGCCGTGTTTAGATTCGTACTGTTTATGTCGGATCTAACTTAGGGTTCCTTTTATGGGTCGACTCGAAGGTTGTTGTGCTGTCGGAACTATACCGTGTCGAGCCCGGAATCCAGTGACGTCTTTAGACTATTCTGCGGAGTAAGGCAAGTGGCGGTTCGCTCTTGCTCTTTCGTTCCATATTTACATTAATTATCAGTAGTTTATCTGAGTAATTAATTTGGAATGAATATTCAGTTTGTCTAGAAACGGTTTTGATAAACTGTTTTAAAAATCATATAATAGGTTGTATATCTGTTAGAACAACGCTATTATCTGTGATCGCCTTTCGGGCCTTTATGTGGATTTATCCTGTCAATGTTGTGGTGCTATAACTGTTTAGTTAGCACTATTAGATAGGAACGTTACTCGGACTCTGTCCAGTCATTTCTTTATAATCTGGTATCGGGATGGCTCGTCCCCATCTGGTACTATTCTATGATCATGATCGGTCTCTTACACATGTGTGTAGAGACAGGACACTTAGCTGGTGTCACAAACCTTTCGGTATACGTCACTCTCGACGAAACGTATACTAAGATGTGTCGTCCCATTGGTGGGGTTCACATGTAAAAGTCTATAACGTGATGTGTGTTTTTAAAACATAAATCAGATAAGTGCTACCTTGACGCACATAATTAATACACCTTGGGCGAGTAGTGCAGCTAAGTTCAGTGCAGCTAGGAAAACTCATCTTGACTTGAATGTAGTACGTTCTCTTTCCAATCTGGATTCGCTGTAGGCGATGAGGTTGGTCGTGAACCGAAGCATCTCAGTCAGTTTTAAATCATGGTTGAATGATTCTGTAACTTTCCAGATTTGTCATACTTCCTTAAAGACTCATTTCAGTTGGAGTCTTCTTTCGAGTCGTTTTCTGTGAAGATTCAGTCTTCCAGAATCTTCTCTTGTGCATACCTCTTGTTTATTCCAATAGGAATATGATGGTTGACTACCGTTATCGGTTATTATCCGAGAAGCGATGAGTCTAACCTAATATGACTGCTTCGAACCAGTCTGCTTTATTCCCTTGCTAGTCTATTCATTTAGACTAACCAACCAATATTTTCCCTTGCATGGTTGGCTGGTGTCATCCGTTTGATTCGGCACATCAGTTAAGAAGTAGCTCAGAAGATTAGAAGGACTATGAAGTCGACGGTGGTTTTTGAATGTTTTAATTATTTCTTTAATCAGGTTATGATCCTTTGGACAATAACTCCGATTGTAAATTACTTTCTTAGTCTTCCGCTGTGTTTGGTTTAAACTATGTTTTGACCTATTCGGGATTGGGTTGTAATCCCGTAACTCTTGTTTCCTCAACAATGTTATGTTTTGGAATTTAATACTTGATCTTTGTGTATCAATTGCATTTCATAAATTGTATTTTTTTTTTGGTAAGGCCTTGGGTGATCTCGGTAAGGAACACTGGGGTCACTGGCGATAATACATTTCCAAAAGGGTTAAGTTTTGGGGGTGTTACAGTTGTGGTATCAGAGCCAAAGTTTTTAAAACGGGTTTGGAATTTTTATAAACCATTTATTCATTTTCAAAATGCTTTAAAGAGGGCTCTGAATTTTCATTCTGAAAAGAATTTAAAAACACCGTTCATAGTCGTGTCTTCTTTATAGTCTGATATAGTAAGCTTGCTTCTATGTCTAGAAAGACTAATTCCTTCCTTATTGTTCGATAGGATGGGTGTCTGCTTTTCTATTGGTAGGGGGTCGGAAGACGCCAAGTCGGATCAGCCGAGGCTAGATTTTCCGTTACCTCAGCGATGTTTCGAGGTTGGAGGCCCGAGTAGCCCACCCGAAGACGTCAAGCACGTTCTCCCCGAGTCGGTTGTCCTTATAGCCAGGAATGCTATGGTCCCTAGACCTGCACCTGTGCCGCCACCAAGGGTGGAGGGAGTACAAGAATGAGAGCAGGAAGACGAGTTGTCAAGGTATGAACAAGGGGTTTACCAAGACGATTTTCTACTGGGACCAATTCCCGAGGAGATCGAGTACGAGGAGGAGGAAGAGGAGATGCTTGAGCAAGATCCTGTCGAGGACGAGGAGATGATCGAGGATGATTCCGAGGATGAGGATCCCATCGAGGATGATCCCGAGGAAGAGGATCCCATCGAGGATGATCCCGAGGATGAGGATCTCATAGAGGATGATCCAGAAGAGGATCCAGAGTTGGACCTTGGAGGGCAGAATCAGGAGCCCGGTACAGGATTGTCACCAGTGCCAGAATACGCACCCATGTCAGAAGCTGATTGGGAGGCACTGTATACCGAGTACGGTATTGGGAGAAGTGACAGGGAATCTCAGCCTATCCCTACTCCAAGGAGATGGAGGTCGGAATCCGAGCTGTAGGAGATTCTCCGCCAGAGCGAGGTAATCTCCGCAGAACAGCAGCGTCAGAGGGATGAGCTGATCGCCAGTACTCAGAGGAGGGCTGGAATAGGAGGACCAGTCATGGACGACCCATACTTTACCATGACTGAGCTAGGACTATGTGCTTTAGGGTCAAGCAGGGTGCGAAACCCATCGCCAGAGCTCGATGGTGAGCCTAGCCCGAAGAGACCATGCACGAGTAGCCAGTCGTATGGGAGACGTTTTGGAATGCCTTGAGGAGGAGTGGCATTGCCTATCGTAGTAGTTCGTTTCTTAGTTTTCCAAGTTATACTTTGTGTAATATTTCAGTATTGCGGCAAGTACTTTGAGAAACACTTTTATCTTCGAGCAATGTTGTCCTAACGCTCGAATGATAAACTTATGTGTAACTTGTGTAAGAATTCGAAGGTTCATCTATAAAATACCAAGTTGATCTATTCTGAGTGATTTATTTACATTGATATATTGCATAAGTATGTTGCATAATATTAATGTATTGAATGCTTGGAATTGGATCGGTAAACAGATGGTGAACCCAAGAAGCACGAGAAACTCGACTCGAGCCGGTGCTGGGACCAGCCAAAACCCCAGACCAGCAGGAAGAAGTGTTCAGGATGAACACGAGTCTGAGTCTCACGTCTAGCAGAGGCGTGAAGGTCAAGATCAGACCCAAGCGTCGACGCTGTTTGACGCTGCAGCTGTTGAGGCAATCCGTGGGATCGTGATGCAGGCTATTACAGATGTCTTGAGACCAAGTGCGCCCCAAGCACAAGAAGTGCCTATTCATGCAGCGGTTTCTGATGTTGTGGAACCCAGAAACCCTGTGATTGAAGAGACTGCCGTTAGGGCGAGGGACAGCTATGGTCGCGTTCTTAAGACCATTACTTCCATGAGACCCGACTGCTATAACGGGAAAGGGGAGCCAGTGGCAGTGACTCATTGGTTCTCCCATATGGAGAGGCTGTTCAGGAACGTGGAGTGTACGGAGGCCGAGAAGGTCCATATCGCTTCTCTTCAGCTGAAGGAGGAGGCTAGCGAGTGGTGGGAGAGCACTGGTTTGGCTGAGAGCCCAGTGTTGACTTGGTCGATGTTCAAGACCAAGATGGTTGATCGCTTTTTCTCTCGTGCTATGAGAGAGGAAAAGCATAAAGAGTTCTTGTACCCTCAGACTGATGGTCTGAGAGTGACCGAGTTGGCATCTAAGTTCAACCATCTTCTACAGTACGCCACTGCAGAGATCACCAGCGAGGCTCAAAAGATCTGGTACTTCCACGAGTGGATGAACCCGGATATCAAGCCATTAATGGTGCACCACACATGCTCTACCTTGGAGCAGTATGTGGATTGTGCCTATAAGCTGGAGGTAACTCTCGAGGAGTCGACCAAGAGGCGCAACCGACAGAAGTCGATGCAGAATCAGAACCAGGGAGGTGGTTTTAAGCGCCCCGCGCCACCGTCTAACTTCGCCAAGTCCGGCCGAGCTAAGACGGAGATGACGCAAGGGGGATCGACTCAGCAGTCAGGGCATACCAGGAGTTCAGTTCAGTGTTATAACTGCGGTACTGCTGGGCACAAGAGCACTGAGTGTCGGAAGGAGAGGAGGCCATGCTTTGGGTGTGGACGTGATGGTCATCTGCAAAAGTTCTGCAAGCAGGGAAAGCAGAAGGGAGTAGAGTCGCAGCAAGGGTCAGTTCATCAGAGCAACCGACCTAGGTTTAAGCATGCCGAGACTCCTAGCCCTTCAGTGCAGACGACTGCTCAGAACAGGGGAAAGGCCCCAACTGCTTCTGGAAGTCAAGGCCAACGCTTGTACGAGATGCGTGAGGCAGATGGACCCAACGCTCTGATTGCTCAAGGTACTATATACCTTCACTCTACTTCAGTGTGCATTCTGGTGCTACGCATTCCTTTATTTCGGATAGTTGTGTTAGCAAGTTAGACTTAGTGTGCAATGATTTGTGCGACCCTTTCGTCGTTAATCTTCCTAATGGAGAACGTTTGGTGGGAACCAAGCATTTGTCCGACTTTCCGATTACCATTCAGGGTAAGGAATTCGAGGCAGATTTAATCTGCATAGCCATGGCTCCATACGACATTATTCTCGGTATAGATTGGCTGACGCGTCACAAGGCGGTGATCGACTTCAGTTCAAGAACGGTGACGGTGTCATCCGGGGGCCAATTCGTGTGCAAGTTCAAAGGTCGAAATGACGCTGATAACGGCAAGCTGATCAATGCGATGACTGCGTTTAAGCTACTACGACAAGGATGTGTCGGGTACCTTTGCTACTTGGATTCGCCCGAGGGGGATGGACCTGAGGTTCTTGATATTCCTATAGTTAGGGAATTTTCGGATGTCTTTCCGGAAGAAATTCCAGGATTACCCTCAAATCGTGACGTAGAGTTTTCAATTGATCTCGAGCCTGGTACGACGCCGATTTCCAAATCCCCGTATCGGATGGCTCCAGCTGAGATGCAAGAGTTGAAGAATCAACTTGAAGATCTTCTTGACAAAGGTTATGTCAGGCTGAGTGCATCGCCGTGGGGTGCTCCGGTACTATTCGTCAAAAAGAAGGACGGATCGTTCCGACTTTGCATCGACTATCGAGAGTTGAACAAGGTGACGATCAAGAACAAGTATCCTTTGCCTAGGATTGATGACTTGTTGGACCAGTTGCAAGGAGCAAAGGTGTTCTCCAAGATCGACTTAAGATCTGGATATCATCAACTCAGGATTCGGGAGCAGGACATTCCTAGAACTGCGTTTAGGACCAGATATGGTCATTACGAGTTCGTAGTGATGCCTTTTGGGCTTACAAATGCTCCAGCTGTCTTTATGGATTTGATAAACCGATGTTTTCACCAGTACTTGGATAAGTTCGTGGTGGTCTTCATCGACGACATTTTGATCTACTCTCCGAATAAAGAAGTCCACGAGGAACATCTACGGATTTCCTTGTCGATCCTTAGACAACATCAGCTTTATGCTAAATTGTCTAAATGTGAATTCTGGATGAAGGAAGTGGCTTTCTTAGGCCACGTGATCAATAAAAATGGGGTTATGGTTGATCCCCAAAAGATTGAAGCGGTGGCCAAATGGACACAGCCCCAGAATGTGAAGGAGGTGCGCAGTTTTCTTAGACTTGCCGGGTATTATAGAAGGTTTATAGAAGGATTTTCAAAGATCGCTCTACCGATGACCAATCTACTCCGCAAAGTCCACAAGAAGTTTGTCTGGAATGACAAGTGCGAGGTCAGTTTCCAGGAGTTGAAGCGACGGTTGACCTCGGCACCCGTGTTAGCACTCCCAGAGGGGAATGACGATTATGTGGTCTATAATGATGCTTCCAAGTGTGGCCTTGGTTGTGTTTTGATGCAAAGGGGCAGAGTCATTGCTTACGCATCTAGACAACTCAAGACTTACGAAGAAAACTATCCGACCCATGATCTTGAGTTAGCAGTGGTTGTCTTTGCGCTGAAGATTTGGAGGCATTACCTCTATGGTATAAGATGCCAAGTCTTCACTGACCACAAAAGTCTCAAGTATATATTTACTCAGAAGGAGCTAAATATGAGACAACGCCGCTGGCTAGAGTTGCTCAAGGACTACGACATGGAGTTGTTGTATCATCCGGGCAAGGCTAATGTAGTAGCTGATGCGCTAAGCCGGAAGACAACGCACGAGACTGTGGTTGCGTTGCTTACTGCTCAGACCAAGCTAAACCAAGAGTCATGCGACATTGAAGTCTTATATGACCAGCGTAGAGGGTACCTGAGTATGATGGAGATTCAGGCTACACTCCTGGATCAAATCAAAGAAAAGCAAGTCGATGACATCATCTTGGTAAAGTTAAGCAGTGAAGTGATGGATGGGAAAGCTCCCAGTTTTGTGGTTCAGGATGATGGATCACTTTGGTTTCAGGATCGGATCTGTGTGCCTGACACAGAAGGTCTTCGTCAGTTGGTGATGAGAGAAGCTCATTCATCTGCTTATTCTGTGCATCCTGGCTCTAGCAAGATGTACAAGAATCTCAGGAAGAAGTTTTGGTGGCCAAACATAAAGTGGGACGTAGCAGACTTTGTGGCAAAGTGCTTAACTTGCCAAAAAGTCAAGATCGAACACCGCAGACCAGGTGGTGAGATGCTACCTCTCCCCGTGCCAGAATGGAAATGGGAGGACATTTCCATGGACTTCGTCACTGGGCTACCCAAGACTCGAAGTCAGAGAGATGCTATCTGGGTAATTGTGGATAGGCTTACGAAGAGTGCTCATTTCATAGCCATCAAGACCACATGGGAAACCCAAAAGCTAGCCGAAGTTTACCAGAAGGAGATTGTCCGCTTACATGGCATTCCTAAGACCATTGTATCGGACCGAGATGGTCGTTTCATGTCAAGATTCTGGAAGGAACTTCATAAGGCTATGGGAACCGAGTTGAGGTTCAGTACAGCGTTTCATCCTCAGACAGATGGCCAGTCTGAAAGGACCATCCAGACTCTGGAGGATATGCTTAGAGCTTGTGTGCTCGATCGTCCGACTAGCTGGAAGGACAGCTGAGTCTGATTGAGTTCACGTACAACAATAGTTGGCATGCTACAATCAAGATGGCTCCGTTTGAAGCTTTGTATGGTCGCAGATGCAGATCTCCGATTTATTGGGACGATAATGCCGACAAAATTCTACTTGGACCAGAGTTGGTCGAAAGGACGGCTTCATACATTGCTTTGATCAGACAAAGAATGTTGACCGCTCAGAGTCGACAGAAGTCCTACGCAGATCGGAAGCGCAGGACTGTCGAGTTCGAGGTCGGTGACAAGGTTTTTGTCAAGGTGTCGCCTTCCAAAGGAGTTTTCAGATTTGGTAAGCGTGGGAAGCTTAACCCTCGCTACGTGGGACCATTCGAGATTTTGGATAGAGTGGGATCTCTAGCGTACCGTTTGGCGTTGCCGCCATCGGCTCACCCGGTGCATAACGTGTTCCATGTGTCTTTACTCAGAAAGTATGTGCCAGATGAGTCTCATGTGCTTAGTTACGAGGACATCGAGGTTCAAGCTAATGGTACTTATGAAGAGTTGCCCGTGCGCATTTTGGAGCGTCGGGAGAAGCATTTGCGCAACAAGATCGTGCCGTTGGTACGAGTGTTGTGGTCCAAGTCAGGGACCGAAGAAGTTACTTGGGAGACGTGGGAAACCGAGTCAGATATGCTCAGGCGTTTTCCCGAGTTATTCTCGACCTAAGTTTCGGGGTCGAAACTTCTTGTAAGGGGGAGGAGATGTGATACCCCGTATTTTTGTAAGGTTATTTTGGGAATTATGGAATTTTCCCGAGTACCCGTTGTGTACGTCGGATTTAATTCAGGTAGCTTGAGACATTCTGTAATGTGCTCTATATCTGTAATATTTTTCTCAGTGAAATAATATACAGACAAGGTGCCTTGAATTTTAAATTTGTCGTTCGCGTACGATAATTTTTATCCCGGTTTATCGTCATGCTCGTTCAAAGCCGAATGGGCGGGAAAAGGGGGAAACGGCGACCGCCGTTCAGAAACGGCGACCGCCGTGGTTGGGCCCGAGATGTCAGCGTGTCAGCTTCTAGCTGGCCGCGACAGGCCTAACGACGGTGACTGCCGTATTTACGGCGACCGCCGCGTGCCCGCTGTAGGCAAAAATACGGCGACCGCCGTGATTGTCCAGTGGGCTTTGCCCGATGGTCGCCGGCGTCGTTCAAGGCGCGCCGTTGCGTCGGTTGCCGCATCTGAGGGTTTGCAGCTCACTCCTTGGGGTTTGCCTATAAATAGGTGAGCTTGGGCATGGGTTTTGGGTCATCTACAACCCTGAATCGCTGCCAAATTCGCCTCTCGCCGGAGTTTTGTTTTCGCCGGTTTTCTTGTGCTCGCCGGAGGTCTCGCCGGTGTTGCCTTGGTGTGTTTCCAGAGTGCCTTTGTGAAGCTTTTGGTTAGCCTTGGAGGTTAGAAGCCAAAGCAAGTCGAAGGAGGCCAAACCGCTCGTGTTTTGGGGTGAGTTTTCTCTCGTTTCAGTCGGCCGTGTTCTTCACGGCGACCGTCGTGTTCTTCACGGCAACCGCCGCCAAGAACAGCGACCGCCGCTAGTGCCCAGAATGCCTTCGTGGCTTTGACTTGGTCGGTTGTCGTCGTGGCGTCTTTCCTTTCGTGATCTTTCGCCGTGTTTAGATTCGTACTGTTTATGTCGGATCTAACTTAGGGTTCCTTTTATGGGTCGACTCGAAGGTTGTTGTGCTGTCGGAACTATACCGTGTCGAGCCCGGAATCCAGTGACGTCTTTAGACTATTCTGCGGAGTAAGGCAAGTGACGGTTCGCTCTTGCTCTTTCGTTCCATATTTACATTAATTATCAGTAGTTTATCTGAGTAATTAATTTGGAATGAATATTCAGTTTGTCTAGAAACGGTTTTGATAAACTGTTTTGAAAATCATATAATAGGTTGTATATCTGTTAGAACAACGCTATTATCTGTGATCGCCTTTCGGGCCTTTATGTGGATTTATTCTGTAAATGTTGTGGTGCTGTAACTGTTTAGTTAGCACTGTTAGATAGGAACGTTACTCGGACTCTGTCCAGTCGTTTCTTTATAATCTGGTATCGGGATGGCTCGTCCCTATCTGGTACTATTCTATGATCATGATCGGTCTCTTACACATGTGTGTAGAGACAGGACACTTAGCTGGTGTCACAAACCTTTCGGTATATGTCACTCTCGATGAAACGTATACTAAGATGTGTCGTCCAATTGGTGGGGTACACATGTAAAAGTCTATAACGTGATGTGTGTTTTTAAAACATAAATCAGATAAGTGCTACCTTGACGCACATAATTAATACACCTTGGGCGAGTAGTGCAGCTAAGTTCAGTGCAGCTAGGAAAACTCGTCTTGACTTGAATGTAGTACGTTCTCTTTCCAATCTGGATTCGCTGTAGGCGATGAGGTTGGTCGTGAACCGAAGCATCTCAGTCGGTTTTAAATCATGGTTGAATGATTCTGTAACTTTCCAGATTTGTCATACTTCCTTAAAGACTCATTTCAGTTGGAGTCTTCTTTCGAGTCGTTTTCTGTGAAGATTCAGTCTTCCAGAATCTTCTCTTGTGCATACCTCTTGTTTATTCCAGTAGGAATATGATGGTTGACTACCGTTATCGATTATTATCCGAGAAGCGATGAGTCTAACCTAATATGACTGCTTCGAACCAGTCTGCTTTATTCCCTTGCTAGTCTATTCATTTAGACTAACCAACCAATATTTTCCCTTGCATGGTTGGCTGGTGTCATCCGTTTGATTCGGCACATCAGTTAAGAAGTAGCTCAGAAGATTAGAAGGACTATGAAGTCGGCGGTGGTTTTTGAATGTTTTAATTATTTCTTTAATCAGGTTATGATCCTTTGGACAATAAATCCGATTGTAACTTACTTTCTTAGTCTTTCGCTGTGTTTGGTTTAAACTATGTTTTGACCTATTCGGGATTGGGTTGTAATCCCGTAACTCTTGTTTCATCAACAATGTTATGTTTTGGAATTTAATGCTTGATCTTTGTGTATCAATTGCATTTCATAAATTGTATTTTTTTTGGTAAAGCCTTGGGTGATCTCGGTAAGGAACACTGGGGTCACTGGCGGTAATACCTTTCCAAAAGGGTTAAGTTTTGGGGGTGTTACACCCCAATAGGGGCCGAGCGCAGCTGCAGCGGTGCGACCGCGGCTCGACCGGCACGCACCACGGCTCAGTGCTGGACCGATGCTCGCGCGGTGCTGACCGCGGGTTGTGCGTGGTTCTGCGCGGTCCGGCTCGGGCGCGTGGTTCGCTGGCTAGTCTGGCTCGGTCCGGGTCGGGCGCGGGCTCGACTGGTTGGTCTGGGTCGGGTCAAGGGTTTTGTGTTTTAGGATATTTTCCTAAAATACTAAGATAAGATCTTATTTGCCCAATTGGATAATATTTGATATTATTTACAATATAATTTCCTAAAAGTTGTTAGGAAAGAATCCCACTAGATTAAGATAAAAACATTTGATTAATTATGATTAATTCTATATATTGATTTTATTTGAATTAAGATAATGATATTAAATGATTTATCTCATGAGATGATTTATTTAATTTAATAGTATTTTATTTAAAATTATTTAAATTGCTTATTGTTATTAATTAGATTAATATTATTTATAATATTTGATATTATTATTGCATGCATGATTTAACATTATGATATTATTGCTTGTATGAGGTGACTAGTATGGCCCATTTTAGGATAGAAAATATGATCTGCGTATCGTTATGTTTTCTTGTACACGATCTACGTATCGTTATGTATTTTTGTAATTTAATTTTCAGTAATTAGATTATTTAGAAAATTATGTAATACAAAAAGAGAAGATCCTAAGAAGACCAAGGATGGAGATCTATGAAGGGTACCAAGGATGGAGATCCATGAAGAACAAGACCCTTGAAGATTAGATCTTTAATTTTGGTTTTTAGGGGCCATACTAGGATCACATTTAATTATTGCATTTTGAATGCTTTATTATTTTAAGCCTTGCATGATTGTTTGTTTATGCTATTTTGTTCACTAGTAGATAGACAACCATTGCATACTTAAGTCCCTAAAAGAATATTGAGGTATTGTCTTTCCATGTCATAACCCATGAGGCCCTTGGAATTCGTTGGATAGGTTTCGCCAAAGCGATGTGTCCTTCTTTGACCTTGGGATAGTGAGGGTGGATCTATATAAGGGATTCATAAACCTTGATGTGGTTATACTCAACAAGAGACCAAAAGACAAAGTTTTGGATCTTGAGGCATAGAGATGAGCCTAACATAGGATGTGGGTCATCAACCACGAATTATAAGGAGTTATAATTAGTAAATGTTACATACCTTGATCACATAAGACTTGAGGAAGTGCCAAAGTACGCTTGAGTTTTATCTGAGATAGGGTCTTGGAATTATTTTATTCACTAGGGACAAACATAATATGAATAAAGTGCGCATTAGCTTAAATTTTAAAGCATGTTTAATTTTGAGCTTTTGCATATCAAGCATAAACTTATCTGCAGGTTATTTTCTTTGTAGATATCATGTCTAGCAACGATAACTTGAAATTCACCCTATGCTCAATTGTTGAGAAGAACAAACTCAATGGAACAAATTTTCTTGATTGGGAACGGAACTTGAGAATTGTTCTCAGATCTGAAGGACATGAGGACGTTCTAGAGACCCCTATCCCTACCTTGAATGGCACTTCTACTGTTGAGGAGAAGGCGAAAGAAAAGGAGATAAGAGCTAACTCGGTGCTTGTCACCTGTCTTATGCTCGCTGCTATGGAACATGGCCTTCAAAAGAGGTTTGAACGTCAGGATGCTCATAAAATCATTGAAAACCTGAAAGTACTGTTTTAGGAACAGGCAAGGATTGAGAGGTATGAGACTCACAATACCATATTAGAGTGCAAACTTGAGAGGGGTAAACCAGTAAGTACCCATGTATTTGACATGATTGGTCTCTTTGACCAAATGGCAAGACTGGGTTCCCCATATAGCCAAGAGTTGGCTACTGACATCATACTGCACTCCTTGCATGATGGATTCGCCCAATTCAAGATGAACTACCATATGCATGGAATTGGCAAAACTCTAAATGAACTCCATGGCATGCTCAAAACAACTGAGCAAAATATCCAAGTTGACAATAAGAAAGAAGTTATTTTGGTCAACAGAGGGAAAGGGTTCAAGAAGGGGCCTAATGGGAAGCAGAAGCAGCAGAACCAAGGGAAAGGCAAGAAAGTTGCCAAACCCAAGGTAGCTGAGAAGCCAAAGGTGGTTATTGAGCATGACTGCTTCTATTGCAAGGCCAAGGGGCACTGGAAGAGAAACTGCCCCAAATACCTGGAAGACAAGAAGAATGGGACTGTGAGCTCCACTTCAGGTATTTTTGTTATTGAAGTCTTAACAACCAAGGATACTACTTGGGTATTGGATACCGGATGTGGTTCTCACATTATTTCGAATGTGTAGGGACTAAAAAGTAGGAGGCATTTGGAGAAGGGAGAGATAGACATGCACGTTGAAAATAGAGCAAGAGTTGTTACACTTGCCGTAGGAGATTATAGTCTATCTTTACCTTCTGGTTTAGTTTTAGAATTAAATAATTGTTATTTTGTTCCTTCAATTACTAAGAACCTTATTTCGACTTCAGTTTTGGATCTTGAGGGTTTTGCATTTGTCATTAAGAATGGATGCTTTTCTATTTTCAAGAATGATATTTTCTATGCCAATGCTTCAATGAGTAATGGACTCTATATGTTAGACCTCAAGTCTGAAATTTATAACATTAATACTAAGAGGCAAAAGTCGAATGATTTGAGTGAAGCATATCTATGGCACTGTCGCTTGGGTCACATTAGCTTGAACCGCATGAAAAAACTCCATAAAGATGGAATTCTCAAATCAATAGATTGTGAATCATTTGAGACATATGAGTCATGCCTAATGGGCAAGATGACAAGGTCACCTTTCACTGGTACTAGTGAAAGGGCTACTGAGCTAATGGCTCTAATACATATTGATGTCTGTGGACCAATGAGCACAGAAGCTAGAGGAGGCCATCGATACTTCATCACACTTACTGACGACTTGAGTAGATATGGGTATATCTACTTAATGACGCACAAATCTGAATCTTTTGAAAAGTTCAAAGAGTTTCAAAATGAAGTAGAAACTCAAATTGGCAAGAAGATAAAGGCACTTCGATCCGATCGCGGTGGTGAATATCTAATCCAGGAGTTCGATCATCATCTGAGAAGTTGTGGGATAATAACACAACTGACTCCACCAGGCACACCACAACTGAATGGTGTATCTGAAAGGAGAAACAGGACCCTGTTAGACATGGTCCGATCAATGATGAGTTTTGTTAACCTTCTAGTATCCTTCTGGGGATATGCTTTCACAACTGTTGCGTTCACACTAAACAGGACTCCGTCTAGGACTGTAGACAAGACACCATATGAGATATGGACTGGAAGAGTTCCAAGTCTGCCTTTTCTGAAAATTTGGGGATGTGAAGCTTATGTAAAGCGTTTACTATCAGATAAGCTTGTATCCAAATCAGATAAATGCTTCTTTATAGGGTATCTTAAGGAAACCAAGGGATACTACTTCTACAATCCCACTGAGCACAAAGTGTTTATTGCAAGGGATAGTGTCTTTTGGAAAAAGAATTTATTTCCAAGAAGCCAAGTGGGAGAAATGTTCATCTTGAAGAAGTTCAAGATGAGAAACAAACCCAACAACAGGTCGACATGGACGATGCCGACGAGGAGATGCCAGTATATGGAGGCATAAATTCCCAAAGGGAAGTTGTCCAGGTACCGGAACCAATACCTCAAGAACCATATTCAAATGAGGACCCATAAACAATTGTGGAAAATGCTTCAGTTGTCGAACCCACATGTAGATCAAACAGGCCAAGGGCACGGCCAAGACGATATGATGATTTCATCTTGACTGCAAGCCTTGATGTTCTGCTTTTAGAAAGCGGAGAACCTGCCACCTATAAGAAAGCATCGACGAGTCCAGACTCCGATAAATAGCTTAAGGCCATGAAATCTGAAATGGATTCTATGTCTGATAATCAAGTCTGGGACTTGATAGATTTGCCAGATGGGGTAAAACTCATTGGATGCAAATGGGTTTTCAAACTCAAAACAGACAAAGATGGAAATGTATCTGTTTACAAGGCAAGGCTAGTTGCCAAGGGTTTTAAACAGAATCATGGTACTGACTATGACGAGACATTTTCACTGATCGTAATGATCAGGTCCATCAGGATACTCCTAGCTATTGCCGGTCATTATGATTATGAGATTTGGCAAATGGATGTCAAGACCGCTTTTCTAAATGGATATTTAGAAGAGGATGTGTACATGACACAACCAGAGGGTTTTGAAGATCCAACAGACCCTAGGAAAGTATGCAAGCTTAAGAAGTCCATCTATGGACTTAAGCAAGCATCCAGGAGTTAAAACATTCGATTTGATGAAGCAATAAAAAAGTTTGAGTTCATCAGATGCGAAGAAGAGCCTTGTGTTTACAAGAAGTTTAGTGGGAGCAAAGTGGTCTTCTTAGTCTTGTATGTGGATGACATACTGCTCATTGGAAATGACATTCTGATGCTAGAGTCTGTTAAGGGATGGCTGAAGAAATGTTTTTCAATGAAGAACCTAGGATAAGCGGAGTACATATTGGGTATCAAGATCTGCAGAGATAGATCTAAGAGACTGCTTGGATTAAGTCAGGGAACTTATATAGATAGGTTCTTGACAGGTTCAAAATGCAGGATTCCAAGAAAGAATTTCTACCCATGCAACATGGCATATACCTCAGCAAGAAGCAGTGTCCTAAGACACCAGCTGAGCTAGAGAAGATGAGCAAGATACCTTATGCTTCTGCTATAGGATCTATCATGTATGCCATGATATGTACATGCCCTGATGTTGCATTTGCTCTGAGCATGTGTAGCAGATACCAATCGATTCCCAGAGATGCACATTGGTGTGCAGCCAAGAACATCATGAAGTACTTGAGAAGAACCAAGGATGACTTCTTGGTATATGGGGTGATGACGAGTTAGTCGTTCGAGGATATACTGATGCAAGCTTCCAGACAGACCGGGATGACTTTGAGTCCCAGTCAGGATATGTCTTCATCCTAAATGGAGGAGTTGTGAGCTGGAAGAGCTCTAAGCAGTGCCTAGGCCTCAAGCACATTGGAGAATGGCTTTGAGATTGCATTGTCTTACATTATGAACCTTGTTTTATGAATGTCATACATGTTTTATGCTTGATTATATGATATACAACTTTCATTCTTATTTAATCATTGCTTGGAATTAAATAAAATGTTCAAATAATTTATAATTTGCAAATGGGCTCATCATAAGTGTTTTGGTGAATGAGACACCATTAAGTGAACTGAAGTTATGAATTATTTAAAATCTATGGTCTGAGTCATTAACTTGGACATAAATGACTTTATTAAAGACTGTATTGTAAGTTGACTGATAGCGGCAGGTTTCATGGGCTATAGGGACATAGAGATGTCTAGTCAATTACATAGATATATAATGGATGATACATATAGGACTGACCCACCTTAAGACTCTCCAAAAGGGCTTGAAGAGTTTTAAGTCAAACCATGATTAGTAGATTCCTCATACATGAGTATGATATGGTTTCTCTTGATGATTGGTATGTCTTTGACGCTGTTAAACGCTGACCGTAATAGACAGTTATAAAGGCGGTGATTGGGATTGCCAAAAGTTGAGTGGGAGATGTAGTCATACAAGACTGGAGAAGTCCTCCTCCTTCATGTATATAGTGATGCATGGATAAGGAATGGTGTCTCGGCCACTTGAAGAGCGAGAACTGAAAAATGCATGGCCATGCTCGGATGGATTATCTGTAATCATCCGTTATTTGACAGTTCAAACTCAAGAGTTCAAAAAACGTATTTGATAAGAGATATGAATCTCATCATATCATCAAATAATACACTAAGAGACAAAGGGATTTAACATTGCACACTTATTTCAAGGACAAGTGGGAGATTGAAGGAATTGTGTCCTTTAATCAAAGGTGCAATTACCGAACATGGAATATGACTATTAATGGAGATTTACAATCCGGGTATTTTAGGGATCGTAGTGCTTTGCTAGAATCCAACTACGATTAATGGGCTTAATCGGGTTAGGCACATGGCTATAATAACCGGGTCCTATGAGGTCACACACATAGAGTTATCGGGCTGGATCAAACTGAACCGGAAGCCCATGTTGGACATGGAATTTCGGCCCTATGGCTTAAGTTGGGAGACTGGCTTTTATTATTAATAGATAAGAGTTATTATTAATAATAACTAGATAAAAGGGAATCTTATTAGAAGATATAGATACAATATAAAGATATTATATTTATTACCAAAGATAAGATATGATCTTATGGGAATATAAGTAATGGCTTCCAAAAGCGAAAGCCACAACTTCAACCCTAATACTAGTGCACGGTCGTCCCCAACCAGTGTCAAGCTCGTGCCCTTTCCGTTCTTCGTTCTAGCATACAAGACCAAAGGCGATCCAGACTCGTGTGGACCAAGTAGAGAAGTCACACTTGGGGCTTTCGATCTCCGTTGAAGCTTTGCCGGAACGATTTGACTCGCATCAAACGGTATGTAACTCTCCTTTTACTCGATCCGTATTGATTCATGCATGAGATCCTAATTAGATGCTAGAAAATAATTTTCTGAAATTCCGCTTATACGCATCTAAATCCCAACAGTGTCCTGCTATAGGGTGGCATAAGCTAAACTCATATGGCTCTTTCTATGCTGAAACAGAGTGGGTTGGCGGTGGTGGCCTTATTCGTGACCGTATGGGTCGTTTTCTTCGAGGTTATGTTGCGAAGACTCATGGAAGATCTATTTTCCATGCTGAATTGTTGGGGATGTTACAGGGTTTGGTTATGGCTCAACAATTACAAGTACAACAACTGAAGGTGGAGGTTGATGCCATGGAGGTGCTGAAGACGGTGACATCGACTGATCCTCCCCCTCACTTATATAGGGAGCTGATTGAGAAATGCAGGGTGCTGTTAGGTGATCAGGGTTGGAGGACTTCAATCAAACATGTCCCAAGGCTTGCAAACTGATGCGCCGATTGGTTTGCACAGCATAGCTTCGCTTACGCGGGAGAATTTACTTTGTTCATGCTCCAGCCTCCTCAGTTAGTTAAGAGGATTGAATATGACCAGTGTATTAGTGAGTATATGTAAACTCACTTTTAAGTCAATAAAACGGGTATAACCCTCCCTTCATATAAAAAAAAGATTATCTCATCGAATAAATTTGATTAAAATTCAGTCAAACCATGTAAAAATATGAATGTAGAATCAATGTATGATTAATTTGAGGATAATATTGTGTAAAAGTACAAAAAGCACTAGAATTATATCCATCAATCCTTTTCAAACCACAAATCCGTAAATAAGTTACTATTAATGGTTGTATGAAGTTGACAAGAAACATTTATATATCATTAAACTAAGTTGAATTGCCACGAGATTAAGATGATCATGGAGGTGAGCTAATATTTTAACTATAGCCATCAGAAAATTTATAATATAAGACACCATGACTTAAGATAAGACAAAGCGTTTATTCATACATATGTATATTAATTTTCTATATATTATATTACAATGATGGAACATGTTGTAGCTATAATAAATGTTATAAAAAGTTGGCATAGTATTTAGACATAAAAAAATCATTCTTAAATCTAAGAATTTTTTTTTTACAATATAGTTTACGATATAAAGACTTAAAAATTATGAAGGTATGAGATGCTTAATTAGACAAACAAAGTATACTTTTCAAATTTTTACGTTGAAGTGATCTTTATTGTTGTCTGGTATAATTTTTTGGTAGAACAAAATCTAGTATATTATTAGTGAATGTACAAAGTATATACTCCCTTCGTTAAGTTTTAATTGACGTTCTAGGCTTAAGTCTTTGTTAAGTTTTAATTGTCATTATAGAATTTTTCATCTATTTTTTCTAGATTTACCTTCATGTTTAATAATTCTTTTATTTTTATTTTTGTAAGTTCTCAATTTTTTATTCATTGTTTCCCCATTTTCTAGGATCTACTAATTACTTTTTTTATTACCCGTATGATTAGTGACTAATTTCTTTTGATTTTCTTTTTTGTGAGATTTAATGAGCAGTAATAAAAAAGTAATTAGTCACTAATTATAAGGGTAATCTGAAAAAATAATTGATTTCTTATTTTGTCTGAAATTTGCTAAAACGTCAATTAAAACTTAACGGATGGAGTAACTTTTAGAAGGACATACATCCCTTCCACACAAAAATTTCAATAATATATTATTGTTTGAAGTTAATTTAATTTGGTATTCCTAAAATAAAGTTAAATTAGTTCAAATAATTTATCTCATGGATGAAACTAAAAACATTTCAAAACAGGAGGAGTATATCTAAACAAAAGCTTAATGATGGGGTCTGTAATTTTAGCATAAAGACCCTCCACTAATCCCACCCGGAGAACCACAATATCTCCAACCGTCGAAAATGCGGCATCTAATAACGTGCTGAGAAGAAAAATAACAAGCCTTCTTAATGTCTTGTTCTCTATCAATTTAACCACAATTTTCTTCACCACTGTTGCAAAGTAGAAAAACCCGCCACCATCAACGATGGGTTTCTTGGGCTTGGGCTCAGGTTCAGGTTCAGGATCGTGCTTCAGATCCTTGGGCTCGGGTTCCATTGGCTTCTGGAGGTTGCAGATGAGCCTCATTCTCCTCCTTGCTGGCAAAGCAATCTCCTTCTTTGGCTGCCAAGTTGTTAGAAGCCTTGGAAAAAACATTATGCTTGAACACTTGCAAAATAAGAACACATAATAATAAAAATAAGGAGGAGGAGGAGAAAGAGAACCGTATGAGGAGGGTGAGTGTGGAAGACATGACTCTGTACTGCCCATTTGTGCTATGATGACTTATTTTCTCTGAAGTCACCCTAATTGGCATCTATCCAATGGAATTTAATTAGGGCGGTTTTAGAGAAAAGAAGTCATCATAGCACAAATGGGCAATAGATACTAGATAAATGCCAATTAGGGGTAGGCCTGAGCATTTTTTTTAGGCAGTTTCTTTATGCACTATAATTTTTTTCTTCTTACACTATATTTTAAAACGCAGAAATGTTGCTTAAGCAACATTTTTGCGTTTGAGGGTAAATTGTACCCAGAAATTACGTTTTTGTACTAGAATGAAACGCAGGTATTTTGCTTAACCATAGTATATAACTAAAGGATATAACTAAAGGATATAACCATAGTATATAACTAAAGGATATAACAATATGATATAACTATAGAATATAACCATAAGATATAACCAAATTGGATATAACTATAAGATATAATCATAATATATAATTATATGATATAACGATATGATATAATCAAATTGGATATAACTATAAGATATAACCATAATATATAATTATAGGATATAACGATATGATATAACCAAATTGGATATAACTATAAGATATAATCATAATATATAATTATATGATATAACGATATGATATAATCAAATTGGATATAACTATAAGATATAACCAATATATATAATTATAGGATATAACGATACGATATAACCAAATTGGATATAACTATAAGATATAACCACAATATATAACTATAGGATATAACCATAAGATATAACCAAATTGGATATAACTATAAGATATAATCATAATATATAACTATATACTATGGTTATATCGTATAGTTATATATATACTATTGCTATATCATTCATTTATATATTATAGTTATATACCATGGTTATATCGTATAGTTATATACTATAGTTATAACCAAATTGGATATACCTATAAGATATAACCATAGTATATAACTATAAAATATAACCATAGTATATAACTAAATGATATAACTATAAGATATAACCAATATATATAATTATAGGATATAACGATATGATATAACCAAATTTGATATAACTATAAGATATAACCATAGTATATAACTATAGGATATAATCATAAGATATAACCAAATTGGATATAACTATAAGATATAATCATAATATATAACTATATACTATGGTTATATCGTATAGTTATATATACTATTGCTATATCGTTCATTTATATACTATAGTTATATACCATGGTTATATCGTATAGTTATATACTATATTTATATATTATGGTTCTAACGTACTATGGTTATATACAAATTTTATATCGTATAGTTATATACTATTGTTATATAGTATAGTTATATACTATGGTTATATAATATAATTATATATTATGGTTCTAACGAATAGTTATATACTATGGTTATATCGTATAGTTTCATACTATAGTTATATACTATTGTTATATCGTATTGTTATATACTATAGTTATATGCTATTGTTATATCGTATAATTATATACTATTGTTATATTGTATAGTTATATACTATAGTTATATACTATAATTATATACTATAATTATATATTATGGTTCTAACGTATAGTTATATACTCATATTAAAATCTTATACAAAATTATAGTAGAAAAATGCCGAAAATACAAAAAATTTCCACTATAATGCCCTATATGCTGGGCACCAAATTGTAAAAAAAAAAGGTATGAAGACTTCGTTTTTTGGGCTTTTGGAGGGGCAAACGATGTCCGTTTTGGACGAATTTTATACGTACGGACTCGTATTGAAATTCTCTACATGATTATGGAAAAAAAGTGCAATTTTGAAGAGAAAAAAAAAATTAGTGAAACGCAAGCAAGGATCCTGCTTTTCGCTTTCAAAAAAAAAAAACTGAAACGCAGGTATTTTGCTTAAGCAAACCCGAACCCAAGAAACCCATCGTTTATGGTGGCGTGCATTTCTACTTTGCAACAACGGTGAAGAAAATTGTGGTTAAATTGATAGAGAATAAGATATTCATAGGGCTTGTTATTTTTCTTCTCAGCACGTTATCAGACCCCGTCATTAAGTTTTTTTTTTGATATGGTAAAAATTAGACCGAAAACCACAGAAGGAACGGTTTTTCAGTCTATAACATCCTTGCGGATGAGAACTACAAGTTCTAAATTATCTCTAAAATCTTCCAAGGTACTTCGCTGGGCCAGCTTCGCAATATAGTCAACAACAACGTTAGTTTCTCGGAAGACGTGACAAATCTGCACTGAAGAAAACAATTGTAAAATACAAAGGATATCATAAATTAAGATTTCGATATCCCAAGGACAGTGCCAGATTTTGTTCAGAACGTTTATAATTGTAAGGTTATTGCATTCAATTTGGATATTGTTAAAGCTTAATTCATAAGCTTTAAGCAATGCATTTCTGAACGCAATGGTTTCTGTTTTTAACGGGTGGATAATCCGCACTTTTCACCAAAGATGAATAAGGATTCTCCTTTACTATTTCTAAAAATATAGCCATAGCTAGATTCTCCATTAGTCTTAGTGGATCCATCCGTATTAATTTTTATAATGTTATCTGGTGGTTTTTTCCACTTCTTCTTTGGTCGTCTTCGATTATGATTGTTACTTTTTTGAGGTTGACTTGTACCCAAACAGTCAAGGTTCCATTTATTCGTCTGTTTTCAATTATGAATTTGGTTTTTGATGTAAATAGGAACATCCTTAATAGGGTCTATGTCATTGTTTGTCCTTCCAAAACTTTGTTGGTTTCTGTAGAACCAGATTCCCCACCAGGAAGTCAGTAATTCTAAAAATTCTGATTTATCAGTTTTTTGTCGAATTTCCTCAATCAGTTCGTATGTTTTTTTTTTATTTCCAATGTTAATTGATCTGATAATCCCAAGAGTATGGAGATTAATTTTTTCAATGGTTTTCATATTATGGCTACAGAGGAGTAAGATATGATTTGTATCTTCAGTTTGTACCCTACAGCGAATACAACCTGGAGGGAGTGCAATTCCTTTTTTAACTAGTCTTGTTTTTGTTGGAAGTCCATTTTTCATGATTTTCCAAAGAATTTTTTTAATCTTTGGGTAAGTATCCAATTTCCATATCCAAGAAGAGTCATGGATTGTATATCGTTTATTTTCATTAATCATGTTCATGGCGGATTTTGTAGAAAATCACCCGTTTTACTGGTTTCCTAATACATCTTGTCATCAATATTGATTGGGATTGGTATGAATGTGATTTGTTTAGCTATATCATTCAGTACATATTGTTTAATCTTTTCTTTGTTCCATGTCTTATCTGGTAGAATGAATTCTGTAACCAAGATATCAGAGTTTAGAATTTGTTGTGAGTTGATGATTTTGTATAAGGGACTATTAGACAACCATTTATCAGTCCAAAATTTTATTGTTCTGCCATTTCCGACTTGCCAAATGAGACCTTTTTTGAAATCATCCAAGACTTCAATCATTTTGGACCATTGCCACGAACAAATGCCTATTTTTTCATAGTGTAGAATGTGTTGTGTTTTTAGATATTTGTCATTAATAATTTTAACCCAACAATTATCAAGTTCTGCCAGAATTTTCCATAGTAATTTGAATTGTAATGCTTTGTTCTTGTCTTTCGATTTTCGTAGTCCTAGTCCTCCTTGTGGTGTAGGTTTACAAATTGTTTCCCATCCTATAAGGGGTTTATAGGCGGGATCTTTGTTCCAAAAAAGATTCTATTTAGTTTGTCTAATTCATTATGAGTATGTGTAGGAAGCATAAAGCTTTGCATTAGATAATTTGGTCTAGAAACAAGATTGACTTTAATTAGTGTTGTTCTTCATGCTTGGGATAGAGAGTTTGCCTTTCATTTTATTAATTGTTTTTGTGTGCTAGTTAAAAGGTCAACAAAAGTATTTGAGTTAACTCTACCATTAATGATAGAGCATCCCAAATATTTCTCAAGTGATGTCAACAAAGGTATTTGAATTAACTCTACCATTAATGATAGAGCATCCCAAATATTTCTCAAGTGATGTCATGTTTGTAATTGTAAGAATATCTTGAATCGCTTGTTTTTTTTGTATTTGTTACTTTTTTTGTTACTTGAAAAGCTGATTTATGAAAGTTTACTTCTTTTTTTCTAGAGATCTTGCAGTAATCATTCACAATATCTGTAATTTCCTTACAATTTTTTATTTTGGCTTTTGAGAAAATCACAATATCATCCGTGAATGCCAAAAAAGGAATGCGGGTCCCGTCATTAAGTTTTTAAATCTGAACTCTCACTGTATACTTATTATTTTTCTCTTGATATTTGTAAATAACTAGAAATCGAAGCTCGTGCTTCGCACGGGCCTTTTGTGTATATGTAGTATCGCGGTTTAAATGTGAGTTTGTAATATATGGATTGTTGCTGCATGTTTTATCTTAGACGATATATTGTTTGATATGTATTTAAATGTAATATATAAGTATTTTAGGTATGAAATGCTATGATTGTACGAAGTATAATTTTATTTATTTTTTTTGGTCAGAAGTTCATTTTAAATTAATTTTGAATTAGGTGGTAGTTGTTTTTTGTAGGGATATATTTTTTTCTTTGAAAATATTTGGGGAATATTTTAAAAATGCATATCTAATTATATGTTATGCTTGAATTGGAGTATTTGTAAGAAACTTGTTACAATAACTCTCATTTCTTACATGCTCCACTACCTCCACATTTCTAATTTTTTGCCTTTATCTTATAAATTTATTGCCTTTTACTAATGTTTTTTTGTTATGCTTTAGTTATTAATATTCATTAATATATCATTTTATTTTTTTGATCTGGAATATATATCGTTTTATTAGTCACATGGACTTTACATATTCCTAGACATTAATATCATTTTAATTAAAATATATTAGTCATTACTTCCTATTCTTATTAAATACGGAGTAATAGAAATAATTGGTGACTCTGCATATTCTTAAACCTTGTTACATTTTATATAAAAGTACATTAGTTATTTTATCGGTACATGCTTATTCTTCTTAGCGAAATTATAATTCATAACTTCTTCCTTGTACATTTCATATGTGAGAGTGAGTATATGTCTATTATTTCGGCTTTCATCCTTGATTAATTTCTCTAGACCAAGACAAATGAGGCTAAATTTAGTATATATACACGATGAGTGTAAAATGAATATGTATAAAATAGAACAATAAAAATCATCCTTAACCAAAATAACAACACACTTACCTAAATCGTTTTAGTACAAAAGAGGAACTAAAAATACAAACCTAATTGAATTTATGCTACCAATAGTTGAAGGGTTTACATCGTCCATAAAATAGTTTTCTTTATTCGTTACTAATAAGCAGTCGTCATAAATCGATTGTCTTTGTCCTCCTTCTAGTGAAAGCTATATGTGCATGATGTAAACAATCGATGCCTCAATAATGCTATTAGATTATCCAATTCTCTGACATCTTCACATAAAATTAATCTATCTCAATCAAAAGACAATTATATTAATAAATTTAAACCGATATATGTAAGTATTTAGTGCATGTGTAGACTACAAAAGATATCCAAATACAATAATCAAGGATAGTTTACTGTGAGGTGGATATATACTTGCATCCTCGACAATCGGGAATCCTCATTCACATCTTTAACATAATAATTATGCTTACTCCAGCGACCATGTCTTTTTAAGGTGTTGCCACTATCTCTCAAGCTTTACTATATGACTTTCTAAAGCTAATTTTCATGTAGAAGAATGAGATGATGGATGCCCAGAGTAAATGAATGGAATACCATCATTTTTGCCCTTTTATAGATGAAAATGTTACTTGGAAAGTGAAGTCATTTTGACATATAATCGTTCAGACATCTTGACTATAATTTGTTTCCAATTATTCATTGTGTACTAAATACGGGAGTTACATATAGTAATTGGATAATATTAAAACATGAGTAAATGAGAGCAAAATATAACGTATACACTATGTACTAATTATCACTAATTGAGATTTAGGTAAAAAATTGAGTCATAACCTAAAGAGTAGTCCGTACGTAGAGGCAAGATTTAACTGAAAAAAGTGTGTGTGAGGAGTGAATAATTACTTATAAATATTGCTCATTTTTATATATACACATAATTATGTTATGGTATATTAAAATAAACAAAGAAAAATTAATTACTTAAATTACAAAGTAGCCTATAATTATACTTATGTATTTTATATTGTTTTACAAATCCTATAGTAACAATCGATCAGATAAATTAATATATTATATACTAAGTGTGATAAACTAACACTATATACAAATTATATCTTTAGATTCATTTAAGCCTTTGATTTAACATTCAATAATCTAAAATGCTAAATTTTAATTATATATATAGAAGATTTGTTAAATCTTTGTCTAATAACCATCATACTGTAGTAGTTATGGCGTAGAAAAGTATAATCTGACGTGTTACATACAAAAGGGGAAAAGAGACGATACAGAAAGAAAGGAGACGAGACGAGACGAGACGAGACGAAGAGAGAGATAGAGAAGACGAAGAAGGATGGAAAGGGTTTTTTCAGTGGACGAATTCTCCGGCCAATTCTGGTCGCCGCCTGGACACCCGCCAATTACGGCTTCAGAGCCGGCGCCGGCGGATCCGAAGATGAATCGGAGCGCGTCAGAATGGGCGTTCCAGAGGTTCCTCCAAGAGGCTGCGGCGACCTCTTCACAATCGGACATAAATCCACCTTCGAAATCGGTCGGCGAAACCGAAATCGTCATCAAGGATCATCAGCATCGAATGGATTCACAGAGCTACCATTGTGAGAGCAACCAGGTTTTGAATCGGAATTTTGGTGCAGCTGCTCCTCAACCTAATATCATCCAGTCAAATCCGGCGGCAGCGGATACGACGGCGTCATACCATACGGGATTGAACATTCCGGTTGATTCGGACAAGTTCCAGGCGTTTCTTAAGAGCCGCCTCAATTTGGCTTGCGCCGCTGTTGCATTGACTAGGGTTCTCCCTCCCTTTCTCTCTATATGAATCAGATTTTGTACTATAATTTTTCTAATTTCTCATAATTATGTTTTGGATAAGTTGCGTTCTCTTTGGTTGCTGTTTGATTGAGGCATCTATGCATCTTTATTGTTACATCTTAATCAAATATGGGCATTGAGCCATTGACAAATAATAGTTGGTGAAATGTAAACAATTGTAAACAATATATAATGCTTTGTTTGCTCTTTATCTTATTTAAGTTTGTGACTGAAATGGGAGGATGTTGTTCAGCAGTATTCTTTTATATCAGCATGCCAAAGTACCAATCTTTTTCCCTTCATCCATGCTCAATACATTTCCTTGAGCAGATATAGTGCGCTATGTGACAAACTTTGTAAATTTGGTGATTTGTATGTCACCACTGTATTATTTGTTGCGATCATGCAAAGGAACTGGAGTGCATGGTATAACACATGAGTACATGACCTTTATGTTGTGATAGGCTGATAATCTCATAGATAAACATGTAGGCATCTTTTGGACTCTATGAATGAAGTGTACTGACCTCGTTATTTGTTCATTTATGTCAAATAGGCACCCTATGTGATAGGCCAAAGTCCATCTGGAGCAGCAGAGAGCACTTCACAAGGGTCAACTGATTCACAAGCAGTAACTCAGTCACCTGGAAGAGGTTTGTGCTTACATAGTATGTGGACAAATAATTGAGTTATAGTTATAGTTGCTCCGTTATCCCTATTAACTGTTTTACTGCTATTTGAATATGAATGGTTCTAGAAGGATCATAGTCACCTAGATGCCTCTGCTTTCAGGTTTTGAATGGAATAGAATTCACAAAATCAATAAGATTTATTTATGATCTCGTACCGTTTATGGAGTTTTCAAGCACTTCTATTATGAGACAGCTCTTGATGGTTGTTTATGTTCAATATTTCAATGTTGGATCTCTGCATTGTTATTACTTTGGAAAAGGAATTAGATAACATTTGTTGGAAAGAGCTTCAAGTTCAGGGACAACAGTGGGGGGTATGAACTAGAGGATCATTATGTGCTCCTGAACTTGAAAAGCAACTATTATGGAGCTAGTGAAGTATTAGCAAGTTCACAATACTATGCTTATAGTTAATTAGCTGTACTACTTTAACACCTGCTGAAAATTGTTGGGTCAATTTTCACATATTGTCCTTGTTAATTGTACAATAAACTGAGGTAATTTCCTTCATTGTTACTCCAACTTTTCAAGACTTTCTCACATCTCACTCTAGTTCAATATACATTAGGATCAAAAGAGAAGGATGTTGGAGGACCTGTTGGAATTCCTTCCTTGCCAGCAATGCCAAAGAAACATGCTGTGCAAATCAAGCCTACGACAAGTAGTTCATCAAGGGAGCAATCAGATGATGATGAAGCTGAAGGAGGATATGAAATAACTGATAATATGGATCCAGCTGATGTAAAGCGTGTCAGAAGGTCAGAGTTGGAATCTTTTAACCATGTTGTCTTATCCCTTCTTTCATTTTAGTTTTTCATGTCTTTCCATTGTAAAACTGGTGTCCCTCTTCCTTGGTGGTGACACCTTATGGTTGTTGATCACATCCTTCTACCGCTATTTCTCTTTGTTCTGTTCTGAAGTGTGATCATCACATCATCTAAGTGCATTTATCGTTCCCACAAATCCACAATGATGAATTCCTCCTTTTTCTAGTTAGAAATCTGCTTTTCATTTGACAACTTCTCTCATGCCTCTGTTAGTGATGAGCTACTCAGAACTGATCCTAGTTAGTGTCACTCTTTGTGCACCAGAATGCTTTCAAACAGGGAGTCAGCCAGACGCTCCAGGAGTAGAAAGCAGAAACATGTCAACGAACTTCAGACGCAGGTTTTTCTCTATGCTATGGTCAATACTAATCCATATGCCTCCTGTTTCTTTCACCATATCCAAAATGAGATGATTCTCTTGCATAGGTTTCTGGTCTCAAGAATGAAAATTCTTCTCTTTTGAATCGCTTCACTGACATAAGCCAGAAGTATAATGAAGCTGCAGTTGATAATCGAGTCTTAAAGGCTGATGTTGAGACACTAAGAGCAAAGGTACACGGGAAAAGCCAAGACCTGTTTTCTTTTGCTGGTTTGAAACACACAATTTTCCCTTATCCTTGTGAAGGATATCTTGATTCTCATGTTGCAGGTGAAGATGGCCGAGGAGACCGTTAAGAGAGTTACCGGCATGCATTCGCTATTTCAAACAGTGCCTGACATACCTACAATTAGCATTCCAGCGTTCAGTGGAAGAACTCCTGATTCAGTTGATGCTGCTGCAGTTTCAGCTCATCACAACCCAAAGCAGCATTCCTACCAGCCTTCTGGACCCTCTTCAGCTCCTCGCTTTAATAGTGATTATGTATAGCTCAATTGGTTAAAACATAAACTGATTAATCTGCAATCATGTTTGAAGCATTTTGATATTTTTTCTATCTACTTCTCAGTTTACTTGTTGAAATTAGCAAAGGGTTGGATTTGCATTAGATTAGGATATTTTTTTGCTATTGCTTCTTAAATTATTTGTATTAAACTCATGTTAGGGCTTTTCCTTTATCACCAAAAACTGAATTCGTGTTATGTTGGTAGAGATGTAAACTTGATTATTATAAGATGTTACTATATATATATATATAGAGTGCGGTTCCGGTGCGGAGCACTCTTCCCGTGCGGACGTGCGGACATGTACTATAGGGTCTTATTTGTGTATTTTAGGGCCTTATTTGTGCATTTTTGCAAAAAAATTGAAAAATGTTTGGAAAAAAATTCGAAAAAGAAATTTTTTTTTTTTTTTGAAAAAGTGCACAAATAAGACGTTAAAGTGCACAAATAAGGCCCTAAAGTGCATGCTCCGTACGTTCGCACAGGAAGAGTGCTCCGCATATGATCCAAACTCTATATATATATATAATAATTATGATAGTTACAAACTCTTTTTTACTAAAAATAAATCATGAATAGAAGTTTAGAAGATGGAAATAGTCAGAATAAATTAAATAATGGTATATTACTATTTCTAGCACACTAATCTCTAACCAACTAACACTATAGTCATACATTCAAAAATATGTGATGACCATCTTGTGTTGATCGATAACATTACATGCAGATCAAGAGTATAACTCCAAGCTCAAGCATGAACCCGAATCTTATAATGAGAACAAATCCTACAGCAGAGGGCGAAAACGGGATCAAATACGGGCCCGGTCCAATTTTCAGCTTGTTTGTTCGGGTCAGGCCCGAGTATCGGGCCATGTACATTGTCCATACCTGTCCGGTGTCCGGGTTGGGCCGCTCGTTTTCATTTTTCCGAGAAAAAAACTCAATTTACAAATCAGATTGACTTGTTTGTGCAAATTAAGATCTCTAACAAACGATTAGATTCATGAAATCCAACATCAAATATGTTTGTGACATTTAGTGTCCATGTTTTTATTAGCTCACAATTAAAATCGACTTCACATACGAAAGAGATGAAATGTCGTTTCCTTCGGTTTACAACTCCTAATACAGATCGGGTCAATTGGCCCGTTTGGACTAATCCGGGCCAGCACGTGTTGGGCAGGTCTACTTCATTTTGAAACAATATATAAGGCGCAGAATAGGTTAGTACTTATTCTTGAAATCAGCTACATCGATGATGCACTCTGAATCTAGCCATTATTTATGAAGCTTCTTTTTGTTGTCTTACTGAATCAATAGTCGCAAACCTACCTACCGATCATGACCACCGCATTCTTTCAAATGTGATCACACAGTCAACATACATTCAAGTACATTATTAAAACTTGTACCACATATACATATATATATATATTCGCCGATCTATAAGCAAAAAAAGCATAATAGAAAGACATAGAAGATGCTTACCATAAAGAACAATGAGCTTCTTCTTTTTTGTGGTCCTTGGTAATAATAATCATCAACAATTTCATTATTTCATCACCTACCCTTATACTCATTCCCTCTTGTACAAATCACATTAAATATATTTTTAAGGTTGGTGTAGTGATTGATTGCATTCACCACTACCCCAGCTGCCGTTGACACCTGGATTGCCATAACAAGAAAAAAAGATGGTTGACAGTATTCATATTAAATCAAAGCCTTTTCGAAATTTTCCATTTTTTGTTCTTTACTAATTACTACTATCATATTGATATCACTGGTTTTTTTCCTTTTTCTTTTCATAACCTTTTTTTAGGTCATCCCAGGCAACAATCTAGTGCCTATGTAGGTGTAGCCCAGTTGGAGATCCCTTTGGAAGACTTCATATATGTAGAAGCTTTGTTCAAATCCAGTTGGCCTAACACATTGCTTCTGAGTTTGGAAGTAAATAATTAATGACCATGATTTGTAAAGCAATATATATTATTCAAATATATGATGTTTTTTAGTGGCGGACGCATGATTTTAGTCTAATGGGGTTTAAAATTTTAAGAAACAAAAATCTACTGTATATCTTACATAAAGCCCTAATTTTAAAGTCTATCGTCTATTTAAGTCTACCTTATATCTTATATCTTACACAAGTAATCGCAAATTCAAAAACCTATATTCAAACTCAAAATGAAATTCTGCTCAAAATTAATCCAAAAATTACACAATTTATACAAATTTCATCATTTTATTTATATTGTATGCATTCGATTTACCATACATATCAATGTATAGTAAACTAAGAGGCCAAAAACGGCAACTGGACAAACCAACATGAAAACATAATAAGAAAAACAAGTAAGGAAAATATAACAAAGCAATTGAAAAGCTTAAATGAGCTAGGAAGAAGAGCATGGTGAGTACACTAGCGAAGAGTAGCGCCACCGGAAAGTGCGAATTGGACCACCTGGACGTTGCCCCCACCAAGATTAGGATTTTTCAGGAGCCTCAAACCCAACGGCGTTTGAAACAACTCGGTCTAAACCCTAGATCAGCTCAACACTTACAACGACATATTAACACACCTGCATGAAACCATTGCAGCCGGCAAGTTGTTGATTGGTTTGAAGTTCAGTTTTAGATCTTTACTACAATAGATCCAATCCCACAAACTACAAAATGGGTCAAAACACTGCATATCGAAGTTGTTGGGTAACATTTCTCCATTGTTCTCGTGTTCATAGCTGTATTTTGTTCATGGATTAGTCATTTTATGTTTCCATTGAATCTTGTGAAAGATAAGATGGGAGAATCCCACATCGGAAATATAAACAAACCAAGACCACTATATAATACCATGGACTACTCCTCCTATTGTCAATTGGTTTTAGGATGGAACCTCATGGCCTTGTATGGTAGGCTTGTACACGGACGTACACGCCCATCCCCTGACCGGCCCACAAACTTTAACATGGTATCAAAACGGTTCGGTCTGGGTTTGGATTCCTGGTTGATTGGGCTTGTCGGCCTTAAGACACTAACGGACTTGTCGGCCTTAAGGCATGATTTCAAGTGCCAACTGGGCCAGGCTAGTTATCACTTGAGGGGACGTGTGAAAGATAAGATGTGAGAATCCTACATCGAAAATATAAAGAAACCAATACCACTATATAATACTATAGACTACTCCTCCTATTGCCAATTGGTTTTAGGATGGAATCCCATGTGCTTGTATGGTTGGCTTGTGTATGGACGTACACGCCCATCCTCTGACCGGCCCACGGACTTTAACAAATCTGATGGTCCAAAACTCATCAACCTTGATTGTGGTGAAAACGTTAACATGGCTACGTGAAACATATTTAAGCAAAAATGGGTTTTTCATTCATAGTTCAACATAAAAGGGTTAGTCATTTTGGGAGTTCAGAAGTGTGTCACTAATATGTTTAAAGGAATAGTCATTTAGGGATTCAAGAGTAGTGTTGATAAAACACGCACAGAGAGAAGTGATATCAAAGGGTAAATGTTATATCTAAATCATGGTGGTTAAAATTTATTAAAAGCAAAATATAAAAAAGAACACAACAAATTTCATCGTTACGTACTTATTACTTTTATTGGATAATTTTAACAATTTGTATAAAAAAATAATTTCAAAATTTACAAATCTACGAACTCTAAATTTTATGAATTTTAACACAAATAAGGATAAATAAATATAGATAAAATAGTACATTATTATTGAAATATTTATGTGTAAATTTGGATGAAATTGTATTTTTTAGTATTTTTAAGGATTATGTATAATAAATCTTATATAAAAATTATTATTCTTTCAAAAATTGAAAAATACATAGATTATATTGATTTTTTTTAATGAATAAATTCAAAAAATAAAATAAATAGAAAAGTTATATATTTATTTAAAAAAATACAACTAGACCCCAATGGGTCCGCCATGCTAGTTTTTGTCATTAGGGTTTATGAAACAAGGGGTTAACTAGAATCTAATTTAGTTGAGTTTCATGATGCAATTACATCTAAAATGTACACTTTTATATAGTATGTATGTGCACATAAATTGTAATGCATTTTTAAAGTTGCGAAATTTAGAAAATATTGCCATGGTTTAATAAAAGTCTAATAAGTACTATATTTTATTATCTTATCTTATATGGTACACGTTATTACTCATTTTCATGAGATGACAACTCTTTTGATCCTACACCATGAACAAGTTTTAAAGTTTAATCTAAGGATCATGATCCTCCATTTATCAATCATAAAGGCATATATGGGACGAGGGGCAGGACTTTATTGTCATTTTAATATTGGAAAAGTTAGCTAGAAAGCTTGTCATTATATCTAAATAATTGATCTTTAAAAAAAAAAAATTACCTGATTCACCATTATATTATTAGGACGCGGTTCGGGTGTGAAAGACTGTTAAAATACAAAATACGAAAGATCTTCAGCCGTCCACCGTGGCCAGCGCTATGGAGTGTGTCATTATACCCGCTTTATTATGTTTGCTTGCACTTTGTATTTATTTTCTTGCACTTTGTTTTGTTTTACTTGCATTTTTTTCTTATATGCTTGCACTTTATGTTTTCATTACACATTTGTTTATTCTGCTTGCACATTGTGTATATTCGAATGCACCTTATGTTTACTTGCACTTTGTGTTTATTTTTTTGCACTTTATGTTTTCTGATTGCACTTTTATTTATTAGTTTGCACATTGTGTATATTCGAATGCACCTTGTGTTTATTCGCTTGCACTTTGTATTTTTTTGCTTGTACTTTTTTCTTATATGCTTGCACTTTATGTTTTCATTGAACATTTGTTTATTCTGCTTGCACATTGTGTATATTCGAATGCACATTGTATTTGTTTGCACTTTGTGTTTATTTTCTTGCACTTTGTGTTGATTTGCTTGCACTTTTTTCTTATATGCTTGCACTTTATGTTTTCTGATTGCATTTTTTTCTTATATGCTTGCACTTTAGGTTCAAGAGATTAAATAACAGAAAGTGCAAGCCAATAGGAAGAAAGTGCATGAGAATACGAAGTAAAGTGCAAGTAAGTGAACAGAAAGTGCATCAGAATAATGAATAAGTGCAAGTGAAATGACGAAAGTGCAAGCCAATAGGAAGAAAGTACATGGAAATACAGAGTAAAGTGCAAGTAAGTGAACAGAAAGTGCAAACAAATATGATATTAAAAAATATTTAAAATACAAGTAAGCGAACAGAAAGTGCATCAGAATAATGAATAAGTGCAAGCGAATAGAACGAAAGTGCAAGCTGTTAAACAGAAGTGCAAGTGGTTAAGGAGGAAGTGCAAATGAATAAAAAAAAGTGCAAGTTCGTGTAACAATGCAAAAAAATAATAATTAAAAAAACTGAAGCGACAAAAAGAAGGCTGAAGCGAACAGATGGAGCGAAAAAAATAAAATTGAAAGCGCGTGTAACAATGCAAAAAACTGAAGCAAATCGGACGGTTATAATTCTTTCGTATTTTGTACGTTAATAAACTTTCGCACATGATATTTTTCCATATTATTATTAGATTATCCGATCCGATTCATTTTACTCTTTAAACTGAATAACAAGCGGCCGATCAAACTACTAAACAAACTAACAAAGCACCGGATCGAATAAGAAGCAAAATCCAATTGAAACAACATATTTTTTTGTTTTTTTACTAGTCAATCGTCATCAGCCAATAAAATTCGAATGCAAAAAATTTCAAGCGTGCTGTGATTAATTTGGCGTCTATATAATTGACATCCCATTGGGCTATAAAATGGTGCTTTGGACAAAAATGTAGCTAGAGTGGTCGAGTACTAAAATATATTTAATCCCTAAAAAATTTCTTTTAGGTATTGAAAGTTATCTCTTTAGGTCCTGATTGGGGAAAAGGTTTTATCATTCTAGTATTATATTGAGAATTATTGTCTTAGAAACAATTATTTGGATTGAATTTCATAATACAGAGAAATGTGGTATGTATGACAACGGGCAAAAGTTTGGTGGGAAAAAGCATGCCATAATTTAAAAGAACTAGAAGATTAAAAAATATGCATTTTGTATTTAACTAATGAAAGGATATCTTCCTTTATAGATCCCACTAGGAGGATCCTTCTAATTTCAAACTCATAATCCAATTACAATTATTATATCATTTTACACATTTTTTCAAACATAATGGAGGTGTTTGAAAGTGCTGAAAAACCCTTAAAGGCTCTGAGTCCATATAGATTATAGAGTGATGTTGACAAATAGTATAGTTCAATTGTAAAATAAGATTTGTCGGTATAAATGGTACTATAATATTTTTAAAAATACTAATTTAAAGCCTCAATCCACTATATAACTACTAAACGCAAATACCGACTGAGCCACGTGGCACTCCAATAATAAACCAAAATTTATTCTGCCACGTGGCGTCATTGTATTCAATTTGTCACGTGTCGCGCTCTTATTTTTTTGGGAGTTTTGTCAAAAAACTAATAAAATAAAATTACTACCTATAATAGCCGGATTTGCACACTCTCCCAAATAATTTTTATACTAATTTATAGTATAAATCTTTCTAAAAATTTATTAGATAATATTCTCAGCCCTATAATTTTTTTACATAATCAAATCTATAATCATCTAAAATTGCCTAATTATGTACGTCATCCTGTTATCTCTTATATATATATATACCAAACCTAGCTATGTTAAATATATAGACATCGAAGCTATATATATATTCATATGTGCTTCACAATAAAATTAAATAAAAGAGATATTTGACCAACTATATTGATTAGTAAGGCACCAAGGCCGGTGTGCATGTAATTAGATTTTTGAGACGATGGATTGTTGATCAAATATAATAATTTACCTATGTTGGCAGGAAAATTAATAAGAATTGTGTTTTCTACCAAAATAAATTAATTAATAAGGGTAGTGTATATTTGCTTTATTACATATATGCATCGATCCATACAGATAATCAAGCAATCAACCCCTTAATTCTATAGTTGTGATCGTTAATTTAACCATGAATTGGTATCGGAACGTACTATATATAAGCTGACGTACGTATGTACGTGTTATAGATGCCGAGAGATCGAATTACAGGACACAACTAGAGTAAGCATATGGGTACGTACCTAAAATATCCTAATCTTTTATCTACTATATATATACTAAAGCAGAATACTGACTGTGCCATGTGACACTCCCACAATAAACCAAAATTTATTCTGTCACGTAGCGTTACTGTATTCAATTTGCCACGTGTCGCGCTCTTATTTTTTCGAGAGTTTTGTCAAAAAACTAATAAAATCAAAGAAAGTAAAATTACTATCTATAATAGCCGGATTTACACACTCTCCCAAATAATTTTTATACTAATTTATAGTATAAATCTTTCTAAAAATTTACTAGGTAATATTCTCAGCCCTATAATTTTTTTACATAATCAAATCTATAATCATCTATAATTGCCAAAACGCATTCAACCATATTACAAAAATCTTTTGATTCCAGCTTTAGATTTTCATTTTGTGAATTTTATTTTTATAAATTAAAGCGGTGAACTGGTGGATATATATATATCTTGAATCATAGAGTTACAACAGACTTACAGGCCATAAATAATAATATATTATTTGACTCGAAATTTGATAAGTTCATATTATAGGATCAAGTAATCAGTGGAATAAGCGAACAAAGTGAAAGAAGAAATTAAAGCAATGAAATCACAATTTGATTCTGAAACATCAACTAAACATGTTAAATAACTAGCTGGCTTTATCATTCTAAGAAAGTATATAACGTACAACTTTGATATCACCTATATATATCGGGTACGTATTTTTTGGATAGTTTTTGATACTTGAGAATTGAGATTTAGTTTCAGTAGAATCTACTATATATCTACTAAAGTAGAATACCTACTACGTCACGTGGCGCCCCTAAAATGAACCAAATTTTTTGGTTGTCATGTGGCATCACGATATTGAATTTGCCACGTGTCGAGCTCTCATTTTTTCGTTGATTTTTCAAAAAAATAAAAACTATTCCCATATTAGCCAAATATGCACCCTATTATGAATATTTTGTATCATCTATTCCTTCCAAAAACGTATCAAACAAAATATTCACATATTAGCCAGATATACAACCTAATATGAATATTTTATAATGATAAGTTTATTATGGAATAAACAATTATTATGGATATAGTAGATTATAACTTTTGCAAGTAATGTCTATGCGTACGTATTGGCTCAAGAATATCCATAATTATAATTATCTTACTTAGAATTGTAATAATTGTTTATTCCATAATAAACTTACCACTATAATTTTTTGAATTGTCTACTATAAATAGGATTTGTGAAAATAATTGTATACAAAACTATAAAATATCATAAAAATCTTTCTACGACGACAAAAAAGAAACAATTGTAAAAGTTGTGCTGAATCTTATAACCTCTTTGATCATTTCTTTAAAACACATATATAATTTGTTATAAGTGTAACTTTAGAAGAAGCCAAGATCTAAAAATTAATTATAAAAAGATGGAGATAGCTCATCGGACTAGGAGATTGTATGCTTGATCTACATATTACTTGAAAAGTTGCAATACCTAAGCCTACCATGTCTAATTTACTATATATCTACTAAACAAGAACCTAATTATCCCACATGGCACTCCCTCATTAAAACCGTCATATATCATTTTCTGCTTTTTTCAATTTTTAAAAATGAATCTAATTATTAATTAAAGATTATTATCCTAAACCTATCACTCATTTTTTTCTAATTTAAATACAAATCAAACACAAAGATTACAATTTAGTCACAAAGATTATAATCCAAAATTTTCTAATTATATACAAATCCAAAATTTCTTAATTATGTACAAATCCAAAATTTCTTAATCTACTATATATCTACTAAACTAGAACCTAATTACGACACATACATGACACTCCCTCATTAAAACCACCACATGTCATTTTCTGCTTTTTTAAAATATATTATAAGTCAAAGATTATTATCCTAAACATATCACTCACTTTTTTCTAATTTAAATACAAATCAAGCACAAAGATTACAAAACCAAAATTTCCTAATTATATACAAATCCAAAATTTCCTAATTATGTACAAATCCAAAATTTTCTAATCTACTATATATCTACTAAACTAGAACCTAATTACGTCACATGACACTCCCTCATTAAAACCGCCACATGGCACTCCCTCATTAAAACTTCCACATGTCATTTTCTGCTTTTTTTATTTTTTAAAATAAATCTAATTATTAGTTAAAGATTATTATCCTAAACCTATCACTCATTTTTTTCTAATTTATATACAAATCAAGCACAAATATTACACGTTAATCACAAAGATTACAAATCCAAAATTTCTTAATTATATACAAATCCAAAATTTCCTGATTATATACAAATCCAAAATTTTCTAATCTACTATATATCTACTAAACTAGAACCTAATTACGCCACATGACACTCCCTAATTAAAATCATCACATTATTCCCCCTCATTAAAACCATCACATGTTATTTTATGTTTTTTCAAAAATTTTAAATAAATCAAATTATAAATAGACAATTATTATCCTAAACTTATCACTCATTTTTTCCTAATATAAATACAAATCAATCACAAAGATTACAAGTTAATCACAAAGATTACAAATTCAAAATTCCCTAATTATATACAAATCCAAAATTTCCTAATTATATATACAAATCCAAAATTTTCTAATCTACTATATATCTACTAGAGTATAACCTAATTACGCCACATGGCACTCCCTCATTAAAACCGCCACATGTCATTTTCTGTTTTTTTCATTTTTTTTAAATAAATGTAATTATAAATCAAAGATTATTATCCTAAACCTATCACTCTTTTTTCCTAATTTAAATACAAATCAAGCACAAAGATTACAAGTTAATCACAAAGATTATAAATCAAAAATTTCCTAATTATATACAAATCTAAAATTTCCTAATCTACAATATATCTACTAAACTAGAACCTAATTACGCCACATGACACTCCCTTATTAAAACCGTCACATTTTACTTTTTATTTTTTTTCAATTTTTTAAAATAAATCTAATTATGAATAAAATATTATTATCCTAAATCTATCACTCATTTTTTCTTAATTTAAATACAAAACAAACACAAAGATTACAAGTTAATGACAAAGATTACAAATCTTAAATTTCCTAATTATATATAAATCCAAAAAAATTTAATCTACTATACATCTACTAAACTAGAACCTAATTACGTCACACGACAATCCCTCATTAAAACCTCCACATGACACTCCATCATTAAAACGTCACATGTCATTTCCTGCTTTTTTCAATTTTTTTTAAAAATCTAATTATAAATCAAAGATTATTATCCTAAACCTATTACTCATTTTTTCTTAATTTAAATACAAATCAAGCAAAAAGATTACAAGTTAATCACAGATATTAAAAAAGCAAAATTAGGAAAAAGACTAATAACCACGCAGCTCGGCAGTCATGTAAAACAAGAAAGAATATTTCAGGCAACAATATTGGATATACAATTTTGATTTCTCACATGATTATGTCATCATCAGACACTTCATACCCGTTTAAGTTTCAATGAAGACAATTTTCCTTGAGTGTCTGTTTTGCTATGACGATAAACAAGAGCTAAGACCATTCTATTGCAAATGCCAGTTTGCATCTTTCACGTCCTGTTTTCACTCATGATCAGTTTTTTGTTGCATCATCAAGAGTTACTAGCAAGAAAGGTTTGTAGATTTTGATATACGACAAAAAACAAATAAGATCTAATACTACAACCAATGTAGTATACAAGAAAGTTTTTTAAAATAATTTCTAGCAATTTTGAACATCTTACGAGATTTTATATTTAGGGTTTTATTTTCATGTATAAGATGAGCATTTTGATTATGCTTTATCATTTTAGTAGAATTGATGTTAGGGATGTGGTTATCCCCATTTTAAAATTACTTAACCAATTTTTACTATTAATAAAGTTATAGAGAGTTTCGTATCTCTTTCGATAATATTTTGTCAATCTCTTTAATATTTTGTATTCAATTAGTTCTTTTTTATATTAGCATTCATCTACTTCTATAACTGCCACTATCTACATAATTCTATATCAGTTAAATGTATAATTTAAATATACTATTTTTTTAATTGTAAGAAAAAATAAACAAATCCCGTACAAGGCACGGGTACAACACTAGTTAGTAAAAAATGGGATATATTAGACTAGAAAAGTTATCATATATAAAATTGATTGTTTAAATTTGTACAACATTAGTATCATTTAAGGAGGTTGAAAAAAAAATAGAGTAAGGGGAAAAATAATTAGAATTACAACTTCAATAGCATTAGACCAAATAGCTACAAATAAGTACTTCAAATTTCTTGAATATATAAATCGCATTATACAGTTTTCTCGAATAAGTATCAACTATATTAATTTTAATTTTTTTTATTTAGATTTCTAAAAATATATAAATTATTATTGAAATAAAAGTTTAAATTCTTAAAGAAGAAAACATAGAATTGAATTTCTAACTTATGCCCTACAAATTCGTTACTTTTTATTAGTATATGTTTTGGTTTACATGTTTGTGATTTAATTATAATAATGAAAATAGTGATACAACTAGGTACATATGGAGTACTCCCTCTGTCCCAGTATATAAGCTACATTTGAGCAAAAACTCAAGAATTAAGGAGGAATGAACAAGTACAATCCAAGGCAATTTGTTGCAGAAAATTACAAGGGATTACAACAAATTAATGCTGTTTTACAGGGGACATTCCTTGCAAACCAAGGCAGATTTTTTTAAGCCAATAGAATTGCAGAAACAACATCACACGGATCATCACAAATATCAACCAATAAAAATCAGCATTTACATATATGCAGCTCTATTAATAGAGCCATTAAAGAGTTGTTCAAGAGTAAATGCAAGCATTTACTCTTGAACTTGCTGTTCCAAAAAAAAAAACTAAAAAACAGCATCACTGCTTGCTCCCATGTCTTCAGACTTTGATCTCAACCAATCAGCTCTATTTCTGGATGAGGAACTTCAGTTCAGTAGTGATGGAGGGATGGAAGAAGATGGATCTTTAGACTTTGATCTCAACCAACCAGCTCTAGATGATGAACATCATTTCAGTGGTGATGAAGGAGGGATGGAAGAAGATGGGTTCCATCTTGATCTCAACCAACCATTAGGGGACATGGAACAAGATGACATTCACTTTGATCTCAACCAAGAACCAGAAACAGACGCATCATTTCATGCAGAAACAGAGCATCACACAGAAGCAGCAAGTCATCACCAGACAAACAGGAACAGGCTCAGCAGTGTTCAGAGAATGCACATTTTACTGTGGCTTCTAGACAGAACAGTGAATGGAAAGCTACAACACGGTGCAATTAATGTTGCAGCAACATAATTTAATGTATCAAGATGGTGCATAGGCAATATATGGGGCATAACCAAGAGACAAAGAAGTGCAAATGAGAGATTCAATGTCAGCACAAAGTATCACAACTCATGTAGAAAGAGAATTCAAGTGTCACAAGATGCTATCAAAAATTTGAATATGGGGGACAGATCTTGTATCAGAGATTTAGCAACAAATCTTGGCATATCAAAGAGTACAGCACATAGGATGATCAAGAGGGGAGTCATGAAGCCACATACAAATCCTCTGCATCCTGGATTGAAGGATGCCAATAAAATTGCAAGACTATCTTGGATACTAGGCCTACTACAAGGTGATACAGCAGAAACAAAGAGGCAATATTATCCAATGTATGACTATGTTCATTTGGATGAAAAATGGTTTTTTTTTAGCAAGAAATCACAGAGGGTTTATCTGGCACAAAATGAAAAGGGAAAATACAGGGCTGAAAGTTCAAGCAAATTTATTCCAAAAGTAATGTTCACTGCTGCAGTTGCAAGGCCAAGGTTCAATTCAGAGGGACAGTGCACATTTGATGGTAAAATTGGTATTTTTCCATTCATATACAAAGAGCCAGCCAAAAGAGCATCCAAAAACAGACCAAAGGGGACACTAGTGACCAAGCTAGTAGAATCAGTAAACCAGAAGGTGACAAGGAGTATGTTGATCAATCAAATAGTTCCAGCAATGAAGGCAAAGTGGCCACAAGATGGACAACACAAGGTAATATTTATTCAACAAGATAATACAAAGGCTCACATAAGTCAATATGATCCAGAATGGCAGCAAGTATATCAACAGGAAGGATTTACTTTCATTCTAACTCAACAACCACCAAACAGTCCTGATTTGAATATATTAGACTTAGGATTCTTTAGAAGCATTCAATCATTAATGCATAAAAAGATGCCTAAGGATGTAGATCACATGTTAGATGCAGTTCATCAAGCATTTTATGAGCTAGACCCTAAAACTCTAAGTAATGTGTGGATGACATTGCAATATGTCATGAATGAGATAATGAAAGATCAAGGAGGAAATGGTTATGATATGCCACATGTGAACAAGAAAAGATTAGAAGTAGAGGGCAATCTACCAACACAAGTTCAAGCACCAATGTGGGCTGTCATAGAAGCTTGGGGCCTTGCTCATGGGGGACAAGGAGTACAAGCAGCAGGACCATCAAATGCACAACAACACAGTGAAGATGAAGCAACAGAATACACACAACAACAAACTCAAGAAGAAGAGCAAGACACTCAGGAACTCTTTGTCTAGACAGGGGACAAATTTAAAGATTAGCTTATATTATGGGACAGAGGGGGCATTAAGGTTTAGGCACTTTTGTTTGGATGCAGACAGTTGAAATGTTTTGTAAAGAATTAGGATTATATCATGCATGAATTTATAAACTTTTGTGAATATGCAGTCTTTTATAATGTCTTTACATGTTATATTGTCTTTATATTGTACTCAAGCAGATAACATGCATTTACAGAGCATCCAACTACAGACAAACATAACAAGCAAACAAGCATAATTCAACTATGGTATAACAACATAAAAAATCTCAGATGTCCCCAATCATCATTGATACAAGCCCATAGACTAACCACTAACATACCCATAAGCAACAATAATAAATATATACTGGTTTCCTATAGCACATTAATGTAGTGTGAGAACATGAAGTTGCATTTCAGTATTACAAGACCTCATCATTGATTAAATATTTTTAATCTCAGATGTCCCCAAGCATCCCTAACACAACCCCAACCACACTACACTAACATACCCATAAGCCATATTCAGTAAATATTTATTGGTTACTCATAGCACATTAATGCAGTCTAATTACAGGAACTTGGATCTCATATAAAAGAGACTTCATCATTGATTAACAAAACGGAAACTCAGATGTCCCCAAGCATCACTGACACAAGGCCATTGATATAACACTAACATAACCATAAGCCTCATTCAGTCAATATCAACTGGTTTCTTATGGAATATTAATGCAATCAATTTACATGAACTTGCATCTCAGATTAAAAAGACTTCATCATTGTTTTATCACTACTCCATATATCCCAGTATATAAGCCACATTCAGAGAAAAGCTCAAGAAGTAAGGAGATGAACATCATGTACAGGTACATAAGCAACATTCGGATCATCACTAGAACCATCACCAACAGATAATGTAGCTTATACATAGGACCTTAACAGAAAACCAAACAATAACTCATCAAAAAATATAAGTTGATCCACATAACCATCACCAACAGATCATCACCAGTGAACAATCAAGAATCATGCCTCTAACAAACCATCTCAAATACGCATGCAACAACATATCACACATTCAATAAAGGGGCAATCCAACAATTATCATCCGACAATCCAACAATCCATCTCAAATACATAATCAATAAAGGGGCAATCCAACAATCCATCTCAAATACGCATGCAACAACAGAAAACACCATCAAAAGGGACAAAGGAACTCCCCTAATAATCCGACGAATCAGGGATGATAATTATCTCAGGCGAACCCACCTCGTCAGCCTCATCGGGGACATCAACGACATCTGGGACATCAGGGATGACAACAGGGTCAGGCGAAGCCACCTCATCCGAGTCAGGAATCACAATCACCTCCGGAGATCGACCTCCTCCGTTTGCCCCGTCCACCGAACCCTCAGATCTTTTAGGGGTGTATGTGTGATGCCCCAAAAAGTGACAACCTCCATCGCACCTGGGATACTCAGAGCAATTTTCGCTGGGAGTGGGAGAGCTAGAACAAGAGGACCAGGGTTGGGAGGAGGAGCTACTCATGATGAATCGGGGACAGTATAATTTTTAGGGTTTTGGAGAGATATTAGAGGGAGAGTCAACCAAAGGGGACAAATTTAGGGTTCCAGAGAGAGATCCGAGAATGAGAGAGATCAGAGCAAAAGGCTTCGCCTGAGAGCGAGAGCGAGAGATCTGAGAGCGAGAGATCTGAGAGCGAGAGAGATGAGATCTGATAGCGAGAAATCTGAGAGCGAAAGAGATGAGAGCAAGAGGCTTCGCCTGAGAGCGAGAGCGAGAGATCTGAGAGTGAGAGAGCGAGAGATCTAAGAGTGAGAGAGCTAGGGTTTTTAGGGTTAGAGAGCAAAGCAATTTTAGATCTGAGAGTGAGAGAGTGAGAGAGCGAGAGAGCGAGAGAGCCGAGAGTGATGGAAGGGAATGGTGAGCTGCTAGGGTTTTTAGGGTTAGAGAGATATGAGAGGGAGAGAGATATGAGAGGAGAGAGATGAGATTACTGTTCATTTATACAAATCTGATCCGATACGGCTTATCGGATCGGATATCCTCAAATAAAAATATTTAAATATCGGCTTATAATTTTTTTTAATGTTTACACATTTATACAAATATTTAATTATCGGATTGGATATCCTCAAATGAAAATATTAATGTCAATAATTGTCTGTTCATTATCGGATAAATATTTAATTATCTAAACTTCATTACTTTCATCCCTAATAAAAAATTAATGTTTACGCATTAATAAAAATAGGAAAAATATTAACACCCCAGATTAAAATAATTTTCGAATTACATCGTCAGATCAATAAATCGGATCGACCGGATAAGATAATTATGAACATCTCTAATTTTAATGGCGGGGTATCAAAAAATATAAATTGTGGTATTTCAATGGTGGAGAGATATATGAGATGAGTATTTTAATGGTGGGGTATGTGAAATGAATTGTGGGAAGAAGATGAAGAGAGTAGTTGATGGGAGAAAAAAACAAAATTAAAGAGAGATAATTTAGGAATTGTATTGATTTTATAAGGGTAGAAGTGGAAAAAAATTTTCCAAAAATGGAAAGAAGTTGAAATGGGGCAAATATTTTGGGACGCCCAAAATGGAAAATGTTGCTTAAATATTGGGACGGAGGGAGTATATAATAAGAGTGGTATAAAAGCGATGGGAAGTGTGATTGGGGACTGATTTCGACAATTAGAAGTTTAAAAATTCTAATGCCGAATTAATTGGCTTCTTTTGAGTTTTGTCCACCCTGATTTTCAGGTCCCAACAGTTTTTTTCTCTGTGAATGAGAGGAATGACATATTCCTTGCATATATTCCGTTTATTAGACTAGTTTTTTTTATAAGGTAAAAATTATACTGGAAAATCACAAAAGAGTCGGTTTTTCAGTCTATAGCATCCTTTCGGATGAGAATTAAAAACTCTAAATTGGTTTGAATATCTTCCAAGAAACTCCGCTGGGCCAGCTTAGCAATGCAGTCGGCAACAACGTTTGTTTCTCGAAAGACATGACAAATCTGCACTGAAGAAAAACGGTTATAAAACACAAATGATATCAGAAATTAAAATTTCAATATCCCAATGACAGTTCCAGATTTGATTCAGGACGTTTACAATGGTAAGGTTATCGCATTCAATTTGAATGTTGGTAAGACCTAATTCATAGGCCTTAACCAATGCATTCCTAAATGCTAGGGTTTATGTTTTTAAAGGGGTAGATATTCCACATTTCTCTCCATAAAGGAATGTTGGTTCACCTCTATTGTTACGAAAAATGTAGCCATAGCTAGATTCTCCGTTTGTTTTAGTTGAACCATCCGTATTGATTTTAACCACATCAACAAGGTGGTTTTTTCCATTTTTGTTTTGTTCGTCTTCCATTGTTGTTATTTTTCTTCCTTTGATTTTCTTCAGCCAGACAGTCTGGATTCCAGTTTTTCGTTTGTTTCCAATTATGGATTTGATTTTTAATGTAAATAGGTACATCCTTAATCATGTCAGTGTCATTATTTGTTCTAACAAAGCTTTGTTGGTTTCTATAGAACAAAATTCCCCACCAAGAAACTGCCAATTCTAGGAATTATGATATGTTAGTTTTGTGTCGGATTTCATCAATAATTTCATACTTTTTTTTGATTTCCAACATTTAAGGATCTAATGATTCCAAGTGTATGGTGATTTATTTTTTCTATGGTTTTCAAGGTATGGTTACACAAGAATAAAAGATGATTAAAGTCTTCAGAAAGTGCATTATAACGGACACGACCTTGAGGGAATGCTACTCCTTTTTCAACTAGTCTTTGTTTGGTTGGGAGTCCATTTTTCATGATTTTCCAAAGAAATTTTTTCACTTTAAGATAGGTATCAAGTTTCCAGATCAAAAAAGAATCATAAGTCGTATATCTTTTCTTTTCATTGAGCATGTTCATACCAAATTTTGTAGAAAACCAGCCATTCTTACTGACTTCCCAGTACATTCTATCATTCATATTGTTTACTGGTATTGAAATGGATGTGATCTGTTTTGAGATGTCAGTTGGTAAAAGTTGTTCAATCTTTTCTTTATCCCATTTCTTATTTGGTAGAATGAATTCTGCTACCAGTGCATCTTTATTCTGATTAGGTTGTATATTGGTCATTTCGCACAAGGGGGTCTTAGAGAACCATCTATCAGTCCATAATTTAATAGTTCGGCCGTTTTTAACTTGCCAAATAAGTCTAGTTTTGAATTCATCTAGGATTTCAATCATTTTAGATCATTGTCAAAAACAATATCCTTTTTTTTCTCATAATGTAATATATGTTGTGTTTTCTGGTATTTTTCAGTTATAATTTTCACCCCAAAAATAATTTGGTTAAGCTAGAATTTTTCATAATAATTTAAATTGTAAGGCTTTGTTCATGTCTTTCGATTTGCGTAGTCCAAGTCCTCCTTGCTGTATAGGTTTGCAAATCGTTTTCCATCCTATAAGAGGTTTATACGAGGGGTCTTTATTCTAGAAAAAAAAAACATTCTATTTAATTTGTCTAGTTCGTTATGAGTTTGTGTGGGCAACATGAAACTTTGCACAAGGTAATTAGGTCTAGAAGCAAGATTAGTTTTTATTAATGTTGTTCGACCTGCTTGGGATAGAGAGTTCGCTTTCCATTTGGCTAGTTGTTTTTGTGTGTTAATTATATGATCAGCAATAGTATTTGAGTTCACTCTTCCATTAATGATAGGACATCCTAAATATTTTTCAAGAGATATCATGTTTGTGATTGTAAGGATACCTTGTATCGCGAATTTCTTTGTGTTGGTTACTTTTTTCGTAACTTGAAAGACAGATTTATGAAAGTTAACTTTTTGTCAGGATATTTTACAATAATCATCCACAATATCCTTAATCTCCTTACAGTTTTCCTGTTTCGCTTTTGAGAATATCATAATGTCATCAGCAAATGCCAAGAAAGGAATACGAGTCCAAGTCTCGAGATTTGGAAACCAATGGGTTTTCAAGGTCTGTCAGTTGCTTGTTGTAGTTTTTGAGCAAGGACTTTTGCTCCTAGTATAAACAAAAATGGTGAGAGGGGGTCTCCCTTTCGAAGTCCTCTGGTTGGTTTACAAATTTCCGTAGGTCCATTATTGACTAGCACCGAGAAGGAAACAATTGCAATGCATTCTTTAATCCAATTGATAAATTTAACATGGAATCCAAAATTTCCATGATTTTAATAATGAAGTTCTATTCAATTCTGTCGTAGGCTTTTTCCATATCTAGTTTGAGGGCTATGAATCCTTCAGTTCCTTGTTTCGATTTAAATGAATGAAAAACTTCATGGGCTATATTAAGATGTTGTCTTGGATGGATCGATTTGCGACAAACGCTCCTTGCAGGGGATGGATCAATTTTTCCATAGTGTTTTTTAACCTTGAAGTTAATATTTTAGAAATAATTTTATAGATTGTGGAACATAGACTTATAGGCCTATAGTGGTTTGTAGAATTAGGGTTATCACATTTTGGGATTAAAGATATGAATGTATGGTTGATTTGTTTTAGTAGTTTCCCCGAAAGGAAAAACCTTTTCACTGCTTGGATCACAGATGGACCTACAATATCCCAATATTTTTGATAGAATTCTGTTGTCATTCCATCAGGGCCTGGCGATTTATCCGACCCAATGTCAAAAATAGCATTTTTAATCTCTTCATTAAAGACATTTCTTATTAAATCAACATTATCTTCTGGTGAGATTTCAATTTGAATTAATTCAAGGTTTTCCCTTAGTAAGCCTTCGTTCATTTCTTCACTTTTAAATCTCTTTATAAAGTCATTTCTGATTTCATTTCTAATATTCTCTTCTCCAATTATGCTAGTCCCTTCTAGGGTTTTGATTTCCTTTATTATTTTCATGTTTCTTCTTCCACTGGATATTTTATGAAAATAGCTAGCATTCGTATCATTAAGTTTTATATGTTTTACTTTTGCTCTATGATTCCAAAATAGTTTTTGGAAGGTAGGGAGTTTTTCTTGTTTTCAATGAGTCTGTTTTGTTTTTGGATTAAAGTGTTCATAGAGTTGGTACATAAATCTATTTGAATGTTAGATAGTTGTGTTTCTATGTTCTGAAGTTGGCTAAACATATTGTCAAAGGTGCTTTTATTCCAAATTTTGGCATGTTTTTTGAGTAACTTCGTCTTGGATACTAGATTATACATTCTGGATCCATGGTAATTTATTCTCCAAACTTGTGTAACAATATTTCTAAAGTCCTTTCTTGTCATCCAGATCTTATCAAATTTGAAAGGTTGGTTTTTTAGAGGTATTGTAGTTGCTAATTCAATAGAAATAGGACAATGATCAAAACTAGTGAAAGCATAATATTTGATACATATATCAGGATACCATTGTAAGATTTGATGATGAATCAAAACTCGGTCCAGTTTTTAAAGCTTTCCTCTTTTGCTCCTTGAATTCTTTTTCTGATTTTTGCCTCCATTGTTGCTAGCCAAAAAGAGCCACGAAATCCAATCCAAAGCATCATGTAAGAGAGACATAAAAACCGAACACAAATAAGTCAAATATTCAATGATCATTTTTCCAATGTTAGAATTACTTACCTGGTACAAAGATCTCTTCCAATGTTTATCATCAAAAAAAATTTGATTTATGTACTAGACACACACACAGGAAAGTGAAGTCCATGTATAGTCTCGATTTTCAATATTTCCTGGATTGTTAATGTAGTAATGCTTGATATTGTCACAGTAGCTAAGCTGCTGCATATCATGACATCTGTGAATTTCAATATTTTGAGATCTAGTTTGTATGTAGTTAGAGGCGGATCTACGGGGGGGGGGGCTAGGGGGCGGCCGCCCCCTCTTACTTCCGGCGAGATGCCTATTCGGACCGGCGCTGAGCTCCCCTAACGCCATTGAAGGCGAGCAACAACAGTGCAGCAGATCTGGAATTCTGTAAACCAGCGCAGCGGTCCAGCGGAGAAGACAACTCACGGAAAAAAAATTATAAAGTACGACGTCGTTTTGGGTTGTTTTGTTAAAAAAAACTAATCAGTCCCTCTGCTTTTCTTTATTAAAAAAATGTTTTTTTAATAAGAAAAGGTCAAAACTCTTTTTCCTGAGCATAGTACCAAAGACACGTCCTTTTCAAACAAAAAAATAGAAGCAGTCAAGCATATCAGTAAGCGCCCAATCGCACACTCGCACCGGCGATCTCCAACTCTCCCGGCGAATTTCCGGTCGCCTTCTGACGCCACCGGCCACCACCAACTAGTCCACCGAGCGGCCTGCGCCCACCGCCTCAGATTTAGTCCAAAATTTGTAAGTTTTAGTTGTCTTAGGGTTTGATTAAAAGTGAAAATTTGTATGAATTATATCTATTAATTTATATTTGCTTAAAGTCTACAATACATTGATAAGTTAAGGAATCTTTAATTATATTGATATTAGTTGGAATGTTTGTTTATAGTTAATTTTTTAGGAATTGATTAAGTTATTTGAAATGTTGAACGGACCATTGGTTGAATATTTAACCTCTCCAGACTATGAGAACCCACATGATGTATTTACCCCCTTTGTAGTTTGAAGAGTTGAAAACGACAATTTTTTGTAATGAATTTCTTGTGTCGTTATTTTTGTAAATCTCAACTAATTATGTTTAAATTTTCTAAAAGACTTCGAGCCCCCCCTTATAAAATATTCTAGATCCGCCATTGTATGTAGTCATAGGTAATTTCAACTTTATAGTTATGAGTTGCAAACCCCAACTTGCATAACATCCTATTATGGATGCTATTTGACACATAATGTGAAGTATGCAGATCAAGATGTTCCCCATGGTTAATGCAGTAATGGTATGTATACACCAGAGAAATTTCTATGGGTATTTGTTTTCTGGTGCAATGATCACTTATTAGAGTGAATTTGATAGCAACTTCCAACATGTACCAACATGAGTAATCAACAAAGATTTTGGAAACAAAGATATTTCGCATATAAAGAATTGTATAATGGTTGTTCACAAGCCATATTGGTCTCAAGAGTGCATATATCATAGATATATGACTCCAAATTTGTTTGTTCAAGGAGTGTAGGATCGGTTTGGTATTTTTCTCCTTTGGATGTGGTAGTCCTTTGAGCAAAATTATGTCACATTGTCTAGCTAAGTGCTTCCATGGCCTGGTAAAGCCAAAAGGTTTCTTATAAGTATGTATTTGCAAGACATATTCAATGTCAATCCTGAATAGATTGTAATAACCCCTAAAAGTCCCGATCTGTCCTTTTGTAAGAAAGACGTGATGGGCAATTTCTATAATCTCTGTAATAACCTTTTTGAACGAAATATTATACGTTTAATAAGATTTTAGGTCATAATGTAATTGGGAATGCTAAAAATATAATTTAGCATATCCTCGAACGAGACCCGCGAGAGACCCGCGACCACAGACCCGGGGATGCAATCGCGGCATTTCCGCGACCGCGGCTCCGTTTCCGCGACCGCGGAAATGGCCATGTTCGTCTTCTTCCTTCTTCCCGAGCGGCGTCGATTCGAAGTCCGTCGTTTCGCCGGTGGGGGAGTTGGATCGGTTGGGCTGCTCAACGTTGAAGCTCCCTCCACCCTATATATAGGGGTCTTCTCGCCACTTCTTCTTCATCCATCAGATCTCCATCTCCCCCACTCTCTCATTTCTTGTTCGTCGCCGGATTTCTGTGCTCGCCGGAGTGTTGGAGGTCGCCGGAGGTGTCGTGAAGCCAGGAGGAAGTTGTGGTGGTGTTCATCCATCCCAAGTGAAGGAATTTGTCGTTGTTGGTAAGCTCGTTCGCCTCCAATCCGTCGTCGGGAGGGCAAACCGCGATCGCGGGTATGAACTTCTGCGACCGCGGATCGACCCAGATTCTGTGACCGCGGATTAGCTTCATTTCCTTCGTTTCACTTGTTCGTCTCAGTTATTTCATCCGTGTCGTATCTTCGTATCGTATCTAACCCAGGGTTTCGTCGTTGTCATAGGAATCCGTAACCAGATTCCAGTTTCCAGATCCCGAAACCCGACATCGTCAATTCACTAGATTAAGGCAAGTGGCGGTTCGCTTTTGCTTATCATTCCATATTTCCGTTAATTATCAATTACTTAATTGTTAATTAAAATAGAGTGAAGTGTTGTTTTCGTTTGGGAACAAATTTTATAAATGATGTGATTAAAATATGATATTATGATAGGTTGTATATATTGCTAGAACGACACTATTATATCTGTTATTACCATGATGGTATTGGTGTAGACTTTATGTGTGAACTTAAATGCGTAGTTAGAACGAGTATTCGTAGGAACGCTATGTACCTTGCGAGGTCTAGTCGTTTCTTTATAACTTGGTGCTTAGGATGATTTTGCCCTAACACTTTCCTGGTCATGACCTACCCCTATCCGAGTATAGGTGGTGGTGCACACAGCTGGTGCCAAACATTCGGGAAATGTTCCCAAGATATCTCTCGTATCGAGATGATATATATACAATAAAAGCTTTAACGTGAATATACGTTTTGGAATTAAATAAGATAAGTGCGATTATGCACATAATTAATATACCCTCGGGCGAGGAGTACAACGTGGAAACCGCCCGGACTCTTGTTAGAGTAAGTCTTCATCCCAATCTGGATTCGCGTTACGCGGTGAGGTTGGTCGTGGACCCAAATAATCAAGGTCGTGTTTTAAAACTTGTGTGTGAAAACGTAACGTTCCCAAACATTTGTCATATGTTTCCCTTAAGACTCAGTCCCTTTGGAGTCTTTTTTTCGGTGCATGTCTCTTTCTAATCATTTTGTGAAAGTTCCGGGTTATGTATCGTTCCTTCGGTTATTATTCGGGGGACAATGATAGTAAACGATTACGATCACTAGAACCTTTCTATTTCTACCCTTGCATAGTCTTTCATTAGACTAACCAACCGGTTATTTTCCTTTGCATGGTTGGCTGGTGTCATCCGTCTCATACGACACATCAGATAAGTTTCCGCATCAGTAAAGGCAAGGACTCGACGTGAGGGCAATTGGCGTTTTGTGTGTTTCTTTCCAAGGTTGAGATCATAGGCGTAAGATCGCAAGGTCAAGACCGTTGAGTCATTTTTATTTTAAGACATCCGCTGTAATAAATATTTGTAATCAGTTTTGTTATCGAATTGTAATTTCAACATTTGTAATAAAATATTATTTGGGCAGTTGTATGTCATTTAATAAAGTTTATGTTATTATACAATTTGTTATAAAATGGTTAAGCCTTGGGTGAACCCATATGTGTAATCTGAGGTCACTGGCGGTAATATTTCCAAAGAGTATTTTGGGGGTGTTACACAGATAGTCAATATAGCATTTAAAACAAGATAATGACACCAAACAAAAGAATTACAAGAACTGTCATGCTTAGATTTAATGAGTTTCTGGTCATAGAAATGTAGAGAAATCAAGAAATGAATCATGTTATACTTAAAATCCAAAGGTACAAAAATCAAGCTGAACTGGGCAGTGCAACAACTTTTAGTTCTAGGTTCAGAATCAAAATTCCCAGCAAATAGGTCAAGTAAAATTGTATCAGTCTTGCAAAACACTGCGAAAAAAACCAACACTAACAAGTTCCATTGTAGGAGGTCATCCATACGCAGATTACAATTCAGAGAAGAGTAACAACAGATGGAGTTAGTAAAAAGATTGACATGATTGTAAGTATTGTGACATGTGGTACATAAGCTCATACCATTCATAGAAGCATGTCAAGCATACATCAAAATAGTCTAAAACTTGGCAGAACCATATCAGAAGACAAATCTCACAAACAAGGAATCGATTAAAAAAGTTCAGTTTAAAGGTAGACATATCAGGGTCAAAAGTTTGAAGATTTTTAAACGAAGTAACGCAAATAAAGTAAACAAGAAAAAACACATTCAAATAAAGAAGGGAGGGATCAAGAGGAAAAAGATCAGACAAAAAACACCTTGAATCGCATAGGAGAAGGAAGATGACAAAGAGAACACCCCACCGGGCTTTCCTCCTCCAGTTCCCGACAATAAATCGACGTCGAGTAGCATCATGAGTTCTCCCATGGTCAGGATCCGACGAAGAAAGTAAGACGAGAAATAACAGCTTCAACCCCTTCTCCAGAACTAAGAGAGGAGGGTGAAGCAGATCATAAATGCCTCACAACCCGCAGGGAAGAGACGAACAAGGACGAAGACGGCGAGAGAAAACCACCACCGAGACACCCATGGCCGGAAGTTGTTCAGAACGGTCAAACGAAAGTGTTGAGATTGGCCACGACGATTTGAGGATCTGAAAAAGGGAGATTTGGGATCGATCTTGAGGGAAGTTGATCGATTTTGAGGGAGCGTTTTGAGTGTTTTCCGATCGTTTTTTGGGGGAAGACCAGGGTCTGGGTGGGGGGACACCAGATCTGGGCCAGCTTGGTTGAAATCATGCTCGAAAAGAAGAGGATCGAGTAGATCAGTGGGAAGATGGGCAAGGTTGAAGGTAGGCGGAGATTGAAATTTTAGGGTTTGAGTTGGGGCAGTGAAAGGGAACGTTTTCAGAGGGCGGAGTCATTTTTTACTTGTACTATGGGTTAAATGTTTATTAGACTAGTTAAAAATGTTGTAGTGTATATCTTTGATAAACATAAAAATATATTTTGTTTATTAGACTAGTTAATTTATTGGTTCATTTTAGTTATGATTAGGCCAGAATATTCCTGCTCGACATGCTGGTCGTGTAAGGTTACCAGCAGTGACGGAACCATAAATTTTTGAAAGAGGGACACAATATATAAGTAGTGGTAAAGTTGGGAACAACCGAAAAATATTATTATTATTAACTAATTATTATGAATAAATTAATATTTTCTTATAGTTAATGTCAGATGTAATCTTTATTATAACAAACATATCGTATATATGTGTACAAGTTTTGTTTCTTTTTGCAGGGTTAGAGTTATCCTATTGTCTTAGGAATTTTGCACGATACGAGATATTGTTAATAGAAATGAATACAATATAATTTAATATATAACACTTATTTATTATAAAGCAAACTATTGTAATACAAATAATAATTAAGAAAATCATAAGGCTGGACTTATTAATAAAATGCTTAAATATATTGTCAATAAAGGAAAGTTAAATTCCATATTCTATGTTTCAAGGAAAAATATAAATAAGTGATTAACATAACTTTTACATATACTGCTCGAACACGAGACCATTTGTTAACAAAATTGGCAGATTACCATCTAGACTAAAGTGATTTCTATCTTTCATGTGAACTACCTTTTATACATACAACTCACAAGATAGGGGGCACGGAACCCCACTGACCCCTCCCTGGCTATGCCCCTGGTTACCAGTACCACCAGTCGAAAGAAATTTTACACATTAAATAATTAAAGCAATTTTTTGTAGATAAATCGTATTTTTTGTCCAAATAACCAATAAATTAAACCTTTGACTCAAAGTACATATGGGAGACTAGGATAAAAACTTATGGATTATATCAATTTATAGGATGAACATAATAGAACTTCTTGAAAATTTTCCTATTTTTTATTTTAGAAGTTACAAAATAAGAATCTACTATATAACTACTAAACGCAAATACCGACTGAGTCACGTGACACTCCCAGAATGAGCCCGAATTTTATGCTGTCACGTAGCGTCACGATATTAAATTGGACACGTGGCGGCCTGTGGTTTTTTTAGATTTATTTATTTTAAAATTTTAAAAATTATAGTAATAGAATCCTACACTTACCATACTAATATTATTTACAATAAAATCTTTTCAAAATGTACAACAAAATATTCTGTAATATTTGTATTATAAAATATACTCTTATCTTATATATTAAGATCACGATCTTTTTTTCCTTCTTGTCCGGCAATATTGCTTATCCACCATAATATTGATTAAGTACATTTTTTTAACATATCTGAGATAATTTAATATATTTACTCTTACTCTATTAAATTATTAATATCATATATGATATATGATCCTTTTTATTCTAATACTCCCTCCCATCGATTATATATGTCGTCGAAGGAGTTTACACACAAATTAAGAAGAATTTAATTTTCTACTAGAATAAGGATTTAATTTTGGAGGAATTAATTATAAACATTAATTTTAGATTTTGGAAGTAGTGATGTGCATATTTCGATGGGTAGAGACAATTAATTTGGAAGGTAATAGGTCTCAAAATTAATTAAATAAATTGGAAAATGGGGTAATAAATTGGGAGAACTGTCAACGACACTTATAATCGATCAAAATGCAAAGCTTTAAACGACAATCAATACCGATCGGAGGGAGTATGTCATTAAATATTTAAATATCCTACCTAAAACAGCAGAATTAAGAATTGATTGCGGTCAGGATATTCATCTAGTGAATTTTGAATATGTATGTGTGTTCTAGCTAGCTTATGAATAGAGATACACAGGAAAAAAAAATTTGTTACGCGGTAAATTTCCTATAGTGATGACGTCATTTGACTTTTAGGTTATCTACTCAATTTATTTATGAGATGGTGAGTTAGTGGTTGAGGATAAACAACGGCATTCCAAATTTATTTATCAGTTAGCGTGGTTCGTTATTGAGCAAATATTTATACATATACTCACACTTACTAATACATATTTTATTATGTTTTTGAAATTAAAATGCATGTGTACGTCCGTGCTTTTAAAGTCATTCTTGTCAGATAAACTGGAAAGACTTAACAGTTTGATCAGACTAGCCTACTAATCTACTATATAACTACAAAACGCAAATACTGACTGAGCCACGGGGCGCTCCCAGAATGAACCCGAATTTTAAGTTGCCACGTAGCGTCACGATATTGAATTGGACATGTGGCAGCTTGTGTTTTTTTTAGATTTATTTTAAAAATAAAAAATCTACGGTAATAGAATCCTACACTTGCCATACGAATATTATTTGCAATAAAATCTTTCCAAAATGTACAAAAAAATATTCTGTAATATTTGATTATCTTTTTCCAATATTGACCACAAAATATTCTGTAATATTTATTTATGCACTATGCGAAAATAAATCTGCAATATTTTTAACATTAATCCTTTCCAAAATGGACCACAAAAAGATAAGACTAGGATCCGGAAGTTAGAGTCGCTAAAAGTAACTTTATACAAAACAAAGGTGAAAACGTGCTATAAGTATAATGGTTTATGTTCATGTCAATTATTTTATATAACATATTATTGGTATGCATAATCTTTTTTTAAAGTCGTTCAAAGCACGAAGTGTAATATACTAATCCAAAACCTTATGTGTCGCCACCACGTTTGATTTGCCTACATGTCATCACTCATCTAATCATCATCCACTACATCATCCAATTATTAGGAAAAAAAAATAAAAAAGAATTATCAACTAAAAGAGCTGCAAAATGTTCCAAAAAGATACGAAAAAACTAAAAATTATTTTTCATGTATAGAATAAGATAAGTTTTGATTATAGTAAGTAATCACAACCAATAAGATATGTTTTGATTAGAGAATTTCACTTTATATGCGTAGAAAGTTTTTAACCCTTTATTTTCCTAAGTGATCTTGAATAGATAGAAAAGTCTATTTTTCATATATCTTATTTGATGGTGTAAGTAAATATGTATCAACTAATCTTGCTATATCACCTTAAAAAACTTATGGTTTTTACAAATCTTCTCTATAATTTTTCTACATATTGAAGCTATACAATATTTTTACGATTAAGTTCACAAATTGCTTAAAACCGTAGATTTCTATCAAGAATATATAAAATATTATTGAAAAGATTCTCTCGAAGTCGATTAAGATAAATCCAGTGTTTATGTTGTAGTAGTTTACTTACCAATTTCCATAACTAATGTATTTCGTAGAGTCTATTGAAAGTCATTTAAATCCAATTTATACGAACTAAAGAGCATATAGTATGATTATTTATCAAGTGCATTGTTTATATATGTATTATATTGTATTATGATATATATATGCTATTTCCTAATGTATTTTTATCTTCAAACGACAACTCTATAAAATAAATAACCCACTATTACATAATTGTAAACCAAATTTCATATGGGCCTAATCTTCACAACATATTTGTTAAATATAATTTATCATTGTTATTATTATTTTTTTAAATACTTATTGGTCGTAGTTAATATAGTTTGATCATCTTCACAAGTTATGGTTTTGTTAACTTTACAACTTAAGTTCAGGTACAAAACTATCTGAATTGATATGTGATGCCAACTTATTATCCGGGATGAACTCCGATGACGAATAGATTCTATTTTGAAACATTAGACATGACTTTAAAAGATATTCTATATGCTACAAATCTCCTTAGTTCAATACAACCTTTTAGAGGGAAAGTCGTAGTATTTGGTGGGGACTTTAGGCAAATCCTATCCATTATCACAAAAGGAAGCAAGCAATATATTATTTTTGCCACCATTAATTCCTCTTATTTGTGAGAATATTGCAAAATTCTTAATTTGACAAGAAACATGAGGATTCAACAAGGTACATCTGATTATGATATCCAAGAAGCAAATGAATTTTCTAAAAGGATATTAAGCATCAGAGATGGTACTGTAGGCGATGACAAGATGGAGAAGCACAAATACAAATTCCTGATGAACTATTGGTGAAAGATTATGACTTAGATCTGATTCCAGCAATTCTTAAGTTTGTTTATCCCTCTCTTTCGACAATCAATTGTCTCCAAAATACTTTGAAGAACGAGCAATTCTTGCACCACCACATGAAGAGGTAGATAGAATTAATAACTATATATTGTCTTTGTTATCAGGTAATGAAAAAATCTATCTCAGTTTGGATAGCCTTTCCAAGACAGGTTTTATTGCAGACAATGATGCAAGTGTTTATACTTCTGACTACTTGAAAAGTATTAGATGTTTTGGTGTCCCAAATCATGTATTGAAAACTAAGGTTAAGGTCCTTATTATGCTGCTTTGAAATATTGACCATTCTTCAAGTTTATGCAATTGGACAAGATTGATAACCACGTAGTTAGGCAGTCATGTCATACAAGGAAGAACTATTTTAACTACAATATTAGACATATAGTTTTGAATTCTCGCATGCTCATGTCACCGTCAAACACTTTATACCCGTTCAAGTTTCAACGAAGACAATTTCTCTTGAGTGTCTGTTTTGCTATGACGATAAACAATAGCCATGACCAATCTCTTACAAATATCGGTTCGTATCTTTCACGCCCTGTTTTTTCTCATGGTCAGTTTTATGTTGCATCACTCATGGTCAGTTTTGTGTTACATCTAATGTAGTATACAACGAAGTTTTTTATAATTTGTAGCAATTTTGAATATCTTACGAGATTTTATGTTTAGGGTTTCATTTTCATGTATTAATAAATATTTTGATTATGCTTTATCGTTTTAGTAGTATAGATGTTAGGGATATGACTATCCACGTTACAAAACTACTTAACCAATTTTACTATTAATAAAGTTATGGAGAGTTTCGCCTCTCTTTTGATAATGTATTTTGTTAATCTCTTCAATATTTTGTATTCAATTAGTCATTTTTTATATTAGCATTCATCTACTTTTATAATAGTCATTACCTATATATTTCTATATCAATTAAATATATAATTTTTATATACTATTTCTTTTAAATATAAAAAAAGAATAAACAAATTTCGTACACGGCACAGATACTACACTAGTTTGATCCTAACTTGCAAAATTCTATATATGATCTCCATAGATTCTGGTTCCAGGCTCCCGAAAATTTCAGCTCAAATACGGTCCGGTCAAACCGGTTTGAGTCCGTGAAGATTTATTTAACGGTTTTTTTGCCTGGTACCCTCGAGGTAAGGCGAAATTCGCGAGGTATCCTAAAGTTTTACCTATTTCGCGCGGTATTCCTGAGTTTTGATTATTTTTTCCGCCAAAGACCCATCTGTTAATATTTTAATTAAAAAATCCAAAAAGACTAAAAAATCACAAAAAATTAAGAGATGAATTTTTTAACGTTTTTTTCGCCTGGTACCCCTGAGGTAAGGAGAAATTCGCGAGGTGCCCCAAATTTTTACCTATTTCGTGCGGTACCCCTGAGTTTTGTTTTTTTTTGCCAAATGCCCATCTATTAATTTTTTAAATTAAAAAACCCAAAAAAAGACTAAAAAAATAAGAAAAAGAAAAAATCCAAAAAAAACCCAAAAAAGAATAGGTGGCAAAGTTGTAACATGCCATGAATCGGTACTGAGAGGCCATGGAAACGGCGATTGTTGTGGCTATGGAGGTCTTTCGGTGCCCGGTGGCCCCCAAAGGACAATGGAAGGGAGGCAATTGCAGATTCTTGAGTAGCGAAGGGGCGAAGTGGACTCCAAAATGTGGTCTTGGCCGATCACATCGTCGATTGTTCTTGGGCGCATGCGCTCAACTAAAGGCTGATTTGGAGGCGACGATTGCGACGAAGAAGGAGGCGACGGCAATTTCCGGCGCTTCGAGAGAGAAGTATCCAGTGCGGCATCCGATTTGGGGGTTAAAGGCGAGGATGAAGGTGTGGATGAGGGTTTGAGGTGGAAGTTGAAGAATCGGTCGAGTTTGGGCTGCTGAGATTGAGACTGGGAGGAGAATCAGGAGATTGGAGAGGTATCGGCGGCGGATGGGTGGTTGTGATTTTGGGGTTGGCAGTTAAGATCCATGGGTGAAATTTCAATTTTAGAATAGGTAAGGGCCCGTTTGGCATTGATATCAGGATATCATGTATGGGTATGAGATATCAGTCATATCCATATCTGTGTTTGGTATATCCTGATATCGATATCAGACTGATATCTGCTATTTGGTATAGGCAGATATCGATATCAGTGATATCAGAGTGGTATTGGAGTGTTATTTTGATATCTTCCAGAAAATTGGTATATCAAACATATCACTCATATCCATATCCATATCCGATACCTTGATATCACTCATACCCATATCTTGATATCAATATCGATACCCATATCCGATATCTCGATCATATCTTGGATATCGATACCAAATGAGCCCTAAATCCTGGACTCCTGAGGGTTGTTATCTTCTCTTGCCCTTTTGGATCACAAATTTTGGGTTATTTTATGCTTTTGAATTAATTTTGCATATTTTGTTATTGTGTTAATGGAGTCTACCATCTGTGATATTTTGCAGGAAGATGATATTCTTCGTGAACAAATTAGCACCCATTGATATGAGAAGTAAAATTTTAGTTTTTTTTGGATTTTTTAATTAAAAATTAATAGATGGACATTTGGCGGAAAAAAAATAAAACTCAAGGATACTGTGCAAAATAGGTAAGATTTTGGGGTATTTCCCGAATTTTGCCTTACCTCAAGGTATGAGGCGAAAAAACCGATTTTTTAATTAAAAAGCCCATCCGGTGGCGAAGTCGCCGGGCACGTCGCCGAAGAAGTCATTAGACGACAAATCAAGAATCAAGAGGAGAAGCTAATGATGGATAGACACTGAGAGACTCTAGACTGCTCCCATTTGGGTGAAACATCCCTTTTTAACTTTCCTTTGTTTGAGTTTTTTTTCCCTTCTTTTTTGTATGATTCTCATCCAATTTTCATCAAGAAGATGAAAAGTCCAATTTGATGATCAGAAGATCAACTCCAAAAATTCTAAAAAACCATCACGCATAGAAAGAAGAGCATGCTCTGCTATTCTGTTTCTAATTTGACCACCATACAAAAAATGAAAAAAATTCAGTCCACATGCAAAACGAAAACACGAAGAAAAAAAATGTAAACCAAGAATTTCTGGGTTTATTGAACTCACAAGAGCAACTGCATCTCTAGCAGCCATGGCGAGAATATCAGCACAAGAAACAGTTTGAGGGCAGATTTTCTCCACGGCTTCCTTCGCCTCGTCAATCACTTCAAATGATCTCAACGAGTTTATGTTCGCCAGCGCTAGCTTCTCCCATAGCATGTTGGGCGTGTCATCCAGAAGCAACGATCCATCACAGCCCTGTTTTTCAAAAGAAAAAAAAATGAGTACAAAATAGAAGAAGAAGAAGAAGAAAATCTGAAAATTTGAGTTCGATAAACGACACCGTTTTGGGGTTACATTAACAAAGCAGTCGTGGAACTGCAAGCGCATGACAGAAGCAACGTTTCTCGGCTCCCTTCTCCGGCGACCTTCCCCCGGGACTGTTCAGCCTCAATAATATTCAGATTCTTAATCTCGCCGGGAACCGCCTAGGAGGAGAAATATCCGGCGTACAGTTCTTGGAGAATCTCTCGATTCTTGATTTGTCGTCTAATGACTTCTTCGGCGACGTGCCCGACGACTTCGCCACCGGATGGGCATTTTAATTAAAAAAATCATCTGTTAATTTTTCTATTTTTTTAGTTTTTTTGGATTTTTTAATTGAAATATTAACATATGAACATTTGGCGAAAATTAAAAAACCGTTTATTTAATTTTCAGTATTGCTTGATTATATAATGTTTGATTGAACCGGAAAAAAGGATAGCTAATATTGAGAGATTAGTAAATCTGAGTGGGAAATGACGGTAAACCGCATTCATTGTCATCCGATTGGTCACTTGAATTTTCTTTTCATGATAAATTAGCTCATTACTAAGAAGTATTTTTTAGATGTATATAGAAATTTTTACAAGACTACAAAAGTGTATCATTCTCACAAGTTTATAAAAAGTATATATAATTTTTTTTGTTAAATATGAAAAAAATCTGATTGTTAGTGATAATGTAAATTAAATTAGAGAAGTGATCATCATTGAGAACGATCCAAATTCTTCTAGAGCACCAACCATTCAGTCACATGATCATCATTGATAAGAGAAGTGACTCGTGTATCCAAAATAACAGTTGGTTCTACCACCACAACACCTTTAGTTGAGTAGTTAGTGAAATCAATAATGGCACCTTTCTTCTGAGCAATTTTCTCAACTTAAGACCACTCATAGCCTTAAGTGTTACTTGCCTTTTAACCACCACATATTTCAACTTGTTTTCCATCCTTTAAAATGAAATTTTTAGTTGCTTAAGATACAGCAAAAATGAAATGTACTCTCTGAGCCAGTAACCACCTAACACCATGTCACAACCTCCACTTTAAGCACTCGAGGGCAAAAATGGAAAGTAGTACCTTGCATACTCCATTTAAATCATTTGCAAAACTGATAGTTAAACGTCTTAATACCATTTTTAACTGCTACTTCCATGACAATAGTATCTTGAAGATCATAGTTAGTTTCTCTTGTAATTCTAGGGTTGCACCACTGTCAATTAAGATGGTGAGTTCTCTGCCATCAGACTTGCATGCCCTTGATCTTAATTGTAGTCAATGGACTGCTACTAGTTAAAGCTTGCTCATAGACCTCTGGATCGCCTCCTGCCTTGTCACTTTCTTGATCATCCTCATAGTGTAACATACTACCATACTTAGGTGACTGTATTTCCTCCACTTGAGAAGCCAACAAGCTATGTATAGAATGTACCTTACATCGACGGCCTACAAAATACTTATAACAGATGCCTAATGACTTTCTGTGCTCTCTAGAAATGGCAGAGGTGGGTTTTGGTGGTAAAGTGTTTGATGAAGGCACAACATGTTTCTGGAAATGTCCCTCTTCTATGTTCACTGTGTTATGCCCAAGCAAAGGAAAACCTAGATGCTAAGGTGCCTTACCCAATTTGACTATTTCTTGTTGTGCAATCTCTCTTGCTCATAAACCATAGCCAAGGTCGTAAGAGGACTGAGCTTCACCATAGACTTAATTTCTCCTTGCAACCCGCTAATATAACTGGAGATGAAATATTATTATGGCAATCTTGGGTCATATGCCAGCATACACGCTCGTAGTTCTTCGAACTTCTCATTGTAATCATCGAGATAATTCTTTCACTCCAATTTGTTGAACTCTTCAACCATGTCGGAGCGTTGTTTTTCCGCAAACCTTTCGCAAACAACTTCTTTGAACACTAACCATGACACACCAAAATGTTGCATCATGAAACCCTAGAGCCACACATCAACTCTTCCATTAACATACATGCATGCAATCTCCATCTTTTGCCAATCTGGAATCGCCAAAAATGTGAAATATTTTTCACACTTGTGCACCCACCTGCGTGGCTTTGATCCATCAATGATAGGAAAATCCAACCTCATAATTCTATTATTGTCCCTGGATCTCCAATCCAAGATTCGCTGCGATCACCAGTTTCTTGAGGCGAATTGGGCGCCGATTAGACCCAAATTTCTGGTTCGTGAACTCTCTAACTTGGTCCGACACCAAGAACTCATCGAATTGGCGGCATCGGAACTCTGCGATCAATATAATTCGGTTTAACATCATATATAGCTGTCGTCGGTGCTCGATCTCCTTGTAAGAGGTTTCTCGTAAGCTCCGCAAGTTGTTCATCCTTTTTTTGTGAATCGATCACAAATTGTTGCGTTGAATTCATGAATTCACAAAAATCTTGAAGTCGTGCCTCAATTTGTCGGATGTTCTCCTCCATATGTTTCAGTCTTGTTCCTTCCTCCACGACCAAGAATCAATGCGCTCTGATACCAATTATAATGTACCATCCAGTGCTAAGACATACGTAAGAAAGATAGTGAGGGATATATTGTGTTTAGGAAGAAAGAGGTAGAAGAAAGAACACATGGAGATAGGTAGAGTAAGAAGGAGAGAGAGGGGGAGAGATAATTAGCTCGTTTGGTATAACACTTGAAATCAGGTTGGAATCAGATTTTAGAATGGAATCAAGAATCAAAATAAATTATTCCCATGGCTTGGTGTTTGGTATGATTCCAGAATGAACCATTCCTAAAATTTGTTGTTTGGTTGAATATGGGAATCAAATCTTGTTGATATTATACATTTAAATTTTGTAGATTTCTAGTTAATTTGCTTTAAAATGATATATTTTATAAGAGACAATATGAAAAATAAATTTAAAATTGACAACTACACCTTTTTAAGACAAAAGATGGAGAAGGAGGTTGGAATGGGTGATACCCCACCTTTTTTCATAGAATCAAGTGCTTCATTAGCCTTAGAATGAAATCGATGATCATTCCAACCCTTATCAAACAGAATGATAGAATGAGTGATTCATCATTCCTATTCCCCATTTTAAGGAATGAAAACCAAACAAGGCCTTATACATGTACATCACAATCAGATATGAAAATATGTTGGTAAAAAGAGTTATCCACAAAAGACACATTATTTCATTATATTATGTATATTATCAAACATCTTTTTTCTTTCAAAAAAGTATTTATATGCAAAAAAGTATTTATTAATAATATTCAATACTGTTGTCAAACAAACCCTTAATTAATGAAATATATTAAGATATACTAAAAAAATAAAAAATATTACAACCTATATATATATTATATATATATATAATATATCCTAAAAAAAGGAAATTAAGATTATCTTTGAGATAATTATCATAATTATAATATCACAATACAAAAATATAAAATTTATAAATAAATCAAATTAGATGACGATAAATATGATAATGTAAAATAGACACGTGACGAGAAGTAATGCGGCACAAGATAAAGGTGAGACATAGCCTTAATCACTTTTAATAGTCTTTTATGCACTTCTGTTTAAAAGTTTGAATGTAGTCTTTTACATACTTACCGTCTTCATTCCTTCTTGAGGGGCATGAAGAAAGAGATATTAAATTAGGGTATTCAATAGTCAAGTCTTTTCATCTTAATTGATAAACATAATATCCGATGATTAAAAAGTTGCGAGTTTGAATGTCCTTCTCTCGTTATAATGGTCTAATGTCTCTTATGAACAAAAAAAAAAGGATATCCAATTCAATTTATGGTGTTTTCTTGACAATTTTATATTATTAAAACGATAACCTTAATTCAAATGGTATGTGTTTGAAAACCTCTCATTTTTGTGTGTTGTTGCAACAATCTTAGTAAGAGTGACGAAATAGATATTGAAGTAAGCGGAGAAAGATGTTGAGAATGATGAATGACGTAAGGTGAGGGACGTCAAAGTTAGGGTATCAATTGTGCATAAGAGGAGAGGATGGTGAACGTTGAATTACATAAATGCTCATCAAAAAATAGATTCCTTGTCATAAAAATAAATAAAAAACAATAATATTTAAGTGTAGATCATAAAAGATAAGATTGACCGATGACAACAAGATGATAACAAGAGAAGAAGATCGTAGTGAAATAAAAAACCTAATTTTCATTCCAAAATAAAATCTAATATAAAGTATCCCTATTTAGTTATTTACAAATTATATTTTAGTTAATTTGACAAACAACTTGCATTAATGAATTAGAAAAATAGTGTGGAGTTTAGAGGATAAAATTATTATTTTTCTTGGTGAATACAATATGTGTTAAAAATTTTTTTTTATTAATTAAGGGTAAAATTGGAAAAAGATGATAAAAGGGCTAAAAAAGGTATATTATAAGATTTAAGACAAAAAATTAAGGCAATAAATTGATGCGGATTCAGTGCAGAGCATGAGAAATTGACAATTGCTTGATTCAGTATGTTTCGTTGCAAGCGGATGGAGGAGTGATTGGAGGAGCTGCACTGTATTTGGGGAAAACCTTAATTTTTAAGCGTCTCAATCTCTTCTTATGAGTAGGATTTTCCAAAATTCGAGTTTGTGTTTGTCCCTAACAAATTGATTAGAAACATCTCCAAAGTTTAATGCAAAACAAACACTTTGAATATTTTTGTGATTTTTCTCGCTTAGCTTTATAAAGCATTTCTTATGTGTCAAATAACAAAAATTAGAATGTTTTTAAAGTTAAACCAACTCCACATTTCATGATTAAGCTACTAAACATGATTGGAAATGAAGTGCTAATCAATGTTCCCTTAGAATTCCCCTCCTCCATCTGCATTTATTATTTTATTTTATAAAAAAAAACACCTGAATTTTGGAGCGGTTCCTTTATATTCCCATAGCCGCTGCTCAACAAACAACACCACACACAGAGAACAGAGTGAGGTAGAGAGAGAGAGAGGAGCGCTTGAAGTTGCAGAGTAAACATTGTCTCTCTCTTCCTTTCTGGGTGACCCAAAAAAGAAGAAAAAAAACACAAATTCATTCTCAAAATTGAAATCTTAAATTACGGGAAGGAAATTTCAAAGTCCTACAATCTTCCACTCTTTCACATCAGTTTTCACACCCACAACACAAACTCCTTTTTCCGGGTTATCGGGTTCTGTTGCTGCTTGCTTGCGCTTTCATAAGCTTCACCTTGATTTTCCCATTTAAATATATTTTTTTTTAAAAAAACCCACCTTTCTAATCCCACCCATTTCTCTATGTTCCAAAGAAGCTGATTTTGCTTTTGCTTGTTTCTCGGGGTACAAATTCATTGAAAAAGAAAAACAGGGTATAAGGAAAAATGGCAGGTAATAATCAGGGGGGTGAAGGGTTGGGAGATGACTTCTTTGAGCAAATGCTATCGGTGCCCGGTTTCGGCGGAGCAGCGGGCGGTGGCGGCAACGGCGAAGTTGTTGGATTTGGTCTTGGTGTTGGTGGGAGCGGAGGCGGGGCTTCTGATCATCACCATCATCATCAACAACAACTTCATGGGTCCATGGTGTTGGGCCTGGGTACGGGCGATGGGTCGGGTCATGGGCTTGGTGGTGTTGGCGGGTACAGAGGAATGGGTATACCATTGGGCCTGAACTTGGACCCGTCTTCCGCCGCCGGATCCTTCTTGAAAGCTGAGGATATGAGCGCTGATGCTAGTGCCTCTTCTTCCTCCTCCAGACTCCTTGTGAGTATTATTAACCCAGAATTGTTCTTCCTGTTTTTATCCAGTCTTGTAATTTTGTTGGGGATTCTATGATTTCTGTGTTCTGGGTTTGTTCAGGATTGAGAATTTGAGAAATGTTTAGGGATTTTGTTTTGTGGGTAGCTAGAATTTGATCCTAAAATTGCAATTTTGTAGGGGTTACTGACTGGCCTCTTATTTATGCTTATGACTGCAGTGTTTGAGTAATTTTTGTGCTGAAGGATTTGAAATCATATGTTAACAGGATGGTGATTCACTGCATTTAACAAGCCTATTTCCAGCATTTGCACACATGCAAACTCAGCCTCTAAGAGCTCCTCCTCCCCAAGTGCAGCTTCAGCAGGTCTTTTCTTTCTCTCTCTCTCTAATCTTATGTAGGATACTGTGTATTGATATCTTGACAGCCTGAAAAATAAGATAGAGGAGAAAGTCATTGTTTCTGTGTCTTGAAAGTGTGGATGACATTTGGTGTTGGAAGTCTATTTGTGTTGGCCCCCCAACCCTGAAAAATAAGCACCCTTGTCATTCCATCTTGACCATAGTCTAATGGCTTCTTTTTATTCAAATTTCAAGTCCAATTCTCAACTCTTATGATGATTTCATGTCTATAACTTTTCCAAAGCACTATTTTCCTTTATGTTGAAGTGATCTTGTATAGTGCTTTTTTTATCAAGCTTCAAGCTCATCCATTTGAATAGTTTGTATTAAACTAACTCATCTAGCCTGTGTGGGTACTACTAACCACCCACTGTAGAATTAGGAGAAAATTGAGAGACAGGCAATACTGATTTATTGTGCTTGTCTAACTATGTTTTCTTTAGCAGCCCTTTCAGAGCCAAGCAGCTCCGCCGCCTTCATTGAATGCGGTCTCTCACCCACCAAACATCAGGCCAAGGGTCCGAGCCAGACGAGGCCAAGCTACTGATCCCCATAGTATCGCCGAACGGGTGGGTATTACTTGATTTTTCTCTCTTCCTGTGATGCCTAATTGACTATAGATGCTACTATTTGTTGATTGTTTAGTTTACAACTTGCAAAAATAATCCAAGCAAAGATAGGATAATTCCCTATGAAATCCAAAAGTTTTTATCTTCTTAAGCCTTGAATTTTAAAATTGTTCTAAGCTCCTTTAATAACAGAATCAAAATTGAGGTCAGCCATAGATTTGGCCTAAGATTATAAAGTCTATTTGATCCCATGTTGTCACTTTATTCTTAAGGGAAGACCAAGAGGGTGATTGGTTTATTTAATTAAAGGGAACCTTATAAAAGTCTATCTATCTTATAGCCTTTCTTTTCCTTTTGCTGCTATGAAATTCTCATCTGAAAGACATATGCTTTGCCGACCGATGAGACGTCAACTTTCTGTTAGTTGTAGGCTTGTTTTACAAGTATGGTTATCCACATTTCTTTGCTACCCTGTGCTAATTGTGCCTGAACAACTGTGATTAGTGCATGTTAATGCTTAAAACTTTTTCTTTCCTGTTCTTTGCCTCAATTTTATCTTTATCTTTTCCCATTTGACAGCAACGTAGGGAAAGAATAGCTGAACGGATGAAGGCTCTCCAAGAACTTGTTCCGAGCTGCAACAAGGTACGTGTTTTTTGTGTGTATAGAGTTAGACTCCTTGGGCGGATCAAACGGTCATATTCAGTTGCCCTGTTTGTTTGCACATGTTTAAATTCTCCTTATTATTTGCACAATGTTTGAAGATTTTTTGGTCAAATGCAAAAGTTTAGAAGCTATTAACATATCTTTTTGTCACATCCTTGTTAATGCAGACGGACAGGGCTGCAATGCTCGACGAAATTGTTGACTATGTCAAGTTCCTGAGGCTTCAAGTCAAGGTATATTCTTGTAAATAACGCCTACAAACCTGCAAAAAAAAAGTCATTATGGGTGCAAAAACTTTCAAACAAAACCCTTTTAGAGTGCACTACCATTTTATTATCTCGATGTTTTCGCCTTATTCATGTCAAATTTGTGCAGGTGTTGAGCATGAGTAGATTGGGTGGAGGAGCTGTGGCTCAGCTGGTAGCTGATGTGCCACCACCAACAGCCGAGGTAAGAGAATCTTACCGAGATTTCGATTCTTAAATATCACTTGTCATTTCACTTTCAATATTGTCCTGGCCGGGTCAATCGTTCAACATTCGTGTGATTCCTTGTATATTATTGGATCATCATTCGAAAATGAGTGTTATTAGCTAGAGTCTTCTAGTATCCAAGTTGTGATTATAATTGAACCCTATTCCAAGAAATTTGCCAAAGCTACATACTTTCGAAACTCGAACATTCTTGGGCAAACTTTGTTTCATATTGTTTACACCAGGGAGGAGAAGGTAGCATGGAAGGAGGCCAGCCTGTTTGGGATAGATGGTCAAACGACGGTACCGAGCAACAAGTAGCGAAGCTGATGGAAGAAGACGTCGGATCTGCAATGCAGTTCCTCCAGTCCAAGGAGCTATGTATCATGCCCATGTCGCTCGCCTCTGCCCTGTTTCGGGCTCATCCACCGGATGCTCCGAATATGATGAAACCCGAGACGAACCACCCTCAGTAGGTACAGCTGAAAGAAGTGTGTAAATGTCAATCTATGGACCTCTTACCGTCTCTAGAATCCGGGTTTAATACCAGTACTTGGATGATGTAATTGGGATTTTGTAGTCTCTAACGTCTTGTGTTTAATAGCATAAGTGCTAAGTTTTTGTTGGTAGTGTGGTGGGTGCTCTGTAGTGGTCAAATGTACACTCAATGAAGAGCCCCTTTTGGTATCTTATGGTGGGGTATACAAGTGCTGAGCTGCTGCAGATTCTTGGGTTATAACTTATATGATGAATAACAATGAGTAAGATTGGAACTTTGATAAAGAGTTGAAAGATGAACTTTGGTTAAAATTAAACAATTTTTCTAACCTATGCCTTTATGGTTTATTTTCCAACTTTGGTTAAAGATCCCATAAATTGGTTTATCTTCTAACTTTGGTTAAAGATCCCATATATAGGGAATTTGATTATGTGTTAAGTTTTTAGAATTTTCTAATTTTTTGTTAATGATTTATTATTTTCTTTTTTATGGTTTATTTTCTTTAATAGAAATACTTAAGACATAGGCTAGAAACATCTAAAATTTAATGAGTTGGTTTTTTTTGTTAGGAAAGCAATCTTGGAAGCTTCTTTTTTTTTTTTTTTTTTTTTTGAGGGATATCGGACCTTTATCGATTCTCCACTAATTCCCTCGATCAGGACCCAGGCGAGGCCCCCCAGGTCCTGACAGGTAAATCAGGAGCTTCATCCTCAAAGCTGTCAGTCCGTTTCGAACTCGGGTGGAAGTATCACACCCAAGTTCTACTCCCCCTGACAACCGTTGAACTACGCCCCGGGGGCGTAGTCCAACGGTTGCCATATGCGCAACAAAGAAAGTTAAATTCCGGGTTTGTCCGCTATTTTTAAGCAGACAACAACCAATTATCATAACTAATCGGAATCGAACCGTTTAGCTTGTTCGCTACTATACACTACAGTGGATAAATTGTATTGGTTTTGAATTTGTCAGCTAGCTCGTAACCGACAGAAAACGTATTCTAAAATAAAAATAAAAATAAAATAAAATTTATCCACGTTTAGGTTGTGGATTGACGTGCGGATGAATTTAACCCGTTGGGCGAAATAACACCCGATTTTTTTTTTGAAAAGGGGTGAGTGAGAGTGAGAGTGATTCAGAAAGCAATGGTGTAAAAGAAAAAGGAGTGAGCTTTGAATTTTGAAATGTCATTGTTTTAGTGAAAGTGTCAACCTTTTTCTTCTTCATATGGTTGTTGTGACTTGTGGGTATCCTTTTCTTTCATTTTCATATCTTTGAAGCATGATTTTAACTTGTTACCCAAGGGGGGAGATGCAGAGAAAAATAAAAGTCCTCAAAGGGGTAAAAAAGGAAGCTGTTTTTCATCATTTCCGGCTTTTCAGGTGTAATTTGATGTGGGTGGAGCTTTTTTTTACCTTTGTTTTTTATAAAGGCTGAAGCTGGACAGTGTAGTGAAATTATCAGTCTTAATACCTGGTTAGGAATTCGTGTTGGTATATCCTTACTTTTTGCTTTCTGAATAAAGGAGTTTATGAATTGTAACCTTTTTTTTAGTAGAAAGAAGTAATGATTTTGATTTGTTTGAATAGTGACATTGTTTCCTTCTTCTTTTTTCTGTGATGAATTTGAAGATATAAGAACTGATGTATCATGGTAGTGCAACTTCTTTGGAGATTGTTTGCGCTTCTATTCATTTGGGCCTATAAGTGGGCCTGGTCTTTGGTTTGGGCCAATTTAGTAAGTTTCAAAATGGGCTCCAATGAAACAAAAGTCCACGGTCCATAAATACCTATCTATCTATCTATTACTATATATTAAAGTTTTTTTTTTGAGCTATTAGAACGATTCTGATTCCACAGATCTTATGTTCACTTTATAATAACTTTTTTTTTAATCTGTTATACTTCTATAATTTAGCTAACTTAATTTTAATTTATCACCAAATATCTAAATAAATTATCTTAACAACATCTAACAAACATATAATAAAATTATTAATTATTAATTATGGATTTTTTTGAAATTGTATCAATCCATTTTATTCAACATACAACCCCGATTAAATTGTATCAACCCATTTCTTAAAAATCTTATTAGTTATACATCAATATTTTAATATCAAATCTTTTTTTGTTTGCAAATCCAAAATATTTAAATGAACCATTACGAAATTAACATAAATAAGGTGACGATACACATTAAAACAAATATTCATATTTAAGAGGTTGTTATAACTTTGTATTAATATCAATATAAGCACATATAATTAACATTTGTATATATATATATATATATATATATATATATATATATACATTGATTGCAGTTTAGAATTAGTAAAGTTATATGTATGTTTAAAATTAGTGTCAAGGCAAGCCTGATATGTATATAAATTATAAGTCGTTTTTCATAAATAAAACATAGATAATAATTTTAAAATTGACATCTCCACATTCAATTAGCCTACGTATTGTCTCCATATTCAATTCTTCATATTGTTAGACATGAATCAGATTCTAAGTTTTAGCATTTAGTCTTTTCATATAAAAAATTATCTATTTCATATATAATTTAACAATTTAATTTGGGGGTAATAGATAAATTTCTTTTTACAAATAATCTTAAAACTTGATTAATATATATTAGTTATATTATCAAAATAGTGTGACTCTAGATAAATTAGATTCAAGTTTGCTTTCTGCTTATTTACTTTCAAAATAAAATTAGATTCTTGATAAAGAGGTGGACTAAATCGTAACAATTAACTTTATTATTTTGATATTCTCTAAACAAAGTAGTTGGATCACTAGGCTTAGATATGGTGATATCCAATTTTCTAAACAAAGTAACAATTACTTTTATTTATTGATATTCTTGATCGAGTATTTGTTATCCGGTTATGATATGTTTAAGTAATCTACGTATTTGAGACAATCTACTATATATCTAATAAACTAGAATCTAATTACGTCACATGACACTCCCTCATTAAAACCGTCACATGGCACTACATCATTAAAACCGCCAAATGTCATTTTCTGCTTTTTCAATTTTTTTTTAAAATAAATCTAATTATAAATAAAAGATTATTATCCTAAACTTATCACTCATTTTTTCCTAATTTAAATACAAATCAAGCACAAAGATTACAAGTTAATCACAAAGATTACAAATCCAAAAATTCCTAATTATATACAAATCCAAAATTTCTTAAACTACTATATATCTACTAAACTAGAACCTAGTTACACCACATGTCACCCCCTCATTAAAACCGCCACATGACACCCTCTTATTAAAACCGCAACATGTTATTTTCTGATTTTTGTAAATAAATCTAATTATAAATTAAAGATTATTATCCTAAACTTTTCACTCATTTTTTTCTCTAATTTAAATACATTTAAAACACAAAGATTAAAAATCCAAAATTTTCTAATTATATACAAATCCCAAAATTTCTAATTATATACAAATCCAAAATTTCTCAATTATATGGATGATTGAGATACGAAATTACTGATCTAAAAATTATTTTAATATCAATATCATCTAGATCTATTTTTAATAATTATTAATATTTTTGATTCAATATATATGACATAAAAATCCGTGCTTGACACGAGAATTACACTAGTTTCATATATGCCGCACACCCTTTATAATGAAAGGAAAAAGTATATGATACTCCAAATTTCAAGCATCGTATTCGTATCACAATCAATCTAGTTTTGATTAGATGCTTTCATTTGACATTTTGTGGTTGTTAAGAAGATTTTTATAAACTGTTGCCTCTGCGAAAATGTCCGATTTAAAGCATCTAATCACAATAATTTGATAAATAATTCCTTTCAGAAATAGTAAAATAATTGGATGAATAATTCATAAGGGCCAACACAATGTGACTAAATAAAACAAACAAGACAGTTTGTTTCGCATCGTCAGTGCCGATCAGTGGAATCATCCAGGAAGAACACCAATCCCTTTGAAATTGGGGGAATGATTGGAAATTAATTAAATTATATACCCACCTTCCAAATTTGGGAATAAAAATGTTGCATTTACCAATATTAAGGCTTCGTTTGGCAAAGTTTTTTAAGAGATTAACGAAACTTAATTTTATTTTATTTATTTGATAAATGTTCGGTAAAATATATTAATCTAGCTTAAGAAGCTTGTAGTAGATTAATATAGCTTAATTTTGTCAATTTTTAAATGTGACCTCCCCAATATTGTTAAAAATTAACAAGCTGAATTTTACTTTTCATCTCACTTCAGCTTGTAATACCAAACACCAATGATATTTTTTAAATAATTAAGTTAATAGATCTAGCTTCAGCTCCTATAATATATTGAACGAGCCTAAAATTCAAACTTTCACACAAGGTTATTAGGATCGGGATTCTAGGATCGGATCGGTGAGGGGTCTTCGGGATCAGATCGTAAGATTCTACATTATAACTAAAAGTATGTAGTAACAACGTAATATGTTATATGATTTTTATATATTAAGCTGAAAAACATTATAAATATTTGATATTAGGTAAGTAGTAATGTTATCAAGATAATTAGAATAATAATAAACTATTTTCATATATAAATACTTGATCATATATATAATTGATATAACATAGTGTCATTTTTAAGTGTGTATAGCTTATATCAATTTCATACTTAAATAGTATAATATTATAGTCATATATGAAGACTCGATTATAGGATCGTTAGAATCGTATACAAGATTCTACCCATTTTATTTTGTAAATTAAGATTCTAACTCTAATAAGATCCCAACTAGGATCGGGGATCATTTTATCTAGCCTGGATCGTAGAATCTTTAGAATTGTAGATCTGAATCGGGATTTTAATAACCTTGCTTTCACAAGTAAAGGTGATAACATGCCATGAAAATAAATGAATTAAATACCAAATTCATTTCAAAATTTAGATCCATAAGATGTACACATGACCCCCGTCCCCCCCAAAAAAATCATAAAATACAAATAAAAAGCCCTTTCAAAATGGGCATAAAACAAGGCCAATCTCATGTACGTTACAATCCAAGTTGTGCTTGCAAAAAACGATTTCCTATAAGCAAGCAAACCTAGCTTGTCGCCTCAATTGGCAAGCATACAGAACACTTTCATGAGTACTGTAAACACACGTAGCTTCAATTTTGGTTTTTTAATTTCTTAGTCCAGCGATAACCCACGAACTCGATCAAACTCGTATCAATTTGCAGATCCTTTCATGATTCTCAGTCTCTTGCACGAATTGACGAACATCCTGGTTGTCACAAAACATATATCATCATCACATAAGTAGATATAATCAAAACATATAGTATGTCGTAACAAAAGTATAAACCCGAAAAAACAATCATAGAAACGTTACAAATTAAAAAAACTTACTCAAAAGGAACATCTCCAACGAGCATCCAATCTCCATCTTTGTCTTCATAAGCAGACTCAAACTCGGAACCTCTAATGTATCCTTTCTTTTCAGAGTAAGTACCTGCCTTGAACTCGAACATGTTCTCCAATCCTATTAGGAGCTCTTGGTAGCCCTTGTAGAGCTTGAGATCAATCTTCCTAAGGTAAGGAGCTCCATCCATGCTAACCTTCACATAAAACCCTAGCTCGGATTTCTTCGTTTCGAGGCAGTTCTTTCGATAGGATCGAACCGGTGGCCAACCCACAACTTGTGCCCTAATTTAACAAAAGTAAAGTTTAATTAAATTGATCATCATGTATTTATAATAGGACAAAACACTAGATATGCTTACTTTGGTGGAGGAGCGGAGAGATCGGTTGTGATGGATGTAGACTCCTCCTTGGAGGATCCGGAACACAACCGCTTTCTTTGACAAGTTTGCTTGTCGGATCCATCAATGTTGCCCGGTAGGCCTAGTCTAAGTTCGGTGTCTTCATGGCTAAGAAGAGCTTCTGATGATCTCTTTGAAGTCTCCATTCTTGATTAGCTAGTTTATTTATGCTGAAGATCTTGATCTGATCGATGTATGATGGATTGAGAACTTGATCTTCTTGTTTTGCAAACCCTAAAAAAGTTGATGGATCGGATAGTGGTAACTTTAATTTGTTATAGAAATGGGTATGATCAAAATGTTATATATAGAGATTGTAATGTTTTATTGAATAAAAATATAACCACCCAGTTGTTATATTATAAGTATGTGGAATATTGTACCTAAAGATTCCCCGGTTAGACCAAAGGAATAATTAGCCATGTTGCAGCTGTCGACAACGTCCAATTAAAGAATTGCTGTTAATGTGTAAGATTGGCTTGTGGTTTCGGGTTACAGTTGATGTTTCCAGCGACCTCTCCCCTTTTTGCTTGGATTCGAAGCAAAAATTAAAGCTTTGCTGAATTGAATTGAGGTGTATAGAGAATGACATACACAAACACACAAGAAAAAAGGTAATCAAATTAATTAATTAATAACGATAAATTGGTATGAATGCATGCATTTGGATGGTATAACTTTTTAGGGTTTTGTAGGGTCACAGCGTGTCACATGAACAATTTCTTCCCTACAATATTTTCAACTTTAACATATTCTTCCCTTCAATTAAAATGTTGGGTTTGGAATTTGGATGGATTTTAATCATATTAACTGGGACTCTAGGGTTAATCTGGGCAGTGGTGGGTTCAGGTGTTCACAGGCCCATGTGGGTGGGCGGGCCACATGGGTTTGGTCCATCTAGGGCAGGGCATGTAAGAAGTGTACGTGGATCTTAGAGGAAGCAGTGAGCATGTGATATGTATTTGTATGATCCTGATTGTTAGATTAATAACAAGGGAACTGAGAATACAGATTACAGTTCCCTTCACAGCGGAAATAAACAATCAAATAAATGAACAAGTTCCTTATAGTGAAAACCTTCGATTGCCAACTAGCAATCTAGGATAAAAACCACTACCTTTCTTTCAAAATGATTTCAAGGTCTACTTCTTGATTTCTTATCTCTTTGGTTACAACTTATCCTAGGAACAAACACACAGTTTATTTGCCTTACACACAGTTAGGCAATCCTAGATAACTTAACACAAATTATAATCAATCCAAGAAGCAATCCTTAGCACCAAGGAACTAACTCACTTACAGTCACATGAACTAGCACGCAGCTCTCAGGTTCCTTGACTGGTTTCTCTTGATCTCAGTTTGCTTTTATGATCTTGTTTGAGAGCTTCACACTTTGATGTTTGCTATGGAGTGTGGTTCTTGTAGTTGTGCTTGAAGTTGTCAATGAAGCACAGTCGCCTTTTATACTTCAAAGGCTGGTTCGCTTTCAGTTCCCATCGGACCGAACTAGAAGCTCAATCTAACGGTGATCCACAAATCCCGTCAACTAGGTTGTCATAGATGTTTATGTGTGCAAGACAACTTCCTTAATGAGCTAGGAAACAACATGGGTAGTTAATAGCCGTTTGTGTCAGTCTAACGATGATGGGACAGTTGCTTTCCGCTTCTCTCTGCGGCTCCAAGATTTCTGTTGACACATCTCACCTACTCTGGTTCCTACTAGCAGTGATGAGGTTCCCATATGCTAGCTCCCTTGTGGATTCGCCACTCTTCTCAAGCCTATACTTCTTCAATAGACTTCTTTTATATGTGTTCCCTTGTGAGCGCTTCCTCGCTTCACTTCCACTGAGTTTCCTTGCTGGCGAACTCCAGTTCCCATCAGCGCAAGCTTCTTGCTTCGCTATCCTTCTTTGTTCCTTTGTTGTTTGGCTTTCATGGTTTCAGTAACTGTCCTGTGGTTCCTTTAAGCACATCTTTGAGATAAAACATTAATATTAAAGTATTTGTCATCTTCAAAAGTAGAGAAATTGAGGAAATGAACTCTCATGGGAACTGAGGTTTCAGAGTTTCATTTCCTAACATTATGGTTACATAATTAAGTAGTCACCTTAATTAAAACCTACGTACATTCCACTTAGTTCAGGTTAAGATAGCCTAATAGGAAATTCGGAGATTGTCATCGACTTCTCATACATATGCTTGTATCATGGCTTTATGACTAGGGATTAATTAGTTTATTTGTTATGTGTATAAAAAAGTCAATCGTGTTACAAACATGTTGATAAACTATGCTTTTTTTTCGACTTGGGTTTTTATGATTTATTAGATTGCCCTAATACTATTTTGGGGGATAGCTATTCAAAGTACTCGTCGAACCGTCGGAATGTCATATTGCAATTGGAGGACCTTTCTTTTTCGAAAAGAAGAAGAAGAGAATATCATTAAAAGTGGAGGCGAGGCAATTAGATGAGTCTTAATTTAAGGATGCCACTAAAATTGTCGAGAATTGCATGGACAAAAATCTTAATAAAAAAGTTTGCTTAATTGTAAATGTCTCTTTGTCCGTCCTTATCTTTTATTCTCTGACAAATTAATGCCAATTATGAAACTTATAATTTGAATGTATCAAATCAAAAGCGCGTCCATTTAATAAATTATTACTCGATCTCCACCTCTCGACTCAATATCATCACCTCATATAGTTCGCCGGTCAATAAATCTAGTCTACGTTCCAAAATGTCCCATAATCGAAGCATACTCTTGCTCAGCTTTTACGTATATAACAAAGCTGTGAAGATGATTCGATCCGATACACAACCAAAGAAAGCATTCAAGATCGACACAAGCATTTAACGAGATTCGGACAAAGTCTACTCATCGTGGCCTCAAAAAAGAGAACCAAATCCATTAAATATATCGAAGGTTTACAAGAGAGCAAGTTTCTGACTTCACACACAGATCACAAAGAAAAGGTAACAACAAGTAGAAACAACTCCCTTAACCAAGACGAAGATCGTCGGCTACCAGCAAGACACTGCCACCGAGCACCTTGAAGCTTCACCCGCGTAACTTCTCTGGAACCCTTCTTCTCCTGGAGCTAGACCAACGTCTACTCTATCTTCTTCTCACAAGCAAGAGATTTGCAAGGGAAGATCGAACACACACTTGCGAGAACACTTCAGAAGACAAGATCTCTGGATCTCTCTCTCTCTGTGAAACCCTAGCAAAGCGGCTCAGAAGAAGGAGCTTAGTGAATAGTGATTCTGGAAGCCAGAAATCACTACTTATACTCAAGGCAGCAGGGGACACGCGGAGCTCCAATTTCCTCAGATGGATTCGGGTCTTGAGCAGCCTGGCGAGGTCTTGGTATAAGGTCTGGGCTTCTACAAAAGTGGGCTTAAAACAAAACAGGCCCAAATGCCTAATCCTAGTGATCTGTTACAAAATGAAGCTTGAATAGTGACTTAGGTAATTTCACTTAGAAAATCACCCTTACAATTTGCCCTCTTGATTTTCTAAGACATACAGTGCCTAGTCCTAGCTGTAGAACACAACTAAATTCCAACGGGACCAGGATCAGATTATTGGCATCTCAACCATCGTCGGCCAACACCTGAATTTGCCTTAAGGTACATCCCAAATGTGCAGCTGACTCCTGCAAATGCAAATTTATCAGCAGTCACAATTTTTGTACCAAAATCTGCAGGGTTCAAGTCACCCTTAATCTTTTTAACCATAATCTGTTTCTTCTCAACAAGATCTCTAATGAAATGGTGTCTAACATCTATGTGTTTAGATCTTTCATGATAAACTGGATCTTTACAGAGATATAATGATGACTGGGTATCCATATGTATGACAGGAACATATGACAAACACTGAATCTCATTCAGTAAACCTGTAAACCATGTAGCCTCCTTAGCAGCTTCAGTAGCTGCAATATATTCAGCTTCAGTGGAGGATAAGGCCACAATAGATTGTTGCTGAGCCTTCCAAGAAATACAATTACCAGCCCAAGTATAAAAATAAGAAGTATTAGACTTCCTAGTATCCTTGTTGCTAGCATAGTCAGAATCCACATAGCCAAATAATTCATTTTTATTTGAGTGTTCAGAATAAGCAAGGCATAGGTTCTTAGTACCACACATGTACCTCAGAGTATACTTCATAGCATTCCAGTGTTCAGGTCTAGGATTAGACATAAAACGACTAAGGACACTAATAACAAAGGCTAAATCAGGTCGAGTGCAGAGCATGGAATACATAACAGATCCTACAGCCACATCATAGGGAATATTAGCCATTTTCTCCTTTTCAAGTTCTGTTTTAGGGCAGTTTGCTTTGGTGAGCTCTAAATGCCCTCCTAAGGGTATAGAGGTAGGTTTAGAATTATCCATGTGGAACCTATCAATGACTTTTTGGATATAGTCCTTTTGACATAACCACATGCATATTTTCTTCCTATCTTTTATAATCCTGACTCTAAGGATCATTTGAGCTGCACCCAAGTCTTTCATGTCAAAATGCAATTTTAAGTCCCTTTTAACCCCAGTAATAAGGACCTTAGAATTACACATTAACAATATATCATCCACATACAGTAATACATATAGGGGAGATTCAGAGTTGGCATTTTTGAAATATAGACATGTATCAAAACTGCTCCTATGAAAACCCAGTTTTCTCATGCATGCATCAAATTTCAAATTCCACTGTCTAGGAGATTATTTTAGTCCATAGATTGATTTCTTTAATAAACATGCATGGTCAGGATTTTTCACATCAATAAAGCCCTTAGACTGTCTCATATAAATGGTTTCCTCTAAGTCACCATGTAAAAAGGCAGTTTTCACATCCATTTGTTCCAGTTCCCAGTTATAAACAGTACACATGGCCAACAGAAGTCTCATAGTTTTATATTTCACTACAGGAGAAAATATATCATTGTAGTCTATCCCTTCCCTTTGAGTGAACCCCTTGGCTACTAGTCTAGCTTTATACCTAGGGGGGTCTCTAATGATGTTTCCCTCTTTTATTTTATAGATCCATTTGCAATCAATCAACTTAGCTTTTTCAGGTTTGGGAACCAAAGTCCAAGTTTTAGTAGATTTCATGGATTCTATCTCTTCATTCATAGCACTTAACCATTTCTTAGCATCACTGCATTTCATGGCTTGATCATAAGTGTCAGGAGTGTAGTTGTTCTGAATAACAGAAGCAGTCATGAAAGCATAGTCAACTAAGCTAGCATAGCCACTCAGGATAACATGCTCAACAATATTAGAAGAAAACTTTATATTAGGAATTCTGACTCTAGGAGCCCTATCCCTTGTTAACTGATACTCATTCAAGTCATGCATATCATCAGGTATCACAACATCAGACAACACATTATCATGTATAGTGATATCATGCATGCTAGAATTAAAAGTAGAGTTAGAGTTTAGGTTTTCTTCCCTTTCCTCCCTTAATTGTTGTGCAGAGTTATCTTCTACACCCTGACCACCCTGTTCTCCAGCAGAGTTCACCCTTCTTGAGGTGCTATCCTCTCTGGAGCTATCTGGCACTTTACTGGTGCCTCTAGTTGACTCTTCACTTTGAGTCACAGACAATTGCCCAATGTCAAACTCCTCTTCTTCGAGTTGTGGGTTTTCATTTGGAACATAGAAGTATCTAGGTTGAGCCTCCTCTTTTGAATCTTTGTCTATGGTACCTGTCTGCTCAACAGTAGATGTTAGAGACTTTTTATAATGAAAATCAGTTTCATTAAATGTGACACTCCTAGCAGTTATAACTCTATAGCCATGGGGTTGAATGACAAACAATTTATACCCCTTAACACCCTCAGGATAACCTAGCATGGCACAGATCGTTGTCAAGGATCGCTTGAATGCGTATTGGGGTGAACAACTCTTCGGAAAGGGGCAGATCGGCGGAAGAAAAGAGAAGAAGAATCAGCGGTGGCTGGGAGAAGATCGGCGGCGGAAGTGGTGGTGAGGGGGCGGCGGCCGAGAGGGTGGAGGTGGAGGTTGTCGTGAAGAACTAGGGAAATTAGGGTTAGGGTTTGTGTTTTGGTTGCGGAAAGTAACTTGATAGTTGGGTAACCGAATCGATGCGCCAAGATAGTTCGACTGGAAACGCAACGATTGATGACGTCAGGGCCCGGGTTTCAAGAGATTACTCGACTGGAAAACAAAGCTCTGTTTCGACGTAAACTGAAATGGAAGACAAGAGTCTCTATTTATACTAGAGAGTTGACCTAATGGGTCATGATCTCTAATTACTAACTCTGGCGGCCCATTTAACATAAATGGAAACCACCCAGAACTAGCAGCTACTAAAAATAAAAATACTGTAAATAGAAAGTACTAAGGAAGTAATGTCTAGCAATTGTAAGAACTAGAAATAGAAAGTCTCCTAAATCTAGCTCGGGGATAGATGTAGCTGTAGAGGAGTCTCAAGGAGGATGTCTCATGGCGTCTTCCTCCTCTGTAGCTGACATGGAGGGCAGGGTCACATCAATTTTCCATCAGAAATTTTAACATAGGTAGTACACCCAAAAGTTCTAAGGTGATCTAGGCTAGGTTGTTTTCCAGTCCATAATTCTTGAGGGGTCTTGAAGTTTATCACAGATGAAGGAGATCTATTAATTAAATAACAAGATGTCATCACAACTTCCCCCCAAAGTGAATGTTTTAGGCCAGAGCTAATTAGCATGCATCTAGCTTTTTCTAGGAGGGTCCTATTCATTCTTTCAGCAGTACCATTTTGTTGGGGTGTTCCAGGCACAGTTAAGTGTCTTTTAATCCCATATTTTTTACAATACTTAGTAAAAGGTTGATTGCAATATTCAAGGCCATTATCAGTTCTAAGGCATTTAAGTTTCAGATCAATTTGATTTTCTACAACATTCTTCCAGATTTTGAAAGTATTAAAAGCTTCATCTTTAGTTTTCAGAAGATAGATCCAAACTTTCCTAGAAAAGTGATCTATAAAAGAAATAAAATACCTTCTACCTCCAACAGTGTTTACCTAAGCATGACCCCACAAGTCAGAGTGTACATACTCCAAGGGTTGCTTAGCTGCATAGGTAGATCTTGAGAAAGAATTGTTAGTTTTCTTACCAAACACACAATCTTCACAGAAACTTAAATCATAAGGTTTTTTAGCAAGCAACCCATTTTTATGCAGATAATTCAGACCTTTATTTCCTATGTGTCCCATTCCGCTGTGCCACAACTTTGTTTGATCTAAAGTCAGATTATTACTACTAGTGGAGAGATTTAATTCAGGTGTAGTGATAACATGATATAACCCACCCTTATTAATTCCCTTAATAAGAGTAAGTCCATTTTTGATGACCTCCCTTATACCATTATGAGTAATAATCTTGCACTTTAAATCATCAAAGGTGGATTCAGATAACAGATTTCTTTTCAGTTCAGGGACCCATCTCACATTCTGAAGAACCCTAATTTTACCATCATGCATGCGAAGAGGCACATTTCCTACCCCCTTTATAGCTAAGGAACTATTGTCTCCTAACATAACCCCCCTCCATTAAATTCAAATAAAGAACTGAAGCAGGATTTATGTGGAGTAGCATGCATAGTACAACCAGAGTCTAGGATCCGATCATTACTATCAGAAGATTCATGAGTACACATCAACAATTCACAATCAAAGAAATCCTGAGATTCAAAAATAGCAGCAGAGTTTTCATTTCCAGATTTATTAGACTCTTCCTTTTTCTTCTTATAACAGTCCTTGATGAAATGCCCTAATTTCCCACAATAGAAGCACTTCTTCTTTTTATCAGTTTTAGATGAAGACCCAGCAGACTCCTTTTTATTCTCTTTGTCCTTCTTAGGTTTGAATTTCTTCTTACCTTTGCCATTAGCCATAAGGGCCTCCCCTTTAGTCTCAGTCTTGGTTCCATTTTTAGTTTTAAAAACTTTCAAGGACTCATTCTTTTCAGTTATGGACTCTATAATATTTTCTTTAGTCAGAGATTCATTTTCATACTGTATGACATCCTTAAAGTTATCAAACTGACTGGGCAAAGCATTTAACAGAAGGACAACTTGATGAGTTTCTGCTATTTTGTCTTTACATCTTTCTAAGTCACGTGTCATCTTTAGGAATTTATCTAGGTTCTCATTCAAGGTCAGGTTTGTGTCCATTTTAAATGTGAACAACCTACACAGTAGAGAAATCCTAGAAGGCATGGACTTAGACAAATATCGAGATTCTAAAGCATCCCATAAGGATTGAGCAGTAGTAAAAGTTACCACTTGTCTGGCAACATCATCAGACAATCTTATCATGATTTATGCATATGCGGTGTGCCTGCTCATCCATTTCAACCTTTCTGGCTGCTGAAGTCTCAGCCAAGTAGTCACCCTTTATTGCTTTTTGACACTTTTCTTTCACCAAGATGGCCTTCATCTTCACTTGCCACATTGCAAAGTCTGAAGAGCCATCGAAGGGCTTCATTCTGTAGTTGTCAGTCATTGTTACTTAACAAAAACACACAAGTTAGTAGGAAACAAGACAAGTTCACTCAAGATACAACTCCAAGAAACCCTAACAGTTTTCAACTCAAGATTTTAATCAGTAATCAAGAGTCAGCCAAAAACAAGAGCATGCAAATACAGATTCAGATTCTTATGAACTGTGCATGCAAGGTTTTTCAGCAGAATCAGTCAAATCATCATAGCGGAAGCGTTAACAAGCAGGATCTAAACACCAGAGCATCAAGAACCCTAACTATGCAAGTTTATCTAGGTACACACAAGAACCTAAAGCATACAAGCACAAAAGGTCAACCAAGCTCTGATACCAATCTGTGAAGATGATTCGACCCGATACACAACCAAAGAAAGCATTCAAGATCGACACAAGCATTTAACGAGGTTCGGACAAAGCCTACTCCTCGTGGTCTCAAGAAAGAGAGCCAAATCCACTAAGTATATCGAAGGTTTACAAGAGAGCAAGTTTCTGACTTCACACACAGATCACAAAGAAAAGGTAACAACAAGTAGAAACAACTCCCTTAACCAAGACAAAGATCACCGGCCACCAGCAAGACACTGCCACCGAGCACCTTGAAGCTTCACCCGCGTAACTTCTCTGGAACCCTTCTTCTCCTAGAGCTAGACCAACGTCTACTCTATCTTCTTCTCACAAGCAAGAGATTTGCAAGGGAAGATTGAACACACACTTGCGAGAACACTTCAGAAGACAAGATCTCTGGATCTCTCTCTCTCTCTGTGTGAAGTCCTAGCAAAGCGGCTCAGAAGAAGGAGCTTAGTGAATAGTGATTCTGGAAGCCAGAAATCACTATTTATACTCAAGGCAGCAGGGGACACGCGGAGCTCCAGTTTCCTCAGATGGATCCGGTCTTGAGCAGCCTAACGAGGTCTTGGTATAAGGTCTGGGCTTCTACAAAAGTGGGCTTAAAACAAAACAGGCCCAAATACCTAATCCTAGTGATCTATTACAGAATAAAACCTGAATATTGACTTAGGTACCCTTACAAAAGTACGTGTTACATAGTATGTAAATGCGTTAGAATATGTGTAGGGTAGAGGAAAAAGTGTCAAATAAATCAAGTGGGTAATAAATGTTAGTAAGTTGTGAATTGGACTTCCACGTGAACGGACGGAGTTAGCCATATAGGCTGAGCTGTTTCAACATGTACATATATATATAAACACGATTACTATTCGGCGCATAGGCAAAATTGCCTTTCAGCGCATAGGGTCGCCACGTTACGTGTGGAGTGGCTCCACACGTAACGTGGGGTAATTTTTTTTTTATCCACACGTTACGTGTGGAGTGGCTCCACACGTAACATGTGGTATTTTTTTTTATAAAAAAAATAATAATTTTTTTTTTAAACATCACGTAAAAAAATGTCTAAAACTTATTTTTTTTTTATCAATGTTAAAATGTTAGGAAATTAGTCCTAACTGGATGGAGGATGCTGGTTTGAGAACGTGAGCTGATTTTTTTTTGTCTCCATGAAGGTTCAAGCTAACGTACTTTTTTATCTGACATTTGATCATTTCAAGGCTTAATACATCATTACTTATACGCCTTGCTTATTGTTGTGCACATCTTAAGCATTCATTTTTTGTTCATGTATATAGTATTGGGTAAGTCTGACACTGGTCAAGCTTGGAGTATTAAAAATTTGAGGTTATAGAAAGAAAACTTCTTAGTAAAATATATATATTTTTGTTTAGAATTGACTCTTAATTTTCCAGCTAAGATACTTCATATTACAATCATTGCTCATATCACATTTTGTCTTTTTTGGGGTCCTGTGATACCCTAAATCCCATGCCCTAGAAAACCCTAGGGTAAGTAGGGTTTCAGATTTAGGGTTTTTAAAACCATATTATTTTCATACCCTATCATGCTTGTAGCACATAGGGAGTTCATACCACATTTTGTCTTTTTTGGGGTCCTGTGACACCCTAAATCCCATGCCCTAGAAAATCCTAGGGTAAGTAGGGTTTCAGATTTAGGGTTTTTAAAATCATATTATTTTCATACCCTATCATGCTTGTAGCACATAGGGAGTTCATACCACATTTTGTCTTTTTTGGGGTCCTGTGACACCCTAAATCCCATGTCCTAGAAAACCCTAGGGTAAGTAGGGTTTCAGATTTAGGGTTTTCAAAACCATATTATTTTCATACCCTATCACGCTTGTAGCACATATGGAGCTCATACCACTTTTTGTCTTGTTTTGCGGTCTTGTGACACCCTAAATCCGAAACCCTACTTACCCTAGGGTTTTCTAGGGCATGGGATTTAGGGTGTCACAGGACCCCAAAAAAGACAAAAAGTGGTATGAATTCCCTATGTGCTACAAGCATGATAGGGTATGAAAATAATATGATTTTGAAAACCCTAAATTCGAAACCCTACTTACCCTAGGGTTTTCTAGGGCATGAGATTTAGGGTGTCACAGGACCCCAAAAAAGACAAAAAGTGGTATGAACTCCCTATGTGCTACAAGCATGATAGGGTATGAAAATAATATGGTTTTAAAAACCCTAAATCTGAAACCCTACTTACCCTAGGGTTTTCTAGGGCATGGGATTTAGAGTGTCACAGGACCCCAAAAAAGACAAAATGTGGTATGAACTCCCTATGTGCTACAAGCATGATAGGGTATGAAAATAATATGGTTTTGAAAACCCTAAATCTGAAACCCTACTTACCCTAGGGTTTTCTAGGACATGGGATTTAGGGTGTCACGGGACCCAAAAAAAAACAAAAAGTGGTATGAGCAATGATTGTAATATGAAGTATCTTAGCTGGAAAATTAAGAGTCAATTCTAAACAAAAATATATATATTTTACTAAGAAGTTTTTTTTCTATAACCTCAAATTTTTAATACTCCAAGCTTGACCAGTGTCAGACTTACCCAATACTACATACATGAACAAAAAATGAATGCTTAAGATGTGCACAGCAATAAGCAGGGCGTATAAGCAATGATATATTAAGCCTTGAAATGATCAAATGTCAGATAAAAAAGTACGCTAGCTTGAACCTTCATGGAGACAAAAAAATCAGCTCACGTTCTCAAACCAACATCCTCCATCCAGTTAGGACTAATTTCCTAACATTTTAACATTGATAAAAAAAATACCACACGTGATGTTTAAAAAAAAATTATTTAGTTTTTTTTTTATATAAAAAAATACCACACGTTACGTGTGGATTAAAAAAAACATTTACCCCACGTTACGTGTGGAGCCACTCCACACATAACGTGGCGACCCTATGCGCTGAAAGGCAATTTTGCCTATGTGCCGAATAGTAAGGATTTGAATCCATCTTCTAACACAAAAACTTAAATTCATGTACGTATAGAGCTTCAACAATCGTGATGTATTACTATTTTATCTTTCTTTTAGTCAATGTAGGATACATTTCCAACCTCTTAACACATACAAAACGAGAATATATATATGTATACAACCGATCATTTTTTGGCACAACCCATGTATATACTAAGCATATAATTCGAGTTTTGAATTACTACTTGAGTATTATTTCGGTTTTTGTTGAGAGTTAATTTAGAGTCTCACATCGGAAGTGTGAGGTATTCAAGCGTAGTATATAAGTAGATGGACTACTCTTTCTATTGTCAATTGATTTTAGGATGGAATCCCGTTAGGCTTATGTGTTGGGCTCAAAAGTACATCTCCAATCAACAAATGATATCAGAGCCGATAGTTCGGCTGGGGCCGAACGTGGTTTGTGGGACCATGTGGGACCATGTGTGAGACCCTCAAGTGAGGGGGAGATTGTTGAGAGTCAATTGAGAGTCTCACATCGGAAGTGTGAGGTATCTAAACGTAGTATATAAGTAGATGAGTTACTCCTCCTATTGCCAATTGGCTTTAGGACGGAACCTCGTTGAACTTATGTGCTGGGCTTGACAGTTGGACTCAAAAGTACATCTCTCCGCAACAATTTTAGTATTATAACTTTCGGCTTCAATCTTGCTTCTAGAATTTAGATTCAACGCTATAACACAAGCTAGGGTGGTTGTGCTTAGGCGCGAGGGTAGGAGTGTAACACCCCCAAATCTTAACCCATTTGGAAATGTATTACCGTCAGTGACCTCAGTGTTCCTTATCGAGATCACCCAAGGCTTTACCGGATTAAATACAATTTAAGGCATACAATGATACATAATGATCAAAGTATCCAAATCAAAACATCAATCAAATGAAACATGAGTTACGGGATTACAACCCAATCCCGAATAGGCCAAACACAGAGTTCAAACACAGAGTTCAAACAAAGTACAGCGGAAGACAAATAAAAGATTTTACAAACGGGGTTGTGATCGTGATGATCACCTGCCCAAGGATCTCAATCTGATTAAAAGCAATTATTAAAACATCCAAAAACAACCGTCGTCTTCATAGTCAATCTAGTCTCCTCAAATCTTCGCTCTATCTGATGTGCCGAATCGAACGGATGACACCAGCCCACATGCGGAGAACAATGTTCGTGGGTTAGTCTACTTGAATAGACTAGCAAGGGTACAAAGCAGACTAGTTCGAAGCAGTCATATTAGGTTAGACTCATCGCTTCTCGGATAATAACCGATAACGGTAGTCAACCATCATATTCCTACTGGAATAAACAAGAGGTATGCACAAGAGAAGATTCTGGAAGACTGAATCTTCACAGAAATCGACTCGAAAGAAGACTCCAACGGAAATGAGTCTTTAAGGAAGTAATGACAAATCTGGAATATTACAAAATCATTCAACAATGATTTAAAAGTTGACTGAGATGCTTCGGTTCACGACCAATCTCATCGCACACAGCGAATTCAGATTGGAAAGAGAACGTACTATGATCAAAGTCGAGACGAGTTTTCCTAGCTGCACTATAACTTAGCTGCACTACTCGTCCAAGGTATATTAATCATGTGCACTCGGGCACTTATCTTATTAAATTCCAAAACGAGCATTACGTTATAAGCTTTTACATCTCCACACAAGAGATATCGGATCTCCTCACAAGAGATATCAGATCTCCTCACAAGAGTTATAGAAGGGATGAACCCTGAAAGATTTGGCACTAGTGAAGTGCGCCTACCCTGTGAAAGGGTATGGTCATGACCAAAGAGAAAGTACTGGGGATGAACCACCAAGTACCAGTTATAAAGAAACAGCTAAACCCCCTCAAGGTACATAGTGTTCCTAGCCACTAGTGCTAACTAAACAGTACAGCACAACAACGGTTACTGGATAAATCCACATAAAGGCCCGAAAGGCGATCACAGATAATAGCGTTGTTCTAACAGATATACAACCTATTATATGATTTTCAAAACAGTTTAACAAAACTGTTTCCAGACAAACAGAATATTCATTCCAAATTAATTACTCAGATAAACTACTGATAATTAATGTAAATATGGAACGAATGAGCAAGAGCGAACCGCCACTTGCCTTAATCCGCAGAATAGTTTAACGGCGTCAACTGGATTCCGGGCTCGACACGGTATAGTTCCGACAGCACAACAACCTTCGAGTCGACCCATAAAAGGAACCCTAAGTTAGATCCGACATAAATAGTATGAATCTAAACACGGCGAAAGAACACGAAAGGAAAGACGCCACAACGACAACCAACCAAGCCAAAGCCACGAAGGCGTTCTGGGCTCTGGCGGCGATCGCTGTTCTTGGCGGCGGTCGCCGTGAAGAACACGACCGACTGAAACGAGAGAAATCTCACCCCAACACGAGCGGTTCGGCCTCCCTCGACTTGCTTTGGCTTCTAACCTCCAAGGCTAACCAAAAGCTTCATAAAGGTACTCTGGAAACACACCACAACACCTCCGGCGAGCACAAGAAAACCGACGAAACTCAACTCACTTTGAGGGAGAATTTTGGCAGCGATTCAGGGTTGTAGATGGCCCAAAACCCATGCCCAAGCTCCTCTATATATAGGCAAACCCCAAGGAGTACCCAGCAAACCCTAAGACGCGGCAAACGACGCAACGGCGCGCCTCGAACGACGCCGGCGACCGACGAGCAAAGCCCACTGGACAATCACGGCGGTCGCCGTGATTTTGCCTGCGGCGGGCACGCGGCGGTCGCCGTCGCTAGGCCTGTCGCGGCCAGCTAGAAGCTGACACGCTGACTTCTCGGGCCCAACCACGGCGGTCGCCGTTTCTCCCTTTTCCCGCCCATTCAGCTTTGAACGAACCTGACGTTAAACCGGGATAAAAATTATCGTACGCGAACGACAATTAAACTCCAAGGCATGATGTCTGTATATTATTTCACTGAGAAAAATCTTACAGATACAGAGCACATTACATAATGTCTCAAGCTACCTGAATTAAATCTGACGTACACAACGGGTACTCGGGAAAATTCCATAATTCCCAGAATAACCTTACAAAAATACGGGGTATCACATCACCTCCCCCTTAAAAGAAGTTTCGACCCCGAAACTTGGCCGAAAAACAACTCGGGAAAGTGTATGAGCATCTCTGCCTCGGTTTCCCAAGTAACTTCCTCAGTCCCATACCTGGACCACATAACTCGTACCAACAGTACGATCTCGTTGCACAGTCGCTTCACACGACGTTCGAGAATACACACTGGCATCTCCTCTCAAGAACCATTTGTCTGAATCTTGACATCCTTATAGCTCAGCCTACGAGACTCATCTTGGCACGAATATCCTTAGCAATGATACGTGGAACACATTATACACTGGGTATGCCGATGGCGACAATGCCAAACGGTACGTTAGAGATCTTACTCTATCCAGAATCTTGAATGGTCCCATGTAGCGAGGGTTAAGCTTTCCACGCTTACCAAACCTGAAAACATCCTTGGGTGGCGAACTGTGACAAGTACCTTGCCACCAACCTCGAACTTAACACTTTAACGCTTTTGATCTGCGTAAAATTTTTGTCGACTCTGAGCGGTCAACAACCTCTGTCTACTCAGAGCAATGTTCGAAGTTGTCCTTTCGACCAACTCTGATCCAAGTAGAATCTTGTCGGCGTACTCAACCCAACAAATCTGAGATCTACCTCTGTGACCATACAAAGCTTCAAACGGAGCCATCTTGATTGTAGCATGCCAGCTATTATCGTACGCGAGCTCAATCAGACTTAGGCTGTCTTTCCAGCTAGTCGGATGATCGAGTACGTATGCTTCTTAGCATATCCTCTAGGGTCTAGATGGTCTTTCAGACTGACCATCTATCTGAGGATGAAACGCTGCTGAATCATAATTCAGTTCTCATGGCCTTGTGAAGTTCTTGTCATAAACTTGACATGAATCGGCCATCTCGATCCGATACAATGGTCTTAGGAATGCCATGTAACGGACAATCTCCTGGTGGAAACTTCTGCTGACCTCTGGGTTACCCAAGTAACCTCAGTTTCCAATACAAATACTATTGCTACTAGTTCTAGGTCATGTGTTGGTTAGTTTGTTTCATAGGTTTTCAATTGTCTAGATGTGTATGCAATATCCTTGCCTTTCTGCATCAAAGACACATCCCAACCCATTTCTCGAAGCATTAACTATAGACCATATAGCCATCATTCTTTTCGACAATGCCAAAACTAGTGCATAAGTCAGACACTGTTTCAACTTCTTGAAAACTGGTCTTGCACTTGTCATCCCAGACAACTTCTTGTTGAACCTTGTGGACAGACTGGTCATAGGTGGAGAGATCTTAGAAAAATCCTTCCATGAACCGTCTATAATGTCCTGCAACCTCTAGGAAACTGCGCACCTCGCTCACCCTCTGAGGCCGCTTCCAAACAACTACTGATTCACTCTTCTGGGGAATTACCCACAACCCCATTCTCCTTGTTCTCATGGCCTAAGAAAGCCACTTCTAGATCCAAAAGTCTCACTTAGACCACTTTGCGTACAACCGATTTGGTCTAAGGACAGATAAAGCAATCCGCAGACGTTCCCTGTGAGCTTCCTTGCTCAGGAAAAAATATCAAAATGCCATCGATGAAGACCACTATGAACTTATCCAAGTACTAGTGAAAACATCGATGCACTTGATTCATGAAAACTCCTGGAGCATTCGTAAGCCCAAATGGCATGACTACAAACTAGTAGTGACCATCTCTTGTCCGAAACGCAATCCTCGGAATATCATCCTCACGAATCCTGAGCTGATGAAAACCAGATCTCAGGTCGATCTTGGAGAAAACTTTTGCTCCCTGTAGTTGATCCAACAGATCATCACTCCTTGGCAACAAATACTTGCTCTTGATCGTGACTTTATTCAACTCTCGAAAGTCAAAATAAAGTCGAAACGGTCCATCTTTCTTTTTGACACATAAAACTAGGGCACTCCTAATCAAGGTGATGCACTCAGCTTTATATAACTTTTGTCAAGAAGATCCTTGAGTTGCTTCTTCAACTCTTGCATCTCAACAGGAGCCATCCGGTATGGTGCCTCAGAGATCGGCGTGGTACTCGGCTCGAGATCAATTGCAAACTCCACGACACAATTCGGGGTATCCAGGAATATCTTCTGGAAAGACACCCGTAAATCCTCTAACCACAGAAATATCAAAAACTGAAGTCGATCACTGCCTTGTGACGCTTCCGTCAATCCATACCGAGAATAATTATCGTATGGGACCATGGTTATTTAGGTCAAATCGCTTTGAATTTCTTACCCTTGATGGTAATCGACAATTCAACAGACGATTGGTTCCCACTAAATGGTCACCATCTTGGACCAGCCCACTACATGGTTCACAGATGACTCACTAGTGGCTCCGAGCCCAGGCCCAGCCATTACCAGCGTCCACTGTTGCCATGAGCCTCTGTCCATACATCTCAACCCATCCTTGGTAGCTCCACCTAATTAATAGGCAGCCATCTCCTAAGAGGTTGTTGGTGAGTCTCGAACACGAGACCTTACCCCATACCAAGCAACGAAACATTAACTTGGTATAAACCAAAGGTTCATATATAAGAAGAGTTACAACAAAAGGTTCACAACCTCGTTGCACACACCACTTAACTTACAACCATCCAAAAAATGAAAGTCTGGGTAGCACCCACATCAACAACACATTAACAAAAGTGTAATGCAGATACAAAGTACTCTAAGCATTAGGAGCATAGGGTCCATCCGCCTCACGCATCACGTATAGGCGTTGACCTTGACTTCCTGAAGCCATCGGGGCTTTCCCTTTGTTCTGCGCAGTCGTCTGCATTGAAGGGCTAGGAGCTTCCACCGGACTGAACTTGGGTCGGTTGTTCTGATTAACAGACCCTTGCCGTGACTCAGCTCCTTTCACATTCCTCCGCTGACAGAACGCCTGCATATGACCCTCCTTTCCGCAGTCAAAGCATGTCTTTTTGTCCTTCAGACATTCATTGCTCTTGTGTCCGTGCGTACCGCAGTTGTAGCACTGAATCGGATTATTGCCTTGGCCAGAACGTTGCGTAGACTCATCATGAGTCTTATCCGTTCTTGCTCGGCCAGATTTGGCAAAATCTGATGGTGGCGCGGGGCGTTTGAACCCACTTGCCTGAGGCTGGTACTGCACTTGCCTCTGGCTGTTACGCTTCTTGGTCGACTCTTCTAGAGTCACCTCCAACTTGTAGGCTGTATCCACATACTGCTCCAGAGTAGAGCATGTGTGGTGCACCATCATCGGCTTGATGTCTGGACTCATCCATTCGTGGAAATACCAGATCTTCTGTGCTTCACTGGATATCTCAGGTCTAGCGTACTGCATTAGATGATTGAATTTGGTTACAAGCTCGGTCACCTTTAATCCATCCATTTGCGGATACAGAAACTCCTTGTGTTTCTCCTCCCTCATAGCACGAGAGAAGAAACGATCAGTCATCTTGGTCTTAAACATAGACCAGGTCAATACCGGGCTATCAGCTAAGCCGGTACTCTCCCACCATTCGTTGGCTTCTTCCTTTAATTGAAGAGAGGCTATATGCACCTTCTCAGCTTCAGTGCACTCAACATTGCGGAATAGCCGCTCCATGTGGAAAAAAACCAATGAGCCACCTTGACTGGCTCTCCTTTCCCATCGAAGCTGTCAGGCCTCATGGAGTTAACAGCCTTCAGGGCTCGGCCATACTCCCCTCTATTCCTGATCACCCCTCCATGTAGCACATGGTTCTCTTGTTCCTCAAACCTCGGAACTTCTCGAGATACTGGCACTCCTTGTGCCTGATGCACATTCGGGCGTAACGCGTCGGCAATCGCTTGCATGACGATTCCTCGAATTCCTGCAACAACTGCTTTATCAAATATCCTTGGAGCGTTGTCCCTAGTTGGGTCGTTGCCTCCAGGATTATTATGAAAGACAGACTCATGCTCTTCTGATGGGTCTGCAACATTCCTCGGATTTAGTCTAGGGTCATTGCTTGGCCCAGCACCAGTACGGATAGTGTTCCTCGTGTTCACCATCTGTTTACCGATCAAATTCCAAGGATTTTATCACTTTAGTATCATTTTGATATAATTATTGTAATAAAATCAACTTAGAATAGATCAACTTGGTAATTTCTATTGATGGACTCGAACCGAGTTACTAGGTTCTACAACATCAACTCACAACGAGCGAACTGGGAATCAAGCCTAACTAGAGATGGTGAAACCATCTCGCATTCTCTCGGGTTCCTCTGAAAAGAACAGAATGCACCCATATCTAACGGGGCAACGGGAAATGAATTAGTCTTTCTAGACATAGAAGCAAGCTTACTATATCAGACTGTACAGAAGACATGACTATGAACGGTGTTTTGAAAATGAAATTCTTTTCACTTTTAAAAAAAAATTTAGAGCCCTTTTAAAGCATTTTCAAAAACGGATAAATGATTTATAAAATCTCAAACCCGCTTTAAAACCTTTGGCTCTGATACCACAAATGTAACACCCCCAAATCTTAACCCATTTGAAAAGGTATTACCGCCAGTGACCTCAGTGTTCCTTACCGAGATCACCCAAGGCTTTACCGGATTAAATACAATTTAAGGCATACAATGATACATAATGATCAAAGTATCCAAATCAAAACATCAATCAAATGAAACATGAGTTACGGGATTACAACCCAATCCCGAATAGGTCAAACACAGAGTTCAAACAAAGTACAGTGGAAGACAAATAAAAGATTTTACAAACGGGGTTGTGATCGTGATGATCACCTGCCCAAGGATCTCAATCTGATTAAAAGCAATTATTAAAACATACAAAAACAAACGTCGTCTTCATAGTCAATCTAGTCTCCTCAAATCTTCGCTCTATCTGATGTGTCGAATCGAACGGATGACACCAGCCCACATGCGGAGAACAATGTTCGTGGGTTAGTCTACTTGAATAGACTAGCAAGGGTACAAAGCAGACTGGTTCGAAACAGTCATATTAGGTTAGACTCATCGTTTCTCGGATAATAACCGATAACGGTAGTCAACCATCATATTCCTACTGGAATAAACAAGAGGTATGCACAAGAGAAGATTCTGAAAGACTGAATCTTCACAGAAATCGACTCGAAAGAAGACTCCAACGGAAATGAGTCTTTAAGGAAGTAATGACAAATCTGGAATATTACAGAATCATTCAACAATGATTTAAAAGTTGACTGAGATGCTTCGGTTCACGACCAACCTCATCGCACACTGCGAATTCAGATTGGAAAGAGAACGTACTATGATCAAAGTCGAGACGAGTTTTCCTAGCTGCACTATAACTTAGCTGCACTACTCGCCCAAGGTATATTAATCATGTGCACTCGGGCACTTATCTTATTAAATTCCAAAACGAGCATTACGTTATAAGCTTTTACATCTCCACACAAGAGATATCGGATCTCCTCACAAGAGATATCAGATCTCCTCACAAGAGTTATAGAAGGGATGAACCCTGAAAGATTTGGCACTAGCGAAGTGCGCCTACCCTGTGAAAGGGTATGGTCATGACCAAAGAGAAAGTACTGGGGACGAACCACCAAGTACCAGTTATAAAGAAACGGCTAAACCCCCTCAAGGTACATAGCGTTCCTAGCCACTAGTGCTAACTAAACAGTACAGCACAACAACGGTTATTGGATAAATCCACATAAAGGCCCGAAAGGCGATCACAGATAATAGCGTTGTTCTAACAGATATACAATCTATTATATGATTTTCAAAACAGTTTAACAAAACCGTTTCCAGACAAACAGAATATTCATTCCAAATTAATTACTCAAATAAACTACTGATAATTAATGTAAATATGGAACGAATGAGCAAGAGCGAACCGCCACTTGCCTTAATCCGCAGAATAGTTTAACGACGTCAACTGGATTCCGGGCTCGACACGGTATAGTTCCGACAGCACAACAACCTTCGAGTCGACCCATAAAAGGAACCCTAAGTTAGATCCGACATAAACAGTACGAATCTAAACACGGCGAAAGAACACGAAAGGAAAGACGCCACGACGACAACCAACCAAGCCAAAGCCACGAAGGCGTTCTGGGCTCTGTCGGCGGATGCCGTTCTTGGCGGCGGTCGCCGTATTCATCACGGCGGTCGCCGTGAAGAACACGGCCGACTGAAACGAGAGAAATCTCACCCCAACACGAGCGGTTCGGCCTCCCTCGACTTGCTTTGGCTTCTAACCTCCAAGGCTAACCAAAAGCTTCACAAAGGCACTCTGGAAACACACCACAACACCTCCGGCGAGCACAAGAAAACCGACGAAACTCAACTCACTTTGAGGGAGAATTTTGGCAGCGATTCGGGGTTGTAGATGACCCAAAACTCATGCCCAAGCTCCTCTATATATTTGCAAACCCCAAGGAGTACCCAGCAAACCCTAAGACGCGGCAAACGACGCAACGGCGTGCCTCGAACGACGCCGACGACCGACGGGCAAAGCCCACTGGACAATCACGGCGGTCGCCGTGATTTTGCCTGCGGCGGGCACGCGGCGGTCGCGGTCGCTAGGCATGTCGCGGCCAGCTAGAAGCTGACACGCTGACTTCTCGGGCCCAACCACGGCGGTCGCCGTTTCTCCCTTTTCCCGCCCATTCAGCTTTGAACGAACCTAACGTTAAACCGGGATAAAAATTATCGTACGCGGACGACAATTAAACTCCAAGGCATGATGTCTATATATTATTTCACTGAGAAAAATCTTACAGATACAGAGCACATTACAGAATGTCTCAAGCTACCCGAATTAAATCTGACGTACACAACGGGTACTCGGAAAAATTCCATAATTCCCAGAATAACCTTACAAAAATACGGGATATCACAAGGAGAAAGAGCAAAAGAGGTTGAACCCTAAAGAAGACAAAAAATGTAAAATATTGATATAATGTTGCTGAAATACTTATCTCATATCAGAAATTATGACATAATTAAGTCTAGTATATAAGGAACTATTCTTCTTATGTTGATTAATTTAGGATGGAATCGAACGAACTTATATACTGAACTTGTATGCGCATATACGTTCATATATACAAGGACGTTTGTTTGACATGGCACTTTATAAAGCCTTTTTCATTTATAAAGGCATTTATTTGAAATAAGTATTTTTAAAGCTTTAGATTTTGTGTACTGATTTTTTTCACAATTTATTATAAAAATCTATTTATAATTAACTTTTACCAAACACTATTATACTAAAATAGTCCATATTTACATAAAAGTCTTTATAAATGTTTTCACCAAATAAACCCTAAGTAGGCAAATCCAAGATGCAATTACTAAAAGCCTAAAAGGGGAAGGGTGTAGGGGTTGATGTCCATTCGACATTACTACAATTAATCCAGCCCAACTGGCTAGCATAAGCATGAACCAACTAGAAATAATGTAGCAAAAAAGTCATATTAAACGCTAGGACCACAGCAAAAGGGCTAAAAAGAAATCTAAAAATTCTTTTTTGGAAATTATTTGGTTAGCCACTAGTTTAATTTTATTTGTTAAGAATTTATCAATTCTCTATTAGGGAATATTTTGAAGATAAATTTCCTATTTAAACTTATTAGCATGTGCCCATGAACACACACTAAAAAAACCGTAAAAGAAAATATAATGTTGCATATCAATCTTTCATGCAAACTACTGCTGTTTAGCGGCGGATCCAGAAATTATAAAAAGGGAGCTTAATTAGACTTTTGAGATATGTAATTTAACAATTACTTAAGCTTGCTTAACGCCTACCAAAATGAAATCATTGCATAAGATATAATATGTCAAGTATATATATTTTATATTAGATTAAAAATCCATAATGCCTAAGGAGGTATCCGTGTGAAATTGATTGCCCGAGTTACAATTATTATTGTATGAAATCTCTCGACTCAAAGTGTGATTTTTTAAAAAACTAATTAGAATTTCAACAAGAATTTGAATTTTTGTATAGATTCAATTGAGAGTTTCATGTATCATTTTTACATAAAGGGGCATTTATTTGAATTATATGGAAAACAAAATCTTTTCATAAATACTAATTCGATTATAGTTGACCCTTTATTTTACATGTGTTCATATTTGCAAGAAATGGATGGCAAAACAAAATCTAGAGAAAAAAAATAATGGTATAAATGAAAGTGATGTTAAACAGATACTAAACAGATACTAATTTAATAAAAAGAAGAAAAGTATATAAATGAATTATTAACTTAGGCTTCAGGCCAACTTAATGTAAGCCCAACTTAAAATGAGAGATGCATAACCAGCTATATCGTCTTCTCCAATTCGCCGCACGCCCTCCATGGATGCACAAGTGAAGTGTTCAAGGTTTGGAGCGGCCGGAACAGGGGCTAAGCGGCGGTCCTTAGCTAATACCGGCGGTTTTCAGGGGTTAAACGGGGGCAGCCGCCCCTTCAAGTCCCCTTGGATTCGCCACTAACCTCAAGTACTAACGACGTGATAAACAATTCAAATAAAAATGTCATGTGAAAAAGGGAGACAAATTAACAAAATTGAAAGTTGTAAGAAATCTAAAAGTGGGATGAGTAAAGCATCAACAAAACTTATAGAAGAAGGTCATTTAACAAGAAGAGACTTCAAAAATCACATTTATAGAGCATCGCTCAGATTTTCTCATCATCTTAATCTACTATATATCTACTAAACTAAAACTTAATTACGCCATATGACACTCCCTCATTAAAATCGTCACATGACACCCCCTCATTAAAATAGTCATATGTCATTTTTTATTTTTTCAATTTTTTTAAATAAATCTAATTATAAATCAAAGATTATTATCCTAAACCTATCACTCATTTTTTCCTAATTTAAATACAAATCAAACACGTAGATTACAAGTTAATCACAAATATTACAAATCCAAAATTTCCTAATGATATACAAATCCAAAATTTCCTAATTATATACAATCCAAAATTTCCTAATCTACTATCTATCATATATATGTATACAAAAGCAGAAGTCTAAATCCTACATGTCGGTCTCACGTTCAATTCGTCTGCGTGTCGTCACCACGTTCAATTCGCCTACGTGTCGGCCTCTGAGCTATGCCACCTCATCCGCCACATCATCCGATATTTTATCTTATTGTTTATTTTCATAACTATTTAAAAGTAAATAATAATTATATCATTTCTTATCTTATTTTCAAATTTTTACCATAACTCTTTATCTTATCTTATTGTTTATATCCATAACTATTTAAAACTAAATAATAATTATATCATTTCTTATCTTACTTCCGAATTTTTACCATAACTATTTATCTATAAGCTATAACCACCAAAACGTTACCATATAAAAAAATTGACCCTACATGACCGAACTTCATGGGAATTGAGATCATATTCTAATATTTCCTTAGCTAGCTAAATAATCTATATCTTCCATTTTTTTTTGTAAAAAATAAGATAATCTATAATAGAAGTTGTATATTTCAAAGCTCTCTTTATTTAAATTCTCTATATATATACACTTATCCATCTATCTATATATATATATATTAAAGCATAAGCCTATTTTCTACGTGTCAAGCCTACATTCAATTCGCATATGTGTCGGTTGTCGTCATCACGTTCAATTCGCCTATGTGTCGGCCTCTAAGCTATGCCACCTCATCCGTCATCTCATCCAGCCCACCCAAAAATATTGTAATAATAAACTCTTAATTATGATATATTAAATAAGAAGATAATATCTAATAATAATAATAATTTCGTATATCTTCCTTTTTGGTAAAAAGAATATATTTGTTTTGGTAAAAAGAAGATAATCTATATCAATCTCTAATAACAATTATTGTATATTAATTAAAAAGATAATATCTACTACTACTACTAATAATAAAAATAAAAATAATATTTTTTTTAATATCTTATATCTCCCTAATTTTTGGCAAAAATGAAGATAATTTATATATTTATATCTAATAATAATAATAAATTTTAGTATGATATTTACCTAATAAAAAATTATTTGAAAAAGTTTATAATCCTAGCCCGTGCATAGCACGGGCAATATGCTAGTATATCTACTAAACTAGAACCTAATTACGCCATATGACACTCCCTTATTAAAACCGCCACATGACACTCCCTCATTAAAACCGCCACATGTCATTTTCTGCTTTTTTCAATTGTTTTAAATAAATCTAATTAGAAATCAAATATTATTATCCTAAACCTATCACTCATTTTTTCCTAATTTAAATACAAATCAAGCACAAAGATTACAAGTTAATCACAAAAATTACAAATCTAAAATTTCCTAATTATATACAAATCCAAAATTTCCTAATCTACTATATATGTACTAAACTAGAACCTAATTACGCCACATGACACTCCCTCATTAAAACCGCCACATGGAACTCCCTTATTAAAACCGACACATGTCATTTTCAAAGCTCTCTTTATTTAATTTCTCTCTATATATACACTTATCCATCTATCTATGTATATACTAAAGCATAAGCCTATTTTCTACGTGTCAAGCCTACATTCAATTCACATATGTGTCGGTTGTCGTCACCACGTTCAATTCGCTTATGTGTCGGCTTCTAAGCTATGCCACCTCATCCGCCATCTCATCCAGCCCACCCAAAAATATTATAATAATAAATTCTTATTTATGATATATTAAATAAGAAGATAATATCTAATAATAATAATAATAATTTTGATAATTTCGTATATCTTCCTTTTTGGTAAAAAGAATATATTTTTTTTGGTAAAAGGAAGATAATCTATATCAATCTCTAATAATAATTATTATATATTGATTAAGAAGATAATATCTAATAATAATAATAAAAATAATAATTTTTTTAATATCTTATATCTCCCTATTTTTTGGCAAAAATGAAGATAATTTATATATTTATCTCTAATAATAATAATAAATTTTAGTACGATATCGAATATTTACCTAATAAAAAATTATTTGAAAAAGTTTATAATCCTAACCTGTGCATAGCACGGGCAATATGCTAGTATATCTACTAAACTAGAATCTAATTACGCCATATGACATTCTCTTATTAAAACCGCCACATGACACTCCCTCATTAAAACCGCCACTTGTCATTTTCTGCTTTTTTCAATTTTTTAAAATAAATCTAATTATAAATCAAATATTATTATCCTAAACCTATCACTTATTTTTTCCTAATTTAAATACAAATCAAGCACACAGATTACAAGTTAATCACAAAGATTACAAATCTAAAATTTCCTAATTATATACAAATCCAAAATTTCCTAATCTACTATATATGTACTAAACTAGAACCCAATTATGTCACATGACACTACCTCATTAAAACCGCCACATGGAACTCCCTCATTAGAACCAACACATGTCATTTTATGCTTTTTTTAATTTTTAAAAATAAATCTAATTATAAATCAAAGATTATTATCCTAAACTTATCACTCATTTTTTCATAATTTAAATACAAATCAAGCACAAAGATTACAAGTTAATCACAAAGATTACAAATCCAAAATTTCCTAATTATATACAAATCCAAAATTTCCTAATTATATGGATGATTGAGATACGGAATTATACTCCGAAATTGATTTTTAATATCAATATTATCTAGATCTATTTTTTACAACATAGATTGATTTTAATAATTATTAATATTTTTGATTCAATATATATGACGTAAAAATCAGTGTCTGACACGAGAATTACACTAATTTACTAAAAATTAAAATACTGATTCTCTTTTCTAAGGAAAATGTTAAATTCAATAATTTGACAATACAATAGGAGAAAATTTCTAGCTACGGATGAGAGTAGAGTGCCAGTTACCCATGTATGATGTATCTAGAAGGTGCTCCTACCAATGAAACCCTAAAAAAAAAAAAAAAAAAAACGCTCTCATGCGCATAGAGCGCCGCCACTCAAGCCTTCAATGGTTTCGACCAATCGACCCATTTCCCCTCTCACCGGCCACATCGAACCACCACGCCACCCACACCACTAGCATGATGTATCGCGACAAATTCCGGTGCACCCGCTTTAAACCTCACTCAAACCAACCACGAGCCACACCAGCTATAGCCCACTGACGCCGCACCACTTCAGTTTCTTTCCGCACCCAGATCCACTCCATCTTGCCACCTGACCCGGATCCGACACCAAGACCGATCCACAAATCTCCATCGAAGGGAAGTGAAATGTCAAATCTCCGGTGGCCATCCTCTAAGCAAGGAGCTTCGGCCACCCCTGAGCGAGAAGCTCCGACCACCTTTGACCGGAGAGATCCGACGACACCCCGGCCGCCGCCACCCCATATCTCCCGGATATACTCGTGCCATCGACAAGCTTTTTGGTGACCCCCCTACTCCGACCTCAACCCCAGTGCCGCTTTCACCGACGTCGACAAGCCCGCCCATGGCACCATCGCTTCGATGAAGCCCTCGATTGTCGCCGCCATCAATAAGCTATTTGGCGAGGAGGATTACTAGATGGAAGAAATTGACCCGAGGAGGCCGCGGTAGCTTCATGGCTACTCCCTTACCCCAACCCCTTGGAAGGACTTAAATTTGAACAAGCCGGTGAGCCGGAACCATAGTCGACCGAGTACTTGTTTGAGTATTGAGTTTGGTTTTCGTGTATCTGTTTGCATGTTTGCAAGCTTGTGTGTTAGTACTTCTTTGCTTCTGTTGAGCTGATTTAGGGTGGAAATCGAGTTGTTCCAGTTGTGGTCGTGGTTGTGTTTGAGGCTCTGGAAGATCCCTTGGAAGGCAACGTCATAGTGGTTGAGACTCCTGAAGATCCCTCATTTAGGTGGGGCAACGTCATGGTGGTCCATTCAAATCTTGACCAGGATTGTTCATGTTTGACCCGTTATCAGGTGGCATTGTTCGTTGATTGTGCTTGACTCATCACTCTCCCTAGTTCTTGTAGCTCGATTTTGCTTTGTTGTATTTTCATTTGTTTGACATTGTTGTTTTTTTAACTGGTTTATCCGATTGTCGATTTATCGGTTTCTCGAGTTGTCCGACATTGTTATGTTGATAACTCGAATTCTTACCTTATCTGACGTAGGAAGGCTGGCTGCGCGCATCGAAGAGGAGATTGATCGTCGCAAATGTTCGTCCGGTCTGGCGTAGATTTGGCGTTCGGTGTCCGATTGACTATTACAATATGTTTTCGGGAAGCGGACTGGCCCAACGAGTCTATGTTGTGACTTATGGGCTTTATAGGCCATCCGAGATCGTTTCGGGCCTCAAACCAGCATTTTAATGTTTTCAGTAATTTATATTTTAATTCGGTTTTGTTATCTTTTCGCCCTAGGGTTTCGTTTTCCATATTTAAGCATTTTTCAATTGTTGCAGACAGTTATCTTTTATTCAATCAAAAACCTAAGAGTTTCTCTTATTTTTTGGTGGATTCCAGAATTTATCATTTGAGTTCGTCGCTTGCGAACTTAATTTTCAATCTAGGTTTAGCGCTTGCTAATCCTCGCGTTTCCTACTACATCAGGTGGTATCAGAGCAGGCATTTTCCTGTCTCTTTTCGTTACTTGATTCGCCATGGGAGATCAACCGGTGACCAGAGCAGATCTAGAAGGAGTTACCGCGGCCTTTACCACATCCCTTACTGCTTTGACGGAACAGATGGCTACGTTGACGGACCAGATGAACAACATGAACAACAATAACGACAACAACGACAATCAACGACGAGGCATGAGAGAAGAGTTGAACAGAGTTATGCGGGGCAAGAACAATCATGTTGCTGAGAGTTCTAGTTCGGAGGAAGATGTGGATGACGATGATCATCGCGTAGTTGCAGGTAATCAACAGAGTAATCATGATTACCGAGTGAAGGCTGATATTCCATTGTTCTACGGAACCATGGGAGTGGAGGAGTTTCTGGATTGGCAGATCGACGTTGATAGATTCTTCGACGTCATGGGTGTCCCTGAGAACAAGCAGGTTAAGATGGTAGCGATCATGCTGAAGAGTACTGCTGTCGTGTGGTGGGATAAGCTTGTTATTCAGAGACAGAGGCAAAGGAAGGGACCAATCAGAACTTGGCGGCGAATGAAACAGTTGATGCTAGAGCGGTTTCTACCAGAAGATTATGAACAGATTCTGTATAAGATGTATATTGAATGTGTTCAAGGAAAGAGGACTGTGACGGAGTACACGGCTGAGTTTCTGCGTTTCTCTGAGCGCAATGATCTAGGGGAGATAGAGAGTCAGAAAGTGGCCAGATACATCAGTGGGTTAAAGGGTTCTATACAAGAAAAGATGGACTTGCAGACTGTATGGACCGTGACGGAGGCTTCTAATCTGGATTTGAATGCCAAACTAATAGAAAAGTCCTCTCGTGGCTTTTCATCATTTCGGAGATATGCACCTCAGAGTAGCTTCGAATCGTCAGGTGACAAGGAAAGAAGTGCAGTAACCAAGGATTCCAACCCCGGGAGTAAGGGAACTGGCAGTTCCAGTGGTAGTTCCAGTGGTACTCAACAGGGTAAAGCACCTTTCCAAAAACATACTAACCCTTACGCTAAGCCATCCGGTGACAAGTGTTTCCGTTGTGGCGGACAAGGTCATAGATCGAATGTTTGTCCGACTAGGAGAATTGTCGCCCTTGCAGAGAAGGAAGGAGAAGAAGAGGAGGAGGGGGAGGATGAATATGCTGGAGTTGAGTTTGCTCAGGAGGAATCGCATGAGAAGGTGAATATTGTGCTCCAGAGAATCTTGTTGTCATCCAAAGAGGAAGGGCAACGTAAGAATCTGTTCAGAATACACTGTTCTATTCAGAACAAAGTGTGTAACTTGATTGTGGCTAATGGCAGTACCGAAAACCTGGTTTCTCATAAACTGGTTGATCATCTGAAGTTACCCACAGAGCCTCATGAGAAGCCGTACACCTTAGGATGGGTAAGCAAAGGTTCCCAAGTTCGAGTATCGCTAACCTGCAAGGTTCCTATCTCCATCGGAAAGCACTACAGAGAAGAGGTACTTTGTGATGTTCTTGATATGGATGTTTGTCATGTTTTACTCGGCCGTCCTTGGCAGTACGACAATGATGTCACGTATAGAGGGCGGGATAACGTGATGATGTTTACATGGGGCGTATATAAGATTGCTATGGCTCCTGTTTTGAACTTTGATAAGAGTTCAGAGAGTAAAAAGTCCAGCTTCTTAATTATGACACAGAGTGAAAATGAGCTTGATGAGGCTTTCAAAGAAACTGAGTGTTTCTGTCCAGTGGTGATTAAAGGGTTGATGAGTGTTGTAAAGGAGGAAACAACAATTCTGGAAGAGGTGCAAGAGATCCTTAAGGATTTCGAGGAGTTGATTTCAGATGAGTTGCCAAATGATTTACCTCTTATGCGTGATATTCAGCATCAGATTGACTTGATCCCATGGTCGAGCTTACCAAACCTTCCCCACTACCGTATGAGCCCTAAGGAGAATGAGATCTTAAGGGAACAGATTGAGGATTTGCTGAAGAAAGGATTCATTCGTGAGAGCATGAGTCATTATGCAGTGTCAGTCCTTCTTGTTCCTAAGAAGGGTAACCAGTGGCGGATGTGTGTTGATAGTAGAACCATCAACAAGATAACTATCAAGTATCGATTCCCAATTCCCCGATTGGAAGACATGCTTGACGAGTTGTCAGGTTCTACATTGTTTTCAAAGATAGATCTTCGCAGTGGATATCATCAGATCTGGATCAGGTCTGGGGATGAATGGAAAACAACTTTCAAGAGCAAGGATGGACTGTATGAGTGGCTGGTGATGCCATTCGGGCTGTCCAACGCCCCTAGTACCTTCATGAGACTGATGAACCAAGCCCTTCGTCCATTTATTGGTTCTTTTGTGGTGGTTTATTTCGATGACATTCTGATTTATAGTAAAACCAAGGAAGAGCACCTGGAGCATGTGAGGCAGGTGTTGCAGGTTTTACAGGATAACCAGTTGTACGTTAATCTAAAAAAGTGTACATTCAGCACCAACAAGTTGCTTTTTCTAGGCTTTGTTGTTGGCGAAGAAGGGATTCAGGTAGATGAAGAAAAGGTGAGTGCTATCAGAGATTGGCCTGCCCCTAAATCAATTACTGAGGTACGTAGCTTTCATGGTCTGGCTACCTTATATAGGAGATTCGTAAGAGATTTCAGTACTATTACTACTCCTATTACTGAGTGTTTGAAAAAGGAGAAGTTCCATTGGGGGCCTGAACAAGAGCAGAGTTTCGCCTTAATTAAGGAGAAGCTTTGTACCGCACCAGTCCTGGCTTTACCTGACTTTGATAAGATTTTCCAAGTTGAGTGTGATGCTAGTGGAGTAGGAGTAGGTGATGTGCTATCTCAAGAGAAAAGGCCAGTGGCTTTCTTCAGCGAGAAATTGAGTGAGGCTCGCCAGAAATGGAGCACATATGACCAGGAGTTCTATGCAGTATTTAGAGCTCTGAGACAGTGGGAGCATTATCTGATTCAGAGGGAGTTCATTATGTGAAATTCTCTTTCATCATTCAGCATAAATCAGGGGCTCTTAACAAGGTGGCAGATGCTTTGAGTAGGAGGGCTTTCTTGTTAATTACCTTGGCACAGGAGATTGTGGGCTTTGAGTGCCTGAAAGAGTTGTATGAGAGTGATGCTAAATTCACGGATTTATGGGCCAAGTGCAGTGGGAAGCATCCTTGTGCAGATTTTCATATTCGAGATGGCTATCTCTTCAAAGGGGATTAGTTGTGCATCCCTTGCCGTCACTGAGAGAGAAGTTTATCCGGGATCTACATAGTGGTGGTCTTAGCGGTCATTTGGGTAGAGACAATACCATTGCTAGCTTGGAGAAGATGTATTATTGCCCGCATCTGAGGAGAGACGCTGGTGCTATTGTCAAAAGGTGCTATACTTGTCAGGTTTCTAAGGGTCAGTCTCAAAATACTGGTCTTTATATGCCTTTGCCTGTCCCTGATGATATTTGGCAAGACTTGTCTATGGATTTTGTGTTGGGATTGCCTCGCACGTAGTGAGGCGTGGATTCGGTGTTCGTGGTGGTCGACAGATTCTACAAAATGACGCACTTCATTGCATGCAAGAAGACTGCTGATGCATCCAATATAGTAAACTGTTTTTCAAGGAGGTTGTGCGTCTTCATGGAGTTCCTAAGTCTATTACTTCAGATAGTGACACAAAGTTTCTCAGTCATTTCTGGATTACTCTATGGAGGATGTTTGGAACAACTCTGAACAAGAGTTATACAGCTCATCCGCAAACTATAGGGCAAACTGAGGTAACCAACAGAACATTGGGGAATATGATTCGGAGTGTTTGTGGTGATAAGTCGAAGCAGTGGGATTTAGCTTTGCCTCAGGTAGAATTCTCTTACAACAGCGTTGTGCATTCAGCTACAGGGAAATTGCCTCTTTCTCTGGTTTATACTTATGTTCCTAAGCATGTGGTTGATCTGGTCAAGTTACCTAAGGCTCCTGGAGTCAGTGTAGTGGCTGAGAATATGGCGGAGGAGATTCAAGCTGTTAAGGAAGCCGTCAAGACTAAATTGGAGGCTACTGGGAAGAAGAACAAGGTTGTTGCTGACAAGCACAGGAGGGTCAAAATTTTCAAAGAGGGTGATGATGTGATGGTGTTCCTGCGCAAGGAGAGGTTTCCAGTTGGTACCTACAGCAAGCTGCAGCATCGCAAGTATGGTCCGTTTAAGGTGTTGCGGAAGATCAATGACAATGTTTATGTTATGGCTCTCCCAGAGTCCATGAACATTTCCAATACCTTTAATGTGGCTGACATTCATGAGTACCAGGCGGATGAGACCCTTTATCCATAAGAGAACTCGGGGTCGAGTTCTTCGAAAGTGGAGGAGACTGACGTAGGAAGGCTGGCTGCGCGCATCGAAGAGGAGATTGATCGTCGCAAAGGTTCGTCCGGTCTGGCGCAGATTTGGCATTCGGTGTCCGATTGACTATTATAATATGTTTTCGGAAAGCGGACCGGCCCAACGAGTCAAACTCATCGCTATGCCGTGACTTATGGGCTTTATAGGCCATCCGAGATCATTTCGGGCCTCAAACCAGCATTTTAATATTTTCAGTAATTTATATTTTAATTCAATTTTGTTATCTTTTCGCCCTAGGATTTCGTTTTCCATATTTAAGCAATTTTCAGTTGTTGCAGACAATTATCTTTTATTCAATCAAAAACTCTAAGAGTTTCTCTTATTTTCTGGTGGGCTTTGTAGGAAGGCTGGCTGCGCGCATCGAAGAGGAGATTGATCGTCGCAAAGGTTCGTCCGGTCTGGCGCAGATTTGGCGTTCGGTGTCCGATTGACTATTATAATATGTTTTCGGAAAGCGGACCGGCCCAATGAGTCAAACTCATTGCTACGTCGTGACTTATAGGCAGTGGCGGATCCAGGATTTCTTCGAAGGGGGTCACAAAATCGCCTATGAAAAATTATATGATATTGTTTAGCATTAATCACATTACTATTTGTAAAAAAAAATTGTACAAATCTTATATACTAGGTGGATTATTATGTTTTGAAAAACATTTTTAACTAATTTACAATTTTGAAAATATTTTTGGACAAATAGTAAAGAGAACTACCTAAAATATGTTAGTATCAAATATATTGTGAGAATTTTAAATAAGATTAATTCAATTAGCTTACAAAATTTTTACCTTATTTTATAATCATGATGGACAAAAATAGGAAATACAAATATTTGTATAAAAGAGAAAATAAAGGACACAAATTGTTATTTATATAAAAAGAAAACAATACAAAAGATGGGGACTTGAACCTCAAACCTTTGGATTAAACTCATGTTCCACAACCAATTGGGCTAATAACTCTTTTTGTTAACATGTAAAAGACATTAATATATATATTTTTAATATAATTTTTTTTAATATATGACTTGATCCAGGGGAAGGAGGGTCACCGGACCCCCATGACCCCCCCCCCATGGATCCGCCTCTGCTTATGGGTTTTATAGGCCATCCGAGATCGTTTCGGGCCTCAAACTAGCATTTTAATATTTTCAGTAATTTATATTTTAATTCAGTTTTGTTATCTTTTCGCCCTAGGGTTTCGTTTTCCATATTTAAGCAATTTTCAGTTGTTGCAGACAGTTATCTTTTATTCAATCAAAAACTCTAAGAGTTTCTCTTATTTTATGGTGGATTCCAGAGTTTATCCTTTGAGTTCGTCGCTTGCGAACTTAATTTTCAATCTAGGTTTAGCGCTTGCTAATCCTCGTGTTTCCTACTGCATCATTATCAAAAAAATGAGTAGAGTGTCAGTCCTCCCGGGGGCAATTTTGAAAGTTAAGAGGTAAACTGCAAAACTAGCTATTTATTATTCAGTGAGTTAAGTAAATAACTTTTTGATAAACATTTTTTTAAACTAATGAACCATTAGTAAAAATGGATCCCTCTCTCTCTCTAAATCCTACTCCCTATCCCCTAAACCCTACCTTTTAAACCCTTAAAAATTAGGAGGAATCTATTTTATTAATTGAAAACTCTTAAAGGGCCAATGAGCCCAAACCCCTCTTTATTATTAGGCCCACTGCCACACTGTAAATGGGCCCACAAATTATTTTTGGGTTGGGCCTGGACCACGAATTCAAACCCATCATCACTTGCCTCACAAATTACTGTGCCTTGTGAATTACAGGATTATCTATTTCCCATAAAGTAGCAAACCGATGTTCTTATCAGAAGTTCTGCCAGTTCCTCATGAAATAGATGAATCGCATAAGTTGATCACGACTTTAAACTAGAATTTCGAGTGCACATATAATAATGTTTTGACGATTTTTCTTTTGTCAATATCTAGATTTGAATAACGTACAAATCTAGCTGTCTAGCATATACAATTCAACCAATGATTTTCTATTTTCGCGGATCGATGGCTATCCTAAGAAGCCGATATCACACGAATGTGAATCACAGATTTATCAAGTGACATCAAATCATATGGTACGGGTGGATTTTATATTCATCATTATGTTATAATTTAATGGTTTATTCATTTTGTTTGTTGTCTAAGATCTATATATCCTAGAAAATGAGGATGAAGTAATTTAAGAGTAATAAGGATCATAGAATTATAGGAAGGAGAAAATGATGGAAAAATTATTGGTGCTATCACAACCTCATTAACATCCTGTTAAGTAGGCAGGTGACAACATGCTTGTCATCTTAAATTTGCAATATATACTCAGAAATGCGCAATTGTTGAAATGATTTAACATTTGAACTTACAGAAAGCAGTTTTTCACCAAAGCTATTGTACTGAAGTTTATATTGGAAGTTTTGGTTTCCTTAATTTCCTTTTTCACATTTACTCTAAAACTGAAACTAGAAATTGACAATTTTCTAGTATCAATTTTCTAGTAGGGGGATTTCATCTTAAAATTAATTGACAATTCTTATATAATATAGTCATATTTAGTAACAATTTTTTTGATGTGACATCTCCACATTAATAGACACAAGACATTAAGAAATTGGATGAGAATTAAAATATCTTTAGAAAAAAATTATCAAAAATAATATAATCTTTTACTAGCAGACCACAAATAATCTAAACTTTCACTAGATTAAAAAATAACCCAAACTTTCAACTCATGAACCAAAATAATACAAATGATTTTTGGTTGAAATTTCGGCTAATTTAATAACAATATAACGCCTAATAAAATATCTTTTTTATAACATAATCAGTTATCACGACCCATTACGAAGAGACATCGAGTACACGTCATCAAATTAACCGGATTTCAACCGAAATTCATATATATTATTTTTTGTTCATGAATTTAAAGTTGATATTATTTTTTATTGTTTTAAAATTTAGTCTATTTATAAGATTTGGGATTATTTTTTGCTATTTTATCCTAATTTTCCCTAAAGATATAACCTTAAAAATCCAAAGCTGGGAAGATAGGATGAGTTGGGTAAATAACCTATGTACGACGTTTTTATTAAGAAACTAACTCTCTAGGAAACTAACCCCCTCCCCCTAAACCCTAAATCCTAAACCCCCAAAAGCAATATTTTAGAGAGGAAAAAAATAATAAAATAAACTAATAGGGATAGAAAAAATATATAAAAACTAGTAAGAAATAGTTTTATTAATTGAAAAATATTAAATGACGAATGGGCCCAAAACCCTCGGGCGATATGCACACGCATGTGTGTATAGAATTATCCGAATGGTAAAACTCGGAAGACGGAGGTCCACATCCACACGCGTGTGCAATAAATGTAATGGGCCCAGGCCCATATACGCTAACACGTACGAAACGGAAGAGCAAATTTTGACGGGCTCTTAAGAGCTCAAGCCTCAAGGAGGGAAAAGTGGGCCCCATATAAATACGACAACGAGAGGGAAAAGTGGGGTCGTCCGGTGAACTCCTTTCGCAATCGCCACACGATCGAGGAATCTCTCACGGCATATTTACCAATATACCCCTGCCGACTGTCAATATGCTGATTCTCGATTACCATTTTTCCTTCCGTTAAAGTATTGGTTACGATTATAATTCGACATGTGATGAATGAATGTTTCAATATCTTTTTACAAAGTTTATTGATTATATTATAAAGATTTCACGAATGAGTTTAATAAGTACAGATACTTCTTATAAAACTATAACTTTTTTTCTAATAACATTGTGTATTATTGTACTATTTATAACTTCATATATGTATGTCTGGTTTAATTAAATACCATAATCAATCATAGTGGTCTTTTTATTTATGCACTTACGAACTTTATTTTGAAATACTTTAATAGATATTGTTTAAAAAAAAAAACATTTTTTAAAAAGAATTTAGGTATTTTTTTATGTTCTTTGAACCTACATAAAAAAATATTGGTTAAAAAAACCTAAATTATATTACCCTCATAGTCACGGCCTCATGATATGTTATAAACACAAACTCAATTAAATTGAGTGGATATTTTATCCATGTAATTAGGTTGTATACGATTGTGCATAGGGGTGAGCACGGGCCGAGAAAACCGAAACCCGAATCGAATCCGACCCGAAAAACTCGAACCGAACCCAAATCGACATGCCTTCGGTTCGGGTTTCGGTCCGACCATAGAGTTTCGGGTTTCGGTTCGGGTTCGGTTCGGGTCGGATCGGGTTTGGATTTTTAGTATAATTTAGCCTATTTTTTAAAGAAAAATGTTGTTTAGTCCGAATCTGAACCGATGTCTTCGATTCGGTCTTCGGTCCAGGATTTTTGGCCGTTCGGATTTCGGACTTTTCGGGTTCAGATCGGGTTCCGGCCCGTGCTCTGCCATAATTGTGCATAGCGAGTTTTCCAGAAAATAACTGGCGTGTATTTGGGTGGCGGGAGAAAGTTGAGGTGGGGTCCGTCCCTGCTGTAATTGAAGTAGGAGGCACGTCACTGTCATTCTCGCTTTCTGTGTTGTGCACAGATTTTGTTTTTGTTTTGTGTTGGGTAAATGAATATACTCTTTCCGATTAAAAATAAATATCATTTTAGCTATGGATACGATATTTAAAAAAAATGTTAAATACATCTAGAATCTTACATTTTTTCTTAATATTCTCCCTAATAAGTAATTAATATACTCTTGAGTTAATAAATAGACAAGAAAAGTCAACAAAAACAAATTTACAATAATTATTCTTATAACTTATTCTTAATTAATTGACTAAAAATCCTAAAACGACATATAAAATTGATCAAAATTTAAGTGCTAAAACGTAGTTAATTAAAGTAGGAGGGAGTATATTAGAGTGTTTACTTTTGATAGTACGTACTACCTTTGTTTTCTGCGTTTGCATCCAGAAATCTTTTGCTCTTTTGTGTCCAATGCCATCCCATGTGCCATGCATAACTCACGGCGTTACGCCCATGCTTAGCTCCTCATCTATATATTTCGATCTCATGCATGAATCTTCTCGTAGCACTTAATTGTACCTCTCTTTTACGTACTCTAACTTTATTTTATTTTTAATGAACTTATGTAGAATAACTTGATCAAAGCTTAGGTTTATTTTTTGTTGCAACGTAAATTAATTAGTTTAATTAATTCGAACTGAAGTATGTTTTATAATTAAGTTCTAATATATATAGCACGTACAAGAGGTGAGTTGTACGTAATCACAGCTTTGGATTCATAGAATAGAGCACTACCAATTAGAATTTGTGAAGGATTACTCTATCGCAGTCGTTTACTTGACGCGAAGTAAATCTCAAACTAAGTTTAGACAATAAAGTATAATCATGTTATAAGCTATCTAGCTACAATATAACTTCATTTTAACACTAAATTTTACAGGCTATAAAGGAACATTAAAAGCATTTCTAAATACATAAAAAAAATGATATTTTACTAGTGAATAACAACCACATATACATAAGCTGAACCCCTATATATTATATATTATAGTTGAGTTGTATATAGAGGTGGTGAAGACAAAAGAAAGGAAAAGAAGGAGTGGAAAAAATTGTACTCCCATGTCCTGTATTTCATCGATCATCACCCCCATCCCTTGCCAACTCAAGGAGGGTGGCATTAATTTGATACGATAATCGATCGGGATCTAGCTAGCTAGGGATATATGAAAAAAGGGGTGGCAATTATGCAATATATGAAGTGTATATTGTGGTAATTAGAGGTAGTATAATGAAATTGTAAATGAGTTGTGATATTAATTAATAAAGGTGGAATATAATATAACAAAGGTTAATTTTCAGCTAGCTACTTTTTGTATTGGCATGCCAAATAAAGGGCAAGCACCCAAAGGCCAAAGGCATCTTCACAATTAATCAATTTAACAAAGCATGAAAAAAGAGACAGTTGAGATCGATCAGAATGCTTAACAAAGTGGGGATTTAGCACATGGGAACTAAAAAGAGACCCCTACGTACTTCCCGATCTAAACATAGAAATAACCGATTCCTACCAGAGCAAGAAAACTATACGTAAGTTTAATATTCAGTTTTTTTGGGGGGCGTTAAGGCTAATATTCGATCAGTTGACTTATTAGTATTAACTAAACGTACAAGTACGTTATGCCGATTAAATCAATGCCAACTTATGGTAAATTCAATATACATATTAATGTCTATCTTACGTTAATTGTACTTGTATCCAACACAAATTAAAGTGTTTGTTTGGTGTGATTATTTATGAAGATTTTTAAGGATAAATATTTTTGTTTATAAAAATATATTTAGTGAAAATGTATTTATCAACTGAAAAATCTTTATTATATAAATGGAGAAGAATGTAGAAAATTCAACTTTTATGTAAATTTTAAAGTAACTAAATTAAATAATATTTTTAAAAATATCTTTATCAATAGAAATATTTTCTTTATAAATTATCATACTAAACAAAACCTAATTTAGCCATGTGCAATAATTATATCAGGAAGTTTTTTTTTATACAGAAAGATTTCAAGGATCCAGAACAACCAAACCTGAAAACTCGAGAGGCCAAAAAATTGGCGTCGGAACACCCGACAAGAGCAAGCATCCACAAGCAAACAACAACAACAATAAATAAACAACATAAACAAACAAAATTTTCAGGAAAACAAACACAACGAGCAAGGAAACCCAAAAAGGCTTAATCGACGAGAGAAGCTTCAATCATGGGTTGGAAACACCAACAAGACGTTGAAGCAGACGAAAAGCAGAAACAAGACACAATCTGGAGGCATTTCGTTGGTAGAAGTCACCAGGGATCACACGATCACTATCTTGATCTCAAACCGGAACAACAATTTCCAATCAAACCAAAAGGCAAAACCTGCATCAGTTATGAGTGAATCACAAAGGTCACCAGGAAACATTTTTTCAATATGTGGGTCGAGGTCTTCTCGATAGTTGCAATAAACGCCGAGGTGGGTCGAGGTTTGCTCGGTGGTCGCTGGAGGGTTGCTCGGTGATTGGGATAGGCGTGGATCTGCAAGTCTGACGAAGCTTGGAGTTGGTTTCAGTGTTGGTGGGCAGCTAAGTTCTTCATTGATAGTCTTGGAGATTATGGTTTCAGTGTTGGTGGGTAGCATCGTCGCACACACGAAAGTCGGAGAGGATGGAGCCTTAAAGAGCAGAGGGGAGCACCCAAATCAACGCATAGAGGCAAGGATGGCAGGAATCCTCGACGTCATAAAACCCAGATGAAAGAAGGGAGAAGGAGAACAGCCGTCACCAAACCCGCTCCAAAAGTCCAAGGCAAGATCCGAGAAGTCGCCCACGATTTCAATAGAGATAAACTGTCGGAAGCTTTGCTTTCGTCATATTATGCATATAGAGGGAGAAGTTTAGATGAGTCGACAATTTTGAAAATGTGAGGACAATGTTTAGCATCATCACCATTTTTTAAGCTTTGAGGTCTTCAATTATCAGATTTTGTAAAGAAGAGGATTTCAAAGAGAGATTCTGATGGGAGAAGAGGTGTCAAGGGCGGTGGCATGATCGATGGCAGGGATAAGGGGTGGCGGCGGCCAAATGGGTTTTAGGGCTTCTAGGAGCATTTGTACGGAGAGCCTTATATCAGGGAGTTTCTGAAAGATCATTTATATTATAACACTTCGAATTTAAAATTAGTTAATATTAGGCTCTATCAGTTATCTCTTCAAATTTTACACTATTTGAGGGAGAAATTAAGGGAGCGTTTGTTTGAATACATGGGGTATATGGAATGGGTTATGCCGGATTTGGTGTCTGATAGATGTAGGTACGTATGAGTATGAAGTTCATTTCAAGAAATGACTCATACCTGCCTACAAGACTAATCCCCTTATCCACACAAAAAAGGGTTTGACTCAAACCTATTTTTGACTTCCTTCTATCTCTCCAAATTTATATCAAACACAAAGTCTTAAGAATCACCCAACTTCATCCCTCATACCCAATCCGATTCTTCAATCCAACCCGATTCCTATTACGATATCAAACGAGCCCTAATAGTTTTGACTTTTGAGGGTACGTTTGTAGTTATATACTCCCTCTGTTCAGATTTACTTGTTCTTTTAGTCTTTAAATTTTGTTCATATATATTTGTCCTTATAGGATTTCAAGACAATTTATCACATATAGTTCATAAATTTTGAATTAGAATTTGGTTATATTGTTTTTTTTTCTCCATCTATTGGTTATAGAGAGTGGTGAGTGATTAAATTAATAAAAAAATGATTTTTTAAAACACATTTAATTTTTTTTAATATGTATGAAAAATTCTAGAAGGACAAATAAAAATGAATGGAGGGAGTATGTCAATATTTCTATCGACAATAATTATTACAAGACTAATGAATGATATATCGACTTTTGTAATTTATCAAAATGCTTACTAAACATATCTAATCAAAAGAGTCGATGAAAGTTATTAGTCATTATCTCATTTTCCAATAAAATTGTATAGTTGCACATAATGCTACGTACCATCACAAATTTTATTACAGATTATTGTCCTATATTTTTTATATTTCTGATAAAGTCTGGTGGGTTGATAACGTGTTACGGCCGTACATGTTCGTTAAAGTCTAATACATGAGTTCGGTGGGATTCTATCCTAAACTCAATTGGTTATAGGAGGAGTAATTCACTAAGCTTATATAATATGTTTTTTATTCTCAAGTTTCCAATATGGGATGTTATTTTCTCACACGCCCCTCAAGTGCAACTGGTCTGACCTAGTTGACATTTGACAACATGCCTAAAAACCGACAAGCCAAACGGGCTAGCTCATATCATGCCCTCATGGCAGGCCAAGCCCAAACAACGTCTTAAAGCTGACAAGTCAAACGAGCTACCCCTTTTAATGCCATTATGGCAGACTAAGCTCATATAAACCAAGAAACGAACTCATACCTGAAACCCGCTATAATATTATGATAAAGTTCATTGGGACGATAGACGGGGACCTGTCAGTCTGTACGCACATGCGCGTTAAAGCCCATCACATAAGTCTAGTAGGATTCCATTATAAAACGAATTGACAATAGAAAACATAATCCATTAAGATTATATACTATGTCCTTTATTCCCAAATTTTCAATGTGAGATGCTATTTATCACAATTTTCGTATGTATTTATAACATAGATTGACAGAGTAGATGCCAGTGTGCATTCTCGAACGCCGTGTGAAGCGACTGTGCAACGAGATCGTACTGTTGGTACGAGTTATGTGGTCCAGGTCTGGGACTGAGGAAGTTACTTGGGAAACCGAGGCAGAGATGCTCAGACACTTTCCCGAGTTGTTTTTCGGCCAAGTTTCGGGGTCGAAACTTCTTTTAAGGGGGAGGTGATGTGATACCCCGTAATTTTGTAAGGCTATTTTGGGAATTATGGATTTTTCCCGAACGTCCGTTTGGTACGTCGGATTTAATTCTGAGAGCTTAAGACATTCTGTAATGTGCTCTGTATTTGTAATATTTTTCTCAGTGAAGAATTATACAGTTGAGGTGTGTTGGGAGTTTATACTCGTTCGTGTACGACTTTCGTTAACGCGGATTAAGATTGGTACAAGTTATTGCCCAAGAGTTGTTATCTAATGGGCAATAGTACAAGATTCTTTATCCAAAGGTTTTTGTCCAAGAGCCATTGTCCAAGGGGCAAAAGGGTTTGGATATTGTCCAAGAGGCAAGGACCCTAATTTCTTCTATAAATAGAGGTGTTGGGTGAGGGTGGAAGAGGGTGCGAAAGACGCGGAAGCGCTCTCAGATTCTCGACTCTCAAAAACGCTCTCAAAGAAAACGCTCTCTCTCGAGAAGGCTCTAAGTGGATCGTCGGAGCTCGTTTAGTGTCGTTCTCGGTGGCCAAGGGGAAGCTTGGGAGGCCCTTAGAAGCCTAGAAACCAAGCAAGGCGAAAGACGAGCCAAATCGATCGTCGAGGGTGAGTTTTCTCCTCTCGTATTTCTGTTTTCGTTCGCGACGGCGACCGCCGCGAGGATCACGGCGACCGCCGGCTCGAAGGCGGCGACCGCCGGCATGAGACGGCGCCCGCCGTGGTGAACGACGACCGCCGTGATGAATGAGGCCAGTCGCCGTGGTTGAGCGGCGCCCGCCGTGGTTGAGCGGCGCCCGCCGTGGTTGAGACGGCGCCCGCCGTGAATTGGGCGGCGCCCTCCGTGATTGTTGTGGCACCCGCCAGCGAGTTGTTGTTGGTCGGGTTGTTGGTGTTGGCTTCCGTAGCCTTCGTTCGGGTTTCATTTCCTTCGATTCCTTTCGTTCTTTCGTAGATCGGTATTGTTGTTTGTCGAATCTAACTTAGGGTTTTTGTATGGGTCGATCCGAAGGTACCGGAGTTGGCAGATTCGTCTCTGTGTCGAGCCCGGAATCCCGTCGTTAGACTTCGTTCAAACTCTGCGGATTAAGGCAAGTGGCGGTTCGCTCTTGCTCATTCGTTTCATATTTACATTAATTATCAGTAGTTTATCTGAGTAATTAATTTGGAATGAATATTCTGTTTGTCTGGAAACGGTTTTGTTAAACTGTTTTGAAAATCATATAATAGGTTGTATATCTGTTAGAACAACGCTATTATCTGTAATCGCCTTTCAGGCCTTTATGTGGATTTATCCAGTAACGGTTGTTGTGCTGTACTGTTTAGTTAACACTAGTGGCTAGGAACGCTATGTACCTTGAGGGGGTTTAGCTGTTTCTTTATAACTGGTACTTGATGGTTCATCCCCAGTACTTTCTCTTTGGTCATGACCATATCCTTTCACAGGGTAGGCGCACTTCGCTAGTGCCAAATCTTCCAGGGTTCATCCCTTCGATATCTCTTGTGAGGAGATCTGATATCTCTTGTGAGGAGATCTGATATCTCTTGTGAGGAGATCCGATATCTCTTGTGTGGAGATGTAAAAGCTTATAACATAATGCTCGTTTTGGAATTAAATAAGATAAGTGCCCGAGTGCACATGATTAATATACCTTGGGCGAGTAGTGCAGCTAAGTTCAGTGCAGCTAGGAAAACTCGTCTTGACTTGAATGTAGTATGTTCTTTTTCCAATCTGGATTCGCTGTAGGCGATGAGGTTGGTCGTGAACCGAAGCATCTCAGTCAGTTTTAAATCATTGTTGTATGATCCTGTAATCATTCCAGATTTGTCATTTTTCCTTAAAGACTCAATCTCTTGGAGTCTCTTTTCGAGTCGATTTCTGTGAAGATGAAGTCTTCCAGAATCTTCTCTCATGCATACCTCTTGTTGTTATTCCGTGAAAGTGCCGGGTTATATATCGTCCCTTCGGTTATTATTCGAGGGACAATGATAGTAAACGGTTACGATCACTCGAACCATTCTGCTTTTTACCCTTGCTAGTCTATTCAAGTAGACTAACCCACGAACTTTGTTCTCCGCATGTGGGCTGGTGTCATCCGTTCGATTCGGCACATCAGATAGAGTGAAGATTTGAGGAGACTAGATTGACTATGAAGACGACGGTTGTTTTTGGATGTTTTAATAATTGCTTTTAATCAGGTTGAGATCCTTGGGCAGGTGATCATCACGATCACAACCCCGTTTGTAAAATCTTTTATTTGTCTTCCACTGTACTTTGTTTGAACTCTGTGTTTTGACCTATTCGGGATTGGGTTGTAATCCCGTAACTCTTGTTTCCTCGACAATGTTATGTTTTGGAATTTAATGCTTGATCTTTGTATATCAATTGCATTTCATAAATTGTATTTATTTGGTAAAGCCTTGGGTGATCTCGGTAAGGAACACTGGGGTCACTGGCGGTAATACCTTTCCAAAAGGGTTAAGTTTTGGGGGTGTTACATGCTCGGTGATCGGGATAGGCGTGGATCTACAAGTCTGACGAAGCTTGGAGTTGGTTTCAGTGTTGGTGGGCAGCTAAGTTCTTCATTGATAGTCTTGGAGATTATGGTTTCAGTGTTGGTGGGTAGCATCGTCGCACACACGAAAGTCGGAGAGGATGGAGCCTTAAAGAGCAGAGGGGAGCACCCAAATCAGCGCACAGAGGCAAGGATGGCAGGATATCCTCGACGTCATAAAACCCAGATGAAAGAAGGGAGAAGGAGAACAGCTGTCACCAAACCCGCTCCAAAAGTCCAAGGCAAGATCCGAGAAGTCGCCCACGATTTCAACAGAGATAAACTGTCGGAAGCTTTGCTTTCGTCATATTATGCATATAGAGGGAGAAGTTTAGATGAGTCGACAACTTTGAAAATGTGAGGACAATGTTTAGCATCATCACCATTTTTTAAGCTTTGAGGTCTTCAATTATCAGATTTTGTAAAGAGGAGGATTTCAAAGAGAGATTCTGATGGGAGAAGAGGTATCAAGGGCGGTGGCATGATCGATGGCAGGGATAAGGGGTGGCGGCAGCCAAATGGGTTTTAGGGCTTCTAGGAGCATTTGTACGGAGAGCCTTATATCAGGGAGTTTCTGAAAGATCATTTATATTATAACACTTCGAATTTAAAATTAGTTAATATTAGGCTCTATCAGTTATCTCTTCAAATTTTACACTATTTGAGGGAGAAATTAAGGGAGCGTTTGTTTGAATACATGGGGTATATGGAATGGGTTTTGGGAATGGGTTATGCCGGATTTGGTGTCTGATAGATGTAGGTACGTATGAGTATGAAGTTCATTTCAAGAAATGACTCATACCTGCCTACAAGACTAATCCCCTTATCCACAAAAAAAAAGGTTTGACTCAAACCTATTTTTGACTTCCTTCTATCTCTCCAAATTTATATCAAACACAAAGTCTTAAGAATCACCCAACCTCATCCCTCATGCCCAATCCGATTCTTCAATCCAACCCGATTCCTATTACGATATCAAACGAGCCCTAATAGTTTTGACTTTTGAGGGTACGTTTGTAGTTATATACTCCTTCTGTTCAGATTTACCTGTTCTTTTAGTCTTCAAATTTTGTTCATATATATTTGTCCTTATAGGATTTCAAGACAATTTATCACATATAGTTCATAAATTTTGAATTAGAATTTGGTTATATTGTTTTTTTTCTCCATCTATTGGTTATAGAGAGTGGTGAGTGATTAAATTAATAAAAAAATGAATTTTTAAAACACATTTAATTTTTTTTTAATATGTATGAAAAATTCTAGAAGGACAAATAAAAATGAATGGAGGGAGTATGTCAATATTTCTATCGACAATAATTATTACAAGACTAATGAATGATATATCGACTTTTGTAATTTATCAATGCATATTGGCTTACTAAACATATCTAATCAAAAGAGTCGATGAAAGTTATTAGTCATTATCTCATTTTCCAATAAAATTGTATAGTTGCACATAATGCTACGTACCATCACAAATTTTATTACAGATTATTGTCCTATATTTTTTATATTTCTGATAAAGTCTGGTGGGTTGATAACGTGTTACGGCCTTACATGTTCGTTAAAGTCTAATACATGAGTTCGGTGGGATTCCATCTTAAACTCAATTGGTTATAGGAGGAGTAATTCACTAAGCTTATGTAATATGTTTTTTATTCTCAAGTTTCCAATGTGGGATGTTATTTTCCCACACGTCCCTCAAATGCAACTGGTCTGACCTAGTTGACATTTGACAACATGCCTAAAAACCGACAAGCCAAACGGGCTAGCTCATATCATGCCCTCATGGCAGGCCAAGCCCAAACAACGTCTTAAAGCTGACAAGTCAAACGAGCTACCCCTTTTAATGCCATTATGACAGACTAAGCTCATATAAACCAAGAAACGAACTCAGACCTGAAACCCGCTATAATATTATGATAAAGTTCATTGGGTCGATAGACGGGGACCTGTCAGTCTGTACGCACATGCGCGTTAAAGCCCATCACATAAGTCTAGTAGGATTCCATTATAAAACGAATTGACAATAGAAAACATAATCCATTAAGATTATATACTATGTCCTTTATTCCCAAATTTTCAATGTGAGGTGTTATTTATCACAATTTTCGTATGTATTTATAACATAGATTGACAGAGTAGATTGACAAATACTCTCAGCTCAAGTGTCAAAAGAGTAGAGATAACCTACGTTGGTTTGTCTGGCTATAAAATTTTCCGATCTAATGTATTAGCCTTTCAATTGATCGGTCACTATCGATTTTTTTTTGGTCAGCAAGAGGGCATAATTTCTTCATATAAGCCGTCATAGATTAATTCAAACACAAATTACCAGCTAGAAACAAAATCAAAAAAATGACGCTACTTTACCAATAGACGATATAAACGTTGGTATATATTATGGGGCACATTTGGGTACATAAAATCTTTTTATTATAAAAATGGAGTATAGATGGATGGCCATGGCATCTACATACGGCATAGTACATACTACCATATATAACAGGGTATGGTAGATAGGTAAGGGTTTGTGTGGGTCCCAGCTTTGCATACAATACGATGCATCTTACCACATGGCTTGTTTCTTGAGTTGACTCAATTACCTTGTGCTGGGCCCCGTCTCGGGCTTGCGGGGCCCGCGACTCTTTTGCCCCGTGGGTTGTAAGGTTGGTGCCTGTCGATCTCTTCACCCAATCAACATCTTCCTTTTATTCTAAACCTATCTTTATTTCTATTTTCTGAGCAATTACAAAACGTAATTTCCCCATTAATTCCGGCTTCGTTTGATTAAGCTATTGATAGATATTTTTTCATGATATTAAATTTTTTAAAAGCATGTATTTTATATAAATAATGATATTTTTATAGAGATAATAATGGATAGATGTTCCAAAATTGTTCGATCATGACTAATTTATACTAATATAAAAGTTGACATTGTAGCCACAATAAATGTCTTTATTTAAAAGAGTAAAAATGATGATAAAATTTGTTAAAAAAGGAAATATGTGATAAAATTAAGAATTTCAAACTTTACAATTTTAAATCATTTTATAATTATATTTTGATGAAAAAACCATTCTATAATTATATATCTTGATGGTATTTTTGTTAGAATATATAAACTAAAAAATAGATAACTTAATGACATACTAAATTATAAATTATCATTTTGAAAAATAAAACAAAGCCTTTTATCCACATCTACATACATCACAATAAAGTTACTCTTAAAACTAATATATGTAAGACATCATTATATTATACAAAAGTAATGAAAAAAACTAAAGTAAAAGAACATTCAAATCCTTAAGCAGTTAAAAAACTTAGATTCTTAAGCCGTTAAAAAACTTATAAACTAAAAGAACATTCAAATCATTATATTATACAAAAGTAATAAGTTAGACTATCCAATCTAACCTAATCTACATGTACAACTTAGATTCTTAAGCCGTTAAAAAACTAATGTTTCAAAAATTAAAGAAATCTCACATAGTATCGATCATTTGAAAATTCTTCAAATATATATGCAATAGTAATAAATAAATGTTAATAATATTTTATAACGTAGTCGATTATATATATATATATGAATTATGAAAGAACGAATTAAAAGAACATTCAAATCCTATTATATTATACAAAAATAATGAAAAAACTTAGCAAGAGTATAACTGACTATCTAATCTAACCTAACATACGTGTACAACTTAGGTTCTTAAGCTATTAAAAAATAATGTTTCGAAAGTTAAAAAGAATCTCACATAGCATCATTTGAAAATTCGTCAAATATATATGAAATATTAATAATTAAATGATAATAAAATTCTATAGCCGTTTCGACTATATATATGAAATATGAAAGGACAAATTAAAAAACATCCAAATCCTATTATTTGATACAAAAATAATGAAAATATTTATGCACGAGTATTACCGACTATCTAATCTAACATAACCTATATGTACAACTTAGGTTCTTAAGCTATTAAAAATAATATTTCAAAAATTAAAAAGAACATCACATAGCATCATTTGAAAATTCGTCAAACATATATGCAATATTAATACTTAAATATTAATAATAGTCTATAACAGTTGTTGACTATATATGAAATATGAAATGACAAATAAAAAAAAATCTAAATCCTTTTTAAGACAATACAATGACATGATAAGCTCTACACATCGGTTATAACTTCCTAATTACTTAAAGTCAATAATGGGTTGGCTTAGAAGTAATATATGTTTATATTCCTATAGTAATTTTCCAATTTGAAATAATTAATACTCATTAAGTATTTAATTAATATTAATATATTAACTTTTCATTAAGAATTTTTACGGTCGTTTACACCCCTACAACTTTCAACTCCCATATTATAAAAAGTCAATTTTCACCCAACCCATCCCCAATAAATGCTTTCAGTTTACACATTTTTTTTTCTCTTTCCACCCAAAACAACACAATAATACATTTTTATTATTATTGTTATCGCATTAAAATCTTTATATCTATTGTAAATGTAAAGTAATATTTTTTACTAATAAATGTTTATATACAATAGAATAAAGGTCATTTACATACAATTAAAAATGGTCATATACTATCATTTTATTTTATTTATGTTTTTTTCATAGATAAACTAAATTCAATTTTATAAATTTTAGTATTCTAATTTGATATCATAATAAGTTCAGCTCTTGATGTCTTTTATTGTACAATAAATCGTATATTATCATCTTTAATTTATTTAAGTTTTTGTCATAAATAAACTATGACTGAATTTATAAATTATAGTATTCTAATTTGATATTATAAAAGTTCAACTTTTTATGTATTGTGTACAACAAAATAAAATTACTCCTTATTTGAAGTACATAGCATACATACTTTAGTAAAACTATTAGAAAATCATAGACATAAAGATAAACGATTTTTTAACAAATAAAATTAAATACTCTATTCAATATTAGTCACAAATATAATCTAAATTTCCCAATTAGAAATCAATAATAAAATATACCCTAAATTTTAGAAAATATAAACAATGGCCTTTATGACACTAAAAAATAAATACACATTAATACAAATTTATTATTTTATATATAAAAACAAAATAATAACATGTTTTGTCCCGTGCGGAGCACGGATTGATCCATCTAATATCTAGTTTTTACAAAAAAATAATTGTTTTAAGTAAAGGATACTTTATAATGAAGAGACCCAAACAACCCTCTTAGCAATGATTTACATTTTCTTGTCAATTTATAGTTCGGTTTAAATTTGTGCAGAAAGGTTGACACATTTCTCGTTAGTTTCTTAGTATAATTCTCTAGATTACGTACAATCAATGTAATTTTTGATAGCGTGTGCGACACACTCTAATAAGTCTATTTTTAGTAATAATTTTTTTAATTATTAGTTTAATATTTTTTTAAAGAATTTATTCATTCTCTTTTAGGGAATATTTTGTAAATAGTTTCATACTTTAACTTGTTAAAGTGTGTGCCCTTAGTAATAATTTTTTTAGTCACTAGTTTAATTTTTTTTCTCTTAAGGATTTATCCATTTTTTATTAGGAAATATTTTATAAATAATTTCATACTTTAATTTATTTGAGTGTGTCCATAGACACACTAGAAAAACCGATTTAATTTTATTAGGAGACACATTTTGTAGCTTTGACATGAATGCATAACTTTTAAATAAAATCCCATCCGTTTCTCATGGTCAACTTGATTAATTCTTCCAATATGGGAAATCAAATACACTATATACTATTACTAGGATAATTGGATATTAACTTTTTTTCCTGTATATAAAACATGATCAAGCTAGATTTCATTTAACTAAGTTTAAACCCAGCAGAAGATTTGTGCAGGAGAAAGTATTACTTCCTCGATTTAGTGTAAGAGAAGAGATCATGAGGGGGGATTAAGGGCTAACATGGAATTGCGAAAATTGTTTAAAAAAAAAAAAAAAACAAGATTTCTTCAATTTTGTTGGAACTGAGAAGTTCAATTTGCGTGCACTTTCATAACATGAAAGCAATTGTTTGGTTATCCCAAATTATACGTACCAGAAAATTTGGTAAGAAAATGTCCAAAATGTACGTGGTCGAGAGGTTAGAAAGGATATAGTGGGGATTGTAGTGACTTGTTAATTTCATGAAATTATTGACGTACTTCTATTATTGATCAAAAAAAAAAAAAAATACTGTGCCGAAATGGAAGTATATTAGTAAAAGCCAAATTCCACCAAATGTGATTATCTGCTACAGTATATAGATCTATACACAACTTGCACCGTCAAATCACATCATATCATATCTTATATACAAACAGTAAAACTTTATTGGGTTTCTAATCAAACTCAAATTTTGTTATCCTAATTTAGTTTTAGTCACTCATAAATCAGAATACATGTATTTAATTATACAAAAAATTGATTTTTATTAGGCATATATTGTTAATTAACAGTATACAAAAGGATAAAGCAAAAGACTAATTATGCATACCATTTGGTGGATCCTCTTTTTATTAAAGCCGAAAATAATTCTGTCTACTAAAATGGCCAACAAAACCCCATGTTGCACGGTCCACCGGGGTTCGTCTCCTTTTACACAAATCTTAAAAAACACAACTTGACTAATTAAAAAACCATATATGTTCTTAACTATTCATTCATTTTATTTTAAGGTACGTGTTTTTTAGTATTTCTTTCGTCATCCATTGCGTCAAATATCCGACAATCCGCGGGCGCCAACCTCACTCAACCATCCACGTGTCCACATCCTTGCCGTCGAATTTTTACACGTATCTAACCTCAAACACGCCTTAGCCCCCTTTATATTATCTCCATATTGCAACTATAACCAACCTTCTTCTCCTCTTCCTTTCCTTCCAACCAACTCGAAATCGAAACAACCCGAACCCGAAACAATCCGATCCCGAAAGTTCTATAACAAAGCCGACGAAACTAAAACGTAGTTTGATATCAATTTAACATAAGAAGAAAGGTGGAGAAGATGTTAAGCGTGGCGCGAGACGAGTACCAAACGATCGATTTCGAGGAAACGGAGTTGTGCCTAGGATTGCCTGGCGGAAGTGGCGTCCCGAAAGACGTCAAGAACTCCAACGCGAAGAGTAATGGAAAAAGAGGGTTTTCTGAGACAAAAGGTTTTGATTTGAAGCTCAATTTATCGTCGTCCACATCATCCACTACTTCAACACCGACGTCTAAGAAAGACATCGGTGTTGACCAGGGTGAGATGATGATCAAGGAGAAGGCTGTTCTTGCAATCCCTAGCGTTGACAATACGAAGCCCCCCGCCAAGTAAGCTCATATATATCTCTTGATTAAACTTTGATTTTTGCACGTATGAATGGTGTTCAATTTATGATGGGAAATTTTTATGTTTTAGACTATGATATATGTGTGATTTGATGAATTTTATAGTCCATACATGAAAAGAATACGTGGAGTTGTATGAACCTCAAAAATCCACGAGGATTTTGTAGGACAACTTTTTTTTCTTCAAATTGGTATGGGAAATAATTTACAGAAAATATAAGGTATTTCAAGTGGTACTTGTATATTGTAATTATTTGTCGAGGTTGTGATTATGTGGTAAATTAGCTAGGGTCAAATTGGTTAGGTTACACGTACACACGTGTAAAGAGACAGCCCAGGTCACAGTTTCACATGCGTATACGTATTGGAGTTTTTTTACATACGTACAGTATTATTAGTTCTGGTGATGGGTGGGAAAAAACAAAAACATAATTCAATTTCTGGTTGGCTGTCTGCTAGACAGTGGAAAAATACACAACATGGGGAATCTCTTGTTTTTCCGCCGCAACCAAACAACTTTCATGACAAATTCAAGAAGAATATATAGCCTTTCTAAAGTTGTTGCAAATAAATAACAAAAAATCAAATTCAAAGATGTCAAAACTCACGCAAAAAACCGGTAATATTTAGAACATAACAATTACCATCATTCAAAAATTAGATCTATAATGAATTAAATCACAATAATACTATGAGAATAATTAATTAATTTGGAAATCATTTAAAACTATAGGTCACAAGTTGTGGGATGGCCACCCGTCCGATCATTCCGAAAGAACATCATGACCGTCCAAAAGCCGAACGCCAAGGAGGAAACGGAAAAGTCAGCAACCGGAAGCAGCGCGACTAACGGCGTAGCGTTTGTGAAGGTTAGCATGGACGGCGCGCCTTATCTACGCAAGGTGGACTTAAAGATGTACAAAAGCTACCAAGAACTCTCACATGCCCTAACAAAGATGTTTAGCGCCTTCACTATCGGTAAATAATTAAATAAAAAATTACTCTTTAATTCATAATTTCCCAATAAATATTCGAATACATTTTTATTTATAGTTTTTGGTATGTATGTATGTATATAGGAAAATGTGAATCTGAAGGGACCAAGGATTTCACGAGCGAGAGCAAGTTGATCGATCTTCTTAACGATTCTGAGTATGTCCCAACCTACGAAGACAAGGACGGAGACTGGATGCTTGTTGGCGATGTTCCTTGGGAGTGAGTCTTTAACTGACTTATTTAACCTGAAGAAACGAGAGATCTAAACTCGATCTATTAGTTGTGTATGAGTACTAACGATCGTTTTTTTCGTTTTGGAATTTCAGGATGTTTGTCGGATCGTGCAAGCGTTTACGGATCATGAAAGGGTCAGAAGCCATAGGACTTGGTTAGTATTTGACATATACATATGCACAAATTAATTCCACTTATTATGTTACATATAGATGATCATTAGGTGAGATATGTTCATTATAATTAATATAAATTATTTTGAATTTTTGCAGCTCCTAGGGCAGTGGAGAAGTGCAAAAGCAGAAGTTAAATATATAAGGCTTTGTATTAAATATAAGAAAGGTTTTGTAACGCCAAGTTGTAAAATTTGCGCAATGTGATGTGAGTTTTTACTTTTTAGCTTTGAAACGACAGACCGGTTCGGTGGAGCGAACCGGATGTCTAGATGTGTTTGTAATTTGTATCAATTTAAATTTTATGGAAAAAACTTGTATTATTAAGGAGAATACATATATACACTTTGGCTTGGATTTTTATTAGGGTTTTGTTTAAGTATGAATTAATGTATATAATGTGTGATGATTGATGCCTCCTCCCATCCATGTGCTTTCTTTGTGGGAATGATTCCTCGAGATTATTATTCCCTCTTTTGCTCCCCACTATTAAATTCAACTTTATAATTTCTTAATAGCTAAGATGCTTTTCATGATTGTTTTCATCTCCACTTTTTTTTTTTACGTTTTTAATTATGGTTTATCTAATCTATGTCACATAGGTTAAGAATTTCAATTAGAGAATATAAACTCTAAAGAAGGACAGCTGAATTCATTTTAAAAAAAATAGAATATGCTAAAAAATTAATACATAATTAAAAAAAATTATATATGAGATCTTAATATATACCCTTAGAATATTATTCTAAGGTTAAAAAAACCGTTTTAATTATATATTCACTTTGAGTAGCATGATTTATGGATCTTGCTGGCGTGAGGTGGACCATGATCCTCTTATCCGGGACATTGATTACTAATCCTGCCTTTATTTTTAATTTTATAAATTGACGTACATCATTCATTAAGAGATATACATATAAGTTATATCATATGAGTACAAAAATTATTAAAATGTCGACATATGTGGGCCAGAGTTTGTCTTGAAAAATACAAGAAATTAGGCTCAATGCATGATGCATATCTTTCTTTGTTTTTATACGGGCGTAAATAAACGATTATTTATGACCCCACGTCCTTTAAAAAAAAAATAAGGTTAGAATTCCATTTATCCCACATGTCAATATCGGATAAATTGATAGGTCGATAAATCGACATTTAGACTAACTGATATGAGAACAAATAACAAAACAAGTAAGAAAATACGACAAAATAATAAAAGAGTCTTAACAATCTAGGGAGAGAAGTGAGTAAAGCACTATGAAAGCGTCACCGAACAACGGGTCAGATAAATCAGTGCAGAATGAACCACCATGACGTTATCCTCATCTAAATGAGAGATCTTCAGGAGTCTCGGTCACCTTGATGTTGCCCCACAGTAAGAGGATCTTCAAGAGCTTCGCACACGACCACACCACGTCCGAAACAACTCGGTCTCCACACTAAATTGGCTCCACAATTGCAATAAAATATTAACATTCAAGCTTGAATCAACGGATTAACAAAGAGATATAAGTTTCAAAGATCAACAAATTAAATTGTCAAAATCACAGTTTAGCATAAAAGGATTTTCTACATATTTTCCAAAACTAATAAGCCCAGCAAATTTCAAATTGTTACATTTAGTATTCCATGGGCTCAATGCCATTTTGTTTTTTTAGATTAAATCGGAAAATCGATCAATGTCCTCAATGCCTAAGTTGTTCTCACGAGTTTGATTCACTTATCTAAGTACCTTTTATGAAACAGAAAGAAAATCCAAAAAATTAATAAATAATTTAATTGAGAGTGATCTAAATTCGAAAAATTGTGATAATTTTACGGGTAGAATGTTCGCACCCGTTTTTTTTGCGGCGCACCGTTTTTGGTTGCGCCCAAAAAACGGATTTACAATTCCTTGGACGCAACCAGGTTGCGCCCAAGTGAATGAAATCGGGTTGTTAAAAAACCCGGTTCATGGCCGATTTTTTTTTTTTTAAATCCAGTTCGGGCGCAACATAGTTGCGCCCATTAAAAAAAATAAAAAAATAATTGCGCCCAGAAAAAAAAAACTTGGATATTTTATATCAACAAATTTATTTTATATTTAAAATAAATTTACTACATACTCATTCCATTGTATCTATCTTGATATTTTATATGATTTGGACATTCAAATACCTAGTAGATTTGTACATTTGACTATAGTAATAGACGTTTTCAAGTAACCAGGGTTACATGACAATAAATTTATTTGTATCATGAGGTTTCAATATACTTTTATTCATCTAAAATTCATGTATGTTTCTCCATTAATTCGTTTGTTATTAACTGTTTATTATTATTATTCTCGAAAATCACATATAACTATGGTTATATCCAATTTGGTTATGTCTTATATATGGTCATATACTACGGTTATATTCTATAATTATATACTATGGTTATATCCTATAATTATATACTATGATTATATCTTATGGTTATATTCCATAGTTATATACTATGGTTATATCCTATATTATATCATATAGTTATATACTAAGTTTATATCATATAGTTATATACTATGATTATATCTTATATTTATATCTAATTTGGTTATATCCAATTTGGTTATATCCTTATAGTTATACACGATTACTTTTCAGCGCATAGGCATTTTGCCGTTTGGCGCATAGGCTCGCACGTAACGTGAGGGTACAAACGACACGTTACGTATGACAGTGCTCCACACGTTACGTGTGGGACCATTTCACACGTTACGTGTGATTTGTACCCACACGTTACGTGTGGATTAGTCAATAGGGTTTAGAATGGTTATAGGGTTTAGGGTATTTGTGTATGTCATATTATTGTATATTTTGTGGTATTTATTTGTTGTTCAATGTTAAATTATTATTTATTTTATACATATTATAATGTTACATGTATGAATGTTGTATCATATTATTGTTTATTTGTAGTATTTATTTGTTTATCTAAAATCCTACAAAAAACACCCCAAAATAATCAACATAGAAGATAGAATAGAATTGTTCATTACGTTGGATGAATACAATCACATTTAGCTCACAATACAAGAAATAATACAAGTTCTTCATAAACTTAGAAAACCTAGCACAAAATAAATGACATCGCCTAGTTGCGTTTGAAAAAATTAGGATAGTCTCTTGTAAAACTTCGCGACATATCATGTCTCTGCTTTGATAAAATTGCTTGCTCCCTACAAAGGTTGATAGTACGTAAACAACATTACACAAAAGATACGACATCAAGGCATTATATGATGTACATCATTATATAGATTGAGGTTATACATACGCATCTTATCCATATCTTGTAAAAGTTCTTGCTTAACAACATCTTGATTCCCCTTAATAAGATCTTGTTTTTCCCGCCATTGTTGTCGAATAACCGCGTGTGCCCTCTCCTCGTACATAGGATCAATCCAATTCCTGTATAAACACCCTAGTCTTGGGCATCCCCAATACCTCCTTCCGTAGTTCCACTGCAAATCCCAAGTACGGACAATGATTTTCAAAGTACACTCGCATTGTGGAGCACTTATTTGTTGATGGTGCCTATTTAGGTTTGATGATGATTCGGATGAAGATGTCATTATTTGATGTAGTGCTTGGTTTCCTACAAATCCATTAATATGAAAAGGCCAATTAGGGTTACTAAATCGAAAGAAACTGGAAGAAGAAGCTTACCCACAAATGAATCTTCAATCCCGCTTGTGTTGGAAGTGTTGTAGTGAACAAACAACCCTAATGCCTCTTATATAGTGAAATGATATATACAACTGTAGTAATTAAAGACCACAACCACAAGAATTAAAGACCTCAACCACTAGCATTAAAGACCTCAACCACTAGCATTAAGGACCTCAACCACTCTTACCCTAATAACCCTAAACCCTAAACGTCAACCACTCTCATAAATAATGTAACTCGCATACCCAAATTCACCCTTAATAATTAAAGATAAACCCTAAACTCAAATCCTAAACCCTAATCATAACACTAACCCTAAGCCCTAAACCCTAACCCTAACCCTAAACCCTAAACTTAAAACTCATTATTCTAAACTCTACCGAAATGCCATAACCCTAAACCACAAAACCTAAACCCTACCCCTATCCATCCTACCCTACCCTACATACGCCTAAACCCTAAACCCTAGTAATCACACGTTACGTGTTAGTGTGTTTCACACGTAACGTGCCAATCTACTTCACTCGTAACGTGTGGCACGGTTTGACACGTAACGTGTGGTTCAGTCTGTTGCAAAATGCATTGAATTAACCGTCTTGTCCCCACCTAACTGTAATAATGACCCATCTTCTTTGTCCGCTAACAACCCATTTCGAATCCATTTCGAACCTAAACCCTCATCCTAAACACTCCCAAAATCTTGATTTTCACTCACATTTTTTGTACAAAAAATGGACAATCCGAACAACAACGAGTATTTGAGCAACAATGGGGAAGATATTCCACTTTGGAACGAGGTAATTTCTATAAGTAACCCTAAAGTTGTCTTTTTTATTTCTTGTTTTGAAAATGTTTAAAGTTCTTAGCTTCATGGTTAGGGTTTAGAGAAGTTATTTTTGATGGCCCATTATATTTGTTGTTTAGGATTTAGGGAAGCTATTTTTGATACTTATTGTTTAATATTAACGATCTCATTTTATTGTTTAGGGTATTAGAAACAAAGATTGAGCGTTGTTTATGGTTTAGGGCTACGAATTTGCTGTTACATTGAAGAACAGTTTCACACGTTACGTGTGAAGAATGTTCACACATAACGTGTGAAGGTGTTCAACACGTTACGTGTGGGTGTGTTTCACACGTAACGTGTGGACACTCTTCACACGTTACGTGTGTAATCACACCACCCGAAACCAGGTTTCATTCTGTAATATGGCACGGTTTGACAGTAAACGTGCTTTTTTATAATCAGTGCACTAATTGATGACATGATTTCGTGTATGCAGACGAACTATCATTTATACGAGGGGTTAAACAATATCTCCCTCAATGACTGGAGCACTCCACAGAAGACATTTCCGGTTTGGGAAACGCCTGAAAAACTGCAGGATTGGAGCACGCCTCAGAAGACATTTCCGGTTTGGGAAACGCCGGAAAAACTACAGGATTGGAACACACCTCAACCAGTTATTGATATACCATCATTTGATGTTGGGATACCGTTTCCTCCAGAAGCATCTTCATCTCATGCTACCCCACAGCTGTGCTTTCCATCCCTACACACACAGCTTCAGTTCAGTGTACTACCGGAGGAGGATGTGTACGTCTCGGCCGATTATTCAAGGTTCTTCACATCTGATCAAATCTGGGAGTCTAGAGAAGAAGCCTTTTTATGGGCGCGGGAGATTGCTATGAATCAGCAATTCTGCATCAAAAAGTGGAGGAATAAAGCTTCCACCCCTTCGACCCTCGGGGGGACTTGGTTACCGTGTGATAGGCATGGACAAAACGTCCCTAAAGGAGCTGACCAAGTGAGAGACATCACAAGGTCGAAGAAATGTGGGTGTCCCTTCATGTTGAGGCTGAAAGAAAGGCCGAAGGGATTGTGGAGGATCACTGTACAACATGGAACTCACAACCATGTCATAGGAGACAATTTGTATGGTAGTGCATTAGCTGGGCGACCAACTGCTGAAGAGAAGGAGATTATAAGGGTGATGACGGTCAATCATTGCAAGCCTCAGAAGATTCATACTACAATCCAGTCGTCCCCTGGAAATTTGACCAAGATGAAGCAAGTATACAACATCATGCACGAGATAAGAAAGAAGGGCATGGAAGGAAGAACAGTTGTACAACAGTTCTTCTATGAGTGCAATGAGAAGGGGTACTTCATGGAGTATAGATTCAACAAGGAGACCAACAAGATAACGGATATCTGAACTTTGCCACCAAAAGACAACCCTCATCATGGGAGCACACTGACCAACAGATGGACGGCACACCTCCAAAAAAGCAAAAAGGAAGACCACCGAAGACGGGCCTACCCTTACCGTGTGGTGCCATGTCATTGATCAAGAACCTGTGGCGATATCTTTCACAGTTCCCCAAGTGTATGAGACCACACTTTGGAGGATGGTATGAGATAGCGGGTGATGGAAACTGCGGGTACAGAGCCATTGCGCATGGTCTGGGCTTAGGGCAAGATAAGTGGGAATTTGTTCGACGTACCATGATCGCTACGTTGAGAAAAGAGTATGAGCTACTCGCGCCACTTTGGGTGTCTACGATGACACTTGAGGAAATGGAGGTGAAGCTTGATTGGTTTCCTTCGCCGAACAGGCCGGCCCCACCGGAGACGTGGTTGGAGCTCCCGGATATGGGATGTTTGGTGGCAACGGCATTCACATGTGTGTTCGTTACCGTCGGTCGTGGCGTGAGGATGACATACCTGCCTATGAGGGGGAAGACAAACGAAGCATCGATTGGGGAGAATCTGAAGACGGTATGCATTTGCCATGTCGAGAACGAGCAACATTTTATTGCGATACGTTAATACAATCTTGTGTTAAAACATCTGTTTATACTATCTTGTGTTAAAACATATGTATGATGCATTGATTTTCATGTAGATTGGGCTGGCCAAAACTTCGCCCTTGCCTCCTATTTACTCGGGGTGGCTGTATCATCATGACCCGTCTACGGGTGATTACGTAGATCAATGGCTATTAGATCGTTCGTTGGAGTATGAACAAGACAAGGACGAAAAGAAGCCAAAACGAAAGAAGAAGGTCGAAACAGTCGATTTATGTAATGAATGATATGATGCAATGAGTACGACATTCCTATAGTATGCTGCAATGAGTACGACATTCCTATTGTTGTCATAATCCAAACAACTTCCCCAAAACATTCAAACTGAAGTAATAACTAATTAAACAAAACGAAACAGCCAAGCAGTTCGAGAAAAGCGGAAACTGTTCAGTCGCTCAGAAAACCGCGACCAACCGCGATCGCGGGGGATCGCGGTTGTGCTCCCCAAGGTTCTGCTGGAAATCTTATAACCGCTGGTCGCCGTAAAATACCGCTTATCATGTCATAATCCAAACAACTTCCCCAAAACATTCAAACTGAAGTCATAACATTCAAACTTCAACAAAACATTCAAACTCAAGTCATAACATTCAAACTTCAACAAACACATTCAAACTCAAGTCATAACATTCAAATTTCAACAAAACATTCAAACTAATGCTCAAATGACGAAGCAGCCAAGTTCAATGGTTCGAAAGGAAGGGATACATTTGCTCCAATGATTTCCGTAACGCCTCGGCTACGTCTTCACATCGGTCATCTCCATGGTGATGATCGCGATATGGATCCATACGTGAATAGCAACTATCAAGGCACTGCACATAAGATAAGTGGATACGATTAATAAACATACACGAAGTCAAAAATAAACAGGATATAATTACATGATTACTTACCTGCTGCTGAGTGTAACGATCCTCTTGAGGGATGATGAATGGATGTGTATGCTGGAGGTACCACTGCATGTAATCATCGGTACACTGGTGGTGTTGACGGACTATAGGACCCATGGCTTGCAGGCTAATGGAATGTTCATTGCGGGCATTCCATGCATGTAAGGATCTATCGTACTCCACCGTGTAACTGCTAATCTTCACGCCCCTCCATGCCTTAATGGGAACAATCGGTGGTCTTGGACATTGTTGTGCACGCCCAAACTGCCGAGCTACTCGATCCGGCATGTAAGGCTCGGTGCCCCACAAACAGGATATGACTCCATGAAATCGCGATGAAGCAAACATCTCATTATTGAAGTCAATGGAGCCGTATGGCATCCACTCAACCTAAACACAATTGAATTTCAAACAACTTATCATGCATATATATTTTAACATAATAGATAAGGACCGTATATGCACTTACACTATCATCATGCATCCCATCCAGCTCCTCCCTATAATTCCTGGTCCGGTTGGGTTCATGTGACATGTCCCATTTTCTGGCGTATGGGATCGGCTGTTGTGGGTCCTAGTAAACACTCTGTGCAGGTCTAAACATGGGAAAGTACTGATATATCCATGACTACAAAATAATTACACATATGTCAATTCCCTACATAACAAACATATAATATATCTATAACAAAATTTTAGATATTTTTATTCAAGCCATTTAATACCTGGATCAGAGTGAAACATGTGGACATGACCCGTGCCTCTTTTCTTGTGCACTCGCCCAAGCTGCGGTACACGTGTGCAAGAACACCGGTACCCTATGCATAGTTCGTGACTTTTGTGAGATCAGTCACGAACGGAGTGTAATAAACGGGCAAGCGATGCTGAGACTTGTCAGGAAAGAGGGCAGACCCCACCAAGTACAACAAGAACCTAGCCGCCAGCTTCTTCGATGCCAACTCCTCGCAATGAGTCTTAAAATCTCCCGCGTGCAAGTTACCGGCGACGATAGCACCATCCTCCAGCTCAAAAAACTCATGCGTCTGCTCCATCAATGCCTTCTTCAAATCATTGCGGCTCAGCTGCTCGTGCCATTTCTTTGGGGGACCCATGTCTTGCCCTTGTATGTTAAGCCCAAGGATCATCCACACATCATGGAGAGTTATAGTCATCTCTCCCCATGGCATGTGGAATGAGTTGGTTTCCGGTTGCCAACGCTCGACGAAGGCACCAATCAGCGTCTCATCCACATGCTCATGCATGATGTCCGATAGATGACATAGCCCGGACGCCAACGCCATGCTACCCCACGCGTCTTCCGTTGTGAGACGCCATGAGCGTAACTGCTTGCCTCGCTGCTGGAACCTCAAGGGTTGCACCGACTGTATATGAACATAATTAAGCAATCATACAGACTTATTTAAAACAAGATTAATAATTAAAAAAATTGTGTTACGTGTAACTTACAACGCGCTGGTAAAGGAGGTACGCCACGTGGTTTACAAAACTCTTTAGGAGTTCAGGTCTCTCCGGACCTCCAGGAACGCTCACCACCAGTTCAGGGTCGTATCTGACATTCTTCTTTGACCGGGGTGGTTTTCCCCGCGAAGAAGAGGCTTCCTGAGGCTCCTCGCCCGCCGTGTTTGGGGCGTCTTCTCTTGGAATCCAGGCATTGCTGGACTGGTCCTGAGTCCCCCATGTACATGCATGATCCTACATTTATTAAATAGATCAGATGCAATAATGAATTGTAAACAAATGCATGTTATACTAAATGTACTTACCATAGGCTGATGATAGGCAGCGTTCGGGTACACTGTCGGGTTCTCCCACGGGTTGTCCTGCTCTTCATCTCCCTGATAATAATCCATCGGGCTATGATGAGGGCTCACATGCGGCGGTAGTACCGGCAGACTAAAATTCCGCCCGTAATAGTTATTCTGATCTATTGTATCAGAATAACAATGCATCGGACTTCCTTCATAGTCTGGGTCCCTCGGAGGCTCAGAGCCTGCTCTACCCCCAATAAACGACGACACTGCCATTAGGCTATGCACTCCTATCATGCCAGTATCGCCAGCAGCCCCACTACTGCTACCGACTCCAGTTTGAAACCCTAAACCAGCCCCAGTACTGCTACATGCTCCAATCTGGTATGCGTCGGTCTCATCATCCCGGTAGCACACATCCCTCCGTTGCCTCCTTTCCGACCTTTTGATCTCTTCGCGAGTCACATACGACTGTTGGCGTACAAGGTTGCGACGTATCCTGCGTTCAGTTCTTTCCCCAGGTTCCATCTGCGGTTACATATCAACACATTTTAATCAACAAAAATCAACAAACAGAAAATCAACGTTCAAGATATAAAAAAAAATGCAAATTCACACGTTACGTGTGACTTGTTCTCACACGTAACGCGTGGTGCACATTCACACGTTACGTGTGAATGTGCACATTCCAATTTCACCGGCAAGCCGCCGGCGACTTTCCGGCGATATTCCGGCAACTTTCCGGTCGTCTTCTCCGGCGAGACAGTCCGATTTTTTTTTTTTATCAAATATACCCAAAATTCAACAACAAATCCACAATTTTTACCAATCTAACAATATCATCACTTCCATTTTCATTTTTCCACACAAAATGTCAACAAACCTAGATCTACCTAACCAAATTCATAAACATCACAAAAACTTCTACAAAACCTAGATCTACCATCCAAATCATCTCCACATCGTAGAGCTACCATCCAAACCTAGATCTACCTAATCAAATACTTTGTGTGGATCTACATTTCCTAACCAAACACTTTAAATTTATTAAAAACAAAATCAAATAATTATTTCTAGGAACTAACCTTACGCGGGAGGGGCAAGGAGGCGTTACGCGGGAGGGGCAAGTAGACGTTACGCGGGAGGGGCAAGGAGTGGTAGACGGCTGGAGTGGTAGACGCGGCTGAGTGACCAGATGAATGAAGAGGAGGAGCCGAATCTGGCTTTTATAGCCAGATTCCCACACGTTACGTGTGATACAATGTCACACGTAACGTGTGAACCGATCCCACACGTAACGTGTGGAGCCAATTCACACATTACGTGTGGGTCTTGAATGGGTCAGTATCGACGCGTAACGTGGGAAGTCTATTCTCACGTTACGCGCGGCCCTATGCGCCAAAAGGCAAAAATGCCTATGCGCCGAATAGTTGAGCCCTAGTTATATCCAATTTGGCTATATCCTTATGGTTATATTCTATAGTAATAACCAAATTGAATATAACTACAAGGATATAACCATAGTATGTAACTATATGATATAACCATAGATATAACGAAATTTGATATAACTATAAGATACAATCATAGTATATAACTATAGGATATAATCATAAGAATAACCAAATTGGATATAACTACAAGACATCCAAGTTTTTTTTCTTTTTCTGGGCGCAACTACGTTGCGTCCAATTTTTTATTTTATTTTTTAAATTAATTTAGTTTTTTTTATTTTTTATTTTTTTTTTCTGGGCGCAACGTAGTTGTGCCCAAGTCAACCGGTTCAGACCCAAAACCGGTTCAATAATCTTTAAAAAATCATTTTTCAAAAAAAAAAAAAAATTCACCCATACCTTGGGCGCAACCAGATTTCGCCCAAGAATAAAACTTTTTTTTTAAAAAAAATAACAGATTTGGGCACAACCATGTTGCGCCCAAAATCGGGTGCGCTGCAAGAATAAACGGGTGTGAAAAAGAATCCCCTTGGAATTCTACATTTGTCACCAAAGAGGAATATTGTATCTCTTGAGCTGTCTCTAAAAATATAGCCAAAACTAGACTCCCCGTTAGTTTTGGTTGATCCATCTGTATTAATTTTAATGACCCCGTCTGTTGGCTTTTTCCTTTTTTTCTTCTAACGTCTATTATTATAGTACTTTTTTGTTTTAGTTTTTTCGTCTTCCAGACAATCCGAGTTCCAATTTTTTGTTTGGTCCCAATTCTGGATTTGTTTTGTAATGTAAATTGGTACATCTTTTATCAAGTTTGTATCATTGTCTGTTCTTCCAAAGCTTTGTTGGTTTCTGTAAAACCGTATTCCTCACCACGAGACCACTAATTCTACAAATTGTGATTTATCTATTTTTTGTCGAATTTCCTCAATAATTTCATTTGTTCTTTTATTTCCTATGTTTAGAGATCTAATGATTCCACATGTATGTAGATTTATTTTCTCTATTGTCTTCAAAGTATGTTTGCACTGGAAAAGGAGGTGATTAAAGTCCTCTGTTTGTGCATTACATCGGATACACCCTTGGGGGATTGCAACTCCTTTCTCAGCTAATCTGGCTTTGGTTGGGAGTCCATTTTTCACAATTTTCCAAATAAAGTTTTTAACTTTGGGATAAGTGTCCAGCTTCCAAATCCATGAAGAATCATAAGCAAAGTATCTCTTATTTTTTATAATCATACCCATAGCAGATTTTGTGGAGAACCACCCATTTTTACTAGATTCTCAGTACATTCTGTCATGAATATTGTTCACAGGTATTGGTATGGATATAATTTGTTTAGCTAGATCATGGGGCAAGCATTGTTCAATCTTATTTGGTAGCATAAATTCTGCCACTAGAGCGTCCTTGTTATGTATAAATTGTGGATTAATAATATTACATAAGGGGGTCTTTGATATCCATTTATCAGTCCAAAATTTGATTGTTCTGCCATTTCCAACTTGCCAAATTAGTCCCGATTTGAATTCATCCAAAATTCCAATCATGTTGGACCATTGCCAAGAACAGTTTCTTGTTTTTTCATATTGTAAAATGTGTTGTGTTTTGAGATATTTTTCAGTAACAATTTTAACCCAAATTTTTTCCTGATCAGTTAGTATTTTCCATAGTAATTTAAATTGTAATGCTTTATTCATATCCTTCGATTTTCTTATTCCAAGGCCTCCTTGTTGTGTTGGTTTGTATATCTTTTTCCACCCTATAAGAGGTTTGTAGGAACTATCTATGTTCCAGAAAAAAAGTTTTATTTAGTTTGTCAAGTTCATTATGGATATGTGTAGGAAGCATAAAACTTTGCATAATGTAATTTGGTCGTGATGCAAGATTAACTTTTATTAAAGTTGTTCTTCCCGCTTGGGAGAGCGAGTTAGCCTTCCATTTGCTAAGTTGTTGTTGTGTGCTAATCAGTAAATCAGCAAAGGTATTAGAGTTGACTCTACCATTGATGATAGGACATCCTAGATATTTATCAAGAGAAGTCATGTTTGTGATTGTGAGAGCACCTTGGATTGGCAATTTTTTAGTGTTGCTTACTTTTTTCGTGACCTGAAATGGAAATTTACTCTTTGTCCTGATATTTTACAGTATTCATCTACAATATCCTTAATTTCTTTACAATTTTTTTGTTTTGCTTTTGAGAATATCATGATGTCATCCGCAAATGCCAAGAAAGGAATTCACGTTCCTTGTCTCAATATTTGGAAGCCTATAGGGTTTTGTGGTCGTTCAACAACTTTATGTAGTTTTCGAGCTAGGATTTCAGATCCTAGGATAAAGAGGAAAGATGATAGGGGATCCCCCTGTCGAAGTCCTCCAGTTGGTTTAAAATTTTCAGTAGGTCCATTATTGACTAGCACCGAGAAAGATACGGTTGTAATGCATTCTTTTACCCAATTGATGAATGTTTCATGGAATCCAAACTTTTTCATTATTTTGATAATGAAATTTCATTCTATTATGTCATAAGCTTTTTCCATATCTAATTTTAGGGCTATGAATCCTTCAGTTCCTAGATTTGATTTAAATGAGTGAAATATTTCATGAGCTATTATGATCTCTTCTTTGATATCCATTTATCAGTCCAAAATTTGATATCCCGTATCCTTACAAAAAGGGTAGTTGGTGCATGCCCTTTTGGTATTTAAAGCTACAAGACATAATATTTTGTGATTTACATGCACAAAACTAGGGATTTGCCTTTCTACTTTGTTAAAGATCATCGGTTGTTAAGTAGGTAGATAGAGTGGGGGTTATACACGTATGAGCGTACATGTGCATCCAAGTCCAACACAAAAGTTTAATAGTGTTTGATCATAAAATCAATTAACAATATGAGAAGTAGTTCACTACTCTTGTATACTAGTCTTAGGCTTTGTTCGGTATATCTAGCTGAAATATGAGCTGGAACTGAATGAGTAGTTGGATCTTAAGCTGGAGCTGAAGTTGAATTTAACAACTGAATTATTTAAAAAATATAATTGGTGTTCTGTATTACAAGATATAATGGAGAAAAAGTTAAATTAAGCTTGTTAAGCTTTAACAATCTTGGTAGGTCAAATTACAAAAAAATAACAGAATTAAACTACATTAATCTACTACAAGCTCCTTAAACTAGATTGATATTTTTTTACCGAACACTTCATTAAGTAAATTAAAATATTAATCAAACTTCGTTAATCTAAAAAAAGCTTTGTTTTGCAAATGATAATTTCCCTTTACATATATATATGGAAAATTTTATATATGAGCAATTGAGCATGAATTATGTTATGTTTTCTTATTATTTTTGTTTTTCTTTCGAATTTCCTTGTTTATATTATTAATATTTGATGTGTAAATACTAAATATGAATATCAATGGAGAAACATTTAAAATGAAAATGACATCCATATTGTTGTATCATATTGTTTAATTTATGAATTACTCAGGACTTCAATAGTTGAAAATCTATGATAGTTGTTTATACACATTGTTTTCAAGCTAGTAACGTATGCATTCGAAAGTAATAATATTATAGGAACGAGTCGTTTTTAGTCGAACCATGTTATAAAACCAACCCATGAAGTTTGCTCCCACATGGTCTTTAATTAACGCATCCGCTATATGCACTACATTATTTGCCCTTTCGCACTATAAAACTCTACGCAGAAATCTGACGTATGTCAGATTTCTGCGTAAAAGACAAAATTTCTCTACGCAGGTATCTGGCGTACGCTAGATACCTGCATAGAGCTAGAATATAATTGTTGGAGATAGGGAGTTGGGGGGTTTTTTGAACTTTGCCTCCTACGCAATCAAGGTTACATCGCAATAAATTCGTTTGTATCATGAGATTTCAATATATTTTTATTCATGTATATTTCTCCACCAATTTGTTTGATATTATCTGTTTGTTGATATTATTCTCGAAAATCACATATAACTATGGTTATATCTTATAGTTATATCCAATTTGGTTGTATCTTATGGTTATATTTCATAGTTATATACTATGGTTATATCCTATATTATATCATATAGTTATATACTATGGTTATATTATATAGTTATATACTATCATTATACCTTATAGTTATATTCAATTTGGTTATATACTATGGTTATATCATATATCTTATAGTTATATAACTATATGATATAACCAAATTGGATATAACTATAAGATATAATCATAGTATATAAGTTATATACTATGGTTGTATCATATAGTTATATACTATGATTATATCTTATAGTTATATCCAATTTGGTTATATTCTATAGTTATATATTATGGTTATATCATCTATCTTATAGTTATATAACTATATGATATAACCAAATTGGATATAACTATACTATATAATCATAGTATATAACTATATGATATAACCATTATAACTATATGATATAATATATGATATAACTATAGTATATAACTATAGAATATAACCAAATTGGATATAACTATAAAATATAATATATGATATAGCCATAATATATAACTATAAGATATAATCATAGTATATAACTATATGATATAACCATAGTATATAACCATAGAATATAATATAGGATATAACCAAAGTATATAACTATAGGATATAACGATATGATATAACCAAATTGGATATAACTATATGATATAACCATAGTATATAACTATAAGATATACCCATAAGATATAACCAAAGTATATAACTATACGATATAACCATAATATATAACTATAGGATATAACCATTGTATATAACTAAAGGATATAACCATAATATATAACTAAATGATATAATCATAGTATATAACTATAGGATATAACCATAAGATATAACCAAATTGGATATAACTATACGATATAACCATAGTATATAGCTATACGATATAACCATAGTATATAGCTATACGATATAACCATAGTATATAACTAAAGAATATAACCATAGTATATAGCTATAGGATATAACCATAAGATATAACCAAATTGGATATAACTATAAGATATAATCATAATATATAATTATAGGATATAACGATATGATATAACCAAATTGGATATAACTATAAGATATAACCATAGTATATAACTATAGGATATAACCATAAGATATAACCAAATTGGATATAACTATAAGATATAACCAAATTGGATATAACTATAAGATATAACCATAGTTATATGTGATTTTCGAGAAGAATAATAACAAACAGTTAATATCAAACGAATTGGTGGAGAAACGTACATGAATAAAAGTATATTGAAACCAAATTGGATATAACTATAAGAATATTGCGTAGAAGATATAACTATAAGATATAACCATAGTATAACTATAAGATATAACCAAATTGGATATAACTATAAGATATAATCATAGTATATAACTATATGATACAACCATAGTATATAACTTATATAATATGATTATATCTTATAGTTATATCCAATTTGGTTATATATATCGTTATAGTTATATCCAATTTGGTTATATCATATAGTTATATAACTATAAGATATATGATATAACCATAGTATATAACTATAGAATATAACCAAATTGGATATAACTATAAAGAATAATATATAATATAGCCATAATATATAACTATAAGATATAATCATAGTATATAACTATGAAATATAAGCATAAGATATAACCAAATTGGATATAACTATAAGATATAACCATAGTTATATGTGATTTTCGAGAATAATAATAACAAACAGATAATATCAAATAAATTGGTGGAGAAATATACATGAATAAAAGTATATTGAAATCTCATGATACAAACGAATTTATTGCCATGTAACCTTGATTACTTGATAACGTCTATTACTAGAGTCAAATGCAAATTTAAAAAAATATATTGTTCACTTGGTTGCGTCCAATTTTTTTATTTTTATTTTTTCTGCGCCAGGATCTGGCGTACGTCGGATCCTTGCGTAGGAGGAAAATTTCAAAAAAAAACTCAACTCCTTATCTCCAATAATTATATTCTAGCTCTACGCAGGTATCTGGCGTATGCCAGATACCTGCGTTGAGCTCTTGTGTGAATTAATTATCTCGCATATTGTGGGAATTGTCCCCTTTCACTCTTTCAGGACATGGGTTATGATTATGCATGTTAAAACTTAACCTAATTTGTCTGATTTTTTTGTTAAGACCCGATTTGAAAATTAACGAGTTAAAAGTAATATGATTCATTCGACACAAAAATGTTTTGAGTTGAGTGATTATAGAGATTTACCTAGCTTAATTAGGACGTTAAGTCCTTTGGTCAGTTTGGTTAGTTATAACTTATAACCATGGTTGAAGTTGTTAAGTATATGTGGTTGTAGAAGGCAGTAAAGGAGACACCAACTCCTCATCTGCCATAACTAGAAGTTGAGATGGAAATACCACTGGAGAAGGAGTACTGGCATATTCTTTTGACACAACTCTGAAGGGAAAAATATCTTCATGAAACACCACATCACGGTTGTGATATACTTCCTTAGTTGTTAGATCATAAAGTCTATATCCCTTCTGCTGACTAGGATAACCAAGCAACAAGCTCCTTCTTCCTTTGGCATCAAACTTATCCCAACCTCTCTTAAGAGCTGCCCCATAGCAAAGACATACCATGATCCTCAAATGATCATACTTGGGTTCCTTATGATACAACATTTAAAAAGGAGTTTTCCAGTTGATGCTTACCAATGGCATCTTATTTATCAAATATGTGGCAGTCAAGACACATTCTCTCCAAAATTATTTAGGAAGATTAGCATGTAATCGCAAGGCTCTAGCAGTCTCAATTAAGTGTCTATGTTTCCTCTCAACATCTCCATTTTGTTGAGGCATATATGGCATAGATCTCTGATGAATAATACCTAACTCAGACAAATAGGATCTCATTTTTCCATTAAGCAACTCACTACCATTGTCAGACCTTATACCCTTAGGAGTAACCCCAAATTGATTCTTGACCATTGCCACAAAATCTTTAACAATGCCAACAACCTGCTGCTTGTTATGAATGAGATATGTCCAAGTAGCTATGCTGAAATCATCTACTATTGTATAAAAGTAGTGTTCACCAGTCAAACTGGCTACATGATAAGAACCCCATAAGTCCATGTGTAACAAATCAAAACAAGCATATGTCTTATTCTCACTCAACTGAAAAGGAAGATTATGCATTTTTGCAAGTCTACAAGTGTCACAAAAACCATCTAAAGACTTTCTATTGTCACAACCTGGCACATATCTCAATCTAGAGAAAGAAATGTGTCCTAGCCTATCATTAATTACATGATCATCACTAGAAGCAGTATAACAAGCCTTATTCCAATTGGAACAATTATTTCCTTGAGCTTGCAATTTGTATAAGCCTCCATGTTCCTTTCCAACAGCGAGAACTGACTTACTTTGTCGATCTTGTAAAGCACATTGAGTCTTATAAAAAAATGTCAACAAATCCTTCTGAGCAACAATTTTACTGATAGATAACATATTGAATTTGAAATCTGTTACTAGCAACACATCTTCTATCACAAATCCTGGTTCTAGCAACACATCACCTGTCTCCAGTACTTTCTTAACTGTCCTATTTGGTAGCTTAACAAGAATTGGCACATTCAGTTTCTTCAGATTAAGTAAAAGATCATGATGAGGTGTCATGTGATCTGTTGCTGATGTATCTAATATCCACTCCAATTTATTCAGCTTATGAGTAGCTAAATTGATATAGGAGCTACTTGCAAAGTTAGCAGCAGAGGGCATCACCATCTTTCCTTTGAACATCCTGAGCATCTCCTGACACATTGCTTGCACAAATTCTGGATTCATCTGAGCATATTTCCCTGACTGAGACTCATTTTCCTCATCCAAAGGACTAGACTGTTGTCCACCATCAACATGTGCAGCAACCTTAACTGAACAACCTTGTTGCTTTTTTCCTTTCTTGCCTTTATACCAATCTGGATATCCAATTATCTCAAAACATTCATCACAATTATGCCCAGTCTTGTTGCAATGAGTGCACAATTTCTTTTCTCTTGTCCTTGCCTTTCCTGTCTCCTTCTTCTCTAATGTGTTATTCTTTTGACTGTTGTTTTTTTGTCCATTAACACCAGCCAAGAAAGCATTAGAGTTGGGAGCTGAAATATCAATTTTTTTCTGTTTCTCTACTTGCATTACTATATGAAAAGCCTTGTTCACAGTCGGCAAAGGCTCAGTAGCTATAATTTGACTCTTAACAGAGTCAAAATCACTGTTTAAATTTTCCAAGAACAACATCACCCTATCTTGTTGTTGAACAAAAATGTACACAAAATTGCAAAACACATTTTAATTATTTTTATTTTAGTTTGACCCTCTCTTTTGACTCTTTTGATTAAAAGTAATATAGATACAAACAAAACTTGAAAGGTTTTAACGATTTGGGCTGCACCCGAATTTTAACGGGTTGCCTACGTATCTCTTCAAAGAGAATCAAGCCTTACGTAGTTCAGAGTGTTTTATTTTTCGCACATCAGAGGAAGAAATCTAAACCCACCTTCTAGGAAGAGTTGTCTAGACTCGGTCCAACTATCATTTGTACGTTGAGAGTAAGATCAAACCCACATTCTAGGAAGGATTGTCTAATCTTCCCAGTATCATATGATTTTATTTTAATTTTATTTCATTTTAATTTAATATTTGCAACTGTACCCAATATATAATACATCTAATATCGAGTTCCGACATAGCCTTTGAAGGCGTCAAGTCTTTACGTAGTTCTTAAGAATATCTTAATTTTGGTGTGACTGGGCTTGTTACGTTTTTATTTTTTGTAACGAACTTCCTACGTATCCACTTATATATAGTGGAATCAAGTCATCGTAGTTCACAAAGCACATTTTTTGTGAATCTTTGATTTCAGTTTAGAGTTATGATTGAACTCGATGAGCGATTGCTTTCTATCGAGTTTTTCTATGTACCCTTTAAAAAGGGATCAAATCATACGTAGTTATTTTATAAAGAACATGTCTTAATTTTTTGTTCTTAATTTTTGGTGTGACTGAGTTCGATACATTTTATGTATTGTAACAAACTTCCTACGTATCCACTTATATGGTGGAATCAAGTCATCATAGTTCGTAATATAATCCTCACGTAATGTTTTCGTGAAATTTATATAATATGGTAACACATATGTTTTGAAATCAATTTTGTTAAACCATCATTGTATATTGATACAAGTGTTACACATGCCTTTCATACTTGAAACTTAAATTGTATATCAAGGCTATACACGATTGATTTACCGTCAACCATGTGATTGTCCTAAACATAGTAAACCAATCAAGGTTTTTTTTCATGTCATGGTTTTGCACCGTTCATGAATACTCAAATTGGATGGACAAATAGTACATATCCCCCCAAAGCATATATATATACTCAAATTGTGTTGTGTTTATTTGATTTTTTGAGAGTGCTGCCTCTCGTTCTCACCAAAAAAAATATATAGGCCCTTACTTTTTGGCGCATAGGCGAAATTATCTTTCAACGCATAGGTTCGCACGTAATGTGGGGATAGGCTTTTCACGTTACGCGCGGAAGGAGACCTTTACAAGCTCCACACGTTACGTGTGGAGTCTCTCTGGTTTTAAAAGCCAAATTTCTCTCATTCGTCTTCATTACCTTATAACTAGCTCCACACTTTATGTGTGAAGCATAACCACACGTAACGTGTGGAGCAGTCCCACACGTAATGTGGGAAGCCGCTCCACACGTTACGTGTGGAGTCTCTCTGGCTTTAAAAGCCAAATTTCTCTTATTCGTTTTCATTACCCTAAAACTAGCTCCATACGTTACATGTGAAGCATAACCACATGTTACGTGTGGAGAAGTTTTCCCTCACGTAACGTGGTGAGCCATTCCACACGTTACGTGTGGACCCTATGCGCTGAAAGACAATTTTGCCTATGCGTTAAAAAGTAAATGTGTATATATAATGTCATCCCCTTTGATTTATACACACTGTGTCGCTTAAAAAATCTTCTTTATTTAAGGGTTTAAATGTTAATTTTATTCAAACATATAAGAGTTAGAACTCTTATGCTTAGTTCAAGAAACTGGAGTTCTTGCCAATTTCACATATATATATATATATCATAAGTTCAACTGTTCAACATCATCAATACGATGAAGGAAATTTAGATGCTTAAAGCGGAATTTTAGGAAACTATTTTCTAACATCTAACAAGGATCTCATGCATGAACTAATAGGAATATAGTATAGTTAGAGTTACATACCGTTTGATGCGAGCCTGAAACGTCCCTGTAGGTTTTCAGCGGAGATCGAAAGCCCCAAGTGTGGCTTCTCTAATTGGTCCACACGAGTCTGGAATCTGGATCGCCTTTGATCTCGTCTGCTAGAACGACGAACGAAGGAAAGCGATCGAGACTTGAATTGGGAGATACGGCTGTGTACAGTAGTATGAGAATGATTCTCAAATCTCAATTGTAAACCCTTTTCACATATACTGTACGTTTGTATATCTAAAGGAGGATTAACATATATTCACTTTATTTGTTTCCATAAACAATTAATTATATAAGATACTATCTTATCATAATTAATGGAAATAATATCATTATATTATTTCCATATATCTTCTAACAAGATACCTCCTTATCAAGTAATTAATAATGGTAACTTTTACCCATTAATAATAAAAGTCTATCTCCCAATTAAAGTCAATGGGCCGAAATCCATGTCACACATGGGCTTTCGGTTCGATTTGATCCAGCTCAATAACTCTATGTATGTGACCTCATATGACCCGGTTATTATAGCCATGGGCCTAATCCGATTAAGCCCATTGATCGTAGTTGGCTTCTAGCAAAGCACTACGACCCCTAAAATTCCCGGATTGTAAATCTCCATTAATTGTCCTATTCCATATTTGGTTATTGCGCCTTGAATAAAGGACATAATTTCTTCAATCTCCCACTTGTCCTTGAAATAAGTGTGTAATGTCAGATTCCTTTGTCACCTAGTGTCTTATTTGATGATATGGTGACATTCATATCTTTTATCAAATTGTTTCTTGAACTCCGAGTTTGAACTGTCAAATAACGGATGATTACATATAATCCATCCGAGCATGGCCATGCATTTTTCAGTTCTCGCTCTTCAAGTGGCCGAGACACCATTCCTGTTCATGCATCACATTATACATGAAGCGGGAGGATTTCTCCAGTCTTGCATGACTATAGCTCACACTCAACTTTTGGCAATCCCAATCACTGCCTTTATAACTTCCTGTTACGATCAGCGTTTAACAGCGTCAAAGACATACCAATCATCAAGAGAAACCATATCATACTCATGTATGAGGAATCCACCAATTATGGTTCAGCTTAAAGATTCTTCAAGTCTTTTATGAAAACCTTTAAGGTATGTCTGTCCCATACGTATCATCCATACATATCTATGTAATCGACTAGACATCTCAATGTCCCTATAGCCCATGAAACGTGGCGCTATCAGTCAACTTACAATGTGGTCCTTAGCAGTAGTCATTTATGTCCAAGTTAATGACTAAGACCATGGACCTTAAGTAACTCATGACTTCAGTTCACTTAATGGGGTTTCATTCACCACAACACTTATGATGAGCCCATTTGCGAATCATGAATTATTTGGACATTTTATTCAATTCCAAGCAAAAATCAAATAAGAATGAATAATCATATATCATATAATCAAGCATAAAACATGTTTGTCATACATAAAGCAAAGTTCATAATGTAAGACAATACAATCTCAAATTCATTCTCCAATGTGTTTGAGTCCATTGGCCCTAGTGTGACTATCATGCTTGGGCCTAGGCATGGGCTTGTTCAGTGGATCTGCAATGTTGTCGTCCGTGTGCACCTTACACATCTTCACGTCACCCCTTTCAATGATGTGTCGAATGAGGTGGTACTTCCGCAACACATGTCTGGATTTAGAGCTTGATCTCGGTTCCTTAGCTTGGGCAATCGCGCCATTGTTGTCACAATAAACGTCAATTTCCTTTGATACACTAGGAACAACACCGAGCTCATCAAGGAACTGCCTAATCCAGACTGCCTCCTTTGCCGCTTCAGAAGCGGCAATATACTCTGCCTCTGTTGTAGAATCTGCCACTGTGTCCTGCTTGGAGCTCTTCCAGCTCACAGCTCCCCCGTTCAGAATAAAGACATATCCTGACTGTGACTCATAGCCATCCCGGTCTGTCTGGAAGCTTGCATCAGTGTAGCCTCGTGCGATCAACTCGTCATCACCCCCATATACCAAGAAAGCATCCCTTGTTCTTCTTAAGTACTTTAGGATGTTCTTGGCTGCACACCAATGTGCCTCTCCTGGACTCGATTGGTATCTGCTGCACATGCTGAGAGCAAATGCAACATCTGGGCGAGTACATATCATAGCATACATGATGGATCCTATAGCCGAGGCATAAGGGACCTTGCTCATCTTCTCTAGCTCAGCAGGTGTGCTCGAACACTGCTTCTTGCTGAGATGTATGCCATGCTGCATGGGTAGGAATCCCTTCTTGGAATCCTGCATCTTGAACCTGTCAAGAATCTTATCTATATAAGTTCCTTGACTTAGTCCAATCAGCTTCTTAGATCTATCTCTATGGATCTTGATCCCCGATATGTACTCTGCTTCTCCTAGGTCTTTCATTGAAAAACATTTCTTCAGCCATCCCTTAATGGACTCTAGCATCAGAATGTCATTTCCAATGAGTAGTATGTCATCCACATACAAGACTAAGAAGACCACTTTACTCCCACTAAACTTCTTGTAAACACAAGGTTCTTCTTCGCATCTAATGAAGTCAAACTCTTTGACAGCTTCATCAAAGCGAATATTCCAGCTCCGAGATGCTTGCTTAAGTCCATAGATAGACTTATTAAGCTTGTATACTTTCTTAGCGCCTGCTGGATCCTCAAAACCCTCAAGTTGTGTCATGTACACATCCTCTTCTAAGTATCCATTTAGAAAAGCGGTTTTGACATCCATTTGCCAAATCTCATAATCATAATAAACGGCAATGGCTAAGAGTATTCTGATGGATCTGATCATTACGACTGGTGCAAATGTTTCTTCATAGTCTTGACCATGAATATGTTTAAAACCTTTGGCAACCAACCTTGCCTTGTAAACAGATACATTTCCATCCTTGTATGTTTTGAGTTTAAAAACCCATTTGCATCCTATGGGCTTTACCCCATCTGGCAAATCTATCAAGTCCCATACTTGATTCTCAGACATGGAATCCATTTCAGAATGCATGGCTTGATGCCATTTTTCAGAGTCTGGTCCCGTTATTGCTTGCTTATAGGTTTCAGGCTCTCCGCTTTCTAAAAGCAGGACGTCAAGGCCTACATTCAAGACGAAATCATCATATCGCCTTGGTTGCATCCTCGGCCTGTTTGATCTACGTGTGGGTTCAACAACTGGAGCACTCTCCACAACTGTTTGTGGTTCCTCATTTGGTTCCTAAGGTGCAGGTGCTGGTTCCTGGATTACTTCCTCTTGGGAATGTACTTCTCCAGGTACCAATATCTCCTCATCGACATCATCTATGTCGGATTGTTGTTGGGTTTGTTGCTCATCTTGAACTTCTTCAAGATGAACATTTCTCCCACTTGACTTCTTGGAAATAAATTCTCTTTCCAAGAAGGCATTATCCCTTGCAACAAACACTTTGTGCTCAGTAGGGTTGTAGAAGTAGTATCCCTTGGTTTCTTTGGGATATCCTATGAAAAAGCATTTATCTGACCTGGGTGCAAGCTTATCTGACTGTAAACGTTTTACATAAGCTTCACATTCCCAGATCTTCATGAAGGACAAGCTTGGAACTCTTCCTGTCCATATCTCATATGGTGTCTTGTCTACAGTCCTAGACGGGGTTCTGTTTAGTGTGAATGCAGCGGTTGTGAGGGCGTATCCCCAGAAGGATGTTGGAAGACTAGCAAAACTCATCATTGACCTGACCATGTCCAACAAGGTCCTGTTTCTCCTTTCAGACACACCATTTAGTTGAGGTGTACCTGGTGGGGTCAGTTGTGTGACTATCCCACAACGTCTTAAATGATGATCGAACTCCTGTCTTAGATATTCACCACCACGATCAGATCGAAGGGCTTTAATCTTCTTGTCAGTCTGAGTTTCTACTTCATTCTGAAACTCCTTGAACTTTTCAAAATATTCAGATTTATGACTCATTAAGTAAATATACCCATATCTACTCAAATCATCAGTAAACGTTATGAAGTATTTATAGCCTCCTCTAGTTTCTGTGCTCATTGGTCCACATACATCTGTATGTATTAGCGCCAATAGCTCAGTAGCTCTTTCACTTTTCCCGGTGAAAGGTGACCTTGTCATCTTGCCCATTAGGCATGATTCACATGTTTCAAATGATTCACAATCAATTGATTTCAGAATTCCATCTTTATGGAGTTTCTTCATGTGGTTCAAGCCAATGTGACCTAAGCGACAATGCCACAAATAGGCTTCACTCATGTCATTCGTCTTTTGCTTCTTTGTATCAATGTTATAGATTTCGGATTTAAGTTCAACCACATAGAGTCCATTACTCAAGGGTGCTCGGGCATAGAAAATATCATTCTTATAAATAGAAAAGCAATTGTTCTTAACAATAAAATCATAGCCCTCAGAATCCAAAACCGAAAACGAAACAAGGTTCTTAGAAATTTCAGGAACATAATAACAGTTATTAAGTTCTAAAATCAAACCAGAAGGTAAAACTAAGTCATAGACTCCTACAGCAAGCGCATCAACAGTTGCCTTGTTTGCAACACGTAGGTCTATATCTCCCTTCTCCACTTGCCTCCTACTTCTTAGCCCTGCACATTCGAAGTAATGTGAGCACAACATCTGGTATCTAATACCCAAGTAGTGGCAGTGGTTGTTAAGATTTCAACAACATTAACACCTGAAGTGGGATTCACAGTCCCATTCTTCTTGTCTTCCAAAACGTCCTCACGTCCTTCGGATCTGAGAACAATTCTCAAGTTCCTTTCCCAATCGATATTGTTTGTACCGTTGAGCTTGTTTTTGTCAACAATTGACCGCATGGTGAATTTCAAATCGCTACTACACATGATTGCTACAAAAGGAAGTAACATGCAGATAAGTTTATGCTTGACATGCAAAAGCTTAAATTTTAAACATGCTTCAAAAATTAAGCAAATGCACATTTTATTCAAACAAGTTTGTTCCCAGTAAATAAAATGATTCCAAGATCCTATTTCAGATAAGACCTTAACGTACTTTGGCACTGCCCTAAGTCTCATGTGATCTAGGTAAGTAACATTTACTAATTATAACTCTTTATAATTCTTGGTTGATGGACTACATCCCATGTAGACTCATCCTTATGCCTCAAGATCCAAAACTTTGTCTTTTGGTCTCTTATTGAGTATAACCATATCAAGGTTTATGAATCCCTTATATAGATTCACCCTCACTATCCCAAGGTTAAAGAAGGACACCTTGCTTTGGCAAAACCTATCCAATTTATTCCTAGGGCATCATGGGTTATGACATGAGAATGCATTATCTCAATATTTTTTTAGAGACTTAAGCATGCAATGGTTGTCTATTTACTAGTAAACAAAATAGCATAAGTAAACAATCATGTAAAGCTTAAAATAATATGGAATTCAAAATGCAACAATCAAATGTGATCCTAGTATGACCCCTAAAAACCAAAATTAAAGATCTAATCTTCATGGGTCTTGTCCGTCTTGGATCTCCATCCTTGGTATCCTTCATGGATCTCCATCCTTGGTCTTCTTAGGATTTCTCTTCTTGTATTATAAAATTTCTAATAATCTAATTACTGAAATTTAAATTACAAAAATACATAACGATGCGCAGATCGTGTACAAGAAAACATAACAATACGCAGATCGTATTTTCTATCCTAAAGTGGGCCATACTAGTCACCTCATGCAAGTAATAATATCACAATATTATACAACATGCATGCAATAATAATATCAAATATTATCACAATATTAATCTAATTAATAACAGAATGCAATTTAACTAATTTTAAATAAAATATTATTAAATTAAATAAATCATCTCATGAGATAAATAATTCAATATCAAATTCTTAATTCAAATTCAAATTAATATATAGAATTAATCATAATTAATCATTAAAATGCATTATTAGATAAGATATGCATAAACAAGATAAGATATCAAATATCCTTATCTTAATAAAGTGGGAATCTATCCTAACAACTTTTAGGAAATTATATTATAGATAATATCAAATATTATCCAATTAGGCAAATAAGATCTTATCTTATTATTTTTAGGAAAATATCCTAAAATCCCAAAATCTATCCAACCGGACCGAGTCGCGCCCGAGTCAAACCCGGACCGACCCGTGCCCACTGAACCGCGCAGCCACTGTGCAGAACGAGCCCAGTTCGTACAGTCCGAACCATGGCTCCCACTGCAGACCACACCCGAGCCACCGCACGGACCAGACCATCCCAGGTCCACCACGCCAAGCCGCGCAGGCCCGCGAACAGTTCGCGGTCTGTTGGGTGGTGCGACCCACTGTTGGCCGCTCCAGCCGCGCGTGCTGAGCCGCGGTCCACACCGCTGGACCCCTGTGCACGAGCCAGGGTGCGCGCCGAACCGGATCCAATCTGGTTCGGTACTGTTCAGTTTTTTTTTGTTTTTTTTTTTGTTTTTTTAATTTCGAATTTTCAGAAATAAATTTCAAAAATCAGATTTAAAAAAAAAAAAAATTGGGTATTGATTCATCCTTTTGAAAATCAAAAATTTCATTTAGTGGTTTAAACATGCAAAAATCATATTTCTAACATAATCAAACCTTATGAATCAAAATTTTGGATAGAGAAACATTGTCAAAAAATTCTAAACTTTTCCATGCATATTAGAAGCAAAGTTCTCAACTTTCATATCCAATCAATCAAAATCTCAATTTTAATCATGCAATTTAACCTATATATCAATGTTACATGAAGTTTGAATCTTAACATGCATCAAAAATAACTCTTTTGATAATTGATCCTATCAAATCATGCAAGAGGCTTTGATACCACTGAAGGGAATTTAGATGCTTAAAGCGGAATTTCAGAAAATTATTTCCTAACATCTAACAAGGATCTCATGCATGAACTAATAGGAATATAGTATAGTTAGAGTTACATACCGTTTGATGCGAGCCTGAAACGTCCCTGCAAGTTTTCAGCGGAGATCGAAAGCCCCAAGTGTGGCTTCTCTAATTGGTCCACACGAGTCTAGAATCTGGATCGCCTTTGATCTTGTCTGCTAGAACGACGAACGAAGGAAAGCGAACGAGACTTGAATTGGGAGATACGGCCGTGTACAGTAGTATGAGAATGATTCTCAAATCTCAATTGTAAACCCTTTTCACATATACTGTACGTTTATATATATAAAGGAGGATTAACATATATTCACTTTATTTGTTTTTATAAATAATTAATTATGTAAGATACTATCTTATCATAATTAATGGAAATAATATCATTATATTATTTCCATATATCTTCTAACAAGATACCTCCTTATCAAGTAATTAATAATGGTAACTTTTATCCATTAATAATAAAAGCCTATCTCCCAATAAAAGCCAATGGACCGAAATCCATGTCCCATATGGGCTTTCGGTTCGATTTGATCCAGTCCAATAACTCTATGTGTGTGACCTCATAGGACCCGGTTATTATAGTCATGGGCCTAACCCGATTAAGCTCATTGATCGTAGTTGGCTTCTAGCAAAGCACTACGACCCCTAAAATTTCCGGATTGTAAATCTCCATTAATTGTCCTATTCCATATTTGGTAATTGCGCCTTGATTAAAGGACACAATTCCTTCACTTGCCAATTTCATATATATATATATCATAAGTTCAACTGTTCAACGTCATCAATACGATGATCTTCCCCTTTATCAACTCACACTTACAGTACATGACTAATTTACATGTGAATCATCTTAATTAAGGGATCAAGTTTAGAGAATTCCTAATATTTGGGCATTATAACAGCCTTTAAAAGGCGTATTTTTTATGTTGGATTCATTTGGTTCCATTGTTTGTAGGGGTCAAATCCATATGGTATTTTTCCCGCTACGAAATATGAAGTTTCGAGTCCATTCAGTCTCGTTTGTGTGGTGTTCGGATCCATTCGATTCCTTCCAGGCCACAGGTTTAAGGGGATGTGGTGTTCAGATCCAATTGGTTCCTCCCAAACCACGAGTTTGAGGGGGTGTGTTAGGGAGAGAGAATCTCTTTCTTCGGGCTTTCTGCTACCCTTGACCCCATGTACATATTTTTTTATATACGTCGAAGTTTCGTCAGGGTTGTCATTCTTAATATTCATGTAATCAGTATATTTTTCCGTGTATAACTATCTGTGTTAGTGTGAAGTGATTATTTTTTGTTTGGGTTATGATATTCATGGTGAAACGTAGTGATATTCATACCAATATAGAATGATAGATTATGTTATTCATATATTATTAAGTGGTGATATTCATATTTTAAGTTGTGTTATTTATGTCTTTAATTTGTGATATCCACATATTAAACAAATATATTGATACAAACATGAACGATATTCAAGAAACAATGAAAAAAGCAACAAGAACAAATTTACAAATCTATGAATTTGCAAAGCATTAGGACGCTGAAAAAATCAAGTGGTGATATTCATGTTTTAAGTGAAGATATTCACATTCGTCGATATTCATAAACGCATGAACGGGATTCATAAAGACGTGATCGATATTAATGAACGCTGAAAAATCGTTGAAGAAGAAGAAAATGTATCAGCAGAATGGGGCGATTTTAGGAAAGAGAAAATATTGTGTTTTCTCTCTCATCTAACAACCTCATTTATTATCTTTTCCTAATAAAAAATTAAATAATTACCTTATTAGAGTAGATTTGGTGGTTACACCCTTATCATATCTATTGTAAGGCCCAATCATCCATCATCATCAATCCAACGCTCCAGATTAATAATTCCGTTTTACCATAACTCTCGTTTTATCGGAGTGTCACTCCCCTTCCATGTACCCTATAGGTTAAATTTGTTTATTTTATACCCTAAATTCTAAAATATAAAACCTAAACCCTAAATCCAAAAGCATAAACCCTAAATCCTAAACCCTATACCATTAATCCTAAGAAAAATTGTTAGTAAATATACCACTTTTACCACCCAAATTGCAAAAGTATACTTCTTTTTTTAGATATTAATGCAATACCCATTTTTGTACCCAAATAAGGGTGAAATTGTAAAATCCCGTAATTTTGATACTTAAAAGAAAAGATAAAAGATAATTTTAGTTTACCTTTTCTTTCTTTGATTGTAATGTATATTTTAATATATTTCGAAAAAGAAGAAAAAAAAGAAATTTGTGATGTGCCCATTTTCCAAATCTGAGATGTGCCCATTTTCCAAATCTGAGATGAACACAAAAGAAGCTTGGATTGTGAGCTATGGTGTTACTGCAAATTTGTGATGTGCCCATTTTCCAAATCCGAGCTTGGAGAAGACGATACCACCACCGTCGGGTTGACCGGAGAGGAGGAAGATGAGGTGGATCTGGGCCGGGTCGGGTCAGTGGAGACGGCCTTGCAAGGGGACAAAGGGGGCCCACAGAGGACCGGATTTCCTGCGAAAGAGGATAGGGAAATCCGAGCTTGGAGAAGACGATACCACCACCGCCGGGTTGACCGGAGAGGAGGAAGATGAGGTGGATCCGGGCCGGGTCGGGTCAGTGGAGACGGCCTTGCAAGGGGACAAAGGGGGCCCACAGAGGACCGAATTTCAGAGGAGCTTTGGGATACTGGAGAAGAGTTGGACTCGAGGTTTGGGAGATTTAGGTCGGAAATCGGGGGAGGCGGTTGACGGCGTTGGACTCGGAGCGAGCGAGCGCGAGACATTGAAATCCTGTAGGTTTGGGAGATTTAGGTCAGAAATCGGGCCGGATAAGGCGTTGGACTCGAGGCGGAGGGTGAGGAGGTGGGGGAGGCGGGGGGAATGTGGCCGGAGAGGTTGTTGAAGGAGAGATCGAGGCGGAAGAGGCGGGGGGAGAGGGAGTTCGGGAGGTCGCCGGAGAGCGAGTTGCGGAAGAGGCGGGGGGAGAGGGAGTTCGGGAGGTCGCCGGAGAGCGAGTTGCGGAAGAGGCGGGGGGAGGGAGTTCGGGAGGTCGCCGGCAACCGAGTTGTGGGAGAGGGAGTTCGAGAGGTCGCCGGCAACTTTTTTTGATTTTCTTTTCCCTTTAAATTTCGATTTACAAAATCTGAAAATGTATTTTTCTCCCAAGATATAAAGGCAAAAGAAAATCAAAAAAGTTACTTTAGGATATTGCATTCATATCCAAAAAAAGAAATGTATTTTTGCACATTTCATGACAAAAGTGGTATACCCTTGCAAATGGGTCTTAATTCTAAATCCTAAACCCTAAATCTTAAACTATAAATCCTAAACATTAATTATTAACCATAATTTAAGGTTTGAAATATAAAATAAACAAGCAAAATTTAAAACTTATATAAAAAGGTGCACAATTAGAGTGTAAAAAATTTAATGTGATCGGAGTCTTCTTTGTCCCAAATTACCCACTATAAATTTTGGTACCGTCACTATGTAGACTAAAGTTTTGAGACGGCGTTGAAATCACCAAACTCAGATTAATACGAATCGCAAATCCTGAAATGAGGATGTCGCCGAACTCATTTTCGCATCCTCTAGCCCTCCCGGTGGCCATTGCTCCGCCTTGGATGTGGCGCGGTTGTGCAACCAACAAGATTGAGGCCCGCCCGATGACATATATTTTCCCCCAAAGAACTGACCGAGCAATTGCATTTTTTGACTTGGAGGAGCAAGTATGACTGGACTGCATTCTTGCTGGACCAATGGGCCTCAGGCCCATTTCCCTGCTTTTTTTTATTGGACGTTTGAAGAGGGTATTCATGAAATTGAAAGAAAATCAAAACATTCTCAATTCTACCGTACAATTTCCTTTTTAACCAAAAAGTATTATGCAAATGAGCACTTTCCAGTTCCCACCCTAATAAGTAGAGGTATAGCTCCATAAAGTTATGATATATTTCAGCTGATGGTCCCACGTTATTTAGTTGGCGAGATGAAATACTACTTCCGGTTTATTTGGATCTCTCAATTTAATGCATTATCTTGTATTATATCATTAATTTAATACAAGATAATGCATTCTAAACGGAATTTAAACGGACCCTTAGACTCAAACTATTAAATTAATGCGTTCTTTATTGATGATGGTGAATTAACAAGTTCTCTTTCCATTAAGTTTGAGGATTCTAAAGTTGATTACAAATCGTTAAAACGATTACACGAGAACCAAACACAAATCTCGTTCTAAAACATCTGAAAATTGGCTCTAGAATCCAAAAAGAGATCCTTCTCTTGAATGTATTGGAGGCTTATTTAGCCGGGTAGTTATGCTTTTGCTTGGTGGCAAGGCGTTGAAACGTGGTTGCTGGCAATTGGTCATGCTCAGTAAGTCGACGAACGCGCATCGTATGATGATTGGACCATTTAGGAGCATGTCACATGGTTAGGTAGGCGGTGTAGCTATGACACATTTCAAATGGAGTTTCATGCCACCCTTATTTCGCTACGTGTATGGGTTACAGTGTTACACATTTGTATAATCAACACGTCATTCATGGATCCTCCGATTTAGGTTTGATATTGTATAGTGTGGACGCGATCTTATATTTACCGCGTTGAAATATGTGATGTCATTCTCTCCGAGAGACATTAATAATTTAAACGGTGATTTTAAATGGCTAGTATCATTTATCGTTATCGTAGATGACGCACTACATTATTAGTAACTCCTAATAAAGATTAACAAGAACCGTGTTCAACTCTTGTTGCTTAATTTGAATAAACATGACCATTGCATCAATTTGCTTACGCCAGGACTGATTCATCCAGGTCTTAAAGTCATATGTATAACTTTACCGCCAAGTCAAATCTACCACTCACTAACTCACACACACACAATTTCGTTTACTCAACTTTATCTTGCATAATAATTTATTTGTAAAATCAGTACGCATTAAATATTTTTAAAAAGGAATAAAGAGTTTGTTTGTGATCCCTTTCACATTATATTACCAATTAAATACTGTATCAATCAGCTTATCAAAGTAGGATTCACTCACCTATAACAAAATATGAAAACAGGCATCTCACAAACAATAAACTAATTCACACGTACGTGTGATTGGTGCGAATTCAATTAACACGAACATTGCACTATTCAATATAGAAACAAGAAAAGGTAGCACGTCTGAACAAATTATTAAAACAATTAATAAGTTAGGAATAAGACGTCGAACATAAAAGAAATAGCGGTCCACAGTTTATCCGGGAGTGTATAAGTTCATGCCTATCCAACACTCCCTTGTAAATATAAACGTGACTTAGCCATTTCGTGGGCCCCGCGTTCTTCACTTCGTAAGCATCCCTCAATTTGTTTTTTTCTTCTTTTCTCTCTTTTGGGGTTCGAAACTCAGGAAAAAGCCCAAACTCTTCCCTGTACGAATTCGTTGCCAAACCCCCGAACTCAGTCCTCACGTAAGATTTGTTTATGCGTTTCTTACACTCAAATTGTCCCCAATCACTCGAGTTTCTCCAATCGTCGCTGCTAAAATCTGTTTGTGTTGTTTCAATTCGACAGATCGATCCCTATCGCGTTCTCTCTGGCGTACCTGTTGCTCCGTTCCCCGCGGCGTTGATTTCACCGGCGAGCAATGTCGAATCGGCTGGCGAGGGTTCGGCGAGCCGATGTCGTGGCATGCATGACGTGTCCGCTTTGTGAGAAGCTTCTTCTGGAGGCCACCACCATCTCCCTGTGTCTCCATACCTGTACGGCTCTCTCTCTCGCTCTCTTTTTACTTGTTCGTTCGCCGCGTCTTTTTTCTTCTTCCAATTAATGCTTTGATCAATCTGGATATCGAACTGGTTGGATGCTTTAGTTTTCTGCATTCTCCCAAGTAATTGGCTGCGTTAATTGTTCCTGATTTTTCAATTGGTTGGGAACTTGAGTTGGATTTAGGTAGTTCTTTGATTATGTACGTACGGTTCTGGTCGAAAGAGCACGGGATTTGATTGAATTGGGGGTAGGGTGTCCAATTCGCGTTCAGGATTCTTCATGCTGGTGTTCTTAATTGCCATGTCTGGATGATTGATCGAGATTTATGGTGGATTACATTGGAAATTCATTTCATGTTGGCATTTTATCTTTTTAGCCTCACCGAACCAAGTCTATGTATTGTCATCATTCTATGTTCCATCTGCCTTCGTACGAGTATCTGATTTAAACATTGTTTTTTTTTTGCATTCGACAATGAATGGTGAAGTTAGTATTACTGAGCAGTCACCTATAACTGAATGTCTTGAGATCATAATAAGAAAATATATGCATTATTGGAACTCGAAGATTGTAGCTTTTTGGAGTCTTTGTTAGCTATGTGGGTTTTCCTACAATAATATCAGGTTAGCCTTTTCTACGGTTAGTTATGTTTTCTTTCTGTTAAAAACCTAGTGAAAAGGTCTTAATAGAGGATAATGAACTTCTTTCTTTGTTCGACTATCCTAAGAAAGGGAAATAATTTACTACACTTACGTCAATGCTTTCCCTTTGACGAGTTTGATTTACTTGTGTTGGATTGTACTTCCTAGTTTACTTTCAAGCTACTGATGGAATTCATGTTGATCTATTTTATTAAACTCTTCAACATGCATGCAGCATTTCTCTACATACCTGATCTTAACACAGACTCTTATGCACCAGCATACCTGAATCTGTTGGTATTTTGATTGTTTCAAGTTTTTTTTTTTTTTTTCCTGTCCTCTTATTGCAGTTCTTGTTTCAGATATTTTTCCCTATACGTGGTAAACTTCCTGTGATATGCAAAGATGTAGTAAAAGAAAAAACGAAGAGAATAAGAGTAGAGACATTGATAAAAAAGAGGAATGCCAAAGTTTTAAGCTCCACACTAAAACTCTGTAAACATAATGTTCATTAGTATTGCACAGATAGCCTTAAATTCTCGACGATTGATATGATTTCAATTTACTAAAGCAATTTCTGATGCTTCACAATGCATTTTAATCAGTCTGCAGGAAGTGTATATACGAGAAGCTCTCGGATGATGAATGTGATACATGCCCTGTATGTGACATCAATCTCGGTGGTGATCCTGTGGATAAACTCAGGTCTGTTACATCCATGTTTGAGATAATTGCCAAACTTCTTTATCAAGTTTCTTTTATAACTCTCATCCTTCTGATTTGATGAACTATCAAAATCATATCTTCCACTCAGTGATACGTCAAAATATGGTCAGTCAGTTTGTAGGTTTCACAAAATAAAACACTTGCATGCTAACTCTTTCACGTGCTGCAGGCCTGACCACAATTTGCAGGATATCAGGGCAAAGATTTTTCCCATCAAAAGAAGATTGGATGATGCTCCTGAAGCTGCACCGTCAGTGTCACTTCCAGCTAAAAGGAAGGAAAGATCATTGTCGTCATTGGTTGTTAGTGCACCTAGAGTATCATCAGTGCATGCTGGTACGACCAGGAGAAGGACAAGGGCTGTCATGAGAAAGTCTTCTGTTCCTAGAGGATCGAGTCCTTCTTCAGAAGAGCGTCCCGGGGAAGAAGAAGATTTGGTGGAAGATCATATGGACGGAACAAGCTCCCCTGAGACCTTAAACAAACTTGTACAAAATAAGAAGCTGGTAAATGTGGGGGAAGTTTACTTATCTTTACCTAGCAGTTACACATAGTGATAAGTCTACAGTTAGGGAATGCAATGATTGATCTCCCTGACACTTTCTTCAGGCACATTCTTCCAAGTCTTTCAACAATCAGATTCCCAAGGAAGATGCCGGAAACAGCAGTGCGGATGGAAAGGTTGAATTGTGGAAGCCCTTGAATTGTCTTGTCGAAGCTGCAAACAGAACCAAGTTTTTGAAGTCTAATTCACTAGGGCCATCTCAGGTTAAAGCCGAGCCAGATCCTGCCCAAGATGCTAGTATCCATGCCACCAAAACTGATATTGAGGAAAATGGACATAGAGGAGAATCCCATGATGCTACAAATAGTGTCCCTTCACAGGCGAAGCGTAAGAGGCTGCGCCCACCAAACCGAAAAACAGCAGGTGCATCTGGGGATTCGTCCATCTCACCACAACTCGTGGTTGATGGCATGAGACATCACCGTCAGAACGTGCCAATTTGGTTCTCTTTGGTTGCTTCAGAAGATCAGTAAGTGACCACCATTTATTAGCTCATAAGTACTATTAGGTATTACTTAAATCCTCTTCTTCTTTCTTGTTTTCTCAAATTGTTCTCTTGAATTTCAGGGAAGGAGCTGCTCCCCTGCCTCAATTATCTTCTGGTTTCTTGAGAATTAAGTGAGTGCTGAAATTTTGTTCACCTGTAGTCTTAGCCATTTTGTTTCTCTCCTTTCTTAGGACGATTTTGTTCACCTGTAGTCTTATCTTATTGATGTAGTCTTAGCCATTTTGTTTCTCTCCTTCCTTATCTTTCTACTGTAAGAAATGACTGTAGGAAATGTAAACTGAACAATTAATTGTGAGAGATGAGATGTAAATGTGATGCATGGAACATTTACTTAGTATGAATGTAGTTCGTTTCAAGTAGAAACTGCCTTTTTAGTGTGTTGAGGAAATATTCTGAATTGTTGTGGTTTGTACCATTCTAGTGATTAGGAGTCCTTGGTTGCAATGGTATGAAACATGTGCAGTATTTGTTTGGCAAGACTTTAGTTGTTTCATCTCTTATCACTAGAAATATGTTTAGAGCATAAAGTGTATCAACTTAAAGCTGATGGGACTGAACCTAGTCACTTTTGCTTACAAGGTTGCATGTATCATTCTAGGGATTAGGAGTTCGATGTAGTTGAATGTAATACCAAGCCTGTCACATAGTAGGGCTAAGTTACCTTTTGCAGCCTTAATCATAAACCACGTCTTAAAATAATATACTTTTCATAGTTGGCTTACTGATGTTCAAAATGAAACCAGACTAGCTTGTTTCCAGATACAATAGTGTTGGAATTAGCTCACTCTGATTCTGCAATAACTTTGTTTCTGCAGGAATGGTGATATGCCTGTTTCATCCATTCAAAAGTATGTCGCCAATAAGCTTGAACTTGCCAGTGAAGATGAGGTAAACTTGGCTCTGGCTTCATTTATATATGGTGGAAATGTCAGTGTCTTAGTGCACATCCTTTATAATCTTAGTGCAGCTTACTATTTGAGTTGCACATAAGACCAAAGTTTCTTTTGGTGGTCTAATGAAAAGACTTCTCATTGGTTAGAAAGATTAGTATTTTATGGTCTAGTTACTAGTTTAATTACCTATAGTCTGTATATTGTATGTTTACTATTATCTCACTGGCATGACTGAACCTTTGAGCTATCGTGTCTGCAATTAGTATGTAGATTCAGAAGACTAATGCCAACTCCAGATCACAATACCTGACTGCTAATCTTGCATCATGCCTTGTCTGTATTTTTGTTTCAGGTGCAAATCATGTGCCAAGGCCAAGCAGTACTTCCCAACCTTCAGCTCCGTGGCCTGTTAGAGATGTGGCTTAGAAACGTACCAGCCTCAAGACGCGTCAAGACGAAAGTGGGCAGCTCCGGGAAGGACTTTGTCATGGTGCTGACTTACTCCAGGAAGGCACAGGTGGAAGCGCCTGTTCAGCAACCGCCCGAAAACAATAACAGCTAGAGCAAGCCTCCCCAATTTTCCCTTGCCCTTCAACTACGGTAATATCACGCAGCAGCTCTTTGTATGGTTTAGGATTCTCAAAAGATGAATCCCCTTCGCCTTCCCCAATAGGACCATCTTGTTGTCAGTGCTACTAGGAATTTTCAATAAATGTTTTTTTTTATAATAATAATAATATGTATTCCCCCTTCTCAGCGACCCTTTGCGTATTGCAGAGATGACATTGTACAGTTATAGCACAATATAATTTTATAAGTTGTATTAACAGCATATACATGTTGCCGATTAGTAGCGCATTCCTTGCTGATTAAGATGAGAAAGCCTCTCCAAGAAAACATGCCTTAAACCCATGGATCCAAAGCTTCACTGATACACGAGAAGTTGGGCGTGTTTGTTGTTTAGTTTATAAGCTCCAGATACTCAGTTTATTTAACAGCTTATAAGCTAGAACTCCTACAAGCTTGCTGCTTTTCCTAAGGTGTAACTTCTTATGAACCATTAAATTGATCATTTCACTGGCAACCTATATCCATCTTAAACATGGGAATTTTGGAGTAGAAAGTTCCGCATTTTCTGCTTGCAGTTGCCTTCGGATAGGAAAACTGATTTTCTCCGCCAGTTTTGCTTTCCTATTGGCTATTGCTCCAATAGACGATAATTGCACCTAAGATTCTAGATATATAATTAACTCAAACAAAATAACTGACATATGCAAAATAACATACAAATCTATCCCTGTCAAAGACACCGCCTTGGGGATAATACACCGTTCAAAATTTCACATACAAGCTTGTAAGAAAGACAACTTCAGTACACAAACAGTTTACCCAAAAAATTGCAAATTGCACAATCATAGCTTGTGAAAAGTCTGCCAAGTTTACAGATTTCTCAACTTTCATTTACAAATTGGAATAGTGAACCCTTGCCCACCTCATCCTTCATGATACACCTAGCTATCCTAGATTCACATTGATCAAAAGCATATATCTCCTACAGAATTAGACTTATCACATCAGAAAGATTGATTCAGCAAACTACAAAGTCACTGTTTCAAACATTAACCCCTCTAAAACAAAGGATCCATTCAGATTTTAAATTTTTACCTTTGAATCAACCATCCATAACATTCAGGAACCCTAATGTTTTTCCCTACAGATCAATTTGAGTTCCAATAACCTTCCTCAAGTAGCCCTTCCATAAGACCTCATCGGCCGGGCGCCGTCACCAAACGAGACCAACCCTTCTCCAGCGAGAGCACCACCGTCCGTCACCTCATCAACATCCAGGAACTGATCATCGCAGCTCCGGAACGCGGCGAGCAAACCGACAAGGAGAACACCGACCACCAGAGAAACCAACACGTTCAAACCTACATGTGTGAACACAAGAGCCAGGATCGTCAAAATACTAAGCCCTAGGAGCACAAACCGGTCATCGATTTCGCGGCGGAAGATCGAAATCGGATCGTCGCGTGAGAAATACAGGTAGAGCCAGAGAGCGAACACCGCGATGAAGACAATCATGGAGATCGGATGCCACAGGAGGGAGAGGAAGAGGACGAGGAGAACGATCAGCGCGTAGTTGAATCGGTAGTACCGCAGGTTGCGACGGACGCGGGACATGGCGTCTTGGTATCCGACTGGGAGTGAGAGCGATGAGAGGGAGAAGAGCTCCCGCCATGGCCGGAGCGTGTGGGACAGCGTTCGGGTTTGGCGCGCGAAGCGGGAGACGAAGGGGTCCGAGGCGGAAGAGCTGGCAGAAGTGGCGGCCGGAATGCTGCCATAGGCGATTGCAGATTTGGAAGACATTGGAGTAGATCTGTAGAGATGGTGCAGGTTAGGGGTGGTAAGAGGCGGACAACAATGGCGGATAGAGAAGGGGAATCAGTCGAGTTGAGTCGGCGGAGATATTTGGTCAAAATGGGCCCGCAAATGGAGTTTTACTTTTCGGGGTGATTTTTTGCTATATGGGCCGGGCCGAAGCCCATTTATCCAATTAGGATATGAAAACGGAATTTGGTTTTAGAGAATAAAATTACGGTTAGACTTTCTCACTCCTGACACTATTACATCAACCAACCACCACAATCTCTTCATTTTCCATTCTTCTCCTTCTCCTTCAAACCCAAAAGAATTGGGGGTTTTAAAAGTTGGGTTTGAGTCCAAGTATGTGTTTGATTTCAGAAAATTGCATACAAACATCAGATTTTGGGTTAAGCTTCTCCAACCAGATTTTCTATTCGATGGTCAATTGAAAGAGCAAGAAGTCAGATAGTTAATAGTTAACTTAATTTTTTGTGCTAGAATTCGTACTTGTATCTCTCTTTTTTTTAGGACGACATGACATGATACACCCTCCAAATCAAAGAAATGGCTAATTGGCTATTATTACTTCAAAAAGAGATGTGAGCAAAATACAGTTGCAAAGTGAACGGCATGGAGAAAAGCAAAGAAATTGAATGGACGGCCATGACAACCGCTGCGCCGCCCATCCCCTTCTACCAAATTTAAATTCCTCCCAACCTCCTCTCTCCCAATTTATAAATTTGGCTGGTTTTTCTTTTTCCTGTTTTCCACCTTTTACCCATTTGGGGTTTTTACTGACCCTACATACATTTCGCAGTAAAAACCCAACCAAATTACCTTGGATAATAACTTTTCGGAATAAAAGAAGTATTGACAAAAAAATCTTTTAAAAAACCAAATTTCCCGGCGGCGTTGGCCAGGGCAGCAAGTGCGAACCCTTGGTTGGCTGCCGCCGTCGCCGGCAAATCCGCCCACCGCTTCAACCAGCAATTCTCTTCCTAATTTAATTATACAAAGGACATAAATCAGAAAACTCAATAATGCCTCCTAGAAACAGGGCCAAATTAGGGTTAACCATCCCGGTGGAATCAAGGTACAGAGGATTCGAAGCATCCTACGGCAACAATGCACTTACATCGGCGTCCTCCGCCACCCCTCCCGCCGGCCTACCATCACCTTCACGGCGCAGCGTAGCGCGTTCGCCTCGACCCCATCCCTCCCCGCGACCACAGTATCTGCCTCGACCAATTCCTGCTCCCCCTCCGGCTCCGATGAGGATGATGCACCAGGCGGCGACGAAAGTGAAATTGGAGAAAGAGGAAGCGGAGGAGCTGGAGAATCTGGTGCACGCCAAGAGCAATAAGAAGCTGTCGAAGCAGCTTTCCATGTGCGAGACGCCGAGGGACGCGGCGTGGGAGAAGCGGCGAAGACAGGTCTTCCGTCAGGAGAGACGGAGGAACAGCATATCCGTCGTGGCAACGACGGATACAGATCCTTCTCAGGCGGCCGCGGACGGGGAGAAACTGACGGACGCGGATTTGCACGAATTGAAGGGGTCCATAGAGCTAGGGTTTGGCTTCAATGAAGAGGAAGGGCAGATACTGTGCAATACACTGCCGGCGCTGGATCTCTACTTCGCCGTGAACCGGCAGGTGTCGCTAAGCCCGATGACGTCGCCGCGCCCGACGCCGGCCACCTCGGTCGATACTCCGAGCGAGGATTCGTGGAGGATATGCGGTCCAGGTGAAGTCTTCCTCCTCTCTATCTTTCATCTCCATTTTTTATTGACCAGATCTGGATATTTCTGTCAAGATCTGAGCATGAATCGATGAAATTGTTCCAAATCAAACTGAAATGGAATCTGTACAAGATCAAATTTGATAATTGAATTCTTGTTTTGATTGTTGGCAGGGGATGATCCTCAGCAAGTAAAGACCAAACTGAGGCATTGGGCTCAAGCTGTAGCTTGCTCGATTATGCAATCTTTCTAGAGGAATCAGATTTTGCTTTGCGTATACTTAAGAAACTAATTTGAATGTAATAGACGAGCGAAGCAAGATTTTTAGAAGAAAAGAATCTATATTTGGAGGGAAAGGAGGGCGGGAACAATAAAAGAGAGCTCTTCTTTTTCGTTTTCCTTTTTTTCTTTTTTAAGGAAATAATGGTATATGATTTGAGAAAGAAACCGGTAAATGGCACCAACAAAATTATGTTTTGACGGTGAAGATAGGAAATATTCCATTGAACGAGTTATTTCTTATAGTTTGTTGTTTCCATACCAATCTCTCTTAATTCTTCTCTTTTGTATTTTTCGTCCCAATTTTGCAAATATATTTGATCCAAGGATACAGGGCAGGATCAAGCCTTCAGTTTTCATGTACATAAGCTTGTACACTTATCTTTACAAAAGATGTATCTTTTTTGGTTGAATAATGTGCATATGCAAAATATTTTCATGTCCCTTTTGTGTTCTATGGCTTATTTTATTTTTTTGTATCTCTTACATCTTAATCGCATATTGTTTTTGATGATTGTAAACTGGTTAACAAGATCATTTAAAGCAAGTTCACTGCTTATATTTGAGAAGTAGGCTTCTCCAAAAAACGTAAACAGACTGGTACGAGAATGTCAGTGTTATACTGATAAAATATTTTATAAAAAAAGATGAGATTGGAATCAACTTATTAATTACAGACCATTGCTTTTGCTTTTGATGTAGTGGGAATATAATTAGTTAATTACCAATTGTTGTTGCGTAGATTGTCAAAAATCGCCAGCGTCATTGGGTGCTACAGATACTCGATCATCTCCACCTTATGCTGCCAAGACTAATACGTGGGAGGCATAAAAGATTGTCTAGTTTTTAACTTTAAAATATTTAATGTTTTAATTAATGTTGACAAGAAGAGAGATCGAAAATATCTAGGATGTCTCCTACAACTTATAAGTAAAGCTCAATTCAACACTTTCATCTATGAAAGTGTGTTCTGTTGGAAATGGGTTGAAGTAAAAGTTAACACTTCAACTCTATTTTACTTAATATTAATATTAAGCAAATTGCTTAAACTTTAACAAATTTCATTTACTCCTTCCTCCTAACAGAACGAAGCCAATAGTCTATATGGTTACGTACCTTAAGTTGGGGGTACGTCCCACATCGACTGGAACTTTATAATTAGTGAGGACAAAGACTTTCATACCCTAGTTTTTTTCTATAATTCGAAACTCCCATACCCTTTTAACTTTAGTCCTAACATCTAATCAAACGAAAATTCAACCAGAGTTTCTCATACCCAATTAGATTATTGAATATTCCAACCCTAAATAAAGGTTTACATAAGTTTAGCATTTCTTGTTCGTATTATATATGTCAGAGGCCAAGAAACAGCCGGCAATAGCAAAGGAGCGATGCTCCCTCCAGTCCATTGGGCAGTGTTTGGATCGAAAATGGCAAGAGATTCTCTGCGTGGTCAACTGTGTCTGACGGGGGGCCGTGGACCCCGCAACTATCGGCTTACTACCAAACAAGGCGCACAGAGAGGCACTCCGGTCAACAGAATTTTAGAACAAGTGTCCAACAGCTAGGACAGTGAGCCGCGTGGAACAATCTCCACCGTCCATCCTGTAACGGCTACTTGGGCTGCGGGCAATCCAACGTCCGGTCCAGAGGTGGGTGCGGGTCCCGCTGCGGGTGACGAAGTGGCCAGAAGAAAAGTTGAGGGAGTTTATATATATGTAACTGATGATTAATATACTATCTTAATTCTTAACTAATGATCATAAATCTCGTGCGTTGTACCAATGTACAATGTACGTCTCACTTTGTTGTAATAATCTATCGAGTGAAATCAAATTAGAGCTGAACTGATATGAACCTACAAAACACGTGCGGTCTAATCATTTGCTACTCCTGATTAACACTGCTTTGTTACCAACATAATTATCACTTTCGTCAAATATACCCTTTGATTTTAAAGCACCATCGATCACCTTTACAACCGCCGCGGATTTAGGTACTATAGTACTCCAAGAGAGAGGTTGGGACAGAAGAGAGTGGTATTTGCAAATGAGGATCACAAATCATAATCTTGTTAATTTTTGCCCTTCCTTTCATAATTTGATTAGGCAAAAAGGAAAAAAAGAAAGAAAGAAGGAATTTGTAGAAAGTTATAGCATTGTAATATACCGCTCAATGATACGTTAAAAGACTTTACATTTCGATTTGTTTATTTCTTTTAAATGTTCTTATATTATTATATTATACTATTCTATATAAGGAGTACATTTTATGTCTATTTATTCTGCAATCGAGTTTTTTCGGTCTCTTAATCTATCATATATATATTTTCATTTTTTTGTCTTACGAAGAAAACAACTCATTGATATTATAACTTTTTTTCCTTAAAGTTTGTTTGTTAGAGGAGGTTATAAACACTTTTTTGTTCATAATATTTTTTTTTTGAAAAAATAGTTTTTTAAGATACTAGAATTTATACAATGTTGAAAAATAATATTTTTTATAAATAAAATGTTTATAAACAAGGTCATAATCTCATACCATTATGAACTTATTCTATAGTTTATTACCTTCAAAAGAATCCAAACCCTCTCAACTTTGATAAGAGTTGAGGGTTTGTTTAATGGGTGGCCCACCAGGCATTGCCTATTGGGATCTTTGACAGAGGCCTCAACCCTGAAACTCTGTTTCGTTCCCCTACAAATAACCTCTGTCATCTTCTGCACTCCTGTAGTATCCCCCTCTCTCTCCTTTCTGTTTCCATTTCTCTTTCTCCAATGGCTGCCCTCTCTTTCTCCAGTTTTGGGTTCTTCACCACCCACCAGAATTCCTTTTGCCCTTCAATACATTATTCTATTTAAAAGCCACGCCTTGTTTGCTAATGCCTTCATCATACCCATTTCACAGAGAATACACAACTCAGAGGGTATTTTAAGCTCAAAAATAAGATGATCTTCTCTTGTGCTCTACACATCTGAAGCCACTAGCCAGTCATTTTACCTTTCTTTTTCAACCATCTTCTCCCCATCTGGGTTCTCTTTGTTGGGTTTGATTTTGAGCCTTTCTAGCTACCCTATCAGGTAAGTGCTTGATTTTGAAAAAAAAACATAACTTTGTTTTTTCTGGGTCATTCCATTTCAAAATGGGTCTAAAATCTACTACTCTACATGTAAATTCTTAGTAAATTTTCTTTCCTGATCAGGAGTTGGAAGTGATGGAGAAGGTGGAAGTGGCCAACAAAGTTGCTGTGGAAAGTGGCCATAGAGTGCTTAGTCTTCTGGGTCCACAGAAGCAGCAACAGCAAGACCAAGTTCTTCCTGGGAATCTGATTGCAGGAACTGATGAATCTGTTGTCAAGTTCAAGAGAGTGGTTTCCCTTCTTGACACAAGGTTTGCTTCTGCAAGACTTAGGAGGTTGAAGATATTAAGCTTACCCAATTTGCCTAAAAAACACTTCTTGGAGACCTCTCACTGTAATCCAAACCCTTCAGCCAACAAGCCTCTCCAATTACTTCCACCTGCTTATCCCCAGAACCCAGGTTCTGAAATTGATCCAAATTCCAAGAAAGCACAGAAAATCTGTGTTGATAATCCGGGGATTGATACCAGCTTGTCAATTAAGCCTCCTTCATCCGAAATTGCACAACAAATTCCACCACAAATCATCCAATTTCCAAGGCCAAGTGCAATGCAAATGATGCATTTTCATCATCAACAGCAAAAGATCAAGTACCATGCTGATTCTTGGGGCACTAGTAGTAGTAGTGGCTTAAACCTGAAATCTGAGGGGCCAAGTAGTTGTACATACACCGGGTCCTCCAACGGGTCCTTTATGTCATCTTTGAGTATGGATGGTAGTGTGGCCTACCCGAGTGGGAATTCGTTCCAATTGACCCGATTCCCTGACCCGCCTGGTCAGAATCCTCAGGAATTGGTTAGGAAGAGGTGCACTTTCAGGAATGAAAATGGAAGCTTGAAATGTGTTAGTGCTGGGAAATGCCATTGTACAAAGAGGAGGTTAAATTGAGCTGGATTCTTTCTGATCTTAGTGTTTCTCTTACTGTTTAGTGTCAATCAATTTGTTTGTGGTTTGTATTCACAGGAAAGTGAGAGTTAAGAGGTCAATTAGGGTGCCTGCTGTCAGTAACAAAGTTGCAGATGTTCCTCCTGATGAATTTGCATGGAGGAAGTATGGGCAGAAGCCAATTAAGGGTTCTCCTTATCCTAGGTAACTGCAACTCCAGCTTTCGTGCGTTACATTTATTCATTACTCCAAAATAATTGTCATTCAATACTTCAGTATTAATTGCAAAAATCATTATTTCAGTAGGACAGCCTCACAATCTAAGCATTAATAAGTGATTTAATTCTGGGTTTTGCTGTAATGCTATACACTTTTAACAGTGTTGAGCCTGTTAATGAATTAGTTTGGAGTCTCTTGATAGATCAATTAACTTCCTTTACAGGAGATGCATAATGTCACTTGAACATGCTGCATATTAGTATATTACTGTTACCATTTCTTTCTTATTGTAGAGGAAAAGCCTTGTTATATTGTTTCTCTACCCTGCATTTCTTTTACATCCCAGAAATGTGCATTGGCTATTGATTTTGATCACTCGGTTTTCTGGGCTTGATGTTGTAGGGCATACTACAAATGCAGCACCATCAGAGGCTGCCCAGCAAGGAAACATGTCGAGAGATGTGTGGAAGACCCTTCAATGCTGCTTTTGACCTATGAGGGTGAACATGTTCATCCTAGGTTTATGTCAATTCAACCTCTGCAGAATATGAAACCTGAAGGGACACAGGAACTTCTGGTATAGATAGAGAGTAACAAAAATCATTGCCATACCCTGCAATATCTAGTTTTACATGTAGATTCTCAGTGTTGTGCTTTGTTTCTTGTATATACTAGTTGAAGTTCAGAACTTTCCCAGTCTTTTCATTCCATAGCAGTTCAATTAAGCTTTTGGATTTAAGAGCTTTTCTTCATATCATGCATTTTTGTTCAAATTGACCCTGTATTCAAGTCATGATCTATCATGGGCAAGCTATCATGTGTTGAAGCTGTAACTTCCCTTCCTACTTTGGTATTTCGTGTTTGTCGTAAGTAGTTGGCTAGTCCTCAAAATCAACCTTGGCTCCTCTTTCCATATCAGGATGGAGGTTGAGAGTTCAGTTCAGGTGCTTCTAAAGATTAATCTGCTAAATGATGTAATTCAGCATGAGAGTGCTAAACCTAGTTGAACTCCCATTTGCCTCTTTCTCCATGTTCTTGTGCTGATGCTTATGTTGAGGATGATGACACTGTAGCCCTAAACTGCATTGTTTTTGATATGTTACCTTACATCAGTTGTTCTAGTCAATCCATCATCTGGTTACAAGTCATAACCATCGGTAGATTCACCTGACCAACAGATCAGTCAATTCGTCTGATCAGATTCTGGACCCCAAAATTGCAACTGCAAAGCCCCAGTCTTTATAGGAAGAACAGCAATAGCAAGCTTCATTCATGAAATTTTAGTGCTCCTAGCATTATCACACATATTTATGATTGAAAAGAAGATCATAAACCAATAAAGTACGGCGCATTGAAAGAAAAATTCGCCACTGATTGTAATGAGTTCAACATCAAAATTCATCAGTTTTGACAAATGAAATTTCGTTCTAACATCTCATATAGAGGAAGGAGAGAATAGAAACAGAGTAAGGGCAATTCCACTTCACGAACAGGAAACATCTACTAGTTTGTTTAACATATTCGCTCATTTCTAAATGAATCTAGTAAAAAGAATAAGACATTAGTACTACTACAACATATTGAAAACCAATCACTAACTCGAATCCCGGAATCACGAATTACGATTCAAATCGAGATCGGAGCTCCGCTAACCGCAAACCAACACCAGAATCCGAATTAGAACCCGGATCCGGATCTACGCCGTCGACTTCTAGGCGGCTTCCATTCATGAAGAACCGAATCGTTGTACTTGGAAGGCAAAGCCAATTTCGCCCTCCTCGTCTTCGTCCGCCTCAAACCTTCGAAATCGTGTTCGATTTCGCCGTTTTTAGCTTCGGCTTCACCTCGTTTCTCCCTCGCCGTGATGATCAAGTGGCTAAATCGGATCGCCGGCTTCCTCCTCCTGATCACCCTCCTCTGAATGTAGGGCACGGCCACCGCCGATCCAGAGGCGACGCAGTAGATTGCCTTGAGGAGCAGATCGAGGCCCTCGCAGCGAGCGGGAGGGACTGAATTGGAGGAGCTGGAAGATGAGGAGGAGGACGATGGGGATGGAGATGAAGAGGAGGATGAAATTGATGACGTTGAAGAAGAATGGGAGCTAGATCTTGGAACTCCCATTTCTGAATTCCGGCGAATTGTTGTCTGATTATCTGGGTTGATACCTGCTACTCTTGTTCAGCAGAGAAGAAGAAGAGGAGGAGGAAGAATATTGGTGCTGCAGAGTGCAGAGAGAGCTGGCGAGGAAAGGGTGTAAAATAGAAGAAGAAAAATCGGATCCAACTTATGGGCTTTTTGGGCCTGAATTTGGGCCTCCGTCAGCGCATTGTATAATTTTCAAGACTAGACTATAGCTCATATATAATCCTAATGGGAATCATTTTTACATATTTTTCACATGTTCTGATAATTGCATGCTTGTCAAAATTCAGTTCGGTCAAGCCCATCCACTAACCAAGCCTGCTTGTTTCTCAAAGTTTTAATTAAGATTATAAGTTATAAAGGAAAAATAAGAATTCGAACCAAAACCGAACTCATTTGGTTCGAACTTCGATTTACAACATTTAACAAAAAATGTTTCATTGCGGTGCAGGGGAGAGCAATGAATAGAGTAAGTGTATCCGTTAATATACTATCTCACATCGAAAATAAGAATAGTATATAAGTTTACTGGACTACTCTCCTATTGCCAATTGATTTTAGGATGAAATTCTACTGGCTTATGTGTTGGGCCACAACGTGCATTTGCGCACGAGTTGACATGTCCCCTTTATCGGCCCAACGATCTTTATCATGGTATTAGAGTTGGTTTAGTCATAGGCCTATTTCTTATCTACCTTATCTATTTCTTATCTTGTCCAAATATTGTATTTGAGGGACGTGTTAAGATACTATTCCACATAAAAAATAAAGACTAAATAAGACTAGTGTAGTGGACTACTTCTTAAAGGAACATAGAATGAAGTACAGTTAAGAAGCAGAGAATTTGAAGTGTTATTATCTAGGCATTACAAACATTTGTATGATCCGAGGAGCGAATGTGTCCCATTTTACCAAAATATCCCTCTTAAATTATGAAATTACATAAAGTCTAAGCCATTTCTTGTTGTTGTGCGGGGTGTTTCCATTTTTAAGCAGAAAAGCACCGCCAACAAGAATCCCAAAACGGGTAGAATGTTCGCACCCGAATTTTCTGGCGGCGCACCTGTTTTTGTTTTAAAAAAAAAAAACAATTCCTTGGGCGCAACCAGGGTGCGCCCAAGTGAAAGAACCGGGTTTTAAAAAAAAACCCGATTCATGGCCAATTTTGTTTTTTTTTTAAAAAAAATCTGGTTCACCTTGGGCGCATCGTGGATGCGCCCAGAAGAGATTTTTTTTTTTTTTTAAATAAAAAATAAAAAAATGGGCGCAACGTGGATGCGCCCAAGGGGTTTCTATTATTTTTTAGAGTTTGTGATTTAGGGTTTTTGGACGCAACCAGGTTGCGCCCAAGGGGTTTTTAGTGTGTTTTAGGGTTTGGGATTTTCGTCCATTCGAGTACAAACCCCTAAACCCCACACACCCTTTGGGCGCAACTAGATTGCGTCCAGAATTATGGGCGCAACTAGGTTGCGCCCAAGGGGTTTGTAGCGTTTTTTAGGGTTTAGGGTTAGGTCTTGGGGTTTAGGGTTAGGTCTTGGTGTTTGGGGTTTATGGTTATATTATATAGTTATATACTATGCTTATATCATATAGTTATATACAATAATTATATCTTATACTTATATGACTTATATCCAATTTGGTTATATCATATCGTTATATTCTATAGTTATATACAATGATTATATGTTATAGTTATATCCAATTTGGTTATATCATATCGTTATATTCTATAGTTATATAAAATGATTATATGTTATAGTTATATCCAATTTGGTTATATCATATCGTTATATCCTATAGTTATATACCATGATTATATGTTATCGTTATATCCAATTTGGTTATATCATATCGTTATATTCTATAGTTATATAAAATGATTATATGTTATAGTTATATCCAATTTGGTTATATCATATCGTTATATCCTATAGTTATATACCATGATTATATGTTATCGTTATATCCAATTTGGTTATATCATATCGTTATATCCAATTTGGTTATATCATATCGTTATATCCTATAGTTATATATTATGATTATATCATTTGAAAATCACATATAACTATGATTATATCCAATTTGGTTATGTCTTATAGTCATATACTACGGTTATATTCTATAGTTATATACTATGATTATATCTTATACTTATATGACTTATATCCAATTTGGTTATATCATATCGTTATATTCTATAGTTATATACCATGATTATATGTTATAGTTATATCCAATTTGGTTATATCATATCGTTATATCCTATAGTTATATACCATGATTATATATTATCGTTATATCCAATTTGGTTATATCATATCGTTATATTCTATAGTTATATACCATGATTATATGTTATAGTTATATCCAATTTGGTTATATCATATCGTTATATCCTATAGTTATACCATGATTATATGTTATCGTTATATCCAATTTGGTTATATCATATCGTTATATTCTATAGTTATATAAAATGATTATATGTTATAGTTATATCATATCGTTATATCCTATAGTTATATACCATGATTATATGTTATCGTTATATCCAATTTGGTTATATCATATCGTTATATCCAATTTGGTTATATCATATCGTTATATCCTATAGTTATATATTATGATTATATCATTTGAAAATCACATATAACTATGGTTATATCCGATTTGGTTATGTCTTATGGTCATATACTACGGTTATATTCTATAGTTATATACTATGATTATATCTTATACTTATATGACTTATATCCAATTTGGTTATATCATATCGTTATATTCTATAGTTATATACCATGATTATATGTTATAGTTATATCCAATTTGGTTATATCATATCGTTATATCCTATAGTTATATACCATGATTATATGTTATAGTTATATTCAATTTGGTTATATCATATCGTTATATCCTATAGTTATATACTATGATTATATCCTTTGAAAATCACATATAAATATGGTTATATCCAATTTGGTTATGTCTTATGGTCATATACTACGGTTATATTCTATAGTTATATACTATGGGTATATCTTATGGTTATATTTCATAGTTATATATTATGATTATATCTTATATTACATCATATAGATATACTATGGTTATATCATATAGTTCTATATAATGAATATATCTTATAGTTATATGTCTTATATCAAATTTGATTATATCATATCGTTATATTATATAGTTATATATTATGATTATATCTTATGGTTATATTATATAGTTATATACTATGGTTATATCCTATATTATATTCTAAAGTTATATACTATGGTTATATCTTATAATTATATACTATGATTATATCTTATAGTTATATAGTATGCTTAATCATATATTATATCATATAGTTATATACTATGGTTATATCATATACTTATATACTATGACTATATCTTATAGTTTTATGTGATTTGGTTATATCCTTATAGCTATATCCAATTTGGCTATATCCTTATGATTATATTATATAGTAATAACAAAATTGGATATAACTATAAGATATAATCATAGTATAACTATATGGGGTACGATTCTGATGAGAACCAATTGGTAAGAGAGAACGGAGAACAACTAAGGAGCTGCCACGTGGAACCTAAAAAAACCAAGCGCTCCTTCCTTCTTCTGCCTCCTTCCACAAGCTTCATCTGTTGAACCCTAAAAAACCAAGACGACGCCTCCGCTAGATCCTTCGCTGTCTTTATCGAACACCTTAAACGCCTTCGTTAGATCTTTCTCCTCCTGCGATGATCCGCCTCCTTCCTCGCCTTCTCCGGCATCGCTGAAGTACGAATCGATTGTGGATCGGAGAGCCGACTGTGCAAACGAGTCGATCCGCTCGATCTTCATCGATGAAGATCCGCTAGATCTAGCAGATCGGAGAGCCGATCCGCTAGATCTTCATGATCGATGAGATCTGGTGACGAATGATTGATGATCGAACGACGGTGATGGAAGATGATGATGAAGATCGGTGATGAAGATGAACGGCGGTGACGTCGAAGATGATGATGAACAGTGAACAGTACCATGAACAGTTCTGATCAATGTCATGAACTAGTTTTTTCAAGGCCAAGAACAAACATGTAAACTGCCATGAACGTCAATGTTCATCGCCATGAACGAACCTGTAAAATACCTTGAACATTCCTGGAAATTGCCTTGAACATTCCTGAAAATTGCCTTGAACATTCCTGAAAATTGTCTTGAACATTCCTGAAAATTACCATGAACGAACTTGTAAACTGCCTTTAACAAACCTGTAAACTATAATAAAAGTCTTTGTTGATTGCCTTGAACATTCTTGAAAATTACCATGAACGTCAATGTTCATCGCCATGAACGTCCATGTTCATGGTCATGGCTTGAAACATCAGTGTTCATGGTCCTGGATGCAAGTGTTCAAGGCATTGTTCAATGACAGCGAACAAAAAAAGTGCCCAGCAAAAAAATAAGCCAAAATCACAAGTGTTCAAGGCTTGAAACATCAGTGTTCATGGTCCTGGATGCAAGTGTTCAAGGCGTTGAACATAATTGTTCAATGCCAGCGAACAAAAAAAGTGCCCATAAAAAAAACAAGCCAAAATCCGTATTATTCGCCAATAAAACGCGAATAATACGGTCGAAAAATTCGGTAAAAATTCGACACGCCCGAATTATACGGCTTTTAATGAAAGTCTAATATGGGCCCTTGATTCGCCTCCGATCCAACGGCCCCCTTTTATTCTCCATTCTCTCCTATTTTCCTATTCTCATTTGATGCTTTTTCTAACTATATGATATAACTATAAGATATAATCATAGCATATAACTATATGATATAACCATAGTATATAAATATAGAATATAATCATGAGATAAAACCAAATTGTATATAACTATAAGATATAATCATAGTATATAACCATAGTAATAACCAAATTGGATATAACTACAAGACATCCAAATTGTATATAAACAAATTTGGGCGCATCGTGGATGCGCCCAAGTGTTTTTTTTTTTTTTTTTCGAAAAAAAAAACCCCCCCCTGGGCGCATCCACGATGCGCCCAAGATCAATCGGTTCAGACCCAAACCGGTTCAATAATCTTTAAAAAATTATTTTTTAAAATAAAAATAATTCACCCAGACCTTTGGCGCACCCTGATTGCGCCCAAGGAATTGTTTTTTTTTAACCCCCAGTTTGGACGCATCCCGAATGCGCCCAAACTGAGGTGCGCCGCAAAAAATTGCGAGTGCAAACAATAATCCCCATCCCAAAATCGTTTCACTCTTTTGTTGGCCAACACAAACACTAACTGACATCTCCGCACCATCACAACCATGCCGGCCCAACAATGCCCTTTCTCACATCTATTATAAATTATAAATGTTGAATATTTTAATTAATGCCTTCACATTTAGTCTTCCCATTCCCACACCAAAGAGGTGAAATTAGAACGGAATATATCCCTTTATTAAAGATTAAATTAATCTTCAAAAGAAAAATTAAGCCAAAAGTTACGATACATTATGGAAAAATTTGAAATTTTCAACGTAGAAAAGCAATTAAATTTTTATAAAAATTGTCGCAACACAGTAACATGATGTCTTTAAAAAATGGTCTTACTTTGCACACCCCATTAATTTCTTTATACACCCCCATATAGACAATTATACCCTTATTAGATTTAGAAATTATCCTAAATCCTAAATTCTAAATCCTAAATTCTAAACCCTAAACTCTAAACCCTAAATCCTAAACTCTAAACCCTGAACCCTAAACTCTAAACCCTAAATCCTAGGAAATTAAGAAATTGTAATACAGATGAAGTTGTATTGTATAGGAAATTGAAAGATTTGAGATTTTGGCATATAAAAGGATAAACATTTTAACAAAAGGATAAATCTGTCATATTTCTAAAAATAGAGGTGTATAAAAAAATTATGGGGTACACCGAGATCGTCTTTAAAAAATTGTGGTTCTCTATAAAAATATATGAGTTTGTGATGGGCCCTTCTCTATAAAAACAATATTATTTTTTTGATAGAGTATAAAAACAGTATTAAAACATCGTTATACATCATTAAAAGTCGACATTGCGTATCCACAGTGGCTATGAACAAAAACCAAATTGCAACTCGAACTTTAGTCGATTATTACGAGACATCAAATCAACAAAAAAAAGATCCATAATATATTTTGCGCGTTCGTGTGTAATGTGTTGTCTTTGTCTGTCAATCAACACGAGAGATACACGAGATGGGGGTTGTGGCCAATTCAAATAAAAAGCGAAAACGCAGTGTTTCGTGGAAATTTTCTCAAAAGCTTCGCGGTTGGTGAGATGCACCGACACTGAGTACGTGGCCACGGATTCTCCCCGGAAGTGTGTCGTTTGGCAGCAACGTGTGTATTGACTATTGACACGTTTTCTTGTCTTAAAGATGATAATGAAACTCTAACGCGCGCTAACTTCATCTGCTAGCTGGCTATGTGTTTTGGTTAGATGTATGTAAAGCTCACTATTGATTGATTTGGTGTTTACATAACAAGAAATATGAATCGGGACTTCACTTTGACTATTCACGGCTACTTCTTTTAATTAAATTCCAAAAAAGTAGCTAGGGTTTATCTCTTAGACGATGAAAGCTCGAGAGTTAGAGTGCTTTATATAATTCCCGTGTCTTAGTATTGACTATATTAGTTAGGGTTTATCTTAGTTAGAGTTAGAGTGCTATATATAATTCCCGTGATAAAGCTAAGGGTTTATATAGAGTTACTGTGCTGTTAGTTAAGTTTGTTACATGTGGTTAAGGGTTGTCTTAATCATAGTTTGTTAATTCAATCTGTTAGCTTGGGTTAAGTTAGCCGAGTCAGATTGAAATGTACTTAAGCTGGTTTGCAGCATCATTCATTTGTAACTGATTGAATACAACTTCAGAGAAGTTCTTCCTCTCTATCCTTTCAGGATTTTTGTCCTAATCAAATTCTAGATGGTATCAGAGCTTATGATGATTTTGTTGAGGGAAAAGAGAGATTAGATCTTCGTCTTCCACAATCAAAGTGAGCAGAGTGTTTGAGTGAGTTCTTGGACCCTGTTTTCCTCGATTCGTAGATTCAGGAAATTGAGTTCTTAGCGATGGAAGGTGAAACATGAATGCAACTATTGGCTCAGCTTGCGCGCTTGGCTCAGAATCAAAGCAACTCAAATTCGAATGATCCACTACACTTGGTGAATTCTGAAAACTCAGGAACTTTGCTGACGACTGTGCAATTCGATGGGAAGAATTTCTTTGCTTGGAGTAGGCAAATTCGAATGACATTAGGTATAAGGCTTAAGCTAGGTTTTCTGGATGGATCGGCACTGAAACCAAGTGAAGGTTCACATGATCTTGTGAGGTGGATTCGTGCGGATGGAATGGTGGCGTGTTGGCTATTGAATTCAATGAAACCAGAGATATCAAACACCTTCGTGTATTCAGGATCGACCAAGGATCTTTGGAATGAGATTGTCGAAAGGTACAATCAAGGTAATGTACCTATGGTGTTTCAATTGAAAGTTGAACTAATGAGGACAATGCAAGGGAATTTATCAATAGCTGCATATTACTCTAAACTCAAGAGATGCTGGGATGAATTGCAGTTCTTGAATGGGATTCCTACGTGCAGTTGTGGCGCCTTAGGAAAGTGTACTTGTAAAGTTCTTGAACTAGAAAGTCAAGATAAGTTGATAATCTTCTTGGCTAATCTTAACAGCGACTATGATGCGATTAAGAGTCAAATCATGGCCATTGATCCACTTCCTGGTGTTAGCAAGGCTTATCATACAGTTATGCAGGTTGAGAAGCAAAAGGAAATAGCTACTTCGACTCCTAATTCATTCGCATTCATGACTAGTCACAACAATCAAAAGAGTAGTAGTCAAAAGAACAGTTCATTTGACAAGAAAGAGAACAACAAAGGCAAAGGAGAGAAGAAGGTATGCAGTCACTATAATAAGACATGACATTGTCTTGAAGAATGTTTTGAAATAATAGGGTACCCGAATTGGTACAAAGGGAAGAAGAACAAAGTGCAAGGTCATTCACAGAAAATGGATGCACATGTTGAAAGTAATCAACATATGAGTCCACTAGAGACATATGAAGGATCACAGTATGGGAAGGGTAGTCAGGTTGATGCAGAGTTGGTTCAAGCTGTGTGTCAGGAGATGCTCAAGGCTTTCAAAGGAAAGATGGTGCTTCCTTCAGCTACCAATTTTACAGGTAGTTCCTATATTAATCTAGTTACTCATAAATTTGATAAATATGAGTGGATACTAGATACATGAGCTACAGATCATATGACTCATCATCTTGATATGTTGTTTAATATCAAGAAATTAGCTATTCCTATATTAGTAAAGATACTAGATGGAACAGTTAAGAAAGTTACACAGGCTGGAGATGTTTGCATAGGGCCAGGATTTGCGATTGAAGAGGTCTTACATGTTGCAGATTTCAAATTTAATCTGCTTTCTGCCAGTAGAGTTGTTGCTCAGAAACACTTGTTGGCCTACTTTGATTCTTCTCAGTGTGCTTTACAGGACCGTATGAGTAAGTCAATGGTTGATGTTGGAAAGGAAAATGGAGGGTTATACAGGTTTCAAGGACAAGAGAATAAAGCTGCTGGTGGAAACAAAGCATGTTATTCTTCTAATGTAGAAGTTAGTAGCCACATTGTTCATGATAGACTAGGACATATTTCCTTTTCTAGATTGAAGTATGTGCCAGGTTGTTCTAATGGCAGTAGTTCAGATGTCTTTAGTGATACTTGTAGACTTGCCAAGATGCATCATTTGCCTTTTCAAAACAGTGAAATCAAGACTACTAGTTGTTTTGAATTGTTGCACATGGACCTATGGGGTCCATATCATATTGCCAGTTTAACTGGTGAGCATTACTTTTATACCATAGTGGATGATTTGAGTAGAGCTACATGGACTTATCTCATTCACAACAAGCAACATGTTCCTACTGTTATTAAGGATTTTATTGCTAAAAATTAGTTCAATGTAACTCCTAAGAAGATTAGGTCAGACAATGGTACTGAATTGTTGAACAGAGAAATGAAAGTTTACTTGTCCAACTTGGGAATATTGCATCAACGAAGCATGCCATATAGACCACAACAAAATGGAGTGGTGGAGAGAAGACACATGCATCTTATTGAGACAGTAAGAGCTCTTAGGTTGCATGCTAGTTTGCCTAAGGAATTTTGGGGAGAGTGTGTTCTAGCTGCCACATACTTGATCAATACAATGCCATTGAGTAGCATTGATTGGAAGATACCTTTTGAGATCCTGTTTCATAAGCAACCTCAGTATGATAATCTTAGAGTGATTGACTGTCTTTGTTATGGAGCTGCTCTAAAAAGGGGCCATGATAAGTTTGATGCTAGAGGGAGAAGAAGTGTTCTAATCGGGTATCCAAGTCAACAAAAGGGATACAGATTGTTTGATTTAGATACCAAGGAAATTTATCATAGTAGAGATGTGTGTTTTCATGAGGATAAGTTGCCTTTTAGGCAACATGATGAGCATAGTTTGGGTCTGCAGCCTACTACTTTGTTTCATGTCACCCAGTCTAATGAAGACGGTGTAGATTGTCCTTCGCCCCTTCTTTATTCTTGGAATACTAGAGAAACATCAGTGCAGTCAGAGGGTATGCAACATGATCATGCTGCAGTGTTCAATGAGCATTCCATATCACCTTCTCAGTCAGAGGATGAGTTGCCACAGTCTATTAATGATCAAGTGACTCATGCTCCAGTAGAACCAGTTGTCACCCTTGATGGTGGCAGTGGAAAACCTATTAGAAATCGACAAGCTCCAGCATGGTTCAAGGACTATGTTATGACAGCAGTTGACACAAACAAGTTTGCAGATACAAACAGAGAATATTTTATTTCCCTTGCTCATGTCATGGCAGTGTATGAACCTTCTACATATTCTTAGGCAAAAGGAAAGCCTGAATGGGAGGAAGCTATGAAGAAGGAGCTTGATGCACTAGAAAAGAATGGAACTTGGGATTTGGTTTCATTACCTCAAGGTCATGCAGTAATAGGATCCAAGTGGGTCTATAAGGTGAAGTTCAAAGCCGATGGTTCAGTTGAGAGGCACAACGCTAGGTTGGTTGTAAAGGGGTTCAATCAAAAGATTGGAAAAGACTATAAACACACCTTTAGTCCTGTAGCAAAGCTCCCAACTGTAAGGTTAGTTTTAGCTACTGCAATTGCTAAGGACTGGCCTTTATTTCAACTGGATGTCAACAATGCCTTCTTACATGGATTTCTGGATGAAGAAATTTACATGAAAGTTCCAGATGGTTATCATAAAGCTGCTCCTAATCAGGTGTGTAAGTTGAAAAGATCCCTTTATGGATTAAAATAGGATTCTAGACAATGGAATCATGAATTGACCAAATTTCTCATTCTACTGGGTTACAAGCAGTCAGTCAATGACTATTCTCTCTTCACCAAGGCTAAAGGTGATTCTTTCACAGTTTTGTTAGTATATGTTGATGACATATTATTAACAGGAAATTATTTATTCGAAATTAAGTCAATCAAGGTTGCCCTTCATGCTAAGTTTACTATAAAGGACTTGGGGGAAGCAAGGTATTTCCTAGGCATGGAAATACACAAACAGAGTAATGGCATGTATTTGAGTTAGAGGAAATATGTTAGGGACATTCTAAGTGATGCTCAAATGTTGTCACTCACCAGGCCATATATCAGTTATTCTGTGCAGCATCTTTCACAATTTGTGGCTCAACCTCGACATCCACATCTTTAGGCTGCATTCCATATTCTTAGATATCTCAAAGGCAACATGAACAAGAGCTTGTTTTATCCAGTTCAAACTGATTTGACAGTGGTGGGCTTCTCTGATGCAGATTGGGGTGCTTGTCTCACCACTAGGAGATCATTGACAGGATTTTGTATATTCCTTGGTCATGCACTTGTGTCATGGAAAACTAAGAAGCAAGCAACAATATCTCGATCATCTGCAGAAGCTGATGTAATACCCACACCACATCGGGCCGGCCCATCACAGGGCTGCAACCCATACACCCCAACCCATCCCATGTTGGCCCATACCCTGCAGCAAAATTGGTAACGAGAGGGCGTTGGACTTCTTGTTAAAGCGTGAGATCTCGAGTTCGAGACTCACGAACAATCTCCATGGTGTGGTTTCCTGCCTTAAGAGTATGGGCCAACATGGGATGGGATGGGTTGGGGTGTATGGGCTGCAGCCCTGTGATGGGCCGGCCCGATGTGGTGTGAGTATTACAAAAAAGTACACTTTTATGTGAGTGCTCAAGCCACGGGCCTAGCCCCACATGAGACACTCCATGAGCCGCAGCCCATGTACCCCAACCCTTTCCCCATCACTGGGTAGGTTGTTGGTGAGAGTCGAATACGCGACTTCTCCACCCTTTATCAAGCCTCCGAAGAGCGCCTTGATACCAATTGTGCTGCAGCTCAATTGGTGACATATCTCTCAGGAAAGGGGAGATATGCCAAAGGTCGGGGGTTCGATTCCCCTTGGCAACAACCCGCTTGGGTTGGCTGTTGGGCCAACTCCGGAGACAGCCGTTGGGCTGGGCCTTTGGGCCGGGTTGGGGTGTATGGGCTGCGGCCCATGTTAACATCCAAGCAGCACCGACACCAGTTGGTGGCTGGGTGGCTGGCTTGGGGTGTTACAGCTGAATATAGAAGTATGGCAGCTACAACAACATAACTTGTGTGGACAAGCTTTATACTTCAGGATTTGCATATTCCAGTGTCCTTGCCTTTTACTTTGTTTTGTGACAACAAAACGGCTCAACAAATTACAGCTAATTCATGTTTCCATGAGAGGACTAAACACTTGGAGCTAGATTGTCATTTCACAAGGGAGAAGGTGCAAAGTGGATTCCTCAAGACAACTTACATTTATACCAATTTGCAATTAGGTGATGTAATGACCAAGCCACTTAGTCGAGCACAACATGATTTTTTGGTCTTCAAGTTGGGTTTTACAGAACTTTCAACTTGATGGGCGAATATAGAGTTAATGTGCTGTTAGTTAAAGTTTGTTACATGTGGTTAAGGGTTGTCTTAACCATAGTTTGTTAACACAACCTGTTAACTTGGGTTAAGTTAGCCGAGTCAGATTGAAATGTACTTAAGCTGGTTTGCAGCTTCATTCATTTGTAACTGATTGAATACAACTTCAGAGAAGTTCTTCCTCTCTTCCTCTCTATCCTTTCAGGATTTTTGTCCTAATCAAATTCTAGAGTTTATCTCTTAATTAGAGAGTTAGGGTTTATCTCTTAGTATTGACTATCTTAGTTCACGTGTCATGCATAAAAGGGTATATTGCTATTCTTTTTAATTATTAAAAATATATTTATCTAAATTTAATAAATATTAAATAAATAAAAATATATTTAATTAGTGAATATATGTGAAATTAAGACAAGTATGATAATATAAAGAAATATATACAATAATCAATTAATAAAAATCAATGTAATTTCATACATAAGTAATATATTGAATAAAGTCTTATAGACTTATGCCTAGATATAAATGAATTAAAAGGAATTTGAATAAAATGTGACTAAGAAATGAAAAAGTTAAAAGAGAATATTTGAAAAATACATAATATATTCTATCTAATATGAAAATCATGATCAAACGTGAATAATCTATATATTGAAAATGAAATCATGATCATATCTAAAATATTTTATATAGTAATAATAATAATAGAAAAAATAATAATCTGGTGATGTAACAGGATATGGAGTAGACATGTGACAAAAAATGACGTAGCGCAATAACAAAACGACAAGTGGTCTTAGCTAGGTTTTAATTACTTAGTAGACAAATATATGCTCACGATTGAAACAGTGTTGTTGTAAACTCTCTTCAGTCCATGATTTCGGGGAGTTTGACGCGTTGAAGAAAATATTTATAATCATAATATAATAATGAAAAACCTAAGTGTGTAATGAAAATAATACCAAATAAAAAACTATCTAAAATATAAAAAATAATATTGATGATTATATATATAATATTCTCTCAAACTTTTCTTTCCTAAAAAGTTATTCAACCGTGATGCATAATGTTTTGTAAATACAGCTTTACCGAGCATTGAATTATATATGGTGCGAAGTGTTCTGTCTCAAAATGAATTCTCATTGTATGAATATTATCATAACAAAATCAAAATATGAGAAATTACAACAGAGACTCCTTAGTAGAGATTTGAATTTACATCATGAGTTCTCTTAAATCATTCGTTTAAACTTAATTCTCATCTTAGGAATAATTTTGTTATGACAGTTTTATTTTCTAAGTTTAATTCAATTTTTTTATGAATCTACTATTCGAGTCAGACTATAGATTATAACTTGAGAATGGTCTGAATAAAATACTTTATAATTTTAAGAAAAATAGTTTTTCAATCATAAATTTTAAAATCTAGCAGAACAGTGTGCTACTTGCTCTATTGTTGAATGTGTGTTTCACCCATTTTGATCAATACAAAATTGGATCTTTGATATTTGATTACCACGCCTGATTGGCCGCCTGATCTATCTAACTATTGACATGGCCAAATCTGTCTTACTCAGTCCATATTCTTTCTCAGTTCATGCAAGCCTCGAAACCAACATATTGGCAGGTCGCTCTTAGGATGCTCCGCTATTTGAAGTGGGCCAGAGCATCATTCTTTCCCATAGTAGTTCTCTTTGGTTGACTGCTTACTGTGATTCTGATTGAATTGTGTGTCTGTTAACCAAGTACTCCATCATAGTTTATTTTGTTACCTTCTTTTTCAAGATAACTATTAGGGCTCGTCTGGTATAAATATAGGAATCAGGTTGAAATCAAGAATCAGGTTGAGTATAAAGAATCGGATTGAGTGATTTTTTATGGTTTATGTTTGGTTAGATTTGGGAATCAAATTAGGGTTTAGATTTTTTGAATTTCTGGATACCACTTCTCCTTCTCTGTAGCTTCTCCTCTTTATCATTCTCTATTTCTCTTCACCACCACCACCACCTCTTCTATAACTCTTTTCCTCCCTTTCTCCTTCCCTCTTGCTTCGGTTATCATAGTTGTGCAAAGATTCTTTGAATTTCAGTGGACAAGCACACAGAAAAAAATTACCAACAGTTTGTGCAAACAATTTCCAGCGAAAAGAACTACCATACAGAGGAGAGCAAGCTTGGAGCAAGAGGAAGAAAAAGCACAATGAAATTGGGGACATGGAATGACTCAAACCTAGAATTTTGGTCGGGTAGGGGGAATGAGTGATTCCAGGAATGGTCCATTCTCATACCTTTTTTCAAAGCAGACACTGGTATAGGTTTCACTGATTCCTAACCCCATTCCTAATATCGGCGGTATACAACCAAACGGGCCCTTATAGCTTGTAAACGATGGCTCAAGTGGAGCCATAAGCTATAAAATGGCGTAGCCAAAGAGTTTGAGGGTAGAGATTTCCGAGTGCTCAAAAAGAGAGGGGATCAAAATGGGATTAGTAGATTTACACAATATTCAGGCCATACAACCAATGGGCAATCCTGTGGTCTTCAAACATCAATTTTGGCATGGATCTTGTAACACCCCTAAATCTTAACCCATTTGGAAATGTATTACTGTCAATGACTTCGGGTTTCATACCGAAGTCACCCCAGACTTTTCCAATGAAATACAAATCATAGAATGATAATCAAAGTGCAACGCACCACAATGTTTAATCAAAACATAAGTTTGTGGATTACATCCCAATCCCACATAGGACAAAACATAAAGTAGTCCGATCAAACGAAATATAGTACAATCAGAGTAAACATAGTTGAGCGGAAGTCTTTTAGAATAAATACAAGTCTTGATCACAGCGATCAACGCCAAGGATCTCAACCTGAACAAACTTATTAAAACACCATTTACGTCCATAGTCGCTCTAGCCTTCACGGAGTGACAACTTATCTGATGTGCCGAATCGAACGGATGACACCAGTCAACCATGCAGAAAACAATTGCGGTTGGTTAGTCTAATGAAATACTATGCAAGGGCACAAATCAGATGGTTCGAGTAGTCGTATTAGGTTAGACTCATCGTTTCTCGAATAATAACCGATAACGATAGTCAATCACCATACTTCTATTGAATATAACAAGAGGTATGCACAAGAGAAGATTCTGGAAGACCGAGTCTTCCCAGAAATCAACCCGAAGAGAAGACTCCAACGAAAATGAGTCTTATAGGAATTATGAAAAAGTCTGGAACATCACAGAATCACAGAATTACAGTATCGCATTCGAGCGACTAAAAGTTAAGACGAGCTTTCCTAGTTGCACTACTCGCCCAAGGTATATTAATTATGTGCGACAACGACACTTATCTTATGATATTCTCAAAACACACATCACGTTATAAACTTTTAGATATATGTTTCGTCATGAGGGACATATATCGAAGGGAATCCTTCCCAAGGTTTGTGACACTAGCTAAGTGCACCACCTCTATACTCGTGTATCAGAGGTTGGGTCATGACCATCCATGTGGTATTAGGTGGGGTCTAGCCACCTCTCTACCAAATTATAAAGAAACGACTGGATCCCAATGAATCCAACGTTCCTAACTACTAGTGCTAACTAAACAGTTCAAGCACAACAATAGTCCACAACATCAACATAACCGCCCTCAAGGCTATCAACATAAATATATATTCATAATATCGTTGTTCTAACAGATATACAACCTATTATAATATCATATTTTAGTTTCCAAAACAATTAACAAAACCGTTCCCAAACGAACACAATATTCATTCCAAATTAATTACTCAATTAAACAACTGATAATTAATGGAACATGGAATGATGAGCAAGAGCGAACCGCCACTTGCCTGGAGTAGATTCGGCGATGAATCTAGACGAGACGACTACCGAAAATATCCTTTCCAAGGATATGGCCTAAGCTTCAGATAACCTCAACTGATTACGAGTCCACACGCGATTCAGCAGATCACGTTCTAACTGACAAATTAATTATCTATCAATTAATTTGACTGGACGAATTTAATAAATTTTTATGATATTAAATCATAAAAATATTTATTAAATTTTCCTAAAGAAAAATACCGACGAAAGGAATCAAAATTATACCGCTCGAATAATTTCGGATCAAAACTGCACTGGAATGGTTTTGGGCCTTACGGCCCATCAAGAGCTAATTAATTAACAAGGGCCCACCCTTGTCTTCTTCCTCCTTGCAACAACAACATCAGCCACCACGCCACCACACCAGCTCCGCACGCAGCTCCAACACAGAGGCGGCAACACCAGCACAGCACCGGCGGCGACAAGGCTCCAACGGCGAGGCTTCGACTCCCTTCCCCACGGCGCTTCCGAGGCACCTCCACCACCTGGGCACACCGGCGAATTCGAGCAGCAGCTCCCGACGAACCGCAGCAGCTCTGGCGAACTCGAGCAAGACCGGCGACAACGGCGATGGCTCGGACGAGGGCTGACTTCAACCACCGCAGCAAGCACACCTCCAGGGCTCCTCTGGCAACACTCCAACGAACCCAGGAACGCCGGCGAACTCCATGGATTCCGGCGAGAAGAAAACCGAGTGGGAGAGAGAGAAAGACGAGAGAGAAGCTCGGGAGAGAGAGATGCCTTCCAACCATTCATCCCGACCACCATATATAGCCCAGGAGAGAGGGGGCAGAGCTCCGACCGGCCCAACCAGCCCCGACCGTCTGACATGCAGGAGAGCCCAAGTGGCATGGTCACAGGGATAAGATTGCAGAAGATCAAGTGGCCTGTAGGGATAAGATTATATATGGGTTTTAAACCCCGAAAATTATTTATTTGTATTCAAATAAATATTTTAAATCCCGAAAATACATTAAATGTATTTTATACAACTCAGAAAATTATTACAGAGATCATGGATATTACTGAAAATTTAAACTCAATTGAAAGCGAAATAATTAATAAACGAAAAATGAAAAAATTAATCAAATATCCTTACTAAAAAGTAAGGGATATTACAGATCTTAGCTTTGCTCTTTGGATACTATGGAAGCACTCCTATATATTCGAAGTCGAACGAGCATTCTATAGTCTAATGTTCTTCGGTTGAACTGAAGTATCATTCTATGGTTGTTTCTTGTCGTGAGCTTATCTGGCTCAAATTCTTTCTCTGCTTGCTAGGGGACTTTCACTCGTCTCTTATGCAACTCTAGATCTTTTGTGACAATCAAGCAACTCATTACATTGTAGCAAATATGGTCTTTCACAAGTGGACCAAGCACATCCTGATTGATTGTAACTTCATTCGAGATCTGTTACTAGCTGATGGAGTGATCACAACTTATGGTCACACACGTTTGGTATTTCAGATCTTCATGCTCCAACTTAAGGGAAGTATTAACGTAGTTAGCTTTGGAGCCCAAGCATAGCTTGTTTATAAACATTTTATTTTACTTTATTTTAGGCCCAATTTTGTACCTTTCTGGACAAGAAACTCTCTTGTATATATTCTTATCTTATGTGAATCTCTCTCCCAATTGATAATGACACCACAAATTAAGCCAAGTGATGTGATTTAATTAGGATAAGGTGTGATAATTAAGGATTTATACTTTATAATGATGTACTTTGTGTATGTTGTGAAAATCCTTTTCCTTGAAGCTTCATAGCATATATTATAATAGAGTATAGTTTACTTGTACGCATTTAGTTAGAAAAACTAGCCTTTAATTTTGCTTCGTACGTGCACTGAGCTTTCGTATTTAGGATAATCACTTTATTCATACAACTCCGAACTCCAAATGTGAATCGTTTAAGACGCTCTTGGATAATTAGTCAATATAAAAACATAATATACCAACTTGTTATGATGCAAAACATGCATGATTAAATACTTAGCAATACAATCGAGCTACTGAACAATCATTATCTAAATCTCGCCCCTGATTAATCCCTTGAACAAATTAGCTGCAATTCCTGCAAATGCATTGATCCGTCCATATTATAAATTGTTAATTATCACATGAAACATAACCTACTCGACTTAAATAGCAAAATAATAGGATCGGTTTCTATTTGAGGCGCAGTTGGGAGAATTAATTAGCATTAATATGTTGGTTTGATCTTAACTATAATGGTATGTTTGGCGTGCGATCCTAGTTTGATTAAAAAAAACAAAAGAGTCTATAATTTAGCTTGTACATGAATTATTGTTTCATGCTATTTATAAACTATAATTATTTACGTGTAGACATTTTTTAGTTATTTCAAGAAAGTAGAATTTTATTTTTTCGAAGAGTTTTTTTTAAAGTAATTAAATGATGGACCACTTAATTAAGGGGAGGAAAACAGCACCTTTTGAGGAATTCAATTCCAATATTGCTCCTTCCACGTCCACTCGACGTCAAATAAAAGCCATGAATTAATTAGTCTTGCTCCATTGTAAAACAAAGCTCGCATACTTTTTCTTTTTAATAAACACGCCAAAACCATATCCCTTTTATTATATTAAAAATATGCTTTGATTTTCAAAATTTATACTTTATTAGTCTTTTTATTTTTAACACATTTTATTAGGTTCTTAAATTTAATATTTTTTTATTGTATAAACTTTGAGTCATTGTATTTAATTTGGTCTTTACATTATTGGAGCATTAGCACTTGTAGTCTTTTCACCAACTAAGAAAAGGCTTTCTATAAAAGTTTGATGATCAATGATGATGATAATTAGACGGAGTCACCATAGTATGTGAAAATGGCCTATTTATGTATAAGAAATGCATTATGTGTCATGTGTGTATGTGTGCACTTGAAAATAACATATGTATGCATCCGGAAATGACTCAAAACGCGTACGAATTAACATGTGTGCATACGTATGAAAACCAACGAAAATAACCTATGTGTGCACATGCAAACAATGTGTGCATGAGAAACAACGTATGTGTTCATACAGATCAAAATGCTTATGGACGCGGGACGTGTGTTTTTTTTCGCAAAAAAATCGGTCATGCCGAATTGTATCTAGATTCTTTCCTTGACTGATCTGGACGCTCTATTTCCTGATCCAACGGTCTTGGAGCGTCCTCACTCATCTCCTAAGCCCTCATCCTCACATTATCTTAATGTTTCAGCAGTTAATTGCATTCTACTTTACTTGTCATGCTATTTTTGGAGTATAAGATTTCAACATTTAATAGGATACAAAACCAACTTTATTTATATAGAATCTCAACACTTAATATGGTAAAAACAGAACTTTAGAGTATACATTGGTGTCATAAGACCAAGTCATAGATTATTACGTACTTAGAAAATTTCTCAATATCTGATCATAATATAAAAAATTTAGGAATGATTGGAATGGTATGTTTTATAATTCTAAAATTGAAATCATTGTATTGAAATTTGAAAATGCCAAAGTTGCTTTACTGATATTGAAGGTTCTACGCAACATAATTATTTTAGTTGGTCATATTTAAAGTTTGACATGGGTAAAAATCGTTGGGGGACATCAAATTTAGTGCGGCTTCAGCCAACCCAACAAGTTAAAGTGCTACTATAACAGGTATTTCCTTGTTTGCTTTATCCCGCAAAAGAATTCAAACTTTGATGGTTGACACGATTAAAGTTTAGTTTGAATTATGGATATAATTAGAATAAGCTATAACTAGAGCAATAAATTAATTTAGAGTAACTTTCATTTCTGTCATCATCACTTACTATCCACTTTCGAAAGAGGACCAAAGTTGCTTATGAAGAAAGAAATCTAGGCGTGCTCGTGTATTTTTTTATTGTTGATTTCACATATCATCACACAAGAAATTTACACTCATATGAATAAGAAGAAAAAGAAACCTCATAAACTGAAATTTAGCTTTGCAAAACTAAGTGATACGAATTACAGAGTTGACTATTTATAGAGGAGGTAATGACATCACTAACAAGCCTAATGACATCAGACCTTAATTAACTTTTAACAACTTCACTTTATTTTAATAATTTAACACTCTTTTTCAATTTAGGAGTGCTAAACATGTTTACAACACTTAAATTGAACAAATGCTTATCATATTGATCTACAGTAACAACTTTAGTAAAAATATCTACAGGTTGATTCTTAGTTGAGATGTAACCTAATATTACTTCCTTGTGCATCACCTTGTCTCTGACTAGATGGCAGTCCTCTTCAATGTGCTTTGTTCTTTCGTGGAATACTAGGTTTTTAGCTATGTGCATAGTAGACTGGTTGTCACACTGCAGTTGAACTGGTCCCATGGTGACTCCCAGATCACTTAACAGCTTGGTTAACCAAGTCACTTCACAGCAGGTCATGGCCATTGCCATGTACTCAGATTCAGCGGATGACATTGCAACATATGATTGCTTCTTGGTCCTCCAAGATATCAGTGATTTACCTAACATGATACAGAAGCTTGTCAATGACTTTCTTGTCATAGGGCAGCTTTGCCAATCTGCATCACAGAAGGCTCTCATCTTCAATTCTGAATTTCTTGCTAACAACAAGCCTTGTCCTAGAGCATTCTTCAAGTATCTGAGCACATGTTTTGCTGCTTTCTAGTGATCTTCAATGGGGTCATGCATAAACTGACTCAATACTTGAACCACATAACAAATATCAGGCCTGGTTATAGTTAAGTAGATTAACCTTCCTACTAACCTTCTGTAGGCCTTTTGATCAACTTTATCCCTTGATCCTTCCAAATTCAACTTGACCTTAGGATCAAATGGTGTTGCCACTGGCTTTGAATTTGTCATACCAGCTTCTTCTAGTAGTTCGAGAGCATACTTCCTTTGATTTAGGTGAAATCCTTTACTTGATCTTTCCACCTCAATTCCTAGAAAGTATCTCAACTCTCTCAGCTCTTTCATCTGAAACTTGTTGTGAAGGTGAGCTTTTAACTTGTCAATTTCTATTTGATCATCACCAGCTATGATCATGTCATCTACATATACCAATAGACATGTAAAAGAGTGACATGATTTCTTCACAAACAAAGAATAGTTTGCCTTTGACTGAATATAACCTGCATCTTTAACTGCTTCAGAAAACTTAGCAAACCATTGTCTTGGAGCCTGCTTCAATCCATACAATGATTTATTCAGTTTGCATACAAGTGATGTCTTGGTTTTGTGCTCAACATTTCTCTCCCCCTGTGGACAAACACCAGAAGACTCAATAGCAGACTGTAGTTGTTCATATGCAGGAGGAAGTGTAACACCCCAAATATATATCCTTGAAAGGTATTACCGCCAGTGACCTCGGACTTCACATCCGAAGCCACCCCAGACTTAACCCGTTTATATAAATCATAAAACAACAGTTATAATACAAAATATCATAACTTTTGATTAAAGCAAATGTTTCGGAATTACATCCATGATTCAAAATACATAATCAAATATATTACAGCAGAAGTCTTAATACATAAAGGACACAAGGGTCTTGATCTAAACGATCACCCGCCAAGGAATCTCAACCTGGTAAAACTCTTCAAAATTCCAACTGCCATCATTGTCGTTTCTAGCCCTCATCGGAACTGTAGTTTATCTGATGTGCCGTATGAGACGGATGACACCAGCCAACCATGCAAGGGAATATAACCGGTTGGTTAGTCTAATGAAAGACTATGCAAGGGTAAAACAGAAAGGTTCTAAGTAGTCGTATTAGGTTAGACTCATCGCTTCTCGAATAAAAGTCGATTACGATAGTCAACCACCATACTCCTACTGAAATATACGAAAAGGTATGATCAAGAGAAAGGACTCTGAAAGAATGAGTCTTAAGGAAACATATGAAGAGAAGACTCCAAAAGGTTGAGTCTTATCGGAAAGTATGACAATGTTTGGGAACATTAAAGTTTCACGCAAACGTTTAAAAGCGACTTGACTATTTGGGTCCACGACCAACCTCACCGCATAATGCGAAGCCCAGACGAGTTTCCACGTTGTACTTCTCGCCCAAGGTTCATTAATTATGTGCACTAAAACACTTATCTTATTTAATTCCAAAACGTACATTTTACGTTATAAGCTTTTAAGATCTTTTCACAAGAGATATCGGATCTCCTCACAAAAGATATCAAAGGGAATACATCCCAGGGAATACATCCCAAATGGAGGCACCAACTGTGTGCACATACCCTGAGTAAGGGTAAGGTCATGAACGAAGATACTAGGGAAAATCCTCCTAGCACCATTATCAAGAAATTACTAAACCTCGCAAGGTACATAGTGTTCCTACGAATACTCGTTCTAACTAAACAGTTAAAACATAAGAGCAATAATTCACATCAAAGCCATTGAGGCCAATAACAGATATAATAGCGTTGTTTCTAGCAATATATACAACCTATTATAATATCTCTTTTTAAATCACATACAGTTATCAAAACTGTTCCCAGACGAAAACAATATTCATCCCAAATTAATTAACAATTAAACAATTGATAATTAATATAAATATGGAATGCTAAGTAAGAGCGAACCGCCACTTGCCTTAGATTAGACGAAACTCAACGAAGCTTGAGACGACAAGTTTCCGGGTCCGAAACGAGGAAGAACTCAGATTATGATTTCCTATGGAACGACCCATAACGAAACCCTAAGTTAGATTCGACAATAAATAGTACGAATCTAAAGAAAAATGAACACAATCGAAGGAACGAAAGTCCCAAATGAGATCACAAAGCCCAAGCCACAATCACACACGCCCAGGCCCACCGCGGGTGCGGCGGCTTGACCGCGGGTGCGGCAAAGCTACAGAGGCAAGACGACGACGACGACAACTCACCGGGGAAGACGATGGGGGCTCGACTCGTGGTGGCTCCGACTTTTGGATTCCCTGGACCACCCAACCACCACCTTGAGAGCACCTCATCTTCCTTTGGTAGCTTCGACGACGACCTTGAAGAACTCCGACGAAAGCTTGCAACTCCGGCAACAATGGAACGAGAGAGAGAGAAAGAGATTGGAGCTGTCTTCCTCCTCCAAGCCTCCTCCTTTTATAGGTCAATCAAGGAGCCCAGCTGGCACCTCCCCATCCGCCTCAAAGCCGACCGAAACGGCAAGCAGCTCAGGCGACATTCGGCGGAGCAGAAAAGAAATCATGACGGCGCGGGTGCGGTGGGTCTCACCGCGGGGTGCGGTGGCGACCAATTCCTGACCGCTGGGTGCGGTGGGTATGACCGCGGGTGCGGTCAAGGCAATTTTTGTGCCTTTTGCCCATTCTTTGACCGAGAAGCCCACTTTTGACCGGGAAGAATTACGGTATGGGTTTTAACCCCGGGTTAAATATATTCATACCCGAACAATTATTCTAAACCCCAAAAATACGTTGAATGTATTTTATTCCACTCAAGGAATTATTACGGAGATCAAGTATTTAACAGAAAGTCTGAACTTCTCTGAAAATAATTCGACTACAATACGAGTGTTTGGAAAACTTACCAAAATACTCTTTACTAAAATGAGGGGTATTACATCACCTCCCCCTTACAAAAAAGTTTCGACCCCGAAACTTGGCCGAATAAACCAAAGAAAAGCGAGGCGTTACAACACTACCCCCTTAAAAAGGTTTCGACCCCGAAACTAGGCCGAAAATAGCTCGGGAAAACGTCTAAGCATATCCGCCTCCGTTTCCCAGGTTTCCCAAGTAACTTCTTCAGTTCCTGACTTGGACCACAAAATCCGTACCAATGGTACCACCTTGTTCCGTAACTGCTTCTCACGGCTTTCGAGAATACGCACCGGTATCTCCTCGTAGGTACCATTTGTCTGAATCTCGATGTCGTCATAACTCAGCACATGAGACTCATCTGGTACGTACTTCCTCAACAAAGATACGTGGAACACATTATGCACTGGATGTGCCGATGGCGGCAATGCCAAACGATACGCTAGAGACCCCACTCTATCAAGGATCTCAAACGGTCCCACGTAGCGAGGGTTAAGCTTCCCACGCTTACCAAACCTAAACACACCTTTGGATGGCGACACTTTGACAAACACTTTGTCACCAACCTCAAACTCAACATTTATGCGCTTCAGATCTGCATAAGACTTTTGTCGACTCTGAGCTGTCAACATCCTTTGTCTTATCAAAGCAATGTCCGAGGCAATCCTTTCGACTAACTTCGGTCCGAGCAGAACCTTGTCGGCATTTTCATCCCAACAAATCGGAGATCTGCACCTTCGACCGTACAAAGCTTCGAATGGAGCCATCTTTATGGTAGCATGCCAATTGTTGTTGTATGTGAACTCAATCAGACTCAGGCTGTTCTCCCAGCTAGTCGGACGATCGAGTGTACAAGCTCTTAGCATATCTTCCAAGGTCTGGATGGTCCTCTCAGACTGTCCATCCGTCTGAGGATGAAACACAGTGCTGAATCTCAACTCGGTTCCCATGGCCTTATGTAGTTCTTTCCAGAATCTTGACATGAATCGGCCATCACGATCCGATACAATGGTCTTTGGAGTACCATGCAAACGGATGATCTCGTGTAAAAACACTTCTGATAACTTATGGGTTCCCCATGTTGACTTGATAGCCACAAAATGAGCACTCTTCGTGAGCATGTCAATGATTACCCATATAGCATCTTTCTGGCTTTGAGTCTTTGGCAGCCCAGTGACGAAATCCATAGCAATATCTTCCCATTTCCATTCTGGCACTAGAAGAGGTATCAACTCACCACCTGGTCTACGATGTTCTATCTTGACCTTGTGACAAGTGTGTGATACCCCGTATTTTATAAGGTTATTTTTGGAATTTCCCGAACACCCGTTTAGTACGTCGGATTTAATTCAGAAGGTTGGAGACATTCTGTAATGTGCTCTGTATCTATAATATTTTTCTCAGTGAAATAAAATACAGACGACGTACTTTGGATGTTAATTACTCGTTCGCATACGATAATTTTATCCCGGGTTAACATCGTTTCGTCTAAGAACAAAGGAAGTGGCCGAGCCAAGGGGTGGCGCCCGCCGTGAGATTGGCGGCGATCGCCGTCGCAAGGCCCAAGGGCGGCGCTCGCCGTGGGTTTGGCGGCGCCCGCCGTCGCAAGGCTCAAGGCAGCCGCTGGTCGTCTTCTAGCTGGGCGCGAAGGCTAGAAAACGACGCCCGCCGCATTGATGACGGCGCCCGCCACAATTATGACGGCGCCCGCCGTCGATGTTGTCCGGAGGTCCTTGCCCGAAGGTCGCCGGCGAACGTCTGACATCGCCGTTTTAGCCCCGCCATGACGCCCTCCTAGCCATCATTGTGCTCCCTCGGTCTGTGGCTATAAAAGGAGAGGCTTGGGGGTCGGATTCGAGCTAAAATCAGAAGCTCCATCTCAGAATCTCTCTCGCCGGAAAAGCTTGCCCTCGCCGGAGTTCTTTGGAGCAATCACCGGTGTTGTTTGGTGTGTTTTCCTGAAGCCTAGAGGTCCCTTTGGAAGCTTAGTGGAGGTCTGAACCCAAAGCCAGTCCAAAGGAGTGACCCTCGTGTGTGTTTTGGTGAGTTTTCTCACCGTTCTGTTGGCCGCCGTTCTTCACGGCGACCGCCGTGTTCGTGGCGGCGACCGCCGTGATGAACACGGCGCCTGCCGCCAGTGGCCAAAAGCCTCTTTGTTGGCTTGGTCTTGGTGGTCGTCGTTGTGGAGTCGTTCCTTTCGATTTCTTTCGTCTTTCCTTAGATTCGTACTAGTTTATGTCGGATCTAACTTAGGGTTTCCTTATGAGTCGACTCGAAGGTCGTTGTGCTGTCGGAGCTATACCTGTGTCGAGCCCGGAATCCCGTTGTCTCTACTCTATTCCAGATCTGCGAACTAAGGCAAGTGGCAGTTCGCTCTTGCTTAATTAGTCCTTGTTTCGTTAATCATTAATCGTTTAATTGTTAATTGAGTTAATGTGAACTGTTGTTCGGTTTGGGAATTAATTTCATAAGTAAACGTGATTAAAATAATGTTATAATAGGTTGTATATCTGTTAGTACGACGCTATTATATATGATAATTACCGTGATGGTATCAGGTGGTTTAATGTTAATCTTTAATGCTTAATCTCGTGTGTGTTCTGGGAACGCTAGTCCAAATAAGGATTAGTCATTTCTTAATAACTTAATGTTCGTAGGAACGCTAATCCAAGTAAGGATTTGTCGTTTCTTTAAATCATAATATTCCTCGGATTAATTTCGAATAATTTAAGGGTCATGACCTATGCTTCTTATCCACCATTAAGGATCTGAAGTATTTTAAGCGCCTTGCAAGCGCCATTGGATGAGCTTAATTGCAGTCCTATGTATTAAGCACTTAGCTAGTGCATTGGGGTGGACGTAACTGTCACCCTGTAAATTAAATTGTAAGCACTGTGGCAGTGCAATCAGGGTGAACGTAAGGTCACCCGATGTAATAATAACTTCCGTGTTCTCGGAATAATATTAAAAGCCTCAACAGTGTGTGTGTGTTGTAATTTAATAAGATAAGTGCAGTTAAGCACATAATTAATAAGTGTAAGCACTGTAATAGTGCAATCAGGGTGAACGTAAGGTCATTCGGTGTAATAATAACGCCGTTGTTACTCGGCATAATAATGTTAAGTCCCGCGTGTGTGTTATGTGTGTTTTAATTTGGGTTGACGTAATGGTCGCCTTAAGATTTAAGCCTTGTTGTCGCTCTTAATAACATTAACGTGTTTCAGTAATGTGTGTTTTGTAATTAAATAATATATGTGCCCGAGTGCACATGATTAATAAATCCATGGCGAGTAGTGCAGCTAAGTAATAGTGCAGCTAGGAAAGCTCGTCTCGACTTGAATGTAGTACGTTCTCTTTCCAATCTGGATTCGCCGTATGCGATAAGGTTGGTTGTGAACCGAAGCATCTCAGTCAACTTTTAAATCATTGGTGTGTGTAACTTTAATGTTCCCTCGGTTGTCATAATTTCCTTTAAGGCTCATTTCAGTTGGAGTCTTCTCTTCAGTGCATATCTTAATTGTTAAATCATTCCGTGAAAGTGTCGGGTTATATATCGTCCCTTCGGTTATTATTCGAGGGACAATGATAGTAAACGGTCACGATCACTCGAACCACTCTGCTTTGTCCCCTTGCTAGTCTATTCAGTAGACTAACCCGCTGTATTTTTGTTATCTGCATCGTCATGGTTGGTGCCGTCCGTCCGTTTCGGCACATCAGGAGTTGATTCCCGAAGTTTAAGTAACCTATTGAAGGATAAGAAGCTTGCAGACGAAGATTTAAAAGTCAGTGTTTTAAGCTGTTAAGTATTTTAAGATTGTTAAAGTGTTACTTCAATGTATCTTCATAATTTAGCCATGTTATAAGTTGGCTCTTTAAAGTCTTCCGATGTGTAATTTAAAGTCTTCCGTTGTTTAATCTTTCCATTATTATGTAATTATGTTATGTATTTAAGCTTAACTGTTCTGGAAAAGCCTGGGGTGACTTTGGACGATAAAGTCTGAGGTCACTGGCATGTAATATCTCCGGTATAAATTGGGGGTGTTACAGTTATGGTACTTTGGACGGTAAAGTCTGAGGTCACTGGCATGTAATATCTCCGGTATAAATTGGGGGTGTTACAAAGTCAAGCATTTCGCCACAAACTCTGCTACATCCCACTTCATGTTGGGCCATCAGAACTTCTTCCTGAGGTCCTTGTACATCTTGCTAGAGCCTGGATGTACATAATAAGCTGATGAATGGGCCTCCTTCATCACCAACTGGCGAAGACCATCAACGTCAGACACACAGATCCGGTTCTGAAACCAGAGTGATCCATCTTCCTGAATCACGAAATCGGGAGCTTTCCCGTCCATCACTTCACTGCTTAGCTTCACCAAGACTACATCATCAACTTGTCTCTCCCTGATTTGATCAAGTAGTGTGGCCTGAATCTCCAGCATACTTAGATATCCTCTATGCTGATCGTACAAGACTTCAATGTCGCACAACCCTTGGTTTAGCTTGGTCTGAGAAGTGAGTAAAGCCACTACAGTCTCGTGCGGCGTCTTCCGGCTCAATGCATCGACTACTACATTAGTCTTGCCCGGATGATACAACAATTCGATGTCGTAGTCTTTGAGTAGCTCTAACCAGCGACGTTGTCTCATATTTAGCTCCTTCTGAGTGAATATATATTTGAGACTCTTGTGATCGGTGAAGACTTGACACCTTACACTATAGAGATAGTGTCTCCAAATCTTCAGTGCAAAAACTACAGCTGCTAGTTCTAGATCATGCGTCGGATAGTTTGCCTCATAAGTCTTCAATTGTCGGGATGCATATGCAATAACCTTGCCTTTCTGCATCAGCACACATCCCAAACCACTCTTCGAAGCATCACTATAGATAACATAACCATCATCCCCTTCCGGTAGCGCTAACACTGGTGCAGAGGTCAGACATTGCTTCAACTTCTGAAAACTGGCCTCACACTTGTCATCCCAGACAAACTTCTTATGGACTTTGCGGAGCAGACCGATCATGGGTAGAGCGATCTTAGAGAATCCCTCCACGGACCGTCTATAATAACCAGCGAGTCCTAGAAAACTGCGCACCTCCTTCACATTCTGAGACCGCTTCCAATTGGCTACTGCTTTAATCTTCCGGGGATCAACCATAACCTCATTCTCATTAATCACATGGCCTAAGAAAGCCACTTCCTTGATCCAAAAGTCACACTTAGACAACTTTGCATACATCTGATTTTGTCTAAGGACTAACAAGGTAATCCGAAGATGTTCCTCATGAGCTTCCACGCTCGGGGAATAGATCAAAATGTCGTCGATGAAGACCACCACGAACTTATCCAAGCACTGGTGAAAACATCGATGCATGAGATCCATAAAGACCGATGGAGCATTAATAAGTCCAAATGGCATGACTACGAACTCGTAGTGACCATATCTCGTCTGGAACGCAGTCCTCAGAATATCCTCCTCACGAATCCTGAGCTGATGGTAACCAGACCTCAGATCGATTTTGGAAAAGACCTTTGCTCCCTGCAGTTGATCCAACAGATCATCAATCCTCGGCAACGGATACTTATTCTTGATCGTGACCTTATTCAACTCACGATAGTCGATACAAAGTCGAAACGATCCATCCTTCTTCTTGACGAACAAGACCGGAGCACCCCAAGGCGATGCACTCGGCCTTATATAACCCTTCTCAAGAAGATCTTCGAGTTGCTTCTTCAACTCTTGCATCTCAACAGGAGCCATCCGGTACGGTGCCTTAGAGATCGGCGCAGTACCAGGCTCGAGATCGATAGTAAATTCTACGTCACGATGCGGGGGTAAACCGGGAATCTCCTCCGGAAGGACATTCAGATATTCACAAACAACCGAAATATCAGGAATTGAAGGTTTATCTTTCTTGGGCTCGTCTAGATAGCACAGGTACCCGACACAACCTTGTCGAAGTAGCTTGAACGCAACCATCGCATTGATAAGCTTGCCGTTATCAGCGTCATTCCGACCCTTAAACTTGCATACATACTGGCCCCCAGATGACACCGTCACAGTCCTTGAGCTGAAATCGATTACCGCCCCATGACGCGTTAGCCAATCCATACCGAGAATAATGTCGTATGGAGCCATGGCTATACAGATCAAATCTGCTTCGAACTTCTTACCCTGGATGGTAATCGAAAATTCTAACAAACGCTTGGTTCTAACCAAATGTTTACCATTAGGAAGATTCACAACGAAAGGTTCACAAACCTCGCTGCATACTAATCCTAACTTACTGACACAACTTTCCGAAATAAAAGAATGGGTAGCACCCGAATCAAATAACATACATACTGAAGTAGAATGAAGGTATAGAGTACCTTGAGCAATTGGAGCATTAGGTCCATCAGCCTCACGCGTCTCGTAAAGGCGTTGACCTTGACCTCCAGAAGCTGCCGGGGCTTTCCCCTTATTCTGTGCAGACGTCTGCATCAAAGGACTAGGAGCTTCCACTGGTCTGAACTTAGGTCGATTGTTCTGATTAACTGACCCTTGCTGCGACTCAGCTCCTTTCTGCCTTTGCTGTGGACAGAACTTCTGCAAATGTCCCACCTTTTCGCAGCCAAAACACGTCTTCTTCTCCTTCGGACACTCATTACTCTTGTGTCCGTGTGTACCACAATTATAGCATTGGATCGGACTCTTGCCCTGACCCTATTGACGTGTAGACCCTCCATGAGTCATATCCGTTTTTGCTCTGCCAGACTTGGCAAAATTAGACGGTGGCACGGGATGCTTAAATCCACTCGCCTGAGGTTGGCCCTGCATTGACCTCTAGCGACTTTGTTTCTTTGTTGACTTCTCCAGAGTCACTTCCAACTTATAGGCAGCGTCCACATACTGCTCCAGAGTAGAGCATCCGTGACGTATCATTAGTGACTTAATATCTGGGTTCATCCACTCGTGGAAATGCCAGATCTTTTGCTCTTCATTGGACACCTCCGGCCCAGCATACTGTAGCAGGTGATTGAACTTGGCCGCAAGCTCAGTCACTTTCAATCCATCCGTCTTTGGATATAGGAACTCCTTGTGTTTTTCTTCCCTCATAGCTCGGGAGAAGAAACGATCAGTCATCTTGGCCTTGAACATTCCCCAGTTCAAACTTGGGTGATCAGCCAAACCTGTACCTTCCCACCATTCGCTGGCTACTTCCTTCAGCTGAAGGGATACAATGTGCACCTTCTCTGCTTCAGTACACTCAACATTGCGGAATAGTCGCTCCATGTGGGAAAACCAATGTGCCACTCTAACTGGCTCTCCCTTCCCATCATAGCATTCGGGCCTCATAGAGCTTATGGCCTTTAGTTCTCGGCCATAGTCGCCTCTATTCCTGACTGCTTCATCTTGGGGTATATGGATATTAGGCTCCTCAAATCTAGGAATCGCTGTAGGAATTGGCACAGCTTGTGCTTGAGGCGCGTTTGATCGCATAATATCGGTGAATGCTTGTATTACAATTCCCCGAATAGCTTCCACTGCTGCGGCATCGAATATCACTAGAGTGTTGACTTGAGCTTGGTCACTACCCCCTGGATTGTTGTTGGAAACAGACTCGTATTCCTCCACAGGGTTCGCGACATTCCTCACGTTTGGTCTGGGGTCGTTGTTTGGCTCAGCACCAGCACGAATGGTATTCCTTGTGTTCACCATCTGTTTACCGATCAAATTCCAAGTATTTTATTACATTAATATCATTCAAATACTTAACGTAATAAAAATCAACTCAGAATATATCAAACTTGGTAATTTTCATTGATAAGCTCAACTGAGCTAATACGTTTTACAAAAGGGATCTCCCGAGCGTCAAGACAAAATTGCCCGGAGACTTAGGTTCTTAACAAAACAACTGGAATACAAGAAAAGAAACTGCTAATCAGCACTGGCCCAATCATGGCGCCATGAAACATTTCCTGTAATCGCCACTCCTCATACAAGGTTTCTTCGAACGGGGTTTACCATCGGAATCTGGTGAAAGACTCCTTACCCTGCTCGGTCCAGGAGCACATGGCTCATTCCTTGGTCTTGCCCTTCTTAGAGCATGCTCAACCGCCTCGTCCATCTGGCGGCGCTCTTTTGGGGAAATCATCTGACTTAGGCGAAGTGCCTCTCGCGAGTTAGGACTCAACATTAGCCTTCTCTGAGCAGGAATAGGATGTGAGTTCTCAGATGCATTTTGTGGACCATTTCTTCTTCTTGGAAATACTACCTCGTAAAGCGTATCCCAATTGACCGAAGTCAATGGCGAGTATTCTTGCTCATGCGGCAACTCCGGACTGGGATAGATAAACTCCATTCTCGGGTCCTCGCTGCCCACCAATAAGCGCTCTAAGCCATCAGACTCATGGCCTTGTCCCTCGAGGTCCTCCTCGGGGTCCTCCTCTTCTTTCGGATCCTCTTCCGAGTCTTCTTCAGGATCCTCTTCTTTTGGATTCTCCTCGGGAATCATCTCAATCATGAAGTCGTCGTTGTAATGCCCTCTTGCATACCTTGACCATTCCTCTTCATTTTTCGTGTCCTCCCTTAGCTCCTCTGTAGGTTCTGCCACTGGAACCTTGGTCCTATCGGACACTAGTACTACTGACTCGGGAAGTACAGTCTTTACCTCCTCGGGTGGACTACTAGATTCTCCGACCTCGAAGCATCGCAGAGAAACTGGAAACTCAAGCCTCATTGGAGATGGCGGAGCCACCTCAGCTTCTTCTGAGTCCTTTCGAAGAGAAAAGCATGCACCCATAACCTACGGGTGACGAGAAAAGAGTTAGTCTTTCTAAATATAGAAGTTCACTTCCATATCAGACTAAAGAAAAGGCACGACTAGATCGGCAGAATAAAATTTTTATTTGGAAATTCAAATCCTTCAAAATATTTCTCAGTTCAAAACGAGTAAATGGTTTATAAAAAAATTCGTTCCAAGAAAATGTTTTATAAAAAACCCATTAAAAAAAAATTAGGCTCTGATACCAGATCTGTAACACCCTCAAATATATATCCTTGAAAGGTATTACCGCCAGTGACCTCGGACTTCACATCCGAAGTCACCCCAGGCTTAACTCGTTTATATAAATCATAAAACAACAGTTATAATACAAAATATCATAACTTTTGATTAAAGCAAATGTTTCGGAATTACATCCATGATTCAAAATACATAATCAAATATATTACAGCGGAAGTCTTAATACATAAAGGACACAAGGGTCTTGATCTAAACGATCACCCGCCAAGGAATCTCAACCTGGTAAAACTCTTCAAAATTCCAACTGCCATCATTGTCGTTTCTAGCCTTCATCAGAACTGCAGTTTATCTGATGTGCCGTATGAGACGGATGACACCAGCCAACCATGCAAGGAAATATAACTGGTTGGTTAGTCTAATTAAAGACTATGCAAGGGTAAAACAGAAAGGTTCTAAGTAGTCGTATTAGGTTAGACTCATCGCTTCTCGAATAAAAGTCGATTACGATAGTCAACCACCATACTCCTACTGAAATATACGAAAATGTATGATCAAGAGAAAGGACTCTGAAAGAATGAGTCTTAAGGAAACATATGAAGAGAAGACTCCAAAAGGTTGAGTCTTATCGAAAAGTATGACAATGTTTGAGAACATTAAAGTTTCACGCAAACGTTTAAAAGCGACTTGACTATTTGGGTCCACGACCAACCTCACCGCATAATGCGAATTCAGATTCGGAAGGCGGACTTACTCTAATCGAAGCCCAGACGAGTTTTCACGTTGTACTTCTCGCCCAAGGTTCATTAATTATGTGCACTAAAACACTTATCTTATTTAATTCCAAAACGTACATTTTACGTTATAAGCTTTTAAGATCTCTTCACAAGAGATATCAAAGGGAATACATCCCAGGGAATACATCCCAAATGGCGGCACCAACTGTGTGCACATACCCTGAGTAAGGGTAAGGTCATGAACGAAGATACTAGGGAAAATCCTCCTAGCACCATTATCAAGAAACCACTAAACCTCGCAAGGTACATAGTGTTTCTACGAATACTCGTTCTAACTAAACAGTTAAAACATAAGAGCAATAATTCACATCAAAGCCATTGAGGCCAATAACAGATATAATAGCGTTGTTTCTAGCAATATATACAACCTATTATAATATCTCTTTTTAAATCACATACAGTTATCAAAATTGTTCCCAGACGAAAATAATATTCATTCCAAATTAATTAACAATTAAACAATTGATAATTAATATAAATATGGAATGATGAGCAAGAGCGAACCGCCACTTGCCTTAGATTAGACGAAACTCAACGAAGCTCGAGACGACAGGTTTCCGGGTCCGAAACGAGGAAGAACTCAGATTATGATTTCCTATGGAACGACCCATAACGAAACCCTAAGTTAGATTCGACAATAAATAGTACGAATCTAAAGAAAAATGAACACAATCGAAGGAACGAAAGTCCCAAACGAGATCACAAAGCCTAATCCACAACCACACACGCCCAGGCCCACCGCGGGTGCGGAAAAGCTATAGAGGCGAGACGACGACGACAACTCACCGGGGAAGACGATGGGGGCTCGACTCGTGGTGGCTCCGACTTCTGGATTCCCTGGACCACCAAAGCACCACCTTGAGAGCACCTCCTCTTCCTTTGGTAGCTCCGGCGACGACCTTGAAGAACTCCGGCAAAAGCTTGCAACTCCGGCAACAATGGAACGAGAGAGAGAGATTGGAGTTGTCTTCCTCCTCCAAGCCTCCTCCTTTTATAGGCCAAGGAAGGAGCCAGCTGGCACCTCCCCACCGCCTCAAAGCCGACCGAAACGGCAAGCAGCTCAGGCGACGTTCGGCGGAGCAGAAAAGAAATCATGACGGCGCGGGTGCGGTGGATCTCACCGCAGGGTGCGGTGGCGACCAATTCCTGACCGCTGGGTGCGGTGGGTATGACCGCGGGTGCGGTCAAGGCAATTTTTGTGCCTTTTGCCCATTCTTTGACCGAGAAGCCCACTTTTGACCGGGAAGAATTACGGTATGGGTTTTAACCCCGGGTTAAATATATTCGTACTCGAACAATTATTCTAAACCCCAAAAATACGTCGAATGTATTTTATTCCACTCAAGAAATTATTACGGAGATCAAGTATTTAACAGAAAGTCTGAACTTCTCTGAAAATAATTCGACTATAATACGAGTGTTTGGAAAACTTACCAAAATACTCTTTACTAAAATGAGGGGTATTACAGGAAGCTCCATGTAAACTGTTTCCTCTAAAGCACCATGTAAGAAGGCATTTGTAACATCAATTTGGGTAACTTTCCAGTCTTTTACAGCAGCAACAACAAGCAGAGCTCTCACATAGATAAATTTTGCAACAGGGGCAAAAGTTTCACTGTAATCTATACCTTCAACCTGGGAAAATCCTCTGGCAACAAGTCGAGCCTTGTACCTGTCAAGATTGCCATATGCCTTGTACTTGAGACGAAACAACCATTTACAAGTGACAATGGACTGCTCTAGTGGCCGAGGAACCAGCTCCCAAGTGTCATTCATTTCAAGAGCTTGTAGCTCAATGACCATAGCAGTAGTCCACCCAGAGTGTTGCAGTGCCTTATGAACAAATTTTGGCTCAGACATGGTAATGACATTGACATTGTTAATGAAAGATTTGTAGGCAGCGGAACAAGAAGAGTGAGACATGAAACAAGGCATAGGATAGGGAGAAGACTTACAGAAAGAAGGCAAAGCACCAGTAGAGTCATTGGATGTTGCACATACATAGTCCTTAAGCCAAATGAAAGGTTTGGAGACCCTGTAAGATTGTCTTATTTAAGGAGGTAGATTGGTTGAGGAAGAAGAGGAGGGTGTATGGGAATGAGAAAGAGAAGGAATGGGATCAAATGTAGGGGGTATAGGTGAAGGAGAGTAGTCTGCAAGTGATTCTGCAGAATCAATGGGGTTTAGAGAGGGGAGGACATATGATGGGGGTGTAGAGATGGGTGTAAAAATTGGTAGTGAATCATCCTCATAGAGTGGAGGAGATGAGGATAAAGGAGTGGATGTAGGAGAGGAGAAAGAGGATGCAAAAGGAAATAGGTGTTCAATGAATTGCACATCTCTGCTAAATTAATTAGATGATATTTTTAGACGATGACATATAGTTTATGCTGAAAAATCCCTAATAACAATACGAGACTAGTAAACTAGATATGTAAGTTTAATTTCATTAAAATCTAACAAGTTGAATTTTGTATTTGACTTTTTTTTGGTAAAAGAAGGACAATATCTTCTGTAAATTTATTGAAAAAAGAAAAAGGCTATGAAGTACGTAAACAAGGTATAGTCACACCCCTCACATTATTAAACACGTAGTTCCGACCTCCAAAGGAGGATCAATTAACATGAAAACCTAAATCAAATGAAAAAGCATGGTTAGCCAAGCCATCAATCAGACGGTTAATTTCTCGATACACGTGGATAAAACAGACACACCAGTATTTAGATAGAAAGCCATGATACATAAATAACATGAAGAATATTGTATCTGACTAATATAGCATGTAAAATTATCTATCTTATAGTAATTATTTTGTATCTCATAATATAATTACAATTTCTTATGAATTAGAAAGAAAAAAAAAACATTACAACCATCATAAATAAGTGAAATAAGTTTTTAAGATTGTGGAGGTAGATGTAATTTACCCTTAAATCCAAGAAGAAGAAGAAAAAAAGTTGTTGGCGCCAAATTGGGGTCAAAGAAACGGAGGATGAAGAAGGCTGCACGTAAAATGGCACGCTCAACAGGCTGCCGCCGTGGCTTACTGAGATGGTGTCCCAACCGCCCGTCACCACCTTTTCCTTTTTTGCTGGACCGCCTCTTCATCATCTTCTCATAAAAAAAAAATCAAAGATTTCGATTCTTTCAAACCCATTTTTAAATTTCAAATTTTCAAAATACTCCATCTGCAGTTCTGCACCACATCCCGAATTCCCGATCATATTATAGAAATATTGCTAAAGAAAAGGTAAAGTACACAAATTTTCCCCAATTTCACAAAACCACCCTCCGTATAAAGTGGCATTGTCTTAAATTTCTTTTGCCTCCTTTGGACCGTATAAGTGATGTTATTGTTGAATTCATGATAGAGTTAGAATAGATGATGGTCAAACACAAATGTAATCGTAAAAACTATTTTTATACTCCTGTTAAAAAAATATTATTTTAGGCATTTAAACAACTATTAAAAGTTTACTAATTATTTTTTATTTTTTAAAATTAAAAATTTACAATTAAGTAATACCTCATCTCATTTTCACTCAAGTAGCAAATAAAATTTACATAAAAAAAATTTAAAAAATAAATTTTAATAATAAATCTCATAATTCACTAATAAATTATTACTCTAAAATGACAAAAAAAAAACACTTCTTAACGAAAAGAATTACACAATTTTAAATTAATTACATTTTTCTTTCTAAAAATAAAATAAGTTACATTTTATAAATGCAAGGGGCCCCACCCCGTTAAATTAGGTTCTAGAGGTGGGGTTCGGACGCTGTTAGGTAACGGCGTCAGGAAAATAAATAAATACCCCTAATTAACTTTTTTCAAAAAGCAAATTAAAAATTAATAAACAGATCTGTTTCTGTCTACAAATAACCGACGGCACGACTGCAACAAATTCTCAGCCCTCCATCTCTCTCCTCTCAGTCTCTTTCTCTCCTCTTCAGAAAACAGCGACAACGGAAAAATGGTTTAAATCTGGAGAATAATCAACACACGACAATTTCTTCTTCTGCTGTGATTGAGATTGAGAGGGGAACGAGGGTCAGGTGCAAAGGCTAGAGGTTCAAGGTTTCCCTCAGGATCTTCTTCTCAGATCTGACCTGGAAAGCGTAAGCACCGTTTAATTTAGGCTATCGATCGAAGTTGTTTTCTTCACACCTTGCGTTTGAACTTTTGTGTTGTTCGATCGATTCCTTTTCTGGAAACTTTGGCTAGCAATGTCGCTTGATTTGTCGAGTACGAGCTGAGAAAGAGTCCTACCTACTTATAACTTCGTAATTAGCTTCGTTTTAGGTGCTCATTGTTGGTCGGTTTACTGAATTCTTGGTCTGTTCTATATACTCTCTTCTTAATCGTGGGATTCGTGGCCTTTTAGATTTCCTGGATTTTAAATTTTTTTAGCTGTACCTGAGCAGAATTATGTGCTTTCGTTTATACATTATAAAAAGTCCAAAATTAGTGTATATAGATTTGATCTATTTTTGTAGTTTAGCTTTATTTTAGTGCTAAAGTCGATGGGCTGCCGTGATTTGACCGACCTCTCTCCATGGTTTCTCATATCTTAATCCTTATGTGGGATTAGTAGGTTAGGTTAGCGCTAATTTTGGATTTCGGTAGGTCTACAAAAGGCATTTTAGTTTTCTTTTATCTATTTTTTCCCCTTCTGATTTATTTTAGCTTTTTGTGGTGGTCGCTCATCATCTTGAATTGCCTTTTTTGCCTTCAATTGGGCCTTGCTTTCTTGCCGTAGATGGCGGGAAAAACTGATATAATGAAAGAAATATCCCTCAAAAGTTGAATTCTTAAACTAATCTATCTCTTTTCTCTCCCCCTCAAATTCCACTTTATTTCAGGCCTTTCCCTGCGGTTTCCTATATTTTTTCCCCTTGCTGTGGTTGATGGTTTCGTAGCTTAATCCCCATTCAGTTCTAAATATTTTCGCCCATGAATAGAAAGTGATGTGAATTTTTTTATGATTCACTGGATCACTAAAATCGTATTGTTAAAAAGTAGTTTACACAAATATTGTTCGTGACACTTATAATTGAGCTGGTCCTCAAACTATTTCTGTCCTGCCGTAAGTCAATTTGCTATCAATTATTTTTGGGCAGAAATCAATTACTCGGTATTTTCAGGTTTGTTATTTAAAAGGGTTGTTTTTGTGTGAAAATACTACAAATGCTTGTGAGGTGAAGATTTCTATGCAAGTGCTAGCTGTCTGTCTCCAAATATAAGCAGGCAGCATGTCCCTCCTTTTATCTTCACATGTACTAGGATCTGTAAAATAAATAACTGCTACATATATCTTTGATGACTTTGAGGATGATTCTGTAGCTGAATTTGGATTTTGATTGTGGTACTTAATCATGCACAAAATTTTTTGAGCATAATTTGCTTTTGTAGTATGGTTGTAACTTGTAGCTGGTGCGATTTCCCCCCTTCATTCTTCATCCATTTTATATATGGTGCTGTTTCTGTCACTTTATTCATTACTTTTATGAACACTGGTTGTCTTTTTATCTGCTTGCAGAGTAATGGGACGAGACGTTACAGGTTTACGCGCTTCCTCTGTGAAGGCAAAGCCTAATGGTGTTTCCCATGAACCAGTTCGAGGAATATATTCCAAAACTTCCAGAGGAAGCTCTCAGGCGAAAGTCTCTTTAGTGAATGAGGCTACTGTTGAGGTTGCACCTAATGAAAATTCTAATGCAAAACTTAATGTTTTGGGAGTTAAAAGCCCATGTCATGAAGCTGTGAAGAATGATATATCATCTAAAGTTGAAGAAACAACGTCAAGCTCTCCTGAGAAATCTGGATTAGGGATGATTTCTGTCGAAAATGTGCAAACGAAGCACATTGTTCAAAAACCTTTGGATGCCACAGGAAATCAGCTTGCATGTTCTAGTCCTAAAGCAGCAGAGACCCTTGCATTATCTCCAAATGCAAGCATTCTACAGTCACCTAGCTCCTCCAAGAAATCACTGGTATTTTAAGAGATCTAGGCAGCATAGTTTTAGAATCTTATAATTCCTAATCCTCATTTTTTAATAATTCTAGCGGGTGTGAACCTTGATCAAATCCATAGCCTAATTTTATAATCCTGTCATTTGCATTATTACCGAATTGCTTATGAAAGGAGTGATTATAGTTTCTTGTACCTTTTGTAATTAAGATTTTACTGATCTCAATTACTTGTGCAAACTTTTGCAGTTAAAAACTCCATTTGTATCAAGGAAGCATTTGGACGATGAAGATAATTGGTCTATGGCTTCTTCGTATCCTTGTTTTGGCATTTTATGATATATGTTTGCTAGTCTGGGACAATAATCCTGCAACACAACTTTATTTCGGGGGATTTTGTAATGGCTGTGCTGTTATACCAAGCTTAATTTTTAATTAGCATTTCTTACAATACAGTATTGGCCTGAATCAGTACAAATCATGATTTGATAGTATGTCTTATGGAGTTTTTTTGCTCAAATGTCATTCAATCGCTATCTGCCTGGTGACAGTGTTCTTCTTAACTGTGGTCTCATACATAGAACCAATGCATCAGTCAGGACAACACGATCCAGGACAACTGTTGGAGTAGCTCCCAAATTTAGTGTCACTGGACGTCTGGAGAAACGGAAGGAGGTAATTTCTGTAGCCAAAAGATTTAAATGTGTTGCATCAGCTGCAGAATTATCCAGATTAGGTACCATATTAAAGCATGTTATCTAAATCTTATAACCTTCTAATTTCCAAATCCTAGTTTTATGAAAAATTGGAAGAGAAGCACAAGGCATTGGAGGCAGAGAAACAGGAATATGAAGCAAGGAACAAGGTAAAATGATATGCATGGATATTCAGAATCATGGGTTTGTTCACCTTTTTTCCCCAAAATTTAAAATATACCAGGTCTACCAGTTACAAGATGATCCTGGGCATAACCTGGTTACCATTCTGTTGCCATCCATCTGAGTGTCTTTAACTTAATGAATTTATGAATGCATAGGAAGAGGAACACGCAGCTATAAAGCAGCTTAGGAAGTCCATGGTGTACAAGGCTAAACCAGTTCCCAATTTTTACTACTCGGGACCTCCACCTAAGAAAGAACTTAAGAAGGTACTATACAAATCATTGACTTGTCTATTATTTCTGTTCACCAATATCATCAATGCTGAGTCCCACTTACCCCAAACATCGGACTGTTGTTTTTCACTCTCTTCATTTTGTTGACCACTTGATAGTTTCAGTTCAGCAACACACTGTAGCAGTATTTGGCATGACTTCATGCACCTTGCTCCAGTAGTATTAAATAATTATACCCTTCTCTTTTATCCTACTTTCACTGCCAAGTTGTTGGTCTTTCATTTTTTCATCCCTTAATTTACACGTGGGATGTCTAATCTCATATGTTGGCAGATCATCCAAGGATAATGATGTTCATTCATGACTATCATGAGCTCTGAACTAAAAGTCATATGCTCTGTAGAGACTTGTTCATAATTCCCTAATTGTCTAATTTTTGTGTGCTGAGCACAATGAAGCTCACTATCATTGTTCTTTGCTACAGGTAGTTGTAAGGTTTCTGTAGAAGGAGATCTTTATCGGGTTTTAAGCATCATAAGTTCAAAATGTTGGAATGTGCTTCTTTGGGTTTGAACTTATCTGTGAATAACTAGTGGTGTGAATCTTGTAGCCTCCTACAACCCGGGCTGTATCTCCCAAACTTGGGCGGAGAAAGAGCTGTGGTGATGCATTGCGTTCTCCATCAGAGGAGAAGTTCGCATGCGCCAGGCCAGTTCGGCACAGCCTGGGCAGTCTCACTCACAATCAGAAGACTCAAAAGCAAGGCTATCTCACCCCAACAACCACTTCCACAGCCAAGGGTCTGGTTTCCAAGCAGAGTGGTGGCAAGCCCAGCTCCAAAAACCAGCAGCTGCTCCACAATCAACAAGCAAACGAGTCATCGCCAGCAAAAGAACCAGAACCAGAACCAGCACAAGCACTAGCACTAGCAAAAGCGCCAGAAATGACACAAGCACTAGCAAAAGAACCAGCAGCAGCTGCTCCACTGGAGCCACTGGCACCAGCAGTCACTCAGAATACCGAGCAGGCGAACACCGACATCACTGTTCAATCGTAATCTTGCAGGATGCTTTTTGTAATACGTTTTGAGTGGGACAACCCAGGGTTATAAATTTGTCAGTGTTGTATGAAATTGATGTCAAAAAGAACCAATCAACAGGGAGAGCAAAAGACTGCTGCTTTGATTTGTTTATTTTTGGTTATATCTTCCCATTTACCCCCTTTATTTGGCTGACTGATTGAACTGTTGTGAAATATGATGAAGATGATGAGTTGTATATTTTCTCTGTAATTTATAGTACTAGTACATACCAGTCTTTTTTCAGTGAAAGATGTGATGTTGTCGTTGTCCGAGTTGTATATACTAATGTGAGATTTGAAAAGAATGCTTTTGTTGCTCAAAATTTTATCATGGTATTATGTATCATTCATGTCTTCCTTCATCACCACGCACTTAGAAAGTACTCAATTACTGTATAATGGATAGAAGCTAAAGTTTCGTACATCACTACTTAATTGTTCTAAGATTCTTGCAATGAAGAATTTCCACTAGCTCGTGCTATGCAGTAAATTATGAATTACATACACACCGGACAAGATTAAAGATTAAAAATATAAGCAAATCAGCATTAACTACCTGCAAATAAGCAGTAATTACCTTTCCCTTTTTTTGGAAAAAAAAAACACTAAACACCTTTAAATCTTATTATCCCTATGAATTTACTTAAGAACAACGATTCAAAAGCCCGTCTAGCTCAGTTGGTAGAGCGCAAGGCTCTTAACCTTGTGGTCGTGGGTTCGAGCCCCACGGTGGTCGTTTTTAAGTTTTGCAATTAGGTTGTATGTTTTTCAACAGAGAAAGTGCCTTCGAATTTATTTACACGATTGCTTTTTGGCGCATAGGCATTTTTGCCTTTTGGCGCATAGGGTTCACACGTAACGTGTGACTGTAATCCACACGTAACGTGTCACTCACTTCTACACGTAACGTGTGGGATGTTTTCACACGTTACGTGTGGATTACAGTCACACGTTACGTGTGACTGTAATATAATATAATTGTATTTGTAGTATTTAGGGTTTAGGGTATTTGTGTAGGTCATATTATTGTATATTTGTAGTATTTATTTATGGTTTAATGTTAAGGTTTAGGGATTTTATATATATTACAATGTTACGTGTATGAACATTATATTATATTATTATGTAGTTGTTTATTTAAAATTAATAAAAAGAATGTCCCAAAATAATCAACATAAAAGATAGAATAGACTTGTTCATTACGTTGGATGACTACAACAACATTTAACTCACAATGCAAGAAATAATACAATTTTTCATAAACTTAGAAAGCCTAGCACAAAATAAAAGATATCGCCTAGTTGCGTTTGAAGAAATTAGGATAGTCTCTGGTAAAACTTCGCGGCATATCATGTCTCTGCTTTGATAAAATGGCTTGTTCCCTACAAAGGGTAGTACGTAAACAACATTACACAAAAGATACGACATCAAGACAGTTTACGATGTACATCATTATATAGATTGCGGTTATACCTACGCATCTTATCCAGATCTTGTAAAAGTTCTTGATTTTGCCTAACAAGATCTTGATTTTGCTTAACAAGATCTTGATTCTCCTTAACAAGATCTTGTTTTCCCTCCATTGTTGTCGAATAACCGTGTGTGCCCTGTCCTCGTACATTGAATCAATATACTTCCTGTATAAACACCCCAGTCTTGGGCATCCCAATACCTCATTCTGTAGTTCCACTGCAAATCCCAAGTACGGATAATGGCTTTCAAATTACACTCGCATTGTGGAGCACTCATTTGTTGATGGTGCCTATTTGGGTTTGATGATGATTCGGATGAAGATGTCATTATTTGTGGTGCTTGATTTCCTACAAACCATTAATATGAAAATGCCAATCACAGTTGCTAAATCGAAAGAAACTGGAAGAAGAAGCTTACCCATAAATGAATCTTCAATCCCGCTTGTATTAGACTTGTTGCAACCCTAATGCCTCTTATATAGTGAAAATGAATGTGTTTGACAACTAATATACAGCTGTATACAATTGTAGTATAAAATGACTCCAACTACTATCATTAAAGACCTCAACCACTAGCATTAATAACTTTTCAGCAATGTAACCCTAAACCCTAATTGTAAGTTCCTCTCCTCAATCTCAGAAATAATGTAACTCGCATACCCAAATTCAACCTTATTAATTAAAGATAAATAGTAAATCCTAAACCCTAAACCCTAACCCACAGTTTAGTTAAAGATAAATAGTAACCCTAAACCGTACCCTATATACGCTAAACCCTAGTAAGCACACGTTACGTGTGGAACACGAGCACACGTAACGTGCCAAGCAACTCCAGACGTTACGTGTGGACAGATTTTCCACGTAACGCGTGGTTCAGTTTGTTGCAAAACGCATTGAATAACCGTCTTGTCTCCACCTAACTGTAATAATGGCCCCATCTTCTTCCCCGGCTAACAACCCATTCGAACCCATTTCGAGCCTAAACCCTTATTTCAAACACTAACAAAATCTTATTTTGCACTCTCAATCTTTCTACAAAAAATGGACAATCTGAACAACAACGAGTATTGGAGCAACAATGGGGAAGATATTCCACTTTGGAACGAGGTAATTTCTATTAAGTAATCCTAAAGTTCTATTTTTTTCTTGTTTTGAAAATGTTTAAAGTTCTAAGCTTGATGGTTAGGGTTTAGTGAAGCTATTTTTGGGGTGATAATATATTTGTTGTTTAGGGTTTAGGAAAGCTATTTATGATATTTGTTGTTTGATCTTAAAATCTCATTTTAATGTTTTGGGTATTAGAAACAAAGATTGATCGTTGTTTAGGGTTTAGGGTTGCGAAATGGCTGTTACATTGAAGAACAGTTTCACACGTTATGTGTGAAGATTGTCCACACGTAACGTGTGAAACTGTTCAACACATTACGTGTGGACAATCTTCACACATAACGTGTGAAGCCATCACACACATAACGTGTGAAATCAATTCCAGAATAACCATGCAGCGGATTCCCCTGATAGTCCCGATAGTTGTGAAGAGGCTCAGACTCTGCCCTACCTCCATGAGAAGAAGGAACCGCCATCAAGCTCTGAACTCCTATCATTTCAGCGACCCCACTACTGCTACCGGCTCCAGTCTGGTATGCGCCACTACTGCTACCGGCTCCAGTCTGGTATGCGCCGGTCTCATCATCTCGGTAGCAGACATTCCTCCGTTGCCGCCTAAACCTGTCGACCTCTTCACCAGTCCTATAGGACTGTTCATGTACAAGGTTGCGGCGTATCCGACGTTCAGTTCTGTCCCCATGCTCCATCTGCGGTTACATATCCAGACATTTTATTACCCAAAAAATTTACAGCCAACAACTCGGTCAACAACTCGGCCGAGTTTTCGACCGAGTTGTTCACGGTGAACCAGAAGCCCAGATGCAGAGAATTCACACGTTACGTGTAACGTCACACGTAACGTGTGGTGCACATTCACACGTTACGTGTGAATGTGCACATTTCGATTTGCCGGGGAGTCGCCAACGGCACTCCGGCGACTCTCCGGCCGTCTTCTCCGACGAGCATTCACAATTCCGGCGAGTTTTTTTCATCAAAATATACATGCAATTCATCCAAAATTCCACAATTTTTACAAATCTATCAATACTATCACTTCCACTTCCATATTTTCACACAAAATTCAACATAAATCCTCATGCAAACAATAACTTCAAAATTACCCAAAAAATCAAAAACAACCACAAAACCTTCCCCAAAGCATAGATCTACCACCCTAAACATCAAAATAACATAGATCTACAATATGGATCTACAATTCCTAACCAATAACTTCAAATCTAACAAAACAAATCAAACAACGACGAGTAATAACTAACCTTTCAAAGATCTTGAACGTAACGCGCAGAGTCGATCGATTCGTCACGAGGAGAGCAAAGAGACGCATAACGAGGAGAGCAACAAGAATTGCGGCTTCGAATGAATGAAGGAGGAGAGCAAGATCTGACTTTTAAAGCCAGATCCATGCCACACGTTACGTGTGGAATGTACACACACGTAACGTGTGGATGTGTCCCACGCGTAACGTGTGGGACAGTCTCACACGTTACGTGTGGGGCTTGAACAAGTGCCTTCTCGCGCGTAACGCGGGAAGCCTATTCCCACGTTACGCGCGAGCCCTATGCGTCAAAAGGCAAAAATGCCTATACGCCGAATAGTATGACCCTTTATTTATTCTCGGTGTTTCGTTTGAATTTAATAAACGTGAATTGCTGCATTTGATTAAAAAGACTAGTCAGTTCTCTTGTCTCAATCTCGATTTTTTAAGAGATGCTTGTGACAATTTAAAGTTGTGGCACATAAAAGCAAAACATAAATACTAAATCTTTACAAAACAATTCATCCTCAATATTATTCGAATTTAATTACACTTGTTGTTCTGTTTGAATTTAATAGACGTTAATTATTGCATTTGGTTAATAAGATTAGTCACTTCTCTAGTCTCAATCTCGATCTATTAAGAGATGCTTTGATGTGCATTTTAAAGTTGTAATAAATTTACAATCAGAATATAAATTATTCTCTTTGTGTTGTAATACTGGTGAGATTTCAATCTCAGTAAATTAAAGTGTAATCTTAAAGTGTAATCTCAATATGTCATAAGAGAGGTAGAGAGAAGAAAAAAATATGAATAGAGTCTTGTGTTTCTTTCATATTCTTATTTTTTGACATATGCCTCTATTTATATGCTAATTGATGAACAATATTACAAGACTATACTTGAATAAGAAAATAAATAGCCTAGATAACATATAGCTATTAAATGAGTCAAATAGTAACTTGAGGAAAACTTTAAACATAATGAACATCCAACCATTTATCTAAGTTATTTACAACACTCCCCATTTGGATGTACTGATGTACACCTTGTAGTTTACGTACTGCCTCGTTAAAAACCCTTGTGTGGATAAATCATGTGGGACAAAAACCAATTCTAGGGAAAAGAGTACAATTAGATGCTCAAACTACAAGTCGAGACTGTATTTAATACTTTAAATCGTCTATCACATATTTGTTATCAAATGGGTGCATGCCACATCTCTTCTGGAGTTCTAACTTGTTGATTTCACGAATTGTCTCGTTAAAAACTTTGCTTGGAAAAACCCAATGGGATAAAAACCAAAGCTAGGAAAAAAAAAGTGCAGTCGTAGAAATAATACTCCCCCTCGGTTAAACATATACTCTTCATGCGGTATATATATATATAGAGGGGCGCTCAGGTAAAACGACTCTTATGGTGAAATGAGTGCACAATTATGGAGCGTCAGATTGAAGCAAATGGATGATTGGATGGAGTGGTTGTAGAGATTTTATGGTAGGTGTGATCTCATAATACAAGCCCCACTAAACCCAATTACCATAAAAACGGATGAGAAAAAAGAAAAAATCTAAAATAGGAGAGAGAAAGAAATAACGTTCCTGGTAGTTGCGTCTTCTACGTCTTCTTCCTCTTGCCCTCCATAGCCGATTCTTCTACGCCTACGTCTTCAACAGCCACACAGTCGGAATTTGTGGTTCTCAAATACCGGATTTGAACATGGAAGAAGGTTAGTTCGTAATAGTCCGATGTTCTATGATATTCAAACTGTTCGTTGTGAATTTTATGAATGATTTGTAATTGATTCGAATTTTAGGGTTTGACATTGAGTTCTTGATACTATTTTGAATACCGACATTTGATTTAACTTTGTTATGCATTCAATCCGAAAGCATTTTCTGATGACACTGTTATTAGGTCACGCGCATATTCTGTATACGTTTATGCATATCAATGTTTATGCATATCAGTCTATGCAAAGAATTGAAAATCGAAATTCTGGATATTGATAAGGAAATACGAATACTTCTACATATAATGTGCATATCTGTAAAATCTGTGAATATCAGATTACATAATAGGAATATCATTCAAGTGTTTTTGAATAACTGATATACATGATCATCGTGATTATAGTAGTTCATATATGTACTGATATTCATAAGCTTTGAAGAATTATGCAGTATATGTTCAATGATATTCCAATGTTATAACCATAGTCATAATGTACAAAAAGTTTATTGCTTTAGGGTTTCCATCGCCGCCTATATGGTATATATCATGATATGCAATAATACTGACCAGTTATGCATACATATGAAGAGTTAAACGTTTGCATAACGACCTGTACTGTTTGCATATCTGTAAATGTTTAATGATTTAGGGTTTGCATCGCCGCCTATATAGCACATATCCTAATATGCAATAATACTGACAAGATATGCATTTTTGTTGTGTAGATATGCGGTTCTCTTCATCAGATAATGATGTTGATATATCTGATGATGGTTTGTCAGACGGAGAAGAGACTGATTTCGTGTATGGTACATAGTGTGTTATTGACCCAGACGACAGAAACATAAAGCATTGGGTTCCATTGTGTCCCGTTTCCATAAAACCGGTGCTTGGGCAAAGCTTCAATTCTCTGGATGCAGGGGAGGCATTCTATCGTGAATATGCATCCACAGCTGGTTTTGATGTTAGATCAAGCACCTCGCACAAGTTCAGCCACTCAGATGTTGTCAAGATCAAGTACTTTGTGTGCAATAGGGCTAGATTCAAGAATGTAGCTAATAGTACGGGCAAACGTAAGACGACATCTAACAGGATTGGGTGTGGTGCAAAAATCTCTCTAAAGAGTAATAACGGCGTAACCTACGTTGTTGATAACTTTATAGAGAAACACAACCACGATATGATACCGAATACATCACGACATTTTCTCAAAAGTAGTAGGAGGATGGACATTGGACATCAAAAATTCATGATGAGCTGTGCAAAGGCGAACTTGGGGCCAGTAAGGTCTTTTAATCTCTTAAAAGAGATGGTTGGTGGATATGGGAACATGAGGTCGATGTCAAGGGACTTTCGGAATTTCAAACGAGATCTGATGTCGCATATCACAGATGTTGATGCGCAAATGGTGATTAATAGATTTGCAAAGAAGAAAGAGCAATGCGATGCCTTCTACTTTGAGTATGATGTTAACAATGAACAGCAGTTAACGAGGTTATTCTGGGCAGATCCGATCTCACGTCGGAATTACGCTGCTTTTGGAGATGTGGTTTCTTTTGACTCAACCTACAGAACAAACAGGTACTCTTTCGTTTGAGACTTTAACATTTATTGTGATTGGATATGCAATATATTTTAACGTATATGCATATAGGTACTACATGGTATTCGCACCCTTCACTGGGATTGATAATCACAAGAAAAGTCTTACGTTCGGTACAGGATTGGTCATGAAGGAAGATGTGGAATCGTACGAATGGCTTTTTGTACACTTTCAGAAAGCAATGTGCCATGCACCACAGATCCTTGTGACAGACCAGGATCCTGCAATGAAGATTGCTATTGAGAATGTATTGCCCCAAACCAGACATCGTTTATGTATGTGGCACATCATGGAGAAGGTGTCGAAAAAGGTTGGTGCAAAAAAAATTAACTCGAAGGATTTCAGAAAGAAATTGGGCAAGTTGGTTTGGGATGATACCCATAAAATCTCAGAGTTTGAGGATGGATGGAAAGAATTCGTGGTTGAGTATGAGCTTGATAAGAAACCTTGGTTCGGTGATATGTTTGAACTACGACACTATTGGATACCAGTGTATTTTAAGGATATTGTGCTTGGTGGTCTGGTTCGCACAACATCAATATCGGAGTCTCAGAATAGTTTTTTTGGAAATTATTCAAACATGAACTTTAGCCTTGTTGAGCTGTTGATGCACTTTGATAGTGCAATGGAAACCCAACGTTATAACCAGATGAGGAATGATATCGAATCAGACACACGGACCCATGTATTGAAAACGCCATTGTTGATTGAGAAGCATGCTTCAGAGGTGTATACTTTGAAAATCTTTTCTCAGGTTCAAGAAGAGATTACCGCAGCGTGTTTCGATTGTTCTGTCACTAATGAGACACCAGGTACGATATTATAATGTGGTCTGATATTCAAATATTGCGTATTGATTTTCTATTATATGAAATGGATATGCATTTTATAGAGTAAACAAAAATTGCATATCTTGCATATCAATGAATGAAATTGTGAATATCGACATGGAGCTTTTGCATAACTGTGTTTATGAAGAGCAAACATGTTATTCAATTTATTTGCTTGTGAATGTTGCACTGATATAAACTAGTACATAAACTGATATTCATTTTTTGTGATGAGATATGCATTTAACTATGATTGATATTCGCAGTTTTACAAAATGGTATTCATGCGCAGGTGAGGACCAATTGACATATACAGTAAAGGATGGCAATGGAGATTTATTTCAAGTAGATCATCCACTACGTCACAACATCACTACATGCAGCTGTATGATGTTCAACAAAGTTGGTTTACCATGTCGTCATATATTCACCGCTTTGAAGTCTTATGGTTATGATAAGGTTCCTGAACGACTGATCCTAACTAGATGGAGAAAAGGTGCTGCAACGAGGACGAAGAGTAGTATTCCTAATGACGTCTGGGATCAGAGTGTACGAATAGAAAAGAAACAAGCTATGATGAACGAATTATGGTCAGTGATATATTCTTGTGTTGGACTTGTGGAGGAAGACGGTGAGAAGATACATGATTTGCTGTTAACATTGAAGAACAAGAAGTCGGAATACAAAGCAGACGATAACTCTGAAACCATGGAAGAAGCAGTAAGAGAATCAATGGTAGAGAGCTTTGCGGGAATTAGTGCGCCGGATGAGGTCTATGTTCAACCTCCGGCACAAGCGAAGAACAAAGGCACCGGGAAGAGATACAAAGATGGAAATGAGAAGTCTATAGCCGAAGCTCGGAAAAAAAAGGTTGTAGACGAAAATACACAGAAAGGCATGAGAAAATGTAAAAGGTGCAACAAGTATGCCAGACATGATAGCAGAAATTGCAAAGAAATTATGTAGACTATTGATATGCAACATTATTCTTTTGGTATTCAGAATCTGTATTGCAATATTCATTAGCTACTCATATCCATGAATTTTGGATTTTGGCATCATGTTTTATGAATTCATTGATGTGTATGTTTTTTAGCGTTTCTGCTTGTTTGCGTATTTCATACATTCGAATAGTCTACTACTTTAAACGAAATGCATCAACTATATCGTTAAACAATTCATATATCATGAATACCATAACATAAGAAATCCATACCTACGAAATATTCATGCATATCAAAACAAAATCTTTATTCCAAAATATAACGTTAAATAATTCATGAGTCGTGCATGCTAAAACAACGAAATTGCAAACCAACAAAATATTCTATCGAGAATATCAATGAGTTGAACTGAAAACAACACTGCTAGATAGTGGAATAACAAGTCTAATAAGTAGAATAACGTCTAAGTAGTGGAATAAAATGACCCAATGATGTCTTCTCCGCTGCCATTTGATTGCCATCATGATGTCATGGTTTCTACACCCGCATACGTGCAATAGCGTCTTCGATGATGAAGTCTCTCATAATATTCTTCTTATACGTTATAAGGGCATGGAGATACATATGGTGCAATGGAACAATGCACTTCTTGGAGTTTGGCTTAAATCCAGTTTGCCAATTGTTCAATGTCTGACCAAAATATGTCTCCATATGGCGCATTACATATATCCCGCAATCAACCTTATTTGTGTTATCACGCCACATCATCTTCAAAATGAACATACGACCTCTGGTAAAACCACTACATCTTGTGCCGAGATTCAAAGAATCCATATACTGGAAGAACATCCTGGACTGTGGACAAATATGATAAACAGATGAGTGTACATCCTGTGTTGTATAGTATGCATGACTATATATGAATATCACATTATATATCGACAATTTAAAATATCATGCATATCTGAACATCTAGTCTGCAAGTATATACCATAAGTGTGCATATCAAAACCAAACAAATTAATATCACATAACAACATGATAAACTATTACATCATGCATACATAAATATATAGTTTGCATATCTACACAGGACGTGTGCATATCAGAGTCAAACAACTGAATATCACATAAAGCATCATGCATGCCTGAATATATAATCTGCATATCTATTTAGTCAGTATGAATATCATAATCACACGTGTGAATATCATACAGCAATTCTCACTCACTAATATAAATGTCACATATATATAACATAAAAGTATATAGTCCTTATTCAATATGGTACTATGCATAATAACCTATGTATATTACCAGTACGATCATTGTTTCACCATATTTTGTTGTCTGGTCCTCATCGCCACCTTTTGAATTATCAATAATCTCTATCTTCGAATTCATGAAGTTGAAACAAATCAGGTAAAAATGCTCATGTTTCAAAATGGGGAAGAAAACCTGTCATTGCATTAAAATGTTATTTGACAAATATCAATATATCGTTTATAAGAGCGCTACTATGAAATAAATATAGTTTGATGAGTTATTACCAAATCTACATCCACCATAGATGTATGGTCGAGGCTCGCTACCAATTCATCCAGCCCAACTTTGAAAATGGAGAACTTGGAGTCGTATTCAACTTTGTTTGGGATGGAAAGGGGGCCAACCTGCTTATGTAAAAATGAATACGGATTCAGTGAATATCATCGAATGACATGTGCATATCACAATGTAAAAACTGAATACCTACCAAAGTTGATGGATGAACGAACAACCGCGATGCAGTTGTATGGTTTCGAGCCTCTTCTAAGTCATTTAAATATACACACCACAGGTCGACAATATTAATTGAAACATAGGTGGATTCTTTGAGTGACTGGAATTCGCTCACATCAAGTGTATAACCATTATATTCAAAAAGGGGTTCCCTGTTTACGAGAAAGGCAGTAGACAAATAAAAAAAGAAGCATAATCATTGAGTGCAACGCACTTCAGTAGTAAACACTAACCCATCCGGAGCGTGATTCATAACATACGAATATAAGTTCTGTTGTTGTTTACTGATCGTTTTACTTGCGTTTATAATCCTATTCAACCATGGGCTCTTTTTTGTAGCCGGTAGCTTAATGTTCCTCTTTGCATTTTGTTGGACAGATCTCATCGGTGTTACAAAATCATCTCCTTCCTCATTGTCGTCCATTTGGGCCTGAATTTCAAGTAATATCAAATTAAACATAAATGCAATGTAATAATACAACGCATATCAGAACACGTACTTTGCATACAGACACATAACATGTGAATATCAAACAAGGTCTGATGAACGTTACATAATTAAGTCGTTACACGAGTATTTTTAACACACATCCACCCCATCTGATCCTGTTAAACATTACATATATTAAGCAGTTACAAGCTACGAGAATATGTCCATACAATCACCCCAACTAGATCTAGTCTTCATATTAGATGTACACCCAGAATACAACTTCACAAAGTCAACATTTAAGTGTGACCATCATCATTTGCTTCTAACCCTATTACTCCTCCTCAGGCTTACCGAATCAGTTTGAGGAATAGCGGGATGCTTTCTTGGACGACCACATGTTGACTTCTTAGGCCGAAGCTCCTTAACATCGGACGCAGCAACTGTAGGTTGAGCTGGGGCAGCAGCTTCAGTCTGGTGATGCTCAACAGCAATATCATTCACCACCCCCATAACCACGTCACTTGGATTCGGTTGCACCTGTACAAATTAACATCGGTTAAATAACTGTATATCCTGCATATGAATGTGTGAAAAATGCATAACATACCCAGTAAAATGCATATCAATAAGAAATAAGCTGCATAACAATAAGTGAGACATGGATATCATACCATAATAAATTTTCTATCAATAATTACATAACATACCCACTGAAATGCATACCTAAATCGCTTGTACTGGATAATGACTTCGTGTAAAGAAAGTATCTCACACCATAAGATTGCATATTAAATGAATGGTTACCAACTACTTATAACATGATAGCCTAATGTATTATTTCATAACTATTGTACTAAAACTTTGTTACCTCATGGAGCTGGGTTGGTGGGTCAACATTCTCTACTGTGGTGGCTTCGGTCATTTTGGACGGATCATCAACAACAGCTGGAATTTCACTTTGATGTTGCTCGACTAGTGGGTCAACCTCGCTCGTTCCAGCATTGCCCTATGGAAATTTCATTAATAATATTATGCAAATATTATTTAAACTAAATAAATTTGCTTTGTGTGATAAATAAATCTGCATAAACCTGAGGCATATCAGTATGGCCCGTATCTGCCTGAAAAAAAAGGAATGTCGTCATCAAACCCGAATTTATCATTCTCGCACTTCATGATGTCGTTCTGCCTAGACAATGCTGCCTCGATCTCTTCCACCACCTTCGTCAGCTCAGGACTAGTCCAGAATGGGTCTTCAGCTTGCGAAAGCACATTCTCTACTTGAGTGCATACATCAAACGGAGCCTCGTGCAGAGAATCTGATCTAGAACCCAGTAAAGCCATGGCCGACTCAGTGAGGGCGATTGACACATCATCGTCCTTGCACTCGACAGGCATGTTTTTGGTCTTGTCGGCTATCCTAATAATAGCATTTGCAATAATCTTCAGATCCTTCAGCATACCTTTGTTGTACTCCTGTAAAAATTGCATATCAAAATGTAAATTTTGCATTGCAATATTGTTAACAATGGCTTCATAAACACTATAAAGTATAACCATGAAGTGTGCAAAATTTACAGTGAGTATATAGTATGCATATTTATACATGAAGTGTGCATATCACAACCAAACAAATGAATATTACATTATATATCGACAACTTAAAACATTATGCATATGTGAACATATAGTATGCATATCGATACAGTAAGTGTGCATATGTGACATAACTGAGTGTCACATAACAAATACACAAGCTAATAGTTTATGCATACCTGAATATATAATCTGCATAACTACGCATATAATATGAATATCAAACTCACACATTGAATATCGTACACGAAATTGTCAGTCATACAACAGTATATAATCCTTATTCAGCAGCATGCTATGAATGATAACCTACGTATTTTTTTCATTACTAAAGTCAATAACTATTACGTTATGCAAAATCTATATATACCTTTTTGGTACTTGATTCCTGTACCGCACATGCAACACCTTGCCTTTTTTTTATAGACAGCTGAGGTTCCAAATTACCATCCCCGAACACCCCCCAACTCATCTCAGTCTCTTCTCTCTCAGCTACAAGATCTTCATTCCATCCGACAAATGCAGGGAATTTCCTTGGAACGGTACGTTTACCATACAAGACCACGCGGTCCAAGTATAGAACCTGAATAAAACAGAAATATGATGAATATCAGTGTATGAATTGTGAATATCAAACACAAATCATTGAAAATGCATGCCCCAATATATCAAAATTCAAAAATTGTTCCCCAAATTGTATATTTAAGGACCCACATACCGTCAAGAAATAGAGTGGCCCAGTAAAGTAGTCGTCCGGATTCGTATCCCACCTCTTCTTAGCCTCAATAAGACAATCGATAACGAAGCCACACCAGTTCATCGTGCTCAAGAAATTTAGCTGCTCTAAGCCACGTATGAGGGACTGATTTGCAGCACCACTTTGTGTCGGCTCGACTATACAAGAGTGGAACAGAACAATAAAGTTCCGTATGAAGTCTTCGCCTCCTTCCTCAATCGACAACATATGTTGCCCCACATGATTGTATCTGATGCTATGCAGCTTCTTATCGAAATTTTTCCTCCACTTCTCTACCACATCCATCTTAACCATTGGTTCGAACTTGATTATTTGAACTGGGCCACGTGGAATGCCCATGCAGATCTCCACATCAATATCTATGACATCTATAGCAGACCCATCTGGAAGCAAAATCTTCTCTTTCATTGCATTGTAGCTCTGGACCAACCACCTACACATGAAACTGAAGAAAGACACATATTTTTTTCAGCTACAACGCAAAACAAAACAGCTCCAAATTCATGTGTATCCATAATCAGGATTGAAACATGCACATCACAACCATGCATCATGAATTTCTAAAAGTATAATTTGCATATCTCAATCAGACAAATGAAAGACACATGCACAATAGATCACTGCTTAGATCATGAATATCATAAGAGCTAATATGCATATCCAAACAACACAAATGAAAAACACATACATAAATGGTCACTTGTATATATCATGAATATCTCAAAATTTTATATGCAAATCTATTCAGGGTGTATGCATAACACAACCACAAAATTGAATATCACATAACAAATCGATAATTGGATATCTCAAATGAAAAAACATACACAAATGGTCACCTGTATATATCATGAATATCTCCTAATTTTATATGCATAACTATTCATCCTTGCATGCAAAACACAACCACACAAATGATTATCACATAGCAAATCGACCACTGAATATCTCAATATGTTATATGCATATCTATTCAAGATGTCTTGCATATGTTAACATATAATATGCATATCGATGTATGGTTGATGCATATTTCACTCATAAAAAAACATATCATATGCACGGCCAATTAAATCATCATTTGTGCCAATTTGCATATCAACAAGGCATATCTGAATATCATATATACAGATTTTACGTATCTAATGAACATCTTAATACAAAAAACATGTACCTTGGTAACGGGAATGCTTTCATTCTTAACAGTCTCCCAAAGTCATACTCCTCTACAGTTTCCTTCTGCATTTGGTTCATTTTCCCAATGGCCTCAACGAAATATTCGAGGCGTCCACGATGTTTGATACCTTTAAAACCATCATTTTTCTTGACTTTCTTCTTCTGACATACCACTTCCTCTAATTCTTCCACAAACATCTTAGCCTTGCCCTTATCAATCGTTTTTTTTTCAAACCTGCTACGTGATAAAAATATGTATTAGTCAGTGTATATTAATGGAAAATAACATTAACAAATCCAAAACCCAATATTCACATGTAAATATAATGTACCAGAATCATCGTGAGCAACTGATTTAGAGGATGCACCCTTTTCCTTCAAATGCTTTGATTTGGCCTTTTGAATGTTGGCCAGTGTTTCATCTTCATCTAAGATGGGTGGTTCTACAATGAATTAAGAGGTAATTAGCACATTGATGAATACAAGCTGACTTTATGATTCATATCACCATTGGAAATGTATGCACTGAACAATTAATAATATCATACCTCTCGATTTTCTCTTAAGCAAATCCTCAGTTGGTTCTCTGGTGGACTTACCCTTGTCACTACAAACAACCATCTTCAACTGCCTCTTTGCCTGCGGACTCCTTCGGGTTGGGGAAGAAACCTGGGCTTCTTCTGGTCCACTATCCACCACTGTTTCGGTATGTTGTTTGGCAAGTGTGACCTGAGCATCTTTTGGGGAAGTTTCAACGGACTTGCTTGAGGGTAATCCTATACAAAACATAATAAGCTTAATTGTATATAAAGTATAAGAATGAATGACTAAAGCTTATACAAACATGCAAATGTCATAGTTGGAAATACATTGCATATCTATCTGAATGTAGTGCATATCCCTAAGAATATAATGCATATCAATTTTTAAAAAATGAACAACTAATCTAAATATAATGTACCAGTTGGGTATGCATATCAGTGAAATGAAGTATGCATTTCTCAATCACATAAATGAAAGACACATGCACAATAGATAACTGCTTAGACCATGAATACCATAACAGCTAGTATGCATATCTAAACAACAAAAATGAAAAACGCATACACAAATGGTCACTCTAAGAATATAATGCATATCAATTTAAACAAAATGAAAAAACTAGTCTAAACTGGTTGGTAATCATATCAGTAACAAACATTAAACAAGGCCTATCATTTTACTACCTTACTTCGAAGCTATACAAATAAACACAAAACAAATACATTACCTTTGACGAGCCTTCTTCGCTTACCACCTTTTGTGTTCGGAGACATTTTTTCCCTAGCCAACAATCCTCTGACCATGAATGAGATCCTAGATAAGACGATGAACAACATTATAAACCAACCTCCAACTCCAACAACAATTGAAACAAATTGCATATCAAGAACCCAAACAATTAACCTAGCTCAAACCAATATATACATTGCACATGTTCTGCATAACAATGCATGTAAAAATGCATATGTCATCTACAAAATTGAATATCAAAAACACAGTATATGCTTTCGATGGTCTATTGAATATTAACAACATAAATGTAATGTTTGAGCATTTCTCTTCAACCCCAAACGAACAAAAAAAGCCAATCCAACCCTAAACAGCAACCCATATCAAGTCATCAACCACTCAAAATCAATAAATGTGCAATTCGAACTAATTGAATCTCAAAAACAAAGTAAAACCTAAACCCTAAACGAACTAGACTTGCAATTCGAACAAATGTGAACCATATAAACCTTCTAATGCCCTCGATGCAAAGGAATACTCAACTTTAAATTGTTCTATTCGACATAGATCGAATACTAACACGAAAATGAACGAAATCGAAGAGTACAACACCATTGATGGAGACAAAAATAAACGCCGTCGTCGAGTTAAACTGGAAGTGAATGAAATTCAAGACTATAAATTTGCGGTTATAGAACCAAAAATGAAAAACATGTTAGGAATTGAACGACGGCGAGACGACGGCAATTCTTTTAGCCCAATCGAAGATGAGAAAGAAAATAAGAGGGGAAGATTAGAGGGGAATAGATTTTATGGTTACCTTTCGCAAAACCGAAAATGGTCTGACGACGGCGATATGATGGCGCTTCTACCAGTGAGTCGACGGCTCTTCTACCTGTGGGATGACATGATACTCCTGCGATGGAAGATGAGGACGATCGAGCGAGAGGATGAGACGATGAAGGCGGCGATAGCGAGGGAGAAAATGGGTAGCAGAGCACGATAGAGCAGAGGAGGGGAAATGGAAGTTGAAGCGTCTGGATATGGAAATCAAATCCCGGGAGAATCGTAAATGGACGAGATCAGGTATGGGTGAGTCTTTTTTTTTTTGAACCTCTCTAGATTAAATCCCAGCCATCCATCTTAATCAAATCCAACGCTCTATATTTGTACACTCGTTTCACTCTAAGGAGTTGTTTTACTAGAGCATAAATCTATATATATATATGGAAAAGGTTCAAGTGAGAAAGGTTATTAGAGTGAGAATGAGAATAAAAAACGGTTGTGCCTTTAAAAAAACGCGTATATTTGAAACAACTTCAAAAGGACACGCGCACGCACAGGATATGGGATGTGCATAAATTTTGAGTTGTGTGTGCATGGATTTGGACTTGTATGTACATCTAAATTCTACTTATGTACATTGTTTTTTTGGGTTAAAATGTACATGAGTTTTGAACTTTATGTACATTCCTTTTAAAAGTGCATGCCTTTATACTTGTATGTGCATGTAATTTGTACTAGGAGTGTATGACTTCCACTTACATATTTTCTAGAAATAAAATGTATGTGACTTTAGTAAAAATTCGTGCAGATACAGACAAAAACTTATGCACTTCCCAAAATGTGCACAAGTTTGTGCTTGTATGTGCATAGGTTTTGATTATATGTGTGACTTTGTTTAAGTGAAAACTCATGCACATACATGCAAAAACTTATGCACTTCTTGGAATGTGCACAAGGTTGTGCCTGTATGTGCACATATTGTATGTGTGGCTTTGTATAAGTGGAAACACACACACACAAGCAAAAACCGATGCACTTTTTTAGAATGTGCACGAGTTTGTGCTTATATGTGCATGAGTATTTGTTTGTCTTTGTTTAGTGGAAACTCATGCACATACATGCAAAAAACTTACCCTTGAAATGTGTACAAGTTTGTATTTCATTTGACTTTAAGTGGACGAGTTAAAAAATGCACAGATTTTGTCTGTATGTGTATGAAAATAAGTCTTTATGTGCATGATTTGTGTGTTGTATGTGCTAGCGAATAAAAAAAAATGCATGTGCATGCACCCGTCCATAATTCCCCCCAAAAATACGCGTTTTTTTCAAATAAAATTCGGCCGTGTCGAATTATTGCGTTTTTTTGACTTTTTTAATTTGGGCCTTTAGTTCTCTTGAATCACATGGCCCATATTCATTCTTATTTCTCACCTAAGCTCCTTTTTTCACCTGATCCGCATCCTATGTATATATATAATCATAGGACTTTTGCTATGGTACCTTTGGACCAACTATCTTTTATTGTTTGCTTAATGACAAAACATAACACTTTGTCACATCAAATGACCTTATTAACTTTATTTTTAGATGAGGGAAAATGTCAATCTTTTGCATGAAATGATAAAGTCGAAATATTAGTTGCTTTTTGGATCTCTTCTAGAGCTCCGATATTATAGATCGACTTGTTCATTTTTTGTAAATATATAACAGTAATAGGAATGTTTATAAATCTCTTTTTCTTATCGAATACACACATACGATTATATTCCTCATATGCTTTAATCGTTTTTACTTCATACAGAAGCCTTCGTAATTTAATGAAATACATATAATGTGTTTTCTCTTTTATGCTTCAGGCATTTTCAATCCTTCAGGGACTTTATGTATATACATGAATCGAATGTCTCATATAAATATGAAGTAAAATATCCAAAACCTGATGAGTAATAAATTTCACTACAGGTGAATACATCCTCATTAGCTAGAAATCTCTTGACAAAATTCATTACGAGTGAATAGAGTTTCATATACTGTAGTGCAGACTTTTCTATAAAGCCTTATGTGACCAGTATATCTTTAGATCACAATATTATTGCACTCATGACATTTTTATATGGTTGAAAATTTTCATGTTTTTCAGTATTGGAACTACTAGTCCAAAAATCATCATGTTTATTCAAACAATCTAGCTTCCTCAAATTACTTCATTATAGCATATGCAATCATTGCAATGTCGATGCCCTTATTTGAGGATCAACATCCTCACTCAAACCTTCTTGTGTCTTTGTAATAACTAAGAGTCTATAAAGAGCTTTCTTATCCTTACCATTCGTAAATGGCTCTTGTATATCTTAGCACTGGTAATTACATTTGATAGCATATTAGCTATACGATCCATCGAACTTCTAGTTCATGTTTTTTAACTTCGGGTTCATTCCTTTGAACTTCAGGTTCAATTACCCTCGGATCTAAAATGTAAAAAATGTGTTCCCTACAATTTTTTTACATAGTAGTCTTGTTTCCTTCTCCCCCTAAAGTTGGGATATTCACCTTATCAAAGTGATCGATAATCTCAATACCGAGCAATATATTGATCACCCGCTCATAAGCTCTAGGTATTTGATAACGACAAGGAATCAAACCCATCGTATAATTTCAACTTTTATGTGGCATTCCTTTAATATATTGAGGGAGGTAAGAGGATGTATACCGCATATCCAAAAACTTTTAGTTCTCTTCCGGAGACAAGTTTTAAATAAGAGAATCATAAGCAGTCGATCTTAGTCAAATTAAATTCTCGACATCCAAATTATGATTTGATATGATCAACAACTCTATCAGGTCGTATACGTCATGTATTAGCATTTGTCAATGCATTCATTATGATCGTATTATTAACGACACTACTGGGTCGTTTTATGACCATTTTGACTGTATTATTAACGACACTACTAGGCCATTTTGTGAATGTGTAGGAGCTACAAAATGCCCAACTGCTACACTAATTAATTAATCTCATTCTCCCATTTAATTTGTGTAGCCAATGTGTTGAGACATCTATCAACATCATAAAACATATGATAATTCACATTGGTCCACATGCCGGTACACCTCATATGTCTCTTGAACTTAGTCAAGGACCATAGGAAACTTCACATACTAGGTCACTCTTATCCCTTAGGAAAAGAACATCAAGTCTCAGGATCTTATGGTCCTATAGTGTCCATGTGAATATTCAATGATCATTTGTATCATTATTTCACTTGGGTGACCGAATTTATCATGCCACATATTTATTTAAATCAACTAACTTCTAGTTAGTGATATTATATACTTCAATGATTATATAGAGTGTCATATAATCTAGGTGTGTAAGTTATCATCTTCTTTTTAGACTTATTTCGGGCTAGTCTATGAGATGAATACTTATATATCTGACATTATCCTCAATCTTACTTAATTAGTGTCCATATGACAACCATTTTGTCAAAATATATCTCTCAAATAAATTCTTGTTTCTTCAGGTAACAAGATAGACACTCTTCTATAGTCATTTATGAGATTGTTCAGTTCGAACATAATATTCACACCAAATTTGTCATTCACATATTTGTGAAAAACTTCTGGTTTTTCAAATGATATGTTTTGATGACACCACCATGGACATATATAATTGTCCACCATTGAAAATTTTCACATGGGTGATCCATTCATAATTTGGAAGATCATCAACTCAAAATCAAATAAATCATTATCTTGATTTCTAGAAAAATGATGCCTCAAAATGGGTACATTCATACCTTCAATTTAGATAAGATTAGTCTCCACACATAAGACGTGGTATCATATATCTGGTACTAGACTAATAACCAACTACCTTAATGTCTTCAAGACCTTAATTATAATTAAATCATACACAATCAGACTCTAGCTATAAACCATAACCATGACTACGGTTGCGCGCTTAACTGTATCTCCTTACACACCCTCTAGTGGAGGTGGCATGCTTCAAGCATGCTAGAAGTTGTGATCATATGGTCTTCAAAAACTAAGTTGTGCTTGGTGGTTATTTATAAATTGTTCTGAATATGACATAGACTCATTATTCTTGTACTACTACTAGAGTACATGATTTGGTATGAGATCATCTTACTCTTTCAGAGCTTATAATGATCCCTAATATTCCAAATTCGAATCTTCAAGATCTCGTGTAGTTGATGATAGTTAAGATCATGCATAGCACAATTCTACGGGAATTCAAGTGCGAATTCAAGTACCACATGTTTCTCCCAAAATTTTACCAACCAATAAGTTTGGCATTAGAAACTCATAACAAGTTGTTTCTTCCGGAAACACTTAGAGTATACAAATTAAAATATACCAATCATCACAAATAAGATGAACAATAAATTAATAAGAATGAATTATAGTATATGAAATATATATAACAATATATAGGAAAATGTAAATGAATGATAAACATAGTAAATTTTATATGTACACTTCAGGTGACAAATACTAGACGTTTTGTCATATTCTCCAAGAATAAAAATCTCATAAAATCTCAATTGTCAACTCTGGGTGATAAGTATATCATTTTTTTCAATAACTTTTATCATCTACCACTACTAGAAAACATGGTATTTATCGACGCTTGTTTTAGCCTTTTGTGACAGCAAAAAGTGTCGGTTATGTCAGTGTCGTATTTGGTCGATGCTTTTCTTCGTCGCCATTCTCGACGCTTTTGTGTGTCGATATTCAGTTTACGACGCTTATATCTTTAAGGAAAATTGCCGCAGCCCAGCTGTTTGTAGACGCTTAAAAGCGTCGAGTCTCGCACATAGAGACTAATTTCTAGACGCTTAAAAGCGTCGATAATGACTTTGTATATTCTCCCGGGGTTCTTTAGACAGTTTTAATAGTCGATATTTGATATGGCACCAAGACTACCTTTAATGACATCAAAAAGTGTCGAATGTGGCACTTATAATTCAACATATATTGTATCATCCATCATATTTATATCATATCAAATTCCTCATGATTAATTGATGTATTGAACTACGAAAATATAGTTTATATTGCTAGAAAAAGAAAGTACTATATGTACATAGATCTAGTAATATTCAAGAAAGTGTTTTAAGTATACAAAATATATATTCAAGATCACCATCGAGCAGTACATCTCGACATTCATCCCTCTCTTCATAAGGTATTCATTCTCTCAACAACTTGCTTATCTTCACAAAGTCTTAAACTACAAAGAAATGCACTCAAATGACCTTCTCTAGACAACTCATTATGCATTTGGGATACAACTACTTTTGTTGTCTTCAAACAAGTATCCTGTCCAACAGAAAGGTTGCAATAAGAAACGAAGATATGATCAACAACATGACCTTAAAGATTGAAATGAGAATCTATCAAACACTGCTACGTAGCTTGAAATGCAGAAAGTACCCCATAAACCATGAAATGCTTACCAATGACCTTGAGATCTTCATATGTCATATGCTCAAGAGTTGTCAAGTCTACCTGCAGACAAGAGAGACAACTTGTAAAGTTTTTTCCTAGAACGTAGACAGGCTATGAGCATACATGAGATTTTTAACTTACTTCCTCTGCCTAAACTGAATCTGATATTTTCCAATCCACGAGATCAAAGAAACCCTCAAGTGAAGCATCGGCCTGCGGAAAGGGGAAGAGCTCGTAGTCTAACAGATAACATATCATATCTACAGTACGTTCATGCCTTCAATTGACTACAAGAAATTTATAAATCACAGAAACTTGATGGATCATATATGCAAAATTTGAGATTGTTTCCTGTTATATATCTTGTATCCTCGTGACCAAACAACTAAAACATACAAGTGCTAACATGGGTTAGGACTGATCTTCTAACATTTTGATAAACCGACTATTCAAAGATCGCTAAAACATACACACTGATCTTCTAAGATAGTATAATTCCTGGCTAGTCTAGGCCTTGGCCCAACCCTTTTTGTGCTCTGCTCTTATTGTTCCCCATACCAAGTTAGGAATAAATGACAAGGACTATGAGAGCATTACACAAGGTTAAGGAAAAACTGAAATTGAATAAAACATATTTAAGTTCTTTGTTAACACAATCATGAAAATATATATATATATATATTAGGGAAAAGTAAAGCATATAGTTGAATATGGCATTTAAAACACAGTAAGAACTTCCATGTATAAGCTTAAGCGTGGTGTATAAGTACATGATATATACAAGTGCTAACATGGGTTAGGAATGAAACTGATAGCTAGCATTGAGAAGTATATCACTTACCAATAATAAAGACTGAAGCTTTCCAAGCACCAGTTGAAGCTTTGAGAAGTTTATTACACCTAACACACTTCACAAGTTATGACTTCCTTTATCGATTCAATCATATCTTTCGAATAAAGCCATTGTCAGTTTGTCACTGTAGTAGATCAGATCAAAAAGATTTGAACAAGTCTTTAATTATGTGTACTAATACCATCTTTAAGAAGATATAAATCAATAATTTATTCTAGATACATACAATTTTCCTTTGAGATTTTCTTAGAATGTGCTCTGTCAAGAAGCTGATCCTGGCTGTTTCTCAGTAATCTGATCTTTGAGAAACTCAAGGACTGAATTCGCTGAAAAAGGAAACATAGAAATGAACACAAAGGTAAGATTTACAGAAACACACCTCTACAAACTGTGGCGTAGAGAAGGAGAAAATCTTACCGGTTGCTCAAGAGCTTGTTCAACTACTAGAACATAGTAATATCTCACTGAACAGAAAAGAAACCATCATTCTTATTTGTAGGGCATGGCCTTGTTCACTAAGAGAAAAATCTAGTTTACATAAATTGTATCTTTAAGGAGTTAGAAAAATGCAGTCTTTCGAATTTGACTGACAGAAAATGCATTTTGTACAATTGAAAATAAGTTAATGTTCATGAACTTCACCTCATCCAGAACCATTTTGCACAATTGAGAACTTCACTTCATCCAGAACCTTATAAAAATAAGAGGGAAACAAGATAAAGTTAACTAGTTTGTTGGTGAGACAAGTATTTTAAGGTTCTCGACACACATTTATCATTTCTATATAAAAAGTCAAATAGTTTATATGCATTTCAGAAATGCAACTTTATTTAAAAACGTTATATAGTATCCTTATCAATAGAAAGTGGAAATAGCCTAACAAACCTGCAAAAAGTGAACCTTTTTTATTTCAAATTTCCAATGACAGGCAACAAAACAACAAAATACTCTACTCCTACAAATTACAGCAAATTCCAACCTTAACCTTGCTATTTTTTCCCTATAATTTTAGGGACATTCAACATAAATTTCCTTAGAATGCACTGGCAGTACCAAAAGCTCATTTCCTTCAAGATGCTTTTCAAAGACATTAGTAATTCACATCAAACACAAATCCAAAGTTGTACACTAAATGTCGACGGTCAATGCACTGGCGGCACCAAAAGCTTATTTTACACAACCCTAGTTTCCTCAGTTCCAGCACAACTAACAAATGCAGGAGATTTAGAGCAGGTTTCGGCTTAATGATGCTGAATACTCAAAATGCACAAAACCACTAAATACTAGTTGGTGTTGCATATTTAAATACAACTTGAGAACGATAGAGGCCACACATCAGTAAATGGGAAAGGCGAAGGATACAATTTTTTGGTCTGTTCATAAATCACTAAATGGGTTCTTCAACACCAGTAAAAGCTTCTGAAAGACGAATTATACTATTCACTCACCAGAATCACCGCCCTTGCCCGACGCCTTGCTCGTCGCCCTTCCTCGCCACCTTGCTCTTCGCCCTTGCTCGCCGTCGCTGCTCGAAATCGCGGCCTCGTCTCAACACCAAGAAGAAAATCGAAGAGAAGAGGGAAGAAGGTTTCTTATGGAGACAAATCGAAGAGCGGCTGCGCGAGGGTTTACCGATCGGGAATTGAAGGAGTGCTAGAAACCAACAAGTCTGAGGGTTTCTTTATATATTTTCAAAATTAAAATAAAATTGGGAATAAGAGCGTGTAGTTTACGACGCTTGTTCAACATCTAGACTAACAAAAGCGTCGAGGTCCTCTACACCAAAAAGCGTCGGGAAAAAAGCGTCTACTTTCGCAGCGCGTCTCAATTTTCCTTGGACACATTGTGAAAGCGTCGAGGAGAAAGTGTCGATTATCTACCCTTTTTCTAGTAGTGTACTAATATTTATTTATATATGTGTAAGTTTTATCCACTTTGGGGAATTAAATCCATGAAACTTCACACATTAAACATCCATAAACAATATATAGTCAAAGCTCATAAATATAATAAGTTATAAAAAATTGACCAACATCCCATAATAAATGCATTCTCCATAAACAAGTTATATTTTTAACATTAATCATGTAATAAAAATAATAAATAATAATAAGCATCAATGAGGAATATATCAATTAAATTAACAATTAGCTAGTTGGCTTGTAATACATTACTATAATATATATCAATTTTAAATTAACAATATACAAACTGAAATAAACTTTATCAAAGTGAAATTTCTCTGTCTTTTTTCTTACCACTTGCTACGGGAAGTGATATCTCAAATGTATTTCATCATCTACTTCGAGAAATGATCTAAATATTATAACATCTACTTCAGAGGTTTATATTTGTCTCAATTTTGTATACATGTCTACTTCAGGAGATATATATACATATCACTTTACATTTTAATTCATGATCGTCTCTATTAGATAATACAATTCATGTTTTCATTCACTTCAAGGAACGACTTTCACCATTACAAGACGATATTCACCACTTATGAAAATACAATTTGTCGCTACGGGGACACAAGTTGTCTCATATGTACATCATCTTCGAATGATGACATTCATCACTCCGAGAATACTATTTGTCACTACAAGGACGTCACTTGGTTCCAATGTATATCCTCTTAAAGGGAATAAACCATCACTATCGGGATGATATTTCATGTAAATATATCTTCTTCTAGGGATGATGTTAGTTTATCTCTTCGGGGACTAATAAGCTTCATTAGCAGACATCCACTTCAGGGGATTGATAAGCGGTATTTTACATAGCGCAACTAGTAGTTATTAGCATATTATTGTGGAGACTTTGGCTCGGTTTTGGAGCTAAGTTGATGGTTGTGGTGCGGAGCTACATTGTGGACGTTTTGGATGCACTTACACGTAGAAGACAAAGCTCGAAGCTCGAAGATACATAAGCTGTGGACGCGGGCCGACGCGATCAACCGCGGGCTGGGCACATGGACGCGGGCTGACGCGAGCGGAGGCGATCGCCGGCGGTCGCCGTTATTTCTCCAGGGGCTCCAGAACGTTGGCGAGGCAAAACCGCGAGCGGAAGCGATAGCGGTTGGTCGCGGTTTCGGCGCGACTGAACTTTTCCCGATTTTCCTTTTCGGCTTGACGTTTCGTTTTCCCAAATTCATTTTAGACTTTATTGTTTTCGGTTTAGAAGGCACGTTTTTGTGCAGAGATTGATCCATCAGGGATTATACTATATTTACATACATCCACTTCACAAAATATCATATTTTATTATCATAATATAAAATTTATGAATATAATAATTTGTCATACCTTTATCTTAGATGTATAATGAGCACAATTTGTTTGTTAGGATTTTATTAGAATCAAACCCTCCATGTGAAGGGTAAGACTTCGCTTGAGAAAGATACAAAACGAGACTCAAATGGTTGAGCAATTCGTGCGTTATTGTAATACTGGTGAGATTTCAATTTTAAAAAACTAAAGTGTAATCTCAATATGAAATAAGAGAGATAGAGAGAAAATATGAATAAAGTCTTGTGTTTCTTTCATATTTTTATTTCTTGACATATGTTTTTATTTATAGGCTAATGGATGAATAATGTTATAAGACTATACTTGAATAGGAAAATAAATATCTTAAATACCATATAGCTACTAAATGAGTCAAATAGTAAGTAGAGTGAACATCCAACCATTTATCTAAGATATTTATAATACTTTGTATTTTATTTTCTGAATTGTAAGAGTATTTTAAGGTTGCGTATCATTGAATATTGCAAATTACAAAAGGATGCTCGACTCTCCCTTGGTATGTAATTCAATTCTCCTTTTACCCTACCCAACTGGTACGTTTAATTGTCTGGTTTTGATTCCTTTCCTTTTTACCCTACCCAACTGGGAAAACTCAATGCTGAAATTGAATATTCCTTACCTTTAATATGCACAAGCAATAAATGATATTTAAATTAAATAAATTGATTTGGGTTCCCGTGCGAAATGCGAAGCGATCTCGGCCGTACATCTTCTTCTTTTTTGTCAACAAATTTTATTTTATTTTTTGTTTTCGTCTCCTGATCATTCTGCAATAACCTATATAGAAGGTTCACAAATAAGCACTAAATGTTCATTTATTTGTACATTCACGTTCACAAATAAGCATTGAATGTTCAAAGACATGTGTTGGAACATGATCATGTTATATGTGAACTTTTACGACACATAAAATGACATGTAGTACTTATATGTGAACATCAATAATTGTCTATTCCAGAACGATCAGAGATAATAAATAAATGTTGACCGAAAAAGAAAAAAAAAGTTTGCCGTATTTACGGTTATGTCACCGCGTCACTATTCACTCTTTCTCCCCCTTTTTTTTAACAGTACCGTCCCTTGAATATTACCCCCTAGATAATGAACATTATCGCCCAAATAATGAATATGTGGTGTCAATTTATGAACGCGACTATTTCGCACTTCGCACGGTAAGCATATTTCGCACCCGAAACGGACTCTAAATAAATCAAGCACAAACATAATTAAATTAACAACAAACAACGAGTTTCCAAACGGACTAGAACGTGGTATTTGCGTAACCGAAATACGTGTGCAAAGAATGGGCAAATGCACCGGAGTACCTTAGTTTAGAAAGTATCGGCTGAAATTAAAAACTTTCATCCTCACTAGTATAGTATCCGTGCCTTATACGAGATTTGTTTATTTTTTCTTATATTTTAAAAAATTATATATCAAAATTATATATTTAATCGATATAGAACTGTTATAGAAGTATATGAATGATAATATAAAAAAGGACTAATTGAATACAAAATATTAAAGAGATGACAAAATATTATCGAAAGAGAGGCGAAACTATCCATAACTTTATATATATATTAAAAATTGGCTAATTAATTTTGAAGCGGGGATATAGTAAAGAGATTGACAAAATATTTTCATAATATTCTTATTATTGAAATTGGAAAGAAAAAAAATATGGAATTGATTTAAAAATCTTTGTGATTGATTTTTATGTAAATTAGGAAGAAATTAAGTAGGTTTAGGAACAAATCTTTATAAGTTATATTCTTTTGATTGCCATGTTTAGTTTTAAAAATAAAATAATCTTATATATAATTATTGTGATTGATATGTTTAGTTTAGGAAATAAGAGAATCTGATAAATATTTATTATATTAAATTTGAAGAAAAACGAAAAATTGATAAAATGTCATATGGGAGAAAGAATAAGAGGATGTCATGTGGCACAAGAAGGGGGTGAGCTTAATAGGCCAGGTAGATGTCATTTGGCTTAGAGAGGTTATGATTTAGTAGATATATAGTAGATTTTGAGGTTTAAAAATGTAAAATTATATCTTAAAAGTATTTATGGAAGAAAGTAGATTACAAAAATAATTGTGTGATTCTTTTCTATTTAAATTGGGAAATGTGCGATTGATTTGTATAGTATATTAGGAAAGGATCAGATATTTGGTATATATTTTTAAGGTTTAAAAATGAAAAATTATATCTTCAACGCATTTATGGAAGAAAGTAGATTACAAAAATAATTGTGTGATTCTTTTATGTTTAAATTAGGAAATGTGCGATTGGTTTGTATAATATGCTAGGAAATGATCACATATTTGGTATATATTTTGATGTTTAAGAATTCAAATTTATATCTTCAAAATATTTATGAAAGAAAGTAGATACAAAAATAATTGTGTTATTTTTCTTTTTCCAGATTCCTAATCAAGGTCAATATTTTGTATAAATTAGGAAATGTGTGATTTGTTTCTATCTTACTTAGAAAATGTGTGGTTTGTGATTGATTTATATGGTATAATAGGAAATAATCAAATATATGTTATATATTTTGATATTTAAAAATGTGAAATTATAAAAAAAAATGACATGTGGCGAAATGATCGTGAAAACGCCATGTGGCCAAATTAATGTGGAAGTGTCATGAGACGTAGTTTTATTTTGTTTTAGTAGATATATAGTACATTAGGAAATTTTGGATTTGTAATCTTTGTGATCAATTTGTATTTAAATTAGGAAAAAATGAATGATAGGTTTAGGATAATAATCTTTGATTTATAATTAGATTTATTATAAAAAATTGAAAAAAACAGAAAATGACATGTGACGATTTTAATGAGGGGGTGTCATGTGGCTGTTTTAATGAGGGAGTGCCATGTGGCGCAATTAGGTTCTAGCTTAGTACATATATAATAGATTAGGAAATTTTGGATATTTATATAATTAGGAAATTTTAGATTTGTAATCTTTGTGATTAACTTGCAATATTTGTACTTGATTTGTATTTAAATTAAGAAAAAATTATATGTTTAGGATAATAATCTTTGATTTATAATTAAATTTATTTTAAAAAATTGAAAAAGCAGAAAATGACATGTGACAGTTTTAATGAGGGGGTGTCATGTAGCATAATTAAGTTCTAGTTTAGTAGATATATAGTAGATTATAACGCAACTTTCTTACTTTGTAGCAAAATAAAAAGATTATGCTTCATGTGTATGAACTATAGGTTAGATGCATATCTTCATATGGGTATTGAAAAATATTTACAATTTTCTTATAAAATATAAATAAAGTTGATCATGTATGATCTCTTCATAATAATTTAAGGAAGGTTTGATAAAGAACAAAAAAGAACAATGAAAATTATAAAAGAGAAGAAATGTTGTGTAAAAAGGTTTATTTGATATAAAATCATTATTAAGGATCTTGTAAGTATTTATAAAAGGACTTGGGTATTATATAAGTAATAATGATCGTGTGACAAACACTGGGCAAAAATTTCCATGACTTAGTTGACCAATATCACAATTAATAATGAAATTAATAATAATGATTTCTCATAATTATAATAACATTAATTTACTCAAATTAGCACTAAAAAGCTCAATAACTACTATTGAAAAAAAACATTGTCAAAATATTTAACCTTTTAGCAAGTGAAAAATGAGCTAGGGTAGCAAATCATAACAACGTACAATTATTTCCTAGTGCCTAATACTTCAAAACCCCTTTGAAATCAAAAACTTTTAATCCATTTATCATGATATTGCCATATTGGTGCAAATTTATTAGGTTAATAAAAAAAAAGTGATTTGGTGGATCTATAGTAATATAGTTTGAAGATATGCTTATCGTATTGATATATTAGTTGAAATAAAGAGTTACAAATGGAAGTTTAGGATGAAAAGATATTATGCCAATTTGAAAGTAGGATATCTGATAGATGAATATCATTTTCAAAATTTTCATTTACAATATAAAATGAGATCTATTAAGAAAATGAGATCGTTAGTAATAGTATATAGATATAGATTACGTACAAAAAATATATGGCTGAGAATATTATTTGCTACATTTTTGAAAAGATTAGAGTATAAAAAATATTCATATTGTATGCATATCCGGCTAATATGGGTAGAAATTTTATTTTCTTTGATTTTATTAGATTTTTGAAAAAAACAGCCCGAAAAAATAAGAGTTTGACACGTGACAAATTCAATGACGTGATACCACGTGTCAGCATAAGGATTTGGTTCATTTTCAGAGTGTCATGTGGCACAGTTGATATTCTGCTTTAGTGATTTATAGTAGATTGAACAGATTAATTATGATACTATTAATTATTAATTAAAGTAAATAAAGCTTACAAAATTGGAATTCAATACGTACTAATATTTTCTAGAACGATTTAGTTTATATAAATATAGTAGCCTATTCAACTTCGATGTCAATCTACGCAAAGATGAATCATCATGATTTCACAACAAAACTACACCAGCTCAAATAAAGGAGGAAAAGGAAAAAGAAAATTCAACCGGCCATAAGAAAACCGTTTTGTTTGTGACGCCGACTGCATCCGCACTTTCCACAGACCTCAGCAGCTCAATTGCCCAATCCTCGTACTTCTCAACCTTCCCTTCTCATGCTCTCCTAATTTCTCATTTCCTCCCCTTTTTAATCTACCCTAATTTCTGCTCCCATGGCGGATCCATTCGCCGGCGCCTACGACGATGCCGATGACTTGCTCTCTTCCCTCCCTTCCGGTAATAATAGGCTCTCCAACAGCAACGACACCAACGCATATCCGTAAAAAAAATATAATTACAGATTTATGATTAAAGATTTATTTATGTACAAAAAATATAAAGTATTGCTAAATGTCACCTAAAAACGTTTCACCGTTATTGATTTGTCAAGAATGTCCCTTAGAGTTTTTTTCAATTTTCATTGTTCTGCCACTATCTCTATCGTTTCTTGAATCTCATCTTTCCTCTGCATACCTGATAGAAAAAGTTTAGGTTTGAATAGAATTTGGAACCCATCCTCATGTAACCAATCCACCGAACACCACCATCTGTTTCATGACCATCTTAGCCACGAGCAAACGCCTCATCACTTTCACACCTCACCTCTTTCGATGTCTTTCAGATCGCGTTGCCAACTCTAATATCAATTTTGAAACGAAATTTGCAATCTTTGGAGATGAATTGATTTGAGTTTTCCGATCTAGTTTGCTAAAAATTCGATGTGGAACAAGCCAATTGTAGTTTTTCCAGTGTACTATCATGGTTTTTAATGTCAACTCGTGGTGTTTATTCAATTACCATTAATGTATGAAGTTTTAAATTAATTTGAAGGCAATTCAGTAACAAATTCTAATCCAATTTAATGGTGTAATACCAAGTGTTCAGGAATTGGGAGAATGAAGAGGTTCTCGTGGAGCTTCAAAATAAGTAATGCTTGATAACATTAAGAGAGGTAAATTAGCAATTGGTAATTTTAATTTAAATTGAGCAGATTGGGAGATATAGAAAGGGTCACTGATTTAGGTTTAAAATATGAGAATAGAATGATGGTCTCATGGTAGTTTGAACATAAAAGAAGGGAGATTAAGGAGAAAGGGGATTTGAAATTTGGGTTTGATCGGATAGAGGAGATTTGAATTTTAAAAGTAAATTATAATGATAAAAATAAATTAGGGTTAATTTAGGTAATTAAATAATGGTGATGGATTTTTATGGTGATATTTGGCAAATATGAAAATATATGGTTGATAATATTATTTGTTACGTTTTTGGAAAGATTAGAGTATACAAAATATTCATATTGTATGCACATCCTGCTAATATGGGCAGAGATTTTATTTTCTTTGATTTTATTAGATTTTTGAAAAATCAACTGAAAAAATAAGAGCTTGACACGTGGCAGATTCAATGTTGTGATGCCACGTGGCAGTAGAGGGATTTGATTTATTTTCGGAGCGCCATGTGACGCAGTTTGTATTCTGCTTTAGTAATTATATACTCCATATGTCCCTTAATATAGTTCCTGTTTCTTTTTGCACACTTGCCGATGCGTGTTTTGTATCGTTAATATCTCTAATTACATGTTAATAAAAAATATATATTTTTTGATATTGTTGAAGTACTCATTGAGACGAATCAAACAAGACCCCACATGACAATATTTTTTCTTATATATTGGAAGAAATCTTGAAGATTCTCTTCAACTGTGAATAATATCAAAAACAGAATCAGGAACTATATTAAGGGACGGATGGAGTAGTAGATTAATAAAGTCTTTTCTAAATAAGGGAGAGGTTCAAGTGAAAAAGATTATTAGAGTGAGAATGAGAATAAAAAACGGTCATGTCGTTTAAAAACGCATATTTTTGAAAAAACTTTAAAAGGACGCGCGCGCGCAGGATATGGGATGTGCATAGATTTTGGATTGTGTGTGCATGGATTTAGACTTGTACGTGCATCTAAATTCTACTTGTATACATCGTTTTTCTGGGTTAAAATGTACATGAGTTTTGAATTGAATGTGGATTCCTTTTGAAGTGCATGCCTTTATACTTGTTTGTGCATGTAATTTATACTAGGTGTGCATGATTTTTCACTTACATATTTTCTAGAAATAAAAATTTACGTGACTTTGTGTAAGTAAAAATTCATGCATATACAGGCAAAAACTTATGCACTTCCCAGAATGTGCACAAGTTTGTGCTTGTATGTGCCTAGGTTTTGATTGTATGTGTGACTTTATTTAAGTGGAAATTCATGCACATACATGCCAAATCTTATGCACTTCTTGGAATGTGCACAAGTTTGTGCATGTATGTGCACATATTTTGACTGTATGTGGCTTTGTATAACTGGAAACACACGCACATACATGCAAAAACTGATGCACTTTTTTAGAATGTGCACGAGTTTGTGCTTATACGTGCATGAATATTTGTTTGTCTTTGTTTAGTGGAAACTCATGCACATACATGCCAAAAACTTACCCCTAAAATGTGCACAAGTTTGTATTTAATTTGATTTTATGTAGACTAGTTAAAAATGTACAGATTTTTGCATGTATGTGCATGAAAATAAGTCTCTATGTGCACGATTTTTGTGTTGTATGTGCTAGCGAATAAAAAAAAACGCATGGGCATACACCCGCCCGTATTTCCCCCCAAAAATACGCGTTTTTTTCAAATAAAATCCAGCCGTGTCGAATTATTGCGGTTTTTTCTTTTTTAAATACGGGCCTTTAATTTCCTTGGATCAAATGGTCCATATTCATTCTTATTTCTCACATAAACTCTCTTTATCACCGGATCCGCATTCTTTAAATAATATATGATATAAATGTTAAAACCACCAACAAGTCCCATAATACCCCTAAATTTGGTGCGAATTTACACAAAATACCCCTCTCTATGGAACACTGGAAAGCCAAACCTTCTACAACACGATGGACTACTCCTCACTTCGCCGCATACCTTGCCGACGTTTTACAACACGATGGAATTTATTTATTTATTTTATTGGGGATATATATCTCAAATTTTTCATTGATCTTGTTATGAATGAATTAACCCAATATATTTATTATAGAGTTCGATTCCTATAACCCAACATAATAGAATGTTGAGTTCGATTCCTATTAGAGAGAAATGATAACGAATAAATTCAATTTAATACAAATAATATATTATTACATAAATCGAGTTTTTCGAATTGGGCTTCTATTTCACTTCCCCATTTATTCTATTTGGGCCTATAAACCCATTAAGCAAATTTAAAGTTACATAAAAAATTTACAACATATACAAATATAATTTAGGCCCATAAGTCCATTGAGTATTTAAAAATATTTATTATATTTTTATGTATTAAATAAATATTTTGATTATGCTTTATCGTTTTAGTCGTATTGATGTAAAAAATGTGACTATTCCCGTTTTAAAACTACTTAGTCAATTTTTACTATTAATAAAATCATGGAGAATTTCGACTCTCTTTTATTTTGTTCATTTATTCAATATTTTGTATTCAATTAATTCCTTTTTATATTATATTTCATCTATTTCTATAATTATTACTATCTATATATTTCTATATCAATTGAATATATAATTTTTATAAATATAAAAAAAATAAACAAATACGTGCTAGAACGTGGTATTTGCGTAACCGAAATACGTGTGCACAGAATGGGCAAATGCACCGGAGTAACGTAGTTTAGAAACTATCGGCTGAAATTACAAACTTCCATACTCATTAATAATATATATGATATAAATGTTAAAACCACCAACAAGTCCCATAATACCCCTAAATTCGGTGCGAATTTACACAAAATACCCCTCTCTAGGGAACACTGGAAAGCCAAACCTTCTACAACACGATGAACTACTCCTCACTTCGCCGCATTCCTTGCCGACGTTCTCCTCGCCGGCGACTTCACAGCCTTGACTTTCTTCACTGTCTTAGACTTAGCAGCCGCCTTCTTCACCGGAGCAGCGGCTTTCTTCACCGGAACAATTTTCTTCGCCGGAGCAGCTGCCTTCTTCGCCGCCGGCGCCTTCTTCTTCGACGGCGATGCCGCAGCCGATGTCTTCGCAACCTTCGAAGGCTTCGCCGGTGCCCTAGCCTTCCGCTTGGTAGCAGCCTTAGGCTTTGCTGCGGGGGCCTTCGGCTTCGCTGCCGCCTTAGGCTTCGGCTTCGCTGCCGCCTTAGGCTTCGGCTTCGCTGCCGCCTTAGGCTTCGGCTTAGCTACCGCCTTTGATTTCGACTTCGCCGGGGACTTCGGAGCCGCTTTCTTCGCCGTGGATTTCTTAGCAGCGGTGCTAGGTTTCGGCTTGGCTGTGGCCGCAGGTTTTTTCGCCGCCGGCTTCGGAGCGGCGGCGGGAGCCTTGTCGGAAGGGAGCTTGTACGAATTCTTGACCTTCACGAGCTTTCCAGAAGCGGCGAGCTTCCTCAGCTGAACGAGCAACATCTTCTTGAAATTCGGCGGCAATTCCTTGTGCTTTTCCTCAGCGAATTTCTGGATCGCGTACTGACTCGATCCACTCTTCTCCTTCAGCGTCACAATTGCATCGCTCACCATCTAGAATCAACAAAGCAATAACCAGATGAGAACGCCACACAATCAACATCAACATTCCAACAAGATCTACAAAAATCAGATCCGTACCTCGTAGTAAGGGGGGTGAGAAGATGACTTCTTAGCCTTTGCCTTCTTTGGCTTGACATCGTCAGCGGGAACTTCTTCCGGCTTCTCCTCTATCGCCGGAGACTCGATGACGATGTCAGTAACCTCGGTAGTAGCCTCAATTTCAACAGCCGCCATAACCGAAATGCTTCGACACAAAGAGAATTTATCAACCGATTGAGGTCAGGGAAGCGAAATTGATTCTTCGTATTTTTAATTGCGCTGACGAAGAAGTTGCAGGCGGAGTTTAAATATTGGAAGGCGAAGACGAAGCTCAAGAAATGACGAATTCTGATTTGTTGGAAGCCTTACACACGGATTCATTCGATCTCAAAAGTTCAAATGTGGGCCGTTGGATCCTTGTGTTATTGACGGCTGTAAGTGGGCCTCCTTCCTTGAAGGGGATAGGATGGGAGTGATCCAGTGGATGGTATTGGGAAGGTTTTGAGCTAAGATTAGGCTTAGAGGTGTGTTTTTCACTTGATTTAAATCGGGTGTTACATGAGATGTACTAAGCGGAATTTTTTCAAGTTTTGATGGTGATGAAGATCACGACTTAAGCTTTCTATTGAATATTTAAACAGCACGATATCGTCTAGAATTGTAGGAAAATTTTGATTACAAAGTGAAAGTTCTCAGAATTCGAATGTGTGATTCGTTTGTCAAGTTTAATATGGATTTTTAGAAAACCCTAGAATCAAAAACCAGATTTCTTTATTGTATATGAAAGTTAGGTTATCAAGGAGTGTATAGGGTATGGAATCATCGGATTCAGACAAGAATTGGTTGAGCAAACTTTAATTAGAAGACGACAAAAGATGAACACTACTTAAGCTCCGTTCAGTAAAGCTTTTTTGAGACTAACGGAGTTTGATTTTTTTTTTTAATCTAATTAATGAGTGTTCGGTAAAAAAACGTCAATCTAGCTTAGAAAGCTTATAGTAGATTAATGTAGCTTAATTTTTTCATTTTTTTAATGTGATCCCCTAGATTGTTAAAGATTAACAAACTGAATTTTATATTTATCTCATTTCAGCTTATAATACCGAACATCAACTATATTTTGTAAATAATTAAGCTAATAAATTTAGTTCTAGCTCCAGCTCCTACTTCAACTACTCATTCAGCTCCAGTTTTCATTTCAATTCGATTTATCGAACAGAGCCTTATTCTCTCTAAAACTAGAAATATATGATCAAACATAAGATGTATAGATTGTATGTTTTTTACATTAATATCATTTTTAAGATGCTTTACTAATCGTTTGGTATGTCTTCTAGGGTTTTATGGATCAAATAACAAATTCTAATACACAATACAATGACTAATATAGCCATGCTATTCATTCATACTTTGATAAAATTCTAAAACCTAAATACTTGAATGCAATGACTAATATGACATCATGTATCGGAAAAAAAGTAATTTATTTCATTGCATAAAGTACTAAATGAAATATGTTTTGCATTTATTCTCTAATCTTATCTTTTAACAATAAACTCTATTCATATACATGTGACATGTGACATTGATGAATGTATCTAGCTAGTTATGTCATTGTCTTCAGTAAACATTAGATAACCAAACAACTTCATACTTATACAATTATCTACCAAACACACTGCTAACAACTGACAAAGTATTAACATACACAATTGACCATGTCATTCTTCAATAAAGTAAGCCAACATGTATAAATGTCTATGATGTCATATTTACTATGTCATGTAGTTATCTATAATGAGGAACGCTTCGGTAAAACGGGAATTGTGGTAAAACGGATGTATTAATCTGGGACGTTGGATGGAGGGTGATAAACGAATGGATGAATGTGTCATCTAGTGGATATGGTATGTGTGAAACTATCAGATCTTCTCAAATAAGGTAGTTAATAGATATTTTAATTAAAAGAAGATAATTAAGGATATTGTTAGAGGAGAGAAAATCATATATTTCTTCCAAAACCGCTCCATTCCGCTAATACATTTTCTTCTTGTTCAACGATTTGTCAGCGTTCATGAATATCGATCACGTCTTTATGAATATCGTTCATGCGTTTATGAATATCGATGGACGTGAATATCTCCACTTAAAACATGAATATCACCACTTGATTTTTTCAACGTCCTAATGCTTTGCAAATTCGTAGATTTGTAAATTTGTTCTTATTGCTTTTGTCATTGTTTCTTGAATATCGTCATGTTTGTATGATTATTTTTGTTTAATATGTGGATATCACCAATTAAAGACATGAATGCCACAACTTAAAATATGAATATCACCACTTAATAATATATGAATAACATAATCAATTACACGAATATCATAATCAGTTACATGAATATCACACTCAAGTACATTAATAACATAACTCAATTCATGAATATCGATCACTACCAATTACATTAATATTATCACCCAATTACATGAATATTAACACATATTACACGAACATCACCCCCGATATCGTGAATATTACATGAATATCACCATTCAATTCATGAATATCGATCACTACACAATTATTAATATTACCACCCAATTACATGAATTTCAACACATATTATACGAATATCACCCCCGATATCGTGAATATTACATGAATATCACCAATCAATTTATGAATATTGATCACTACCCAATTACATTAATATTACCACCTAATTACATTAATATCAACAAATGTTACACGAATATCACCCCCGATATCGTGAATATTACATGAATATCATCACTCAATTCATGAATATCGATCACTATCCAATTACATTAATATTACCACCCAATTACATAAATATCAACACATATTGCACGAATATCACCACCCGTGAATATCACCCCCGGACGAATCTTCGATTCTTGGCTGTTACTTTTTGTTTCTAAAGACATTTTCTCTCTATTCAACGACCATCGAACCATCCACAAACCCTAAAATCAAAACAACATTGACGTTAAAATCAAAAACAACATCAACATTAATCAATGAAATCGAACAAATAAAAACACAAGTTTTTTATGACTACAAAACGTAAATTTCAATGAGACAAGCCTTAAAATCAAAATCAAAGTCTTTGCGAATTTGGGGAAGTTGAAGACAATAACCCTAAATATCAAACAAATAAATTGAAAAGGGGAGGGGGAGGGGGGGGGGGGGGAGGGGGGGGGGGGGGGGAGGGGGGGGGGGGGGGAGGGGGGGGGGGGGGGGGGGGGGGGGTTGAACTAATAAACAAGGATTGAAGAAGAAATCATCAAGATCCAAGATAGAGGGAACCACTGAGGCGAAGTCACGGAGGAGGAGGAGGAGGAGGAGTTGCGGAGGCAGATCTTCAATGGAGGTTTAGGGAGATTTAGCAGATACGGTTTTGGAGCAGTATTTTGTGAGAGAATGGAAGTAACCATATATGGGAGATTTTAGAGATTTTAGATGAAAATAAAATTCCATGAAATCAGGATTTGGTATAATCTGGTGCACCCAATTCCATTTCTCAAATTTGCACTCATTATGATTAAATCTGAGCCATTAATTCTAGTCTCATCTGACGCTCCTGATTAGTATCTCCGTTCTACCGTAAGAGCTCGTTTCACCATAACCTAAATTATATCTACAATAATATATATTTTAAGAGCAAGACATGACAGAAAGACACAATAATTATTAAAATAACTCCATGAAAAATCAAGTCACACCTATATATACATCATAGCTTGATGTAAATTTATCTTGTGACACTCCACATCATACGGCTTACTTTTGGATAAATAGAAAAACAAAATATAACGTGGTTTATAATCTTTGTCCACTTGTATGGTACGTGTAACTGTTCATTTTGCGTCACATGCTGAGATAGATGTTTTAAACACTTTAAGAAATCGCTAAAATTATTACATATGAATTAATGTTTTATTAGGAGTTAGTTATATGGTTGTTAGGTTGTTATGTTGCTTCTTATATAAGCAACTCTTGTAACCAACATTGATTCATTCAATACCGAATTTATCTTCCATTTTCCTTCTCTCTATGTCTTCTCTTCGCTCATTACACTAACATGGTATCATGCTATGGTTCCTGATTCTCAATTGTTTCTTTTTGCTTCTGCTCCTTCCAGATCGTGCTTGATCTGCTTCTCCGATCGCATTTGCTTTCAATTTGCTTTCGATTGTTGATCAATTTTTTGTTTCGATATTCCTTCAACCTCAACAATGGCGGCCAATGCAGCTACTGTTACTGACATTCATGATCCTTTGTTTCTTCACCCTTTCGATAGCCCGAGAATGACTCTGGTTTCTCAGAAATTCAACGGTAAAGGATTTCCGTCATGGAAACATGTTGTTCTTGTTGCGCTCAATTGCAAGAACAAGATTTGCTTCATTGATGGATCCTTCCTTCGATCTCAATTTAACGATGATCTAGTCAAACTTTGCATTTGGGATCGATGCAACAATTTTGTGATTTCTTGGATCACTAGCTCCCTGAAGAAGAATATCGCCGACAACATCATGTTTGGCACCTCTGCGCAGAAGATTTGGGAAGAGCTTGTTACACGATTTGGTAGATCTAATGGTGCTCAAAAGTTCTCTCTTCAGCAAGAACTTGCTTCTCTTACTCAGGGATCGGATGACATTACTTCATATTTCACTCGAATCAAGAAGATTTGGAATGAATTGGACTCGCTTCGCACTTCGCACCCTTGCACTTGTGGTTATGCACGTGTTCTTCAGGCTGAAGTTCAGGAGCAACGTCTTTTTCAATTTCTTATGGGGCTCACAGAGTCTTATCATGCTATTCGAGGTAATATCTTGATGATGTCTCCTTCTCCTGATGTTAACCAGACATATTCTCTTCTTATTCAGGAAGAACATCAGAGACAAATCAAGTCTGGTTCTAGTTCTTTCACCAATGATTCTAGTTCTTTCAATGCTTCTTTTCAAAAGCCTTCCTCGAATTACAAAGGCAAAAATCCCAAGCTTTGTTCTCATTGCAAGAAGCCAGGACATCTTGTGGAAACTTGCTACAAGATAATTGGTTATCCAACTGACAACAAGCGACCTTCTTCTCACTGTGCTCAATCTGATTCAACTGCTTCTGATTCTCCTTCACAACATGTTCAGGGTTCATCTTTTCCAGCATTATCTGCTTCTAAATTGGCTCAGTTGAAGACTTTGCTTCAAGTTACTTCCAATCATGAAGCTGTTAGCAACTTTGCTGGTAATAGTTCTTTCTCTTTTGTTGGATTATCTGTGCTTAAGCATACCTGTATTATTGATACTGGGGCCAGTGATCACATGTGCTTCAAGATGGATTACTTTCTTGATTATAAATTACTGCATCATCCTATCTCTATCAAATTGCCAAATGCTCAGTTTATTTTTGTTGCTCTCATTGGAAGAGTTCGTATTACATCGGAGATCATTCTTGAGGGAGTTTTGTCTGTGCCTGCATTCAAGTTTAATCTGCTTTCCATCTCCAAACTGGTTGCTCAACTGAATTGTTTGGTCATGTTCACTGATCAGTATTGTGCTTTGCAGGGGCTTGCTTTGACAAGGCCTTTAATCCTTGGTAAAGCTTCCAAGGGGTTATATCTTCTTGAGCAACTGGATGGATTAGTCAAGTCTAAGATATCCTTCACTGTAGCATCTCATTTAGTCAATTCTACTTTGTAACACTTTCTTTTATTACATACAAGATTAGGCCATTTGTCTTTTTCAAAGATGAAATCTCTTTGTAATATAGATATCAAGAAGGTTGATGTACCTCCTTGTGACATTTGTGCCAAAGCTAAACAAACTCGCTTGTCTTTCCCTAATAGTATTATCTCTTCTCTTGCTGCTTTTGACATGATTCATGTTGATACATGGGGTCCTTTCAAGACCACAACTCACAATGGTTTCAAATTCTTCCTCACTATAGTTGATGACTTCACACGAGTAACCTGGGTTCATTTACTCAAAGACAAAGGCTCTTCTTTTTCAGTTTTACAGTCATTAATTGCAATGATTGAGAATCAATTTGCTAAGTGTATCAAGGTTGTTCGAACTGACAATGCTATGGAATTAGGAGGCAGTCACATGTCTTCTTAATTTTTTCTATCCAAAGGAATTATTAATCAAACATCCTGTGTCTACACTCCACAACAGAGTGGTGTGGTGGAGCGCAAGCACATACATTTGTTAGAAGTTGCAAGAGCTCTCTTGTTTCAGGGACATGTTCCTCTTTCATACTAGGGTGATTCAATTCTTACTGCTGTTTTTTTATCAACAGATACCCATCTTCAGTTCTTATTGGCAAATCTCCTTATGAAGTCTTGTTTGGCATTGCTCCTTGCCTTGATCATCTACGAACCTTTGGTTGTTTGGCCTTTGCTTCTACTATTAAAGCTGACAGAGACAAGTTTATGCCTCGGGCAACTCGTTGTGCCTTCCTTGGTTACCCTACTACAAAAAAAGCCTACAAGTTGCTCAATCTTGACAGCAAAGAAGTCTTTTATTCTAGATATGTTGTATTCTATGAGAATGTGATGCCATTTCTCTTTCTCAATGATGAATCATCGTCAATTTTTCCTGCAGATTCTCCTTCTTTCTGGGATACTCCTCCAACTGAAGTGGTTAATCATTCTTTATTCATTCCTGAGCCTGCTACTGATGAGGTGGTTCCTGTTGAGATTATTCCTGGTTCACCTCCTATTCTTCGAAGATCAACAAGACAGTCTGCACCACCTTCTTACTTGCAGGATTTTGTCTGCACCAATGCACACTGTAATAGTGTTCTCTCTTATACATCTCCTTCCACTTCTATTGATTTCACTGATCTATTTCTTTTTAGTCAGTGTATGACATCAAAAGTGGAACTTGTGGTTGAACCTTCTAGTTTTGAAGTTGCCAACACTTCTCCTGAATGGCAGGATGCCATGAGCCAAGAGATGTCTGCTCTTGATGCAAATCATACTTGGGATGTTGTTCCTCTGCCTCCATGAAAGAAGCCTATTAGTTCCAAATGGGTCTTCAAACTCAAATTCCGAGCTGATGGTTCCTTGGAGAGACACAAAGCCAGACTTGTCATTAAGGGTTGCACACAAAGAGAGGGTATTGACTACACAGAGACATTTTCTCATGTTGTCAAAATGACAACAATCTGGAGTCTCATTGTTGTTGCTGTCAAGAAACAATGGCCTTATCTCAGTTGGATGTTAATAATGCATTCCTAATGGAGATCTTCATGAAGAAGTGTTTATGAAGATCCCACAAGGTCTTTCTCCTTCTCCTGGTCATGCTTGTTGTTAGGGTCGGAAAATCGACTACTCGTCCAATGGGCATCAACTGTCTGACGTAACCGTCGGACGCATCGGACCCGTCAGACGCATCGGACGTGGGCCATGCGACCGTCGCCTGATTCCTGGACGCAGCGGACCAACGAGATTTTCTCCTTTATTATAACAACTCCGAGATCTCCAACGGCTATATGCATTATTTCAGCCATCAAGGAAGGAATCAACCATCTTTAAGAGAGGATCAAGGCTTATTAAGAGGAGATCAAGCGTAATTAATGCAGAATCAAAGAGAAGATCAAGCGCATTTAAGGAGAGATCAAGAGCATTTAGGGAGGGATCAAGCAAGTATAAATAAGGCTCTAGGAGAAGCCTCAAAGGACACTCTACGACATTCTACAACACTTCATTCTACTGCAACCACTTGTACTCTCATCATCAAAACTCTCATTTTTATATATTCTATCTTGTCCAACGTTGTTTAATCCGACTGACGCTTGTAGTCTGGTCCGACCATCTCGTCTTCTTCGACTATTCATGTTGTAACCTTCTTCTTCCTCTCTTGAATCACAAAAACTACCATTTGTAATCACTTATTCTCATCAAACGGAGTAGATTTATCACCCTAACTATTGTTACCCCTCAAATCAACGGAAAGAGATCGATTGGTCATTTTCCGTCCAAAACAATTTGGCGCCCACCGTGGGGCCGATAGTTAGTTAATCTTGATTCATCTACTTCCTAATCCAAACACATCCAATTCGTGGCCATGCAAGTAGGACAGGGGCAAGTCACCATGGATGACCTCTCAAAAGGGATCGACTCATTGAGGAGAACACTAGATCTCCAAAAGGCCCAGATCATCGAGATGGCTGCCCAAAAAGCTCAAACCGATGCCAAGATAGCACAGTTGACTCTTCAAAATGAGTCCCTACGAGAAAAAATTAGGTCCAACGTCTCAAACTCAAGACAAGGTCGACTCCTTAATATAGGCGACCAAGCGAGGCGACCAGATCTGACGACGCGATCAGACCAGACGACACGACCGTGTCTGACGGACCAGTCCAACCTATATGATCTCATCAAGCAACAAATTGAGGAGCACTTTAGCGTTGTGGACGAAAGGATCTCTAGAATCCCCGGCGCCCCTCGACCCATTGAAAAAGAAGCCGACAACTGCTTTGAAGATTCACCCTTCGTGGAAGCGATTAATGCAGTCGAAATGCCGAAAACGTTTGTCATCTCAAACATGACTTACTACGACGGTTCAGGCGATCCAGAAGACCACATGTCCATTTACAAACAAAATTTGATGGCATGTCCAATCCCTCATGAGACGCGCGAGGCTATCATGTGCAAGGGATTCGGGTCGACTTTGGTTGGACCAGCCCTTACATGGTTCGTCAATCTACCGAACGGTTCTATCTCGTCATTCGCTGACTTGGTAAACACCTTCAAGATCCAGTTCATTAGCGGCCGATGTCCCAAAAAACAGTCCAGTGACTTGTACCGGATCATACAGGGGCACGACGAAACGACAAGGGACTACTTGAAGCGGTTTAACCGAGAGAAAATTGGGATCCTCAATTGCGACGTCCCGACCTCCATAGAAGCGTTCCGCCAAGGACTCGATAAAGAAGGCGATCTCTACGAAGATCTCACAAGGTACCCATGTAAGACCTTTGAAGACGCCCAAGAAAAGGCAACGACTCAAATTCGACTCGAAGAAGACGCACCCAAAAGGACGACGCATCATCGAAGGGACAATAGGTTTCATCCATATCGTTTCTAAGTAATTTATTACGTATTATCATTATCATTTACTATTTGCACTCATCGCATCTTTGGATTATCGCTTTTCGAATTACAAAATAATTTGACTTTTACATGTCGACCTACGATTACATTCGTGTCATTTCAATTTTAAATATATTCTCGCTATATACTATTACATGAACCTGATTGCTAACATGAGGATTATCGATAAACTCGAGCACCAAATCCTACTATGTCTTTTTGATCCTACAAGGTACATGACGAATCTATTCAGTGCGACGAATACAAGACACCATCAAAATCAACTACGAACAAATCGACTTGACATGTCGCGTTACATTTACATACATACGGGTGACGACCCTTAACATACACGTTGGATCCAGTCATCCGCTAAAAGCGCTTACACTACATTTACACGATCGATCGGAACACGGGTGAGATGAATAACACAGGCACGTCGACACACCGCATGCCTTACACATTACATAAGGTTAAGACACCTTATTACATTTACGCAATAGAAACATATTGCTTACCTCCCCGGCATAGAGTCATGACTAACACACATTACGGGTGACAAACCCTATATACAGTACCTACAAATACACAAACATGTGCAGTACACATTTACAAAGTTAACGCCTCACACGGCTACAACTTACACACGACCCACCAACAAAAGCTTTTACGCAAACGGTGGTACAATACAATATACATTTACGGAGTTAACGCCCGATGGCTAAAAACTTCAATTCAACACTTTCAAAGACAAAAGCTTTTACACAAGCAACATCACATCACATCAATTCATCAACTATCTACATAGCAGGACGAGTTCGGACAAATCGAAATTACTGAAGGACGATTCCCTTGAAGACTTGAAATTCATCTCATCCACCGCCTTGCATCGATGACTAAGATGAATTTGGGGCAATTGTTAGGGTCGGAAAATCGACTACTCGTCCAATGGGCATCAACTGTCTGACGTAACCGTCGGACGCATCGGACACGTCAGACGCATCGGACGTAGGCCATGCGACCGTCGCCTGATTCTTGGACGCAGCGGACCAGCGAGATTTTCTCCTTTATTATAACAACTCCGAGATCTCCAACGGCTATATGCATTATTTCAGCCATCAAGGAAGGAATCAACCATATTTAAGAGAGGATCAAGGCTTATTAAGAGGAGATCAAGCGTAATTAATGCAGAATCAAAGAGAAGATCAAGAGCATTTAAGGAGAGATCAAGAGCATTTAGGGAGGGATCAAGCAAGTATAAATAAGGCTCTAGGAGAAGCCTCAAAGGACACTCTACGACATTCTACAACACTTCATTCTACTGCAACCACTTGTACTCTCATCATCAAAACTCTCATTTTTATATATTCTATCTTTTCCAACGTTGTTTAATCCGACCGACGCTTGTAGTCTGGTCCGACCATCTCGTCTTCTTCGACTATTCATGTTGTAACCTTCTTCTTCCTCTCTTGCATCACAAAAACTACCATTTGTAATCACTTATTCTCATCAAACGGAGTAGATTTATCACCCTAACTATTGTTACCCCTCAAATCAACGGAAATAGATCGATTGGTCATTTTCCGTCCAAAACACTTGTAGGTTAAACAAATCCCTTTATGGCCTTAAACAGGCATCCAAACAATGGCATTCTAAGCTCTCTGAAGATCTTTATTCTCAGGGATTTGTTCAATCTCCTAATGATCATTCATTGTTTCACAAGAAGAGTGGTAGTTCAGTTGTGTTCTTGGTTGTATATGTGGATGATGTTTTGTTGACATGTAATGATCAGCTGGCTATTAATTCCATCAAGCAATTCTTGATGATCAATTCAAAATTAAGGATTTGGGAACCTTGAGTTATTTTTTGGGAGTTCAGTTTCTGCACTGCTCAAAGGGTATTTTGCTTTCACAAAGGAAGTTTATACCGGATATGCTTCAGGATTTTGATTCTGAAGACTCTTCTCCAACTACCAGTCTGATCAGCTCTACTTTGTAGTGCTTAACTAGGAGTTGTTATCGAAGTTTTAGGTACCATTTGGATATGTTTAGAGCATAAGTTAGGAGAATGGAGTTGTGGAGAAGGAGTGTTGATTTGGTGGTTTTGAAGAGCTTAAATGAAGACTTAAGAAGATGGAGGAGAAAGCCACGGGAAGACCACAACAGAAGAGAAGAAGACGCTATAGAAGGTTTTCCGCGGTCGCGGATCAACTAGCTGCGGTCGCGGAAATATGCAAAAGCAGCGAAGACAACAGGATATATGTCCGCGATCGCGACTACTGTTCACGCACGCGGGAGCGATATTCCGTCCGAGCTTTTGTTTATTTTATTTCCTTTTCTTTTATTTCGTTAGTTTATTTTATTTCCTTTTAAGATTCTATTTCTTATCTTTTAGTATTAGGTTTTGCTAGGGTTATAACCTAGTTTTAGTTGGCAGCTTTTTAATTGATTCATACTCAATTATTCTAGATTATTCAATTATCGTTCAGTTTCTCCCTTGGAGTTTTTATGCTTTGAAGACTATGAAGAACTAAGCAACTTTTGCTTAGTCCGACGATTGAAGCCTTCGTTTGTATTTGGTTATGAGATTATAACTCTATTTTCTTTCCTTTGATTATATATCTTCTTTTTGTGCTTAATCCCATTGATTCTTACTGATTTGACTGGCTTGATCAACTAGTTGATATTAGTAATTGTCTATTGTTAGGGTTTGGATATTTCGAATTGAAATCCCATATCTTGTGTAGCAAACATGATATTCTAGGACTGATTGGACTAGTTTATTGTGAAGAGAATTGATTACATGTTAAATGCTGACGGGTTATTAGTATTGCATGTATCCTGATTAATTCATATGCTTACTGTTGTTGTTAGATTAAATCTTGAAGGTTTCATGATTGTTTGATAGTTAGGGTTATCAGGACTGGTTGGACTGATAACTATTTCAGAATAGAGACATGAATATTCATAGGAAGGAATTGAGATAATCTAGGATCAACCAATCAAACTGAATGGTGAATATTTGTCTGGCTAAGTTACTTCTCGCCAATTGATTACATCATTTGCTTTTATTTACTTTGTTACATTGAAAAAAAAAAAACTTTGTTACTGTTGACATACAATTGTTGCACTTAGAAAGATTGATACCTCCTTGTGGGATTCGACCATTGCTTGCCTACTATACTTAGTTAGGCTTTTGAGGTTTACTTTGATTAGGCATAACGACTTTAGCATCGTCACAGTCCTCTCGATCCCTCCATCAAATTGTCAGCTTCCAAGGATGATCTTCTCTTGGATCGTACACCTTACAGGCGGCTTGTGGGCAAGTTAAATTTTGCCACCACTTCTCGGCATGACCTCTGTTTTGCTATTCAACACTTAAGTCAGTTCATGCAAAGTTCGACTCATACTCATTTCAAGGCTACACTTCACACTTTGAGGTTTCTCAAAGGTACCTTAAATTCTAGTTTGATGTTTTCTAACACTCCAAATTACTCCCTTGAGGCTTATTGTGACTCGGATTGGGCCTCCTGTGTTTGTACTTGTCGTTCTATGAGTGTCTATTTCATCATGCTTGGCAACTCTCCTATTTCATGGAAATCCAAGAAGCAGACAACCATCTCTCTTTCTAGTGCTGAAGCCGAATACAGATCTATTCGCAGATTGACAGCAGAGCTAGCTTGGTTAACCAAGCTTCTTCATGAACTTGAAGTTCCTGCCCTTCCTCTCGTGCCAGTTAAGTGTGATAGTCAAGCATCCATCCACATTGCCAAAAATCCTGTTTTCCATGAAAGGACTAAACACATTGAAATTGATTGTCATTTTGTTCGATCGAAGCTTGCTCAAGGCTTGATTACTTTGTCTCATGTCCCTACTCATTTACAGCTTGATGATGTGTTCACTAAGCCACTTAGTGGCCCTTCTCATGGTTCTGTTATGGCCAAATTGGGATTGTTTGTTTCACCTCCAATTTGAGGGGGGATATTAGGAGTTAGTTATATGGTTGTTAGGTTGTTATGTTGCTTCTTATATAAGCAACTCTTGTAACCAACATTGATTCATTCAATACAAAATTTCTCTTCCATTTTCCTTCTCTCTCTATGTCTTCTCTTCGCTTATTACACTAACATGTTTCGCTATCAATATACCCAAATGACCAACTAGTTGTTCACAACACTAAACTTTGTGGCTCCTTTTCCGTAACACACCTATAATATAGGAAAGAAAATGGTTTTTGTACTAGGACATCATAGATAATCCATTACTCATTTAACTTCATAAGTGTAATGTTGGGTTATATAGCCTGATGGACTGTACATCGAAAGCCTCGGTCTGAGAAAATTCTGGGTTATGGAGCCTGTTGGCCGGCGGTTTGGGGACGGGAGCCCCCGACGAAGCTGAGGGTCCGGGAAAAATGTTGGGCCCGTCCGTACAATAATTTTTTGGGCCTGATTAGGGTTTCACTAATTAGGTTAAATATCTCGTTTGATTTATCACAAAATATAGTGGAAAAACCCTGGCTTGACAGCGCTCTCAGGCGTAGTCAATTTCTTAACGAACTGGGTTAACAATTCTCGTATTCTTTCTTTCAATTTCTCTCATTACTGCGTTTGAATCCTAACACATAAGATTTTCTAAACTTAACTAATAAATATGATATCATACGACCATAAGTACACGAGTACGATTTTTTGGCATCTTCTCCGTTATAATCACCTATATACATCTTACGGCCAAAAGAAAAACTAACTTTGTACGAGTTTCACCTAATTTTATTGCAGTTTTATATCTTCACTTCAACGCTCCCTCACTTAACGGGAAAAGACCAAGATAGTCCCTTTATATATAAGAAATGGCACATGAAGGGAGAAAACAAGTAAAACTAATGCTATAAAGATCCTATATATTCACTAATTAGAAGTGTAGGCGGGCAAAATGGATTAGGAGATGGAACCATATACTACATCATCCGAGTTTAAAATTTGAATCATCTCATTTAATATTCCTTTAACTATGTGAAACAAAAAATAATTTTTTATCTTTTTTTCCCTAAATATGAAATTATTATCCCACCTACATTTGTACAAGCATATTCAATACTTACACTAATTTATGAAAAATATTACCACACAACATATTAATTGGATTGGTTGGGTCAATCGAGTTTTGATTATCATTAAAACTTTTAGGTCAATCAAATAGAGCCATAACGAGTTTGTACTTCTCGTGTTTTGTTTTTCTTCATGGTCAATTTTATGTTAAAAAATCAAGATTTATTAAAAGAGAGGGATTGTACATCTTAATATATGATAAGAATAAAAAATCTAGTATAACAACAATATTACTCTACAATTTTACACCCATCTCCTAAAATTAGGTTTATGTGTTTCCAATTTCTACATATTAGAAGCCTCCTCCTTCCTCTTCTCGCTGCCACCACGCTTCCACCGTCTTGTAGTCGTCTCTACCCTCTCGCCATGTCAGTCAATTGATGTGTTGTTGCACGCCAGACTTGCCCCCTCAATGTCTGATCAATATAGTCTCAACAATCGTCGAAGATGGGGCTACAACGACAACCTAACTTATATCTTAACGACTACTTAACACGTGGCCTCAATCATAAAATAACACATAAAATTATCACCACATATATGGTGCGTTGAGCATTTGCATGAGAAAACACATGCCCCACCCAGAGAAAATTCTCTTGATTATTGGTTTTTTCATACAAATGTTTAAAACTTATAATCTAGGTGACTAACTTTTTCTATGAAACTCACTTGAAAAACTACTTTATTATTTTTAGTGTTGCATTTTTTCATAAGTGTTTTTTTATTGTTTATTTTGAGTCAAATCTTCATCATCCATAAGGTTTTATCATCTCGTCTTTTTGATTTTGTACCCTCTCATACTAGATATCGTCATACACTAACCCGTCATGACATTTATTTGACATCAACACTAGTTTAGTTTTCCTAGATGAAAATGATTGTCGTGACATGAAGAAAACATCATTTACTTACCCCACAACTTAAGGGGTTTGACTCAAACTTGAGCTTAATCTCTTAGATTTTAATTCTTTTTGCTATTATCCTTAGATAAGGAGAAGTTCGGTGTTATGTGACACTTGCACACCGATACACTTGTCACTTAGCAATAGGGAGATGCGGCACTCCACCGATGAAACATGTTTAGTAAATGAGATTGTTATACCTACTTTACTATGTTTAAAATATTAATACGCACTTAAACCTCGTTTTTAAACTTTGGGTTACATTAACTTTTGATTTTAAAGGTGATGGTTTCCGCCTTTTTAAGCTGCTGAAATGTAAAACTACCGCGACTACCACCACCATAGAACGCATTCTCCAAATGATTTAGCGCATGATTTTAGGTTGCGTTCCATTTATTGGTTGGGAAATATATATCCTCCAAATAACTGTGGCGAATTCACACGACCAAGGCTATTTGATTAAAATAGTGTGTTCCGTCAACGGGTATAAGCATTTTCAATATAATAATTTGGGATTTTTGCGTCAAATCACCCGCTATATGGCTGATTTTGTATAAAATAACTTGTTATATCGATAATTATTTCAAACCACCCATAAATGACCCTCTGTTAATAAGGAGCCACCCACAAGCTTATTTCGTTAACTTCTTCATTAATAAATATAAAAAATACCAAAATACCCTTGTAAATATATCAAATTTTCAAAAAAAAAATACCATTCATCCTCCACCATATACCCTAGACCCTAAATCTTAAACCCTAAAATCCTAAACCTTAAAAATAAATAAAATTTCCCAAAATAATGGTCGATTACAGAATGAGAGGGTTTAGGTTTAGGGTTTCAATTTTTGAAAAAATGCCATCAAAAAATGGTTTTAATTTTTTTTAAAATAAACCCTAAATAAGTTTTTAGGGATTTAGGGTTTAAGTGTAGGGTTTAGGGTTTATGTTTAGGGCTTATGGGTTTATGTTTAGGGCTTAGGGGTTTATGGTTTATGTTTAGGGCTTAGGGGTTTAGGGTTTAGGGTTTAGTGTTTTAGGATTTAGGGTTTAGAAAGAATGACATTTTTTTGAAAACTTGATATATTTATAAGGATATTTTAGTCTTTTTACATTTTTTAACGGAGAAGTTAACGGAATATGCTCGTGGACGGCTCCTTGTTAACGGGGACAATTTATGGGTGGTTTAATATAATTATCGATATAACGGATGGTTTCATGCAAAATCGGCTATATAACGAATGGTTTGGCGCACAAATCCCTTATAGTTTTCTTAAAATGAACTCTAAACATATGCCCTAAAAATATAGGTTATGAATACCATAACTAATTTATAATAAGATATAAATGAGATTATTAAACTAATTAATATAAGTATACTGGTAAATTGATGAAAGAGAAAGGACAGATGATGGTCAAGCACAATATAGCCCCAAAAAAGAATAAACTATATTTTTAAGGGAAATTCTTGTTGGTACCCCTGAATTTAGGGTTATTCCTGTTGGTGTCCCACAATTAAGTTTTTTTCCGGTTGGTGTCCCTAAGGTTTGGGTTTGTTTGCTTCGTAATCAAACTTTTTCATGTTTGTACCATTCTATTTCAAATTGATTAAATCCAAGTTCACCATTGTGTTCCTCGCCCTCAAATTAGTAAGATTTGACTCCTAAAATACCCAAATTCATGTCTGAACCATATTGATTTGAATTCCGAAGCAACAACCCGTTTTCAACCTTAAGAATTCAAATCGAAATGGTTCGAGTATGGATTTGATTGTTTTAGGAGTCGAATCCTACTAAGTTGAGGTCAATAAACATAATGATGAGCTTCGATTTGATCAATTCAAACCAAAATGATACGGATATGAAAAATTTCGGTTACAAAGCGAACAAACCAAAACCTTAGGGTACCAACTGGAAAAAACTTAATTGTGGGACACCAACTGAAATAACCCTAAATTCAGGGACACCAATAAGAATTTCCCTATTTTTAAACCTTGTAACATATTTTAATGACCTCTCTAACTTAATTGTGTTATCCACAGTTGGGATTTAGCCCCAAATCATTCCCCGAACAACCACAATTTTAAACCACAAAATTACTTCAATTCATAATCTATCTTTTTTCAACCAACTCTTAATTAAAAGTTATAAAATTACTCTAATTTTAAACCATAAAATCATTGCCAATTCTTAATTTATACTTACAATATTTTATACTAAGGTCTATAAATCTCGACTAAAAAGTTTCAAGGTCTACCAATACACAAAAACAAATTAATAACGTGGTTGCTCATTTGCTGAGCATAACTTATTTTGTTGTTCCGTTTGATTCAAGTTTGGTGTCAATTCTTCGATATTTTTATGGAGCTGATCTAGGGTGGAGTTAGAGTTGTTCCGGTTGTGGTTGTGGTCGTGCTCGAGGCTCTTGAATATCCCTTATTTTGTGGAGGCAACGTCATTATTGAGACACCTGAAGATCTCACTTTGAAGAAGGGGCAACGTCATGGTAGTCCATTCAGAACTTCGCAGGATTGATCCTATCTGATCCAATTTTCGACAACGCTTTCTTTTCATCGTGCTTTGTTCTTCTTTCTCCCTAGGTCGATTTGGTTATTTATTTGCTTTGTTGTAATTTCCTTACTTGTTTTATTGTTGTATCATGTCTGGTGTGCCCGACGCCGATTTATCGACATCTCAATTTACCCTACATTACTATATCAGATAATTCGAATTCTTTTCTTATTAAAAAAATGGCCTCTCAACTTAAACTTTTTATATTTAGGCTCAACTTATTTACTTTTCTTATATCTATACTGTATGTTGTTACATTTAAAATTTTAAACTATTGAAACATTTGTAGACATGATTCTTTCGTCAATAAAGATGTAAGTCAATTTAATATTTCGTATTCGATTATCTTTGATCTCTAGCTTGTTTTAATAAATTCTTTGAATTATCCTCATCATTGATCGATATTTATATATAAACATTGTTTTATTTGGTGAGAAGAATACAAATGTAAATGTTTCAATAATCTACTTTATAATATTAAAGTAACAAGGATTGAGGTTAAATATATGGCATTTCTTCATTAAGCCATATTATCTATTGTCTCATATTTATTCTATATTGTGTCATAGGTCGTCATCTTCTTATTTTACTTTTTTTTATTATGTGTTGTATCTTTAATATGAATTGACTTCTTTTTCAATACTTATTGTTATATATAATTATTTTAATATATCTAAGATTATTTGATTTTCTTATAAGTAATAAATAAACAGTTGAACTATTAAACTAAATTAAACTTGTCAAAACACGAGCTGAACCAAACTAATGTGTTTAGAAATTTTTGGGTTTGATCGGCCCAACCCATTGTATTAACTCGATTTGTTGTTTTACATGTTAAATCCAATTATATTGGTAGTTATTATATTATATAGAATTAAAATATCATATAATAATATAATAATATGGTATTATTAGTATTCAATTATAATATAAATCTTCTTTAATTTGTAATATTTATATCATCAATTCATTTCAAAAGTATTTAAACAATAAAAAACCGACGTTATTGACATGTTTGTTGAAACCCACACCAAACCCGATATGATTCAATTTGATTGACTTATAAATTTTAATGACAATCGATTATCATAAATCTTTTTTTAAAAATCAACTAAACCCGTTAATTGGGTCAGATGGGTCAATTGGGTTTCAATATCGAAACCCAATTGACCCATTTGACCCAATTAACGGGTTTAGTTGATTTTTTTTTAGAGTATTGCATATGGCTTTACAAATTTGGGCAGGAGAATAATTTCATAATTTGGAAAAAAATAAAGATTTGTCTTTTGTTGAGATTATTATGCTTATTTTTTGGCAATGGCTAAATACACGCGAGAATGGAGCTAAATGGACGCGAAACTACACGCTTAAGCTAAGCGTCCGGTTTTACACGCTTAGCTTAAGTGTGTAGGGGTATTATTGGTATTATAAAAAAACAGCCCACAGTTCTTACACGCTTAAGCTAAGCGTGTGCCCACACGCTTAACTTAAGCGTGTATTTTATTTTTATTTTGCAAGTTTAAAAGCACACGCTTATCTTAGGCGTACAGTACAAAAAAAATCCAAAATTGCATTTTTTTTCCATAATCATGTAGAGAATTTCAATACGAGTCCGTACATATAAAATTTGTCCAAAACGGACATCGTTTGCCCCTCCAAAAGCCCAAAAAACGAACCCTTCAACCCGCGCGCGTATCTTCTTCGAACAGCCCATCCGTAAGCTTTTATAAGCTTCAATGGAGGATTTGGCAAATTTCTTGGATCCGATTGAAGCCATTAACTATTGGGCATTTAAGAGGACCTTATCATACACGTAATTCCACATTTAATCGGATTGAATGTCGATTAAAATCGTAGAATTTTATCCCCAAAGCCACCGTGTCGTCCAAGGGGCCGATTTGAACAAATTCAAAATTGGAACAAATCATCTTCAATTGGAGGGCATGAACCATAGGGCCTTGTTGAGGGTGTCCTAAGATTCAAAATGCCTATAAAATCCCCTTCAATCGTTGTCCCAATGCATCCAATTTCGAAGTCAAAACTCATGAATCCTAAATCCCGTTATCGGTTGTGTCTTGACCGAAATTCGAGCACATGGAAGCTTTATTCTTGCAATTGTTAATACTACTAGCCTTGAAAATTGGTCCTTTTTCAAAGCCCTCTCTTTACATTACCGGAAAAAGACCACTTCCATTCAATTTGGAGTTTTTCCGACGAGGTGTCAAGAAGGTATTCCGGCGGGATTGAATTTGTGCCCATTTTGCGGTTTTTGGGGTATTTTTCATTTGTTTTGTCTTAATCTTGGTTTAATTAATTAATCTAGATTAGTGAAAAATATTTTAGGATCAATTTGGTGCCCGACATATAATATGTAAGTAATAAGTTTATAATATTTAACCATAATGTTTAACTATAGTATATAAGTAATAAGTATGTAATACTTAATTATAATGCATAACTATACTTTATAACTAATATATTTTGTAATACTTAACTATAATACATAACTATAGTATATAAGTAATAAGTTCATAATACTTAACCATAATGTGTAACTATAGTATATAAGTAATAAGTTCGTAATACTTAATTATAATGAAATACTATAGTAAATAAGTGTAACTATATGAAATTTCATGAAGTACTATAGTAAATAAGTCTAAGTATACTAGATTTAATGAAATAGTATAGTACATAAGTGTAACTATATGAAATTTAATGAAATACTATAGTATATAAGTCTAAGTATACTAGTTTAATGAAATACTATAGTATATAAGTCTAAGTATACTAGATTTAATGAAATACTATAGTATATAAGTCTAAGTATACTAGATTTAATGAAATACTATAGTATATAAGTCTAAGTATACTGGATTTAATGAAATACTATAGTATATAAGTCTAAGTATACTAGATTTAACGAAATACTATAGTATATAAGTCTAAGTATACTGGATTTAATGAAATACTATAGTATATAAGTGTAACTATATGAAATATAATAAAATACTATAATATATAAGTTTAAGCATACTAGATTTAATGAAATACTATACTATATAAGTGTAACTATATGAAATATAATAAAATACTATAATATATAAGTTTAAGTATAACTATATGAAATATAATGAATTACAATAGTACATAAGTGTAACTATATGATATATAATGAAATACAATAGTATATAAGTGTAACTATATGAAATATAATAAAATACTATAGTATATAAGTATAACTATATGAAATATAATAAAATACTATAGTATATAAGTCTAAGTATACTAGATTTAATGAAATATTATAGTATATAAGTATAACTATATGAAATATAATGAAATACTATAGTATATACGTGTAACTATATGAAATATAATGAAATACTATAGTATATATGTGTAACTATTTGAAATATAATGAAATACTATACTATATAAGTCTAAGTATACTAGATTTAATGAAATACTATAGTACATAAGTTTAACTATATGAAATATAATGAATTACAATAGTACATAAGTGTAACTATATGATATATAATGAAATACTATAGTATATAAGTGTAACTATATGAAATTTCATGAAATACTATAGTATATAAGTGTAACTATATGAAATATAACAAAATACTATAGTATATAAGTCTAATTATACTAGATTTAATAAAATACTATAGTATATAAGTGTAACTATATGAAATATAATGAATTACAATAGTACATAAGTGTATGATATATAATGAAATACTATAGTATATAAGTGTAAGTATATGAAATTTCACGAAATACTATAGTATATATGTGTAACTATATGAAATATAATAAAATACTATAGTATATAAGTCTAAGTATACTAGATTTAATGAAATACTATATTATATAAGTTTAAGTATACTAGATTTAATGAAATACTATATACTATATAAGTGTAACTATATGAAATTTAATAAAATACTATAATATATAAGTTTAAGTATACTATATTTAATGAAATACTATACTATATAAGTGTAATTATATGAAATGTAATGAAATATTATAGTACATAAGCGTAACTATATGAAATATAATGAAATACTATAGTATATATGTGTAACTATATGAAATTAAATAAAATACTATAGTATATAAGTCTAAGTATACTAGATTTAATGAAATTATAGTATTTTATATAGTTACACTTATGTACTATAGTATATTTCATTATATTTCATATAGTTACACTTATATAGTATAGTATTTCATTAAATCTAGTATACTTAGACTTATATACTATAGTATTTCATTAAATCTAGTATACTTAGACTTATATACTATAATATTTCATTAAATCTAGTATACTTAGACTTATTTACTATAGTACTTCATGAAATTTCATATAGTTATACTTATTTACTATAATATTTCATTAAATCTAGTATACTTAGACTTATTTATTATAATACTTCATGAAATTTCATATAGTTACACTTATTTATTATAGTATTTCATTATAATTAAGTATTACGAACTTATTACTTATATACTATAGTTATACATTGTGGTTAAGTATTATGAACTTATTACTTATATACTATAGTTATGTATTATAGTAAGTATTACAAAATATATTAGTTATAAAGTATAGTTATGCATTATAATTAAGTATTACGTACTTATTACTTATATACTATAGTTAAATATTATGGTTAAATATTTATGAATTTATTACTTATATACTATGTATTATAGTTAAATATTATGAACTTATTGCTTACATACTATAGTTACACATTATGGTTAAATATTATAAACTTATTACTTACATATTATATACCGGGCACCAAATTGATCCTAAAATATTTTTTCACTAATCTAGATTAATTAACTTAACCAAGATTAAGACAAAACAAATGAAAAATACCCCCAAAATCGCAAAATGGGCACAAATTCAATCCCGCCGGAATACCTTCTTGACACCTCGTCGGAAAAACTTCAAATTGAATGAAAGTGGTCTTTTTTCGGCGATGTAAAGAGAGGGCTTTGAAAGAGGATCAATTTTCAAGGCTAGTAGTACCAACAATTGCAAGAATAAAGCTTTCATGTGATCGAATTTCGGTCAAGAACAACCGGTAACAGGATTTAGGATTCATGAGTTTTGACTTCGAAATTGGATGCATTGGGGCAACGATTGAAGGGGATTTTATAGGCATTTTGAATCTTAGGACACCCTCAACAAGGCCCTATGGTTCATGTCCTCCAATTGAAGATGATTTGGTCCAATTTTGAATTTATTCAAATCGGCCCCTTGAACGACACAGTGACTTTGGGGATAAAATTCTACGATTTTAATCGACATTCAATCCGATTAAATGTGGAATTACGTGTATGATAAGGTCCTCTTAAATGCCCAATAGTTAATGGCTTCAATCGGATCCAAGAAATTTGTCAAATCCTCCATTGAAGCTTATAAAAGCTTACGGATGGGTTGTTCGAAGAAGATACGCGCGGGTTGAAGGGTTCGTTTTTTGGGCTTTTGGAGGGGCAAACGATGTCCGTTTTGGACGAATTTTATGTGTACGGACTCGTATTGAAATTCTCTACATGATTATGGAAAAAAATGCAATTTTGGGTTTTTTTTTGTATTGTACGTCTAAGATAAGCGTGTGCTTTTAAACTTGCAAAAAAATAAAAATAAAAATACACGCTTAAGCTAAGCGTGTGCCCACACGCTTAGCTTAAGCGTGTAAGAACTGTGGGCTGTTTTTTCAAAATACCAATAATACCCCTACACGCTTAAGCTTGATGAGGAATCATCCCCGCCATTAGTGCCAACCTTTGATGGACCGATTACTAGGTCAAGATTGAAAGAACTACGTCAAGAGCTGGAGATGTTTATGGCACATGATGTATCACATGACGAAGATGATAAGTCCAAAGTCAAGGCGTTGACTTTATTGGTCAACGTTACATATGTTTAATCTTATTAATTTCTGCATTGGATATTTTTAGGATTATTATTTATTTATTTTCAGCTTTCTATTTTCGGATATTTCGGGATTAAGTGTAACCCGTTTTGGGAAGCTAGGGCCGGCCCTCCTAGGGTATTTAAGGCCTCCCTTGTCTTCTTCATTAGGCAGATTTCTCATATTGTTAAAACACAAAAACAGAGCTTGGGTTTTGCTTTGAAACTCGGCTCCCCGTGAGAGTCTCAATCGATTGTTCTTTCCTGCTTAGTTGTTTTCGTCTTTGTCAAGTCCCTCTGGAGTTGGTGATTTCGTACTTCATAAGCAATCCTCTCCGTGCTCCAAGTTCGTCCGCGATTCTTGGTTGTGTGGCGTTGTAGAGATCGGGTTGGTAGATCGTGCGACAAGGTTCCTTGCTATCAAGCAAGCGGGTTTTCTCGTCGTTTCTATTGGTTCTATCTATTATCCTATCCATTAGTTTCACTTCCGCTATTGTTCTAATCTTGTGTTTTCTTTTGTTTTGAGATCCGTTGCCTAGATCCATCTTCTACACGGCTAACCCCGTATCAATTGGTATCAAGAGCTTTGCGGCTTCGGATCGCCTTTGACGATTCCAGATTCATCATCAAAAATTGGATCTTCCTGTTTTCAATCGTCAATTGAATTTCTTTGTTTGAGTCACATTAGTGAATTGTTAGTCTGACTGATTGTTTGCTCTTGTTTGTCTTGGAAAGGAGTTCATTGCGGTTGATTGTGACTACGAGGATCCACAAAAACATACCAAAACCATCCAAAAATCAACAAAAAATTTCGGCCCCCCCCTTCCACCATTGTTGTTCGAACCCTAGCTTGGCGAGCAAGACACGACGGCGTCCAGGTTCGTGCGCGCCAGAGATCCGGTTGTTCAATTTTGGTAATCTTCAAGATACTTGCTTGATTGTCTAGAGATTTTATTTTATCTTTATGGTGTAATATCCCAGGAAAAACAAGTTGCCTAAAAGAAAAAAAAAAAAAAAAAAAAAAAAAAGAAAAAAAAAGAGGAAAAGGCATCTGGGATTTTTGAGAGTTTTTCAGATTTTTTTTTTTTCGCAATACAAAAAAAAAAAAAAAAAAAAAAAAAAAAAATTTTTTTTTTTTTTTTTGATATAATTTTCCGCCGCAACAGTACCCGACCCCGACCGGGTCCCACCCCGGGTTGCGCTCAGTCGCCACCACCCAGCCTACACCCGACCGGGTCCTGCCCGGGTTCCGCTCAGTCGAGCCCCACCCGGCCTGTCCCCACCCGACCCCAACCCGACCGGGTCCCACCCCGGGTTGCCCTCAGTCCACCCCACCCGACCCCAACCCGACCGGGTCCCACCCCGGGTTGCTCTCAGTCCACCCCACCCGACCCCAACCCGACCGGGTCCCACCCCGGGTTGCTCTCAGTCCACCCCACCCGACGCCAACCCGACCGGGTCCCACCCCGGGTTGTCCTCAGTCGAGCACTACCCTCTCTTGCCCGAACCCCTTCTCCCTTCCGTTCCCTCGGGTCACTCTCGGCTCCAATTGGCTTCGTTCCAAGTCGACAAAGGTACGTCTTTCTGACTTGCAATTCGCATTTCTTGAGTTCGAAACACATATATAGCCCCATCTTTAGTTGCATTTCATTCTTGTGACTATAGTTGTGTCGCTTTCCTTGTTGAGTCGTTCTCTAGTCTCGCTTTTGTTTGAGTCATTTTTCGTCGTACATCTACTTGTCTTGTCTACTACATCTCTGCTTGACCTTGATTTGCTGAGTATCTTGAGCACATAGAGAACTTGTCATTTACGAGCCTAACTTCGCAGGTTGTACAATCACCGAGTGCAAACACTTGAGAGTTTTTTTTTTTTTTTTTTGGTTTTCCTAACCTTAACGTCTTTCTGTGTTCGTCTAAGTGGTGGTCATGACAGGTTCCGGTGATGAACAGGTTACTGCAAATGGTTCCCATGTCGATATGCAGGCGATGCTACAACAGTTGGCTTCTACAGTCGCACAGTTGTCTGCGAAGTTTGACTCGTTGGAGACCCGCTCCAACCCACTCCCGGCTGCACAGGAACACATTGGCCCATCGCATAACGCACCGCTTCCCGCCACCGAGCCCTTGGTCGACCAAGCCACGGCCTACCAAGCGGCGATGGACGAGCATCGCCAACCGAGAGCCACTGGCACCGACCGCATACGCCCGATTCGGCATCCCGCACCTCGTGATAGGTCTGAGTCCCCCCCTATGTCGATACGTTCTAGTTTATGGGGTGATGATGATATGCAGGACTATGAGCGCGAGGAGCGTAATGAGTGGCGTCCTTACCGCCCCCGGAATGACCGTGGACAGCCCCGCCGCCGTGAAGCCGAACAAGACGGCATTGGACGGATCAAAGTGAAGATCCCGGCTTTTGATGGAAAGTGTGATCCAGACGTCTACCTTGAATGGGAGACGAAGATTGAGCAGATTTGGGGTTGTCACAATTTCCCTGACCATAAAAAGGTACAACTCGCTGCTCTTGAATTTACTGGTTATGCTTTGGTTTGGTGGGATTCTGTTGTGAAGGCTCGAAGACAAGCCATGGACCCTCCGGTCAACACATGGAACCAGATGAGAGCTATGATGAGGGCCCGCTTCGTTCCCCACCACCACAATAGAGTTTTCCGCAACCGTTTGGAGACTATGAGGCAAGGCTCTTTAGGTGTTGAAGAGGTCTACAACAATATGCAGATAGCCATGGCACGCGGCAACGTCGTCGAAGATGAAGAGGCCACTATGTCTAGGTATCTACGTATCTTGCATCCTCATTTAGCTGACACTATAGAATTGTATCCCTATTCTACCATGACAGATTTGCTACACCAAGCAATTAAAGTGGAGAGACAATTCAAGTCCAGCTATACCCAACAACACCGTACGGTGCCACAACGCCAAAGCTGGCGTCCCGACCAGCAGTAGGGCCGCACCGGACACCAGAGATCCCGCCCGGCAACCGGTCCGCCTCGCGGCAATGAGCAGAATTCTCGTGGTGCGCACCCCTCTACCTCCACCGCACCACAGCAGCCCACACGGCCCGCCCCTGCAGTTACACGAGGTAACCCTGCTGACCCTCCTCCTAGAGCTAGAGATATCACTTGCTTTAAATGTCAAGGAAAGGGTCATTACATGAAGGATTGTCCTAATACTCGTGTTTTGATGATTAATCATTTGGGTGAGTTAGAGTCTGAGTCTGACACTGAGCATGAAAATTTAGTTGCTAGCCATGATATGAATGAGCATGCCAATGATGATGATTTGGATTTTATTGAATATGAGCATGGTGATTCATTGATTGTTAGGAGGACTTTGCATGTTAATCAGGCTCCTTGTGATGATAATCAACGTGAGAATTTGTTTCATACAAGATGTCTTGTTAAAGGAAAAGTTTGCAACATGATTATTGATGGTGGTAGTTGTTGTAACATTGCTAGTGTTGAATTAGTTAATAAACTACAACTCCCTACTTTTTTGCATCCTAGACCTTATAGACTTCATTGGATGAATGATTGTGGTGAACTCAAGGTGAATAAGCATGCTAAGATTACACTTAAGCTAGGAACTTATGAGGATGAAATTTTATGTGATATTGTTCCTATGCAAGCTTGTCATATTTTGTTAGGTCGTCCTTGGCAATTTGATAGACATGTTATTCATGATGGACGTACTAACCAACACGCCTTTGAGTTTCGTGGTAGGAAAGTGGTGTTGAAACCGATGACGCCGCTTCAAGTGGCTGAGGCTTATGATAAGAAAAGAGAGGTCGAGCGTAAGGGTAAGTCCCCAGCCGAACCATCCACTGCCTCCACACGGACCGACCTCACCCTCGCCTCTACCCCTAGCCGAGTGCTCTTAGCATCCAGCAGAGACCACCTGGTAGATTACCTTCCCTTGGACGTCGCCCTCATGTCCCTTTGTCAGGCCTATACCCTGTTAGGTGACGACGACCGAGCTACACTCCCAGCTGCTGTCCAGACCCTTTTAGCTGAGTTCCTTGATGTTTTCCCGGATGAGATACCCCCTGGCCTACCCCCTATTAGAGGCATTGAGCACCAAATAGACCTGATTCCCGGTGCTACCCTACCCAACCGGCCTGCCTATAGGATGAACCCTACTGAGACCCAGGAAATCCAGCACCAAGTCCAGGACCTTCTAGATAAAGGGTATGTTAGAGAGAGCCGATCCCAGTGTGCTGTGCCTGTCTTACTCGTCCCCAAAAAGGACAATACTTGGCGTATGTGTGTTGATTGCAGGGCTATTAATAACATCACGGTCAAGTACAGGCACCCGATCCCCAGGCTCGATGACATGTTGGATGAGCTCCATGGCGCCTCCACCTTCTCCAAGATCGATCTTCGCAGTGGATACCATCAAATCCGGATGAAGGAAGGAGACGAATGGAAGACAGCATTCAAGACGAAGTTTGGTTTGTATGAGTGGCTTGTTATGCCTTTCGGTTTGACTAATGCCCCATCTACTTTTATGCGTCTTATGAATCATGTCTTGAGATCTTTTATTGGTAGATTTGTTGTAGTTTACTTTGATGATATTTTGATCTACAGCAACTCTTTGGAAGCACATGCAGAGCACCTCAGGGAAGTTTTATCCACTCTCAGAGCTGTACAGTTGTATGGAAATCTAAAGAAGTGTGATTTTTACACTGACAGAGTTGTGTTTCTTGGTTTTGTAGTGAGTGCTCATGGACTGCAAGTGGATCAAGAGAAGGTGCAAGCCATCCGTGACTGGCCGACCCCGAGGAACCTAGGTGACGTGCGCAGTTTCCACGGCCTGGCTGGCTTCTACAGGAGGTTCGTTCGAGATTTTAGCACCATTGCAGCCCCGCTGACAGAGATCACAAAGAAGAATACTCCGTTCCGTTGGGGTGAAGCTCAAGAAAAGGCATTCCAGACTCTCAAGGATCGTTTGACACACGCGCCATTGCTGGTTCTGCCTGACTTCACTCGCCCCTTTGAAGTAGAGTGTGACGCCTCTGGCATTGGTATTGGAGGAGTCCTCATGCAGGAAGGTAAGCCTATTGCCTTCTTTTCTGAAAAGTTGAAAGGTGCATGCTTGAATTATTCTACTTATGATAGGGAATTATATGCCTTGTTTAGAGTGCTGAAAACTTGGCAACACTACCTTTGGCCTAGAGAATTTGTGCTTAAAACTGATCATGAGTCCTTAAAGCATTTTAGGAGTCAAGATAAGTTGGATAGGAGGCATGGTAGGTGGATGGAATTCATAGAAACATTTCCCTATGTGATTAAGTATAAGAAAGGAAAAGATAATGTTGTAGCTGATGCCCTTTCTAGGAGACATACACTCTTGACTACTTTGGATGCTCGGGTCCTTGGATTCGTTTATATTAAGGAGTTGTATGATATGGATGCTGATTTTGGAGTGATTTATAAGCATTGTGTGGAAAAGGGTTCATTTGATAAGTTTTTCTTGTTTGATGGATTCTTGTTTCGAGTTGATAAGGTGTGCATTCCTGTTTGTTCTCTACGGTTGTTACTTGTTGATGAGTCCCATAGAGGTGGATTGATGGGTCATTTTGGTAGAGATAAGACTTATAACATGTTGCATACTCATTTCTATTGGCCACACATGCTTAGGGATGTAGAGAATTTTATCAAACGTTGCGTTGAGTGCTTACAGGCTAAATCTAAGGCAAAACCGCATGGTCTTTATACTCCCTTGCCTATTCCTTGCTTTCCTTGGGTTGATATTAGTATGGATTTTATTGTTGGCTTGCCTAGGACTAAGAAGGGGAGAGATTCTATATTTGTGATTGTTGATAGGTTCTCTAAGATGGCTCACTTTATTGCATGCCATAAAACTGATGATGCTAGGAATGTTGCTGATTTGTTCTTTAGAGAGATTGTTCGGTTACATGGTGTACCTCGTACTATTGTGAGTGATAGGGATGTCAAATTTCTGAGTTACTTTTGGAAGACTTTGTGGGGTAAACTTGGTACTAAGTTGTTGTTCTCTACTGCTAGTCACCCCCAGACAGATGGACAAACTGAGGTCACTAATCGTACATTGGGTACTATCCTTAGGGCTGTTATTAAATCTAATCTGAAAAGTTGGGAAGAAGCCTTACCACATGTTGAGTTTGCTTTTAATAGGACTATTCATTCTTCTACTAATATGTCCCCTTTTGAATGTGTGTATGGTTTGAATCCCCTAACCCCTTTGGATCTTAAGCCGTTGCCTTTACCGGAACGAGCAGACTTTGATGCTGATAGACAGGTTGAGTTCATGAAGGAGTTGCACGAGCGGACTAAGGCTCGTTTGGAAGCTACTGCAGCAAAGAACGCAGCCCGAGCTAATCACGGCCGGCGTCAAGTGTTGTTCGAGCCCGGCGACTTGGTGTGGCTACACCTGCGCAAGGAGCGGTTCCCGGAGCAGAGAAAGTCGAAGCTGTCTCCCAGAGGTGATGGACCGTTCAAGGTGCTGAAGAGAGTAGGCGACAATGCCTATGTGTTGGAGCTGCCCGATGACTATGGCGTGAGCCCGATATTCAATGTCGGTGATCTTACCCCTTATGCAGCCGCTGATGTTGATGACTCGAGGACGAGTCCTTTTCAAGAAGGGGAGATTGATGAGGAATCATCCCCGCCATTAGTGCCAACCTTTGATGGACTGATTACTAGGTCAAGATTGAAAGAACTACGTCAAGAGCTGGAGACGTTTATGGCACATGATGTATCACATGACGAAGATGATAAGTCCAAAGTCAAGGCGTTGACTTTATTGGTCAACGTTACATATGTTTAATCTTATTAATTTCTGCATTGGATATTTTTAGGATTATTATTTATTTATTTTCAGCTTTCTATTTTCGGATATTTCGGGATTAAGTGTAACCCGTTTTGGGAAGCTAGGGCCGGCCCTCCTAGGGTATTTAAGGCCTCCCTTGTCTTCTTCATTAGGCAGATTTCTCATATTGTTAAAACACAAAAACAGAGCTTGGGTTTTGCTTTGAAACTCGGCTCCCCGTGAGAGTCTCAATCGATTGTTCTTTCCTGCTTAGTTGTTTTCGTCTTTGTCAAGTCCCTCTGGAGTTGGTGATTTCGTACTTCATAAGCAATCCTCTCCGTGCTCCAAGTTCGTCCGCGATTCTTGGTTGTGTGGCGTTGTAGAGATCGGGTTGGTAGATCGTGCGACAAGGTTCCTTGCTATCAAGCAAGCGGGTTTTCTCGTCGTTTCTATTGGTTCTATCTATTATCCTATCCATTAGTTTCACTTCCGCTATTGTTCTAATCTTGTGTTTTCTTTTGTTTTGAGATCCGTTGCCTAGATCCATCTTCTACACGGCTAACCCCGTATCAAAGCTAAGCGTGTAAAACCGGACGCTTAGCTTAAGCGTGTAGTTTCGCGTCCATTTAACTCTATTCTCGCGTGTATTTAGTTTGTCCGTATTTTTTTTCAGGGTAAAAGAACTACCATCAATTGGTTACATCAATTTTAATTAAGTCGAAGATATTTCAGAGTAAAAAGTACTAATGATACATTTTGATCATAAAATACGTTCTAAAATAATATTATTTATTGGATAACTTTTTTGCCAAAAAAAATAATGCCAATCATATTATACATGAAAGAATTAATTTAGGCATGATACATTTTGATTCTAAGGCATGCTCATCATGTACACCATTTAAAACTATATACTCATTCAAGTGTTAAAGTCTTATGGCAAAATATCAATATTTATTAGCAGAAAAGGTAATGAGATCTAATTATATAAGATAAAGAATAAAAAGTCTAATACTACAATCAATATTTTTTTGAGGAAAATTAAACTACAATCAATATTACTAAGGGGTGAAAGACTTGAATGTATCATTTTCACTAATAGATTCCAGAAATCAGAAATGTACCCCCATCCTTCAAATATTGACAATAGTACTCTACTACATAAACTAGACAATTTTACCCTTATCTCCCAAAATTAGGTTTACGTGTTTCCAATTTCTACATATTAAAAGCCTCTTCCTCCTTGTTCTCTCCGTCATCATGCATCCCCCTCTTGTAGTCATCGCCGCCTTCTCGCCCCGTTAATATGCTTGCAGTCAACTGCTGCCTTGGTGCATGTCGGCCATCCACGACTTCTGGTGATGTCACCCCCTCATGCAACCATCTAAACGTGGCGCCATTATAGGTGACCTCACTATATGGCCTCAACCACCGCCATTACGTGACCTCCAAAGATTTCGTAATACATGGACTCAACGTAGTGTGAAATGTGGTCACAACCATTGTCGAAGATGGGGCTCTAATGACAACCTAGCTTATGCCCTCAAAGAATACTTGACATGTGGCCTTAACCATAGTGTTAAAGGAACGTAGGTTTGGAAAATAATCCCCTGAGTATTGCTCTTATTTGGTAATCAATATATATGCTTTACAAACTTGTTCTCTAAGCACGATATGAAAGATATGCTCGCCTAACAAGAAGATATGACTAACCATAAAGATAATATATCACTGATATTGCCTAATATCTCTAATACTCCCCCTCAAGTTGGAGCATACAGATCGATAATGCCCAACTTGCCAATGAGATAGTTGAATTGGTGCTTGCCAAGAGCCTTCGTAAATATGTCAGCCCGCTGTTCATTGGTACGAACATGAGAGGTAGTGATGAGGCCGGCTGACAGCAGATCCCGAACAAAGTGGCAATCAACTTCAATGTGTTTGGTGCGCTCGTGGAACACTGGATTGGATGAAATGTGCAGGGCAGATTGGCTATCACATAGGAGACGCATAGGGTGAGATTGACGAACCCCTAGAGAGAGTAATAGGAACCGCAACCAGATTAACTCACAACAGGTAAAAGCCATAGAACGATACTCGGACTCAACAGAAGAACGAGAGACGGTGTGTTGCTTCTTAGTTTTCCATGAGACCGGAGAGTCGCCAAGTTGGATAAAATACCCGGATAGAGAGCGTCTTGTCAACGGGCATCCAGCCCAATCATCATCACAATAAGCTGTAAGAGACAATGTGCTACTACGAGAAAGCAACAAACCTTGGCCAGGATTGCGCTTGATGTAGTGAAGAACACGCAGACCAGCGTTCCAATGATCCTCAGTGGGCGCCTTCATGAATTGGGCGAGGGTGTGAACGGAGTAGCATAGTTCCGGTCGAGTGATGGTTAGGTAGATAAGACGCCCAACTAGGCGACAAAACTGCTCCGGATTATTGTGAAGTGGAGCTGCAGACTTACCGAGGTCGTGGTTTTGCACCATAGGGAAATCTGCAGGTTTGCTCCCAAGGAGTCCGGCTTCAATGAGAATGTCCATAGCATACTTGTGTTGACTGAGCACAAGTCCATCTGGGCCGTGAGCGACCTCGATCCCCAAGAAATACTTCAACAACCCCAAGTCTTTCATGTGGAAGCATTTATGGAGATATGTTTTGAAGTGAGCAATCTGAGTAGGAGAGTCACCGGCAATGACAAGATCGTCTACGTAGACAAGGATGTGAAGATGATGACCATGGGCAACCATGGAGAACAGAGAGTAGTCCGCGTAGGACTGTGTGAAACCATACTGACGGAGAGCGGAAGCAAGCTTAGCAAACCAATTACGGGGTGCCTGTCGGAGCCCGTAAAGAGACTTGCGTAGACGACAAACCTTTCCTGAAGGGATATGGAAACCTAGAGGAGGTCGCATATAAACTTCTTCATCAAGATCGCCATGTAGAAATGCATTATGTACATCCATCTGATGTAAGGACCAACCTTGAACAACTGCCACTAAAAGGAACACACAGATAGATGTCATCTTCGCAACGGGAGCGAATGTTTCTGTATAATCAACCCCGTCAACTTGACGATTGCCCAACACGACCAGACAAGCCTTATGGCGTTCGATAGAGCCATCAACACGGTGCTTAATGCGAAATACCCATTTGCAACCAATCGCCTTCTGAGCTGGCGAAAGCGATGTAATTTCCCAAGTGCCATTCTGTTCAAGAGCATCAAGCTCGGCTTTCATTGTTGTGCGCCATTGAGAGGATTGAACTGCATCTTTGAAGTGAGATGGTTCGATTGCAGCCGTGAGTGCAGCTACATAGTTCACATGAGCAGCAGAGAATTTATTATAAGCAACAAACTTGGCAATAGAATAGGAACTACCTGAGGGCGGCGATGATGTAGAACCGGGTGTAGAGGGGGGGTTATGACCAGTGACAGTGTGGAAAACGAAGTCACGAAGACAAACCGAGGGATGGCGAGTCTGTGCGCTTCGACAAACGTTGTCTGCAGCAGCAAGGCCAGTGTCAGAATCCAAACTGCTCCCCTTGTCTTCTGAAGCGGGAGAAGCAGGAGCAGAAGGCGCGGCCTGCGGTAGTGGTGCAGCACCCGCGGTAATGTTGTGCTCCGCAGTAGTCTCAGGAGGTGTGGGCACGGCCAGCGGTAGTGGTACCGTGCTCGCAGAAATGTCCTGTTCAACATGAATCTCAGGTAAGGCGCCATACTCGGTATAAGCAGGGTGCCTTTCGGTGGATGGAGCAGCGTCAGCCGATGCTAGGAGAGTATCAGCAAAGGGGAAAGTAGTCTCCGAGAACACCACATCGCGAGAGACAAAGACTTTGTGATTTTCAAGATCAAACAACTTCCACCCTTTCTTTCCATACGGGTATCCAAGGAGAACACATGGGTGACTCCTAGGAGCAAATTTATCAGAGTTTTGTGGCTGTATGGATGCGTGACAGAGGCATCCAACAACCCGGTTATGGTCATAGGAAGGCGGGCTGCCGTAGAGACATTCATACGGACTGGTCCCATTAAGAACCATTGATGGAGTGCGGTTGATGAGGTATGCGGCACTAAGGACGCATTCACCCCAAAAACGAATAGGAAGAGAAGCTTGGAATCGCAACGCCCGAGCCACATTTAAAATATGACGGTGTTTGCGCTCGACGCGTCCGTTCTGCTGCGGTGTGGCGACACATGATGTCTCCAAGATGATGCCATTTGCATCAAAGTAGTCTCGTAGAGGAAAGAACTCAGTACCGTTGTCAGTGCGGAATCGCTTCACCCAAAGACCGAAATGAGCAGAAGTGAAAGCACATAATTTTTGTACCAGTCGATGAACCTCTGATTTGGATGCCATCAGATGGACCCAAACACACCTAGAGTGATTGTCTATAATTGTCAAAAAATAACGAGTTGCGCACAGAGAGGGCGTACTATAAGGACCCCAGACATCAGCATGAACAAGTTTAAAAGAAATAGATGCTTTATTGATGCTTAAAGGGAAACTATCTCTATGTTTCTTTGCTTGTAAACAAATTGAACAAGGACTCAAACAATGTTTATGAGTAGAAACATTCGGTAATCTAGAGATAATGTTGTAAGACGGATGGCCTAGACGACGGTGCCACAAATCCGGTGAAGTCTGTCGGACAGCAGAGCATGATGCAGTAGATGAGGCGACAACCCGTAACAAATAAACCCCGCCCTCTTGTTCACTGGATCCAATCACCGTCCTCGTAGGTAGGTCCTGTAAAACATAAAGCCGAGGTGTGAGCGTAACAATGCAACTAAGAGAAGATGTTAACTGAGCAAAGGATAACAAGTTGCACTGAAACCGAGGCACAAATAAAACATTGGACACTATAAAGGAGGGGCCGAATGAAACAGTCCCGGACATAATTGATGTCGACTGAGTCCCGCCGGGCAGGGTGATCACGACATGAGGAATGGAACAAATATCAGCAAGGAAGTCCTTGCAACCAGTCATGTGAAACGATGCTCCAGTATCGAGTATCCAATGGTCCTTACCCATTAATTTATCGTTGGAGGACTGACCCGCTTGGAAATCTTTGAACAATTGGAAAAGATGGTTGTACTGTCCATCAGTGAGAGCGGGACTGAGCGACTCACGATCTGCAGCAGATAACTGAAAGTTGCTGGAAGACGCAGCGGAAGTGGCAGCATTGGCGCGGCCAGCGGTAGGGGTACCGCGCCCGCGGCCACGTCCTGGTTGTCCTCTGTTCTGTCGTTCAGGAGGCCACTTCTTGGGATACCCGATGAGTTTATAGCAAGAGGATATGTCATGCCCCACCTTGCTGCAGTGAGAGCAGACGGGCCTGGTGCCATCCGAGGATCGAGAAGTGCCCGAAGAAGGTGATGGAATGGGCACTTTGGCGGCCAAGGCGAGAGCTTCAGAACGAGTGCTGCGCTGCATTGTGTGAAGATGATAGCATTCCTCCTGGACCACCAAGGAATAAACTTGATCAAGAGACGGAAGAGGTTCACGTGCAAGGATGTTGGATCTGATGTGGCCAAAGGTCGAGTCATCAAGGCCCATAAGAAATTGATGAACCTGTGCATCTGAACACTCCCTCTGCAAGTTTGTTACCCAAGCGCACTTGCAGCCAGTCAGAGTAACAAAGTCCCGCAGATCATCCCAAAGGCGCTGAAGTCGCCCGAAGTACCCCGACACCGACTGGCCGTTTTGTTCACAGCGGGCAATCTCGGTGCGCAATTGGTGTACGCGAGGAGCATTGCCGACTGAAAATCGTTGCTTGAGACTATCCCAGAGAGATTTGACAGATCCAGAGTACGAGATCGAGGAGCGGAGAGATGCATCGATGGATCTTAAGATCCAGCCCACCAACATGGCATTAACGCTAATCCAATCTTGATATTTAGAATCCATTTCTGCAGGTTCTAATAAGGTGCCATTGATGAAGCCTTGCTTCCGGCGTGCGGTAAAGGCGTTCCGCATTGCCTTCTCCCATTCTTGATAGTTGGTTCCTTTAAAGGAAACCGCACTTATGTCCATCCTCGAGTGATCCGAAGGATGCAAATAATAGGGCGACGAGTGATCGATCGCTTTCTTTGAGGTGTCATCGGCCATGATTGATAACAATCACTGATCTGGACGATGAAAAAGGGAAAAAAAATTGTGAGGTCAGATGTTTGCGGAGGAATCGCAGGGAAAGGACGTGTTTAGGGTTTGCTCTGATACCATGTTAAAGGAACATAGGTTTGGAAAATAATCCCCTCAGTAATGCTCTTATTTGGTAATCAATATATATGCTTTACAAACTTGTTCTCCAAACACGATATGAAAGATATGCTCGCCTAACAAGAAGATATGACTAACCATAAAGATAATATATCACTGATATTGCCTAATATCTCTAATACATAGTTTTCTCTTGATTATTAGTTTCATGATGTAAATGTTTAAAATTATAATCTAGGTGACTAACTTTACCTATCAAATTTACTTAATAATCTACTTTGTTATTTTGAGTGTTGTGTTTTTTCATATATATTTTTCATATTGTTTATTTGTGAGTCAAATCTTCCTCATTCATAAGGGTTTGTTATCTCGTCCTTTGATTTCTCACTCTTTCATACTCAATATAGTCATGCAATAACTCGTCTTGATATTTATTTGACTTAGACTCTAATTTAGTTTTCCTAAAGGTAAATAATTGTTGTGAAATGAAGAAAACATCACGCTACCCCACAACTTAAGTGGTTTGACTCGAGCTTGAGCTTAATCTCTACGAATTTTAAAATCTTGAGCTCTTACCCTTGGTGTTATGTGACACTTGTACACCTTTACACTTATCACTTAACAATGAGGATTTATGACAATCCATCGATCAAACATTTTTATAGCTATCCAGTGGACACACTTGTCACTTGCCATTGTGTGCTCTATAAATAAAGTAATGGATCCTTGTTTTTCAGCTCTCTCCCTCTTTACGGACTCTCTTTTTCTTTTTCTTTCCCTTTCTCTTAGTCTATTTTTGATGTTAAAGATATTGTTGGGATATCACTCAAAGCCTCATCCTCGTTCTATAATAAATTTAAATATGTAAATGATTAATGATATAACCCGTAACCGTGAGAATGAGTATAGGATAACACCGAGTTAACATCCTAATGGAGACACTTGATGAAGGTGATCAAGATGTATATATAATTCAAGCAAATTTTATATTGGCATCAAAGTAAGTCAAGATATGTGTATATAGTTGTCCTTAAATAAATGGAGAAGATCACGATGAAGACACTTGTTAGCATCAAAATAAGAGGACAACTATATACACATATAAAACTTGTTAGGAGTTCAGGATATAATTTACGCATATGAAGCCAAAAAAACAATTGATCAAGAGAGTGAGAATAGATGGAGGAAGTAAGTGATCTATCTTAGAGAAAGTGAGCGACATATGACCTTAACTACTCCAGACATGTCCCCTTAATGACTGCTCAAAATATGGTCTCAATAATTGTCGAAGATGGGGCTACAACGACAACCCATCTTATATCATGAACGACTATTTGACACGTGACCTTAACAATAGAATGACACATGAAATATGACATTTCTAAGGGATTGTTTATTGTGTGGAGGCTGGTTCGGAGTGTCACTCCATGCAACTATGTGAATCTAGTGCCCTTGTCTTCCTTCATAAGGATACTGTAATTTTGGTTCTCATTATATAAGATAAAATTGTGAGGAGTTTTGGTTTATACTAATCCCCAAGTAGTTAATTGTCCGAATAAAATGGGTGAGAAATTGTGAAGAGCTTTGGTTCATATTAATCTTCATCTAGTTACATGTTTGACTGTTTGCGTGGTTTTTTCTTTTTAATCTCTAATTATAAAGATATAGAGGTTTTTTCGCCAAACCACCCCTTATTTGGCCGATATTGCGTGGAACCACCCCTTATATCGAATTTTATTTAAAACCACCCAAATATCTTCCTCCGTTAACACAAAGCCACCCACACCCCTATTCCGTCCAATTTTCCGTTTAAGTCTGTAAAATTACCCTTTTGCCCTCACTTTTTTTTAAAAATCAGGGGCAAAATTGTATTTACACAAATCGCCGGTTTTCTTATTTTTATGAACCGGTTTGGCATTTAATTTATTACCAAACCGGTTCAACCAATCCGGATTTCGGCCGAAACCGCCATGGACGAACTTGGAGCTCTCGGCTGGGCACTTGGACGGAGGAATCCAAGGAAATTGGAGGCCCAGTGTGTTGGGGCTTTTGAAGAGCACTTCCGAGCGGACACAATGGTGGCGACAATTGGGGCGGATGAGCTCTAGAGTGGCTGGAATCTGCTCGACAATAGAGGACGATGAATTTTCTAGGGTTCTTGCTTTGCTTGAGAAATTGATCTTTTACTTCCGATTCCTCATGGATTATGCGCGTATAATCCTCCCCTAAAAATCCCATGAATTAATCGATCAGATCGAGCCCAAAACGAGCCCGAATTTCGGCCGAAACCGCCATGGACGAACTTGGAGCTCTCGGCTGGGCACTTGGAGGAGACGATGAACAGCAACCCATCGCCCCCTCAATTTTTCTTCTTCCTCGGTACAGAAGGTGGAAGGTTTGGAGCTCTCGGGTGGGCACTTGGAGGAGACGATGAATAGCAACGATGAACATCACTTGGAGGAGCTCGAGGGAGGGCTTTAATGGCAGAGAAGGTGGAAGGAGAGGCGGGAGAGGTTGAAGAAGAAGAGGTTTGGGTTTAGATGAACCGGTTTGGTAATAAATTAAATGCCAAACCGGTTCATAAAAATAAGAAAATCGACGATTTGTGTAAATACAATTTTGCCCCTGATTTTTTTTAAAAAGTGAGGGCAAAATGGTAATTTTACAGGCTTAAACGAAAAATTGGACGGAATAGGGGTGTGGGTGGCTTTGTGTTAACGGAGGAAGATATTTGGATGGTTTTAAGTAAAATTCGATATAAGGGGTGGTTCCACGCAATATCGGTCAAATAAGGGGGTGGTTTGGCGAAAAAACCTCAAAGATATAATATATCATTTATGCAACATCTGAAATCTAGAGGTTATGTTGTAGTGCATGGGTCCAGCCCTTTTGTGTTACTGCATTTACAACATTTGAAATCTAGTGATCTCTCATAATTTATTGTGACAAACCTTTGACAATCATTCTTCAGATCTCCATTATGAAATACAAAAACCTGCAACATTTTTCCAAATTTAATTAGAGTCACAAACTCATTCTTGATATAACACATTTGGGTTTAGGTAGTTCTTTTAACTTCTTGCTTTTTTGCTTGGATTTCAAAATTAGAGTATAGTGTACTAACCGCATTTTTTATGTTGTGCCGCAGGTGAAGATTGCAGTTTCCTTCCATCAATTCCCTCCTTGGTGGCTTGTAAAGATGTATCATGGATTCTCTTGAAGGGAAGAACCTCACAGTTTAGGAGAAATTCTCCATGGTTTGGTTGGGAGAAGGGTAATCTTGGAGTTTATGGGAATTTGGTTGGGAGAAGGGAAATCTTGAAGTTTATGGGAATTTCTTGGACACTCTAGAAATTTGTTAATTTGCCACCGCCTTTTTGGGATATAACTGATTTAGTTTAGGTTGATCCAACAATTTAAAGAGTTTGTTTTTATGATTATTATAATAATTGTTATAATAAATATAAAATAATATAGAACTATTTAATAAAATAACGAGTTTGTTAAGCTTGGTTTTTGACAAATGTATAACTTTGTAATGTTGTATTAATTAGGGAAAATGCAATTTTTATTACAGTAATTGATATTCTTGAGAAACATGAAATTAATTTTGGACGATGAAAGTAACTGAATGATACTAATACACTCTATTGCATGTTTCTAATTTTGAAATTGAAAAAATGAAACTTTAGCTTAGTAAGTGTCATAATTAATCTTATAATGCAATTGATATTATGTTAGCACAAACAAAAAAAAGAGTATTGGTGGTATAATGTATTATCTATACTTTGTGGAAACCCGGTATGTTCAAATTAACAAAACAAACATTGCTCTAAAGTGTAAATTGAGGATTTTATGGGGTAATTTCAAAAATATAATAGAAATATTAAGTGAACATAAAGCGAAATGTGAAATTATATATAATTAAATATAAAAAAAATACCCAACTCGGACCACTTCTCTATTTTTTTACTTATCTAAAATAATATATCATATATCAATAACGAATGAAAAATAAGATTGAGTACAAACTTCAAACAACCTAATTGTGTGTAATTTAGTAATTGAAGAAATGATTAAATACTATAAAATAATTATTAAATATAACATTACACATTGAAAAAAACAATGATTTATAAGAGAGACAGTATGAATTTCTTCCAAAATGTATACTTTTATTGATAATATTTTTTCTTAAGTGACATATTAATTATTATTTTATTACAAACAATTTAGTAGGGGAAATGTTACACATTTTTCAAATTAGTTACATTTTTAAGATAACGTTTGCAACAAACTTATCCTGTCAAATAATCTTCCATTAACTTAGTTTTCTTCCTATATTGAATTTGTAGTTGATAACTATTCGTTGATTTTAATTTTATAAATTATTTCAATTTATACAAAACAATTGAAGGATTTTAGAACTAAATTGGGTTTCTAACTTCAAAATTGAAAAATAGTCGTTTAGAGTTATGGATAAAACATTACAATAAGTATGAAATTTTTCAAAATATGCATTAAAATTAGATGTTTAAGTTTGAATGTTGGTAGTGGATTTGAGAGTTTTATGAAGATTATAGTGTCATGTTTTAACTTGAATGAGGTAAGCAATTTTTTTAATTTTTAAGTGATTAGTTAAACTATTACATTTAAATAATTTGTAATTTAGTCGCGATAAGGTGGATACAATATTTGTTTTGGTACTCAAGTGGATACAATTTTTTGTATGAAGACAATATATGTATTTGTATTTCCTTTTTAGGTTTGTTTTCTCTTTTTTCGGTTTTTCAATGTTACTTTTATGTTTACTTATTGAGATAACTTTCAAGTATTATAGATTTTAGTGGATAATTTTAAAAAATTAAATAACTCCTTAGGTTTAGGAAACAATATCGAAAATCAAATTATTTTTAAGAAGAATTTACAATTGGCCTTGTTTATATTCCATGGATGTACTTTATATACATATATATGCGAGGCAGTAAATGGGAAACAAATCTACTTTATATATTTATGGATAGATAGATAAATACATAGATATAAAGATTTGAGTATCTAATTAATTTAAACAAAAAATTTATGAAATATAAAATACTAAAACAAAGTTGATAAGAAGGAGGATTGAACCCTAGACCTATTGTATTATATATGAGAGTGTATTTAACCATTGAGATATATTAGAACATTTAGTTTGTAATGAAAGATTAACAAAAAAATAAGAGATAATTTCTCATATTTATTGATCATTAATTGCACATTTAGTCTACTTTATATATTAATAGATAATTTAAATTTTCATTAACTTAAGTTCAAAAATTATGTTAAGATAACTTTTGTACAAATTATCAAATGGGTTGTAAATTGCAATAATATAGTGTAGAAATAAATAAATAAGTATAACCATGAATGTAGTTTTAGAAATTTAAAAATTATAATAAAGGTTGTAAGAATTATTATGTTATTCCATGAAGGGATAAAATAATTCTTAATCTAAGTAAGTTATCTCCTTAAGTCATGAATTATTTAAATTATGTTAACTTATTTTAATATTAATTTAAATAAAATTTATCAAGTTAACATAAAGTATTTAAATTAAAAGATAACAAAATGTTAAGTAAGATAAGGTTACATTATGATAAAATGTAACTTAAGCTTATAATTAACTTAATTTAAAATTTCAATCATCATAAATTTGGGTTAGAATGTATATATAAACTTTGGGTAAGATTATATATAAATTTGGACAATTTTCGTAATTTGTTTAAAATAAAATAAGGACATTTTGCCACAACTTAAAAGTTGGGTAAAAGTGTGCAATTTAACCAAACTAGGAGGGCTGACTGGCAGTTTCTTCAACCTCCTTCTAAGTGAGCTCAAGCTCCATTTCCATGGAGAATTCGCACCCCAAATCGGCCCGATTTCTTCAATTAGCCCATGGGCTTTGGAGATTAGCTAATCCCGTACCTAAATCCCCCAAAATCTGGATTTAAAACAACCCCAAATGATAGAATTTTGTAGGTAAGATAAACAGCCCGGATATTCGAAATTTAGATGGAATTCCAAAATTCGATCTCGTTTGCGGGATTTGAAAGCTATCTTCAAGAGCTTTGATTACCCTATAAAAACCCCATCACCCATGGTAGAATTTCATCCAACTTTGAGAATTAGGTTTTGGTATTTTCTAGAAAATTTCAGGAACTTCCAGGGTAAATTTTTTCTTTTTTAGGGCATCTCTAGTTATGATTCAGGTATCAAAATCTTCGTCTTGAAGTCAAGAATCCAACGACAACAACCACGAGCCAGTTGGTGGTTAGACGAGTCCGAATCGAGCCATTTTTCGACGAGGTGTCGAGCGTGAATTAAGTAATGGCCGATTCTAAATTTTATGTATGTTTTGTTTAATTAATCACAATTATATATACAAATTGGGGTTAATTAGATATATATTGGGTTATTTAATTTTAGGCGTGTTAAAAAATAAAATTAAGATAAACATATTTTAGGATATTATCTTAGATTGTAAATTGTTAATATGTAACATTACAATTGGATAATATGTTGGGTTTTATAAGGTGATAAATAAATTAAATATTTTATTTATGTAGGTTATGATATTTATAATATACGACTAAAGAATTTTTAGTATCGTATATATAATCGTATATCATGTAGCCTCGATAATTGATTTATTTAGACTTTAATAAATTCAATTAGAAACTGAGACAAGTATCGTTTAATTTTCGTTATTGAATAAAGTATTTAATAATTTATTTTTGTGTGAATTGGGTACGTCTCAAAATCATCAGGAATCCAGTTCGTCGACTAGAATCGATCTTCTCTCGAACGTCGACACGTCGTTTTCCGACAAAACGACTTAAGGCAAGTGGCGATTTGCTCTTGCAATTTATTCCATATTTTTTGTAATTGACAATTAGTCAATGGTTTAATTAAGTTGGGATAGATATTCTTAATTTGTGTTTGGGAACTTGTGTGATATATAGTGTGGATAAATATGAATTATATACTAGGCTGTATATATTGCTAGTGACGATCATTATATATATATATATATTATTATTATTATTATTATTATAGGATGCTAGTTGAACTTTGGTATGGATTTGTATGCCTAGTTAGCAGAGTATTCGTAGGAACACTATATACCTCGCGAGGTTTAACTGTTTCTTTATAACTTGGTAGTAGGAGGATTATTGTCTTAATACTTTTAGTCATGACCTACCCTTATTCGAATATAAGTGATGGTGCACTTATCTAGTGCCGTTATTCGGGATTTGTCCCATTATATATCTTGTTTTGAGATTGGTGTGGATTAAAAGCTTTAACATAAATGCATATTTTGGAATTAAATAAGATAAGTTCCTTTGTGCACATAACTAATAAATAACCTTCGGACGAGAAGTATAATGTGGAAACCGTTAGGGCTCCTGTCTAAAGTAAGTCCCCTTTCCAATCTTGATTCGCATTATGTGGTGAGGTTGGTCGAGGACCCAAATAGTCAAATGAGTCATTTTTAAAAATCTTGTGTGATAATTATAACTGTTCCCAAACAAATGCATATAATTCCCATAAGACTCAGTTCGTTGGATTCTTCTCCTGAATCATGCATTTTCTTACGTTTCAGTGGAAATATAGTAATTATATACTATTTATCGAGTATCATTCGAGAAACAAGGGTGGTAACTATATACGATTACATAGAACATTTGCTTTCACACCCTTGTGTAGTCTTTCATATTTTCTTGTAAAACTAGCCTCTTCAATTTATGAGAGAAATTTTAATAAAGAAGTCTTTTGCTATTTACTCTTTGTTATATCGTATTTAAGTATAATTGTTCACATTAAAGTCTAGGATAATTTTAGACTGTTAAATCTGATATCACTGATGTATGACATTATCGACATAAGTCGGGAGTGTTACACTACTAACCTTTTGAGGCTCTTCTTTGTTGGGAGCTGCATCTGTAGGATCCACAACGCGGATCTTGAATCTCTGAATAAAGCTCATATTGTATTGTCACAAATCTGTGACTTGCATCTTTCACAACTCCATCATAAAACATTAATACCCGCAACATTACAATATTTAAAGTGGATTTAGGGTCACAGTTATTGATAGCTAAGTTTGTTTCAAAATTTCACTAAAACTATTTAGTTTAAAAAAAAATCATGTGTTAGATGATGTATCCAAAAAGATCATTTCCACGCTTGTTCATTCATTAAATATGCATACACTTTATTAAGAAATTACACGTATATTAATCTTCTAGTCATGGCGATAAGTGATCTAATGGAGATCATGAGAGTTGAATGAGATGATTAGTGTAAACAAACATCAAATTAAAATAAATTGATAATTAGTTCATAACCATGTATGGAAGGCAATTACCTTATTTAGAGGTAAAAGTTCTACGTAATCAAATATTTGAATAAAATAATTATTAATATGAAATTAATTTAAATTCTTGAATAGTTTAATATGTGGATTTGCCTAACTGATTAGATTAATAAAAAATCTATATTTATTGAGCAATATTTAAAGGCTATTGCTATTTCATGCTCCGGATAATTTTCTATTTCGCGCCGTATTTCATCCGTGACGGACGGATAGCATCCGTCCGCCACGGATGAAGTTGTTGTATATAAATACAACAACTTCGTCTCCTCCGCCACTTTCACCTTAAGTCTCCTTTCAATCTATCTCCTTTCGATCTCCTTCGCCACTTTCGCTTCCTTTCGATCCGTCACGTATCAATCCAATTTGTCCGTCATGATTTGTCAGGTTAGTTAAATATATACTTATTCTTGGCTTAGTAGTTTAATGCTGTTGAAATTATTGAATGTTATTTACAATTTTTTGATGAATTAGGTTTTAGAGTTTAGGGTATTAAGTGTTTAATGTTGGATTTGAACTTGTTTGAATGTTGTTTCAAATGGAAAAATGTCTTGAATCTGGACAAATATTGTCGATTTGTTTGTTTGAATTTTAGGGATCTCGGCATGGTTGATTGTGTGAAAGAAACTGAACAATTTGTCCGTGATGGACGGATCTGCAGTTTAGGGACTTTGAGTTTAGAGTTTGTTATCCGAGTTGATGAAAATTTCAATTCATCTTTTTGAACTGAAATTCATGGATATTGAGCTGGTAATTTTGTTGGATTGAATGTGCTAATTATTGTGTCGAGTTTTTAATAATATATGGATTTAGGTTGGATATATGATTATTTTTCTAATGTGTTGTTTTTTCCTATTATAGATGGATAACCAGACAAGATATGTCCGTCATCGAAGGCGGAACATTGTCCGTAAGGTACAAGAACAAGATCAGGAGCCCATCGTATACCGAAGAAGGGATGATGTGGAACCGCTTGCAAAGGCAAGAAAGTAGCGTTTAGACCACCCACCACGACAACTGCACAATTGAATGCAGAAGCGACCAGACAATCCATATCTGGAAGCACCATCCAAGTCTTCTCTGGGGCCATCCCAGAGTCAAACCATGTAAGCTGTTGTAGTACTTTTTCCAGCGTCGTCTCAAAGAGACAAGTCTTAACATACAATTCCCTTATACGGCTCAAAGTCTTTAATGAAGGACTGTGGAGACAGATAAGGTGGTGGAAACATTTGACCCACTGGTTTCTTGGGAGCTCTAACATGAGATGGCCTCAAAGGAGTGGTAGGAGCTTTAGGGTTTGGTGAAGGTGTACTAGTGGGCTTTGGTGGCCTACCTCGTTGCTTCTTGGGAGGTGTCCCTTCCATATCTTTGTCTATATGTGTACTCCCGTGAAGAAGGATGTCTTTTAGTTGTATCTTTGTTTGGAGCTCTCATTGGTCGTCCCTTATGCCTCACAATAGCCGGCTCTTGCAGACTGGTCCCCTCGGGGCAAGCGATGTCGTAAAGTCGCGAGACACATTTTTCTTGATCATCTGCTGACAGATTGGGGAACTGATTCGTATAAAATTGATCCATCAAAGATCTCGCGACTCTGCGCTTCACCTCAGCCTCACCTTCGTCTTGCACTTCTGACAGACTCAATCGTCTCCAAAACGGATGCAACGCTGAATACTTAATAGGGATTGAACTCGTCACATTTCTAGTGATGTCATGCACACACGGCAATCCATCTCTCACCCTCATCTGGCATCTGCAGATCTTGTCACAAAATGGATTTTCTCCTTTTTTGTATTCCTCTGTCAAGCGGTCAAGTGCAACCTTAGATACTTTGTACTTCAACCGCTTGAAAACATCAGCTCCTGTGATAAGAGTCATCATGTTTTGTATACTCTCGTTGAAGGTCCCCTTGATGTCCTTTACTTGGTTACCCATCTTTGAATGATATTGACCGAATATCGTGTCTATACTACCATGTGGAGTAGTCAAGAAGTCTTTCAAACTAGAGTGTGCTCCTTCAACCCTATAGTTAGTACAAAATACAGTGAAAATTTAGCAAGTGACGGACAATTTATGAAGATAACAGAATGTAGTGAATACAGAATGCAATACAGATTGGACAATGTACTAACCTGTTTGTCGTTGAAGTTCCAAGCGTGAAAACAATATATGTCCAAGCTGACACGAGTCTTTCCCTGTACGGGATCAACCAGCTGTTTCTTACATATTGAGTCAGACGTGATCACGTGGCCAAGCCCTCCATTCCGACTCAATTCTGCGCAACTTCATCTCGTACTCGGATACAGTTGTTTGCTTGAATAAATTATAGTATGCATTTGCAAACCTTGTACCCAATCTTTTATCATTCATCTCCTTCTTAGCATGGTCCTCTATGTTCTTCTTCACATGACGCCTATAGAGGATAGACTTTGCACTTGGAAAGAGTCTATCTAACGCATTCATCAAGGTCTTTTCACGATCTGTCACTAGGCATGTAGGTGTTACTTGACACTTTTTACACATTTCAAAAAGTTGATGTGCGGCCCACACGTAATTGTCTTCTTGCTCACGCTGTAGAAACGCCCCCTCCACATTGTAGTTCTTCCATGTAGACATGACTCTTATAATTTCGAGAAAAGGCAAGTCATACCTGCACAAGTAGATGTGTCATTGCATAATGAATAAACATATCAACAAATAGATATAGCATATAGATGTGTTATACTAACCTGTTTGTGCTGTATGTGGAGTCTAACAAAAGGACGTACGGAAATGCCTTTAGGAGTTTCATGAAGTCTGGACTGGCAAAGAAAATGTCGGCGATCTTATTGGTCGTTGGATCTGACCTATACTCCATGAAGTAGTTGTTCTCCTTACACTTATGGAAGAACTCCTGGACCACAGTTCTTCCTTCCAACCCACTATGTCGGACCTTGTACACTTCATTGTACACTTGCTTCATTTTAGTGCAGTTGTTTGGGTCCTGGTTCAGTGTTGTTGCAATCTTGGATGGTTTATTATGATTTTCTGTCATGGACTTACACAACTTCTTCTACTCAGGTGTCATCCTTCCAGCGAATGCATGCCCATACAAGTCATTACCAATGACATGGTTGTGAGTTCCAACAACTACCTTGATCTTCCATGAATCTCTCGGTTGTTCTTGACATAATAATCTGAATGGGCTCCCACATTTTTTGCTCCTTGTTCTTTCCTTTAATCTGTTTTCATCTTTAGGAATGTAAGTTTCCGCTTTTTCACAAGCCACCTGTGTCTTCCGAAGGCTTCCTCCACCAAGGTTTCTATCCCGACCAATAGTGAGGCAAAAGTGATTATCAAACGCAGTTTGTCTAGCCCATTTAATTGCATCTTCTATGGAGCCGAACACTTCACCCGTGTTAAACCTCTCTGAATAGTCTTCGAAAACAATTACTTCTTCTCTAGTAGGAAATTTGAACTGCGGTTGTGTGTGTAATGCCGAGAACCCAAACTGAGGTGGAGTCTGCCACCTTACGGACGAAATTCCACTAAGAGCTAAACTATCCATCAACGGTATATGAGGTTGTTCAGACGCACAACTTTTGCCGAACAACCAGAGTGAAAAGGATGGTGACATGTCTCATTCATTCAGGGACAGATTATTAATACCGTTGTTCACCTCCTATTGAAGCAAAAAAAACAAGTTAGCATAAAAACAAGTAATCAAACTCGTCCGTCACGTATGGATTCATTCCATACGTCACGGGTGGATGTCTCTGTCCGTCACGTATGGAATACATCCATATGTGACGGACGGATGGAATTCGTCCGTGACATATGAAATTAATCCATACGTGACAGACAAATTTGTGTTCAAAAAACAATTACCCAACGAAGTTTTGCACTTGCAACGATCTAGTGAAATCTCCTATTGCAGTTTTATACACAATATCTCATACTTTTTAGTACAACAAAATCAAAGATGAAGTTTTTATGAATATATATTAACAACTATTGACAAGAAAGAATCATAAAATTCATAACTACCACTAACTTCAACTAACATGTAAAGTAACAACTCAAACATATAGTCATTCATAAGAAAGAATCATAAAATAGACATTCACAACTAATTGATAAGAAAGAACCATAAAATTCTTACTAGTTTTTATGAATATATAGTATGAACTAATTATCTTAAGAAAGTGTTTGTTTATTCAAAGAACAACTCACAAATATAAACATCCACAAGATAGAAACATAAAATTCTTAACTTTTACTAATATGTAAAGTAAAAACTTAAAAGACATATTTCATTGTCATGATAATCTCTTGAAACATCTTCTCCACCATTGAAGTTGAAAAAATCATCTTGATTTGCCATGGAAAAGATTCAAAGTAATGGAAGAGAGTGTTGTGGGATGGAAAGGAATGAGTGATTGAGGTTTAGGGTTTAGTTTGGCCGTAATATGATTGAGTATGACGGGGTAGTTAATGTTGTTAGATGAGGACAAGTAACATTCAATTTTATGGTTGTTAACCTCGTCCGTGACGGACCAATGGCATCCGTCTGTGACGGGCCAAAGCGTCATGGACGGAACACTTTGGTCCGTCACGGACGAATGCCTTTGGTCCGTCACGGATTAAACGAGGTGTGAAATAACAATTTTATCCGGACGCTAAATAGAAATCGTATATTTAAAAGATAACTATTTATTCATAATCAAATCATCTATCAATTTTTTTTATATTTATTGAGCAATATATAAAAGATAAATATTTTCAGATTTATTGAGTAATATATTTTTATATTTATTGACAAACGTAAAAATATATATCAAAAATAAAAATAAATCCAAAAAATTGATTGAAAACTAAGTAGATGAGATAGAACATTAGAAGTATAGAAGCAACCAATTAAAAAGTACTGTGACATTAAAAAAAGATAATTTATGAAAAATAATACGCTTTTATCAATTAGTTAAGTAATTATGTTTTAGTAAGTTAACTAGCATGTGTCCCTTTGTATTGTACGGGTATGACCATATATTTTAAGAATAAATTTAAATTTGTTTATAATATGTAAAATATAAAAGAGAATTATATACGAAAATTAACATGATGTATCGGAAAAATAATTTCTTGATTGGAATAATTTATAAGGTGTATTGTATGATGAAAAATTGAAGGTAGATGTGTGAATTTATATTAGTAGAAGAAAAAATAAATTAGAAATTTTATATAATTATTAAGAATAAAATTGCATTAAACTAAAACCGCATATTATATTTTTTATAATGGAGTTTACGGACAATCTATTCACCCTTATTAAATCATGAACACTAATTAAATATGATATTAATGTTTTTGGTAAGTGCATAATTATATGTATGTTGGTGGATGAACCGTATAATATTAACTATTTACGAACCATCTCTATATATATACATATCTTTATAATGAAGTTTACGGACCATTAACGTACGTACATATTATATTACATACACTAATTATGTATGTTAATAATATTTTTGGCAAGTGCAGAATTATCATATACAATGAGAAATATTTTGGGATGGTAATTTTTGGAAATTTGTATAAATAAAAGATAAAATAAATTGTAAATAAAATAAGGGTGAATAGGTAAATGTACATATTTATTTGATGATGTGACATACATGAAGGACACGTAAGAGAGATAATTACGGCTTTAGATCTATATATATATTAAAGCAAAAGAATTTAGAGTCACCATATTGATTTTGGCCCCACAATTTCTATGTGTCAATTTGTGATTAATTTACTTTTTTATCAACAATTTTAAATCGCAATATCTAATCATTATCAACTTCAAATATTACAAAGAAATCACAATATCTAATCACAACTAACTTCAAATATATAAAAATTATATACAGTTTTTTTTATAAAATTTGATTTCTACAAATTATACATACAATAAGCTTATAATATATATCAAAATAATATATGATAGATTTCCTACTAAACTTATATATATAATACATCTTATATTCATTTATGTAATTAGTAATATTATTTTCATGAATTTGCATATATAATTTGGCCTATATAATTTATGGGCCAAAATCATATAATATATACAATTTTCAACTCATAATGCATGTGTTTTTATAATCAAGCCCACTATATTATATTATTACACATGCAAATTTTATGGCTCATTTAGAGTAAGATGACCCAAATAAATTTTATGCCTTATCTGTATATATATATATATATATTAAAGCTATTTAATTTCAAATAAACTTTGTTTAATTTAATAATTTAATTAAAAACATAAACATAAATATAAAATATAAATATAATAAATAAGAAGAAAATATTTATTTTCGGATTCAACATGATGTTCAGCAAAAATACGTACATGAATCTACTATTAACAAAAACCTCCGTAGATATATATCCATCTAATTAAATCCATCTATTCAATTAATAAAAGAATTAAAATCTGTACCGTTTTGATAACAATCTTTGAGGTTATTTATATGTAAATTTTACCAATCTTATATTTAAACAAGATATCACAATTACAATTTTACAAAATTAATATCTTTTTCAAGCTTTAGCTTTTTCTAAATATCTTTCAAACATTTTTTTTTGAATTAATACAAGGTATTATCGAATACATATTTACAAATTGAATATACCAATTGGTCCGTACATTTCATGAAATATTTTTTCTGTAGAGTTGATCAATATATTTTTTATGATGAGTTGATAACTGGTGTGAATTGGTAAATTGGTCAGTACATATTTACAAATTGAATATATAAATTGATAGATATATATATATATATCTAAGCAAATGAATTTCTATCCATCATATTTATTCTGACCCCACAATTTCTATGTGTCAATTTGTGACTAATTCATTTTTTTTATTAACAATTCTATTCAATTTAAACCACAATATCTAATCATAACTAACTTCAAATATTAAAAAAAATTTAATCACAATATATAATCACAACTTACTTCAAATATAAAAAAGTTATATACGACTTTTTTATTAAATTTGATTTCTACAAATTACACATACAATAAGCTTATAATATATGTCAAAATAATATATGATAGATTTCCTACTAAATTTATAAATAAAATATATCTTATATTCATTTATGTAATTAGTAATATTATTGTCATGAGTTTGCATATATAATTTGACCTATATAAATTTATGGGCCAAAATCATACAATATATACAATTTCCAACTCATAGTACATGTGCTTTTATAATCAAACCCACTATATCATATTAATACACACATAAATTATAAAAATTAACAAAGTTTGATGTTAACCTACCAAGTATCTAAATTTTAAATAATATATCTTACGTTATTTATGTTTTATTTACCTGATTATCAAATTTGATTTTAACCAATCATACTTTTCAAATTAATGTACGGTATTAGTGATGTTTTTTATTGTTAAATGTAACAATTTTCATTTAATCTAATATTTATTTGTTATTAAAATAATATAAATTAGGGGTGTTCATGGGTGGACCGGACCGGACCGGAAATGACCGGACCGGATCGGTAAAATTCCGGTCCGGTCTCCGGTCCACCATTTCCCCAAAATCGGTTTCTGGTCCGGTCCGGTCCAAACCCGGAAAAAATCCGGTCCGGACCGGAAGACCGAAATTTAAAAAAAAAAAAAATTGTAATTTATATGTTTTATATATTTTTTTAGAGATTTATATGTATTTTTTTATAGATATTTTTTTAAATTTAATAAGTTAGGAGTATATATGTTTTATAAATATTTTTTTATAGATTTTAAATAAGAATTTAATTTTTTTATTTTTTAAAATTAAATCCGGTCCAATCCGGTCCAAGACCGGACCAGACTGGATTAAGACCGGACCGGACCTATCCGGTCCGGTCTTCGGTCCACATATGCCCAAAAATCCGATCCGGACCGGATGAACACCCCTAATATAAATCATAATCCCACTATTTTTAGCAAATCTTATTTTTAAGAACATGACAATTTTATCTTATTTATAAGAACATGACAAATCTTATCATAATTTCACTCTTCTTTCCGATATAAATCATCATATTAACTACGTTACTGCTCCAATGTCAATTTTTACACCATAAAATAATTAAGAACATGTTAAATATAATTTTTTTTCTAACCTGATTATGACATTGGTTAAGCACTTAATTTTAGAATGATTTTGTTAGATGTAATTATATCATGAATTTTAATATTCTGTAAAAGGGGTTAAGCATTCTATCTATCTATAACTATATATTAAAGCTCTCACATTTAGAGCTACGAGAGCGTTTTTAGAAAAAGTTGTTGATGTGTTATTATTTAATTTATTATTATATTAAGTAATAAAAAAAAAATCTATATCAAAACGATTTATTTTTGAATCACCAAAAAGATTCTGGACCCACATTACTTCTATGTCAAATTATAAAAATTAACAAAGTTTAATGTTAACCAACCAAGTATTTGAATTTTAAATAATATATCTTACATTATTTATGTTTTATTTACCTGATTATCAAATTTAATTTTAACCATCCAAACTTTTCAATTTAATGTACGATATTAGTGATGTTTTTTTTTATTAAATGTAACAATTCCATTTTAATCTAATATTTATTTGTTGTTAGAATAAAATAAATCATAATCCCACTATTTTTTTAGCAAATCTTATTTTTAAGAACATGGCAATTTTATCTTAATTCTAATAACATGGCAAATCTTATCATAATTTCATTCTTCTTTTTGATATAAATCGTCGTATTAACTACGTTACTACTCCAATGACAATTTTTACACCATAAAATAACTAAGAACATGTTAGATACGTTTTTTTGTTCTAAACTATGATTATGGCATAGGTTAAGCACTTAATTTTAGAAGGATTTTGTTAGATGTGATTATATCAGGAATTTTAATATTCTGTAAAAGGGTTTAAGCATTACTTTTTAGGGAATGGTTTTCAAAACGAGAATTCGTAACATATGGCCTTAGGGCATAGGTTAGAAAAAACGATATAATAATTATTAGCACTAATTATTTAACGTATATTTCAATTATTCCAAAAAATTCAAATTTAAAAACTATTTTTTTCTCTTTATTTACATATACACATTTAAATAAACTAATCATAACAAACATGAATAACCTTTGGTATATTCTAACTATCTCAAACTTATTTATTTCAATTTTTTGATGTTTTTTAGATTATGATTTACAATTAGTCATTAAATTCTTTCTATTTTTCTTATTTTCAATTTTTAGCTAATATGATTGATATTTTGATATTTTTGAATAATTAATATTAAACTAACATATTTTTAATATAGCATTTCAACAAATCACTTTTAAAGCTAGAATTTTGCTATAAGTACATATGTTTATGTTTAACTCATATTATCAATTATAGTTTTTAATATTAAAATATTGACCAAAATTTTATATTATATGTTAATATAATATAGTTTATTGAAAATACACGATAAATGGTAACGACCTCTCTTTCGATAATATTTTGTCAATCTCTTTAATAATTTTTATTCAATTAGTTTTTTTTTATATTATCATTCATCTACTTTTATAACAGTTCTATATAGATTAAATATATAATTTTGATATACTATTTTTTTTAATGTAAGGAAAAATAAACAAATCCCGTGCAAGGCACGGGTACTACACTAGTAGTATATAGAATAGATAATTAAATTAAGGGAAATTCTTGTTGGTGCCCCTGAATTTAGGGTTATTCCTGTTGGTGTCCTACGATTAAGTTTTTTCCTGTTGGTACCCCTAAGGTTTTGGTTTGTTCGCTTTGTAATCAAATTTTTTCATATCCGTATCATTTCGGTTCAAATTGATCAAATCGAAGCTCATCATTATGTTTATTGACATCAACTTAGTAGGATTCGACTCCTAAAACAATCAAATCCATACCCAAACCATTTCGATTTGAATTCTTAAGGTCAAAACGGGTTGTTGCTTCGAAATTCAAATCGACATGGTTCGGACATGGATTTGGGTATTTTAGGAGTCAAATCTTACTAATTTTAGGGCGAGGAACACAATGGTAGACTTGGATTTAATCAATTTGAACTAGAATGGTACAAACATGAAAACGTTTGGTTACAAAACAAACAAATCCAAACCTTAGGGACACCAACAGGAAAAAACTTAATCATGGGACACCAACAGAAATAATCCTAAACTCAGGGATACCAACAAGAATTTCCCTTAAATTAATAATTATTATTGAAGAAGATCATTTAATTTGAAAATTAAATTTATTTAAAAAGAATAAATATGTTTTAAAAGACGGATGATGTACATCTCATAACTGACATATAGGCAAATTGAATATGATAATCATATGTAGTCATGTAGACGAATTAAATGTGAGGACTGATTTAAGTCTATTATTTAATATATAGATAAGATTTTACCATATAGATATAGATTTTACCTTAACACAGGAACATAATATTATTGATCAAATACGGGCAATGCGAAAGCTTCAAAGAGAAAAGAAATTGGTCCGATCTTTTTTAAAAAGATAGCCCTAGGTACGTTTCTCTTGAGCAGTTGAGCCTCTTCCCTCTTCTTCACACTGCAGCCGTTTTCCCTCTCCACTGTCTTGAGCCTCCTCCCTCCTCAAATTGCGGCATGCATGCTCATGGCCTCATCGTGATACATAATCAAATTTCAGACCGGTAACCGTTGCTGCCCCTCCTCCCTCCGTCCCCATACCACCACTGCCTGCCCTTCCACTTTTGTCGGCCGGCGGCGTCGCTCAAATGCTTCACCAGGGCGCTTTATTCTCCGTTAAGGGGAAGCACTTCACCCTCCCTCTTCAATTGCCTTCCCGCAACTTAGGGATTTGTAAGTTTTCCATGGACAACAATGGCTCCTCTACCTCCATCTCATCTTTGTCACTCGAGCAAGTGAGCAATCCTTCTGCTCCTCGTGTCCTATCTTGCTATGCTTCTTCCTCCAAAGCAGCCGAACATCCAGTTCATAACGAGTATATTTCTCAACTATCTTTTTGACGTTTATATAAGTAAATCATTGCTGATTTTTAGTATGTTCTTGTGATCATAATACTTAATTGTATTGCCTATACTGTCTATCAGTGTGATTGACCCGTATTACCACAATTGCTTGGGTAATAATACATATGGAAGTTAACAGTAAGTGTTTCATTTGATTTATAGAAAATCAGTTCATGGAGTATCAGAGAAGATTGTGGGGGTTTTGGGAGGAGGTCAGTTAGGTCGAATGATGTGTCAAACAGCTTCTGAATTAGGGGTTAAAGTTATGGTGTTGGATCCAATGGAGAACTGTCCAGCAAGCTCCATAGCCCACCATCATATGGTAGGAAAATTTGACAACAGTGAGACAGTACAAGAATTTGCCAAAAGGTTTGGAAATAATTCTCTGTAAATTGTAACAAATCTTTATGTTCCTTCTATTCTCCAATTTAAGACAAAAATCTCCCATTTCTTTCCAGATGTGATATATTAACTGTCGAGATTGAACATGTGGATACCGCAACACTGGAAAAACTGGAGAAGCAGGGTATTGATTGTGAACCTAAAGCCTCCACCATTAAGATAATTCAGGTGTGTTTGCTGAAACTTCTATATCAATGCATACAAACATGATTTACCTATATTTATAAACGGCCATGTGAATACACTCTGATGTTCAAGGACTTCCATTATGCAGGCTTGTATCATTTGCTCCAATCCATTGTCATTCGATTCTTTTTTATTTAGTTTTAGTTAGTTGATCCAACTGTTACTTTTCTTAGGATAAGTTTCTTCAAAAAATACACTTCTCGAAGTATGACATCCCGCTTCCTGAGTTTGTGCAGGTTAGCTTTTCTCTTTGATTTTATGTCTGATGTGTTCAACATTATGCGATGTGATTGCCATTATGCTTTTGTATTTCAATGATGTACTAGTGACTGTATTTTTATCCTTAAGGAAGATAGATGACCTTGAAAGTGCAAAGAGAGCAGGAAACCTCTTTGGTTATCCTCTAATGATCAAAAGCAAAAGGCTTGCTTATGATGGACGTGGAAATGCTGTAGCTAGAACTGAAGAGGAGCTTCCATTAGCAGTGACAGGTGAAGTCATCTTTCTATTTGTCAACGTTGTAATCAGCACTGTGGGTACATTACATTAAGTTGGTACTTCTCGTAATTTGTTATACTTAAATTGCTTTTTCTTCTTTCATCTTATTTCTGCTTTGTTCATAATCATTCAGCTCTTGGAGGATATGAGCGAGATTTGTATGTTGAGAAGTGGGCACCATTTGTAAAGGTTAGAACCTTTATATCTCATAAATGCTATTAGATGTAGTTCTTCTTGTGGATACTTTTTATAGTGCTTGCAAGATTTTGATAACTGTTGTGAATATACTTTTTGTTTGATGGCTCATGACTACTTTATCCTTTAAAAAATAGGAGCTCGCTGTCATTGTGGCAAGAGGAAGAGATGGCTCCATCGTGTGCTATCCTGTCGTTGAAACCATTCACAAGTAAATATTTTTAAAATTACTAATTACAAAGTACCATAAAACCTTCTGTTGTAATAAATTCAGTATTTGCACTTAGCTGATAGCGCTAAATTAGATAAAACATTATATCTCCCTATTTGACCTGCTGAGTTTGTTCTTTGGGCAGGGAAAACATATGTCACATTGTCAAGGCACCAGCATGTGTGCCATGGAAAGTTAGTAAACTTGCCACTGAGGTTGCTCATAAAGCCATTAGCTCCTTGGAAGGAGTTGGTGTATTTGCAGTTGAATTGTTTTTAACAGAGGATGGTCAGGTTGCACCTTGTGTACACTTTCCATCATTATCTTTTGCACATATCATTTATCAAGTACTCTTGTAATAGTCATTTTTTCGCCCATGTCACAGATTCTACTCAATGAAGTGGCCCCTAGACCTCATAATAGTGGCCATCACACAATTGAATCATGCTACACGTCTCAATACGAGCAGCACCTAAGGGCTGTTCTTGGTCTTCCACTTGGTGATCCATCGATGAAGACATCAGCTGCCATTATGTATAATATACTAGGTGGAGATGAGGTGAGCTGCTTGTTATTCTCTTGTGGTATGCTTTTCTTCTCTTGCTTACAAATAATCAATTGTTTCTTAAACTCTAATGTTTGCAGGGAGAAAGGGGTTTCTTTCTTGCTTACAAACTAATGACAAGGGCATTAAACACTCCTGGAGCCTCAGTTCATTGGTATGATAAGTCAGGTCAGATAGTGAAACATTCTCCTTCTAATCACTTCATCTATATATGTGAAATTGTCTTATTCATGCTTCTATATCTCCCATGTCAAATGGCAGAAATGAGAAAACAGAGGAAAATGGGTCATATTACTATAGTTGGGTCATCAATGGCCAACGTGGAATCACGACTACAATCAATGCTAAAGGAAGAAACTTTGGAAGGTTAATCCTTAATTTTATCTTCATATCTATTTGTACCCTACCGTATAAAATTTCTGACCCGTGAATATTTTAAACTATGCGTGGCCTTCTTGTTCCAGATTCAACGCCGCCCAGAGTTGGCATCATAATGGGCTCGGACTCTGATCTACCTGTTATGAAGGAGGCTGCTAGAATGTTGGACATGTTTGGAGTGCAACACGAGGCATGTCCTGTGCAACTTATGTGATTAAACTCCAAATGATCATTCATCTAATTGTGCGGTCAATGTGCAGGTGAGGGTTGTTTCCGCGCACAGGACACCAGAAATGATGTTCACGTATGCTGCATCTGCACGGGAGCGCGGTGTACAGGTCATCATTGCTGGTGCTGGTGGTGCAGCCCATTTGCCAGGTTCCTTAAAATTATACTTCATATTTGTATCAGTGTTCTATGCAGTGATTGCATAAGCAAGAAAGTTAAGTAACCTTTTTAAGTACTTCAGGTATGGTTGCTGCTTTGACTCCTCTGCCAGTTATCGGTGTTCCCGTACGTGCTTCTTCATTAGATGGACTTGACTCCCTTCTATCAATTGTACAGGTGATTTCTCAGTTCATAAGTTCAGAAGTGGGTTGTTTGTAGTATTTAGAAGCTCGTATGATTCATTACTTCGAACACTAGAATGATTATTTATTTGTTCCATCAATATCCAGATGCCTAGAGGCGTTCCAGTTGCAACCGTTGCAATAAATAACGCCACAAATGCTGGTCTTTTGGCAGTCAGAATACTGGGCTCTAGTGATCCTTCACTTCAAGCCAGGTAAATTCCATTCCCCATGAAAAACAACTGCACTTGTTACTAAATCTGGCTTCATACTATCATAAAATTTTGCACATACAGGATGGCTCAGTACCTTGAAGACCAGAAAAACGAAGTTTTAGACAAGGCGAACAGGCTGGAGAAAGAGGGATGGGAGGCCTATCTGAATCCCTAACCGAATTCATCTGATTCGCACCTTCTCTATTTTTGTAGAACCGGGTTTTTAAGACAGACCCGAATTCAATGACACACACCAAACTGCGAAGCATAGCCAATGGAAGCACAAGTATATGTAGAGATAGATCATTGACATCATTGTACTGTTTCTAACGTTATGGCCATAACTTGCGTTTGTACCCTTTTCTGCCCAAATCAGCTTATTGCATCATAAGTTGTAACCAAGTGATGCTCTCATAATTGGTGATTTAATGTAACTTTTCAGCATTTATAAAGTCTGTGTTTCCTGGTAAACTTTGGATGACCCTTCGTTATATCATGCTACCGTACAAAGTTACAACTCAAAACAACCAAAAGTAAGAGTTGAACATTTACCGACTAATGATCATAATTGCTTGTAGCAAATTAATTTGCCCAGCATGATTAATAGATCTACTAACGTTGATTGTCGTTATAGTATAATAATTCTAAGAAAAAATCATTATGAACTTTAAAGGGATTCCTTAAACTGTGGAGTTCCATATCCAGCTGTAAAGAGAAGTATGTGTAGAATGCATAGCAAATATGTGGAAAACTGTACCAAATAATCACAAAAATATGCATATACACACTTTTTTTGAGGTGTGAATATATATCACACTAATTCCATATATTGGCTTGGCTACAATTAATAAAGTTTATTGAACCAAAATAAAGTGTAATATTTGGTTTCTACATTAAGCTAGCTATCACTGCAACAGTTTTGCCTCGTCATGTGGTGGGAATTTCTCACGAAATAGAGAGGTAACCGATTAGTTTATCTTTTCCAGACCCACAAAATGCGCAGCAAAACAGAAGGAAAAAGGTATAGCTCAACGGGATTTTTGTTTGAATTTCGTATGAAATCAGGTTAATTCAACCTGACAATATGCTATCAAATTACTCAGCTCAGTAAACTGTATATTTGACTTTTTAAACACTCTGAACTCAAAAATTGGAAATAAGGCTTGGCGCTTTGACACGTCTTTTCTTATTAAGACCAACGATGTGAAATGCAATGACATTAATTCATTCTTTGTAGTTTCAAACAACGATTAACGCGAATTGAACACGAGATACATTTTTCTTTTCTTGATTTGACACCTAAAAGATAAAAAAAAGCATAAGTTTCTTGTTAACAATATTGTATACATCAGTCAAATTTTTATACTTTCTTGTGCCAAAACGTATCTAATTAAGTCGATAATATTACACATGAGAAGAATACAAGTACAACACAACAAAATTTACACGGAGTAGTTGGTGATCAAAGATGATCAAGAAATCACTAATCACAAACAAAATTAGCTAAATATATAACTAATCTTCTTCCTTGACCATCACTCCAAGTAACAGCCAAATAACATGGGTGTTGACAACTTCAACTTTCCACGAATCCACACAGGAAATCGATCTGCGATGTTTTGCAACGCTGCAAATATTTTTAAAACTCAACCGCGTCGTGTATAATTCGCTTTTTAATCTATTATTTGGTTTCGAGTTTAGACCGCTTTTTCCTTGTAAAATTCTACGTCCTTCTCCGAGTCAACCCCCACCCAAAAAAATAATTACTCTTTTAGCCCTCAATTAATAAAAAAATTGATTGGTGTCCAAACCTTTTTAAAAGTTTGAGTGCTACCCCGAGCTTCTACTAGCTGAGTGTCTATGATACCCTATTTTATGCCTTTTTGTTAGGTCTTTCATAATTTCTTATATTATACAGAATATATAATATACTAACTTACATTATATAGGAAAACCCCCATTAAATATTTCAAAGTTTGTACAAACACTAATAACGAAAAATTATTTCACGAAATGGTATAAAATAAACTTACTGTAGTCATTTATTCTCCATTATTTATTGAATTAAAAATATCTATAATTCATATGATCACTTAATAATAAGATTAACAAAAGAGAGTCATATAATTGGATATATTAGGATGCCAAGTAGAAGCTTGGGTGTCCCTCGAACTTTTATTAAACTTGGTCACTAGAACAGAATTTGATAAAGTTGTGGGATAAAACCAAGATTAATTATAAATTCACATATAAAAGAAGCTGTTGATTCTTAGCACCGTCCTCAAAACATTCTCGTTCCGAAAATCTGAGTAATCACTACTAGGCAGCTAATTCTTTTCTTGCATAAAAACCCTTTTCTGAATTCAACATTTATTTCGAGCTGAAATTTGAAATCCATGGGGATCCAAAGATCATCTAAGAAGAAGCACATGTTTTTGGCAGCATGGTGCCTTGTTTTGGCTATTGCCATTGTTATACAGCAACAAATTGCGCGGGTGGAGGCAGCGAGGCCACTAGAAGGAGACTTTCTGCGCCTTCATCGTCCCACTGAGGCTGCGTCGCACCTAATCACTCCCCTTCTCCTCTGGCAATCGCTCCCCCGGGCCAAAACGCCGTCGTCTAGATCCTCCTCCTGCACTTTCGTTCCCACCCCCGGTAAACGCCGATGCATCACCGAAGTACGCGTGGCGGCTCCCCAGCTTGCCGGCGGCTTCAAATTCGCGGCCGGTAATGACACCGACCGGAATTGATCCTGTTGAAACTTCTTTTGAATGTATTAAAAATAGCAAGCCTTAATTAAATTAGAAGGATATTATTTTATTCGTGTTTTTCATGTACATCATATAGACATTATATGTACAGTATACACAGGACAGGACTATTAAGTGTACCAGCATACTTCATTCGTTTTTTTGTACTACAACTTGTAACTTTTTATATTTATAACACAAAAGAGTTTATATAGAATTAATAAAGGAGTCAATTTAACTTGTTCAATATCCGTAATTAGTGCACTTGTGATCAAAATGATTGGATCAATTAACATAGTATAAGCAATCAATGTTGTGATTATTGACGATATTAAATAGCTCGATAAATTTGTTTTTCTTAAATTATGGTCCACAAATTGTCAAAAAATCTATATTTGACGTAGCGTCACTGCCTTAGCTTACAAAAATTGGGAAGATTGATGAAACCTATCAATTAAAATTATTTCGACCATTTTTTTAAAATTATTGTAAGGCGAGATGTGATATGCCAAATACTCAAAGTAGATGTCATTTGAAGGATTCAACGCTGAACAAGTTAATATTAACTTTTGTTCCCCGGTCAACCGTATATCAAACCAAGTTGATGTTAACTTTTGATCCGAGGAATTGGACTATCTTATTCGGCCCAATAGCTCCTGCAACTAATAGCATCGGGCCCAATTCAGAAAAAAAAGGAAAACAAAGGAACTTGGTTCTCAAATTTCATTCTCATCAATCTAAATAATCGAATTGAATTAAAACTTGCGACATATTTCATATAAGGACAGTTTCTCTTTTTTGGAACTTATTAGTTTAAGATGTTTTAGTTAATATTGGATTTTGTTTGCAAGCTTTGAGAGGGTTTACAATCAAGTTTTTTTTTCAGATTAGTTGTCAAGACATCCCGTAATTACAAGATTTTGTTTGCAAGCTTTGTTTTATGTCGGTTTGTCCGACTTTCGAATCTTACTTGGACTCTCAATATATTAAAATATGTCTAATATTTTGAATTATTTTTTTATAAATAATAATAATAATGGCCTACTGTTTTCTACGAGAAAAAAAATAAAGAGGGTGCGTCGGCCCACACACCCTACTATCCGTTTGATTGGACTACACCAATTCAAAGACATTTCAACCCTTCGCCATTACGCTTTTGCTCTAACTTCTCTCTAGATTCCCTTTTCAGAGAGAGGTTCCACTGCTTGGTTCTTGCTCTTTCCTTTCTGTATAGGTTTTCTTTCTCCTGTATTTTTTTTTTGTTTTTTCTTCTGATTTCCCCCCTTTGTTCTTCTTAGACTCATGAAATCAATCATGAACTTTTTGTGAAACCTGCTCCTCATATTTTCCTTTCTTTCCATGACATCTGAATTAGGATCTCGCTAGCCTACTTCTCCCTTGCCTTGAATCTGTCCATCCTTGTTAACTCCCGATCGGACTGTCTTATCTGGATCTCCTCCGTTGTGATCAAACCAGGGTTTGTGAAGGGGCTCGCTCAATCGAATCTTGTTTCCATGATCCATTTTGGCCCCATGTTGGCTCATTCATTCCCTAACAAACTCTATTATGAATCTTTCTCGAAACTCCACCCTCTTATGGAATCGACTCGATTGACCAACCGCCATACCCCTATCCTCTGTTAGTTGCTTGGTTGCCTTGTCATACAGATCCACCGCAACCGCCTTCCTTTCCAGCTCTCGGTCTGGCTTGCTCTCGGCGATTCCGTCACCGCCATCGTCGTCTACTTGCTATTCCGTCTCTGGAGGCCTATTTTCCCCCATCGTGTGATTTGGCCTTATAAACACTCCTCTCTGCAAACCAACTTCAACTCACAGGTTCGTCTCCTCCATTTATGGTTCTTCGATTTTGCTGTTGATCTTATGGCATATCTTGATGAAGTTCATTTGTTGACTTTTTTTACTGCTATAAATCTAGCGATCAATTGTTCTATGATTTTGAGTCATGATTTTTACTCGCTTTCTTTAATCACTTATCTCCTGTTTTTGATTTCATGAAATATAAGTCCTCCTGTTTTTCTATACATGAATCTCCATACCCTGATTGTCTATTATACTAATATTCCTCCATATGTGAATACAAGCTCCTTTATTTTTTCAAAGCTCTGGATTTTTAGTTATTTCTTTGTTCCTTTGTTTCCACTTGTAGAAATTGTTTCTGAAACTACATATGACATCTCTCTAACGAACTCACAATTGGACCATGACAGTGAATTCATCTTTATCTTACTTTTATGTTGGCCTTTCTATAGCTTTCATAGATATTTTAGAGGAATATTTAATCTCTTTGATGACAGTAGGCCCTTTAAGGTTGTTGGTTTTCATCCCAATGGCTGGTTTGTTTTGCTCTCCAGACCTTACTGCTGCATGACTTGTGCTTTTGCAAGCGATGACATGGTGCTCAGTCCTATAATTGTGATTATCGTTGTCCAATGGATGTTATCTATGACATGTTGCCTTGTTCATTCAACTTGTACTGTATCTGTACCAGTAAAGCTTTGTGTGATCTTTTTTTGCACTGCTCCATCCCTATATTTACATTATGAAATTGATCCTATGACTTTTATGCTGAAATTTCATTCTGTTTTTCAACTCTTTTACTATTTTTGTTCGGTTGCTCTTTGCAGCCTTTCTCAGCCTCTCATCTCTTCGACTGTCATTTTGGAACATTATAAGATGATCATGCTGCTACCTTTTATCTATGTTGTTATGTTGCTTACTTCCTTTGTAATTTTTCGCTATCTTTGACTACTGACTCCTCAATTTTCATTTTCACCTCTCCTGTTCGTCTCGTTATTATGATTGTTATATGTAAACTTAGTATTTTCTATCTACTTTGGATTTTCTTAATTTAATATTTACGTCTCTCTAATTTCTTCTCGCTTGAACGTCAATTCATGCACTGTACTTCTTCTGTGCTCAAGAAGTTCTATTTTCTTGGCTCCCTTCTGATTTTTCATCTCTCTCTTCTTTGGCGACCCATCCTTTATTTTTGTAGGGTCCTGATAATGGTTTTGTTTATCTTGCTTTTTTGGGTTGATTTCACTTTTGTTGTTTGGAGCTTACTGTTTGGGCTTTGGCCCATTTCGTGGCTCCTCAAACAGCTTCTGACCAAGAACTATGACACTTATATGACAAATTATACTCTTCATTTTACTTATGACATATATCTGCAGTACTTGTGTCCAAAGATTACTGTAAACTTTAAAGTATGATTATCCATTTTTTATAATCTTAATCAACACAATTTGGCCCCCATATTAAGTTTTCATTATATTCCTCTTTATGACACCACATTAAATCTCTCACCTACAAGTCTCTTGTCCATCGGGTTTGGAAATATACACTTTCAGGTTCATTTATGTTTAAACTTTATATGAAACAAAAACTATTGAAATCATACTCTAACTCATGGTCTAAATCGAAAACCATAATAACTTTGAGCAACTCAAGACTATTGAACATAAATTATATGTGCTTCAAATTCAGCTATTGCAATCAAATTGCAACCAATAAGTTTTTGCTCTTTATCGGAGACATCTCTTAAAATATAAGAAACTACTTGAATTCCAACACTTGTTTTGGAAACAACGAGCCAAAACCATTCATCTCACAAATAATGATAAAAATACTAAATACTTTCATTCTCTGGCTAAAATAAAAACTTATAAACAAATAATTTCTTCATTTCAAACACAGGACGGCTGTATTTTCCATGATCATTACCTTATCCAAAAGATGATTTCTCAAGAACTTCAATCTCGTTTCACGGCATCTTCATCACACCCCAGTCCTTCTATGGACTTACACATTATTCCTTCGCTTATCACCTTTGATGACAATCTTCGGTTACTCTCTCCTCCAACTTATACTGAAATTAAACAAGTGGTCTTTAAATTGCCTGCGAATAAAACGCCTGGCCGAGACGCATATCCAACATAATTCTATCAAACTTATTGGCCTTTTGTGGGAAAATCATTAACTAATGCTATCCATGCCTTTTTTCACTCAGGACAACTTCTCAAAGAATGTGCTCATTCCTTTATCGCCCTGATTTGCAAAACTGATAATCCTATTACTATCAATCATTATCGTTCGATTAGTTTATGCAATACAACATACAAAATTATCACTAAACTCATGGCAAACAGACTAAAATCTGTATTGCCCAAAATTATCAGTCCATCTCAAGGGGCCTTTATGGAAGGTCGTTATATTCAAGAAAAGATCTTACTTGCTCATGAAATCTTTCATTCCTTTCATATTAAAACCAAAGGTAAGAAAGGTTGAATGGCCTTGAAACTAGATATGAAAAAGGCTTATGATAAACTCAATTGGAATTTTATTATGGCAATACTCCTAAAATTTGGATTCTCTCATGAATGAGTTAAACTACTTATGACTTGTATCAAATCTACCTCATTCTATGTCCTTGTTAACAATGAACCCGGTCCTCTTTTTTACCATACTTGTGGCCTACGACAGGGTGACCTCGTCGTTCCATTTATCTTTATCATTGCCATGGAGTTCCTCTCTAGAACTCTTACCACACAATCCCAACATCGCAATCCAAAGGTGGGTATTAAACTAACTCGTAACGGTACTTGTATCCTCTCCCTTACTTTTGTTAATGACACTCTTATCTATGCAAATGCAACACAAAGAAATATGTTATGTATTCAACAGCTCCTTTGAGATTTTAGTAGTACTTCTGGTTTATTTATCAACTTCCATAAAGTTCTTTTCAGACTTCTTCCAATATATCTTCACCCCAACAACAGTCCCTTGCGGCTATCCCTAATATTCAAGTTACTACTTCTATGGAAAAATATCTTGGTATTCCTATAGTTCGAGGCCGAGTTAAAAAGGAAAATTTTGATTACTCATTGAATTCTCTTAGAAAACAACTGTCGAGATGGAAAGCCAATTCACTAACTCAAGCAGGACGACTTATCCTCATTCAATCCAATTTGTTATCTAAAGTGAATTACCTTATGCAAAGTTTCTTACTACCTTAATCTGTCTGTAATGACATTGATAAAATCAACAAAGATTTCTTCCGGAATAAATATCAACCTAATTTTCGAGCTCTCATTAGTTGGGATTGCATTTGCAAACCAAAATCAGCTGGTGGTCTTGGTTTGTATAAAGCTTCTGAATGAATAAAGCATTACAACTTAAATTATTATGGAAGTTATTGACATGTCATGAATCCTTATGGTGTCGTATTATTGTTGAAAAATATCTTCGTTCGACTGACCTTTTCTCTTACAAAAATAAGCCTAAACAATCGTGGCAATTCTCTCGACTCCTACATCTTCGTGATGTATTTCGCAATGGGCTCTGCTGGGAACTTGGAAATGGAAAAAATATAAAGTTCTGGACTAACAGTTGGCTCCCTGAAGGTAATCTATTCTCCTACTACAATCACTCTACTCCAATTGATATAATAATTTCTTCTTTCATTACAACCTCCAATCAATGGAATGTTCTACAACTTCAACAACTGCTACCACCGTCAATACTTGATAAATATCTTAAGGTTCACATTCTTTTTTTTCCCTTTGGAAGATCGCATCATCTGGAAAATGACTTCAGACGGTATCTTTACTGTCAAATCAACCCGTCCCATTTTCCAATCTCGTTTACCACATCTTACATCTAATTCCCTCTTATGGCTTTGGAAGCTACAAATTCCGCCCAAAATCCAAAACTTCCTCTGGAAAGCTTTGGTTGATGCTTTACCTACTACTGAACGTCTTAATCGTCATTTTTCTAGAGTTCCCGCATCTTGTAGTCTTTGCTCCCATAACAATGAAGATTTGAATCATCTCTCTTTTACCTGCTCCTTTACACAACAGATGATCTCTAAACTAGAACACAAACTGCAGTCTTCATTTTCACTTCAGTTTACATCGGACTTTCTGTTCAATTTCGAGTATTTTAGACACTCTAATACATACATCATACCTCTACTTTTTCTATGGTGGTCTCTTTGGAATCATAGAAATAATCTTATTTGTCAACGTCATATCCATACCTTACAAAGTTGTCTTGCGCAACAAGCCTTTCTGCATCTACATGACTGGACTATTTCAACTAAACTTGTTACTCAAGCACCTATCAAGCGTAACCGTTTACGTTCCACGAATCGAACCTGGAAGAAACCTCCTCTAAATTGGGTCAAATTAAATTTTGATGGTTCAAGAAAACAGGACGACTCAACTCATTTGGGCTACCTTCTCCGTGACCACCACGGTAATGTCCTAGCCTTCCATTGTGAGCATATCCCCTCTACATCTGCCCTTAAAGCAAAAGCTCTAGCTGTACTTTCTGGTATTCAATGTGCTACTCAACGTCAGGTTCAACATTTAGTTATTGAAGGAGACAATCTTGTAGTCATTAATTCTATTAGGGCCACTTGGAAAGTTCTCTGGGAAATTCACAGCATTATTACTAATATTATTGCTTTACTTTCTTCTTTTACATCTTTTCAGGTACACCATTGCTTTAGAGAGGTCAATCATGCTATCGACTTTCTTGCTACTCACCCCATTCCCCTTCCTGTTCTTCAGGCTTTTCAACGTCTTATTTCTCCTCTTAATTCAGCTATTACTGCAGATCATCTTCTTCACAGTAGATATGAGTTCACAAGTTTGAACTCTACTTTTGATAATTTTGATACTCAATTTGTAAAGATCATCCATTCGGATGATTTATAATAACATTTCTGGTTGAAATGGTCCTAATGTTTGTCTTTATCAACAAAAAAAAAAAAAACATTTCAACCCTTGAGTGCTCCAATAATTCATGTTCTAGCTGAATTTAAATTGCAAAATATGTGATGATAATATCAAATTTTAAAAATTCTGACCCAAACAATATCAAATTTTGAGCTCATGAGTTTTTGGTCAATGAGCCTGTCATTTGGTGCTTTTTTTGGGGTCATTTGTTAGTTAATGTGGTCAACGGAGTATGTCGTTTTAATTTTGTTCGCTTTTTAAAAGAAAGTAATTTAAACCCAGTGCATGGATCGATAGTTTTTAAAATTATATTATAAATCAAATGAAAAAAAAATTTATATACGAATGAACGTTACATAATTATAAATCAATAATCACGTGATTATAAAACTTTAAGTATATTAGATCATACCGGAAATGAGAAGAGAATGACATATAGTCATGTTAGATTATTCTCATTTTCAAAGCATAGATAAATCAATGAAAATGAGGTTGATGATTTGATAAATATAAACATTGTAGAGAAATAAAAGTTTCACTTTAGATATATATAAAGAAATCACAATTGAACATATCACTACCAATATTTTACGGAAGAATTTTGTGCACTACTTTTTTTTTCTGGGTACACTACATATTGAAACGCAACAATCTTGCTTAAGCAAGATTTTTGCGTTTCATGGCAAAAATACCCAAAAAATGCGTTTTGGTACTGAGATGAAACGCAGGTATTTTGCTTAAGCAAAATACCTGCGTTTCAAAAAAAAAAAAAAAGTGAAACGCAAGATATTTGCTTAAGCAAATATCTTGCGTTTCACTTTTTTTTTTAAAAAAAAATTTGTCTTCATACAAAGAAACGCAGGCATTTTGCTTAGGCAAAATGCATGCGTTTCAGCTTTTTTTAATAAAAAAAGAGAGCGAAAAGCAGGATCCTGCGTTTCACTAAAAAGAAAATTTCTCCAAAATTGCACTTTTTTTACATAATCATGTAGAGAATTTCAATACGAGTCCGTACATATAAAATTCGTCCAAAACGGACATCGTTTGCCCCTTCAAAAGCCCCAAAAACGAAGTCTTTATACGCTCTTTTTTTACAATTTGGTGCCCGGCATATAAGGCATTGTAGTGAAATTTTTTGGTATTTTCGGCATTTTTCTACTATAATTTTGTATAAGATTTTAATACGAATATGTAACTATACGTTAGAACCATAATATATAATTATAATATATAACTATACAATATAACAATAGTATATAATTATACGATATAACAATAGCATATAGCTATACTATATAATAATACGATATAACAATAGTATATAACTATAGTATGAAACTCTACGATATAACCATAGTATATAACTATTTGTTAGAACCATAATATATAATTATAGTATATAATATAACCATAGAACGTTAGAACCATAATATATAATTATAGTATATAACTATACGATATAACCATGGTATATAACTATAGTATATAAATGAACGATATAGCAATAGTATATATATAACTATACAATATAGTCATAGTATATAGTTATATATTATGATTATATCTTATAGTTATATCAAATTTGGTTATATCTTATGGTTATATCCTATAGTTATATCGTATGGTTATATCCTTTAGTTATATACTATGGTTATATATTATAGTTATATACTATAGTTATATATTATAGTTATATCCTTTTGTTATATACTATGGTTATATCTTATAGTTATATACTATGGTTATATCTTATAAGTATATCCAATTTGGTTATATCATAGTATATAACTATACGATATAACCATGGTATATAACTATAGTATATAAATGAATGATATAGCAATAGTATATATATAACTACACGATATAAGCATAGTATATAGTTATATATTATGATTACATCTTATAGTTATACCCAATTTGGTTATATCCTATAGTTATATATTGTGGTTATATCTTATAGTTATATCCACTTTGGTTATATCGTATCGTTATATCCTATAATTATATATATTAGTTATATCTTATAATTATATCCAATTTGATTATATCATATCGTTATATCATATAATTATATATTATGATTATATCTTATAGTTATATCTTATAGTTATATCATTTAGTTATATATTATGGTTATATACTATGGTTATATCTTATAGGTATATCCAATTTGGTTATAGCTATAGTATATAACTATACGATATAACCATGATATATAACTATAATATATAAATGAACGATATAGTAATAGTATATATATATATATATAACTATACCATATAACCATAGTATATAGTTATATATTATGATTATATCTTATGGTTATATCCTATAGTTATATACTGTGGTTATATCTTATAGTTATATCCAATTTGGTTATATCGTATCATTATATCCTATAATTATATACTATGGTTATATCCTATAGTTATATACTATGGTTATATCATGTAGTTATATATACTATGGTTATATATTATAGTTATATCCTTTAGTTATATATTATGGTTATATCCTATAATTATATCCTATGGTTATATCCTTTAGTTATATACTATGGTTATATCCTATAATTATATAATATGGTTATATCTTATAGTTATATTCAATTTGGTTATATTATATCGTTATATACCATAGTATAAAATTATAGGATATATCCATAAGATATAATCAAACTGGATATAACTATACAATATAACCATAATATATAACTATAGGATATAACCATAATATATAACTATATGATATAACCATAAGATATAACCAAATTGGATATAACTATAAGATATAACCATAGTTTATAACTATAGGATATAACCTTCGTATATAACTATAATATATAAACATAGTATATAATTATAAGATATAACCATAGTATATAATTATAAGATATAACGATATGATATAACCAAATTGGATATAACTATAAGATATTACCATAGTATATAACTATATGATATAATAACTAAATTGGATATACCTATAAGATATAACCATAGTATATAACAAAAGGATATAACTATAATATATAACTATAGTATATAACTATAGTATATAACTATATTATATAACCATAGTATATAACTAAAGGATATAATCATACGATATAACTATAGGATATAACCATAAGATATAACCAAATTGGATATAACTATAAGATATAATCATAATATATAACTATAGTTATATATATACTATTGCTATATTGTTCATTTATATACTATAGTTATATACCATGATTATATCTTATAGTTATATACTATAATTATATATTATGGTTCTAACGTTCTATGATTATATTATATACTATAATTATATATTATGGTTCTAACAAATAGTTATATACTATGGTTATATCGTAGAGTTTCATACTATAGTTATATACTATTGTTATATCGTATTGTTATATAGTATAGCTATATGTTATTGTTATATCGTATAATTATATACTATTGTTATATTGTATAGTTATATATTATAATTATATATTATGGTTCTAACGTATAGTTACATACTCGTATTAAAATCTTATACAAAATTATAGTAGAAAAATGCCGAAAATACCAAAAAAATTCACTACAATGCCTTATATGCCGGGTACCAAATTGTAAAAAAAAAGCGTATAAAGACTTCGTTTTTGGGGCTTTTGAAGGGACAAACGATGTCCGTTTTGGACGAATTTTATATGTACGGACTCGTATTGAAATTCTCTACATGATTGTGTAAAAAAAGTGCAATTTTGGAGAATTTTTTTTTTTAGTGAAACACAGGATCCTGCTTTTCACTCTTTTTTTTTAATTAAAAAAAGCTGAAACGCAGGCATTTTGCTTAAGCAAAATGCCTGCGTTTCTTTGTATGAAGACAATTTTTTTTATATAAAAAAAATGAAACGCAAGATATTTGCTTAAGCAAATATCTTGCGTATCAAATTTTTTTTTTTTTTTGAAACGCAGGTATTTTGCTTAAGCAAAATACATGCGTTTCATCTCAGTACCAAAACGCATTTTTTGGATATTTTTGCCATGAAACGCAAAAATCTTGCTTAAGCAAGATTATTGCGTTTCAATATGTAGTGTACCAAGAAAAAAAAAGTAGTGCACATAACCTTTGCCATATTTTAAGTGCAATTTATTTCATAGACGTACAACTTGTGCAACTATGTAACTCAATCTTTTTACGGTCTAAATTAACAAAAAAAATACTTCAAAAGATATTAGGAAAATAGACAAGATAATAAATTTTAAACTAAAACAATTTGTTTAAATCCTTCCCAAGTAGAAGGAAGTAAGATTAAAATAATGAAATTATTAATAAGAAAATCTTATATAGAACTAAACAAACGAAATTTGAATAAAGAGGTAGAGAAGACAAGACGTAATTTTCAACCTACAAATGATGAAGAGCTACAAGATGAGGCTAAATTAAATAAGAAATGAGAGAGAAAACACTGCCAGCTATAGTTAGTTCAAACTTTTAGCCCGCAAATGATGAAAATTTTCATTATCATCATCTATATATAAATATAAATTAAAGCGAACATTTCTTAAACGTTTTTTTATAATATATGCTCTAATGGCATAGACGCATAGGTTAAAGATTTCATTTTAAGGAAATTGTTATCCTAAAAGAAAACGATTAAACTCGTCAAAATTTTTAAATTTCTAACTTTATAATATCCAACCCAATCTTTCTAAAATAAAAACCTTTTTTTAATGATATATATTCTATTTAATGAAGATGTCTTTTAGATAATAAAAATCTTGTTTAATCTACCGAAATTTTTATTAACTTATATAAGATGATAGTATGATGAACATTTTTACATGCAATATTTATTCATCTATATAAGATGATGTGATAGTATTAAATCAAAGTTCATAAATAATTGTTTATGAAAGGAAAATAATGTTTAATACAATATGAAATTAATTAGGGCTTTTAATATGATGTCTTTACTTATTCTTTTTCAATAAATTTATTATGATAATTCAATATACTATTTTGACATTTATATCATATATTGAACAATAAAATATTAATATATAATATGTGCCATATATTAAATTGGCCGGGATTACATGGTACAATATTCCCCTAATATAAATTTATTATTCTATTTATAATCCAATATTTTTATAGGTCAAATACTTTTCTTAAAAGTTAAAGTGGATTCAATTTTATTTGCATGATACTTTGGGTGGTTAGAAAAAATAATAAAATAATAAACAAATAATGGCAAGAAGGTAGTTTCACAAAATGTTGAACATTTTTTTAATAATAATAAATTTTTAGGTGGAGATAGTGGGACACATAATGGTTGTACAAAGTGCCATGTAACACAATATTTTACAAAAAATGGACTTTCTCTTATATTGTATTAGGGTATCTTATATTGTATTAGGGTAGATGAGAAGTCATAAACTTCTTTCGTAGAAAAAAAGTATGAAAAATCATAAAGGATAAATTATACCGCTAGTCTCCAACCTTTCATTCATTTTTTCAATTGGTCCTTATTGTTTATTTTATTCTATTTTAGCCTATAACCTTAAAAAATTAGAGTCCCGTTCCGATAAACAACTCCCTTAAGATAAACACTACACATAAACGACAGCCTTAGGATGGAGAAGATGAACGGCCACGATTGAAGGAGAAACAACACGGGATAAATAGCGAGTTGGAGACGCGGTGACAGCATTGTAATTTAAAGTCATTTGAACGTTGTATTACAACATTACCCTTACCCCTAACCGGCGCCAAAAGGCCCAAAACCGTCTCAGATGCCTCAAACCCTCTCAGACTCTCTGAAAGCAAAAACCCACACCAGCTGAAGACGCGAATACAAATCGAGCGAAACACAGAACTCGATTGAGAAAGACGATCATAGTTGAAGAGAAGAAGACGAATCCACGCACTCAGACGCTCTCAATTGCACAAGTACAAGCAAATACAAACAAAAAACAACATGAGCGACACAGATTACAGTCAAGAGGACTTGGGAGGTGCGAATAACACATTTAGGGTTTCAATTTCACATAGATTACTCAGAAATCAAGTTTCAAAACTTCGTTAAATGTTGTTGCACCATTACAAACACATAGCTCAATGTTACGATTGTTAGCGTTGCTTCAGTATTTTTTTTTCGTTGGGACATTGTTCTCCTGATCTGAATTATGTGTTCGTGTCGTTTCCTGAGGTTCAATTGGGACTTGGAGGATCATTATCTTCTTAAAGAGTTCATCCCTTTGTGATGAAAAACTAGGTTTACGTGAGGTTCATTTTAGGTGTTCGGGGTTCATTTGCTTTTACGTTAGTTCATGCCTGTGTTTACCTGAGATGCATTTTTCAGTGAGGTTCATTATTGAGTTAGAGGTTCATTTTCTTCTTCCAGATTGCATGCCTTTGAGATAAAAAATTAGGTTTTCCTGAGGTTGATTTTATGAGTTGGTGGTTCATTTGCTTTTACCAGAGTTCATGCATGTGTTTCCCTGAGTTGCATTGAATCCATGAGGTTCATTTATGACTTAGAGGTTCATTTATGAGTTGCAGATTTCATGCATTTGTGATAAAAAATTAGTTTACCTGAGGTTCATTTGCTCTTACCAGAGTTCATGCATGTGTTGTGGGTTCATTAGATTTTTCTGAGGTTCATTTTAGGAGTTGGGGGTTCAATTTAGGTGTTGGGGGTTCATTAGGTTTTTCTGAGGTTTATTTTAGGTGTTGGTGGTTCATTTGCTTTTACAGGGTTCATTTGATTTTTCTGAGGTTCATTTTAAGTGTTGGGGGTTCATTTTAGGTGTTGGGGGTTCATTAGGTTTTTTTGAGGTTCATTTTAAGTGTTGGAGGTTCATTTTAGGTGTTGGGGGTTCATTAAGTTTTTTTGAGGTTCATTTTAGGTGTTGGGGATTCATTAGGTTTTTCTGAGGTTCATTTTAGGTGTTGGGGGTTCAATTTAGGTGTTGGGGGTTCATTAGGTTTTTCTGAGGTTCATTTTAGGTGTTGGGGGTTTATTTGCTTTTACAGGGTTCATTTGTTTTTTCTGAGGTTCATTTTAAGTGTTGGGGGTTCAATTTAGGTGTTGGGGGTTCATTAGGTTTTTCTGAGGTTCATTTTAGGTGTTGGGGGTTCATTTGCTTTTACAGGATTTATTTGGTTTTTCTGAGGTTCATTTTAAGTGTTGGGGTTCATTTTAGGTATTGGGGGTTCATTAGGTTTTTCTGAGGTTCATTTTAGGTGTTGGGGGTTCATTAGGTTTTTTTGAGGTTCATTTTAGGTGTTGGGGGTTTATTTTAGGAGTTGGGGGTTCATTTTAGGTGTTAGGGGTTCATTTGCTTTTACAGGATTCATTTGGTTTTTCTGAGGTTCATTTTAGGTCTTGGGGGTTGATTTTAGGTGTTGGGGGTTGATTTTAGGTGTTGGGTGTTCATTTTAGGTGTTGGTGATTCATTAGGTTTTTCTGAGGTTCATTTCAGGTATTGGGGTTCATTTGCTTTTACAGTGTATGAACTTCTATGCAGTTATTGTATTTAAACAGGGTATTGTTACAGTTTACTTCATAGTCTGAAGTTGGTCTTACAATTGTCCTGTTTCTCTTAGCAGGCTCAACTAGACAATCGCGACAACAAAAAAGGCTTACACACAAAGACATTGAGGTGCCGTATGAGAGTACAGAGAGTACCAGCAGCGATGACATTCCACTTATAAGGAAAATCTCTGCGAAGAAATCTATTGTAAAGAGAATACAGCAACAAAAGAGCACAACACCAGCTAAAAAAGCCACAACAATGCCGAGACAAAAGAGGAGGAGTACTAAGAGAGAGAGACAGCCAGGCAACAAGGATTTGAAGGGACAAACTTCAAAATCAGAACAACCTCCACAAAAAAAGCAGTGTACCGAAACAACAAACTCTGAAGATGAGAAGCTTTCTCAGTATTCTACACCAGGCAACACAACTGCAGATACACCAAACATACAAGCAGATGAATTGCATTTAGAAGTAGAAGGCAAGGGGAAAGGAAAGGAGGTTGAAGACATAGAAAGCCTCAACTCACAGGAAGAGAAGAAGAGCAGTTCGTCTCAGAGTTCTAGGAAAACAACACCAACCACAAGGACAATGACTGCAATTCAGACAGATGAAGCAGTTCAGTTAGAGAGTTCCAGTGAGGAGGAGATTGAGGACAACTTGAGGAACAAACAAAAGACTACACAGATTGAAGAAAGGAAGGACAAGGGGAAGAGGAAAATTGACATTGATGAGGAAGAAACTGCAAAGAAGAACAACGAAGAAAAATGGGCTGTAGATAAGGGAACAGGAGAGATGAAGCTGTTAATTACCAAGAAAAAAAAGGAGAAGCAGAGAGAACCAAAGGAAAGCAAGCAGTTGGAGATAATCCCTGCCAACCTCAAGATAAAGACAGAAGATGATGGCACACAGTACATCTGGTTGGCAACTAGGAATATCCCAAAGGTGTTTGTCAATGCGCTGGAATCCATCCCTGAAAACAGGAAGGCACAGACTAAGGTCTGGATTAGGGAGATCAGATTTGAGAGCATGCTCGATTTAAAGATTAAAGGAGTGCCTCATTGTCTTACTTTCTGGATACTCGAACACTATGACGAGGTCAAATGTGAGATAAAGCTGAATGATGGCAGCATCATTAATGTGACAGAGGAGGAAGTCCAGAGGGTGCTCATGATCCCTAGAGGCCAGAGGACAGTGGAAAGGAGAGGCAAATAGGCTGCTGATGACGCCATTATAAAGGAATGGAAAGAATATTTCGACAACATCAAGCAAATCAGGCCAAGTCATGTGGCAGCCAAACTCAAAACCTGCACCGACAAACTCTGGTTCAAAAGGATGTTCCTTGTCATGTTCATGTCTGTGCTAGTCGAGAGCAACCAAAAAGGAACTATTCCTCAGCACATGATGATCAGCGACGTTGAGGACGTAAAGGGATACAACTGGTGTAGGTTTGTCATGAGTGTCTTGCCTCATACAACAACTGAATGGAAGGCCAAGAAAGAGAGGTTCTTCAGAGGCCCAATCGTCTTCCTCGTGGTAAAAAACTCTTGTTTATTATTTTTTTGTAAAAAAACAGTTAGTAGTGAGTGTACTCTGTCCAAGCATTGGGTTCATTGGTAATAACTACTAGATTCATCATTTACAACTAATAGGTTCATTGAGTATAATGAAAAGGTTCATCAGACAAAGAATAGGTTATACACTACAAAAATCGATCAGGTTCATTGGTGTTGTCTTGCAGATTCATTACTTTTCTCATGCAGGTTCATTTGTTTAACTTGTAACCACAATTAGTAGTGAGAGTACTGTGTCCAAGCATTGGGTTCATTAGTTATAACTAGTAGGTTCATCATTTATAACTAACAGGTTCATTGAGTATAAGGAAGAGGTTCATCAGACATAGAATAAGTTATACACTTGAAAAATCGACCAGGTTCATTGGGGCAGGTTTATTACTTTTCTCATGCAGGTTCATTTGTTTGACTTGTAGCAACAATTAGTAGTGAGGGTACTCTGTCCAAGCATTGGGTTCATTAGTTATAACTACTAGGTTCATCAATTACAACTAACAGGTTTATTGAGTATAAGGAAAATGTTCATCACACATACAATAGCTTATACACTTCAAGAATCGACCAGGTTCATTTGTGCTGTCTTGTAGGTTCATTAATTTTCTAATGCAGGTTCATTTGTTTTGACTTGTAGCAACAGTTAGTAGTGAGTGAACTCTGACCAAGCATTGGGTTCATTAGTTATAACTACTAGGTTCATCATTTACAACTACCAGGTTCATTGAGAATAAGTAACGGGTTCATTGAGTATAAGTAACATCTACTACTGTGTATTACTTTCCATGTCATGTGTGTACTAATGTATGTATGAACTTCTATGCAATTGTTGTATTTATACAGGGTATCTGTCTTCGGAAATACAAACCCGAATAATACACCAGTTTTCCTAGGATGGACAGATGAGAGTTTGGAAGAAAGGGAGAAGATGGAGATAAAGAGTGGAGGATTTGGGTTAGGAACTCTTCAAGACCCAAGACCATCAAAAGAGGGAAGAGAACAATCATACATGAACAATAAGCTACAGGTAAACATCAAGCTTCATGTCCAAAAAATAGTATAGTGGGTTCATCAGTTTACACAGCAAGGTTCATTAACTTACAGATTGAGGTTCATTTATAGTTAGGGTTCACATAAACTTGTTGTCTTGTATGCAGGACTGGCTTAATAACTTCACCAAACAACAGATTGTAGTGGCCAACGAAATGTTGAAACTCACTGCCATGATGGAAAACTTGCCAAAGGAATTCAATGCAGAGCCCAAGGTCCAGAGCATGATCAAAACAGCCCAAACGCTGATTGGCGACAAAAAGGCCGAGGAAGAGGAAAGAAGCGAATTTGAGAAGATATGGAATGGTGCCGACCACCCTTTCTGGAGCGATCCACAGCTCATAGAATGTTTGAGACAGGTGGAGAAGGCTGATGCTTCAAAAGAAAAGATCAAGATCTCAAATGTTGAACCTTCCACTTCTAAGGCAACACAGGGCATTGATACCACACAAAATTGGGAGGATGTAAACATAGTTATGAATGAGTACATTGACGTGCTCAGTGATAGAGAGGAGGAAAAAGATGAAGTTCAACAGCTAGAGAAAGAGAGGGCGCAAGGCACTGCGCATGAGACTGTTGTTGGTACTAAGGACAAGGAACCAACACCCCCAGCACCAACACCCCCCGCACCAACACCCCGCGCACCAACACCCCGCGCACCAGCAACAACGAAGAAGGCCAGAAAGTCTCCGCGTTTGAAAATTTCATCTTTCAAGCTGATAAGTTCAGAGAAGTCGGATGACGTTGAGACTGAGAAAAACGATGATGAAGAACCTTCAGTGCTCATAGGGTCAGAGGAGGTACAAGAAATTGGTGTTGCGGAAGCGATGGATGAAGAACAAGCAGTGGCTGCTGCACATAAGGACAAGGAGCTCGCTGAAGCGGAAAAGGCAAAAGAAAAGGGCAAGGGGAAACAAGTGGTGGCTGATGCTGATGTAGTTCACGGGCCAAGGCACAAGAAACTTGGGGAAAAGCTCAGAAGCCCCTACAAAAGTCGCACTGTCGACATCTTTGCCAGTAGACCAAAGGAGGCAATCGTGATGCACAACTACTGTAACCACTGCAGCATAGGAGGGTAAGATATACATACATTCTGACATATTTTATTTTATTTTATTATTATGCAAAATATTAGAGATAAAGGTTTACTACTGCATAACACTTTTGTTCCTATGCAATTGAATAGTGAGGCGCTCTTCAAACACAAGTCGCTGAAAGTCTCCGGAATGGAGTTGGCAATGGATGTGGACATCCACTACAAAGCAATTGATGCTTGGTCAACCATTCTGAACACTAATGAGGAGGTAAAAAGCAGCAACAAGCCCAGTAGAGCATTCCTGTATGTATACCAAATGATAAGTAAAAATGGTTAAAAGTTAAAAGAATAAGCTGCATACATATATACTATGCGGTTCAACAGTAAATAAAATGAGGTTCATCATTTTATTTAGATAGCAATAGGATTGGATTTCACACTAGGTGCATCAATTTGCATACGAGGTTCATCAGTTTCAACAGAGAGGTTCATTCAATATAACTAAGAGGTTTATCATTTACAACTAACATGTTCATTGAGTATAAGTAACAGGTTCATCAGAAATAGAATAGGTTAGACACTTCAAAAATGCACCATTTTCATTGGTGTTGTCTTGCATGTTCATTTGGGACCTCAGCAAACAGACTGAAATATATAGATAGCAATATGATTGGATTTTACACTAGGTTCATCAGTTTGCATACAAGGTTCATCATATGAAAAGTGAAGTCCTATAAGTTCAACAATTTATCTGTCCACGTTGTGGCTTGAATATATAATTCCCGTATACTAACAAAAAATCGTGAAATGTTGAAACAGAATATAACCTTGAAAGATCAACTGGGCGAGTTCATGAGGAACTTCAACAACGCCGTGGCTGAGGTGCATGGACGAAAATTAAAGGACATAGACATGGTAAATTTATTGATATTCTAAGCTTGTCTGTTTTTTGTATTTATTCTGTTCATAATTTTTTGTGAGTTAATTTCAAACGTCACTAACTAAACGGATTATTACAGGTTTTTGTATCGGTTATAATCCACAATGACCGTTACTTTCTAATTGCCATGAACATTAAGAGTAAAACCCTTCATGTGCTAGACAGTGTGCCGAACAGCGGTGATACACAGCTCTATCAGGAAGCGATTCACAAGATTGTAAGTGTACAATAATTGATTAAATTGTCTTGTTACTAGTGAGTGAACTCTGCCCAAGCATTAGGTTCATGACTTATAACTACTAGGTTCATCATTTACAACTACCAGGTTCATTGAGTATAAGTAACAGGTTCATCAGACATCGAATACGTTATACACTTAAAAAATCCTCCAGGTTCATTGGTGTTGTCTTGTAGGTTAATTAGTTTTCTCATGCAGGTTCATTGGTTTGACATGAAACCAACAGTTAAATTGTGTTGTTGATAACATTTTTTTGACTGTTTGGATTAAAATTCATTTGTTCTCTTTATGCTTGTGTGCAGGTACACATGACTGAAATATACTTCCGCCAGAATCACTTGGCCAGGAGAGCAAGCGAGATTGAATCTGCACAGCATAAGCCATAATTGATTCCTCTACCGGTCCAGTCTGACGGAGCAGAAGAACAAGACTCTGGGGTGTTTATCATGAGATACATGGAGAAGTACATGGGCGTGCCAAATGAGAAATGGGAGGATCAGATGAACAACAAGAACAAAAAAAAGGGCATTGAAGAGCTGAGAATCAAATGCGTGCATGCCATCATCACCTCCGAAGCTAATGAAATACGAGAAAAGGCACTGCAGATCATAAAAGACAACCCTGAAGGGCCGTATGCATGAACATTAGATGATTGACTTTTCGTAAGAATGATAATAGGTTGATTGTATAGATTGGGTAAATATATGACTGCTGAATTGGGTACAATGATACTAACAGATAGCACTAATCATCTGTGTAATTGCCTAAATTAGGATCAAGACTTCAATATATTAGCAGGTTCATTGTTATTGTCTTGTAGGTTCATTAATTTTCTCATGCAGGTTCATTGGTGTTGACATGCAGGTTCATTAATTTTCTCATGCAGGTTCATGACTTATAACTACTTGGTTCATCATTTAAAACTAACAGGTTCATTCAGAATAAGTAACAGGTTCATCAGACATACAATAGGTTATACAATTCAAAAATCAACAAATCAACCAGGTTCATTAGTGCTGACTTGCAGGTTCATTACGTTTCAAAGGCAGGTTCATTGGTTTTGACTTACAGGTTCATTTTAGGGATTGGGGTTTCATTTGCTATTACAGGGTTCATTAGGTTTTTCTGAGGTTTATTTTAGGTGTTGGGGGTTCATTTGCTTTTACAGAATTCATTAAGTTTTTCTGAGGTTCATTTTATGGGTTGGGGGTTCATTTTAGGTGTTGGGGGTTCTTAGGTTTTTCTGAGGTTCATTTTAGGTGTTGGGGGTTCATTTGCTTTTACAGGGTTCATTAGGTTTTCCTGCGGTTCATTTTAGGTGTTGGGGGTTCATTTACTTTTACATGGTGCATTAGGTTTTTCTGAGGTTCATTTTAGGTGTTGGGGGTTCATTTGCTTTTACAGGGTTCATTTTAGGTGTTGGGGGTTCATTTGCTTTTACAGGGTGCATTAGGTTTTTCTGAGGTTCATTTTAGGAGTTGGGGGTTCATTTTAGGTGTTGGAGGTTCATTAGGTTTTTCTGAGGTTCATTTTAGGTGTTGGGGGTTCATTAGGTGTTGGTTTATCATTTAACTACTTGGTTTATCATTTAAAACTAACAGATTCATTTAGAATAAGTAACAGGTTCATAAGACATACAATAGGTTATACACTTCAAAAATCAACAAGGTTCATTGATTGGAACTAACAGGTTCATTGGTGTTGCCTTGCAGGTTCATTAATTTATGCATGCAGATTCATTGAGTATAAGAAACAGGTTTATCATGTATAACTAACAGGTTCATTAAGTATAAGTAGCATGTTCATCAAAATTCTTAAAAGTTCAGCAAAAGTAAGCAAAAAAAAAATGGAATCGAAAAATACTGAAGAACACTAAGAGTCCAGCACTTCAGTGTAAGTGCGACTATTGTGAGTGGCTAACTTGTTGCATCTACCGCAACGCCTTTGCCCTGCACGGTTCGAAGCAATAGAAATTTCTCTTCCACTCCGGATACGCGACCCACTTCCTTTGTTTTTGGCTTGCTCTGGTGGCAGCACATTAATGACTGAAGGTACTTCAACTCCGACATAAGACTGAAGCTGCTCCAGGTTCGACGCGCCAGAACTAGATGAAGCACCACTTCCACACAGCAGAGACGCCTTTTTCTCCTTAAGCAGAACCGAAAACTGTTTCATGAGGTTCGGCTTGTCCTCCAATAGCCCCACACAACTATAAAAGTCAGAAATCACCTCATTCATGACCGCCTCACGCTCTTCAAGGGCCGCACACTGAGTCACAACGGTGTTGTCGATAGTGAACACCGGTGTAATAGTGGAATCCATGGTCCAGCGCGCAATGACATACCTATCCGGAATCTTATCAAACCCGAGGTTCCTGAACACAAAAATGAGATGACAACAAGGCAGACCAATCCTTTGAAACATGCGACAGCTACAAAAAAAATCCACACCTTCAGCTGACTGCTCCACTGTGAAACTCTTGGATAAGCAATCCTTGATACCGTAGAATTTTGTACCGTTGACATCAGACATGCTCACCATAAAGCATGATAGACAACATTCCATAATCTGATCCTGAACAAGTTTGAAAATCGAGAGCGTGTACACCTCAGATGCGTGCTTCTCCAATCCTTAAGGCGTCTTCAAATCTGGATGCATAGTAGAAGACTCAAAGTTCAGCTTCGCCTGCTTGTGTCTCTGCGTGTCCATGGCTATGTCAAAGTGCATCACCAACTCAACTAGGCGGTAGTATCTGTCACTGAAGTGACCAAAGTAACTGTTTGCAGATTCTGAAACAGAATTAGTTCTAAGCAGACCGCCAAACATCACATCCCTGAAGTAGGCTGGGATTCAAAAATGTCGGATTGCAAACATGTCATCAAACCACCTCCGCTTCACCAGTGGGAATTCATCAAGCAACGCAGCCCACTGTGTCTCAAACTCTGAGGGTGAAAGGTCATGGGTCCACACAATGTTGTCCAGCCTAGCCCTAAATTCTGAACCAGCGGCAGTGTCGTACTTGGTCTTTGCGGGCACTTTCTTCATGATGTGCCACATACAAAGCTTGTGGCGCGAATGCGGGAAAACTTGTTCAATAGCCGACTTCATGGACAGGTCTTGGTCTGTAACTATAACCTTTGGCTCGTGCACCATTGCTGCCTTGAATTTCTCCAGCAACCAAACGTATGATCCCGCATCTTCCTTGAAAATTAAACCAGCCGCAAAAGTGACACTCGACTTGTGATGGTCTAGCCCGGTGAATGGTATGAAAATCAGATTGTACCTATATGAAATAGATGTACACAAAGCCAACTATGAATAAGAAAAAGGGATAAAAACACTCAAATAAGTGTCTAATAAAAAGAGCAATCAAATCAGGATACATAAGTACACAATGAGGTTGATTAGAATGAATACACAATGAGGTTCATGCAATATAACTAAGAGGTTCATCATTTACAACTAACAGGTTCATTGAGTATAAGTAACAAGTTCATCAAAAATAGAATAGGTTAGACACTTCAAAAATGGACCAGGATCATTGGTGTGTCTTGCAGGTTCATTTGGGACCTCAGCAAACAGATTGGAATATGTAGATAGCAATAGGATTGGATTCCACACTAGGTTCATCAGTTTGCATACGAGGTTCATCAGTTTAAACAGAGAGGTTCATTCAATATAACTAAGAGGTTCATCATTTACAACTAACAGGTTCAATGAGTATAAGTAACAGGTTCATCAGAAATAGAATAGGTTAGACACTTCAAAAATGGACCAGGTTCATTGGTGCTGTCTTACAGGTTCATTTGGGACCTCAGCGAACAGACTGGAATATGTAGATAGCAATGGGGTTGGATTTCACACTAGGTTCATCAGTTTGCATACGAGGTTCATCAGTTTCAACAGAGAGGTTCATTCAATATAACTAAGAGGTTCATCATTTACAACTAACAGGTTCATTGAGTATAAGTAACAGGTTCATCAGAAATAGAATAGGTTAGACACTTAAAAAATGGACCAGGTTCATTGGTGCTGTCTTGCAGGTTCATTTGGGACCTCAGCGAACAGACTGGAATATGTAGATATCAATAGGGTTGGATTGCACACTAGGTTCATCAGTTTGCATACGAGGTTCATCAGTTTCAACAGAGAGGTTCATTCAATATAACTAAGAGGTTCATCATTTATAACTTACAGGTTCATTGAGTATAAGTGACAGGTTCATTAGAAATATAATAGGTTAGACACTTTAAAAATGGACCAGGTTCATTGGTGTTGTCTTGCAGGTTCATTTGGGACCTCAGCAAACAGACTGGAATATGTAGATAGCTATAGGATTGGATTTCACACTAGGTTCATCAGTTTGTATACGAGGTTCATCAGTTTCAACAGACAGGTTCATTCAATATAACTAAGAGGTTCATCCAATGAACTTAACATTAAAAGAACGAAAAACATTAAATTGAAGGCTGGTTGCACTGTAAAATAGAACAGGAACAATGCAATGAAGAAGGATAGAAAATAACATGTTGGTACGGTACATAGCATCAAACGATACAACGTCGTCGAAGAGAGAGAAGTTCTTGCGAGACACAGGATCAGCCCAAAATAAACGTGTCAAACGATCACAAGAATCCACGTCATACTCAAAGAAGAACGCAGGGCAGAGTTCTTTTTTGTTGAACAGACGGTTGATCGTCATCTGAGCATCGGAACCACCTATGTAAGCCAACATATCTCGCCGGTAGTTCTTGAAGTCAACAGCTGATGCACCAACTTTGGAGTAGCCGCCCACGAGTTCCTTGAATATCCTATGAGACCTCACTGGACCGATGTGGGCTTTCTCACAATCCATCACAAACTTTTTATGTCCAAAGTCCAGCTTCCTCATAGACTTCATAAACTGTTTATCCTTACCAACAACCATTTCATGAGTGTGGCGATCTTCAAACGCTGCTACTTTGTAGCCCTGGTTGCCCGCAAAAGTGAGGGTGAGTTTCGCCTTACAACCAACTCTGTTTGAAGGACGTCGGCGCATGCGCTTTGTGTTGTTCTTGCCAGTTTTAAAACCCTGTCTGGTGCAATGCAAGTACTTCAGTGCAACCACATCGCCTGCCATGCGTGATCCGCCGAGCCTCACAACAAAGCCACATTCCAGTGCATATGCCTTGTAAAAATCAATCGCTTCCCCCAATGACCCGAACAGCATACCAACAACTGGTTTTAGAGAATCAACACAGATTGGAATGTGGTACACCGATCCACCTTGAGATAATCGCGTAACGGATAAATCCGACGACATCTCAGTGTCCGAATCACTTGGATATGAACTAGGAGAACTCTGATCCAGGGATACACTACCACTACCACCAGCAGAACCACTACCAGGCACTGCAAACATAAATAACATCCAAGTTCATTTCTATAAGGCATAGGTTCAAAACAATCGCCCATAGAAAGGATGGAAAATCTAATGATGAAAAGGTTAATACGAATCTGCCAAACAACATCCACATTAGAAACGCCAGATAACAACCAAATTGAAAAGAATCATACTCAGATTACTAGCAATCGGAGAACATAAGTAGACACAGCAAAAAATTCTGGAACCCTAAAACAAAACGAAACAAATTGACTTACCAGAATCCATAGAAACGTCTATGCCAGTCAATCCAATAGCAATGGAAGATTGAAGGAGGCGAAATCGATGAAGAACGTGAACTGCAACGAGCGAGAAGCAACAACTCCTCCAATGGCGATTCCGACGACATCGAATACGGATATAGATACCAAATCGATCGAGATCAAAGACGCGAAGAACGACGGCTACAGATATACAATAGCGTTAATACATCGAAAGAGACGAGATCCATAAAGAACATGAACTGAAATCATCAATAGCGAACATTTACCTCCAATGGCGATTGCGAGAAACAGAGCGAATCGAGAGAGAGGCAAGGAGAGACGGCTACAGTGAATGCGTGGAAAATGACCAAAATGCCCCTCCGTGTGTTAAATGAAGGATCACTACCAATCGTCAGATGGAGACACGTGTAAGAAGATCTGGAGTGCGCACGGATTACTTTAAATCCAGTGCTCATTTGATCATCTCTCTAAAAAGTTATTGCATCATTGGTCTATAACCTTTTATTTATTCTATTTTAGTTTTTCTTAATATTTTTGCTTTATTAGTCCATACGTTAATATTATCGTGATAATTAGGGATGTACGTGGGTGGTTAACCGATACGTTTCCTACTAACTTTTTAGGAGGTATTGTAATCGTATTGTTTAGTCCGATTAATTAGACGTTGGTTAACCACGATTTTGATACGGTTAATCGGATAACCTATATGCCAAAAAATGACCAAAAACTATTTAAAAATATATATTCTTCATCTTTATTAATTAGTACTTTCTATTTCATTGGAAACATTGTTGTTTATTACAATTTTATTAATATCCTCTCTTTTGGGTTGACATAAAATCAAAATATATGCTTTTTCTTATCTATATATATTAAAGTTTTTTCCTTTTGAGTTCTTAGAACGCTTCTGGATCCACCATTTCTACGTGTCATTTTCTCATTCGTTCTCTTTTTTAACTAACAAATCTTAACAATTTTTATCACTTTTTAAATAATTATTCAAACGTAAGATTTGAAAATTTGAGTCAATAACCACAATTCCACAATCCTATTTTCTCTAACTATATACTCCGTTTTATTTGTAAAACATAGGCCCCGTTTTTATATTTTTATTTTTATGTCTAAACTTAACTTAGGCTCATTTATTAGTAATAAAGATTAAGTTTTTTATATAAAACATCTTAAAATCTTCACTTGACTTTTATACATGCAGCTTAACCAAGCATTTGTTATTTGTTGAACATATAATATACATTAAATAAAGATGAAGAATATATCAAATTTTTTTTCTTAACTATTATATTATACGTTCAACAAATAACCAAGCATTGGGTAATTAAAATGTACATTAAATAAACTCATCATAACAAATAGGAATAACATTTTCAATATTCTAACTATCCCAAACTTTTTTACGTCAATTTTTTTGATGTATTTTAGACTAATGATTTATAATTAGTCATTAAATTGTTTCTATTTTTTTGAGTTAATATGATTGATATTTCATATTTATGAATATTATATATATTAAATAAAATATTTTTAATATAACATTTCAACATATCACTTTTAAAGCTAGAATTTTGTTCTAAACACATATTTATGTTTAACTAATATTGTGACTTATAATTTTTAATGTTAAAATATTGACATAATTTGAATATTTTATGTTGATATAATATACTTTATTGAAAATACACGATAAATGACAGTGGAATACGTACGACTTCAGCAAAAATATCTCGTGTATAAAAATAATTACATGATTAAAAATAAAAAGGATAACTATACGAGAATAGGTATGAGTAAAATATATTATATTTATACAAGTTATATAATTAATAATAAAATGCTGAATACTTTTTTTAAATAACAAATTTATGTTATTTCAATCTTCAATATAGAAAATTCTTAAACAATATCAATAAATCTTTTTCTTCTTAAAAATACTTAAATATAATATAATTTAAGTTAATTATATATAATTGTTGATGATTTTATAAATTTAAGTTCACTTGTACACGGTACGGGTAATGCACTAGTATAGTTATAAGCAATAAGCACTTCTCAAGTTGTCATCTCCTAATGCAAGAAAACTGTGCATCACAAGTTTTTGTAACATATTTTTCGGTTTTATATCAACCCAAGATAAAATAGTAATACAATTGAAGTAGTAAAAATATTTCCAACGAATTAGGAGCTAATGATAAATAAAAATGAAAGTGATAATTAAAAAAAAAAGTTCAGTTATTTTTTAGTATATATTGGTTATCCACTAAAACCATATCAAAATCTCAGTTAGCGAAACTAAATGGTACAATTAAGATATTAATAATTTAGTAATATATCAGCAATACCCACGTTCACCCCTAATTTTCACGATAATATCGACAGGATTAACCAAGCACTAATATTAAAAGATTAGGAATTAGGAATGAAAAGTTAGTGACCAATATATTTACATAAAAAGATTAAAGACTGAAGTAAAATTAATGAAAAGTTAGGACCAACTTTAAATTTTTTTGTAAAAGGTTAGGGATTAAGGAGCTAATTTACCCAAAGTTTGAATATATACATGCATTAGAAAAGTTTGAACTTATACATGCATATATCCAAAGGAAAGGGAAGACTAAGCAACATAAATTGAGCAATGATTACCTTACGCAAAATGCCTTGATACTCGCACACCAGACTATGGGTGAGCTTTGTAGGCTTAAACAATTGGATGTTCATTGTGCATTTGTTTTGAAGATCACAAAATAATTAAGTTCATATATTATAACAATTGTCTTTTTTTAATCAAATATATATACCTACCACTGAAGCAACTTTGTTTTGTATTTTGCGAAAGTAAAGAAAAACTCTTACTTCAACTTGTCCAAACTCCCCTACAAAAAGGGTTTTTTTCGCATGGGAACAAATTACCCAATAAGTTAGTGTCAACATACGACATCAAGTAACGACAAAGTCAACATATATATATATATATATATATTCAGCCTCATGATCAAATGTTATCTACTAGGATAACATACCACTTGAAAGTGAAAATAAAATAAAATAAAATAGAAGAGCTAGCACATACACCACTCTCTCCATCAGAAATCCTTCCACATCATGTTCTGATGAAACCCTGAGAAATAATTGCCACCACCACCACCACCCTGACCTCCATGGCTACCGGTGGTGGTAGTGGCGGGTGCCACGGTGGTACCCGGGTGGGTCCCGGGGCTATTCTTCCCAGTGAGCTCCTGAACAACCGCCCTGAACTCAGACTCATTGCTGGCTTGAACCATGATTGGGCTCGATATGTACTTCACCTTCATCGGCTCCTTCTTCGCCCCGCTTCTAATTGACTTGCCCTTGCTGCTGCCAGCTGGAATATTATTAGGATCCATTTTTAGGTTTTTTTGTGTGCTCTGTAAATTGAAGCAGTACTACTAAATTGGATGAAGCAAGCTGAGGTTTTAATATAGGTGTCATTTAATTGGTATGTGTGTGTTTAGGGAGGTTCCAAGAAGCCCACTACACAGAAAGAGACCTGCAAATTTAAACTCTGTATCAAATGGTGGCGGAAGAAAATTCTTTGCCTGCTAGAAAGTGAGGTTTTTTTTTTCCTTGTATGATGGGATTGCAACAATTATAACGTACCCAAGTAAAACAACTCTTCTTTAGAGTCTGCTCCATTTACTTTTTACAAGGTTGTTACTTTTTTAGTGCATAAATTAACTTATCAAAGTGGAAAAATACTCTTTTGTTGGTCTGATGCTAGCTGTTTGTTGCACGTGGTGTGGAAAATTACAGGGGGATTGACCAGATGAGTATATAAAGTCAATGGGGTTCGTGAATTAAGAAAAGTTTGTTGAAGTGGAATATTGTTTTTGGTCTGGTCAGATCGATGCAGGAGTGGAATTTGAATAGTTAGGTTTGTATACCTTTTCTAGAACGGTGGATATCTCAAACCTCATTGGAAGTTTGCAAGTTAAGTATTCTTTGACTAGTCTAACCCCATTGTTGTCCATTCATTTCTCTTATCTTTCTTTGCCATCACTCATTAATCACTCGGTTGATTGTCACGAAAAATTAACCACCCCCGTTGTACGGAGTAGTTTTATTAAACTACCGGTTATGCAAATTAATAAAATTGCTAAAACTAAGGGTTGGTTTGATATTAATACCCAATTATGAGATATCGGGAATACCAGTATCGTAATGAACATAAAACATGAGTATGAGTGATATCAAATTATCATATATGAGTATGAGTAATATGTTTAATATACTATATTTTGATATCACTATGATATCTATTATATTGATATCTGATATATCAAACACCAGAGTATATACCAAATACAAGTATGAATATGACTGATATTCAATACACATACATGATATCATGATAACAATATCAAACAAGCCATAAGGGCATCTTTAATAGGGTCTTATAGGATGAATCTTATAGAGGGTTTTTGAGAGAATTATTTGCTATGAGACCTATGGTGTATTGAGGGTTTTTATTAGGGTCTTTTAAATGGGGTTTTTAGATAAGTTTTATGTACAAGTATATCCTTGGTTTGGATTAAAATTACAAAAATGCCATTTACTAAATTATGGATAAAATCATACATTAAACTTAATATTTATATTTTATGGCGTTTTTACGGAAGTGTCGCAGAAGCTGAAGAAGACACCGATGACGCCCCGCGCCAGAAGCCACCGCGACCCGGCGGTGGGTCTCAGACAGGTCACCGCCCCGCGGTGGGAGTCACCGCCCCGCAGTGGATTTGTTAAGCGCCTCACGTCCGGAAAACGACACTCATTAGTAGGTGAATTAGGATTTATTTGACAGAAAAACGACACCGATTTCCGGCCTTGTCAATTATCCTAAAATATATTAAAACTATCCTAAATTCATGTATAAAATATATTTAAAAAAAATATTTTATAAAAAAAGCATGTATAAAATATATTAAAACTATCCTAAATAATAATAACATGGTTTATTTGGACTTAATTATATTAAAATTTGTAAAAAAATACATAAAATTTCAAAATTTTATTTACAATATAATTTTAATATAAAGAAACCTTCCTTGGTTGTGTGTATATTAAAATTTATAAAAATAAATAAATTAAAATTTATAAAAAAAATACATTAAATATCTAAAATTTATTTACAATGTCATTTTCATATAAATAAATTAAATTGATATTTATTTTATTTAAACCCCCAATAATAATAATAAAATGATTTATTTTCACTTAATGAAAACTATAATACAAAAAAAATTAAAATATATCAAATATATCCAAAATGAATGTCTATGGATAGAGAAAAATGTAATTAGAATTATGGTAATTTTTTTGTTTTTTTAAACCCACTAATTTTTAAATAAATCAATTTAAAAAAATAAATAAAGGACGGCCATGAATAAATCCTGGCCGTCCGTGCGCGTGCCACGCGGCGCCCATCGGGCGCGCTAGCGCGCGCCAATGAAATGACGCCGCGTGGCACTGTTATTTCAGATCACATGCTATGCCGCGTTTGGGTGGAGGGCTGAAACGGTATCGTTTTGAGCCCAATGAAGGCAAAAAAAAATTCAGAAGCCAAACAAGCCTTTAAGGGGTCTTCTATGGGACGGTCCCTAATATGGGCCAAATTTCAGGACCCCTGATGAGTCTTATAGCCCAACCCAATTATTTTATTACAAAAAATTATATGGGACTCTCCTATGAGACCCCGTTAATAATGTTCTAAGTAGTAAAAGTCTGACTTTAAAAATGAAGTGTATCAACGCCTATGATATAAGGTTGATGGATTAATTCTTTTTATTGTCAATTGGATTTAGGGTCAATAAAGGGCAACTAAGTGAAAGCATGTACGTGCACGACTCACAATCTACTGGCCCATCGCACTTTAACATGGTATCAAAGCATGTTCGTTCATGGATCCGTTTTCTTGAGATTGAGATATTCACCCGTATCCATTTGTCCAAATGTCAACTAGACTAAGCTCGTTGCACTTGTAGGGGCGTCTTGTAATGAAATTTATCCCACACCAGAAGTGAATGGATATTAAAATCTAATATATAAGTTTGATGAATACTCTTATTGCTAATTAACATTAAAATTGAAACTCATCAGACTTATTCACTGAATGTGTTATACGTTTCTACATACACGACCCCAGTCTATCAGACTACCAGACTATAACGTGTGGAATACCTTTAGAGTCAACGAGACATAACCATCCCTTACACTAATCGAGCCATTAACAAGTTTGAATTTGCAACGTATAAACAATTCCGATTGTGAATTAAAGAGAGTTGTGGGGTCAAGATTACTTAATTAGAAGCTTCAACTTCTATTTATAGGACATGATTTTGATAAACCTATGTGGACATGTTCCACTCAGTTAGGTGATTCCCGTATAATCATTACCAAATGGATATATCCTCCATTATGGAACCAACTATATAGGTCGTCCCATAGTTACACACATTGATTAGTGCATTAATCAACGAATAATCACAACACATTAACATGGTAAGATGCAGTGTCTTTGAGAATTAATCGGGGCTTATTTAGTGGAGTCTAGAATCACAAATAAATAAATAAAAACCATATAGACCATCCCATAGTTACACATATTGATTAGTGCCTTAATCTAGAAACTTTTGCTAGCATTATATTATTTGGTCTACGTATACAAGAACTGAACCAATATTTCGGTACGCACAAAACCATTTTATATTATAAGGAATATTTGCACTTAATTAGTTTAAACTACCACTTCTAGTTATTGGTGGCCCAAAAATTTGTTGAAGGGGGGCCACTTAATTAGTTTAAACTACGTACCACTTCTAGTTATTGGCGGATCCAAAAATTTGTTTTAGGGGGGCGATTTTAGTCCGTTTTTTTTCTCCAACGACATTTATATTAATACTTTAAAACTAAAAAAAAAAGTTCGAGATCGATCTACATTTTGAAATTAGACTAATTCATACAATATATATTCTATTTTTTTGCATTTTCAAAATTATTTAAATAATGAAAGATTTTCAATTTTCTTTTTAATAAAACAAGTAAAACATGAAGAAGAAGAAAAGGAGAAATAAACATGTTTAATAAATATAAAAATTTTAATAAGTTTATTAAGACCCAATTATTTAGCAAATAAAAGGAAGAGTTGAGAGAAATTGAAATATTGAACCCATGACCTCTTACTTTTTACAAAAATCACTAAGCCAAAGTTTTTTTTATATATAATTTACTCATTATTTTATGTATACACAATGAAAATTCAAAATTCAAAGCGGGCTCAAATCTAAATTCGTTATATTCTTAGGGATTCACTACGGGGAAGCGGGGGCAATCACCCACTCAAGCCCCTAATTCGCCCCTGCTTAGAGGTGACCCCGATTCATGAATTGGGACCTGAATCAGGAACCCACCGGAACCGTCGGTCCGGTTCCGATTCCGGTCCGGTTTAGGTTCAACCGGTTTTCCACAGGTTTTTTATCGGTTCAACAAAAAATAAAAATAAAAATTGTAAAATAATTTTTTTATAAGAAATATTCTTATGTGTTTTGAAATTATATAAAAAAGAGACATTAAATAAAAATAGTTAAATTTTTAAAAAATATATTTTTTATAAGGGTTGAACAAGCGGTTAAACCGCCGATTGAACATCCGGTTTAACCAAGAGATAAACCTGAACTGGCCGGGACCTTGAACCACCGATCCGATTCCAATCCGATTCAAGGTTTGATCGGGTTTGACCCAATCCGGTTCACCGGTTCAGGCTCACATTTGTCCAGCTCTATCCTTGCTCTTGGTACGGAGCAGCGGTGCTAGTATATATTAACACACAAATAAAAAACGATTCAAAATACATTTAAATATATGTTATTTCACACTATAATAAGATTACAATATGGGGTGATTAACTAGAATGAGCGACATGATAATTTAACAATTAAAAAGGTAAGTTTTTTTTTCTTCCCGAAATACATCCAAAGTGGGTGATTTTGTATTATTTATTTTCTATGGTAATTTTGTGAAAAAAGTCGAAGTCTAAGGGACTTATATGCAATTTATAAAAAAAACTATACTTTGGTTTGAATGGCGGGGAAGTTGATAGCCACGAATGTCTCAGAGCAAAAATTGGCGAGCGAAGTTGCAGGGATAGATCAACAATGATACGAAGAGAGAGAATCCTATCGCAATTCGCAAAGAGACGAACAAAAGAGATCTTCTCCTCCTCTGCAATTTTTTTTCCTTCTAATCATTGCACGAAATCTATATTCAACGCTTCGAATTCCACTATCCGATATGCTCGACGGAATTTAGATTGTAGTTGTGACGAGAATGGCGCTGCAATGACGGACATTATCGATTTGAATTTTTGGATTCAAAAAATACGAGGATGCAGCAGCAGCAGCAGTTGAGTTTTGACGCCATTGTTAATTGAGGTTCGAGATGGTAAGCGATCGTTTGGATCTCTTGTTTTAAAATCGATGAAACCATATCCAGATCATTGATTTTGATTTGGGCTGGGAAATTAGCTGCAAAGATTTAAATGGAGTGATTGATTGTGCTACATGCATAAAAATGGTGCCTTTTTAAGTCAAATTGAATTGTGCTTGTTTGTTGCAGGGAACTGCTGTGAATTTTATAGTAGGTTCCCATGTTTGGGTTGAAGACCCAGGTTCGGCTTGGATTGATGGGATTATAGAGAGAGTTAGCGGACAAGAAGCTCATGTTGAGACAAGCAATGGCAAGCAGGTATATAAAAATCATCTTTAGCAATATGAATTAAGCTTCATTTCATGACAATTTGCAAAAAAATATAATCTTCCATCAATACAACTTGTTTCTTAACTTGAAGTTTTGCTTTTAGATTGTTGCAAAGCTGTCAAATATCTATCCCAACGACACGGAAGCTTCTCCTGCTGGGGTTGATGACATGACTAAACTCGCGTATTTGCACGAGCCAGGAGTTTTGCAGAACCTCAAAACTAGATATGAACTCAATGAAATCTATGTAAGTCTAGTCTTGTCTTGCATTCATGTTTGAAACTTGTGTTGTTGTAGGATACCACTCATGATTAAACATCAGTTGTTACTGTATAATGACAGACTTATACTGGTAACATTCTTATTGCCATCAATCCATTTCAAAGGCTCCCTCATCTCTATGACTCCCACATGATGCAACAGTACAAGGGCGCACCTCTTGGAGACCTTAGCCCTCATGTCTTTGCCATTGCTGATGTTTCCTATAGGTTCTTCCTCAGTTCTACCTCTTTGTGTGCTATTTCTTAAGAATGAAATGGTGAATTTTGCTTTTGCTGTGGAGTACAGGGCAATGATCAATGAGGGGAAATGCAATTCAATTCTTGTTAGTGGTGAAAGTGGTGCTGGTAAAACTGAGACCACCAAGATGCTTATGCGTTACCTAGCGTTCTTGGGAGGTCGTTCCTCAACTGAGGGGCGTACTGTAGAGCAACAAGTTCTTGAAGTAAGATACTATCTTACATTGTTGATTGTTTGTGTCTCTTGAGTTGATAATTGAAAAACTTGTATACTATTGTTGCAGTCAAATCCAGTTCTTGAAGCATTTGGGAATGCTAAGACTGTCAGAAATAACAATTCCAGGTGAAACATTTTTATCCAACCGTGATAGTCTCTACTTTGAATATCTTTGTGGTAACACTATATCAATTGCTGCAGTCGATTTGGTAAGTTTGTGGAGATCCAGTTCGACAAACATGGAAGAATATCCGGGGCAGCAATAAGAACTTACCTCCTGGAAAGATCTCGTGTTTGCCAGATTAATAATCCTGAACGCAACTACCACTGCTTTTACCTTCTTTGTGCTGCACCACATGAGGTAAATTCTCTTCATTCTTTGGTTAGTTGATCATGTCAAAGAATTAAAATGGTCCTGTTTTTACTGTTTCCAGGAGATTCAGAAATATAAGCTAGAACATCCAAAAACTTTTCACTATCTTAATCAGTCCAATTGCTATGATCTGGTTGGTGTAAGTGATGCTCATGATTATTTGGCAACAAGACGTGCTATGGATATTGTTGGAATCGGTGAAGAAGAGCAGGTAAATGGTAACATAAGTTGATCTACTACAAAATGAATCTGTATTTTCTTAGTATGCTTACCTAAATTTCTCCTATAGGAGGCTATATTTAGAGTTGTGGCATCAATTCTTCATTTGGGGAACATCGACTTTGCGAAGGGAAAGGAGGTAGATTCATCAGTGCTGAAGGATAACAAGTCAGAATTTCATCTCAAGACTGCATCAGAACTTCTGATGTATGAATGAACCACTCTACCTTAACTAATCCAGCCAAAGTTGTGTTCTTGTGTAGCAATAATGACTTACTTAACAATCATATTAGGTGTGATCCTATGGCCATGAAAGACGCGCTAATGCAACGCGTAATGATAACACCAGAAGAGATTATAAAGAAAACACTTGATCCTCTTAATGCAGTTGTCAGTAGAGATGGTTTAGCAAAAACAATTTATTCTAGACTTTTTGACTGGTAAGTTTCATATTCCTTTGTCAATAATGTAGGTTCTTGAGAAGTTGGTAGCACTTAAATTATGTCTCTTGCAGGTTAGTTGACAAGATAAATGTATCAATTGGACAAGATCCGAACTCAAAGACTACGATTGGAGTTCTTGATATCTACGGATTCGAAAGCTTCAAACAGAATAGGTAGTTGTTAAAACATTGGACAAAATATGCAAGCTCATTTGGTTTTGTAAGAAACATTATCTATCCTGTTATTGTTTTCATGTTTGTCATGTGTCTTATGCAGCTTTGAGCAGTTTTGTATTAACTTCACTAATGAAAAGCTTCAGCAACACTTCAATCAGGTAACACTAAGCATGTCAACAAATTTTGAGACCATTTTTTTTATCATTGTTGTCTCTGAGTAGGTCTAAGATTATCTGGTGCTCACTTTCAGCATGTCTTCAAGATGGAGCAAGAAGAGTACAAGAAAGAACAAATCGATTGGAGCTACATTGAATTTGTTGATAATCAAGATGTTTTAGATCTCATTGAAAAGGTGATTTCAATTCTGTTACACAGAAATACAATATCAACTAAGATAATCTCATAATGTGAGATTAATAAAGGCTGGTTCTTTATATGTTCCTCCTTTAAGATAACTTCATATGGCAGAGTTTGTGTTTGAGAATGACAACAAATGAATCTTGATATTGCTCATGTCTTTATTTACCTTTCTTGTTTTTGCAAGTTATGCAATGTTGAGTTACTGTTTGACTTTACTCATTAGCTTAAATTGTTCAAATTCTTTCACAGAAACCTGGTGGCATTATTGCTCTTCTAGATGAGGCTTGGTGAGTTGAATTTGTATTTCAAGTGTATAAGACATTCATTCATTCATTCATTCAATTTAGCATCATATGTTCTGATCTCTGCTCATTTGGAATATTACTTTAGCATGTTTCCTAAATCAACACCCGAAACATTTGCATCAAAGTTGTATCAAACTTACAAGAGTCATAAGCGTCTTACAAAGCCAAAACTTTCACGCAAAGATTTCATCATATCTCATTATGCTGGCGAGGTACATTCTCATATCAATCCTAAACTTCATATGTTGCATTATCCCCCTGCTAATTTTGATGGATCAATTATCATTGCATTGTACATAGGTTTTATATCAGCCAGACCAATTTTTGGACAAGAACAAGGATTATGTGGTCCCTGAACATCAAGACATGTTAAGTGCTTCCAAATGCCAGTTTGTGGCAGGACTATTCCCTCCAATTGTCGAGGAAACCCCTAAGTCTAACAAATCAACCAAATTCTCATCAATTGGTTCTAGTTTCAAGGTGATATTCACTTCTGTGTAAACTAAGCTCTTGCTTGAACAAATTTGACAACTGATGTCTATATTATGTGTTGGCACAGTTGCAACTACATGAGTTGATGGATATACTAAATTCAACCGAACCTCATTACATAAGATGTGTTAAGCCGAATAATCTTCTAAAACCCGCCATCTTTGAGAATGTCAACATTCTACAACAACTACGATGTGGTGTGAGTGACATTTATTTCAGTTTTGAATTATCTTAGAGCACAGTGACAGTTACTTCATTTTATTTGAATTTTGTTACATAAAACTTTGTATTTATAGGGTGTTTTGGAGGCAATCAGAATCAGTTGTGCGGGCTACCCAACTCGCCGTTCTTTTTATGAGTTCATTCACAGATTTGGGATCCTTGCTCCAGAAGTCATTGAAGGGAGGTATACATCCTTCTTCTAGCTAAAAAAAGGTTCAAAAAAGAGTTTGTTGAATCCTGACTTCCTTGAATTTATCTACAGCTATGATGAAAAAGTTGCCTGTGGAAAAATATTGGATAAGATGGGACTTAAAGGATTTCAGGTAATCCTATTTAATTAATGCAAAAAACACTAAATGGTATGATAGATCTAAAGAGGATTATTTTGGGCTCAATTAGAAGACATAGGTGATTTTAAATTATGGATAATATAATCCCTTGAAGTATTAATGATTCAAGAGTTGAACAAACATCAATGTGGCAATTATGACCTTTATTTCTTCATTTAGGTTGCAAATTGCTCAAACATTATTCAACACTTAGAAGACACAATTATTATACATGATTACACATTCATTGAAATAAAGTCTAGAACCAAGTTAATAAGAGATCTTCTTAATTGAACTGACAAATGCATCTGCAGATAGGCAGGACAAAAGTGTTCCTCAGAGTTGGTCAAATGGCTGAACTTGATGCAAGGAGAGCTGAGGTGCTTAGTAATGCAGCCAAGATTATTCAGCGGCGTATACGAACTCATAATGCTCATAGACAGTTTGTTGAACTACGCAAATTGGCAATTTATTTACAATCCTTATGTAAAAGTGAGCTCACTAATCACTATGATGATTGGATAATCATATTCAACTTTCCTGCTAATATGATGATCATGTTTTACCTGGCTTCAGTGAGGATGGCTTGCAAATTCTATGAGCATATGAAAAAAGAGGCAGCTGCTTTGAGTATTCAGAAAAACGGGCTTAGGTATCGAGCCAGAAGAGCCTACCACAAGCTTCAGAGTTGTGCACGTGTACTTCAAACAAGTTTAAGGGCGATGGCTGCTCGTAACCAACATAGGTTTAGAAGGCGAACCAAAGCAGCTACTGCCATTCAGGTACCTTTGTATTAGTCTTGCAATGTAGATTTTCCTTATGTTGTTTGAACTTTATGAATCAAGAGTTGAGATATTATTCACTACGCAGGTCCAATGGCGTTGTCATAGAGCTGCATCATACTATAAGAGCCTTAGGAAATCATCAGTTCTTGCACAGTGCAGATGGAGAGGGAAAATTGCCAGGAGAGAGTTAAGGAAGCTCAAGATGGTCAGTTTTGTCAGTGTTGCACTTAATTTGTTCATCATAATCTGTATATCTATATTACTTTTAATACACTCTGCATAGTTTTCCTTGACAAGTTCTGATATACCCACTTCTGATTTCTGCAGGAAGCAAGAGAAACGGGTGCTCTGAAAGAAGCCAAGGATAAGCTTGAAAAGCAATTGGAAGAACTAACATGGCGTTTGCAGTTAGAAAAGCGCTTAAGGGTAAATCAAATCCTATTTCATATGGTTCTGAATATTGCCTTTTGAGTTATATACCAATTGCTAAATGAAGAATAGTGCTGAAGTATGAATCTGCATGGCAGACTGATTTGGAGGAAGCAAAAGCACAAGAGATTAGTAAACTGCAAGCTTCTTTGCAAACCATGAAAAGTAAGATTGATGAGACAAATGCATTGTTGGTCAAGGAAAGGGAATCATCTAAGAAGGCAATTGAAGAAGCACCTCCAGTTATCAAAGAAACTCAAATAATCGTCGAAGATACCAAAAAGATTGATTCTTTGAATCAGGAAGTGCAAAATTTAAAGGCAAGCATGTTTCATTTGACAAGCTTCATTGTTTTCATAGGAAATAATGAAATTCACTTTCCTGTTGCATTTCTTGTATATGAAACTTGATCTTTCAATGTGGTTTTCTTTGTTGTGTCTTTGATCCTTAGATCTCATTACAATTAGAGAAGGAGAGAGCTGATGGATGTGATAGTAAACTTGTTGTAGCAGAAGAATTGAGCGAAGAAAGGCATCAAAAGCTGGAGGATTCAGATAAAAAGATCAGAGGTCTTCAAGATTCTCTGCAAAGGTATCACTGTTGGATGATTATGTAATTTTGTTTTAACCAAATTGTATCTTGTGTGTACAAGGTTATCGGTCTTTTGAAAACCTTAAAATCACTAACTCAAGTGGCAAGTAATTATCCGTGTCAATATCCTAACAACTAACATAATGTATGTTCTTCTAAAAAAACATAATGTATGTTATCTTATAATCCTGTTTTATTTTAGGGGAAAAGCAACTAAGTTGCCTAGTTCTTACACCACAAACAACCTAAAAAATGTGATTGGTCCTTATATATGTGAACATTATAGTATAGTGAATATAAATTCAAGTTGAGTAACTTCCCTATCAATCCATGATATGATCTGAATTAGCAGGATATTGAGTAAATGATAACCCGGACATAACTTTCTTAGGCTAAAATATTGAAACACACTTAAGAATGTTTCTGAAAAACAACATTAGTTTTTCATGTAATTAGATTTAATGCAGTATATGAAGTTTCAAATCAGGTTAGAAGAGAAGCTTATCAATCTGGAATCAGAGAATCAGGTTCTTCGTCAACAAGCTGTTTCAATGGCGCCAAACAAACTCGCACACTCTAGATCAACAATGCAGGCATGTTAAAACAACAACCCTGTATTAGAATTTAAACTGAACCCAATTGGTGTAAACAACTTACATGACTTTTTTTTACAACTTCTGCAGAGAGGCTCTGAAAGTGTTAATTTTGGTGATAGCAAGCCAACTGTTGTGAGATTACTTACCTTGTACTGTTGTATCACTTTCATTTATAGCCTTCTCTTGTTTCCCCTAATGTTGTTTTGCTTCACTTTTCTTCAGGATTTGCATAGTGCTTCAATGAAACTAAGGGAATACTGTGAAGTAGAGGACAAACCCCAAAAGTGTCTTAATGACAAACAACAGGAGAATCAGGATGTGCTGATCCGGTGCATCTCACAACATCTAGGCTTTACAGGACACAAACCGATAGCTGCATGTATCATATACAAATGCCTTCTTCAATGGAGATCCTTTGAAGTAGAGAGAACAACTATTTTTGATAGGATCATACAAACCATTGGTCATGCTATAGAGGTAACAATGCTTATAACATTATCATGGTGCAATTCTTTATTAACAGTCAGAGGTAATTATGGAAAATTTTGTTCTCTTTTGCAAATAAAAGACTCAGGACAACAATGATACATTGGCCTATTGGTTGTGTAATGCCTCAACACTTCTTCTTCTACTGCAACGCACGCTGAAAGCAAGTGGTGCAGCTGGAATGGCCACAAGGCATCGTCGCTCAGCATCAGGCCATCTTTTTGGTAGAAGGTCACAGGTATTAATAAGGATTTTTTATTTTTTTTAGTCCCTGAATCTGATTAGTAAATGGGTTATTTTTTGTTTGTGTGTTGTTTTAGAGTTTCCGTGGAGTTCCACAAGGTGGAACAGTTTCCTTTATAAATGGTGGTGTGGGTGGAGTGGATAGCCTACGCCAAGTAGAAGCCAAGTATCCAGCTTTGCTTTTCAAACAACAACTTACAGCATATGTAGAGAAGATATATGGGATGATTCGAGATAATCTTAAGAAAGAGATTTCTCCATTGCTTGGATTGTGCATCCAGGTACTTAAACCCCATCTTCAATAAAATTAAACAAGAAAGTTGTGCATGAATTAATTTTCAATGGTTTTTTTCTTTTGTTGAAATAGGCGCCAAGAACATCAAGAGGAAGCTTGGTTAAGGGATCATCTCGTTCGGTTGCTAATGCTGCAGCTCAGCAAGCCTTGATTGCTCACTGGCAAGGAATTGTGAAGAATCTTGAAAATTTCTTGAGCATATTGAAGGCAAACCATGTTAGTGAAACTTCTTTGCTGCACATCTTCATTTTTCCTCTTATCATATCTATTGTCACTCATTAATTCTTATTTTGAGGACATTCCTTGGAGAAATACCAAGCTACTATAGATTTTTCTTTTCTTCTTCTTGAGTATTGTACTTCTAAAACAAAAATTAAGCAGTTATTTTGAAGATGCAGCTTTGCAAGAGCACAATTTTAAGGAGAACTTTGAGTGAGAGTTTGTTTAAATTTGATTATTGAAATCCCTATATGGGCTGTGTTTAAGGCCACCCTCATGTGCTCTTTTATGGATCTATATAGTATATCTTAAAAAATAAAACCCATTTTTTAATTCTCCCTTAAACTTGATTTCTAGATTGTTTTTCAACGCATACAGGTACCTCCATTTTTGGTTCGCAAGATCTTTACTCAAATATTTTCTTTTATCAACGTCCAGCTATTCAACAGGTATCACCTTGGTTTTATGTTGTCATACTTGCTATATATTTTGCTTGTTTTCCCCTTACAATTCTGACACTGATGCCTCTTGTTGCAGTCTTCTGTTGAGGCGCGAGTGTTGTTCATTTAGCAATGGCGAATATGTGAAGGCGGGCTTGTCTGAACTTGAGCATTGGTATTTCAATGCAACTGAGGAGGTTCAGTCCTGGAAATTCACATTTTCTTCACATAGTTTAAAATGATAATTTTTATATGTGCAAAGTATGCTGATCAAGTAACTAACTATGATATTTTTTACAGTATGCAGGTTCAGCTTGGGAAGAACTGAAGCATATCCGACAAGCCATTGGATTTCTAGTAAGCTTGTTGTTCTACATACCCTGTATAACACACTGAAACTTCTCTTAAGAAATTCAATTTGGTTTCCAATTTTGAATTCAGGTGTTGCATCAAAAACCAAAGAAGTCTTTAGATGAAATAAGCCGCTCTCTTTGCCCAGTTAGTACTTTTTTATTGTCTACGGAACATCTCATATAACAATTGATATCTCTTAGAAGATTTGAAAACAATGCCTATTGTTTACTCTTAGGTACTTAGCATACAACAGTTGTACCGAATCAGCACCATGTATTGGGATGACAAGTATGGTACTCATAGTGTATCTGCAGATGTAAGTTGTTGGATTCATTTGGTAATTGGTAACTTGACCCAAATACATTATAAGCGCCGTGATTGACATTTTTTAAAAATGTGAAACAGGTTATATCTAGCATGAGGATTATGATGACTGAAGAATCAAATAATGCAGTCAGCAACTCCTTCCTTTTGGATGATGATTCAAGGTTTGCACATTGAGTTGTATCATCTGATGCTATGAACTTTTGTTATGTGAACTAAGATGACTCATTTTAGACGCGCTTTCTTTTTGGTTTCTGATACAGCATTCCGTTTTCTGTGGATGATATATCAAAATCAATGCAACAAGTAGACATAAACGACGTTGAACCTCCAAGACCTCTTCGCCAGAACTCAGGATTCAATTTTCTATCCACTTGTTGATTGTAAATTGTTTACTTGTGAGAAGCAGATGAATTCTCACTTCAACTATTTGAGATTCTGATGAAAGATAGATGTTAGAGTGTTCATCACGTGTAAAATGTACACATTTGATGACTGTAGTGTATCTTGTACTTTGGCATTTGTATTGTAGATTTAGTTTAATTATTGCATATACATGTAATATGTAATTAATACACTTTGGCATAAATTGAAAATATTATTCGATATTTCGATTACAACAACAAAAGACCAAGGGAGATTCTCTCTGAACTTCAATCTCTCTTAACCAAGAAAGAATTTATCTGTCTCACTAGTATCTGGTGGGACATCTGGATTAACAGAAACCAAATCATTTTTAACTATGACCCAAATGACAGAATTAAAGACCTGCCGCAATATATCACCTTGCTCATAAAAAACTAGGATAAAACAAAAATTGAAGATATCGATGAATTCAGACAACCAAAAAGTAAACCACCTCAAATTAGGAAAACCAAGTTCTTAAGATGGGAAAAACCAAATCAAAACTTTCACAAAATCAATTTTGACGGGTCAAAACTAACAAATGGTGAAGTTGAGTATGGCTTCATAATTAGAAATGATAAAGCAGAGGTTATTCATATGAGTAGTAATCGCTGTGGTTTTAACAACATTCTCATGACAGAAGCAATAGCTTTGAAAAAAAGCATCTCCTACTCTAAAACACTAAAAATTACCAAATTACAAATTAAGGGTGACAATCTTTGCCTTTTAAATGTTATCAAAGGCATTTGAGATTGTCCCTGAGAAATTGAAATGGTTGTAGCCGACATCTTGGTTGACATCCATTCTTTCCAGGAAGTCCACCTTAGACACATTTTCAGAAAGGCGAACTGTACTGCTGACCGCATTGCCAAACTCAGCTTTTCACCATTTGTGTCTAACCTTAGTCTTGATTTAGAACTTCGTATTCTCATCCGCAAGGATGCTCTAGGCTGGTCTTCGCATAGAATCTAAGACCAGTCTAATTCTTTCCTTATAAAAAAAAAATTACACTTTGGCATAATTATCAAGGCTGCCTGCCTTCTGGGTGTGGTTGAATTGTGATTTCATTTTCATTTGACCTATCTTTCATCTAAAGGGACCCATATAAACTTACACATGAGCAATGTGCAATTGTACACTTTATGCATTAATAATTGATATATCTATCTTCTTAGATATACTTGTTATCAATTTTAAAGGCTTTGTACATTATTCACAATGCTCATATGCAGTGCAATTTGGCTATGAAATTGAGCTTCAATTAATGACAACCTGGAATGAGCATAAGTAAAACAAATTTGAAAGCATGGCAGCTGGATTTCATTTTGGGACACAATCTTGAAAGGATATTTGATACTTGTAGCCATTTAGGAGTGGAATTGAACTTGTGACATCTGTGGTGTAGAAATGGTTAATGGATTAATTAATAATAATAATATAACCCTCCTTTGACATCTCAAAAAGAGTCTTTGATGTAATTTAAAAATACTGTATCAACTTTTTTAGATTGCATGTGTGATTCTGTCATTTGGCCTCGTTTTTTTACCAAAGAAAAGATATCATGATAAAATATTTATATCATAAAAAAATAATGTTAAGCCATCCATCATACAAAAATTACTGGATAGAAAAAACTTACCTATTATTAATATTCAATATTTTTCATATTAAAAAATCCATTTTTATCGTACTTGTATGTCCACATTTAAAAAAGGAATTTTTTTTTCACCCTTTTTTTTTTCGTCGGATTTTTTTTTTTTTTAAAGTTTTAATCTTGGGCGCAACCAGGTTGCGCCCAAGAGCCGGTTTATTTTTGTTTGAAATTCGAAATATATATTTAGGAATAGACCGGTTTAGGATTTAGGGTTCGATGATTAAAATATATTTTTTTAGAATTTTGAAAAAAGAAAAAAAATTGATTTTTTTTTAAAGAAGGGTTTATTGAAAAATAAAATAAAAATAGAATTTAATTAATATATTTTGGACGCAACGGGGTTGCGTCCAAAAAGTTGATCGGAAAAAATTACCACTTCTTTGGGCGCAACGGTTACCGTTTTACAACGGTAACTTTTTGGCATTGATCCATTTTGTTGATATATATATATATATATATATGCAACTATTCCGTCCATTTTGGCATTAATCCATTTTAGATAATGTCTTTGTCAAGGGTGGATGATGCACTCAGTCCAGTTGAGCACTTGGATGACGCACCCGGTCTTGATTTTATTCATGACGATAATTTACGGGTACGTATATATTTATTCCGAAGTTTATTTCAAATTTAGTAATTTAAAGTAGTTTGTTGTAGTTTAGAACTTTGATTAAAATGTTCATACGATGAATATATGTTTTAGGTTAGCGACATTATTTTTGTATTTTCTGTATTGTATTATATAGTTGTGAAATAATTTTCTGAAAGTTTATGTGCGAAATAATTTGTTATTTAGGTGTTTTAATTTATCATTTATGAAGTAAATTATATATTCGTCGTAAGAACATGGATATATTAGTTTTAAGAAACGCCCTTAGAAAAACACCTAATTTATAATTTTTTTTTAATCATAAATAGGATGACTCTAGTGATAGCAAATATTCGCCAGTGGATTATTCTACTCATTTTACTACGGATGAAGAATGGAGTGATAGAGATAGTATGATCAGCTGGGCTAAGAACGTACGTTTGGAGTTGCATATGATGATTGTAATAAGTAAATCATGGCCTAACCGAAAGGTCATACTGTCGTGTGAGAAGTCTGGGCCATATAGAGCGGCGAAGAAGAAGGCAGTTGAGGTTCCCGAGGTAACCCCTAAACGGAGATACAATGCGAGGACAAAGAAGAACGAGTGTCCGTTTCAGTTGCATGGGGTGGTTGTGAAAGGAGATTGGCTCAAATCTGACCGTTGGAGATTATTCGTCGCTTGTGGATCGCATGACCATGAGCTTTCTAGTAGTTTGATTGGTCATGCATTTGCCGGGAGGCTTTCGCAGGAACAACGAGAGCGCGTGAATGTTTTTTCAGCCTCCGGAATAAAGCCGAAGGCTATTATGAGTCTATTTCTACACGAGGATCCCAAATGCTTGACATCAAGGAACCAACTCTACAATTACAAGTGTCAGGAGAGGCTGAAATACAGGGGGAATTTGACGGTGCCGCAATACATGATGGATTTTCTAGACGCAAGACATTATTATACAAGCTATGAGACGCGTCGCAATGAAGAAGGGAATGAGGTTTTGAGTGACATTTTTATTTCTCACCCCGGAGCTAGACATTTGTTGAGTTTGTTCTCTAGCATCGTCATCATGGATACGACCTACAAGACGAACATGTGTGAATATGTTCAATTATCGCTATTATTACATCTAAAATATGTAATTGCATACCCTATTTCTTATAATTTTTACATTTATAGGTACGGTATGCCTTTGTTGGAGTTTGTTGGATTCACTTGCATCAACTGTACATTTTATATTGCGATCATATTCATGTATGATGAGACGACGAAGCACTACACATGGGCGTTGGACCACCTTAAGATCATTCTCGGGGGACAGGAACCCAAGGCGATCATGTCAGATCGAGAGCTCGGTCTTGTGAAAGCCGTCGATATAGTCTTTTCCAACACGAAGCATATGTTGTGTAGGGTCCATGTGAACCGCAACGTGGAAGCTTTTACAATGAAATGGGTCCCCAATGTTGACCATTTTAGTGGTAATATTCGTTGGTTGTTAAGGTCACCCACTGAGGATGTGTACAATGAGCGACTTGAATACTTGACGGAAAAGTGGAATAAGCTACCCTGGCTAATGGCTTACGTGAAAAGGGTATGGCTTGCTGACTACAAGGAGATGCTAGTCTGTGCATGGTGCGACACAGTTCTCCATTTCGGCACAAGATCATCAAACAGGTAAATTCATAAGTGATCATCTAAAAGGTAAATTCATAAATGCAACTAAGCGTAACTTGAGTTTTAAATTTCAGGATTGAGAGTCAGCACTCTATGTTGAAGGACGAGATCAAATCGTCTGTTGGAGGCTTGGAGACCCTCGTGCAGCAAATCGGCAATATGTTTGCTTATCAGATTCGGAAAATCAGGGGTGATATGGAACAGAGTGCTTTTAAGGCGCCCACTGTAATACCCCTTAATTATAGTAAGAGAATTTTGGAAATTTTCCAACTCCCGTATTACAAGTCGATTTATTTCAGAGAAGTTCAGACATTCAGAAATGTTTCTGATCTCTGTAATAATTTTTCTCAGTAAAATAAAATACATTCGACGTATTTCGGGACTTAATACTTGTTCGTGTACGATTATTTTTATCCCGGGCTAAGGCCAAGTTGTTCCAAGCTAGAACAGATGAAAAATGGCCTTGGCGGCGACCGCCGTAAGGCAAGCGGCGACCATCGCCAACTAGTCGACGTCATCGTCATCCTCATCTGGCCAAGTGGCTCTAAAAGCGGCGACCGCTGCCAGACACTGATTGGGCGGCGACCCCCTTGCCGACAACGGCGACCGCCGCCAATGTCGGGGATGTCAGAGGCCTAGCCTCTACGTTGCCGGCGACTTGGATACCTCCGAATTGAGGCCATCCACGTGCCCTTGCTTGTCCCCTTGAGTTTGGCTATAAAAGGAGAGGATTGGGAGCTGAATTGAAGCACAAATCCGAGCTCGATCTCCACATAAATCACTCGTCGGAAAATCAAGCTTTCGCCGGAGAACTCGCAATCGATCGTCGGAGCTCCATTAGTGTTCCTTCCAGTTGCAAAGTGAAGCTTTAGAGACCCTTAAAAGCTTAGAATCCAAAGCAAGGCTAAGGAGTAGCAAATCGAACGTCACCGGTGAGATTCTCTTCTCGCATTTTCGGTGAAGTTCGTAGCGGCGCCCGCCGTAAGGCAGGCGGCGACCGCCGCCCAGAAGCTTTTGGCTTGTTTCGGCCTTGGCTTCTGTGGCTTTCGATCGGGCTTCGTTCCTATCGATTCCTTTCGTTATTCTTTAGACTCGTACTCGTGTTTGTCGAATCTAACTTAGGATTTCTTTATGGGCCGATCCGAAGGAATCTGTGAATTCAGATCTGTCCCTGTTTCGAGCCCGGAAACCCATCGTCGTCTTTAAGCTTCTGCGGATCTAAGGCAAGTGGCGGTTCGCTCTTGCTCATCATTCCATATTTCAATTAATTATCAATTGTTAGTTGTTAATTAATTTGGAATGATTTACTGTTTATGTTGGGAACAGTTTTGATAAATTATATGATGAAAAAATATGATATTATAATAGGTTGTATATCTGCTAGATCAACGCTATTATAGATATATGGTTATGATAATTGCCTGGAAGGCTTTAATATGGATTATTATTGTGTTGAACTGTTAGTTAGCACGAGTATTCGTAGGAACGCCTGGACTCTGTGAGGTTCATTCATTTCTTTATAACTTGGGGAAAAGGGCGATCAAGACCCTACGGATGTAGAGGCTTGGACTCTGCGAGGTCCATTCCTTCGATATAGGTCCAGAGGCTTGGACTATGCGAGGTCCATTCCTTCGATATATGTCCTGCGTGACAGAACATATATTTAAAAGCTTATAACGTGATGTGGGTTTTGGAATTAAATCAGATAAGTGCTCTTGACGCACATAATTAATATACCTTCGGCGAGTAGTGCAGCTAGGCGATAGTGCAGCTAGGAAAGCTCGTCTTAACTTTTAAATCGCTCGTATGCGATACTGTGATTCTATGATTATTTAAGTTTCCCAACATTTGTCATATTTCCGATAAGATTCATTTCGTTGGAGTCTTCTTTGGGTTGATTGCTGTGAGACTCGGTTTCCAGAATCTTCTCTTGATCATGCCTTTTCATGTATTCTAGTAGGAGTATGGTGGTTGACTATCGTCATCGGTTTTAATCCGAGAAGCGATGAATCTAACCTAATACGACTACTTCGAACCACTCTGTTTTGTACCCTTGTGTAGTCTTTCATTAGACTAACCAACCGAAATTGTTCTCTGCATGGTTGGCTGGTGTCATCCGTTCGATTCGGCACATCAGATAAGTTGTCGTCCTGTGAAGGCTAGAACGACTATGAAGGCAAACAGTGTTTTTGACAAGTTTATTCAGGTTAAGATCATTGGCGGGTGATCATTGCGATCAAGACCCTTTGTTAATTATTTAAAAGACTTCCACTGTGTTAAATATGTTTTGCTTTAAGACTTCCGCTGTATAATTCCGATTATGTTTTTGATGTATTTGGAATTATGTTGTAATTCCGAGACTTTGGTTTAAATGAAAGTTATGACAATTTTGTATCATAATTGTTGTTTGATGATTTATATCAACTGGTAAATCCTTGGGTGACATCAGACAGAACGTCTGAGGTCACTGGCGATAATGCCTTTCCAAGGAAATATTTGGGGGTGTTACACCCACAGAGATCGTAATCGGGCCGACTTGGGTGAAGACATTTTCCAGGCGCATTCTTTATAAGGTCTCGGAAAAGTGCTTAAGAATCTTATACACTTCAGTTGTTAGGGCCATGCAAGGAAAAATTCTCGAGGAAGAATGTCGTGATGTGTTTTGGAGAGCCACCCTAGGCCTGCCTTGCCCACACACGATCAAGGAATATGTAAAGGCCGGTTTCCCGTTGAGGCCAAGTGAAATCCACATTTATTAGAAGCAAATCAAGTGGGAAGGGGTTGGGCATGCTGAGCTCGCACCGAATGAGGACGTCTTTATCTCAGAAGAAGATGTCCTCTTAGGTTCCATGTTTGGAGATTGGAGCAACGAAGAATTGCCCACAGAGCTAAAGACCGACTTTGCACGTCGGTACAAAGCTTTCCATGAGCCGAGATCGTGTACCGCAGAAGAGCCCCCGGCCGCTTCGACTAAGAAAGGGAGACCCAAAAAGAAGAAGAACGATACCAAGAGGGACCCTAGTTGGTTTGAGCACGTGGCGGAAGAAAAAAGGAAGAAGGACGAGGAAAAGAAGAAGAAGGATGAGGAAAAGAAGAAGAAGGCCGAAGACTGGAAAAATTCGCCTGTGGGATCTAAAGGACGCCCTCCGAGCGGTAAGCGGCGCAGCGGAGTTTCACATGGCAAGGAAAGCACCAGTAGAGCACCTCAGGGCGACATGGACGTTATTTACCCCGGCTTCAACTGGGGCCGAGATAATATTGATTCATTTATGTTCGCCTACATTGGAGGAGTACGGAATGTAATGGGCGATGGTCATTGTGGGTACCGTTTGCTTGTTATACTATTAGGGCATGACGAAGACGCTTATCAGTACGTCCGATGGGAGCTTTCCAAGGAGCTACAACAATGCCGAGCGTTGTACACCCCGACTTGTAATTTTACCCCCATATCGGACCTCATCAGGTTTGTGAATTTTACTGGGGTGTGCACGAGGGATCACTGGATGGAAGTTCTTAAGGCCGGCTTGGTATTTGCCACACGATACCAGGTGGCTCTTGTTGTGCTATCATATGCTGGACCTCACATATGCCTCCCAATGTGGGCTCCCCCAGGCGCACAACCTCCCACTAGGGTGCATGCGATAGCCCTTGTAGGCAACCATGACCATTTTATACCGGTAAGCATTTCCACATTCGATCATCATTAACCTTTATTTCTTTCTAATGTATTCTAACCCTTGAATTTGTAAAGGTTTGGCTAGTTGATGACCTTTGTCCGATTTCACCCCCGCCCGGAGTTTGGACTCGATGGAAAGATGCAAGCGTTGAAGGATGGGAGGAACCATTTCAGGCTAGGATGCAAGATTACCTTATCCAAAGGAGAATGGGTGGTAACGGTCCCATATTTCTTTAGTCCTAGGACTTAGGATATCCAAATGTTGGATCGGGATGGAATTAGATATGTTTAGTCGATGTAAATCCACTCCTTTTCCAAATTATAAAGTGAAATTTTCAAATTGTAAAGTGAATTTTTTTTGGATGGATGACAACACAAAACTTCAACGATTGGGATTGAGAGAAGTGTCAGAAACCCTAAACTTCTGGGCGCGACGCCGTTGCGTCCAACTGGTTGTGAGAGGGTTTAGGATAGGGTTTTTTAGGGTTTAGGGTGACAATGGTCCATTCATAAGGGTTCAAGGTTTGGGATGTCCAAATTTGTTTCGAAAAACAAACCTTCAGCAGCAATATATGGCCCCGATATTTTGTAGTTTTTTTCGTAACCCTAAATGTACTTCTGAAACTCTTCTACTGAAGGACCATCAGAGAAAACTGAAATAATCCCAAACAAATTTGGACATGTCAAACCTAAACATTCATACATTAGTGTTTAAGGTTTGAAGTCATTTTCCTCAACATATTGAATAAGCAAGGGGGGTTTGCCAAATACTACATACGTACTCTTAAGAAAATAAGAAAATGAGATACTACACTTGATCTTAGCCAAAAAGCCGAGAAAGGTATGATTTATCCCGTTTTTAATTCATCAGTCTATATCTGTTCTCAAAATTTGGACTATGAGACCCTAAACCCTCCCTCCTAAACCCCAAACCCTCCTAAACCCTAAATAAACCCCCTCACAACCAGTTGGGCGCAACGGCGTTGCGCCCAGAATATTGGGCGCGACGCCGTTGCGCCCAACTGGTTGTGAGGGGGTTTAGGGTAGGGTTTTTTAGGGTTTAGGGTGACTATGGTCCATTCATCAGGGTTCCAGGGAGGGGGTTAGGGTTCCCCGAAAAATATACAAAGTACATCCATATCCACATCTACATGCAAAATAAATAATATGTTTGGTTAATAATAATTTAAAAAATGTAATAATTAGTGCAACGAAATCAAAAATAAAGTTCATTTACCTGAAGCAGATAGGTGCACCCCGCTATGTCTGCTATCTCTCCCCGGGAAGCCTCGCCAAGGTTCCTATACAATAAAGAAGCACCCCCGTCCCCCAAGCCGTGCCAACCACTCGGTCCCAATCCTCGAATAAAGGCAGCATCTTCACCATCAGCTGGTTCATGGACTTGTCTACGAAAATGCTGTAAGAGAGAACGGGCCATAGGTATCCCGCCGCTATCGAGTGGGCCTCGTCGTCATTCCGTATCATGTGTAGCAGGTGCTCAGAAAAATCGAAGGCAGAAACCCGGCCACTAAGGACCTCCCCCCGCATCTTTCTATCCCGGACGCCAAACATGTAGCCGAAAATCTCCCGCCCCAACGCCTTAAGCGCTTTGTCAATCTCATTCGGGTCGGCATCCATAGAAACTGAAGGATCGCGACACGAAAACCTCTCTATCCTCAATCCCAAGATCCTCTCCACATCGTGAAGCATGATCGTAATCTCGCCCCATGGAAAATGAAAGTTGCTCGTCTCAGGGTGCCACCTCTCGACGAACGCTGATATCAGAACGTGGTCGAACCTACTAAACTGAAAATCCCGGAGACCGACCAACCCGGACTGTTGCACTAGCCAATACCAACTCCCCCCAACCACCTCGTCCGGAATGTATCGACTCCACTCACTGAACTCGGCCGGTCGAGTATAAGCCCTCAAACGTCGTACGAGGGACGGTGCAGGCGGAGGAGGAGCGTGCCAAATCCGGTGCGCAACGTGAGTCGTGAAGCTCTGTAGCACATCAGGCAACTCTCCGGCTGTTCCTCCGCCGGAATATCGGCCGTCGTCGGCTATTCCTCCGCCGGAATTTCGATCGTCGCTGACTGCTCCGCCGCCGTATAATCGGCCGTCGCCGCCAGCCACGCCGCCCAATCGGCCGTGAATTCTGGATTTTTGTCCAGATCCGTCGCCGTCGTCGCGGACTCCGGTGTCGCCTCAAGTCGTCGCCGCTTCGGCTCACCGCCGGTCTCTCCGCCGCTGCTCTCACCGCCGCTCTCCCCGCCTTCGATCGAAGCCACCACTGTGGCCGCCGGGATCTCGATGGAAGACCCCCTCCTCAAGCCGGATGGAAGACCCCCTCCTCAAGCCGGATCTGAGACTCTTTGCCACCGCCGCCGACGCCGGAATCCGCCATTGATGAAGAAGGTGAAGAGGATGAAGACGAAGAAGGTGAAGAGGATGAAGGTGGCGCTACTTCGTCGCGTCCAAGTAAATATTACATTTACTTGGGCGCTACGGTGTAGCACCCATATCCATATTCAAATTTTTATTTTATTTTTAAATTTTTATATATATATATTTTTTTTTAATATTTAAAACTTTAAATTAAATGTAAACCGATTCAGATTTTTTTTTTTAAATGATGAACCGGCTAAACATAAACCGGTTTCCCAAACACGGTTTCTACTCTTGGACAGGTTGCGCCCAAGATTAAAAAAAAAAAATTTTAAAAAAACCCGATATTGGACGCAACCTGATTACGCCCAAAAATGGGTGACAACATTCTACCCGTTAAAAAATGAAAAAAAATAAAATAAAGAAAAGAAGGAGACACATTGTGGTTGCAATCTGTAACCGCCATGGGAAGTAAGTAGTAACGGCCAAGACAGCGACGTCATCGTATACGAATCCCACGCTCTTTAAGACACAAAGTGAGCAAAGCGGGCCCCACGACCGTCTCCAACCGTCGATTTCCCGGTTTCAACGGCTGAGATCTACTGAAGCACAAATCGCCATCTCCGTCTACAAACGAGTTGCAATTTTCTATTATATTTTCCTCGTTATTTATTTCTTAAAAAAAATACTTTAGATGGGTTTTTGTCAGGCGATGAATAGGTGGGAAGAGGGAAGGAAATCGTCCAGGTTCTCTTCATGTAAGAAGAGTGGGGCCCACTTCTTCAAACCCTCCTTTTCCTCGTCTCTCATCAACAAAAGAAAAGAAAAGAAGGAAGACACTTGCGAGCAAATCGGCTGGGAGCTACAATTTCTTTCCGATTTAGGGTTTTTGCCGGTAGTCAAAATATTGGGATCCAGAGGATCGAGAACCCCAGGTAGCATCCAACCTCTTTCTAGTTTATTCAGTTCCAAGGATTTGATTTCGATGCTGCGAAGAGTTTTCCTGTTTCGGTATGAAATCTCGGAAGCTCTGCTTTTGATTTCTCAGTAAGATTTAAGTTGTTTGCATCCGATTTCGTGAATATTTTTGGGTACATAAGTTTGATTTAAATGTGAATAGCTATTCTGCGTGGATTTCAGCTGATGCTCATCGGCCGTGGAAGGTAAGTTCGAAGAGCAAATTTTATCTGTGTTACTCTCTAATTGGCAATTCAACTGGTGGTTGTGAGTTGGATTAGATCTCGGAAACAGTTGAATTGCCAGGAATTGATTTCAGGAAGTTGGGGGTTTTGCTGTTGTATATCTGAATCATTATTGGTCTAGGGTTTTGAGATTCTCTAGGGATCATCGAAGGATAGGGTTTGTAAATACTGAATTGTTGATGGATTGAGAGGGATATAAGTAATTCTGTTGGTTTAGGGTGAAATGTCGAAAGGGGGAGCTGTTGCATTGTTGTTGATTTGTTCAATCATACTATCCCTGTCTGCAATTGGCAACGGGTACTCCCACTGCAACTGTGAAGATGAGGGGTTTTGGACCACAAATAGGATCTTAGAGTGCCAGCGAGTGAGCGACTTCTTCATCGCTATTGCCTACTTCTCCATCCCCATTGAGCTCCTCTACTTTGTTAGCTGTTCCAACTTCCCTTTCAAATGGGTCTTCCTCCAATTCTTTGCTTTCATTGTGCTCTGTGGAATGACCCATTTGCTCAATGGGTGGACTTATTACGGTCCTCATTCGTTCCAGCTGATGATGTCTCTCACCATTTTTAAATTCCTCACTGCCCTGGTTTCCTGCGCAACGGCAATTACCCTTTTGACACTGATCCCCCTTCTGCTCAAGGTGAAGGTCAGGGAGCTGTTCTTGAGACAAAATGTGTTGGAGTTGGATCAAGAGGTTGGAATGATGAAGAAGAAGAAAGAGACGAGTTTGCATGTCCGTATGCTCACTCAAGAGATAAGGAAGTCTCTTGATAAACACACTATACTTTACACTACTTTGGTCGAGCTTTCCAAGACTCTGGACTTGCAGAATTGTGCGGTCTGGATGCCAAATGATAGTGGAACAGAGATGAATTTGACCCACGAGCTGAAGGGCGGTTCTTCCCAAAAATACGCAGTTTGTCTCCCGATGAATGACCCTGATGTAATGGAGATTATAGGAAGCAAGGGGGTGAAGAATCTGAGGCCAGATTCAACTCTTGGGATGGCAAGCAGTGGTGATTTTGGTGACCCAGGATCAGTGGCTGCTATCCGAATGCCAATGCTTCGGGTTTCTAATTTTAAAGGAGGGACGCCAGAGTATGTGCAGACTTTTTATGCTATCCTGGTCTTGGTTTTCCCCAGCTCAAAAACTGGCGTTTCTAGCTACCATGAGCTGGAGATAGTGGAAGTGGTGGCGGATCAGGTTGCAGTGGCTCTGTCTCATGCTGATATTCTTGCAGAGTCTCAGATGATGAGGGAGCAGCTCGCAGAACGAAATCGGGCTTTGCAACTGGCTAGGAAGAATGCATTAATGGCAAGTCAGGCAAGGAACGCATTCCAAAAGGTTATGAGCAATGGGATGAGGAGACCAATGCACTCGATTTTGGGTCTTCTATCAATGATTCAGGATGAGAACATGAAACTTGAGCAGAGGGTGGTCATAGAGACAATGGTCAGGACCAGCAATGTCCTCTCGACTTTGGTAAATGATGTGATGGAGATCCCAGAAAAGGACGATGGAAGGTTCCCGTTAGAGATGAGGCCATTTCATCTGCATTCTGTGGTGAAGGATGCCGCTTGTTTGGTCAAAAGCTTGTTTATGTATGAGGGGATCAATTTTTCACTTGATGTTCAGAGCACTTTACCTGATAAGGTGGTTGGAGATGATAGGAGGACATTTCAAGTTATATTGCATATGGTCGGGTATCTGTTGAATGTCTTGAATGGCAGTGGTTCTGTCATATTTCGGGCTTCATCTGATAGTGATGCTGAAGGTAAGATTGATAAGCTAGGGGTAAGGAGATCAATGGTGTCTGACTATGTGAATTTCAAGCTTGAATTTGAGTTTGATAAGAATGTTCATCAGTCGAATGGTTCAGTCTCCACTTCATTGCAGAGAAATAAGAGGCGATACAATGATGGTAACAAGGAGATGCTGAGCTTCAGCATGTGCAAAAAGCTTGTTCAGGTCAGTATGATTCGTTGATTGTGAGTAGTGCAAAAAGACTTGGATAAATTTGTTCGTGTTTTTTAGTGCATTTCAGGCATTTTGATGCTTTGCTGCTGCATATTTCATATAGTCTGTAGATGCTATCTTTTTCTTTGGTTTATACAGACTTCAACGTCAGCAAGGTTCATTAATTTATTCTTGTTGTGCTGTTGACTATGATCAGTTTTCTTGTCCAGATAACTCAACCACTTTGTTGCTCTCAAGTTTACTTATGGCAATAATTATTTCTGAAATGCCTGCATTTAAATGCTATTGGGAAGTGGTTGGGTTTTCTCTTGCTGCTCAGTTAACCTGGTGGTCTAGAGGCATAACTTTGGAAACCGAAGAACCTCCTTTTGATAGTGAGGTCATTTAGAAGGTGATTGGGGGTACATGTATAATTCACAGAAACTTATGCTTTAACAGACTAACATGTTCATTATAATCTTGCTTTCTGATTTGGGGCAATGCTGATGACTATCAAACTATGGAAGATTTAAACTAATTTTGCCTCCCCCTTTCTTCATAATGGAGTATTTCATGATAACGGAAATTTATAACTGTTTGCTAATTGACAGTCGTTCAATTACCTGCTCAAAATATTCATAATTTGTGTGCCCTTGAACTATCCCGCTTCAACATTCATAAATTGCATGCCCTTGGGAACATCCTTGAGAACTATAATGATCTGCATAATTTTGTTCATCTTCGTTCTTATCTACTTATCCTCTGTCTGACACTAGCACTATTACGGGCATTCTGTTGTATCAGCTGTATCATCCCCATCCCATAAGCTTAGAAATCAGGACAATATTTTTCTCATAATAGCTCTTAAACCTGACCTCGTACTATTTCTCACAGATGATGCAGGGAAACATTTGGATATCGTCGAACCCTTTGGGCCAACCACAAAGCATGACCCTTTTACTCCGGCTGAAGCTTCGTCCTTTCCCGGATTTAGACAACCCTATGGGACAGATGGCGGTCAGCCCTTCGTTCCAAGGTCTGAGGGTCATGCTAGCAGATGATGACAGCATCAACCGAACCGTCACGAAAAAGCTGCTGGAGAAGATGGGCTGCCAAGTCACAGCGGTCTCATCCGGGTTCGAGTGCCTGAGCTCCCTGGGGCCCACCGGGGGATCCATAGCTCCATTCCAGGTGATCATGTTGGACCTCCACATGCCGGAGATGGACGGGTTCGACGTGGCCATGAGGATAAGGAAGTTCCACAGCAGAAGCGGGCCCCTCATCATAGCGCTGACGGCGAGTGCAGAGGAGAGTATATGGGAGAGGTGTTCCCAGATGGGGATGAATGGTCTCATCAGGAAACCTGTGCCGTTGCAGGGCATTGCTGATGAGCTTCGACGCGTCCTCCATAGAGCAAAGGATGGTGGATGAAGAAGTGAAGCAATGCACCACTGTAATTGGGGATAAAAAAAAAAAGAGGAAATCAGCAGCCTTTGGGGTAGACTCTTTTGGTTAGATTGGTCAGCAGATGAAAAAGTAGACAATTTGAGTTCATAACTACATAAGTGTCTGAATAGATGATTATAGTGAATGGAAATGATGATTCAATGCAACTGAGATTATTATTTTTTCCAACTACCCTCTGTATGTTGCTTGCTATGGTGATATTTTTTTGGTCCAAAGTGTTCCCGAGCTCTCTAATTGTACCCATAAACTACTTTACTTGAAGAAATTGAAAAGCTTTTTGAGGTCAAGTTTTGAACTTGTGCAATTTATAGAATGTTTATGCTACAAGCACTTCAATCAAGATTCTACAATGTATAATTATGTTCATGTTCATACTCACCGCCAAGAACTCAAGTTTCAGTTAATTGGCAAAATGATTTGTACTTTAAAAATACTACAGTATATGGACATATAAACTAGGTGACAAAAGAAGGAAAATTCACAGGGCAATGCTGATGTGATAGACACGAGTCGTAAGAACAGTAAACCTTAATTAGTAGTCTGTAGCTTCATAGCTGTGCAAAAGCGGGCCGAGTTGTTCATATCCGTCGGGTCATTGGGCCGCACGGACCCGTTCCGGATTCGACTTATTTCCTTCACCTAAAATAATTAAGCACCTCCCTCTAGAGTACAAATTAACATCTCTAAACCACAACTAATCATCATTTAGAATATCAACTAACTCTCCATGGGATTGAAGTAGGTTTTAACTTATAATTAAGCATTGATAGTTGATTATGAGTGAAAACTCAGGATACTAGTGAAAAAGGATTTCAATCCGGGGTGACTTTTCCTAGTCCAACGGGTTAGCGGGAAACGGGCCGGGTCTTAAGGACATAAAGAATCACACGACCGCCACGTGTATGTACAATGACGATGGATCTGGTTGACTGGTCAAAACGGTGCTGTTACTTAGGAACATGGGAAATTGTATAAAACAAGAGAAAAGAGTGGGCCCATCATATTTGGTACTTGTAGTCTTGTATACTTGATTTGTTGTCGCCTGCTATGCATTTCTACTTTTGTCCTCACTCCTCACTAACCATGGATGAATAGTTTGATGTTTCCATGCTTATTAACTTACCCAGTATTCCCATAAATAAATTAAAAAAACTTACCCAGTATTAAATTAGCTCTTCAACCTCTCGTATGGAAAAAAATTAAAATATCAGTAATTGGTAATATTTGGTATTATATTTTTCCAATAACAAATACACTCGTTATATATACCAAAACAAAATTAACAAAATGAGCGCTTATATTAAACGTGATAAGAATTTGTTCATATGCATACACACTTATAAAATATATCCACAGATAAAACATATGTATATGTAAAAATATGTATTTGTATATTTTTCATCATATATATATAAATATACTGTGTGTATCGATTTATAATATTAAAATATTTATACATATATTTTATATTACATATACATATATTAAAATATATGTATATAATTTATTAGTATGTGTGCATTGTTCATTTTCATGCTCGTATATATAAAAGCGTTCATCTTACCTTATCTTTGTCGTATATATTTACCTATCATTGAAGTATCATATTTGTAACGTTCGTTGTCGGCCTAAGTGATGTAATAGTACTATATGTTAGCAAGTGTGGAAATTGATTATTTGATATTTTCACAATCTCAATAAAGCATAGCAAGTATGTTTTTTAGTTGTTTTTTCTGCAGTGTTATCGGATAATGTTGTTAGCTAAGTTCTGTTGTGATTGTTGCATGTTAAACATATAGTATAGTAGAAAAAACTTGAATAAATTAGTTGAGATTCGAAGGCTAGCGTCCCAATGTCAATTAAGTACAATGGAATATTGTTTGCTGCTTTCAAAGTTACTAATACTAATACGGAGTATTATTTTAAACATCCATCTCAACTGTTCTTATATTAATTTCCAACTTAATTGCCCTTATTTTTTCAGTATAAATAATGATCAATCCATATAATATAGTCACTTGGATTATGACATGTACGTACATGATCGAGAATAAGTAATTTCAACTTTCCGATGAATAGACCAGCAAAAACAGATATTTTATTTTTTATTAATAAAAATATGGTGATCTTCAGATTATTATATAAATAAAATATTATAAATGAGAAATATTTTTCTAAAATGTTATATGTCAAATTCTTTTTGTTGGCTAAATTGCATGGCTAGATTAGGAGACAGCAGAATTCATAAGTGTATTATGTCTTGATATATATATAGACCCAACTTGATTAGATATAATTAATCGATTTCATAAAAGTATTAATTAATTGAAATACAATACTATGCATACATATGCGAGAGTCTTGGATAACATATGATATTCTTAATTGCTAAATGTGTATCTTATTTTATTTTTCTATTTCATATAAAAGTATTTTGCTCGAGTTTCAAACCAATGACATTAATGCATGTCAAATGACTCCTTTAGACCTTTCAATTTGTTTTCTAAATATTTTGGATTCTTTATCTGACTTAATTCTTTATCCTCTAAATTGTACTTGTAATTGACGAGGGGTAAATAAATTATAATTGTTGGGTTATCAATGTCACAGATCAACATGTTATGTTTAAAATTTCGGCCTAACATCGTCATGAAACTGAAGACAGATGAGATGAGTCACACACGTACTGGATTAGGACGTGTAATCCACGTACAAGCAATGCGAGTGGATGAAATGTTTGATGGCGTATCAGAGATGACTTTTGAGGATGAACATGCTCCTTCAGTTTTCCCACTTGTGGTTGATGAATGATTCTCCACCATTAACGTTTAATTAATCAATTAATTAGCTAAAGTTATGTCTTCTTGCAGCATAGTGATTTCAGCTTTATCTTGTGGTCCACATTTTCTTAATGCAGGTTTTACGGATTCCTTTTCAAACAAATTAAATAATACTGGAGTACTAATAATTTTCTAAGCAATATTAATTTCATTGATTAGGGCATATGCTAAATTGTAATTATGACTTTGGAGATTACCAATCGAGGCAACTTGGAATAGGGCAAATTACTCATATACGTACGGAGTACTTGTTTACTCCTTACAAGTTACAACAGCATTAAAACAAGTAATTAACAGTAATCCATCTTTTTCTAAAATTTGTACGTTTTTGAAAAACTAAAATTTGTACGTTTCTAAAATTTGTACGTTTTTGAAAAACCAACATGACATTTGTACCACCGGGTAAGCAAATCAGTTGAATACTCTTTTGAAAGTGTGAATGAAATCCCTAAATTTTGCTTCGACTCAAAAAATTATCAAAAATTACAAGACCATGTCCTTGACTTCATCTGGAACAATAACTTGACTAAGAATTCAACATCCGCTCCAAATCGATCCAGGTGTACTTAGTTATAGTTTTATCTGGCCAAGTGAAGTCCTATAATGAATTTTATTTTTTATAAAAATAATAATTTGATCAAATATGGAGTATACATCATGGAGAAAAACTTTAAATGTTTAAAGCGTAGTTGTTTTTTTGTAGTTTATAAACTTTTGAGAATGTTCATTATTGATGTCTAACTTTTAAGAATGTCCAATTTAGTCTCTTATTTTTGATAAAATGTTTGTCCATTTTTCATGTTACTTCTCTTTAATGATTACATATATTTGTCCATATTTTAAAATATTCTCTTAAAAGGACACATCATATACTCTTAATATAAGTGTATATATGTTATGTAATATATAATCCAAAAACTAACATGAGAAAAGAAATAAAAATATACTACCAAAATTAAGATTTAAAAAAGACATGGGGACCTTCAATAAACAACCACAATAAGGTAAAGACATTGAAACTTATCTAAGACTAAAGTAAGAGTATGCTTCAACGATAGGTGATATGAAAATGTAATAAGTGTTGCCTTAGCTTTTTATTTTTATCAAAAATAATTATCATTTAGAATTTTAGGCGATGGTATTGACAATTATGAGATATGTTATTAAAAAATTGTGCGTATTAACACAATCTATACAAAATTTGTTTATTTATTATTTATTGATTAAAAATAAGATAATTAATTATTAAAGTATTATAAATTTTAGAAAAAATATGCACTATAATATTTTTATTTAATATTATATTTTTTTAATAGTATTTTTTAATAGTTGTATCAAAACCTAAAATAATAAATATCATCAAAATATAGATAATAAACTGTTGATTCGAAAACAAGTATATAAATATATTCAGATACAAATGGATGGGGGTGAACTACGAATTCAATTTTCCAACTCCTATTTGTATCATTATTACTACTATCTATAAGCCTAACACTCCCTAAGAAAGAGAGAGAGAAAAGAAGGGGAAATCAAGATAAGCATTGCTAGCTAATTTGTCGTTACTCTCAAGGACAAGTTTTAAGGTTTACTTTCTTGGGGACACGAAATTAAACTAATTATTTTTCTGCCTTTTAAATAAAAATAAATTAAATTCTTACGGACAAATTATTTAAGTATCTCTAACATCATCGATTAACAACTAATATCGCCTCTTATTTTATTGTTAATTTTCTTGTTAGGTGGCTTCATTGAAGAGCCAATGTAAGAAACGTTTAATTAATTGTTAATTGGGACCAATTAGGAAAGGAACATGTGAATCCACGTGAAGAGGGTCCTTCCTGTTTGTTGTAAAGCAAGTTTTTAGGATCCTCATTTGGATTTTATGATACAATACAACCACTGAAATTGCATCTACCGGAACTAAACCCACATTTACCCACATTAGCTAATTAATTAATTATAGAAATGTTAAAAAAGATTTATTTACCTGCAAAATAAGTAATTTGGGGGTGTCTGTGTGAGAGTTGTGTGTACGTATTGAAACAATTATAGATGGCTCAATATGGAGCATAGATAAGAGTCCGTTTCACGTGCGAAATATGTTTACCGTGCGAAATACGAAGCGATCGCGTTCATTCGAGTTCATAAATAGACACCACATGTTCATTTTCTGAGCGGTAATGTTCATTATCTGGGGGGTAATATTCAATGACACTGTACTGTTAAAAAAAAGGGGGGATAGTGAATAGTGACGCGGTGGCATAACCGTAAATATGACGATTTTTTTTTTCGGTCAACAATTTTTTTTTTATATATATTTATTGTCTCTGATCGTTCTGGAATAGACAATTATTAACGTTCACATATAAGTACTATATGTTCATTGTATGTGTCGTATAAGTTCACATATAACATGATCATGTTCCAACACATGTCTTTGAACATTCAGTGCTTATTTGTGAACGTGAATGTACAAATAAATGAACATCTAGTGTTTATTCGTGAACTTTCTATATAGGCTTTTCCAGAATGATCACGGGACGAAAATGAGAAGAAGAAAAAAAATGTTGACAAAAAAAAAACGTACGGCCGAGATTGCTTCGCATTTCGCACGAAAAGCCTATTTCGCACGGCAACCCAAATCGCATAGATAATACGGAGTACGAATTAAGTAAATTGATTATTACACCAATGTACTTAGATTTTCTACTAGGCATCAATGAACAATTCTTGATATGTGCAACATTTATCTCTGTGCATGGCACCTCCCCCAGAATGTGAATTTATGTAACCCTTTTAATTATGAGAATGATAAAGAAAAAATGATTAGTAATGTGAATAAAAACCATATATATAATATACTTGGTTTATTTAGACATGTTAACTGGGTTGAGCGGTTCGGATTCGGCCGGTTGGATCGTAGAAATTTATGGGTTTATAAGATTGAGTCATAATGGGTTTGGTTCGGGTTGATCCAACGGGTTTGTCAGATCTGATTCGGGTCGGATTTGGAATAACCTAATATGTCCATTTTTATGATTACTTTAATAATTATTATAATTAAATTAAATAATTAGTAATTAGTAATTAATAATATATAACTATTTAATAAAATAATGGGTATGTTGGGTTTGGGTCAGGTTCAAGTCTGTCAAATTCGGGTTTAGATTGGAGTTGGATCCTTCTTGACCCACTAGCTTTGTGGTCGGGTTTCAACCCTAAAAAATTTGGTAATTTGGGTCGGTTTTTAACATGTCTAGCTAGATTCATCAAGTAAATAGAGTAAAAGCTAGAGATTAGCAAGGCTTATATATAATGGCATTGTGAAAGTGGTGGATAGACTGGGAGCATGCATCGTATATGCACAAATAAGCCCCAGTACATAAGTTCGATAGAGTTTCTATTCAAAATCAATTGATCGATAAGATGTGTAACCCACCAACCTTATATACTTGTCATTAATATCCATTCACTTCCGATAGGGGATATACTTTATATTCTAACATGCATCCGCAAATGCAACAATTTGGTCTAGTTGACACTTGGATAAATGGGTGTGAGTGGACTTTATAACCACACCCAATTGACCTAAAAAACGGACCCATGACTGAATTAACTTGCTTTGATATCATGTGAAAGTTCGTAGCCAACAGAATGGGGGCATGCAAACAGGGATGTACCCTGGATTTTCGTTTAGTGAGGGCTAACATAAAATTATTTATTACAATAAATATTAAATGTAAAATACTAAAAACCGCATTAACATTCTTTATTAAGATTTTTCGAGGTGTGTAACATGTCCTAAAATCTTACAAAAAAGACCTTCAATTTTAATAAATCTTGCTACACTTTTCTCAATATACGCAATCAAATAATTAGAAAATCATTCTAAATCAATTACATAATGAACTCTTGACAAATTTTATGAACTGTTGACAAATTTTATGACTGAAAAAACTTGTTCAACCGTAGTTTTGTTACAACATGTTAAAGCAAGTGTGACTTCACAAGAAGGTGGACACTAAGCTATTTCAATTGAACCAACTCTTTGAGGGCTAGCTCACTAACTAATACCAACAAGATTGACAAACTAATTACTCATTTGAGAGTACTCACTAATATAGCACTCAAGTTGATGCTCAAGTATCATTATATCAAAAACTGAATAGTGAATTGAGTAAAATCCTGCAAATTGAATCAATTTTATCCTTGTCAAATGTCAAGATTTGTATTACTCGGATCAAGATATAACATGCACGACTACTCAATGCACTCTTTATCCCCACTTAAATGACGAGAATGCACAACAACTCAGTATAAAAAATGCACTACGTACAACTAAATGTTAATTACATTATTACTATTTTTAAAGGTAATTATTTTTCTATAAAATTTCAGTGGATTACGTCCATCTATACATACACATGTATAAACACAAATAATTTACATTTAACGGTCTTCAAAAAATCAATTAAACAATAAATAAATAGTTTATCAGACATAAATATATAACTTTTTTTCCAAAATAGGCACTTTTTATAACTTAATTCTTAATCTAGGCTCGGTATGAAACTTTTTCTGAAAATATATTGGCTTTTCAGCTTCGGAATTGACTTTTAAAATAAAAAAAATAAAAAATGAATAGACGTTGTATAAAACAGAGACTCTTCAAAAAAAATAATTAAACAATGGATAGTCTATGTTTAAAACAAAGACTCTTCAATTTTTTTATGTTTTAAAAAAAATGGATAGTCGCTGTTTGAAACAGAGACTATCCATTTTCTTTTAAAAAACAATTGGAGAGTCGCTGTTTGAAATATAGACTATCTATTTTCTCTTAAAAACAATTGGAGAGTCGCTGTTTTAAACAAAGACTATCCATTTTTATTATTTTTTATTTTAAAAACAATTCCGAAGTTGAAAAACCAGCCTATTTTCAGAATATATTTCATACCGAACCTAGATTAGGAATTAAGTTCTAAAAAGTGCCTACTTTGAAAAAAAATCAACTCAATTTTGAGATGATATGAATTTTACTTTCTAACACCAAAGTAGCTAGTTGCACAATAATACGGAGTAATTAATAGTTACATATATATTAAATCAAATCAGTCAATCAACTAAAGTAACATGCATGCGAAAAAGATGTGTATATTATTACAATCGATCGATCTATATATGGAATTGTTTGTTAATGTTGCTCCATAAGGTTAAAAAGTATTAAATATACTAATAAAAGAGTACTCCATATAGAATATATTATCTTAATTAATTAATTACAAGATTTGCAAAAGGCACCTATCTAATTCACCCACTTAACTGATTGTCTACAAAACTTCGTCCAGTTCAATTAATTATGTATTTTCTTTCCACTGGGAGGCCTATAATTAATAAGTTACCATACACTGTATAATTATTTGTAGACTGGGTCGGGCAGGTCAGGTTCGAGTCGGATCATGTTGGGTTCGGGTCAAATTGAATTCGGATCGATAAAACTTTTCGGGTCGGATTTGGGTTGATCCGACAGGTCAAACATGTCATTTTTAATGATTATTATTATGATTTTTAACTTTAATAAAATAATTATAATAATATAATTAATATTATTAATATTATTTAATAATTTAATAAAGTATATTAAAATATCTAATATAAATGAAATAAAATATACGAACTAACGGGGACCCGCGAGCTCGGATTTGTGTCCGAGTCGAGTTGGGTCGGGTCGGGTTCAGGTCCTTCTTGACCTAGTGACGTTCGGGTCGGATCTCGACCCAGAAATTTTGGATTGAGTCGGATTTTTGGATTTGGTCGGTTTTTGACATGTATAATAGCTATCTTTTAACCCAAAAAATAACCATGGATGTGGATAATTACCCCTACTTTTGTTTTTTGGTAAAAGAAATTTAGGTTGAGGGGATGACGCCTCAGTCTAATAACAGGAAATACCAAATGACTCATAGAGTACTTATAGAGGGATTTGCATGTCTCACCTCAAAAAGATTAATGGAGGCTCGAACCTATGATGTGTCAGACCGAGACCCTGTCATGCTCCAGTAGGCCAACTCCTTGAGGTATATTATCCCTACTTTAATTATGACTCGCACTAAAGTTTTAGTTCATGCATCCATCTAATACATATATTAATATATCCTTAAATCACTATCTTTTATGTACAGTTTTTATATGATAATGTACTTAGCTCGATCATAGCAAAACATCGTCCCAACTCCCAATTAATTAATGAAGTGAAATACAGTACGTACGTACTTAATTCTTAATTTAGCTAGCTGGGGACACAAAATTACCTAGTTAATTACGGATTAACACTTTTTCATTTTTATACTCCGTATATGAAATGTATTTAGCTCATCGTCAAAAGATTGTTCGAGCTAGCTAGCTAGTGGACCAAATTTGGACGGTGCATTTATTTTCACTTAAGCACACAACTAATGATTTAAGTTTTAGATTATGCTGCTTTAGTTCACCTATTTGATCCCAGTAAGTTTAATGAATACATCGATATGGATACATTTTCATCTTTAATTAAGCAATGTGCGTGCTAAGAAGTACTCAATAATATATATATATATATATCCTGTTAATAGCTCCTACTCCGATCCACTAATTTGCAAAAGCACTGATCGATAGTTCATACTAAAATTATTCATTTATTTTATCGTATATTATTACTAATTATTTAAATTGTCATAATAGATAAATATTCATTAAGGTTCATCATGGTTAATTAATTGTTCCTCAAAAAAGAGGTAAGCTATTTAAAGTTATTTTATTATCCTTAGCAAAGGGAGATTCATTAATCCTCTCTAAAAAAACCCTAGCCTCCACTAATCTATTTCATTTAATTCTCCTACCTTGAAACCCTAGCCACCAATGACATTTGGTGAGATCTGACTTGAGTGTCGAAGGGGCTTTAGGGGAAATTCCGACCCTCCCTTTGATCGTGTTCTTTGGTGCAGATTTTGAAGATTCAAGTGTTCCTTGGAGATCAATCGTCATCATCAATAAATCTATTGTGGTGTAGATTTATGCTACCACATTTGGCGCCGACCGTAGGGAACGAAGGCGACGATGAATCGCTGGGAACGCACCCGAAAAGATGGATTCCTTCTCGGATTTGTCCTACGATAGAATTTTCGAATTAGTATAACTTTTGATTCGCTCGTCCATTCTGCGTGAAAATTGGAGGGATCAAACTAGACTCTTCAAAGTTTCTGTGGGCTTTGTAATCACTCCATTACGATATCCGTGCAACAAGAACAACTTCTCCAAAATCGGGTTCAAATTCAGAGAAAAATCATGCGACTGAATTTTCGAATCAGTACAACTTTTGATTCGCTCGTCCGTTCTGCGTGAAATTTGGAGGGATCAAACTAGGCAAACTTTGTTCCGACTTCAGTACAACAAGAAAGACTTCGCCAAAGACATGACCAAATTCAGAGAAGAACACACGGCTAGCGCGACTGGCACAAGAGCTGGTATTCTATTCCCCACAACGGGTTCGACCCACGTTCAACTCGATCGGTAAATTTCTACACCGAACATGCTTAAGCTAAATTCAATTCAATCACTATTGATGCAATTCGAATACTTAGATTTAATTATTCTAATATTATATGTTTATGTCATGTCAGTACAAACTTTGGAGCGAATCGCTAACTAAAGTGACTCATGGATTCCGTCGATGAAGATGATAATCTCTTGATAGTGAGATCCAAATGCTTACTATGAAAGACTGATAATCATGACGCTGAAATTAAGGTCTAGGGCAGGAGCTGCCATCTTATTCTATTAGCCTATGGGGCGCAGGGCGTGCCCCTGACATCAATCTTCTTTATATTAGCCTAAGGGCCAGGGGCATGAGCTACTATCTTATACTATTAGCCTTTGGGGCGCAGGGGCACGAACTATCATCTTATTCTTCTAGCCTACGTGCCGCAGGGCCATAAGCTGCCGTCTTATTCTATTAGCCTACAGGTCGCAAGGGCACAAGGTGTCGTCTTATTCTATTAGCCTATGGGCCGCAGGAGCATGAGTTGTCGTCTTATTCTATTAGCCTACGGGTCACAGGAGCACAAATTGTCATCTTATTCGATTAGCCTACGGGCCGTAGGGGCACGAGTTGCCAACAACCCCCATTTCTTCCTTTTGATTATTGTCAACTTTACTGACATTTAGTATCGCCAGTGGCGCACCGTATATTCCTTTGCAATTGATATTGATTTTACAGGCTTAGGTTGCGCAAGACTGGCTTCCAAACAAAAATTGCACTAGCTTTCACGCTAGCTGCAACGTCATGAGAAGCACAAGCTGTTTAGAAACAAAAATTACACTAGCTGCAACGCTATGAGAAATTGCGCTAGCTTTCACGCTAGCTGCAAGGCTATGAGAAATTGCACTAGCTTTCATGCTAGCTGTAACGCTATGAGAAATTGGACTAGCTTCCACGCTAGCTGCAAAGATATGAGAAGCACAAACTGCTTAGTAACAAAAATTGTAATAGCTTTCACGCTAGTTGTAATGCTATGAGAAATTATACTAGCTTTCACGCTAGCTGCAAAGCTATGAGAAACACAAGCTGCTTAGTAACAAATATTACACTAGCTTTCACGCTAGTTGTAACACTATGAGAAATTACACTAGCTTCCACGCTAACTGTAAAGCTATGAGAAGCACAAGCTGCTTAGAAACAAAAATTGCACTAGCTTTCACGCTAGCTGCAACGCTATGGGAATATGGGAAGCACAAGCTACTAAGAAACGAAGTCTGCACTAGTTATCACGTTAACTGCAATGCCACGAAAAGCACAAGTTGTTGACTTCTACCCAAATCAGAACGAGCCAAGAAGCACGGAGTGTGCAAGTCATTATGCAAAGTAATGTTTGGCTATATCTAAGCCCAATCCGAATGAGATATTATAACAATCAGTTTCCTCAACCACGATTGGTGCTTAAGGAACTTGAGGGGCATTTGTGGAGATAAATTGTTCATTTATTTTATTGTATATCATTACTAATTATTTAAACTGTCATATTAGACAAAGGCCCATCATGGTTAATTAATTGTTCCTCAAGAAAGAGGTAAACTAAGTCATTTTATTACCCTAGCAAAGGAAGATTTATTAATCATCTCTAAAAAAAACTCTAGCCTCCACTGATCTCTTTCATTCAATTCTCCTACTTTGAAACCCTAGCCACCATTGACATTTGGTGAGATCTGACTTGAGCGTCGGATGGGTTTTAGGGGAGATTCCGACCCTCTCTTTGACTGTGTTCTTGGATGTAGATCTTGAAGATTCAAGCATTTCTTGTAGATCAATCGTCATCATCAACAAATTTATTGTGGTGCAGATTTATGCTACCACACTTCACTAATTGGAGTACTTAATCAAATAATAATTCTTTCGATCAATTGATTAAGTAGGGCATAGCCGTAGAGGGAAGACTGGGATACAATGCAAATGATGATCGATGAGATCACTAAACCTATATTTGTTTTTTCTTTTCTTGTTATTATGTGATTGGAAAGAAGTATTGCAATTCGGTATCACATTATGTATAGAGGTAGCTAGTACTAATTAAGCTTATATAGTGATTGAGATACTATATATAATTAAAATATAACTAATAAATCGGCCGGCCCATACAAATACAATTCCACCAAGACATATTACTTAAATATTCATAATATGTATAGCTTCAAACTGGCCAATTCGATCGACCCCATGCATGATTTATAAAATTACTCAAAAAAGAACGACGGTCGATCAAAAACCTAATTATAAAAAAAGTTCGTACAGCAGCACGTACACAAATATTATATTCATATGCACCCTTGAACTATAAATTCATATTCATATGCATATGCAAGTTAATTCAACTAGCACATTTCGATATGATTCAGATCGATTTGCTTAAGCTATAAATTCATTTCATTTCAGCAATTAAGAGGAGATAATACATATTTCTTAAAACATCACATTGCAAGGAATGATCGACCGTATCATGATCATCATCGATCAGTACAAAATAAAATTAAAACTAGAGTTGATAGATTATCTAAGTAAAACCATAAAAATTAAAAACCCTAATTGAAAAAGATCATCATCGATCAAGCTAGTATACACATCGATCTCTACACTTTTATTCATATAAAACCCGGCCTCTTAGTTCCAATCTATATGACTTAGATTGTAATTATATTTTCCCCCAATTATATAAATTATCCTCTAAATTCCTCTTCCCCTTGAACACACTCACAAAGTACCTAAAAATTAAACACACCAACAATATCGATCAATACCTGCAGATTAAGTAAAACGTTTTTCAATTCAGAACGGTGGCCGAACGCCGCCGCCATGAGCCGCCCAAGCCGCGTAAGCCTCATGGCTGAGCTGAGCCGATCCATTAGCCATCAAATTCGGCTGCAAGTTGTACATTTGGAGCCCAGATGGATCTGCCAATCCCGCGCCGCCTCCGCCACTTCCGACATGCCCCGGAGGGGACCCGCCGCCTCCTCCGCCGCCTGCAGGAGCAGCAGAAGCAGAGATGTGGCCTTGTCCTCCGGTGGTGGCGTCCTCTTCCTGCTCCTCCAGCGGCAGCCTGTCATACGTGGCGTTGGAAAACGTGGCGGCGATCACCATAACGGGGCCAGCGGCGACGAGGGATCCGGCGACGGTGCCGCCTACGACCTGGCCCTGGCCTCCGGCGAGGTAGATGGTGAGTCCGGTGGAGCCCGGTGGGGCGGGGCCGGGGAGGAAGGCGCCGGTGAGGGAGAGGATCTCGAAGCGGCCTTGGAGGGCCATGACGGCGCCGGAGGAGGAAGGCTGGCGGAGGGTGACGTTGGTGACGGAGCCGGTGGCGGAGAGGACGCAGACTCCGCGCTGGCGGCGGCGGGCGAATTGGGCGACGGATTCAGCAACGTCGGCGCCGGAGGAGATCTCCATGACGTGGCTGCGGAGGGCGTTGGGGCTGTCGCGGGTGACGAAGATGGGGGGCTTGGGCTTGTTCTTAGATCCGGCGGGGCGGCCGCGGGGGCGGCGGCCGGAGCGGGATCCGGAGTTGCCGGCAACGTCGATGGCCCCCTCCTTGGGCTCGCCGCTGTCCTCCCTGTCGTCGTCGCCGCTGGAGTTGCCGAGGGGGACGGGGGAGTGGTCATTGTTCATCATGGAGATGCCGAGATCCGGCTTTTTCATGGCGGAGGAGGAGGGCTCGACCACGCCGCCCGGGCCTTGCTGGTGGTGGTGAAGCCCGACTTGGCCCGTCCACCATGGATTTGCCATATTAACTAGCTTAGCTTGTATTGAATTGGAGTTACTTGAGGTCAAACAAATGTAGCTAGGGTTTTGGGGGAAATTGGTTTGAGGGAGATGTGAGGAGTTGGGTGAATTTAGGAAGTGGAGGGGAATTGGATGCTCAAAATGTGTAAGTGGGAAATGTGGAAGCTGTTGTCTTTTTAATTGCCCTAGCTAGGCCTTGCAATTATTTGAGAGAATGAATGGAGACAAGTGAGGAAGAGAGAGAGAGAGAGAGGTTCTTCACTATATTCATGTCTCCAACCTTAACCTTAGCTTGTGTTTTATATATTTCTCCAAAAGATGTAGATAAATTAATTAATATCAATGTTTAATTTTATGTTGATGATTTTACATACAGGATAATCGAATCCGAATGTCTTACTCAATGGGTTATTTTCACTAAAACCTAACACCGTACCGTTGTATCAATGCATTAAATTAGACCAATTAATAATAATTGGTGTGTTTGAATTACACTAAAGGTGTGAAGGGGGTGAATTAGGCAGCATTTGGGTTTATTTGGGGGTGGTCTTGTATGTAATTTTATCGGCTAGCGCAGCAGAGAACAACACCAACTTATTTATTTGTAGTGTATAGAAATTAGGGTTGTTGTTTGGGAGTGTTTGGTTGGGGGTTAATTTGGAATAGGAAAATGAGAGAGAGTGTGTGTGTGTGGATGGGGTGGCGTGCGCGTGGGAAGGTGGAGGCCACGTCCTTGTCTTGCTCCCGACACCTCAACCAATCATGTTCTTTTCTTCTACACACTATCTTTGTATAATACGATTGACTCAAACATATGTTTGATATCACAAGCTTATAACTTTGGATTCTGATACCTAAGCTTGTATATTATAAGCTTATAAAGATAAACAAGATACATGAAGAACCACTAAACATGCATGTTATGCCAAATCCATGCTCGTAACCACGAAAGTATACGCCCTCCGATTCGTATAAAATTGTCATTCTAACGTATTTTTTGTTAAAAAAGTTTCATTTAAAAGGTTTATGTAAAAACATGTTGAAAAGTTACGAGATTTGTTATTAAAAATTACACTTTTTTTGTACTATTTCTATATAATTTCTCTTTGTTGATTGGGTAAAAATGAAGTGAATTATTAATTAATTATACAATTATGTGTCAAAACCTAAAATGACAATCTTTACTTAATGAAGTGAGTAATAGCTAGTGTAACACAATGGTCCATTACATGTTAAACACATACTCCTTGACCCACTAATTTAAGGCCGGTTTTCCATTATTGTAATATAAGGGTGGTTTAGTGAAAAGTGCATCTTACAATTTAAGGATAGTTTTGTGTTATTTTGTAATCTACGAGATGTTATTATAAAAAGTTAATTATGAGTTTCAGGGTGGTTTGGTGTAAGTAAGTTACCCTATTAAGTTGCACTTATTTCATGGTTAGCTCATTTGGTGATTTTTGTATGTAGTTTTTATTTTTATGCCCTTGTATGTGTAATTCGAACTTTTGCAGTTTGTATGCAACTTGTATCAATTTGCACTTTCCTTGCACACTTGCAGTAGATCTATAAGTTACCCAATAAACTATAAAATATTAGAACGCATTTCACATGCATTTGTTAGCCATTTATGAAGTTTATGAGTTTTAATTAGTAGACCAATATTTTGGTTATCCAATGTTGACCTTCCATTAACAAAAATCTTACTTTTAAGTTGAATTGTTTTAATCTGGTCAATTATTTAAGTTGTATTAACTAATGACTTGTCCGTCTATCATCATTTTGTTTCAGTTCACATTTTCCTTATCAATTTGTTTAATTTCATTAAAAAAATACTGATGGAGAATATTCATATATATATATAAAACAAATATCGTCCAATCATAGCTAGCTACTATCTTCTCTCCAGTGTTATTTATTGTTTGCATGGTAGATGACTATTGATTTACATCCTTTATTTATGTATTTATCATAATGATGGAGAATATTCATATATAACAAAACTAGACTATTGATTTACATCCTTTATTTATGTATTTATCATAATGATGGAGAATATTCATATATAACAAAACTATGGGCAGTAGCATCAAAATACCTATGTATGTATGAAGTACTCTCACAATCACAAATATGATATCTCTCGAAAAATATATTGGTTGTCCTATCATTAATGGTAGAGTCAACTCAAATACATTTGCCGACCTCTTAATTAGTACCCAACAACAATTGTTTAAATGGAAAACAAACTCTCTTTTCCAAGCAGGAAAAACAATACTAATAAAAACCAATCTGACATCAAGACCAAACTATCTTATGCAAAATTTTATGTTACCTACATACACACAACGAACTTGACAAGTTAAATAGATCCTTTTTGGAACAAAGACATCTCCTATAAACTTCTTATAGGCTGAGAAAAAATATGTAAACCGACACAACAAGGAGGTCTTGGATTGAGAAAATCAAAGGACATGAATAAAGCCCTATAATTCAAATTACTATGGAAAATCTTAACAGAATCGAATAATTATTGGGTTAGAGTTGTTACTTGTAACACCCCCAAATATAACCTTGAAAGTATTACCGCCAGTGACCTCAGATTCCACATCCGAAGTCACCCAAGGCTTAACCACTTTATATAAATTACAGAAGAATACTGATAATGCCAAATACCCCAAAGTCTCGGAATTACATCTGAAAATCCCAAATACAACAGAAATACAGAATATGTTTTAATACAGCGAAAGTCTTTAAATAAATAACATAAGGGTCTTGATCGAAGCGATCACCCGCCTAGGATCTTCAACCTGGATAAAATTCTTAAAAACTTCATCTGCCTTCATCGTCGGATTCTAGCCTTCACGGAACGGAAGTTTACCTGATGTGTCGTATGAGACGGATGACACCAGCCAACCATGCAAGGGAAAAATAATCGATTGGTTAGTCTAATGAAAGACTATGCAAGGGTAAAACATAAAGGTTCTAAATAGACGTATTAGGTTAGACCCATCGCTTCTCGAATAAAAGCCGATGACGATAGTAAACCTTAATACTTCCATGGAAAGATACGAAACAGAATGATCAAGAGAAGACTCCTAAAGATCGAGTCTTATCGGAAGCGTATGAAGAGAAGACTCCAAAAGATTGAGTCTTATCGGAAGTATGACAAGTGTTCGGGAACGTTATAATTTCACACAAGCGTTTTAAAAAGACTTGACCATTTGGATCCACGATCAACCTCACCGCGTAATGCGAATTCAGATTTGGAAGGAGGACTTACTCTAATCGAAGTCCGGGCGGTTTCCACGTTGTACTCCTCGCCCGAGGGTATATTAATTATGTGCATAATCACACTTATCTTATTTAATTCCAAAACGCACAATTACGTTATAAGCTTTTAAGATATATCATCTCATCGCGAGAGATATCGAAGGGAATAAATCCCGAATATCGGCACCAGCTATTGTGCACCTACCCTGAGTAAGGGTACAGTCATGACCAGAGAAAGTACTAGGGAAAAATCCTCCTAATACCAGTTATAAAGAAACGACTAGACCTCGCAAGGTACATAGCGTTCCTACGAATACTCGTTCTAACTAAACAGTTAAAATCACACAATAGTCCACATCAATACCATTATGGCAATAACATATATAATATCGTTGTTTCTAACAGTATATACAACCTATTATAATATCACTTTTTATATCACAAACGTTAATCAAAACTGTTCCCAAACGAAAACAACCTTCATCCCAATTTAATTAACAATTAAAACAATTGATAATTAATGGAAACATGAAATAATAAGCAAGAGCGAACCACCACTTGCCTTAATCTAGACGAACGATTGAACGACGACGGGTTTCGGGGTCCGAAACGGAAACGGAAATCGGATTACAGATTCCTACGACAACGACCCATAACGAAACCCTAGGTTAGATTCGACAATAAAATAAACGAATCTAAGGAAAACGAACGAAATCGAAAGAACGAGAGTCCCGTCCGAGACCGGATCGTCCAAGTCCACGATCGCGATTGCCAAGGCAATCCGCGGTTGCGGCTTGGATTCCGCAGTCGCGGGCGTCGAGGACAGCGTTCGCGGACGACTGGACAGCGTCCGCGGTCGCGGCAGTCATGTCTGCGGTCGCGGCTTGTCTGTTCATCGCCGCGGTCGCGGTAGTTCATGTCCGCGGCCGAGAACTTCGGCGACCCAAAACAGAGAAAACCTTACTGGCGACGACACTAGGGGGCTTGGTTTGAGAGGGCTTCCACTCCAATCTTCCTTACGCCTCCAAAACACCACTCCAAGGCCACCACGACCACCGGCGAGAGCTCCGGCGACACCTCGAATATTCTGGCGAGGGCTCGAAACTCCGACGATGATGGAAAACGAGAGAGAGAGGGAGAGAATTTGATTTGGGTGCCAAAAACCCTCCAAATCGTCTCTATTTATAGCCAAAGGAGGAAGGCAGCCCCGACCAGATCGACGATGGCTCAGACGATCAACGGCGGTGCGATCGACGAGGAGGAAGACCAAAGAATCCGTACTAATGGTACTACCTTGTTCCACAATTGCTTCTCACGACGTTCAAGAATACGCACAGGTATCTCCTCGTAGGTACCATTTGCCTAAATCTCGATGTCCTCATAACTCAGCACATGAGACACATCTGGCACGTATTTTCTCAACAAGGATACGTGGAACACGTTATGCACTGGATGCGCCGACGGCGACAATGCCAAACGATACGCTAGAGACCCCACCCTGTCAAGGATCTCAAACGGTCCCACGTAGCGAGGGTTAAGCTTTCCACGCTTGCCGAACCTGAACACTCCTTTGGATGGTGACACCCTGACAAACACCTTGTTACCAACCTCGAACTCGACATTCCTGTGCTTCAGATCTGCGTAAGACTTTTGTCGACTCTGAGCTGTCAGCATCCTCTGTCTGATCAAAGCAATGTCCGAGGCAGTCCTTTCGACTAACTCCGGTCGGAGCAGAACCTTGTCGGCATTCTCATCCCAACAAATCGGAGATCTGCACTTTCGACCGTATAAAGCCTCGAATGGAGCCATCTTAATGGTAGCATGCCAACTATTGTTGTATGTGAACTCAATCAGACTCATGCTGTTCTCCCAGCTAGTCGGACGATCGAGTACACAAGCTCTCAGCATATCTTCCAATGTCTGGATGGTCCTCTCAGACTGTCCATCTGTATGAGGATGAAACGCAGTACTGAACCCCAACTCGGTTCCCATGGCCTTGTGGAGTTCCTTCCAGAATCTCGACATGAATCGACCATCACGATCCGATACAATGGTCTTTGGTGTACCATGCAAACGGACAATCTCATGTAGGAACACTTCCGATAGCTTCTGGGTTCCCCATGTTGACTTGATAGCCACGAAGTGAGCACTCTTCGTGAGCCTGTCAATGATTACCCATATCGCATCCTTTTGACTCTGAGTCTTTGGCAATCCTGTGACGAAATCCATAGCGATATCCTCCCATTTCCACTCTGGTACGGGAAGAGGTAGCAATTGACCACCTGGTCTACGGTGTTCTATCTTGACTTTCTGACAAGTCAAGCATTTCGCCACAAATTCCGCTACATCCCACTTCATGTTGGGCCACCAGAATTTCTTTCTGATATCCTTGTACATCTTATTAGAGCCTGGATGTACAGAATAAGCTGACGAATGGGCCTCCTTCATCACCAACTGGCGAAGGCCATCAACGTCAGGCACACAAATCCGGTCGTGAAACCAGAGTGATCCATCCTCCTAAATCACGAATCCGGGAGCTTTCCCGTCCATCACTTCACTGCTTAGCTTTACCAAGACCACGTCATCAATCTGCTTCTCCCTGATCTGATCAAGTAGCGTAGCCTGAATCTCTAACATACTTAGGTATCCTCGACGCTGATCGTACAAGACTTCAATCTCGCACAACCCTTGGTTCAGCTTGGCCTGAGCAGTGAGTAGAGCTACTATAGTCTCGTGCGGCGTCTTCCGGCTCAATGCATCGGCTACTACATTAGCCTTGCTCGGATGATACAGCAACTCGATGTCGTAGTCTTTGAGTAGCTCCAACCAGCGACGTTGTCTCATATTTAGCTCCTTCTGAGTGAACACATACTTGAGACTCTTATGATCGGTGAAGACTTGGCACCTCACACCATAGAGATAGTGCCTCCAAATCTTCAACGCAAATACTACAGCTGCTAACTCCAGATCATGCGTCGGATAGTTTGCCTCAGAGGTTTCCAATTGTCGAGATGTATACATAATAACTTTCCCTTTCTGCATCAGTACACATCCTAACCCATGCTTTGAAGCATCACTATAGACCACATAACCATCACTCCCTTCCGGTAGCGCCAAAACTGGTGCGGAGGTCAGACACTGCTTTAACTTCTGAAAATTGGCCTCGCACTTGTCATCCCAGACAAACCCTTGCGGAGCAAACCGGTCTTAGGTAGAGCGATCTTAGAAAATCCCTCCATGAACCGTCTGTAATATCTAGCGAGTCCCAAGAAACTGCGCACCTCCTTCATATTCTGAGGCCGCTTCCAGTTGGCTACCGCTTCAATCTTCTGAGGATCAACCATAACCCCACCCTAATTGATCACATGGCCTAAGAAAGCCACTTCTTTGATCCAGAAGTCACACTTAGACAACTTTGCGTATAACTAATTATGTCTAAGGACTGACAAGGTGATCCGAAGATGTTCCTCGTGAGTCTCTTCACTCGGGGAATAGATCAAAATATCGTCGATGAAGACCACCACGAACTTATCCAGGTATTGGTGGAAACATCGATGCATCAGATCCATGAAGACTGCCGGAGTGTTAGTAAGGCCAAATGGCATGACTACGAACTCATAGTGGCCATACCTCGTCCGGAAAGCAGTCCTTAGAATGTCTTCCTCACGAATCCTGAGCTGATGGTAACCAGATCTCAGATCGATCTTGGAAAATACTTTTGCTCCCTGCAGTTGATCCAACATATCATCAATCCTCGGCAACGGATACTTATTCTTGATAGTGACTTTATTCAACTCTCGATAGTCGATACAAAGTCGGAACGATCCGTCCTTCTTCTTGACGAACAAAACCGGAGCGCCCCAAGGCGATGCACTCGGCCTTATGTATCCTTTCTCAAGAAGGTCTTTGAGTTGCTTTTTCAACTCTTGCATCTCAGTTGGAGCCATCCGGTATGGTGCCTTAGAGATCGGCGCGGTACCAGGCTCGAGATCAATGGTAAACTCCACGTCATGATTTGGGGGTAAATCGGGAATCTCCTTCGGAAAGACATCCGGAAATTCGTGAATGACCGGAATATCAAGAACTGAAGGCTCATCTCTCTTGGGCTTATCCAGATAGCACAGGTATCCGACACAACCTTGTCGAAGTAGTTTACACGCAGCCATCACATTGATGAGCTTGCCGTTATCAACGTCATTACGACCCTTGAACTTGCATACAAACTGGCCCCCGGACGAAACTGTCACAATCCTTGAACTGAAATCGATTACCGCCCCATGATGTGTCAACCAGTCCATCCCGAGAATAATATCGTATGGAGCCATGGCTATACAAATCAAATTTGCTTCGAACTTCCTACCCTGAATGGTAATCGGAAATTCAAACAGACGCTTGGTTCCAACCAAATGTTCACCATTGGGAAGATTCATAACAAAAGGCTCACAAGCCTCGTTGCATACTAAGCCTAGCTTACCTACGCAACTCTCCGAGATGAAAGAATGAGTAGCACCCGAATCACAAAGTATACACACAGAAGTAGAATGGAGGTACAAAGTACCTTGAGTAGTAGGAGCATTTGGTCTATCAGCCTCACGCATCTCGTAGAGTCGCTGACCTTGACCTCCTGAAGCAGCTGGGGCTTTCCCCTTGTTCTGGGCAGTTGTCTGCGTCGAAGGACTAGGAGCCTCCATTGATCTGAATCTGGGTCGGTTGTTATGACTAACGGACCCTTGCTGTGACTCAGCTCCTTTCAGTTCCTCTGCGGACAAAATGTCTGCAAGTGCCCCTCCTTCCCGCAGGCTAAGCACGCCTTCCTTTCCTTCGGACATTCATTGCTCTTGTGCCCGAGGGTACCACAGTTATAGCACTGGATCCGATTCTTGCCCTGACCCGAACATTGCGTAGACCCTCCATGAGTCATCTCCGTTCTTGCCCGGCCCGACTTGGCAAAGTTTGACGGTGGAGTGGGTCGCTTGAACCCACTTGCCTAAGGCTGGCTCTGTGTCGGTCTCTGGCGATTGCACTTTTTCGTCGACTCCTCTAGAGTCACCTCCAACTTATCGGCAGCATCCACGTACTGCTCCAGAGTAGAGCATTTGTGGCGCACCATCAGTGGCTTGATGTCCGGATTCATCCACTCGTGGAAATGCCAGATTTTCTGCTCATCACTGGACACTTCCGGCCCAGCGTACTGCAACACGTGATTGAACTTGGTCGCAAGCTCAGTCACTTTCAATCCATCTGTCTTCGGATAGAGAAACTCCTTATGCTTCTCTTCCCTCATAGCACGGGAAAAGAATCGATCAGTTATCTTTGTCTTGAACATTCCCCAGTTCAAACCAGGATGATCATCTAGACCGGTGCTTTCCCACCATTCACTAGCCACCTCCTTCAGTTGAAGGGAAGCGATGTGCACTTTCTTAGCTTCTGTGCACTCGACGTTTCTGAACAATCGTTCCATGTGTGAGAACCAATATGCCAATTTGACTGGCTCTCCCTTCCCATCATAACTGTCAGGCCTCATAGAGCTTACGGCCTTCAGTGCTCGACCATAATTGCCTTTGTTCCTGGCCGTATCCTCATGGGGTACATGGATATCTGGCTCCTCGAATCTAGGAATCACAGGAGGAATTGGCACACCTTGTGCCTGGGGCGCGATCGGTCGCATAATATCGGTGACTGCTTGCATCATAATCCCCTGAATAGCCTCAATTGCCACAACATCGAAAATAATTGGAACGTTGACCTAGACTTGGTCACTGCCCACAGGATTGTTGTGAGAAACTGACTCGTTCTCATCCACTGGGTTCGCGACATTCCCCAAATTCAGTATGGGGTTGTTGCTTGGCCCAGCACCAACACGAATGGTGTTCCTTGTGTTCACCATCTGTTTATCGATCAAATTCCAAGTATTTCGCAACATTAATATCATTTCAACATGCACGACATATGAAATCGACTTAGAATAGACCAAACTTGGTAAACTTTTATTGTTGAACTTTGAAATTGAGTTTGATAGGGTCTACATAGAAAAGCTCTCACAAGCGACAAGACAAAATTGCCTGAAGACTACAATTCTACCAAAATGAAACGACAAAACACTAGAAAAGAAAACGCTAAGCGCTCAACACCGGCCCCCATCATGGTGCCCTGAAAAGCTTCTTATAATCAGAAGCTCTCATCCACAACTCCTTCGAACGGGGTCTATCATCGGGGTCTGGCGTCAGACTCCTTGTCCTACTCGGCTCTGGAGCACACGGCTCATTCCTCGGCCTTGGTGCCCTTGGCCTTTCCCTAGGTGCAGAAACACTCGGTACAGTCCTATCGGATCCCGGTGGGTAGCTAAACTCCTCCAGAAATCCTGGTTGGAAGTCTGCCATGTTCATCTTATACAAAGGGTCGAGTAGCAACCTTACTTGGCGGATATACTCCTGGAGCTCGTGGACGTCCCCAAGCATTCGGGAGAGACCGAGATCAGTCTCGTATGTCCTCTCCTCCATGTCGTATAGGGCGTTCGACCACTCCTTCAGTCGCTCCTCCAATACTCGGGGCCTTGGCCTGGCATGTTGAGTCGGGACCACAACTGGTGTACCCATCGACTCCCACGGCCTTGCCCTTCCTCGAGCATGCTCAACCGCCTCATCCACCTGGCGACGCGCCTCAGATGAAGCCATCTGACTCTGGCGAAACACCTGTCGCGAGTCAGGACTCATCACCGGCCCACTCCTCCACCTGACGATACCTTCAACACCAAGTGCCTCCCATGTGGCAGGAGACAATGGCGAATACTCCCGCTCAGGTGGTGACGCCGGACTCGGGAAGATGAATTCCATTCTCGGATCCTCGCAGTCCACCAGCAAGTGCGCCAAGCTATCAGACTCGTAGCCCTGACCCTCGAGGTCCTCCTCGGGGTTCTCCGCTGGATCCTCCTCTGGGTCTTCTTCAGGGTCCTCTTCCGGGTCCTCCTCGGGATCCTCCTCAGGAACCTCTTCGACCTCGAAGTCCTCGTCGAAGTACCCTCATGTGTACTCCGCCGGCTCTTCTTCCTCAGTGTCCTCCCAAGGATCCGCTTCAGGCTCTGCCTCGGGAACCTTGTCGGACACTAACACCACCGACTCCTCGAGTACGGTCTTCACCTCCTCGGGTGGACTACTGGGTTCCCCGACCTCAAAGCACGACGGGGGAACCGGGAACTCGAGCCTAACTGGAGATGACGGAGCCACCTCGGCTTCCTTCGGGTTCCTCTGTTGAGAGATGATTGCGCCCATATCCTGCGGGGCGACGAGAAAGAGTTAGTCTTTCTAAATATAGAAGCGAACTTACTATATCAGACTGGAAAGAAGGCACGACTAGAATGACAGAGATTTCAAAACAACACATTTTCTAGTCAAGTATGGTTTATTCGGAAATTCATTTTTTTTGAATTTAAACAACTTTCTCAGTTCAAAAACGGATAAAGGGTTGATAAAATCTTTGCTTTCAGTAAGACGATTTGAAACCCAACCCGTTTAAAAAATAAAATAAAATCGGCTCTGATACCAAATTTGTAACACCCCCAAATATAACCTTGAAAGTATTACCGCCAGTGACCTCAGATTCCACATCCGAAGCCACCCAAGGCTTAACCACTTTATATAAATTACAGAAGAATACTGATAATGCCAAATACCATAATCTTTATTCAAACCAAAGTCTCAGAATTACATCTGAAAATCCCAAATACAACAGAAATACAGAATATGTTTTAATACAACAGAAGTCTTTAAATAAATAACATAAGGGTCTTGATCGAATCGATCACCCGCCTAGGATCTTCAACCTGGATAAAATTCTTAAAAACTTCATCTGCCTTCATCGTCGGATTCTAGCCTTCACGGAACGGAAGTTTACCTGATGTGCCGTATGAGACGGATGACACCAGCCAACCATGCAAGGGAAAAATAACCGGTTGGTTAGTCTAATGAAAGACTATGCAAGGGTAAAACATAAAGGTTCTAAATAGACGTATTAGGTTAGACCCATCGCTTCTCGAATGAAAGCCGATTACGATAGTAAACCTTAATACTTCCATGGAAAGATATGAAACATAATGATCAAGAGAAGACTCCTAAAGATCGAGTCTTATCGGAAACGTATGAAGAGAAGACTCCAAAAGATTGAGTCTTATCGGAAGTATGACAAGTGTTCGGGAACGTTGCAATTTCACACAAGCATTTTAAAAAGACTTGACCATTTGGATCCACGACCAACCTCACTGCGTAATACGAATTCAGATTTGGAAGGAGGACTTACTCTAATCGAAGTCCGGGCGGTTTCCACGTTGTACTCCTCGCCCGAGGGTATATTAATTATGTGCATAATCGCACTTATCTTATTTAATTTCAAAACACACATCTACGTTATAAGCTTTTAAGATATATCATCTCATCGCGAGAGATATCGAAGGGAATAAATCCCGAATATCGGCATCAGCTGTTGTGCACCTACCCTGAGTAAGGGTACAATCATGACCAGAGAAAGTACTAGGGAAAAATCCTCTTAATACCAGTTATAAAGAAACGACTAGACCTCGCAAGGTATATAGTGTTCCTACGAATACTCGTTCTAACTAAACAGTTAAAACCACACAATAGTCCACATCAATACCATTACGGCAATAACATATATAATAGCGTTGTTTCTAACAGTATATATAACCTATTATAATATCACTTTTTATATCACAAACGTTTATCAAAACTGTTCCCAAACGAAAACAACCTTTCATCCCAATTTAATTAACAATTAAAACAATTGATAATTAATGGAAACATGAAATGATAAGCAAGAGCGAACCACCACTTGCCTTAATCTAGACGAACGATTGAACGACGACGGGTTTCGGGGTCCGGAACGGAAATGGAAATCGGATTACAGATTCCTACGACAACGACCCATAACGAAACCCTAGGTTAGATTCGACAATAAAATAAACGAATCTAAGGAAAACGAACGAAATCGAAAGAACGAGAGTCCCGTCCGAGACCGGATCGTCCAAGGCCACGATCGCGATTGCCAAGGCAATCCGCGGTCGCGACTTGGATTCCGCGGTCACGGGCATCGAGGACAGCGTTCGCGGACGACTGGACAGCGTTCGCGAACGCGGCCTGTCTCTAGCCTTCCCAAATCTGCACTTATCTGATGTGCCGAATTGAACGGATGACACCAGCCAACCATGCAGAGAACAATTTCTATTGGTTAGTCTAATGAAAGACTATGCAAGGGCACAAATCAGATGGTTTGAGTAGTTGTATTAGGTTAGACTCATCGCTTCTCGAATAATAGCCGATGACGATAGTCAACCTTCATACTTCTACTGGAATATATCAACAGGTATGAACAAGAGAAGATTCTGAAGACCGAGTCTTATAGCAATCAGTCCCAAAAAAAGACTCCAACGAATTGAGTCTTATCGGAAATATGACAAATGTTGGGAACCATTAATAATATCATACAAGCGTTCAAAAATGACTTGATGTTTCGGCTTACGACCAACCTCACCGCCCAAGGCGAATCCAAATTGGAAAGAGAACTTTACTCTGATCAAAGTCAAGACGAGCTTTCCTAGCTGCACTATTCCCTAGCTGCACTACTCGCCCAAAGGGTATGTTAATCATGTGCACTAAAGCACTTATCTCCTTTAAATTCCAAAACGCGCATCCACGTTATAAGCTTTTAGATTCTCTCATCCCTCAAGATATCGAGAAGGAAAATGTCGGAACTAAATCCCTCGGAAACTAAATCCATAGAAGTGGCACCAGAGAAGGATGGTAGGAACTAAATCCTATCCACCTTATTATAAAGAAACGACTAGCACTCGCACTGAGATGCACAATAGCGTTCCTACGAATACTCGTGTTAACTAAACAGTTCAACACAGTAATAATTCACATCAAATCCATCATGGCCAACATCATAAATATATATCTATAATAGCGTTGTTCTAGCAGATATATAACCTATTATAATATCATAATCTTTCCATCATTTATTATTTAACAAAACTGTTCCCAACAAAACAGTAAACAAAAATAGTAATCATTCCAAATTAATTAACAACTAAACAATTGATAATTAATTGAAATATGGAATGATGAGCAAGAGCGAACCGCCACTTGCCTTAGATTTGACGAAGCTCTAACAAGCTTAGCAACAAGAGGTTTCCGGGTCTGAAACTGGGACAAATCTTGGATATTAAATCCTTCTGGAACTACCCATAACCAGACCCTAAGTTAGATCCAATATCTACATATATGAATCTAAGAGATTACAAAAGGAATCGAAGAAATCAAGCCTCGCTCGAAGCCAAACACCCAAGAACACACACACGAATCCAACCCGCCGCGGGTACGGTCGACTCTCACAGCGGGGTGCGGTGGGGTGCGGTGGCGCCTTGCCGCGGGTGCGGCGAGAAGACAGAAGCGAGAATATCGACAGATTTTCGATGGAGAACTCACCCAAATCGATTCGTTCGACTTTGATTTGTTCTTGGTTTGATCTCCAACTTTCTTAAACCTTTGAATAACTCTTAGAAGCTCCTTTCTAGTACTCAAAAGAGATTCGATCTCTCTCACAAACAAAGCTCAAAGCTTTGGACAACAATGGAGTTTTCTTAGAGGAAGATGAAGTTGCAGCTGGAGTTGTGAGCTTCCTCTCCGCCTCCTCTCTCATTTATAGTCCCACAAGGTTGCTCAGGAGCTAGACACGTATGCCATGAGGTGTCCCAACCAGATGGAAAGACGTGAGGAGCAAGCATCGGCCAAGGGATAGAGCTGCAGAAACTCTATCGCGATGACGACAACGCTGACGACGATCGCGGGGTGCGGCAGGGTGCGGTGGGGTGCGGTGGCCGACTCGTGACCGCCACTGGCATTGGCCTTTGCCGCGGGTGCGACAGGGTGCGGCCAGGGTGCGGTCAAGGCCAATTTTGCCCCCTTTTCACCCGTTTTGTCCTTTCTTGCTAAGAGGTTAAATATTCTTAACCCCGGGTTAAATATATTCGTACACGAATAACTTTTTAACCCAAAAATACATTAACTGTATTTTATATTACTCAGAAAAATATTACAGAGACCAAACATCTCATAGAATGTCCGTACTTCTCTGAATTTAATCTGACTTGTAATATGGGCATAAGAAAATTTCAAAATTACCCCTATGAAATGAGGGATATTACATTACCTTCCCCTTAAAAGAAGTTTCGACCCCGAAACTTGGCCGAAAACAACTCGGGAAAGCGTCTAAGCATAACTGCCTCGGGAAAACATCAATGCACTAGATCCATGAAAACTGCTGGAGCATTAGTAAGTTCAAATGGCATGACTATCGACTCGTAGTGACCATATTACAAGGATTTATTACATTAATATCATTCCGATATACTTAACGTAATAAAATCAACTTAGAATAGATCAAACTTGGTAATTTCTATTGGTGAACTTCAAACCGAGTTACTAGGTTCTATAACCTCAAATCATAGCAAGGGAACTGGGAATTCAAGCCTTACTGGAGATGGCGAACCACCTCGGCTTTATCCGAATCCCTCTGAAGAGAACAGAATGCTATCATATCTACGGGCAACGAGAAGAGAATTAGTCTTTCTAAATATGGAAGTGAACTTCCATATCAGACTAAAGTGAAGGCACGACTATGAACGGTTAAAATTTTCTTTGAAAATTCAGAGCCTTCGAAAACATTTCTCAGTTTCAAACGAGTAAATGGTTTATAAAAAATTTCGTTCCAAGAAAATGTTTTAAAACCCACCCGTTAAAAAAAAATCGGCTCTGATACCAGATCTGTAACACCCCCAAATATTCCCTTGGAAAGGTATTACTGCCAGTGACCTCAGACGTTTTATCCGATGGCACCCAAACCTTTACCAGTTTATATAAATCATAAACAACAATTATGATACCAAAATCATAACTTTTATTTAAACCATGGTCTCGGAATTACAAAATAATTCCAAATACATCAGAAGTACATCGGAAGACTTCATAATACAGAGTAGTCTTAATACAAGACCTTTTTAACACATCAGAAGTCTTTAAAATAACAACAGGGTCTTGATCGTAATGATCACCCGCCAAGGATGCGGGTTGGGAAAATTACCCAAATACCCTTACTAAAATTGAGGGGTATTACATTACTGAAAAGTACTTGAAAACAATCCATATATTTCATTACAAGAAAAAAGGAAATTGCTCTTGGCAATAGTCCAAAATGATTGAACTCATGGATGAATTCAAATCTGGATTAATTTGGCAAGTTGGTAATGGCAGAACAATCAAATTCTGGTCGGATAATTGGGTCTCGAACACCCCTTTATGTGATATCATAAACACACAATTAATCCTGAATAATGATGCCATGGTAGCTGATTTTATGTTGCCAAATAGAACTTGAAATAAGGAGTTCATAGAACAATGTTTACCATATGATTTAGCCAAAAAAATAACCTCTATCCCAATACTTTTAAATGATATTCATGATAGAATGTACTGGAAAACTAGTAAAAATGGTTGATTTTCTACGAATTCTGCTATGGAACTAATTAATAGAAACAAGAGATATACTGCCTATGATTCTTCATGGATCTGGAAGATGGACACATATCCCAAAGTTAAAAACTTTATCTGGAAAATAATGAAAAACGGACTCCCAACAAAAGCTAAATTAGCAGAAAAAGGTGTAGCAATCCCCCATGGTTGTATCCGTTACAATGCTCAATTGGAGGATTTGAATCATCTCCTATTCCAATGTAACCACACCATAAAAACAATAGAGAAAATGAATTATCATACCTATGGCATCATTAGATCCCTAAACATAGGAAACAAAAAAATCAATGTAATCATTGAGGAAATTCGACAAAAAACTGATAGATCACAATTTATAGAATTAATGGTCTCTTGGTGGGGAATTTGGTTTTATAGAAACCAACAAAGCTTTGGAAGAACAAACGATGATGATGATTCCATAAAGAATGTACCAATTTATATTAAAAAACAATTTGAGAATTGGAATAAGACGAAGAGTTGGAACCCTGACTGTTTAGCAGAGGACAAAAAAAAACACATAGAATGAACAATGTTAGACGACCAATAAAGAATTGGAAAAAACCACTGGATAACATCATTAAAATCAATACAGATAGATCCACCAAAACTAATGATGAATCTAGCTTTGACTACATTTTCAGGAACAACACGGGTAAACCAATCTCCCTCTTTGAGGATAAATGTGGTATCTCAACCCCTTTAAAAACAAAAACACTTGCAGTAAGAAATGTCATGGTAAAGGCCTATGAATTAGACATTATCGACATTCAACTTGAATGCGATAACCTTACCATTGTGAGTGTTTTTAATCAAATCTGGCACTGTCCATGGGATATCGAAATGTTAATTTCTGATATCATGTGTGTTTTACAACTGTTTTCTTCAGTGCAGATTTTTCATGTCTTCCGAGAAACAAACGTGGTGGCCGACTTCATCGCAAAGACGGTTCAACAGAGTTCCTTGGAAGATATTCGAGTTAGTCTAGAATTTGTAATTCTCATCCGAAAGGATGCTATAGACTGAGAAACCGTCTCTTCTGTGATTTTCAGTCTAATTTTTACCTAATAATTTTTTTTTACCTATGTTTGAAACCAAACAGGAAAAACAATTATAAATGTGGGACATTTTAGTTGATATCTTTGAATTTAAGGGTATTTTGGTTGACGTCCCAATAGTATTTTGGTTGAATTTACATCCACCCGACTAGTCTTGGGGTTTGGATGAAACCATCTTGACTCCCCCAGACATCCGTCGCAGACGAGTCAATCCACTGGGTTGTTGTTGTTGTGGTTGATTTTCTTAAGGTTTTGAGTTTATTGCTCTATAATCAAACATCTCCATATTTGTACCCGACCTTCCGGTTCGAATTGGTTAAATCCAAACCCATTATTGTGTTTATTCTCATAAATAATAGGATTCGATACCTAAAACGTCTGAATCCATACCTAAACCACATCGATTTAAATTCCGAAATAACAACCTATTTTCAACCTTCAGAATTCAAACCAAGATGGTTTGTGTATGAAGTTGGATGTATTAGGAGTCAAATCCTACCAACTTGAGAGAGGAGAACACAACGATTGACTTGATTTGATCAATTCGAAATGGAAGGGTACAAATAGGAAGAGGTTTGATTATGGAAAACACAAACCTAAAACCTTAAAGACATCAACCAAAAAAAAATTAATCTTGGAACACCACCCGAAATACCTTTAAATTCACGATCACCAAACGAACTTTCATATAAAATATCGGAAGTTCTTCCTTATATTCTGCGGGAAATTAGTATGTTTGGGGCGGAGTCAGGATTTTACCCTAGAAGGGGCTAAAATCCTGCGCGATAAAAATATTATATGGCTTAAATCCAACGTGACTTAAATCATATTTCACAATTTTTTTTTAATGAAGTTTAAGGTATTTTTCACATGAGATGAGGAAAAAAAAACTTAAATAATTTTATTTTTTTTTGACTTAAATCTGTTAGAATTGACTGAAATTGTATTTTCAGATGAGATGAGAGTGAAAAATTTAAGATAATTTCATTTTCATGGCTTAAATTTATTATGACTGACTGAAATTATATTTTTAGATTAAATAAGAGTAAACAAAACTTAAAATTTTTATTTCTTAAAAAAAAAATAAAAAATAATCAACGGGAGCTATAGCCCCTCTGGGGGCCTCAAGTAGCCCCTGAGAAGAGGCGAACATTGTCCTCTTAATAATAATGGACATGACGATCATTAATCGACATCATTGTCATACAAAAAGATATACTAAATTTATCATGATGTTAAAATGTGAATTGATTAATTCTAAGCACTAGCAAGTTGAACACTTCATTATATTCTCGTTTTATCTTTCAACAGGTCAACAACAACTACCAAAAATATGTTTTCTCTATAGAGGAAAATGGAGATCGTCCTTGGACTAGTTGCACCTTCACAGTCTAGACTTCTTCAATAATTAAACATTAGGTTCTGTTTAAATTCCATACTAAAATATATTATTTTATATTAAATTACATTAAATCATTAATTTAATATAAGATAATGCATTTTTTAGTCATCTACTCATCCTCACTTATCTATTATTTTTCGCATCATTTTATAGTGAGTTAGGTAAATGACCATTTGATAAACCTTTTTTTAAACTAATAGACTCTTAATAAAAATAGATCCCTCTCCCTCTCCCTAAATCCTACTCCCTATTCTTTAAATCCTAAAAATTAATAAAAATCTCTTTTATTAATTAAAAACTCTTAAAGAATCAATAATCCAAAACCCTCGTCATTTTGTAATGTGTATATGTGAACACGCTTGAAACATTTGAGCCCAATTATGAGTAGTCTAGGCCCAGCCCCGAACTTCTTTATTTCTGTGACGGGACTCCGGTGAGTAAACTCGTTCTACGTAAAAGGGGTCGCCGGCGAACAGGCGTTTTTCAGAGCGGGCGACAACGCGCGCGAGAGAGAATGGGAGAAAGCTTATTTGGAGACTTGCCACCTCCATCCAACCATCCTCCTCCTCCTTCGTCTTCAGACGAGCAACAAGAGAAGAAGAGATCTGTGAATTTCGGTGACCAAAATCAGCCCACGTTTTCTCCTCTTCCTCCTCCACCGGCTCTCAAGAGCGCGCTCAAGAGACCTAAGCCGCCTCAAGATTCTTCCACTCCAGCTGGTAATTTTCAGCCCTTCGTATTAAATTGTTGTGTTCTCGATAACTATTGGTATCTGGAAAGCTGAGGATGTATCTAGTTCAACTCTTAGGTTAGGTTTGTCTTCTACAGTATGTACTTAGAATTACTTCTCATCCTTGATTTTAGGAGTTTTGTTTTAGGGTTTACGCAGAGCTACTGCGCGTGTTGTAGGTGATTCGAATTCTGTTTGATACTTAGTAATCGTTTTATAGGTTATTCTTACTGCTTGATTGTTACCATTGAGATTTGAGTCTAGTGCCTTAGCTGTTGTTGCCTGGATTTGCTTCTGGAATAGCTCCTCTGTTCGTGTGGAAAGTGAATTGTATGCTAATATACCCATATGAATAGAGCTGTGATTGTGATGTGAAGATTTTGAAGCATTGTTGTCACTGTCAGATGGTGGTTCCGAAAGGCGATTAAGGTTTAAAACCACGACAGATGCTTCCGAGACACAAGTTATAGATGCTATGAAGAAGATAGCTTCCCATATAAACACCCCTTCGAAGTTCAGCAAAGCATCAAAGCTGGCCATACAGCTTATTGAAGCCAAGAGTGTGAAGCCGGTAAACAGTGACCACTTCTTTGCTATACTGGAAGCAGCTATGTCATCAACTGTGTTTTGCCATGATGCTTCTGTACGGTCAGAGTATCATGCATTATTCTCAGCAGCTCATGATGTAACGGAAGTGAGTTTCCTTGAATTCATATGTACATAATCTGACTTGTTATTAGTTTTTAGACAGGATAAAACTTTGTCATTTCTCTTTTGTTGTAGTTCCTGAGCAAGAAGCAGAGAAATGACTTATCTGCATGGACGATCAGGGCAATCATTGGAAATGATTTACACACAGATGACAGCTTTGTGGTTAGTTCTCCAACTTGAAATATCATGTTCATTTTTTTTTTGCTCTGTTTTGCTTCGAATGTAAAGATTGACATCTTGTCAGAAGCAATTTCCCCTTAAATTGGACGTTGGATAACTATACATTGATGGAAAAATTCTTGAGAGGGAACTTTACTTGATCATTGTGTACTGAACTCATTCGAGACTTTTTAACTTCATTTAGAAGTCGCTTAGGATTGGCTGCCAACTTGATGCTTTCACATTTTTTTATGGTATTGCAGTTCTCAAAAGCTGCAGGTCGTGTAAAAGATTTGATATCCGGTCTCCCTATAGCAACTGAAGAAGATGACATTGAGGAAGCTGCAGCTTTGAATGACATATCAGCTACTGAAAATGAACGGATTGAGGATAATCCGGATATATCTTCAGTCGGATCATCTGGGGAGATTAACGCAGAGGAATCTGACCCATTTGGGCTCGATGCTCTGTTGTTCAGTAAAGCAAGGAAAGATGAAAAGGCAAAGGGGAAAGATACAATATCTAAAATCAGCAAAGATGAAGAAGAGACAAAGAGATTCCTCAAGTTGAAAAGAAAAGCTTTGATTAATTGTCTGGAGATAGCAGCAAAGCGCTACAAAATCCCATGGTTGATTTCTATGCTACTTTTCGCAGTTGTTGCTACCTTTCTAGATGTTTATCTCCTATTTTACCATGATCAGTAACTCAGTACCTTCTCCTTGCAGGTGCCAGACTGTAATAGACATACTCTCAAAACATGCATTTGACAATGTGTCAAGATTTACTGCCAAACAAAGGGAGGCCATAAAAAAACTTTGGGCATCTGTACATGAGCAACATGTCCGTCGCAAGCAAGGGAAATCAGTGTCCGGCAAGCTGGATATGAATGGTTTTGAATGGTTGCAAGATAAATATGCAAATGAGAAGATCAGCATACGACGTGCTGTTGGGGGCAGTGGAGATCGCCGTTGCCAGCAGTGGCTTGGTTGATCATTTTGCTTTTCATATTGTTGTACTAACTGCACGTTTTGATTCAATGTGCTATTGACTGTGACCAAATATATGTACAATTGGAATTACATCAAATGTATTTCATCCTTTTCTGGGTTTCCCTTACCAGTAATCACCACAGGAACATGATCCTTCCTTAAAATGATGAAAGCGGTTTCGATCACGAACCGTTATCTCTCTTTTATAGATCTTGGACAGGAGCTTGGTGGCATTGTGACAGTCATCGCACACCCTAAGATTCTTGACTATTCGGATTGGGGTGCCAGGAGCAGTGCTGATAAGGCCAAAGGCCATGGCAATCTTTTCACTGTGGTAAGCAAGGGAGGTTTCTTTCTCTTCCTCATCTACATTTAGAAGCACTACAGATGTGTCTGGCTTGTAACCAGCCTCCTTGAGCTTCCTGATCATCTCAAGCAGCATAACAACTATCTTTCCATACTCTGGGTGTCTCTGATCTCCCATCCTGAACTCGTGTATCGAACCATTCACCACAATAGAGCTGAACCCAGGTTCTTTCTTCAACCCTTTGTTCTTCATCACAGTTCTAACTCCAGCAACGTCACTCCACCTCTCAGATAATGCGTAGATGTTAGACATAAGCACATTGTAGCCACAGTTTCCGGTACCCATTTCAAGGAGCTTTCTTGATGCTAACTCTGCCATATTTGGCTCTCTGTGCAGCTTGCAAGCAGCAAGCAAAGCTCCCCACACAACTGCATTCGGCTCCATGGGCATGTTTTCAATCATGTCATGAGCTTCAGAGAGCAACCCAGCTCGGCCCAGGAGGTCCACCATGCACCCATAATGCTCTATTTTGGGAACAAATCTATAGACATCAACCATTTTGCAGAAAACCTCCTTCCCTTCTTTCACCATTCCTGCATGGCTACAAGCATGAAGCAAGCCAATGAAAGTGATGTCATTGGGCTGTACATTGAGCATCTCCATCTCATTGAAGTGTTCCAAAGCTCTCTTCCCAAAACCATGCATACCGTATCCAGCCATTAATGCATTCCACATGCAGGTATCTTTCTCTGTGGCTTCAGTGAAAAGCTTATAAGCACCATCCATGTCTCCACATTTGGCATACATATCCACCAGAGCTGTATTTAGGACAATATCAATCTCTACACTTTCCTTCTCTATGTAAGAATGAACCCACCTTCCAAGATCAAGTGCTCCAGATTCTGCACAAAGCGAAAGGAGGCTAACCATGGTAGATTGGTTAGGTTTCACTCCACAATTCCTCATTTGGATAAAGTGTCCAATAGCATCATCAACACAACTGGCTCGTGCATAAGCGGAAATCATGACTGTCCATGTCATGACATCTTTGTCCTCCATTGCATCAAAGATGGTTCTTGCGGTTCGAATATCACCACATTTTCCATACATGTCCACAAGTGCAGTAGATATTTGCAAGGACATGCTGAACCCAGTTCTCAAAACATAGCCATGTAGCTGTACACCCAAATCCAGAGCTCCAATCGGTCCACATTCTACTACCAAGCTCAGCATGGTAATTGCATTTGGGAAGATGCCTCCACTTATCATCTCAGCAAAAAGATCAACACCTCCTTTCAACTGGTTGCAACGGATATGACCCGCTATAATCGCAGTCCATGAAACGATGCCCTTTTGTGGCAATCCATTGAAGAGTTCTCTTGCTAAACCCAAGTTTCCACATTTCGCGTGCATATCTATGAGAGCAGTTGTCAACTTTACCCCCAAGGTCCACCTTTCTCCTCCTTGACTCTTAATAACATAAGAGTGCATAGCTTTTGCTGCATTTCCATCTGCCTTATCTCCAACTAGAATAGCCATGCTCATCATGGCAATCTCGCTAGGCTTCACCATGAGACGATTCATTTCCCTGATAATCCCCCAAGCTTCTTCAAACATTCTGTATTTCCCATAACCCCCAATCATTGTACTCCAAGAGACTGCATCTCTCTCAGGCATTTTATCGAACACAAGGCGTGCTGACCCCAAGAACCCGCATTCACTGTACATCTGAATCAAGGCATTGTTCACAAACACGTCGAAATCAAGCCCGGATTTTAACGCAAAACCATGAACCTCTCTACCCAGATGCCCAGAAGAGAACTGACCACAACAGGCTTTGAGTACAGAAGGAACAGTGAAGGTGTCCACTTCAATGTCCATCTTCCTCATCTGGGCATACACTTTCTGGGCATCCTTGTAACGGCCATTCTTATTGTAAGATGTTATGAGGAAGTTGTAGCGGGCAAGAGTGCTTAAATGGAGTGGGAAGGAATGGGAAGCGAGCTGGTGGGTGTGTTGGAAATGGGTTTTGAGGAAGTGGGCATGGACTTGCTTTGTGTGGTGGAGTGAAATCTGGTCGTTGGGAGGTGGGTATGTTGTGGAGGAAACATCATTGTTTGAGGATTGCTGGTGTTTGAATGCTGAGGGAAGAGGGAATTGTGGGTGGTGGTGGTGGTGGTGCTGGAGAAGAAAGAGGGAAGGAGAAGAGGAAGTGAGTTTGGAGGGAAACATAGTTTGATCAATCATGCCTGAGATGCCAGATTTCCTATGAAATGCATCTTTTTTCAATGATGCTTAGAGTTTTTCATAGGTTAGGTTAGGATATCATGCTTACAATCAATACCCAGATGTTCTAGTGGTGCGACATGGAAAAACTGAAATGGCAGGAATGTAGAGCATCATTGGTCGATCACACCAAACGACTCTAAAATGTATTAAGGGCTCGCTTAATATTATATCTTTATATCTTTTATATCAAAAATATAAGATATCAAGTATAAATATCTGTACAATATCAAGATATGAGTTATATCAATATATTGAGTATGTGTATATATATGAGTGATATTTTTAATATACTCATTTAGTGAAAGATATCAAAATAACACTCAAATATTAATTAGATATCACTCATATTGATAAAGTCCGGTGGGCCGATAAATGAGTGATGTGTCAACTCGTGTGTATATGCGCGTATAAGTCCAGCACATAAGCTTAGTGGAGTTTCATCCTAAAATCAATTGACAATAGGAGGAGTAGTCCATTAAGTTTATATACTAGGCTATTTAGTCCCAACTTTTCGATGTGGGATGAGTTATTCTCCACACATATCCATATCCCATACCAAACAACAAATATTAATTTGATATCGAAATCAGAATCATATCAAATACAGATACGAATATAAGTGATATTCATACTTATACATGATATAGTCGTATCAATTTCAAAGTGGCCTAAAGTATCATGCTTACAATGTAAGGAAATTTGTGCTAGTTGCAATCTCTCCATCATTTCTCAAATTTTCCTATCCAACTCATAAATTTTACTTTGGTGAATTACAGAAATCAAGTGTGTTATGTATATATACAAACTTTACAAAGACATCAGAACACCACACACATGTCATCTACGCTTACACACCACACCACACCACAGGCAATAGAAAATTTTCAAATTAAATGTAACAAGTCCAATTTCTGTATTTTATTTAGCCTTTTTTGATCGAAGAAGAGACAACACTTTTCAAAGCTTTATTGAAAACAGGGTTACTTAAGAAATAAAACGGGGGTAACCCTCCCCCTAACATCATCCGTAATCAAAGAAAACACACTCACATGGGAGTCAGTCAAAACATGGCAACCTAAAGAGAAGGAAAAAGCGAAACTACCAAGATGATTGGCGACAGCATTCGCCTCCCGAAATATGTGACGGATTTGGACATGCCAATTTCTTTTGAGAAAACCTTGGCATTGAGAGACCAGGCTACACATGGAGTGACAACGATTAATATGACGGTGAAGGAGAGGGATCGTGAGTTGAGAGTCCGTCTCAAGGATAATATGTCGGAATCCAAGCTCCTAAGCAATCCTCAAGCCATCCAAAATACCCCAAAGTTCAGCAGCAGGAACAGAACATATGCCAATATTATGGACAAAGCCGCTGATCCATTGCCCCTCACCATCACGGAGGAGCCCCCCAGCCGCAGCCAACCTATTCTTGTTGACCGCCCAGTCCGTGTTCAGCTTCACCCAACCGACCAGAGGTTTAACCCAGTTGACGAGGATCTCATGAGCAACGGACCGTAACCGAGGTGAAGAAGTGACACACCACGCATCAGTATATTCACGCACAAATTGGGGTATGAAGTTAGACTTATTCCCAGAAAAAAGTCAGTCCAGAGAAAACTCTATCATTGCGCCATTTCCAGATCCGCCATAAAGCGCAGGTGATGCGATCCTGCATCGACCCAAGTCGGGCTCAGACAAGCCCCATGCGTCCAAGACCTTGGAGACCACCTTGGTTCAAGACTTAGTCTATTTTAGCTTCATATTTCTTATTTTAGCAACTTTTCTGTTTTAGCAGCTTTCTATTTTAACATTGTTATTTTTGGAACTTATTATGTTTAGTAAGTTTCCATATTTGACACTTTCTATTTTAGGACTTACTATGTTTAGCAGTTTTTATTTATAGCAGTTTCTGTTTCGGGCGTTGCTCCACTATTGCATAGTGGGCTAGCCCATAGGCTCGTTTCGGCCCAAGCCCATTAGGGTCTTGACCGAAATCCCTTGGCTATTTAAAGCCCCCGTTGTCTTGTTATTTCTTACGTTCAAACAAGTAATCTAAGTCTTAAAGTTGAGAGTGAATCCTCCTTATTCTTAGATCCGAGCGTCAAACACATATATCCCTCGCATCCCCCCTCACTCCGCTGCAGACGCTACTGCATCAATTCCGTAGCTCGTCGCTTCGAGCGTCTCGCCCCATCCTCGCCCTAAAGCGAGCATAAGAGACCCGCGAATCACCCTCCAGGTGGTTCGTACTTATCCAGGTTACCAACAAGAAGGAACATCCAGCCGTTGCTTGTCTAGATCGGGCAAATCGTGAGTCGACCCCAGTCGGATCACATCAGCAGGCGAAGAAGGCAGACCAAAGGATATCAATCTTGTTGGATCGTTAGTGTTACCTCTGACGGAACAAAGGCTTTGTTCCCTCAGAATGTGCAGCGAAATATACGCAAGAAAGATATAGAAAATTAAACACACGACTTAGAGTGGAAATCCTAATTAGCCAACTAGCTAATCAAGGAAAAACCACTACCTTCAAGCTTCTCGCTTGAGAGAATTTAAAAGAAGTATACTTATCTTATTAATTTCTTGTTCGTGTACAAGTGTAGCATGGATCCAAACCCTAGACTTCCCACCTAGTCTTGAAACTCTTCTACCATTGTAACTCACGAACTCAACCCTCTAAAACTCTTCTCCTTCTTCTCTTTTCTGCACAACTTTTTCTCCTTTTCTTGTTCAACGTCGTTGACCACATAATGGAAATCTCATCCATTAATATAGTCAGTCTAAACCCTAGCACGAAAAAGATAATACTTCCTTGCTTTTCCAGCAAGAAAGATAATATATTTCCATACATAAAAACTTCAAATTCTATCTTATACAAAAGATAATTAACTAAGGTACACTTACCATAAATAAAAACTCAAGATAAGATAAAATCTTCTCTCTCATATTTTTCACGATTCTGCAATATATTTCTTCCATATTTCGTGCAAGATCTTTTACTTCTTCTTTTCCAAGACTTTGACCAAGATCTCCACTTTCCTTTTACGAAACGCATGAAGCTGTCTTTGTTCCCTCAATCACTTCCCACGATTTCGATCACTCCGACGCTTCTTCTTACATATCCTCGCTTCTCTCAAGCGACTCATCATTATAGTAATTGGATTGATCATTCACTCATCTACAAGACGTTTGTTCCTTTCAACGTATCGCTACCTCATCTGGGCACAAAACGTCTAAACCTTATGTTCCATGTGACATATCTTTATATCACGAAACACTTAGTCACCATATTAGTTGAATATTTATTACCATCAAAACCTAAAGAATTCAACAAATCCCATCACCCTCGTCGTAACAAGAGGCATATGTCAAATTCTGTCTGATCCAGCAAGCGTAGCTGTCCTGGAAGGAGCCCGCAATATTAGGAGGAATAGCGCACTAATCCACACAACGGACGCAGTGGGACAACTTTGAAAGAGATGCTCAAGCGATTCTGAGGTCTCCGGACAAGTAGAGCAAACATTGGAAACAACAAGGTGCCGCATGAATCTCTCCTCGTTGGTAAGGATTTTGCCATGGAGAACAAGCCAAATAAAGGCCCAAACACGTTCAAGGACATGCAGCTGCCAAATGGCCTAGAAAACTCTCCTATCAGTCGAGCAATTAGAAAGCAAGCCTTGAATAAGGTGATAGGCAAGGGTCGCCAAAAAGTTGCCATTGGATGTCAGGCTCTAGCTGAGCGCGTCATGATCGCCCGAGTTAGGAGAAACCGCAATAGCAGCAAAGCGTGTCAAGGCCACGGCGGGAAGAAGACCTGGAAGAAGTTCTCAGCGCCACCCCGCCTCGGACCAAAAGGAGCGCACAAGAAGGGATTTCAAGTCCTCCAGCACCGCGCATATTGCCATATCGAGGATGCTACTCTAAAAAAGCCAGGGGCCGTGCCAGAAACGGATAGTACGATCGTCGCCGAGAAGCCAACGAGATCCCGTAATCACAACCTCGTTCACGCCAACGCGGATGCTGCTCCAGATATGAGACCCATACCTGGATCCACAACCATTGCGAAGATACTTAGCTTTGAGGACCTCCACCCAAGGTTTATTCTCTTCCACAAGAAAACGCCATCCAAGCTTCCCGACAAGGGCGTGGTTCAGGTCATGCATCGAGCGGAGCCCAAGCCCGACGAGGTGTCTTGGTTTGCACAATTCAGTCCATGAGACAAGGTGAAACTTTCGGTGGTCACCAATACACCCCAGATGAAGTTACACACCATAACATCAATCTTATTAGTGGCAGCCACATGGAGCATGGCCGTAGCCATGGTGTACACAGGGAGAGACAAGAGGACAGACTTGGCAAGTGTGATGCGACCGCCCAGACTGAGCATTCTACTCTTCCAGCCAGAGAGTTTAGCAGAGATTTTGTCCAGAAGCGGGGCAAAGGTATCCTTATTAACACGTTTATGCATGACCGGCATGCCGAGATAGGTACCAAGATCACTAACGACAGAGAATCCGTTGATATAATGCAAACGGTTGATCATATGCTGGCTCATATTTGGGGAAACGAACATCCGAGATTTCGTTGCACTGATTTTCAACCCAGAAGAACGACAAAAGAAATTCAGGATATTCTGAATAATAAGTAATTGGGAAACCGAAGCCTCCGCAAAGAGCATGATATCATCAACAAAGAGGATATGTGAGATCTTGGGACCACCACGGGAAACAAAAATGGGCTTCCATTCGCCATTATTCACATCAAGATTGATAAGTTGGCTGAGGCGTTCGATGCACAACACAAAGAGGTAGGGAGAAATCGGGTTGCCTTGACGACCCCCCCTGGAGGGTTGAAAAGAGTCAATGACCTCACCGTTCCAAATTAATCTCATGGAAGTAGAAGACAAGCATTCCCTAACCCATTTGGTCCAACAAGCCGGATAGCCCGCGTCCGACAATGTATCAACCACGAAGTCCCATCGAAGGCGGTCATAGTCCTTTTCAAGATCAAGTTTCAGGAGCATCCAACCCTTGGCCCCTTGTTTCTTCTGCATGGAGTGGACGACTTCTTGAGCAAGAACGATGTTATCGGTAATGAACCGACCAAGCAAAAAGCTGCCTTGAAGCGGACTGATGAGCCGGAGAAGGATTTGCTGGATCCAGATGACCATACATTTGGTAATAATTTTGTACACAGCATTGCAAAGAGCAATGGGGCGAAATTGCGAAATCAGTTATGGCTTGTTGACCTTGACAATCAGGGTAATGAGAGTGTCATTCAGGCCAGGAGGCAGCCGACCGGAGGAGAAAAAGTTGCGAACAGTAGTCACCACCGAAGAGCCAACAACAGACCAACAACGTTGAAAAAACACCGGCTGGAAGCCATTGCTCCCAGGGGGGGACTTAAGGGCGCCCATTTACTTGACAACATGAAGGATCTCAGTGTCACTAAAAGGTTCAGTAAGGGATTCCCAATCACCTTGATCCATCGTTGGGAAGGCGCCCCGATGCATGGGGGTGAAAGGGCGCTCAGCAGCAGGCATATTATAGAGGTCAGAGAAGAATGAGAGAGCATGGCTCTCCATGGCAGAACAATCAGAAATCCAGTTCTCCTCATCAATGCGTAAAGCCTCAGCCTTGTTCCTTTTCCGACGCATAGCGGTAGTAGCATGAAAAAATGCAGTATTACGGTCACCCGCCACAAGCCACTGCTCGCGAGATTTTTGTTGCCAGAGAATTTCTTCTTGCTTCAGGGTGTGGATGAGATCATCTTGGATTAGACTATGCCGTTGGAGCAACCAATCAGACACACCCCTACTCGATCAACACCTTTTGGATGCCCTCAAGCTGATTGGAGAGATTATTTTTACGAGTGTGAATATTACCAAACACCCGACGATTCCAGTCCTAAAATTTAGAGCGTAAATCACGTAACGCCGTAGAAGTATCACCCTCACGAACCCAATAGTCCTCAACAAATTGGAGAAAATGAGAGTGAGTGAGTGAGTGAGCCAAGCCGCTTCGAAACGGAATGGGCGACGGATACAGTTACCCGTGCACTGAGGTGAGAAATTCAGTTCTATTTTATTTAGTCTAAACAAATCCAATTTCTATCTCAACATCAACATCAACATCAAAATTAAAACCTTATCCCATCTCACGCGCCAGTCGCCGCTATAAAATGCGCTCGCTCGTTAAACCCTAACCTAAACCCTTCTGAGAATTTAGCATCTTTTCGTCTTCCCAAATCCAAGTCCTCCAATCGACAGTCGTCCTTTGCTAGGTAAGAAAATTTCTTGTGTCTGCTCTAGATTTGCTATAAGAATTGGACATTTATGCGTCTTAGCGCTGATTGCTTCATCCCTGCGTTTTCTTAGTTTGAACTGCTCGTGGTCGTATTTGAACTGATTGTTGCGTTTCCAGAGATTTCTTCTTGATTTGTTCATTTGGCTGGAGGGCTGGCATTTTAGCGATGAACTGCTTATAGCTTAACCTCCTTTCAACTGCAGTCGAATTGATTAATGCCTTTTCGGTGCAATTGTATAGAAGCTTGTGTATTTGCAGCATAATAATCTGATGGGTTCAGATCCTGCTTAAATTCTCTACGTTCTTCTACTGCCTCGATGTGCTTGACTATAAATTGAAACAGTGGAGCAAATTCTTCGACACCAAACACTAGGGTTTCTTCACCCTCCCAATTCCGAAAGTAACAACCTAGAATTCAACTCAGATTAACATTCGTCTTCACCCTCCCAATTCCGAAAGTAACAAATCCTAGTGTTTGGTGTCAAAGAATTCTGTCCACTGTTTGAATTTATAGTCAAGCACATCGAAGCAGTAGTACAAATTTACACTTATAAACATTCCTTGTAGATGCAATTCTAATGCTTGAGTACTGACATCTCATGGAACTACAAATCCAGCATTAATTGTTATCATTTGATTATGAACTCCCTTGAATCAGATCATTGTTCAACCCACCCTTTAATTGTTGCTGACTTCATGATCTTCTTGGCCTTTTGTTCTGCCATTTGTTCAGAAACTTCTTATTCAACAGGATGAAGAACCCAAAGGTTTTCTTTGACATAGCAATCGGAAAGATGAAGGCTGGGCGAGTGGTGATGGAGCTTTTTGCAGATGTCACTCCAAAAACCGCTGAGAACTTCCGTGCTCTCTGTACGGGTGAGAAAGGCATAGGCAAAGCAGGGAAGCCACTGCACTACAAGGGCTCGGCCTTCCACCGTATCATTCCCAGCTTCATGTGCCAGGGTGGCGACTTCACCAAAGGAAACGGGACGGGAGGAGAGTCAATCTATGGCACAAAGTTTGCAGATGAGAACTTCACTATGAAGCACACTGGCCCTGGGATTCTTTCAATGGCCAATGCCGGACCAAACACCAACGGATCACAGTTCTTCTTATGCACCGACAGGACTACATGGCTTGACGGGAAACATGTCGTCTTTGGCAAGGTGGTGGATGGCTACAGTGTGGTCAAGGAGATGGAGAAAGCTGGTACTGAGGGTGGGTCCACAACCTCATCGGTTGTCATTGAAGACTGTGGTGAGCTTGCGGAAAACTAATGGGCAATGGAGTTTGCTCATCTTTCTTATTAGACAATGCTGATAGAGGTTGGAATTACAATTTTATGACAGCAGAAATGAAGAAGAGTTGAGGTGAAAGTTGTAATGAATTCCTTGTGTTTTCAAATAAAAAGCTTATCTTGATATGCTGCGATTTATGCTAGCCTCATTTAACTTGTGTGATGATTGCCTAGTGAAAGAAACTTATCTTTGTAGAAGAAGCTCACCTCTTGGATTCTGCTTTTATTATCCTTACCTTCCAAACTTGCCCCATTATCTTCTACTGATACCATGTCGTTTGGTCCACATGGGGTCCTTTGCTGTTGATTGATGATCCTATCTGAATATGTAGAGATACCTGCTTAGCCCATGGGCTGAAACGGGTCAAATCCGAGCCCTTGTGGGTACCCGTTTGAGAGATGAGATAAGGCAAAATTAAAACTACATTACCAGTCACAGAATCACAGCTTCATCCATCTCTTCTCTTCCACCATGCTTTCTTCCTTGTCCACCCCCAATCCTCTCTCACTCTCCCACCACTACCAACACAACAATCTCTTATCTACCTTCCTTCAGCCTTCCCACCGCCACCACTACCACCTTTCTCCGTCCAAATTGAAGCCCATCTCCGCCGCCGGCAATGACAAACCACCTCCTAAGCTCATACTCCCCAATTCCCCATCAGTAATCAACACTCCTCCCAAAATCATCATCCCATCTTCCCGGTCAACCACCGCCGCCACCACCTTCAACCCCCAGAACTTCTACCAGCCCTTCCGGCCACCGCCCACCCCTCTCCCTCCCCAGTACCGAACTCTCGACACCGTCGGCAGAATCGAAATCTTGACCAACCGCCTCGGACTCTGGTTCGAGTACGCGCCTCTCATCACCGCCCTCTTCCACGAAGGCTTCACCCCTCCTACCGTCGAAGAGCTCACCGGAATCACCGGCGTCGATCAGAATCGCCTCGTCGTCGCCGCCCAGGTCCGCCACTCTCTCGCCGACCCTGACTCCCCGGCCTCCGAAAAGCTCGACCCTGACCTCCTCTCCTACTTCAACTCCGGCGGCTCCGAACTTCTCTACGAAATCCGCCTCCTCAGCGCCGCCCAGCGCGCCGCCGCCGCCCGCTACCTCGTCCTCAACCGCTTAGACGGAAAAGGCGCCCGCAATCTCGCCAAATCAATCAAGGATTTCCCCCTCCGCCGCGGCGACCCCGGCTGGGAGTGCTTCGATTACGAACTCCCCGGCGATTGCCTCTCGTACATGTTCTTCCGGCAGTCCAGGGAGCACGCCGACGGAACGACGGAGAGACGATCGATGCTGGAGGCGGCGTTGCAGGCGGTCGAATCTGATAAAGCTAGGGCTAGAGTTATGCTCGAATTGGAGGGGAAAGAAGACGAAGACGGCGATTTGAAGGAAGAGGAACAAGCTAAGGTTCCGGTGGTGAGGCTTATGGTTGGAGAGGTGGCGGAAGCCACCACGGTGGTGGTGTTGCCGTCGTGCAAGGCGGAGGAGAAGGAAGCCGGGGTGCTGAGCGCGCCATTCGAGTGCAGGACCGACGGCGAGTTCGGAGTGGTGGAATCTGAGAAGCCGTGGAGGAGGTGGATGGTGTTCCCGGCATGGAGTCCGGTGGTGGGTCTTGGCGGCTCCGGCGGCGTCGTGGTGGAGTTCCCTGATGCAAAGGTGCTACCTTGGAGGGCCAACAGATGGTACAGAGAGGAGGCTATATTGGTAGTGGTTGATCGCCGGAAGAAGGAGGTTTCCGCCGCCGACGGGTTTTACTTGGTGGTCAGCTCCGGCGAGCTGAAGGTGAAGAAGGGGGTGGAGTTGATTGAGTCGGGAGTCAAGGAGAGCTTGGGGACGGTGGTTATGGTGGTTAGACCTCCCAAGGAAGAGAATGATGATCAATTGACTGAAAAAGATTGGGAATAAAATTACAAACATCAAATTCAAGATTTCCCTATGAATAGTTTTTGAACCCTCTCAAGTTTTTGTTATTTTTTGTTGATAGGATTCACCAACCTGCTGTATTCTTCTTGTCTACATACATGAATTTCAGAACATAATTTTGGAACTTGGTTAGAATTTCTGATCAGCTCATTTTAGCTTGTTGTATATATACAACTGATATGCTGCACCTATTGATCATAGGAAACACTGTTAGTATAGGAACATTCCAAGTTCATAGGAACATTCATGTTGTAGCAATATAGTACAGGGAAACTTGGTGTTGAGACTAGGCAACCGGCGGCCTGAGCACGTGATCATGAGACGTGTCGAGCATGCCAGGGGAGATCCACTGCCACATAGGATATCCGAGGTAGTTTGAGTAGCCCATGAGTTTGGTGGGCGCTGCTGAGCCTTTCAGTTGCTGCTCCATCTTCTCCTTGTTCGCCTTTAGCCGGTGCTTGTCTTTATGGAGTTCCGCCTTCTCCGCCTGCAGAACGACACTTGAATATGGATTGTCTCATAGAAGTCAGCAAAAAGTAGAGGTCTTTGAAATCTTACCTTGAGGATTTTCAGCTCATCTCGAAGCTTTATTTTCTTGTGTTTTAGCTCCTGAGCTTCAGCTCTTAACTTGGTTACAGCACTCATGGCCTCTGTAAGAATAGCGGATTTGTCGGCCTTCTCGGGTTTTGCAGGGTGCAGAATAGAGTTGATCTCCGAGAACCTGCACAAAAGGAAACATCTCTGAATCATGTCTATGAGAAACCCTAATAAAGCAATACAAAGATCCTCAGAAAAATACATCTCATTCAGCTTATCTCTCCTCAGTTTCTCACGGCAGGCTTTGGAACTCGCTGGAGTTTGCACCTTCTTCTGCTCCCTGCAACAGCAAATTCATAGAACGGTTAACCATCTGAAGTTTGATCTTTTCAGAAGCACAGAAAGTAAGAATACCTTTCCCTTTTCAGACCCTGCTCCTTGGGGCCATTACTCATCAAGGAAACATCCATTGTTGAACTTCCACTGCTGTCAAAAATAAGAGATCAGTTGAGTTTTGCTCTTTGAAGTGCATGATCTAATCACAAACTTCATAAATCAAGATTGAGTCTTTATTTCATCAGGATTGAAGGTTGTTCATGTGATGAGATAATTAGTATTGACCCACTTCAAGTAATATGATTGTGAAGAATCTGTGATTGTTTCCATAGCAAAACTCACAACTGAATGCAAAAGGGAGAAATAAGAAGACAATCTTAAACCTGGGGAAACTCCATTGAAAGAACTCAGAAGCATCTTCCATGATACAGCAATCAAGCCCATCCCAGCAGATTTGATCAAGCGGCTCCTCCATCTACTTCCCCTCTCCAACTCAATTCCGCTTCACTCGAAATGAAAAGAGAATGGTTTGAATGATCTGTTTTTTGGGAAACAAATTCTGAAGAGCTCAGTTGTAGAAAGGAATGATCTTTAGGGATCAGTCGCAGTGCCTTTTATCTCCTGTTGCGTGTTGAAATGTGTGTTGATTATCTATCATTGAAAGAGAACAGATTCAACAACTCTCCTTGTGTGTCAACTGTAGCAAGCACCTTATGCTCTTATCATCTTGGGGAATCCAAGCATTTTTTTTGTATATATAAAAAGAAAGTCCGTGTTTTTTTTTATGCAACAAATAATTATAAAGTGAAGAAGGAAAGTTTCCATTGGTGATGTAGAAAAGACAAATATAAATATTCTTAGTTTTTCAGACTTCATTTCAATAAGGATTTAAAAGAAATAAAAAATGAACTTTATTATCTAGAAATGATTTTAATTGATTTGATTAGCCGTTAAGACTTTTAGGTCATGGGCCTCAACTTTGTTTATTGTAAAATCCTCATAATAAAAGCCATAAAAACAGAGCAAGTGGGGAAGTTGGGGAATGGGTACTGTCTTGGTTGACCTTATAACCCTGCTTATTTCATCTTTACTCACCATTTTCCAATTCTATCACATCAGCTCTTTCTTTCGAAAGAAGCCATATCAATTAACTATCATATGATTATCTGCTTACATAGAAGCAATAGAGTTAAATGGTTAGATAGACTACTTGCAAGATTTTAAGGTGTATACCGTGTTGATATTGGGAGAGATCAAGTTAGGTCCATTGCTATATTTTTTGGACGTAAGTTAGGTGTGTTGTAAGCTTAAGGTAATTAAAAAAAATATATTACCATAAAAGGAGTGCACAATAAAGATTATACATAATCCAAGAAAACCCATCAGATCAAACTGAAGGAATTCACTTCCTGCAAGATTTGATCGTTGAAAACCAGCTAACAAGTCATACTAGTTAAACTAAACAATAAATTAATTTTCTTTATAGTTGCAGTAGTGTCACCAATAATAAAAAAAAATCTTATTTGATGATTCAATAGCAAACTAACACAAAGTTACACACCAAACTGCAGGGTAAGAAAAGCTTATAATGAAAACCACAGATCAGTGCTGAGGTGGTGGGAGCGGTGGCGCTGGAGGCTGAGGAGGAGGCGGCGGTGACATCCACACCGGTGATTGTGGAGGTCTGTGATACGCTTGATGAGGAGGATGGTTGTACATCGGAGGAGGCTGTAAAGCCGGTGCCGCCTTCTTTTTCTTGTGCTTCGCTGCTTTCTTTTTCGGTTTCTTCCTCGCTTCGACTTCATAGACCGGCAACCGGGAAAACGGGTCCAATCTGGCAGCCATTGCAGTAGAGCTTCCCATCATACTCGTCTGCGAAATCATCAGCCCTGCTATCAGCAAAACCACTACCAACCAAGATATTTTCCCCATCACTTTTCTAGCTAGTAATTAGTAACTTGTGTTGAAAAAAATGGCTAAGAAAAGGAAGTATTTAAGTTGAGGATCAGATAGAGAAAAAGCATAGCTGTCAATGAAATGTTGACTTTGATAGTGCGTCATTATTTCATAATAACATTCAAACGCGTTTTATATTGCTCGTCAGCATCTCAGACCATGAAGTACATCTATCGCGACGACCTCAAGAACTTACTAAAGAAGAGTCACAAGAGGAAGAGAGGCCACGGAGTATCTCTAGCGCGGCGATCCCTAATGACCGCGTCATCACACCAACAACACGTCTTCTATCTCCCACGAAGTCATGATCGCGTAGTAGCCGTTGGACGCTACCAAGCCGCCACGAATCACTCGGACCAATCCGGGCATGCCAACCATGCATCTTTCCAGTTTGACACGCGTCTTCCCACCCCGCCGGTCCAATCACCGCCTTACACCCCCCTGTCGACGTCTGTCACCGGGTGAACCGCGAGGTGACACGTGTCCCTGCATATTGACTAAGCATAAGCAGGACTCCTCGCCTATAAATAGTCCAAGACCCCTCAGAAATTGGGGTCGAGAAAAAGAAAATGAAACAGTGCCATGAACTTGTTTTAGCCTTTTCAAGATCTGTGATGATTCCCATGTAATTGTGAAGAGTGGAAAGCTTTGTGTTCGTTATTTATAATACACCGCGTCCTTTATTTGAGTTTGTGTTCTTATACTAAGAGTGATTCGCCGCGTTCATTCAGGATCAAGTCTTGTATAACTTTATACTTTATTTACTTAGATAACTTAGGAGTCGTCACTGGCGCCGTCCGTGGGGAATTTCCTCACACTAGGGTGACTTGGTCCTCTTTGTGAACACGACGGAAGAAGATGTCAAGCCTTGATGAGTTCGACTGGTAAGAGTTCGAGACGGAGACCCCGGTTCCTGGTTGACCGCCTCCACTGCACCCGAAGCGTGGTGGCCCCACTACTCACCCGCCATCCCAGGTTACCCGCCTTGGATTAATGCACCATACGTGGCTCCCGCGCCGGTTTTCCATCAGTTCATGCCTCCGCCAGACTTCGCTCCACGTCCTCAAGCATCTCTAGGGTTTGTCTTCGATGCGGGTTACCAAGGACCCCAGACTGGGTATGGTGGACATCATCCCTCAAGTCAGTCTGCAACCCCCTCGCACCTTTATGATGATCGCAGAAATGTGGAGCCCCCCGTGATGTCAATGTCAATATCCCAGGGAAGCTCATCGTGCTCTCATAAGCGCGACCAGGTGACCACCGGACAAGAAGAAGCATTAGATGGGGACTTGCAAAACCTCTCCATCTTTTCGAAAGCAGTAAGGCGTGCCCCTGTGCTGAAAAGATTCCGTCAACCCACCATGGAGGCTTATGATGGGACATCCGACCCTGATGAACGCGTCCAAGCATTTCTGAGTCAAATGGAAATCAATGATTTCAACAACGCGATGTTCTGCCGTTCTTTTCCCTCCACCCTGAAGGGAGTTGTCCTCTCTTGGATGATGAATCAACAACCAGGGAGCATCTGGTCCTTCTCCAAAATGATTCAAGCCTTCAAGACTCATTTCAGCAATGCGAAGAAAAGAAAGAAGACAATCCAAGATTTGTTTTCAATAAGGCAAGGGGCTGAAGAGTCACTCGGGGATTTCTTCACACGCTTCACCAACACCGCGTCTCAAATTACCAGTCTAGATCCCGTCATAGCGCATGAAGTCTTGATGAATAACTTGGCAGATGGGCAGTTCAAACTCTTCGTGTATCGCGAGCAGCCAGGAACGTATGACGCGCTGAGGAGTTATATTTCACGACAAGTTTACGCGGAAGAGGCAGTACGAGGTAGGGGAGGGAAATCCCAGCAAATCAAGTGGGACCGCGTTCATACGTCTAGGGAGAAGGACAAGCACGAAGCCAAGCCTCCATTGCCAGACAAGGATAAAGCGCGAGGTGAAAGTCGTCCCCCAGTTAGAGACGCCTATGAGATTGGCCGGTCAGAGCATCGAGAACATCCCGCGGCGCATAGACAGCAAGCGCGAGAAACCAGGATGAATCAACATGACAACCCTCGCGAGTATTCTGGCAACCATCAAGGCGGTCGTCGAGAACCAAATGCCCATGACAAAAGTCCACATTGGGGCAGGCCCTCGTCGGGGAGGAGGCCCGCCTATGAGGGGCGACACGATCATCCTAATCCGACACCCCGCCCGGATGGCTACATCAACACCATCGCGGGAGGACCTTCCCTCATAGGTTCCAGTAATCAATAAAGGAAGAGGTACGCGTGAGAAAGCCACCATGCTCCCTCCGTGTTCAGCATCGCTCAATCATCCCGGCCTCACTCCGGCCTGACATTCACGGAGGAGGACGCGGAAGGACTGCACATGCCTCACACAGACCCCCTTGTGATTCATGCCCAACTAGGGACCAAGATGGTGAGACGTGTCCTGGTGGATTCTGGCGCGTCGATGGATATTCTTTATTTCGACGCGTTTGAGCAACTAGGAATATCTCCCAATTCCCTCAAGCCCTTTGTGGGGAAGTTGATGACCTTCTCTGGGGAGGAAGTAGATGTCGCGGGCACGATCGAGTTGAGGATGACATTGGGAACCAGTCCCGTTCGGCGTGTGGAGGACATCGAATTCACCGTGGTGCGACTCCCGGCATCATACAACGCAATAATGGGCCGCGTCTCCCTTATAAAGTTTCAAGCAGCCCTCTCCATCTACCACCTGAAATTGAAATTCCCTGTGGGTGATAATGTTGGGGAGTCCAGAGGCCACCAAGAGGAAGCGCGGGGTTGTTATCTGTCTTCCTTGAAATCAAGACCACAAAGCCTCGTGTACATGGTTGGGGAACAGAACACGAAGATGGAAGTGGAGGCCCCCTATATAATGATGCACAAAAGTTTGAAAAGATCGTGCTCAGTCCATACGAGAATAAAGAGGATAAATTATTCGTCGTGGGATGCATGATCGAAAACCTCGCCCAGGAGCTAGAACGTCTGCTTGCTATCTCGCGGGATGTGTTCGCCTGGATCATTGAAGACTTGAAAGGTGTACCCCCAACAATAGTCACTCATTCGCTCAATATTGATCATGCAGCCCGACCCGTAGTCCAAAGGAAGAGGAAGATGAATGAAGAACGCGTTAAGGCTGCTAATGCCGAGGTCGAAAGACTGCTCCGAGCTGGGTTCGTCCGCGAAGTCAAATATCCCAAATGGTTGTCCAATGTGGTGCTAGTGAAAAAAGCAAGTGGGAAGTGGAGAATGTGCGTGGATTTCAAAGATGTGAACAAGGCCTACCCGAAGGACAGCTACCCATTACCCTACATAGACGACCTGGTCGACTCCACCGCGGGAAATGTGGCACTGAGCTTCTTGGATGCTTATTCAGGTTACAACCAGATTCAGATGAATCCACGCGATGAGGAGAGCACGACCTTCATCACCAGCCAGGGTACCTACTGTTACAAGGTTATGCCCTTTGGCCTGAAAAATGCGGGGGCTACATTCCAACGGTTGATAGACCGCGTATTCAAGGGTCAGTTGGGGAACAACGTTTCAGCTTATGTGAATGACATCGTCATCAAGAGTGCCACGAACGAACAACATCTGACAGATTTGCAGGAGGTATTCGAGACGCTGAGAAGATTCCAGTTGAGTTTGAATCCCAAAAAATGCATGTTTGGAGTAAACTCGGGCAAGTTTCTGGGCTTCATGATTAGTGCTCGAGGGATTGATGTCAACCCCGAAAAGGTTGATGATGTCTTCGCGATGAGGTCTCCGAGATCCATGAATGAGATTCAAAAACTCAATGGCACGGTTAACTACTTGAGCCGGTTTTGCTCACGGCTGGCCGATAGGGCTCTCCCCTTTTTCAATGCTCTGAAGAAGAACGAGAAATTCGTGTGGACCGAAAAGTTGGAGTAGTCTTTCCAGAGCCTCAAGGTCTACCTCAACCAACTCCCCACTCTCTCTCCACCTCTTCGCGGTGAAGATCTTCAACTTTACCTCGCGGTTAGTCTTACTACTATCAGCACGGTACTATCCAGAGAAAGCAATTACCCAGTATATTTCGTGAGCAGGGTCTTACAGCCTGTCGAGCAAAGATATTCTCCCGCGGAGAAGGTAGCGTTAGCCGTGGTATCGGCGGCCCGACGTTTGAGACCATACTTCCAAGTTCATTCCATCCAGGTCCTGTCCGATTTTTCCTTGAGACAGATTTTGCATCAGCCTGCGCTATCTGGCCAAATGACCAAGTGGGCCATTGAGCTATCAGAATTTGACATCTCCTACTTACCACGCACAACTATCAAAGCACAAGCCTTAGCCGATTTCATCGTTGAAGCAAGTTTTGTTGTCTCGGAAGAACCGAATCTCGAGGAGTGGAGGGTTTTTGTTGATGGGTCGAAGTATGACGCGGGAGGCGGAGCGGGGATAGTGCTAGAAGGCCCCGCGTCTTTCGAAGCTCAGTACGCCCTTAACTTCGCGTTCCCCGTTACCAATAATGAAGCAGAGTATGAAGCCCTAATTGCTGGTTTAGAAATGGCTCTTCTGAATGGCGCACGAAGAATCCAAGCTTTCACTGATTCGGAGGTAGTGGCGCGACAAGTGATGGGACATTATGAAGCTGAGACAGGATCCTTCCCCGACTACTGCGCGAAGGTCAAAACCATGGCGTCTTGCCTGGACGCGTTCTGCATAGAATCCATACCCCTGTAACACCCCCAAATATAACCTTGAAAGTATTACCGTCAGTGACCTCAGATTATCCATCTGAAGTCACCCAAGGCTTAATCATTTTATAATAACCATAAAATAACACCAATCATATCAAATATCAAAAAGTTTATTCAAACCAAAGTCACGGATTACATATGTAAATCCCAAATACATCCAAAATATAGAATTGTTTCAATACAGCGGAAGTCTTTTAATAAATTTCATAATGGTCTTGATCAGTGCGATCACACGCCTAGGATCTTCAACCTTGAGAAAACTCTTAAAAACACCATATGCCTTCATCGTCGCGTACTAGCCTTCACGAAAGAGAAGTTTTCCTGATGTGCCGTATGAGACGGATGACATCAGCCAACCATGCAAGGGAAATAAACCGGTTGGTTAGTCTAATGAAAGACTATGCAAGGATAAAACAGAAAGGTTCCAAGTAGTCGTATTAGGTTACACCTGTCGTTTCTCGAATAATAACCGATGACGACAGTGAACCTCAACACTCCTACGGAAATATACGAAACAATATGAACAAGAGAAGACTCCAAAAGATCGAGTCTTACGGGAACGTATGAAGAGAAGACTCCAAAAGATTGAGTCTTATCGGAAAGTATGACAAGTGTTTGGGAACGTTATAATTTCACACAAGCGTTTAAAATGACTTGACCATTTGGGTCCACGACCAACCTCACCGCGCAATGCGAATTCAGATTTGGAAGGAGGACTTACTTTAATCGAAGTCCGAGCGGTTTCCACGTTGTACTTCTCGCCCGAGGGTATATTAATTATGTGCATAATCGCACTTATCTTATTTAATTCCAAAACGTATATTCACGTTACAGCTTTTATCATATAAATATATCATCTCGATACGAGAGATATCTTGGGAGCATTTCCCGAATGTTTGGCACCAGCTGTGTGCACCACCCCTATACTCGGATATGGGTAGGTCATGACCAGGAAAGGGTATTAAGGCTTGGACATCCTACGCACCACGGTTATAAAGAAACAGCCAGTACTCGTAATGAGATACATAGCGTTCCTACGAATACTCATTCTAACTATATATTAAGTTCGCACATAAAGTCCACACCAATACCATCACGGTAATAACAGATATAATAGCGTTGTTTCTAGCAGTATATAAAACCTATAATAATATCGCATTTTAAATCACACATTTATAAAATCTGTTCCCCAAACGAAAACAACACTTCATCCCAATTTAATTAACAATTAAAATAATTGATAATTAACGAAAACATGGAATGATAAGCAAGAGCGAACCGCCACTTGCCTTAATCGAGACGAACGTAGATTGTCGGGTTCCGGGTATCTGGGAAATGGAAACTGAATCTGGTTACGGATTCCTACGACGACAACAAAACCACGACGAAACCCTAGGTTAGATTCGATACGAATAATAATACGAATCTAAAGAAACGAACAGAAACGAAAGGAACGAGGGTCCCATCCGTGACCGGCTCGTCCAAAGCCACGATCGCGCTTGCTAAGGCAAGCCGCGGTCGCGGTTTTGGATTCCATGGTCGTGGATTTTTGGGCACCATGCGCGGTCGTGGTGTTCATATCCGCGATCACGGATCCCTCCCTGACGCCGCCCTAAATCGGCACAAGGCTCACCGAAAGACGACGACGACGATGCTCCTCGGCTTCGAACAATGATGCTACAACCCCAGGCTTCCAAGGCACTAGGGGAACACCACCAATTCCGGCGAGAACTCCGGCAAGCTTCTGACGATGGCACGAACTCCGGCGACAAGGGAACGAGAGAAGGAAAGAGAGATCGAGAGCACTGTGGATGGAGAATCCGAGGGCTGAAGGCCCTATTTATAGGGTGAGAAGGGGAGTAATGTTGGCCAGACGAATCGATCGGCCTCCCCCCCCCCGGCGTAATGGCGGCCTCCGAACCGGCGAAACGCCGAGCTTCTGGAAGAAGACGATGAACAGGTTTCCGCGATCGCGGAAATTCTTCCGCGGTCGTGGAAATGCCACTCGCGCATCTGGGAAAGGTTTTACACGTGGATTCATCCCCAACATTGAATATTCGTATCCATAAAAATATTCCCAGCCTCAATAATACATCGAATGTATATTATAACGCTCAAAAAATTATTACCGAGATTATACGAGTTACAGAAATTCCAAATTTCGCCAACGCATCACAAATACAGAACGAGAGTTGGGAAATTACCCAAATACCCTTACTAAAATGAGGGATATTACATCACTACCCCCTTAAAAAAAGTTTCGACCCCGAAACTTGGCCGAAAACAACAACAAAAATACGGGATATTACAACCCCGTACTTCGAACACTAGAGCAGACGCCCTTTCAAAGCTTGGCTCGAGCTTGCCTCTGGGGGCAGGAAACAAGATGTTAGTAGAAAGGAAGATGACCAAGGGAGTGACCAGCCAGGTGATGAGCATTCAACCAAAAGAAAGCTGGGTTGATCCCATCTCACAGTACATTGAACACGGCAACCTTCCGGACGATGCTCTTGAAGCAAGGAAAATCGAAGCAAAGGCCGCGAGATATTGTGTTAGGGGAGGGAGACTCTACAGGAAAGGGTTCGTTAAAGCTGATTTGTTGTGTGTCGACGCGCGAAAGGCATCTGAAATCCTGAAAGAGGCTCATGAAGGAATTTGCGAAGGCCACCCAGGTTGGAGATCGTTAGCCCAAGGAATCACTCGGAGGGGATACTTCTGGCCTACTCTAAGGACGGATGCCACCAACTATGTTAAGAGATGTGACAAGTGTCAGAGGCATGCTAATATCCTCCATCGCCCCGCGTCTAATCTAAAGCCGATTCACGCGACATGTCCGTTCGCCCTCTGGGGGATGGATATCCCGGGCCCTTTTCCTAAAGCGGCAGGGCAGACCCGCTATATCCTAGTGATCGTGGATTACTTCACCAAGTGGATAGAAGCTGAAGCTATGGCCAAGATCACCGCGACAAAGGTGTGCTCATTCCTTTGGAAAAATCTCATATGCCGTTTTGGAGTGCCCTGGTCCATTTTCACTGACCATGGTCCTCAGTTTGACTGTCAGGAAGTCCGCGATCTCTGCTCATCCTTGAATATTACCTCAAAGTTCTCATATGTCGCTCACCCGCAGGCAAATGGACAAGTCGAGAATGTCAACGCGTGGATCCTCGACGACCTAAGAAGAAGGCTGACTAGAGCGCAAGGTAGGTGGGCCGAATTACTACCCTTGGTACTCTGGACCTACCGCACCACGGCACGACGAGCTATAGGGGAAACCCCTTTCGCCATGGTCTATGGTACCGAGGCTATTGTCCCTATGTAAACCTTGGTGCCCTCAGCCCGAGTGCTTGATTTCGTTCCAAAGAGCAACGAGGATTCCCTCAAACTTGACATGTACCTAAGAGAGGAGTTGCGTGATATTGCGGCCCTGATATCTGAAGAGTACAAGCGCCGAACCGCGTCATATTACAACAAAAAGGTGATATCGTGTTCACTCAAGAAAGGAGACTTGGTGCTACGACGCGTTGATGGAGGCAAGCTTGATCCAAAGTGGGAAGGCCCATACATCCTTGGTGACGAAGTCCACGAGGGCGGGTTCAAACTACATGATGAAAATAGGGCAACCCTACCCAAGACCTGGAACGCGGCCCGCTTGAAGAAATACTATGCCTAAAACAGTACCTAGAGTTAAGTGATGTAATATATGCAGCACCATCAATAAAACATCACCACTAGGCGGTTGCTTGTACAGATTTCATTCTTCTTACCTTACGCTGAGCCCAAGAAAGGCGGGTGAGATCACTCAAGCTCAGGCTTGAGGTTGCCACCGCATTTATTCTTCAACATACGGGTGAGATCCCTCAAGTCTGGGGTTGGCGCTGCCATTGCGTCCATTTTTCAACAGACGGGTGAGATCCCTCAAGTCTGGGCTTCGGGCTGCCACCGCGTTCATTCTTTAACAGACGGGTGAGATCCCTCAAGTCTAAGCTTGGGGCTGCCACCACATCCATTCTTTAACAGACGGGTGAGATCCCTCAAGTCTGGGCTTAGGGCTGCCACCGCGTCCATTCTTCAACAAACGGGTGAGATCCCTCAAGTCTAAGCTTGGGGCTGCCACCGCGTCCATTCTTCAACAGACGGGTGAGATCCCTCAAGTCTGTGCTTGGGGCTGCCACCGCGTCCATTCTTCAACAGACGGGTGAGATCCCTCAAGTTTAGGCTTGGGGCTGCCACCGCGTCCATTCTTCAACAGACGGGTGAGATCCCTCAAGTCCAGACTTAGGGCTGCCACCGCGATCACTAATCAACTGAAATCCAGGCAAAACGAAGTGTTCGTCATTTGCATTCCTACGCAAACTTAGAAATATTTCACAAAGGTTACATTGTTTCAAAAGATTGTCCTAACAAGATCAACAAAAATCAGATCGGGCAATTCAACATAAACTATCACGCGGCAAGATTCTCCGCTAGTACATCTTCTCCTCCGCCCTGCCCTGGGTCTGGGACCGCGTCGTGACCCTCATCGTCCGAATCCGGAATCTGTGGTTCCCCAAAAAAGGCTTGTATACTCCGGCTCAAAGTAAGTAATCTAGGGATCAACTTTACCAAACTTGGCCACCGCCTGCCTAACTCCAATGCAGATTCCCTGTTGCCAATGTGGCAAAATCTCATCCGCCATTTTCAGCTTGTACTCATCAGAAGATAGATAGGCGCGGATCGTGGATTGCACCCTGGCCTCCTCGCCCCTAATTCGCTCCTCCGTGGCGTGAAGTTTCTCCTCCGCGGCATCACGCTCCTTGGTAAGGGCCTCATTCGTAGCCTTCAGTTTGTCGATATCCTTCCCCTTCTTTGTGATAGACTTCTTCAAGTCATCAACTTCTTTCTTAATGACGGCGGTCTCCTTCTTGGCCTCAGACGCTTCTTTTCTCGCAGCATCGCGGTCAATACTGAGCTCCTCGTTTTGCCTCCTACACTCTTCTAGTCGTCCTTCATCCTCGCGTCCTTCCAGCTCAGAACATCTAGCTTCCAAAGTCTTGCAATACGAAGCGGTGGCAAGCAGTCCCAAACGAGCCTGTCAAGAAGAAAGAAGGATCAAACATCGTGGAAAATACATAGCCGAATCGATCTCTTCAACAAGAGGATATACCATTTCTAGATACTTCAAAGACTCAAATTCCAGATGATCCGCGGGCAAAGTGTTAAACCACCCTTTGTCCGCAATGCAGGCCTCCCTCGGAACCGCGAGCTTCCTCAGTTCCGCCGCAGCAGGAGCGGGGGCGGTGTAACGCCTGACGGTATCCATATTGACAGAGTCGGCGCGTCTAACCAAGTTGGTCCCCGCTGGGACGTCCACCCTGGCTCTCTTAGTAACAGGTCCTCCTTGTGTCCCCTCGTGGCGCACCTTACTCCTGCACTCTACCCTCGCCGGAATCATCGGAGGCCGGGTAGTACTGGTAGCCTCAACAGTCGCGGTCAGTGTAGGAGCTTGGTCCTTTTCCGCGATTGGAGTTGAGGTACCTTCTTCCTCGGGCACCACAGCAGGAAGTGAGGATCCCCTCCCCTTGGTTTTCCGCGCCGCACTCCCCAACAACAACGAAGATCTCACCATATTTGCAAATTACACTGGCCACGTTAGATGTAAGTTTCAAACAAAAAAGAGAGAAGCAATAGCACAACTTATGTAAAGCATTAGAGAACGTGTCAACATGAGACAAGTAAGTGAGTACCCCTCTCCCTTTCGTCACGACCACCTCTCAGCGGCAAACTCAAGCCCGCCTTCTCCAAGTTCTCTTGTGTGATCAACCTTTTAAAGTCTGGAGCGTCCAGGTCATTACGGAACCTAGCCTTGCACGCGTCTATTTCTCGCTGAGAGGGCTTCTTGGGCCTTTTAAACGGCGTGGGATATCTTCGACAATTAAATAAATCCTCTGAGAAACCCCTGACTAAGAACCATCTATCCTTCCATTTTCGCACATTGGAAGGCTTGCTAATGGCCTTCAGGGTAGGGAGACTAATGTTACACATTCCCTTCTCATACTTCATAGTAAAGAGGCAATGCATATGTTGTGCGTCAGGTGTTATCCCTTCCTTGCAGCATCGCATGGTGTAACCACTGAAGTACCTCCAAGCGTTAGGGTACAACTGCGCATGACTCAAATTAGACATGGCTAAAAACTCGCGGTAATGGTCAGCTAAGGGCAAGCGAAACCCTCCTTTCAGGCTAAACAAATTGACCACTAAACAGTTCTCATAACGCGCCAGTGAAGAACCCAGACGCTCAGGAAGACACAACTCTACACCTCTGGGCCAAGGAATCTCTTCCGCTAGCCTTTCCAAAGTTTGAAGAGAGACGGTAGTATATGTACCCATTTCGCGCATATCTTCATCCCCTGAAAGTGGCATCATTGGGACCTCTTTCGGGTTCACTTTAGCAGGAGGTGGAGGTTCTACACCTAATCTATGACTTGGAAAGTCAGCATAACTGTCCATACTGTAACACCCCCAAATAACTTCTTGAAAGTATTACCGCCAGTGACCTCAGACGTACTGTCCGATGTCACCCAAGGCTTTTCCAGTTGATATAAATCATTAAACCACAGTTATGATACAACATATCATAACTTCCATTAAAACCAAGTCTCGGAATTACAGCATAATTCCAAATACATCAAAATACGTTATCAGAATTATTACAACGGAAGTCTTAAATACAAAACATAATTAACACAGCGGAAGTCTTAAAATAACAACAAAACATTGTTCGCCTTTATAGTCATTCTAGCCTTATTGGATCCGCAATTTATCTGATGTGCCGAATCGAACGGATGACACCAGCCAACCATACAGAGAATAATTACGGTTGGTTAGTCTAATGAAAGACCAAGCAAGGGGTACAAAGCAGAGTGGTTCGAGTAGTCGTATTAGGTTAGACTCATCGTCTCTCAAATAACAACTGATCACGATAGTCAACCACCATACTTCTACTGGATATATGAACAGACATGAACAAGAGAAGATTCTGGAAGACCAAGTCTTCCAGCAATCAATCCCAAAAGAAGAGTCCAACGAAATGAGTCTTATCGGAAATATGACAAATGTTGGGAAACTTAATTAATCACAGAATCACAGTATCGCATACGAGCGATTTAAAAGTTAAGACGAGTTTTCCTAGCTGCACTATCGCCTAGCTGTACTACTCGCCGAAGGTATATTAATTATGTGCGACTAACGGCACTTATCTTATTTAATTCCAAAACTCACATCACGTTATAAGCTTTTATATCCACATCGTAGAGTCCAAGCCTCTATATCCACATCTCGGTTGGTCATGACCAGCAAGTTTGGCATAGGGTCTTGATCGCCCTGTTATTTGCCAAGTTATAAAGAAACGAATGGACCTCGCAGAGTCCAAGCGTTCCTACGAATACTCGTGCTAACTAAACAGTTCAACACAATAATAGTTCACATCAAAGCCATCATGGCCAATATCATAAATATAAATCTATACTAGCGTTGTTCTAACAGATATACAACTTAGTATAATATCATCTTTTAAATCATATTATTTAATCAAAGTTGTTCCCAACGAATAATAAATCAGTAACTCATCCCAAATTAATTAACAACTAAGCAATTGATAATTAATTAAAATATGGAATGATGAGCAAGAGCGAACCGCCACTTGCCTTAGATTAGACGAGCTCGAACAAAGCTTAGAAACGTCGGGTTCCTGGATCTGGAACTGGGATAGATCTCGGATTAAAAATCCCTAAGAAACGACCCATGACGAGATCCTAAGTTAGATTCAATATCCACAAATATGAATCTAAAAGAATACGAAAAGAATCGAAGGAACCGAGCCTCGCTCAAGACCACAACTCCCAAGAATACACACACACGGACAGCTCGCCGCGGGTGCGGTGGAGCTCTTACCGTGGGTGCGGTGGGGTCACAGTGGCGAAGGCTTCGACAGCAAAGTTCAGAAAACTCACCCAACTCGATTCGTTTGGGGTTTGATCTTAATACTCCTTACTCCTTCAAATACTACTTGTGAGTACCCTTGCAAACACTCAAAGGGGGGTTCGATCACCTTCTCAAACAAAGCTCAAAAGCTTGGTTTCAATGGAGATTTTCAGAGGAGAAAACAGAGGAGGAAGATGATGCTCTCTCCCTTTCTGATTTTGACCCCTTTTATAGCCAACCAAGATCTCCCCCAGCAGGGAACAAGCAGGAGACTAGCAAGGAAGGCTAGGCGAGGCTAGGCCTGACAACCGGCGCCACTTGTAGGTGAAAAGGATAACGTTGCAGAAGAAAATATCCCACCGCGGGGTGTGGCAGGTGATAGGTACTATTTTGTAGTGTTTATCTAGGGATTATTATCAGGTTTGAGGCGCCATTTGGTTGGATTTTATGCACAATTGGAGATTATGGAGTTAGAGTGGAGAAGTGTGGTTTTGGTGGTCTGGAGGAGCTAATTGGAGACATCCAGAGGAAGAGGAGTTGACCACCTGAGGAGACGACGAAAATCCATGAAGGAACCACATAGAAGAAGACACCGTCACCGCCCCGCGTCAGAGCCACCGCGACCCGGCGGTGGATCTCAGAGAAGCACCGCCCCGCGGCCATATGCTGGGCGAAGCAATTAATTAAACACGCGAGGTGATTGCTGGAATTGGAAGGAAGTTAGGCCCAAGTGAAGAAGAAAGGCCCAAAAGGAAGGCCTCGGCCCAATTAATAGAAGAAACGAAGGCGTGAATTGCTGATGCCGCGCGCGGGAGTTCGGGCGCGTGAATTGAAGCTGGAGAAAGCCACGGGATGATGTCGCCATGACATAAGCGGAGCATGTGATGCTGAGATGGGCCGCAGCTTGGAATTGGGCCGAGAAGCTGATTTCACGAGAGAGACCGAGCGTGATTCCGGGATTTGATTTGCTTATTTTTGGTTATTATTTTAGTGTTATTATTTTATTAATTTATATACACTTTTAGAATTAGGTTAAAAACTTTTTTAGTTAACCTAGTTGCGACGATTCAGTTTTAAAGTTCGTTTTTCATTATGCCTCTAGGGTTTCAACCCATGGAGAGCTAGACACCTTTATTTCGCTAGACGATTGAAGCATTGCAATAGATTGGTTGTGAGATTTCTATTCCTTGTTCTATATCTTATAAAGTTGGTTTAATTCTTTTGAGCATATTGTCTATTGGTTTGTATTGATTTATCTAGAGTTGCTAACTAGGTTTATCGATATTTATCATAGTGCTAGGGTTTGCATATAGTGGAATACGAGTGCATACCTAGTGGCAAACACAATTGTTGTATATAGTGGAATACGAGTGTGCAATTGTGAGAGAGAATTATTTGCATGTTAAGTAGTAAGATTTTCTTCTATTTGCATATATCCTATATCCTTGTGTGTATTGCTATTGCTTTGTTAGTGGTAAGTCTATCAACAACTGTGAGAATTGGTAGCACTCTCCCATTGATATTGTAATAAGTCTATCAACAACTGTGAGAATTGGTAATACTTAAGATCAGGATGGAAACAACTATAAGATTGTGAAAAGAACTTGGAATAATAGTTATCAGTGATCGACCTGTTTCATCTGCAGTGTGGATATTTTTCTAGTGGAATACTTCCCCTCATCATATTTCTTCTTCTTTTAAAGCTTGCATCTTTGTTACTTTGCTTGATAATCAAAACCCCCATTCCTTGTTACTTTGCATGCTTATAAACACATAGATTGATTACTTCCTCTCTGTGGGTTCGACCCTTACTTGCCCATACTACTTGTTTAGGTTTGTTAGGATTATTTTGTTTAGGTGTCACGACAACGCCTATTAGCAGGGTGCGGTGGTCTCCTCTGACCGCCTCACCTGTTTGGCCTTCACCGCGGGTGCGGCAACTCCACCGTGGGGTACGGTCAAGGCAAATTTTCACCCTTTGTGTCCGTTTTAATCTTGGGTTAATTATCTTAACCCCAGGTTAAATATATTCGTACACGAACGACTATTTAACCTTGAACATACGTCAACTGTATTTTATATTACTCAGAAAAATATTACAGAGATCAAACAATTTACAGAATGTCCGAACCTCTCTAAAATTAATCCGACTTGTAATACAGGAGTTGGAAAAATTCCAAAATATCCTTATAAAATGAGGGATATTACACATACACCCTTCCCTGCGAGAAGACGTAGTTTCTGGAGACATTGTGGGAGATCGAGGCCTGGCACCTTCCTCCGATATGGTTTGTGCGACCCCTGTTCTAACCCTGGGAAGCGGCGCGACCTCTAACGTCTCCTCAGAATCCGAGGAAATGGTCTCGACACACCCATAAACTACCGCGCTTCCCCTAACCATAGACGGCCGCGAAGGCCCAGGAGGGGGAGAGGACGACGAAGATGTAGAAGACGCTTCCTCTGGCCTCGTCCCCGGGTCATCTGCCAAGAAGGATTCTTCCCTAGCGCGGCCTAAGGGGTCCATACTCCCCGAGTCTGTCTCGCTGTTAGACATCCTAAAATAGCAACTTGAAGTTGTCACGCGTTCTCTCAACTCTCTGAAGACAAGGTAAAACAAAAGAAGGCTTAGCACGGTGAAAGAAAATACAAAGCGCGCCCAAGGAAGAGGACGCGAGGAAAAAGCATGAATCACCGCGCCGTCAGCAAAGAAGGAAAATGAGGGAGCAAGAAAAAGAAAAAGTGGAAAGAGAGAAAGTGGTGGGCGGACTCTACACCCAAGACTCCAAAAAAGGTTAGGACCGGGTTCACTGAGAAACATGGAACCGGGTTAACCAAGAGAAAGAAAAAAGAAAGGAGGGAGCCGAGTTAAAGGTCAACCCGGAATCAGAAAAGACTAAGGGCGTCTCCCCCCACTCCCCTTTCTTCCCCACCACCAGGGAACGACTCTTCGCCTCCCTAAACTCGTAAAATTCCCAAGCTCGAAATGACCTCTCAGTGGTCGGAAGCCTATCCCTCGCCATCAAAACCCCCCAGTCGCCCATACTAACCCCTGCATGTCTGCCCAGAAACCCCAAGACCCCGGCAAACAACCCTATTCCTTCGCCCAGTCACAGTAACCTCACCGGAAGAGGAAACCACAATCCCCCTCTCTCAATCAAGAAATTGTGCACATGCAATTGTCTCACAACACCAATGGCAACCAAAAGAAGAGGAGAGAGGTGCTTACCTGGTAGATTTGCAGGAAGAATCGGCGGAGAAGATGAAGAGGCGACTGGAAACCGTCCGAAACCGCAAGCGTCAGAAGAGAGAAGGGAGATAAGAGAGAGAAAATGAAGAGTGTGGAAAGTGGAGTGATTTCCTGCCCATCTTTCGACCCGTCCTATTTATAACAATTCGGATGGGCCACCACTTACTAGGCCCAGAAACCAGACTAACTGGCCCACCAAAAAGGGATCATAGAAGGCCCACCATGGTGTCAAAAGAACGCGTTCATTTTAAATACTCACTACTATTTGTTGTTTTGACTAAGCCAGGGATGACTCGCCAAAACAAGGGGTTGTGATAGTGCGTCATTATTTCATAATAACATTCACGCGTTCTATATTGCTCATCAGCATCCCAGACCATGAAGTACATCTAACGCGGCGACCTCAAGAACTTACTAAAGAAGAGTCACAAGAGGAAGAGAGGCCACATAGTATCTCTAGCGCGACGACCTCAAGAACTTACTAAAGAAGAGTCACAAGAGGAAGAGAGGCCACAGAGTATCTCTAGCGCGGCGATCCCCAATGACCGCGTCATCACACCAACAACACGTCTTCTATCTCCCACGAAGTCATGATCGCGTAGTAGCCGTTGGACGCTACCAAGCCGCCACAAATCACTCGGACCAATCCGGGCATGCCAACCATGCATCTTTCCAGTTTGACATGCGTCTTCCTGCCCCGCCGGTCCAATCACCGCCTTACACCCCCCTGTTGACGTCTGCCACCGGGTGAACCGCGAGGTGACACGTGTCCCTGCATATTGATTAAGCATAAGCAGGACTCCTCGCCTATAAATAGCCCAAGACCCCTCAGAAATTAAGGTCGAGAAAAAGAAAAGGAAACAGTGTCATGAACTTGTTTTAGCTTTTTCAAGATCTGTGATGATTCCCATGTAATTGTAAAGAGTGAAAAGCTTTGGGTTCGTTATTTATAATACACCGCGTCTTTTATTTGAGTTTGTGTTCTTATACTAAGAGTGATTCGCGGCGTTCATTCAAGATCAAGTCTTGTATAGCTTTATACTTTATTTAAGTAGATAACTTGAGAGTCGTCAAACTTAATATATAATAAACTCTCTATAGCATATGAAAATTGCAAGTCTACCGTACATCGGTACATGTATAAATGGAGATCTGTATTATCCCTGTAAGAAACTTATAAGATACTTCATCTTTGCTAGTGGGAGAGATGAATTCCTTGCACATTAATTTACTATGTAGTGAGACAATGGAAACAAGTTGACACATAGAATAAGGCCAAGAGGTCTAATTAATTTATTTGCACTTGATGCAATAATTATCCATTGCCTAATGTTATTCATTAATGTAAACTAGAAATCGAAACCCGTTTACACGGGCCATTTATATAGGATTTTATATTTTAGCTAAATTATCATATGTCTTAATACTTATTTTGAATAAATTGTCTTTAATGTAGTAATATTTTAAATGTTAGATTAAATTATTCTTTAACAATAGAGCAAATAACCTCGAAATCATACTCATTTGTAAATTAAAACAATAAAGTAAACAAAATACAAATTAAAACTCCCAATTTAAGTCCAAACAACCATGACCAGCTGAAGCCCCGGCCGGCGAACTCCCCACCGTTGACCCCGCTCACCTTCTTGTAGCGGGCCGCCACCGTCTACGGCGACCTCTCCTCTCTACCATTACACAGTAAAACATTAGAGACCCTTTTCCATTTCATTCTTATGAATAAACCAATCCACACAAAAATCACACACATTGAATGTAAACCTGCTTTCTTTCTCAATAACACCCACGGAAGCATCAAACAGGCCTCAACGGACAAACAAAACCAACAAATCTCTTAATGCGTAAGGAGCAACACCTATTCCACCACCACACATTCTAAAATACAACTCCAAAGCATGATCAATCATACCATTTCTACAAAACCCAACAACCAAACAGCTATAAACAGTAATGACATTAGTCCCATAAGCACTAAACCCCTGAGAAAGTGCAGCAAACAGATCCACGTTCCGAAACCGATGAATCAATTCATCAAACACCTTGTGGGCATGATCAATCATGCGATTGGCTATGCAAAATGTGGGCAAGTGAGCAGAAAGATTGAACATAGGGCACGATCTCTGATACTTTTTCCGACCACTGAATGAATCTAATTGCGGATATGGGATTTGATCGAAGAGAAAAGAGAATTTGATCTATGTGGCTGGGCTGAAAGCCTCGAAACCACCGAGGATCGACGGCGTGAAGATTTACAGTTTGGATTAAATTGGAGATATGGAAATCAGGTCGGATGAAGCAGAGGAGAGAGATGAAGAGTATGTTGCTCGAGAAGTGAAGAAGACCAGCCTTTTTAGAAGTGCCTTGAAGCCATGAACAATCATAGTAACGACTAAGTTTCAGAGGGAGGCATCTCCCGCTATTAGCTCTTCCGACACCCACCTCCACTGCCTCCTCCCTCGCGCGGCCTCCTCGGCGTCCGCCCCAGCGATGTCATCTCCGTCTGCCTCTCCAACCTCCCCGCCATGCTCGAGCTCCACTTCGCCGTCCCCATGTCCGACGCCGTCCTCAACACCCGCACCATCTCCGTCCTCCTCCTCCTCCACTCCTCCGCCACCGCGATCGTCGTCGACTCCCTCGCCCTTCCGACCATCCTCTCCGCACTCTTCCTCCTCTCCCAGTCCCACCCCCCTCTGGCCCTTATAATCTTCCACGACAAGCCCGGCCCGAAGCCCGACGCTCGATACACTTTCTACGACTACGAAGACCCGGTCAATCGGGGCGACCCGGGTTTCGAGTTGGTCCGACCCGGGTCCGAGTGGGACCCGATCGTCTTGAATTACACTCCCGGGACGACATTGGATCCGAAAGGGGTGGTCCACATGCACCGCGGCGCGTTTGTGATAGCGGTGGACTCGATCATCGGGTGGCCGCTGCCGGAGACGCCGGTGTACCTGTGGACGCTCCCGATGTTCCACGTCAACGGTTGGGAGCGGCCTGCGTCTGTATGAGAAAGTTCGACGCCGGTGACATCTACGCTGCGATCCGGCGGCACTGCGTCACCCACATGTGCGGTGCACCGGTGGTGCTCAACATGCTGTCAAACGCCGCCGAGGCAAGGAGGCTGGAGCGACAGATGCATGTCCTCACCGCCGGCGCGCCGCCGTCAGCCGCCGTGCTGATGAGGATGGAGAAGATGTGTTTTGTGGTGAGTCACGGGTACGGGTTGACCGAAACCGGCTGGCTGGTGGTTACTTGCGCTTGGAAGGCCAAATGAAACACGTTTCCGATGACCGAGCGTTCTCGCCTCAAAGCGAGGTAACACAATAACACTACTTAAAGGCTGATTTTCATACGTTTGTCCACTGTGCAAGTGAAATGGGCAGCCTCATAACTGCAATAATTATCATAATTGCAGGTATTTGACAGCCTCTTCATGTTGGTGTAGCTGAAAGGATGACCTCTTCATTGTCTCATAACAGCAGGAATTACCAACGTCTGTTTTTTAATCTATTTTAATCTATCTGTGGCCAGTGGCGGAACCTCTAAAATTTAAAAGGGGGCCATATTGCGTGGAATGGATCGGAAGAGTTAGGATATTCGATTGGATATAATCATCATTAATAAAAGAATATGAATTATGTAATTATTTTTATATATAGTCTTTAACATAACACATTAAAGTTATCTTATATATATTTATAAGATTTATTATATTTTTTAGATATAGATATAGTCAGATATTTAACTTTTCAAAAGCATACTAAAACTAATCATGCTAATAATTTAGAGGGTATTGTTATGTAGATGAGGCATTATCCATAATATATATTTCATATTGATTTTTATAAATTGATACTTATTTGTAAATATTGATTTTGATAGAGATCAGTACATCTTTGTTAAGAAACAAACTATTTTAATGCCAATCAATAATAATAAAACATTATAATTAATATATATTATTATAATATACTAATTAATGATATACTTAATTATTGTATATTTAATAACAAATTATATATCTACACACTAGCTTAACATTTCATAAGAGAAGTAATGATGATAGATTGATAGCAAAAAACGTAAGGGATAAAAGTGAAGCTAGAAAGTAGGAAAATAAAATTAAAGATGTTGGGCTTGAGGTTCGAACACGGAACCCATAGACCAAACAACAGAGACAAGACCACTAAGCTAACTCCCTTTTACAGAATATGAATACTACAATAAAAACATATACTCAACACTAAAGGTAAAGAGGGGGCATGAGCCCCCCCTGGCCCCCCCTCAGTTCCGCCTTTGCATGTGGCTATGTAACAGCCCATTTATGCACTCTAGAAAGTCCTTTAGGCCCATTCAAGTATAAAGCTGATTAAGTTTTTACATTTTAGGGTTTAAAAGCTAGCATTGAAGGGGCAAAAAAACTAACTTTTAAATAGATATAGATAGCATGTAAACTGGTCAAAATGTACATATGCTTGGATTGGCGAATGATGTTTGGAATAACTAATTAGGATACAGAAGTTGAAGTTTGTTAATTCTAGGTCTGGGCTATGAATAAATATAATTCAAGTGCAATTGTGAAAAAGCTCTGGGCCTGGCCTGTCATGCTTCCATTGAGGTTAGAGCTATTGCCACGAAGTCCATTTGTTTTATGTGTCATGTATTTGTTATCTATTGGACTTTTGTCCATGAAAAGCAATTCCTTTTTTCCTATTTTGTATGCACTGCCACGCAATTCCTTAGATAACATGTGTCAAGCTGTTGTGTCGTGTTTGACAAGTGGTATCACAACCTTTGGTTTGTGGTGGTATAAAAGCTATCATATGCAAACATTCATCTTCCCCATCCACAACAAGTTCACCAACCGCCTTTGCTTTGTGGATTCTACTCTTCTTCTCCCTTCAGTAAGTAGTCCGGATACATTAATGCTATTTGGATATTGTGGGTTTCTCATAGGATGTTCTTCTTCCCGGTTATCTACGACCGATTAGCTACGAAGTTGGATCTCGAAGCTGGTGACGTTGTGAAGATTGTTCAGTTTGATCTTGAAGCTTTCATCGCCAATGCGACATGGAGGAGTCTAATTTTAAATTCAAATTGGAGCTATTCCATCTCAATTTTGCATGTTGTGATTGGGATCTGTGGTTCTGGTTAATTATTTCCATATTTTTGTAAGTTAGGTTTAGTAGCTTCACAAATTGGAAGAACCTTCATGTGGTGAGTCCTAAATTTAATTGCCAATATGGTAAGTAGATAACCCTATTTCCATTTAACTAGACATGACTTATGATCAAGGTAGAGATTATCAATGACTTCTAGAGGGACCCAATTGACATTGCAAGGATTTTCATGCTATAGTCATATTTTTATGTGATCATAATGATAACTATGTAAGCAATGGCCTATTCCGTTGTTCATTTTATTTTGAGTTCTTTCTACCTCCGGTGGTGCTTATTATGGGTTAGAATTCTTGAAAAAACAAGTTTAGTTTCTTGCTTTAGTATTTTGGTTATCTTTTTTTACATTAAACACGTACTTTTCAATGACTGAAATTTAAGTTGAGTATTAAACTTAAGAAACCAACTTCATTTTTTATTGCTTTGATGTGCTCTTGCAGAGCGGTGCAAGTTCCCAACGCTTGGTTTAAGAAGGTTTGGCTAAGGAGGTTGCTCTAATTCCTCTATTGTATTCAGTGGTGGTAGACGGGACACCGCAGGCGAGTAGAAAGGCGAAGTCGCTGATCAATTTGTTGAAGATGTTTCGAGAGATGAGCTATTTGAGGTTGGCTATGGCTTCTTCGGGTGTTGAAAAAGGAGGAGAAGGAGTGGCCCAAGAAGGTTGATCTGCTAGGGAAAACTCTTGTAAATACAAATACACAAGTGTAGGATTAAGATATGTTTCTAGGTTGAAGTTCTGGAAATCATCATAAGAATTAGCTCGAGTTTTTCAAGAACTACATGTGTTTAGTTTTGGTGGGCAATAAATTAGAATGGGATGATAGTGGTGGTGATTCTTTTTAATTGGAATGATGGATATAGCTTAATTTTGTCATGGAAGAAGGTAATTATTGGTGCTCAGTGTGTATTATTGTAAGTTTGAATAAGACAATATAATACACACATGCACAATTGCTTTTTGGTATTCAAATTAACTGATCATGTGACATTTTGTTTATATTGAGCGGGAATATTAATTAGTTTTTGATACCTTTTTGGTGACCATAAAGATGGATAAAGAAACTATTAAGGAATGAAATTATACCTCATATCTTTAGCCTTCTGTGTATATATTCTATAGGTAATTCCCTATTTTACCTCTTGTATTTTAGGAATGTATAAGCTAGCATATCTCCTCTCTTCTGCATTACCGTTGAATTGCCTTGTATTTATATGCTCATCTTCCATTGCAATAGAAACAATAAGAGCTTTTCTCCTCTTCTTCTCAAACGTTCTTCATGGTATCAGAGCGATAGGCTCGACAATCCTTAATTCTCTTCCGCAAACACACAATACCCCATGGGAGACAGTGAAGAAATCGACCCGCAAGCGGCCCTTCAAACTGGGATTCAAGCACGGGAAATCACTGCACAACACTCAGAACCATGGGAGAAATCATCGCATCCTTTGTTTATCCATCATTCGGATCAACCAGGAGCCATCTTAGTCTCGCAATCATTGATGGAAGATAATTATGTAACTTGGCAACAAGCCATGATTATGGCCCTCACGATCAAGAACAAAAAGGGATTCGTGGATGGGTCCATGCCAAAACCCCATGACAAACCGACAGAGGCGTCACAATGGGAGAGATGCAACGTCCTCGTCAAAACGTGGCTTCTTGGATCCATATCCAAAGAAATATCAAGTAGCGTAATCCACTGTGAAAGCGCAAGAGGTATGTGGCTCGAACTCAAGGAACGATTCTCACACACACATACTGTCTCTTTGTTTCATATTGAAAATGCCATCCATGAATGTGAACAAGGGGCGGATTCCGTCACGACCTTCTTTAACAAATTGAAGGGACTTTGGGATGAGAAAGATATATTGTGTGCTTTTCCTCCTTGTACCTGTGCGACATCCAGCAAAATCAAAGTTTTCATGGAAACTCAAAAGACCATGAAATTTTTGATGGGGCTTAACAATAACCATGCCCAGACTCGCAGCAATATTGTTGCCATTGATCCATTGCCAGATTTGAATAAAGCATTTGCCATGGTTCTAAGGCAAGAAAAGCAAGCTGCCATGTCCAATGCAAAGACATCAATAACCACAGCAGATGCAGCAGCTTTCTCCGTCAAGAGAGAAACCAGTGGGGGTGACAACCGATCGAATGAGCCGAGGTTTTGCGAGAAGTGCAAAATGCACAATCACACCACCACAAAATGCAGAGCTCATCTCAAATGCACGTTTTGTAATGGCAAGGGACACACCCATGATTACTGCAGAAAGAAGAAAAAGGCGTTAGAATCAGGACAAGGGAATTCAAATGCCTATTATGCAGGAAACAAAACCAACAACTTGCCTTTCACTCAAGAAGAATGCCAAAGAATGATGACCTTCTTTCAATCTATGGGCGCTAAACCCACTGATTCTCAACGCCCCAGGGACACCATGAATAATGATGGTCCATCTTCGGTGAATATGGTCGGTAATACCCCCTCCTATGAACATTTTTCGGGTAAGGTTCTTTCAAGTACTTCATTACATACACCATGGATTTTAGATAGTGGCGCTAGCGACCACATCGTATGCGACACACATTACTTTACTGATTTTGAAAGCGCAGAGAACCGATTTGTTCGGTTGCCAGATGGAAGCATGGCACCCGTAACTCATATAGGAAGTGTGCATTTTTCTTCATATTTTCAATTAACTAACGTACTATGTGTACCCACTTTTTCCATTAATTTAATATCTATTAGTAAACTTGTTTGTGACTCTTTACACATTAGTATTTTCTCAAAGAAAAATTGTTTCATTCAGGACCAACGTTCGGGGAAGACGATTGGGACGGGAATTGAGCAAAATGGACTCTACTATCTCGACATACCACAAGACAGCCGCTGCAACACCGTATCCCAGCCATCCATTACTGTGCTCCACCAACGTCTCGGCCATCCTTCTGTTAAAGTATCAAATTTACTTTCTTGTTTTAAGAACCACTCCAAGCATGCTACTGATTGCTTAGTTTGCCCTTTGGCCAAACAAACTAGAAATGTTTTTCCTCTGCATACTACAAACACTCTCGCTATTTTTGATCTTATTCATATGGATATTTGGGGCGGATATCACGTTCCGTCTATTTCTGGTGCTCGCTATTTTTTAACAATTGTTGATGACTATTCCCGTTTTACTTGGATTTTTCTCATGAAAAACAAATCTGAAGCTCGTACTCTTGTGATTCAATTTCTTAACTTGATTGAAAACCAATTTGACAAACGAGTCAAAATTGTTCGTAGTGACAACGGTCCCGAATTTAAATGTGTAGATTTCTATGCCTCAAAGGGTATTTTGCATCAAACAAGTTGCGTTAATACACCTCAACAAAATGGGGTAGCTGAACGTAAACATAGACACCTACTAAATGTCGCTCGTGCATTACTTTTTCAATCCAGTTTACCGAAGTTTTTTTGGGGTGATGCAATTCTCACATCTTGCTACTTAATCAATCGAATGCCAAGCCCCATTCTCCGAAATAAACCGCCTTTTGAACTTTTGTTTTCTAAACCCCCCCACTATGAACATCTTCGTGTTTTTGGCTGCCGATGTTTTGCCTCTAGTCACCATCTTCGCCCACACAAATTTGATCCACGCGCCATCGAATGTGTTTTTATTGGTTATCCAGCTGGCACCAAAGGTTATAAATTATATTCAATTTTTGATAAAAAGATCATTATATCTCGTGATGTGTTATTCTATGAGACCCAATTTCCTTATAAAAACTTACCCACCCACTGTCCCGTACCCCATGAACCAAGCATAGCCTTGCCTATTCCCAATCCCATCACTTACGTTGATGATGATGATGACCACATACATAACCCACATGCCACTAACCCGATCACACCACCTCCTATGCAGACACCCGATCCAATCATTACCTCCCCACCCACCCCAACTGATTTACCCTCTTCACTGGATCCTACACCGGCCCTCCCACCTCCACCCCGCCGATCGACACGACCTACCCGACAACCCACTACCCTACATGATTTCCATGTCGAGACTGCGCTCCCTTCCCGATCGACTCAATCGCCTTCTACCAACAAAGTCTCCTCAGGCATTTTATATCCACTTGAATCTGTTTTATCTTATGATAGGCTTTCTGATTCCTTTAGGCATTTTGTTTCTAATATTTCGCTCGAGAAGGAGCCTACTTCTTTTTCACAGGCTTCCAAAGACCCGAAGTGGAGACAAGCAATGGCTAATGAACTCCTAGCTCTACATGAAAACAATACTTGGAGTTTAGTCCCTCTTCCACGCAACAAGAAACCCATCGGTTGCAAATGGGTTTACAAAATCAAGTACAACTCCAATGGCACAATTGAACGATACAAAGCACGTCTCGTTGCCAAAGGATACAATCAAGTGGAAGGGATTGACTATCGGGAGACCTTTGCCCCGGTTGCCAAACTAACAACGGTTCGAGTACTCCTCGGCTTAGCCACCATTCAAGGTTGGCACCTCCATCAACTAGACGTTAACAACGCTTTCCTACACGGAGATCTTTACGAAGACGTCTACATGAAACTTCCTCCCGGCTTTTGCCCAAAAGGGGAGACTCGAGTTTGCAAATTGCATAAGTCTCTCTACGGTCTCAAACAAGCTTCCCGCCAATGGTTCATCAAACTCTCCGGCGCCCTCAAATCCGTTGGATTCCATCAATCATGGGCTGATTACTCCCTTTTCACTCGACACTCCAACGGTAACATTCTTGCCTTGTTAATTTATGTCGATGATGTTATTCTCGCTGGAACTAACTTGCAGGAAATTAAAGACACCAAACGATTCCTGGCTAGCCGTTTCAAACTCAAAGACCTTGGGGACCTTCGGTTCTTCCTTGGCCTTGAAGTCGCTCGCTCCAACACAGGACTTGTTCTCTCCCAGAGGAAGTATGCACTCGACATATTGGAAGACACTGGATTTCTTGGAGCCAAACCAGCCCAAGTTCCACTTGATCCGAACGTTGCCCTATCAAGTCAAAACGGAGATCTTCTTGCCGATGCTTCGCAATACCGCAGGTTGGTTGGTCGACTTATATACCTCACGATCACTCGGCCGGACCTCGTATACGCCGTGCACATCCTCAGCCAATTCATGAGCCAACCACGACAACCTCACCTTGACGCAGCACATCAAGTTCTCTGCTACATCAAGAGCACACCGAGTCAAGGATTGCTATTCCCTGCCAATGCACGCCCACACCTCACCGCCTTCTGTGACGCGGACTGGGCTCGTTGTCGGGATACCCGACGATCCGTTACTGGCTACTGCATATTCCTTGGTGGCGCCCTCATCTCCTGGCGTTCCAAGAAACAGAGCACAATCGCCCGATCCAGCGCCGAGGCCAAATACCGCTCTATGGCTAGTACTTGTTGTGAATTAACGTGGCTTCGCACCCTTCTCAAAGATCTCAAAGTCGAACATCCCCAGCCCGCCACCCTCTATTGTGACAACAAAGCCGCCATCCATATCGCCTCCAATCCCGTATTTCATGAACGTACCAAACACATCGAGATCGATTGCCATGTTATACGGGAGAAAATTCAGCGAGGAGAGATCCGAACACTCCACATCAACACCAACAAACAACCCGCCGACTTGTTCACTAAACCTGTCGCTTCCATACAGTTCCTTACTCTCTTACCCAAGTTGGGTGTCTCCAACATACACTCCAACTTGCGGGGGCGTATTAAGGAATGAAATTATACCTCATATCTTTAGCCTTCTGTGTATATATTCTATAGGTAATTCCCTATTTTACCTCTTGTATTTTAGGAATGTATAAGCTAGCATATCTCCTCTCTTCTGCATTACCGTTGAATTGCCTTGTATTTATATGCTCATCTTCCATTGCAATAGAAACAATAAGAGCTTTTCTCCTCTTCTTCTCAAACGTTCTTCAGAAACCAAGCTAGAGGGCAGGTGCAAGCTCAAACTTGTTGTTGAATTGGTGATGTGCTTCATTGATGCGTTCGATCTATTGTCGAAAGAAGTTTAATTGATTCGATCAGTGGTCATTCATAAAACAATCAAGGGAAATGGACTTAAACTAGGGGATTTCTCGACAACACATATTAATTTATCAAACTTGAAAACTATACTCGGTATATTGTTCTAGGTTGGGATCACATAGCCTTATAAAATCATTATGTTGTAAATAGTCACAAACTTATTGTTTTAGGAAGGTTTATTGGTCTCATCTCTCACCTAGAACAACAAGTTATGACTTTAATGCCCAAATTATAAACATTAATTAGAAGGTTACTTGATTTGCAAAACTTTATATAGTGTCAGTTCTAAACTTTAGTGGGCCCCGAGGTAAAACTGAAATCAAAGCTCCAACAAACATACAATATTATTATTTTTTATTTTTAAAAAAAGGGATAAAAGTATTTATAATTTAACTAAAATATGTTGACTGACTTACAACAATACTCATAGGAAGATTTGTGGAGGAAAGGAAGTGAAAACAAAATTATGTGCAAATAAAATGAAGATTTACCAATATGCAAAACTAAGTGAAAAAAATTGAAATGAAATATGTGAGACACAAGGAACTTATGGAAGAAATTATTTTAAAAAAAATCATATATATATTTACACCAAAAAACTAGCCCTACATTTGCAACATTAACTTTAGAATTTAAAAATTAAGATAGGTGATATAAGTTATATTCTATAGAGGAATGTTAGTTTTATTTAAATATTATATGTTATAGAGAAATGTTAGTTTATTTCTGGATAAAAGCGATTCATTTTTATGTACATTATGAATTGTGTGAATTTCTTCTATTTAAATTCGAAAATGTGTGATTGATTTGTATAATATATTAGGAAGGATCAAAATATTTGGTATATATTTCGAGGTTTATAAAGGCAAAATTATATCTCTAAAATATTTATGGAAGAAAGTAGATTACCAATAAATTGTGATTGATTTGACCCTTCATAATCAATATTAGGAAAACAATTGAAAAATTCGCTTCAGTCCATTATAGGAAGCCACGATCTTGATCTTCATAAGGTCACCAACCAATGTGTACAATATATTAGGAAATGATCAAATATTTGACATATATTTTGAGGTTTAAAAATGTGAAATTATTTCTTCAAAGTATTTAGGGAAGAAAGTAGATTACGAAAATAAGTGTGTTATTTTTTTTGAGACTTTCCAAATCAAGGTACAATATTTAGTATAAATCAGAAAACGTGTGATTTGTTTCTATCTAAATTGGAAATTCATAACAAAGTATTTCACATGTTAAGTTAGAAACAAAGAGAGTCTATGTCACAAGGTGATGAAAGGCACAATTTTCACATTAAAACATTGCAATTGAAATCGTAAATCATCAAAAAGGAGATTTCAAATATAAAGTAAAGTATTGAATCTCAAGACTAAAGTTGATAGTGTAATATCCCAGATATTTTAAGGATATTTTGGAATTTTTCCAACTCCAGTATTACAAGTCGGATTAATCTCAGAGAAGTTCGGACATTCTGTAATGTGCTGGATCTCTGAAATTATTTTTCTGAGTAATATAAAATACAGTGGACGTTATTTTGGGGTTAAAAAGTCGTTCGTGTACGAATATATTTAACCCGGGGTTAAGGAAATTAACTCAAAAGTGATCGGATAAGAAGGAAGCAAAACTGGGCTTTACCGCACCAGCGGCCATGACCACCGCACCCGCGGCGAGGGCCAAAAACAGAGGCGTCGTCGTCTTTGCGATAAGGCCGGGCTGACACGCCGGTTTGGTCAGGTTTGAGCAGCCAAGTGGGCACTTTGACTTGTCTCCTTGTCCCCTTGCTTGTTCCCTTTGAGGAAGCTCGAATTGGGACTATAAAAAGGATCGAAATCCGAAGTCAAGCTTCATCTTCTTCTTCTTCCTCTGTTTTCACCATTGTTGTGCCAAGCTTTGAGCTTTGTTTGTGTGAGATCCGAATCCCTTTTGAGTGTTGGAAAGGGTACTCCTAAGTGGTATTAGAAGGCCTAAGGTGTTGGGAGGTCAAACCATAGACAAATCGAAGTCGAACGAATCGATTTAAGGGTGAGTTTGCTGAACTTCTGTTGTGAGAGCTCGCCACTGTCAGTCCACCGCACCCCGCGGCAAGCTCCCACCGCACCCGCGGCGAGCCTTGTCCGAGTGTATGTTCTTGGATGTTGGCTTTGGGCGAGGCTCGATTCCTTTGATTATTTTCGTATTCTTTTAGATTCAATTATGAGGATATTGAATCTAAGATTAGGATCTCGTTTGGGTAATTTCTTAGGGATTTATTATCCAGATTTGCCCCAGTTTCAGATCCAGGAGCCGTTGTCTCTAAGCTTTGTCAAGCTTTCGTCGGATCTAAGGCAAGTGGCGGTTTGCTCTTGCTCATCATTCCATACTTCCATTAATTATCAATTGTTTTGTTGTTAATTAATTTGGGATGATTCTTGTTTATGTTGGGAACAGTTTTGATAAATAATCGATGAAAAGAAGTGCTGTTATAATAGGTTGTATATTGCTAGATATAGCGCTATTATGTTCATAATGGTTTTGTTGAGGATTTTAAATGTGAATTTCATATGAAAGATTATAATAGGTTACATATACTGTTAGTAGCAATGCTATTTTGATATATATATATAGATTGATAGATCTATGATATTGGCCTTGATGGCTTTGATTTGATATGATGTTGACTGTGTGCTTGAACTGTTATGTTAGCACTGATAGTTAGGGACACTAGACTCTTTGTGGTCCAATCGTTTCATGTTATGTTAGTACTGGTAGTTAGGAACACTAGGCTCGTTATGGTCCAGTCGTTTCTTGATAATTATGGTGGAGGGGGTGGCGGAAACCCTCAAGCCAAACCAAGGATCATGATCGTCCTCTATCCGAGTATAGAGGTGGTGCACTTAGCCAGTGACACAACCGTTGGGAAGGATTCCCGTCAATATATGTCCCTCATGGCGAAACATATATTTAAAAGCTTATAACGTGATGTGGTTTGATTTTGGAATTAAATAAGATAAGTGTTCTAGCAGACGAGGTCAAAGGCGATCCAGATTCCAGACTCGTGTGGACCAATTAGAGAAGCCACACTTGGGGCTTTCGATCTCCGCTGAAATCCTGCAGGAACGTTTCAGGCTCGCATCGAACGGTATGTAACTCTAACTATACTAGATTCCTATTAGTTCATGCATGAGATCTTTGTTAGATGTTAGGAAATAGTTTCTGAAATTCCGCTTTAAGCATCTAAATTACCTTCACTTATATCTGGTTTGGTCAATGCTAAATACAAGAGACAACCAACAAGTCGTCTATATTGCTCAGAATCTTGTAAAAGTGATCCAACATGAATTTCTTTTGCACAAGTTAGGATTTGTAACTATTCCAACTTGAAGGGGAATATAAAATTCAGTTGTTGATATTCTGTTATAAGATTGACCGGGATTAGATTACTGAGGTTAGTTAGTTAACCAGAGTTAGGTTCTAACTAACTCTTCTGAAAATCCAACATCAACAGATTCGAAAATCTAAGGTTTGCAACAGTTCGCAGAAAAACCAAACAAACACAAAGACACGAGGAATTGTTCACGCGGTTCGGTTTAACCTACTCCGCGGAGTCTCAGTGGGGAGACTCACCCCGTATGCACTAGTGAAAGGACGAAATCGTCAAACGGGTTACAACAAAGCAGAATCGGCAAAGAAAAGCAAAGAGAAACACAAATCTACAAGTGCAACATCAGAGAACACGAAAACAAGAAGAAAAGACTGTAGGAGGGGGGAGAAGATTTGGAGTCAAGCCAGAAAGCTTCTCAGAACGTAGAAACGTGAGAAGCCAGCGACAACAGCCTCACGCGCCGCCTCAAGGACCAAACGCGCCACCGCGAGCTCTCTTTCTCTCCCTTTTCTCTCTTTCTGTGGATTTCTGTGGAAACGGCACAAGTGAACAGCTGAGAATGAAGCTCTAGCGATGTCAGAAGGGCTTTTAAACCCTCGGAGCTAGATCACCTCTGAAGACCAGAGTTGGGCTTCACGTGGTACTGGGCTTCACATATGTTGGGCCTAAGCTTTTTTTTTTTGTAAGTGACAGGCCCATTTGCTACTTAAGCTGAGAGCTATCTAATCTGGGATCAATCCGGGGTTGCTCTAGCCCAAATATAACAAGTCCGGTTTATAGATATAAAAGCTATAAACCCTTCATTGTGATATAAGCCAGTTTTAGCTTCTGAGCTTAATAAGAATTTCATTTCCGAATTTATGTTTTCTCCTTTCTCTGTTCTTGGTCACATTTGATCCAGAATTCTCATTCAGAATTCTAGAGTTTTTAATGGGGGATAGTGACAGGCCAGCTACCGCCAGCCCACCAAAGTGGACGATTTATTGTACGGAGGCATTTGAGCTGACCATTCAAAGTGTTAATTAATGTTAGATTTCTCCTCTAGTCAAAATTAAGGGATTAAGATGGTGGATTTGTCACTAATTACTCCCAACAGTGGCATGTCTTTGTTTTTATCATTTCAGTGAAACAACTAGCTAGTTTAGAATGGCACTCAAGTACATGATTCTCGGTTTCTCCAATTGATCATCTGATAAGAGCTCATTGGTTCAGGTATTTTAGCAAACACATGGCGCGCAATCCAACGTGTTCAGGATAATCAATCAGCTCAATCGTAAAAGGATTTCTGAGTAGCAGACTCAATCAAATGATTTGATAAAACTAGGACTATGGCATGTGGTACAATTATCCGGTAAATTGCTAAATTATGAGATATACTAACCAAAAAGAGAAAGAACTCAACAAGGAAATTGAGAGGGCGATGGTGGAGTTGGCTCATTATCAAAAATTTAGTAAAATATGAGATAAACTAATTGTAGAGAACTGTAACAAGTTACTATACAAGAATGATACGATCATTATCAATGTTGAAATTTGTGTTTTGGCGTTTCAGAGTTTTGTTTAACTTTTCATGGTTCCACCAAACACCTACCACTAGAAGTTAAATTTGTAAGCGGTAAATGTAAATGTGTTCGTATGCAGTCTATCCAGCTTGCTAATTTGTGTGGTTGCTCAAAAATATATAACAACATATGTATTATATATTCTTGTTTTTTTGAAGAAGAAAAGAAAACAGATTCGGCAGAGTTTTATTTTTGTTGGTTAAATATAGCCTGGGTAGTGACCAGTGACCACCATCTTATTAGTGTCGTCCGCTAGACCTCAACAATATAGTCTCTCCGATCACTTTATTTATTCTTTCAGAATTTTACACATATGTTAAGAAGGTTATTGAATATGTTTTAAAAATAATTTTTTTTATTCAATTTAAATACTCACCATCCTTTAAAACCAATAGATTAAGAAAAAATAATCAACATTACTAAGTTCCAATATAAAATTTATAATTTATATGTGATAAATTGTCTTCAAATCATATAAGGACAAATATTTATGAATAAATTTTAAAGGTTAATTGGACATCTAAAAATAAACGGAAAGAGTATATAACATATGCATAACAAATTAACAACATAGAGGTATGTAGATAGATAGTTGAAGGATAATACATATGTATTTAACTAGCCATGTATTACACAAATACACTGAGAGCCTGTTTGATATTGCACAATTATCACTCATATTCATATCTATATTTTGATTTGATATCGAATATGAGTAATATATATATATATATTAAAGTGTTATTTTAATATTTTTACGAAATTTATGATTATATCAAAAATATCACTCATATATATACTCATCATTTAATATCTTAATATATATCACTCAAACCACTCATATTCAATGCCTTATATCTTTAATATCAATACTAGACTCCTAAGAACATACTGCAAAGAGCAGTTCAAGGCAGCGGTGGCTGCGTCGGAATTGGACGAGCTCCACCGTACTTGTCGCTGCCGGCCGAACCATAATCGAATCCGACCCCGCCAGATCCTGGTCCCGCCCGGCGATTTCCGACTGGAGGGTAATGGCCTCCTCCTCCTTTCCTATGGCTATACCCTCCAAATCCCGGACCATACCAGTGTGGAGCGGCGCCCCCAACTGGTGGAATCCGACGGAGGACTCGCTCCAAATTGAACTCATTTTTTTCGGCCTTTGTTTGTGAAATCATTGTTATGATCACCGCTAGCATGAATATTTTTATAACCCACCACCTAACGCTATCCATCGAGGATGGTTGGATACTTGGATGCATGTGTGCTTTTATGTAGTAGAGTTTTTGATAAGATAGTGACTCGTAAACTAATCTAGGCCTACCATACATAGTTTTGAATAGACAGGCCAGCTTACCACCAGCCTACCAAAGTGGACATTTATGTGTTTTGAAAGTTCATAAGTCATAACACTTATTGTAATTAAGGAGGCATTTGATCTAACCATATTCAGAGTCTTAAAAAAGTGTCAAAATTAAGATGATGGATTTTGTCACGAATTACTCCAAAGTGTGGTATGTCTTTCTTCTTTTCATTTCAATGAAACAACTAGCTAATTTAGAATGCCATCCAAATACACGATTCTCGGTTTGTCCAAATTATTTTTTTTATAAATCTGATAAGAGCACAGTGGTTCAGGCATTTCAACAAACACATGGTGCGCAATCCACCACTCTGTCTTCTAAGTTGCAAACTGAACCAAATGATTTGATAAAACTAGGTCTCGACTGTGGCATCACGCATGTGGTACAATTATCCAGTAAATTACCAACTTCTGAGCTAGATAAACTAACAGAAAGGAGAAAGAACTCAACAAGATATAAGGAGATTGATCGAGGGGGCGATTGTGGGCTACGAAGAAGGTGGAGTTGGCTCGCCGGAGCGCCCACCAGGCGGCAAATGCGTGGGCGTCGTCGGTGGCGGTATCACACGCAGCCTTCTTCGCCGGGAGACGGAATTTGAAATTGAAATTGAAACCCTAGAGAGTGGAGAATTAGGAATAGCCATGGCGCTGAACTCGGGTCCTGACACAGAATCATGTATCTGCAGCATGACGAGCACTATCAGTATCAACCATCTTTTTCCGAGAATATCCATCGTCGGATCTACACCGTATGTAGCTGGATCGATCACCAGCTGATAAACGGTGAATGTGCTGCAGAGGAGAACATTTAAAGAGATCGATCTTCGATTCGTCATGCGCTTGCCAAGTGCGGCTCGCCATATATTGTCTGATTTGCGTCGTGTCGAAAGTATAACATGTCTGTATTCAGATTTCAACCCCAATTTCATATTTTTTTTGCACGGCGGCTGAATACATTTTCTTTTTATATAGTACATGGACACGTATTTTAAACACAAACCCGTGCATTAGGGACACGTATATATAAGACGTGCATGTGTTAGATAATATCCATTGGATAACCGAAAAGAGACATCATAGGCACGTGCACATACAGCTTGTACGTGCCTCATAGGCACGTGCACATACAGCTTGTACGTGCCTCATAGGCACGTGCACGTACAGCTTGTACGTGCCTCATAGGCACGTGCACGTACAGCTTGTACGTGCCTCATAGGCACGTGCACGTACAGCTTGTATGTGCCTCCCTGGCACGCCCACGTATAGCTTGTACATGCTTGTTAAGACCGCCAACGTTTTCAACGGTACAATTTCAAAAGTGACCGTTGGAATTGTACCGTTCGGAGTTTTTGAGGCTATAAAAGTAGGTGTCTTTCATTTCTCAATATCTATCTCATAATCATTAAACGCGTTTTTGCATAAAAATGTCAAAAATTTCTGAAGAGACAGTGCAGACAGAATCTGTAGAGGTATGTATATTAAACTATATATATTTCATTTTGAATAGATATATGGATTTATTTAGTATAAATTTTTTATTTAGTATTGTAGATGTATGATAATTGATATACACACATTTCATTTTGAATAGATATTTATGACCTCAAGTTTAAATAGTTTGAATAATATATATGTCATTTGAAAAAATAAAATAGGTATGCAGTAGAGATTACTCGGATGAGTTTTCCGTAGACTTGGTGTGGGATAGTCGTGAAGAAATGATAAAGTGGGCTAAAGAGAAGGGTCGGGAATTGATGATGGTTATAATCACTCAAAGTTCGTCTCCTATATGGGTGAAGCTAACGTTGGAGAATTTCGGTGCTTATAGATCTAGAAATATCCAGGGGGACAGAACTAACACAAAGAAGAAGCAATGCCCATTTTCCTTGAGTGGGTTCCGTTTGAGAAACGATGTCGGAATAGAGAAAGAAATATGGAAGCTCACGTCGCGTAGCAGATACCACAACCACGAGCTCCCGACTAGTTTGATTGGTCATGCATGTATGGGTCGAATGACCGAGGAGCAGGAGAAGCTGGTTAGGAGGTGGTTAGCTATGCTCATGCTGCAAAGGTCCATTGCTTCTGAGTTGCGAAAGCAATTCCCCGGAAATGTGACATCTATCAAACAAATTAACAACTTTCGACAAAAGGTTCAATCTGAGGATCGTGGGGAGTTAACGGTCATCCAGTGGACTCTAAAGTACCTTACAAATGAGAAGTACAAAGTGTATACTTTGAGAGAAAAGGCTACCGCACCTGCTAAAGTCACTGCATCTGCTGAAGTTGTCCCCGGAGTCACTGCATCTGCTGAAGTTGTCCCCGGAGTCACTGCACCTGCTGAAGTGGAAATCTTATTCTTTGCTAACCCGAAGTCATTGCACCTACTGAAGTTGTTCCCTTACGTGGTTGTTATCGACAACACATACAAAACGAATAGGTGTGTGTTAATTATATTTCATTATGTTACCTTATTGTATGTTATTTATTTTAAAGTTGTGATACACTCACATGTATGGCATGTCTCTGGTGGAGATGGTTGGTTTTTCATCCACTGATAAGACGTTCAACATTGCATTTGCGTTTACTATGTGATACCCCGTATTTTTGTAAGGTTATTTTGGGAATTTTGGAATTTTCCCGAGTATCCGTTTAGTACGTTGGATTTAATTCAGGTAGCTTGAGACATTGTAATGTGCTATGTATCTGTAATATTTTTCTCAGTGAAATAAAATACAGACGACGTGCTTCAGATGTTTATACGCGTTCGCGTACGATAATTTTTATCCCGAGTTAATGTCTTGCTCGTTCAAAAGTTGAATGGGCGGGAAAAGGCAAAAACGGCGACCGCCGTACAGTAACGGCGCCCGCCGTCGCTGGGCCTGATGTGTCAGGCCATCGTCTCCTACTCTGGGCTCGCCAGGGCTAGGAACGGCGACCGCCATAGGCAAAGTTGCGGCACCCGCCGTGATTACCCAGAAGTCTTTAACCGTTGGTCGCCGGCGAGCTCTGACCGCGCCGATCTAGCCCTGCTCAGCCTCGTCTAGGGTGATGATGATGTTCCCATTGCTTTGGCTATAAAAGGAGGTGTTGGGGGAAGAGTTTTGAGCCATCCCAGCACCGAATCTCTGCCAAAATTTCCTCTCGCCGGAGTTTGTGCCCCTCGCCGAAATTCTGAAGCTTTCGCCGGTGTCGTTTGGTGGTGTTTCCAGAAGCCCTTGTGAAGCCTTTTGGTTGCCTTTGGAGGTTGGAACCCAGGCAAGGCAAAAAGGGGTCGAAACGCGCATCATTTGGGTGAGTTTTTCTCTCGTTCTGTCGTCGGAGTTCTTCACGGCGACCGCCGTGTTCTTTACGGCGCCCGCCGTGATGAATGCGGCGCCCGCCGCCAAGAACGGCGCCCGCCGTGATGAATGTGACGACCTCCGCCAAGAACGGCGACCGCCGCCAGTGCCCAGAATGCCTTCGTGGCTTTGGCTTGGTTGGTTGTCGTCGTGGCGTCTTTCCTTTCGATTTCTTTCGCCGTTTTTAGATTCGTACTGTTGTTATGTCGGATCTAACTTAGGGTTTCTTTTATGGGTCGATTCGAAGGTGTTTGTGCTAGCGGAGCTATACCCGTGTCGAGCCCGTAATCTCGTCGTTGTCGTTAGGCTTGTTTCTATTCTGTGGATTAAGGCAAGTGGCGGTTCGCTCTTGCTCATTCGTTCCATATTTACATTAATTATCAGTAGTTTATCTGAGTAATTGATTTGGAATGAATACTCTGTTTGTCTGGAAATGGTTTTGGTAAACTGTTTTGGAAAACAAAATATTGATATTATAATAGGTTGTATATTTGTTAGAACAACGCTATTATCTGTGATCGCCTTTCAGGCCTTTATGTGGAGTTATTCTGTAACTGTTATTGTGCTATAACTGTTAGTTAGCACCGTTAGATAAGAACGTTACTTGGACTCTGTCCAGTCGTTTCTTTATAATCTGGTATCGGGGTGGCTCGTCTCCATCTGGTACTATTCTAAGATCATGATCGGTCTCTTTCACAAGTGTGTAGAGGCAGGACACTTAGCTGGTGTCACAAACCTTCCGGTGTGCGTCACTCTCGACGAAACGTATACTAAGATGTGTCGTCCCAATGGTGGAGTACACTTGTAAAAGTCTAATAACGTGATGTGTGTTTTTGAAACATAAATCAGATAAGTGCTACTCGACGCACATAATTAATAAACCTTCGGCGAGTAGTGCAGCTAAGTTATAGTGCAGCTAGGAAAACTCGTATCGACTTTGATCATAGTACGTTCTCTTTCCAATCTGGATTCGCTGTATGCGATGAGGTTGGTCGTGAACCGAAGCATCTCAGTCAACTTTTAAATCATTGTTGTATGATTCTGTAAACATTCCAGATTTGTCATATTTCCTTAAAGACTCAATCTCTTGGAGTCTCTTTTCGAGTCGATTTCTATGAAGATTCAGTCTTCCAGAATCTTTTCTTGTGCATACCTCTTGTTTATTCCAGTAGGAGTATGATGGTTGACTATCGTCATCGGTTATTATTCGAGAAGCGATGAGTCTAACCTAATACGACTGCTTCGAACCATTCTGCTTTGTACCCTTGCTAGTCTATTCAAGTAGACTAACCCACGAACTTTGTTCTCCGCATGTGGGCTGGTGTCATCCGTTCGATTCGGCACATCAGATCGAAAGTAGCTCAGAAGAATAGAAGGACTATGGAGTCGACGGTGGTTTTTGAACATTTTAGTTATTTCTTTAATCAGGTTGAGATCTTTTGGACAATGACTTTGGTTGTAATGTGTTTTATAAGACTTTCGCTGTATCCTACTTTATAAGACTTCCGCTGTATTTGGTTTAAACTCTGTGTTGACCTATTCGGGATTGGGTTGTAATCCCGTAACTCATGTTTCTTTAACAATGTTATGTTTTGGAATTGAATGCTTTGATCATTATGTATCATTTGTATTTCATAAATTGTATTTAAATGGTAAAGCCTTGGGTGATCTCGGTAAGGAACACTGGGGTCACTGGCGGTAATACATTTCCAAAAGGGTCAAGTTTTAGGGGTGTTACATACTAAGGGGGAGAAAACACGTCATTACACTTTTATGATGAAAAGGTTACTGAGATTATATGAGCTTGTGGGGAAATATCCAACGGCCATAGTGACCGATCGAGAACAAGCTCTTATCAATGCAATTAAGATAGTTTTTGGAGATATGGTGAAACACCTTTTGTGCTGGGTGCATGTAAAACACAACATCGAATCGTATGCTCTTAGTGTCATGAAGGAGAAAGATAAAGCCGACAAATTTGCAGGAAAATGTTGGGGGTTGTTTTTGTCAAGCACGAAGGAATCCTATGAAAAGAGACTCGAAGAGTTGAGGGGAAAATGGCACAACGGGCTCGTGGGTTACGTGGAGAGGACGTGGCTCAATCCGTACAAGGAGAATATAGTAAGAGCTTGGACCGATGTTCATCTTCATTTCTTCACCAGAACCACAAATAGGTAATTTTCAACACTAATATATGTATGGTTTATATTGTACGCATATGTTACTTTATAACATTTTGTTTTGCCCCGCAATAGGGTTGAGGGTATCTATCACAATTTGAAGGATTTCTTGAAATCTTCTCAGTTCGGGTTCAATGGATTGATTCTGAGGATCCATGAAGCTTTGGAAAATCAGGTTGTAAATGTTAGGGAAACAATGGAGATGTCACGTTGTAAAATGCCGGTTGAAGTGCATGATTTGCCGGAACCAGTAGCAAGAATATTTGGCCCACTATTTTATAGAGTGACCGAGAAGTGTTTGAAGATGTTGCTAGATATGTATTACGCTCTTGTACAAGGAGTAATTTCGAGAGATTGCAATGATCATTGGTGGAGAAACTGCTTTGGGGTTTCGTGCATCCATAGAATTGCTAATGCAATTTTCACGTCGACTCCGATCATGCCGAGTGAGATACACCTCGTTTGGAGGCAAGTGGTGTGGGAAGGCATTTCTGATGATACGGATACAGAGAAGAGAAATGACACAATACCCCTTTCTACTAAGGATGCTAGGTGGAGAGAGATGGATGATAGACGTCGGAGGGGTGATTTGAATGAAGACACCGAATATCTGATCTTAGAGTTGTTCGATGACATGGAAAATCCGCATAAATCAACACTGAAGGAGCCTACAACCGTCGTCCAAAAAGGAAGACCGAAGGGAGCCACCGGCGCCAAGTATTCCACGAAGAGGGATCCGAGCTTGATTGAGCACAGGAGGATTGAGTACAACGAAGAGGGATCCGCGCTCCAACCCGAATATATCCAGTCTGACCCGCTCCAGCCCGACCTGGCCCATCTCGAGGAGGCCCAATCGCGCCCCACCCAGTAGTCGCCCGAGCGCGACCTGTCCCAGCTCGAGGAGCCCCAATCGCGCCCTGCCCAGCAATAGTCGATCGAGCCCGAGCCGCCCCAGTCGCGCCGCCCATGCAGACGCCGTCCGTGCCCGCAACCGGACCGCCCACGCAGACGCCTTCCGTGCCCGCGACCGGACCGCCCATGGCCACCGTATGCGTGTCCTCCTCGCCCACGCCGCCCGAACCCTCTCCACAACGCTCGCCCGTGCCGCCATCTGCCTGTGATGCCATGAAGGAGGCGGTGAAGATGAGAAGAAAGGAGGAAGATGGAGGTGAAATGAGAAGAAAGGAGAAATTTCGGTGCAGAAGATGGAGGTGAAATGGGGACGGCTGTGGAGTGAAGGAAGAAGAGAATGAGCAGTAAAATTAACCTAGGGACAGTAAAAAAAAATTATTTTTAAAAAAGAAATCTGGCACGTACACGTTTTACGTGTACGTGCCAGCTTTAAAATATATATATATATGGCACGTACACGTACAACGTGTACGGTATGTTAATTTATCATTCAAGTTTTCTTATTAAAACTGATAAATCCAAATTTACATATATATATATATATATAGTTCTTAACATTAAATTTGGCGTCTAGTGATTATAACCGTGCTATGCACAAGTCACTTTTTATTAATAAACTTTTATGTATTATATGTAGGTATATAACTTTTTTCCATCTAATGGTTTTAATTTAAATGATTGTTATTAATTTGTTAAAGTTTTTTAACCATAAAAATAAGAATATTTTTAAACATCTAGTAGTAGTCTAATGATTTTAATTTATTTCAAACTATTAAGTAGATTTTTTATTCCATCAAGATTTTTTTAAAGGATGCATACTTAAACAAAAACTTGTGATATTCATGAGACATACACCACTAACTTGTAAATAATCATAGATAGATAAAAAGAATCTTATATACATATAAGAATGGCCGATTATTATTAATTTGTTAAAAAAATTTAACCATAAAAATAAGAATATTTTTAAACATCTAGTAGTAGTCTAATGATTTTAATTTATTTCAAACTATTAAGTAGATTTTTTATTCCATCAAGATGTTTTTTTAAGGATGCATACTTAAACAAAAACTTGTGATATTCATGAGACATACACCACTAACTTGTAAATAATCATAGATGGATAAAAAAGAATATTTTTGTATTTTTGAGATAAAAGCAACCCACTATATTGTAAATAATTATTATAGTAGTTATAGATTGATCTATCAAGCTATATATTTACTGGATGTGATAATTTGTATTTTGAAACAAAATATAAATATTTTATAAAAATTAAATATATACCAATTACCAATACTAAAAGGCGTCATTTATCATATGGAAAATTTTGTTTGAATTGTACCTCGGACAATAAAGGATGTAGCAAATGACGATTTCAATTTGTTGATTGTTGCTTTTCCTTTCTTAGTAGTAAAGCATTTTGATCAGATAATATGGCAACTAATACCGAGAATGCGAAAATAGAGATTATGAGGAAAAATAAGATAATTTTATTGTGCATGGTTAATGGGTTAGGGCTACAATTAAGTGGCATGTATACATAATAGTAAGTTGTTTTGGGGATTTGAATATATTTTTAACAATTAATGGATTTTTATGAAATTCTATAAGGAGATTTATATTGATTAACGTTGATCTTGTCTTTCCTATTTGGTGTGGGTGTTACAATCATTTGAATGAGTCATTTAGTTTTCTTATTAAAGCGATGTTGTTTACCAAATTTGACTATGGATTTGGATTGGACGTTAGTGTTGTTGAGAGTGTTATAAAGAAGGATTAAAAAACAAATATATTTTTTGCATCTTCTTAATCATGGTGGAAAAATAGACAAAATAACAAACACATATTTACCCATTTAAAATTTATAGAGAACCAATTGATTGTGTACGTGAGTTTGAATCTATCATAATGTGACAATATTTAAACAGTTATGTACCTCAAGGGATGCGGGTCTCTTGATTGTAATAATATAAAAAAAAAACTAATTTAGCTATAGAAAGTTCTTTTGTTTTAAATGAAATTAAAAGGGAAAAAGTTCGATAAATTATCTCATGTAGATAAAAGTATATTAAGAAGGAAACATTATAACTATTTTTATTTATTTTTGTTATTATATATGTTTAATTTTATATAGAGTGTATCTCAAGAATTAATAAAATCATTGTGATAAGAATGTTTGATAAGAGCATTAAGGGAAAAATATTTGGTCAAAATCATATCTTGAAGACTTGAACCTATGACTTATGGGTTCTTGAGAGATAGTCTAACCACTAAGCTATACACAATTACTTGATTCTCTTTTTAAAATGATAATTATATTGGTATTGTGATATACATGTTTAATGCGAGCAATAAATGGTGGCAACAACCCATTCTTAAATTCTTTTGTTTTAAATGAAATTAAAAGGGAAAAAGTTCAATAAATTATCTCATGGAGATAAAAGCATATTAAGAAGGAAACATTATAACCATTTTTATTTATTTTTGTTATTATATATGTTTAATTTTATATAGAGTGTATCTCAAGAATTAATAAATAATTGTGATAAGAAGGTTTGATGAAAGCAATAAGGAAATAATTATTTTGTCAAAATGATATCTTGAAGACTTGAATCTATGACTTATGGGTTCTTGAGAGATAGTCTAACCACTAAGCACACACAATTACTTGATTCTCTTTTTTAAATGATAATTATATTAGTATTATGATAAACATGTTTAATGAGAGCAATAAATGGTGTCAACAACCCATTCTTATATGTATACTAGATGGTTGAACCCATGCTTTGCACGGGCCAAAATATATATATATTTTTTAATATATAAATTACAACTTTGCATTAGTGAGTATTATTCTATTGTTTATAAAGAAATTGTATGTTCAGTTTTTTAGATTTAGGGTCTATTTTATTAACGATTTATAATTGGATAATTTAGTTTGTCATTGTCAATAATATTTAATAGAGTATTTTAATTGTATTTGTTAAAAAATGGTTTATTTTTATATTGATGATTTTCTAATAATTTTACTAAAGTTTATATGTTTTATACTTCAAATAAGGAGTAAAGATGATATACGATAATTTCATTCTGTTATACTAAAATTTATAATTAAGACTATAGTATATTTTATGACAAAAACATAAATAATATAATGATGACATACAATATTTTTTTAGTTTTATTAAAATAACCTTTTTCCTATTAAATATATACATTTATTAATAAAAGATAACTTTAAATAAGAAAACAAAATCCTTCAAATATAAATTTTGAACAAATTCTAAAATTATTTATCAGACCATTATATAAAAGATGTTATATTTGAATATAACAAATTACAATTTATTAAATTTACATTTGTTTGATTTCTTAATCTTTATTTTTTTGCTTGATATTAAATATATTTAATACTTTCAAAATGTTTTTATTACAAAAATTTGTATGTTATTGAATGAACACATTTAATGCACAAAAATGCTAACTTTTTATTAGATATATAGATAGATTGTATACATTAATTGCTCTAAAATGCTAAGTTAAAATATGCATTTCTATTTTAATTGATTTATTTTCATATTGATACCTATTTAAAACTCTATTGTTCTCAAATTTTCTCAAATCCTTAATTGCCTACATTAATTTCTCTAAAATGCTAACTTTTATATAGATATAGACTAGTATTTATGCCCGTGCTACGCACGGAACATGTCTTATTAATTTCTAAATATTGTTTAAATTTATAAAATATTTTATATTATATCGTTAAATCTATTATTGTGACTCTACTTTCATTGATAAATAAATAAATATGCAACAACTAACATATATAAAATAAAATTAACCTTATTCTACTTGTGTAATGTATCTACTTTGTATGTACTATTAGATGAGTCTTATTTGGGGATTCTTATTTTTAAAATTTTCTTATAAGTCCATATTTTAAATTTAAATATATCGATTAAATTATATTGTAATTTAATATCATGTAACTATTATTAAGGCGTTAATATAAATTAAATATATATTTTTCGCAAGCAAAGCAAGTGGAAGTAAGAAAGAAAAAAATTACTTACAAAACCAACTTAACAAATAAGTTAAAATAATACAAAATTTTTACTGGATCGTCTGAAATAATTTGTTAAGAAAGGCCACTTTGAAAATTAGTTGATTTTTCTATTTACATATCTTAAATTTATCATAAAATCGTGTTTTAAAGTTAACGTTATAAGTAATGGTTTTAATGTTTATAAAATTTGGTAAATAGTAATCTCAACCTATTTCTTCATTCTCTTATACCCAACACGAAAAACGACATAAAAATTAGTATTATTGATAAATATATAACTAAATTTTGTACTAAAAATTAATGAAATTTTATATCTTACTATTGATGATTGGATAAATTCTTTCACTCGGATCTTGCAAATTTATTGTAATCTTAAACAAAACTAAAAAGGTTCTAATATATATCAAGAAACTAATTATTTCTAAAGTTTAAAATAGAACTAAATCAATATAGGGCCTTACTATTCGGCGTATAGGCAAAATTGCCTTTCAGCGCATAGGGTCGCCACGTTACGTGTGGAGTGGCTCCACACGTAACGTGGGGTACATTTTTTTTTAACTTTTTTTAATCCACACGTAACGTGTGGTGTTTTTTTTATAAAAAAAAAATTTTAAAAAAAAATTAAATTTTTTTTTTAAACATCACGTAAAAAAATGTCTAACACTTATATTTTTTTTATCAATGTTAAAATGTTAGGAAATTAGTCCTAATTGGATGGAGGATGCTGGTTTGAGAACGTGAGCTGATTTTTTTTGTCTCCATGAAGGTTCAAGCTAGCGTACTTTTTTATCTGACATTTGATCATTTCAAGGCTTAATACATCATTGCTTATACGCCCTGCTTATTGTTGTGCACATCTTAAGCATTCATTTTTTGTTCATGTATGTAGTATTGGGTAAGTCTGACACTGGTCAAGCTTGGAGTATTAAAAATTTGAGGTTATAGAAAGAAAACTTCTTAGTAAAATATATATATTTTTGTTTAGAATTGACTCTTAATTTTCCAGCTAAGATACTTCATATTACAATCATTGCTCATATCACTTTTTGTCTTTTTTGGGGTCCTGTGACACCCTAAATCCCATGCCCTAGAAAACCCTAGGGTAAGTAGGGTTTCAGATTTAGGGTTTTCAAAACCATATTATTTTCATACCCTATCATGCTTGTAGCACATAGGGAGTTCATACCACATTTTGTCTTTTTTGGGGTCATGTGACACCCTAAATCCCATGCCCTAAAAAACCCTAGGGTAAGTAGGGTTTCAGATTTAGGGTTTTTAAAACCATATTATTTTCATACCCTATCATGCTTGTAGCACATAGAGAGTTCATACCACATTTTGTCTTTTTTGGGGTCCTGTGACACCCTAAATCCCATGCCCTAGAAAACCCTAGGTTAAGTAGGATTTCGGATTTAGGGTTTTCAAAACCATATTATTTTCATACCCTATCATGCTTGTAGTACATAGGGAGTTCATACCACTTTTTGTCTTTTTTGGGATCCCGTGACACCCTAAATCCCATGCCCTAGAAAACCCTAGGGTAAGTAGGGTTTCGGATTTAGGGTGTCACAAGACCGCAAAACAAGACAAAAAGTGGTATGAACTCCATATGTGCTACAATCGTGATAGGGTATGAAAATAATATGGTTTTGAAAACCCTAAATCTGAAACCCTACTTACCCTAGGGTTTTCTAGGGCATGAGATTTAGGGTGTCACAGGACCCCAAAAAAGACAAAATGTGGTATGAACTCCCTATGTGCTACAAGCATGATAGGGTATGAAAATAATATGGTTTTAAAAACCCTAAATCTGAAACCCTACTTACCCTAGGGTTTTCTAGGGCATGAGATTTAGGGTGTCACATGACCCCAAAAAAGACAAAATGTGGTATGAACTCCCTATGTGCTACAAGCATGATAGGGTATGAAAATAATATGGTTTTCAAAACCCTAAATCTGAAACCCTACTTACCCTAGGGTTTTCTAGGGCATGGGATTTAGGGTGTCACAGGACCCCAAAAAAGACAAAAAGTGATATGAACAATGATTGTAATATGAAGTATCTTAGCTGGAAAATTAAGAGTCAATTCTAAACAAATATATATATTTTACTAAGAAGTTTTCTTTCTATAACCTCAAATTTTTAATATTCCAAGCTTGACCAGTGTCAGACTTACCCAATACTACATACTACATACATGAACAAAAAATGAATGCTTAAGATGTGCACAACAATAAGCAGGGTGTATAAGCAATGATGTATTAAGCCTTGAAATGATTAAATGTCAGATAAAAAAGTACACTAGCTTGAACCTTCATGGAGACAAAAAAAATCAGCTCACATTCTCAAACCAGCATCCTCCATCCAGTTAGGACTAATTTCCTAACATTTTAACATTGATAAAAAAATGAAAGTTTTAGACATTTTTTTACGTGATGTTTAAAAAAAAAAAATTAATTTTTTAATTTTTATAAAAAAAATACCACACGTAACGTGTGAATTAAAAAAAAATAAAATTTTTTTTACCCCACGTTACGTGTGGAGCCACTCCACACGTAACGTGACGACCCTATGCGCTGAAAGGCAATTTTGCCTATGTGCCAAATAGTAATCGTGTCAATATATTACCTTCATGGTTCAATAACTGCAATCCTTTGTACCTTCCACCATTTTTTTTACATATAAGCTATTTTGGTCCTTCCCAAATCTTGCTTCTTATCCACAAAGTTGAGACCATTAGTCTTTAATCCTTTTAATAGGATGGTCAATAACGGCATGCATTGATCGTATTATGATTAATGAGCCTTTAATTAATTGCATATTCAAATAAATCATACATGCATTTCTTACTCATTTATTTAATTGTGTATGTTATAATATTTAAATTTTGAATGACATATCACATATCACTAAATCTCCCGTAATTCTAAACATTTATATGAACATATTAAGTTATTTATTTAAGATATATACTCTATGTACATGTAGATATACTATCTTACTACATTCTTTTTTAATTACAATATATTTTACTAATAATTATAGAACCCCTATGTAATTGTAACAAAATCATCCCATATAATCATCAAATGAAATATTTTTGTTTATATTTGTTGAACCGATCGATGAGCTATAACCAATAGTGGTATTTTGACTTTTTTATCTGTATATAACATATAAGTATTTTTTAAAATTACTTAGATCAATAAGTGGGGACTAAAATTAGTTTAACAAAAGGTTGTGTGTGTGATTTGAAGCTATGACCTATTGTCTCCTAAGAAACACTATTACCTTTAAGTTATATATTATTTTTTGTTTATTCCTTTACAATGATAATTATATAGGTATAATATTGAGGGTGATATGAAAGCAATAAATGGTGGAAAAATCTAATCATATATGTATATAAAAAAATATAAATATATAAAAAATAATATATAATAGATATTGAAATATCCCAAATAAGATAAGGAGAATGACATTATGGTAAATTAATTAGGGGATTACTTAAAGGGGGAGAAATGGAAATTGGGGATTTAATCCCTAAAAGGGTTCGGTTGCTCTCTCTCTCTCTCTCTCTCTCTCTCTCTCTCTCTCTCTCTCTCTCTCTCTCTCTCTCTCTCTCTCTCTCTCTCTCTCTCTCTCTCTCTCTCTCTCTCTCTCTCTCTCGTGTGCATCCCTTTCGCTGAGCAGCTCTCCCTCCTCCCGAGTCCGATTCCCCTGTGCCCAGCCATCCTCCGGACGAACCGACCTCTCCCTGAGCTAGCTTCTTCTCCGGCGTACTCGTCTTGGACCGCGCAGCTGCTCCTCCTCCCCTGCTGTTCGTGCTGCGTGTTGTTCGTTGTTGTGGAGCCGAGTTGGTTGCTGCTGCTGTGGAGCTGTCCGAGCTGCTGCTCTCTTCCTCCCCTGTTGTTGGTTCGTCGCCGCTGCTGAGGTCGTCGCGTGCTGTTGATGCTGTGCTGTTGGTCGCTGCCATGGAGCTGTGTTCAGCTGAGCTCCGGCGACGAAGAAGCCCTCTTCGGCGAGGCTACGTAATGGTCGACGACGAGGTAAGAGCGGGTCCTCGATTCGTAAGATTTTTGGGCTTCAATTTCTGTTGAAATGGGTGAACGGATTTGCTGAAATTCAAGGGGGTATTTGACAGAAATTAAATGGTTGGACTGGTTTTGATTGTTTGCTGAATTCGGGAGTTGATTTTGAGCTTGGGTAATTATTTGGTGTGATTTGATAAATTTTGGTGAGTTATATGTGGGGGATTTGGACTGAAATTGTTGGATGGGCAGTGTATGATTTGAAAGTAATTTGGATTTGGGGTTGAATTTGGGTATGATTTGCTTAATTAATTAAGGTTTGATTTTAGGGTTTGAATTGGGGTTTTATTGGTTGTGATTCAGTATGAGTTAAATAATGTCAGGGATTTGCTCGGATTGATTTCACAGGTTCGTTCGAGTGGTTTGGAGACCTCTGGGGTCGTTGCGGTTCGACTTGAGGCAAGAGGATCCTTGCCTAACTTATATATTTTTATAATTGATTTATGCTTAGCTTATGTCATAATTAAATTATGGTTGCTTGAGCTATTTTAAATTGGTTAGAATTGACTATAATTGCTTGGTTGTGATGTGTGATAATATGTGTTGGTGTGTGATAATGTGTTGATATGTGGTGAAATGTGTTGATGTGTGATGAGGTGTGTTAAGGTGTGATTATGTGTTTGTGATTGTTGTTGATAGTGTCTGTTGACACGTGTGTGTGTGTTGGCTTGAGTGTGAGTGTCTGTTGACACGTGTATGTGTATTGGATTGAATGTGTGTGTGTGTGTGTGTGTGTGTGTGTGTGTGTGTGTGTGTGTGTGTGTGTGTGTGTGTGTGTTGGATTGTGTGTGTATGTGAATGTGTTAACCTTTGCCGTATGTGATATTTGATTGATTGTCGTACATGATTTTATTTGATTGGTATCGGTGTGGTGGTGGAATGTTGTTCGATGGTGAAATTCCTTATATGTGAGGGCCTCGATGGGTATGAACCCCCGAAGGTCGAAGGGTCAGGTGATGATAGTCTCACCAAACCGCGTAGGGTGCACGCCTACGTCGTTAAGGGCCAAGGGTTGGATGGTGAAAGTCTCATCCGGAAAGTGTGTGTTGATTGTCTCACCCGGTGATGTGGTGGTGTAGACGGAGGTATTGTGGATTGTCTCACCCGGTGATGTGGTGGTGGAGACGGAGGTTGGATTGGAGGTGTTGGTGGTTGTGTGTGTTGGTTATGTGTTGAATGTTGGTTGTGTACTTGATTAAGTGGTTGTGTTGGTAATTTGGTTGTATGTTTGATAATTGGTTTATGTTGGACGTTGATTGTTATTAGTTGTGGTTGTGGGTCATTGTTGGCCATTGGTTGTGGTGGTGAATTTACGTGTGTTATAGTTGTTGATTGTAACTGGTCAATGTTGTGAATTTATGTTGGTATGGTTATTGTTGGTAGTTGATGGATTATGAATGTTGGTTGTGTTGTTTGAGTGTATAGATTGGTTTCCATCTTGAGGGTGTGGGCCAATACGAGTTGAGTTGAAGGTATGAGTTGCAGTCGTGGTTGACGAACCGGCGGCACCAGAAGGGTGGCTGGCCTGGACCGTTATTTAGGTTATGATTGTGTTATGTGATAATTATCTCGTTGATGCTTATGTGTTGTGGATGTGCAGGTTAATTGAATTCGTTGTGTTAGTACAGTAGTGAGTTCTGTATTATCGGTTAGCTTTGGTTGTAAGTCAGTGGTAAGATATGTGTATGTGCATAGAGTTGTTGTTTGAGGTATTAGTATTGGAGAGGAAGTTGGATTGTATCTTTCTATTCGTTTATGCTTGAGTACTGATAGCGTGTTATGTTTGTGTTTTGACGTGTGGTTGGATAGTTGGTTTAAGGTGTGATTGTGTATTATTGATGGTTATATGTGATTGTTGTTGAGTGTCGGTGTGGTAGTTGGTTGTTTGATTGAGTATGGGTCTGGTGTTTGGATTATCGTTGATTGGGTTAGAATGGATTATGTTGGAGTTATGTTGGAGTTATTTGCGTTTGAGAGTTGAGTACTCTCTTGGTTGTTTTGGCTGGATTTTGTGACGTTATATATATCTTATATGATTGTATGTTGTTTGAACTGTTTTGGCTTGGCTAATCTTGCCATAGTCTTTCACGAGACTGACCAACTGCGGTTTACGTGCCGTGGTTGGCTGGGGTATCAGGTCCCTCAGTCAATCAGGCTTTTCAGGTTTAGCGCCAGCAAGGAGGATTCTGATCATCGTCGGTTTTGGAGTCGAAGGCTACTCTTTTGGTTTTTGGACTTTGACTTGGTTGTATGTGTCGTTTTGGTTTTGGACCATGAAGTAGTCGAACTTGTTGTATTGGTTTTTGATTTCTGGTTGTTGGTCCTTGGATTGTAAAGTGTTGTATTTTCTGTATGTTAGGTTTGATTGTGGTTTCAAACTCCGGGCATGTTGTTTTCCGCTGTGCCGTTTTTGGTATATATTATATATGGGTTAGGTTTTGCTTAAATTTTTATTTCACCCGCCTTATAATCCTTCGGGATTATGGCACTGTAGCACCACTGGCCCGAGGGTGTTACAGATATAGATTGATCCATCAAGCTATCTATTTAGTCCTTGATACAATAATTTGTATTTTTGAAGTAATATTAAAAATTAAAATATTTTGAATACAATTATCAATACTAAAAGGCACCATTTTCTATAAGAAAAATCTTGGTTGAATTGTAACTTGGACTTTAAAGGATATAGCAAATAATAATTCCAATTTGTTGATATTGTTACTTTTTTCTTTCTTGTTACGAAAGCATTTTTTAACATCCAAATGACAATTACAAACGAATGCAGGCGAACATACTCAGTGGAAGAAGAAGATAATCTTTTTGTTGCATGGTTAAATATCAATGGGTTATTGGTATGATTAAGTGGCATGTATGTATAATAGTTAAAAGTTTTGGGAAGGTGAATAGATTTTTGAGAATGAATGGGTGTTTATGAAATTTTATAAAGAGTTTAATATTAATTTATGATCGTTGACTTTGTCTGCCTTTTTTGGTTTGGGTGTTACAATCATTATAAATGATGATTATTTGTCATTTAAAAAAATGGTCTTAATTACAAAATTTTTATAACATTGAGAGGGTTGAAAATAAGGATTAAAACAAATATGTGTTGTGTTGCAAGTTTATAGCCATGGTGGAAACATAGACGAAAGGACAAACACATATATACACTATGAGAATATTATATACATAACAATACCACAAAAAAGTTCTATCATTAAAAATTAATAAATAACTATTAAGAAAATAAAATTTAATAACGCATCAAGTAATTGATTGTCTATTTTGGATTGGATATATTATAATGTGAAAAATAATTTAAAATATATATATCTCATGAAATACGAACCTTTTAACATTTGGTATTATATACATTAATACTCATTGAGCTATAAAAAAATTTGGGTTGAAATGAAATTTTATAAAAATGTGGATGAATTAACTCTTGTAGATAAAAGCATTTTAAGAAGGAAAATGTTGTAGTTACCGTTGTTTATATTATTTATTATACAATTTTAGGTTTATATAAAGAGTCTATCAAGAACCCATATATCATTGATAGTAAGTATGTTTAATGAAAGCCAAAAAAAATTGTCAAAATGACCTTAAGAAGACTTGAACCTATGATCAATAGGTTCTTGTGAGACACTTAAACCACTAAGCTACACACAATTACTTGATTATGTTTTTACAATAATAATAATTATATTAGTATTATGGTAAGCATATTTAATGAGAGCAATAAATGATGACAAGTTGACAACCACCCATTCTTATATGTATATAAGACTAGTGCCAATAATATTTGCTATATTTGTAGTTATGATAATCTAAAGTGCTATACAATAATGAATTAAGATTTTTCATCTCTTATCGATTATAGATTAGTAGATATATATAAATATGCTTAATATTAACATAATAATGTGTTACAAATATGGTTTTTATGAAAATCAAAATCAATATCTACAATCTTATACATGTATGCATAGTCCTTGTAACGGAGGCGCATGGTACCAACTTGACATTGGTTATTCTAAAGTTTAGTTTTGTATGTTGTGGATTAGACTCTTAAAGCCTTATTTATTAATTACTTTGCATGATAATATTTTTTTCCCATATGAAATGACAAGCAATACTATATTTTGAATTCTTCTAGTTAATGGCTAGAATTGCGGGATTTAATTACAACATAGTCAATTTGCTTTTATAATAATTTAAATGAATCTTTATATATAATATGAATATTTAAAGGAAAATTTAAGGGTTACTAAAATGGACAAAAGTATAATTTTTATTAGAATCAATATGTGACGATGTACCATTCAACTAGGAGGAGAATTTCGTGTAAATTTCAAAAGTAATATATTATTTAAGCTCAAAATTACTCTTCACGTGTAGTTTAACTGGAATTCACTAATAATATAGATAAGATTTATATAAATATATTGTTAGAAATAATTTACATTATATGATACATTATAATTATAATTAGAATCATTATTATATTGACAGATTTATATAAATACATTGTTAGAGAGAGATTAATAAGAATCATTATAAATAAATTTGATATTATTTTCCCAAAGACTACATAGATAAATATATATGAGATTATAGATAGATTCTTAGTTTATGTGTATTTTATTTAAAAATTAACATTTTGAATTAAAAGGAATCCGAAATAATTTTTATGGTATTATTTATACATTAATTATATTCTATTCATTGAAATGTATAAAGAAATTATGGCTTAATTTTAATCAATTGTATATAAAGGTCAAGTAATTTGAGTGGTAATTGACCATAAAACAATTGCAATAACTTGATGGTTTGTTTCTAACGACATTTCTCTATAGCATCGATCTATTTCCTATTCCAAAATATCTAGACTTTGGCACTGTCATGTGTGTGTTTTGGTTTTGTCGCTCTCTTACTTGCATTACATATACAATTTTGTTTGTAGTAAAAGAAAACACCCCAAGAACTATAATATCATAAATAGTTCGTATAAGTATATAAATAAATTACAAATGTAATTAAAATAGTTTAAGAAAACAAAATCGTGAATATGTAATTGGTATACAAAAGTAATACATACACATATGTACGTTTCATTTGATATGATACTTGTATTTTTGTGAAGAAATTAATCCGTAAAAGTCTGCATGATTAAATATATAAAAATGTTAGAAAGTCTAATTATTTAGAAATAAATAAATATTTAATGGAAATTACTGTAAGTTTTCAACCAACAATATAATATATTGGATATATATAGATAAATGAATAATTTAATTATTTCAAGAATATATGTTTTACCATTTAAGGATGCCCAACTTTGAATAACTCTTGGCATGGTCATTCACAAATCTACACAACTTGATTTCAATTGGGATCTTATGTGGCTTACTTGCCTCCATAGTTGGACGGTCAATTTGGTGTGGAAATGTATTCTTCCTAAATCGTCAATCTTTGTGATGAGCTTGGCCTTTATGTATTCCTACAATGATAAACACTTAAACATGCCATATATAGCAAAAAAAAAACATCACATTTCAAGAATAAAATTAATCCTATTTAATCGATTTTCATAAGCTTATATCAATAAAAAGATTCATGAAAAAAAATCACACTTGCAACAACTACTGTAGCATAACCATAAAAATAGAAAATGACCCACCTTCATCTTGAGCTACATCCTTTCATCATTGTAATGTTTGGTCGGGTTTCGAAAAGATCAATTCATTTGCTATCAACTACTTAAAGAGAATAAAATATATTTAAATTATTGATTAAATGCGTATAGAATTAACATGTTTTGAATGCATTTATTCATTGTCTAAATTGATGTAATTATCCATAGACATGAACCTCTAATGGTGAATGAAGAGTCACAAAGGTTACAATATTTTAATTTCCCTTTATTATTATGAACAAATATACTTGAATGGTGAAATTTTAATACGATAAAACTAAAATATTGTTATTAATGCATTTCCCATTGGCATGAAGCACCAATGACATTTGAAAAGTCTTGTGTAAATTACACAATTCTAGTTGATAAATGTAATGAAGAATTTTTCTCCATTCATGCACTTATTTTGGCATAATCACGATAATAAAGGTAAAATTATTAAGTTTATACGTTGCCTATCTCCTAATTTTAAGTATTTATGATTCAATTGGTTGGTGACAATAAATATCCTTAATATAAAAGATTAATTAGGTGATACAAAAAAACAGATTTATGTCAATTTTTTCGGTTTTTGGGAGCTATAAATTTATTTCATGCAATTACACTATATTAATTATTCTTATTGAAATTAAAAAAGGATAAAATCATATCATACATATAGTACTTTATAGTTTTAAAAGAGACGTTATGTCTATAAATTCAATTAATAATTGGTTATATAATAACTTCTAATTACTAATATTGATTTGGTCTATTATTTTTTTTATTTAATATATTTCAATTTCTCAAAAAGATACGAATGTCTTTTAGTGATGATATTTTGGTTGTTTTTCATGCTTAATAGAAATATAAATTAAACTATGTTGAAAATTTAATGTGAAGATATAAGAGTTATACAACCATATAAAAATGAGGACTTTTTAATCGATTAACATGTAGTAATTGTATATAACTGTGAATCAAAAACTTTTTATATTATATAGAAGATTATAGATTATTAATATAATTATTAATATATAAAATTGTCACTTTAATACTTTTTGGATTTGAGAAATTGTTTAAATTGTGAGCTAAATAAATAAGGCATGAAAAGAAAAACTTTTTTTTTTTTTAAAGTTAACATTTAATGACCTAAAATGCTAACTTTTAAATATATATAGAAGATATGATAAGAGACTAGACTAGCTAGTTCACGCATATTTAGGACAATTTAGTGCATTTTTTGGATTAGGAATACGAAACTATGATTAAAAGATTGATATATATATATCAACAAGAGATGAGTAATTGCTAAAACAAAAAATGAAAAAGATAGCTAATTGAGTGTTTGTTATATTATTTCGATCGATCCCCTACCTAGGGTGCTCATAATTATCATATCCAGTCGATCGATCCACTAATCCGATTCTAAAATATCGGAGTCCAATGAAATACTATTCGAATCCGATCCGATCCGAGAAAATTTTCGAGTGTTGCCACTATTATATTATATATATGAAAATTAATATATATATATTACTTAAAAACTAAATAGCACAATGATTTCCCCATTTTTATAAATATCTGAACATCAATACTTTCATCTCTAATGAAAGTATGTTTTTTCTTTTTGAAAGTATGTTGTTGTTTTTTGGAATCCAGATTAGTAGACATTTAAATATTTTATTTAGACATTTAAATATTTTATTTAGACATTTAAATATTATGTTTGGAATCCAGATTAGTAGATTTTGAAAGTATGTTGTTGTTTTTTCGGTGGTTCGTTTGAAATTGTATGTTGATTAAACTATAAGTATTTTGTTTGAATTTGTATGTTGAGCATGTAGCTAAACTAGTTGATGAATTAGGATATCTTATCCGGTTTACTATAAGTATTTTGTTTGAATTTGTATGTTAAACTATAATATTTTATAAAAGTAAAATATTTTTTATATTAATTTATACATAAGTGGATACTTAGGATATCTGATCCGATCCGAGGTCTTTAGATCGAATATTCAGGAACTTCCGAATCAGATACGAATCTCAACTTCATATTTTTTTGAGGATATCCGATAAGTCTAATTAAGTCGAATATCCGATAATGAACACCCCTATATACCTCTTGTTAACGAGGTCTATTTATTTGATTGTATGTGGGTATATTAATAATCTGTGGCCACATGATCAGAATACGAGAATATTAATTGGCGATCAATCAATTAAACCGAGTCTTTCTTCGTTGTCAGGAAAACTCTCCTCCCTCCTGCTCTTGCAGTGTGGGTTCCTCTAGCCGTAGTGCTAGCTCTCCCTTCTCCTTCAATCTCTCCAGTCTTTCTTCTTCTCTATTTTCTCCCACCTTTAATCCATGGCTACTCAGAAGAATCATGAGCTCTACCTCACGCATGCAGAACAAGTTCAGGTTCAGGGCAATTTACAAGTTCAATCCTCAACCCAACCGACACTTAGCCTGATCGGAAAACTCTTCTCTTCCAGACCTTTCAATCTGCATGCACTTCGAAACACTATGAATTTAGCATGGAAATTGTGCCAGGGGTTTGTCATGCGTGAAATTTTCACCAATCTTTTTGCTGTTCAATTTGAATGTCTGGAAGATAAACAACGGGTTATTGAAGAGGGGCCTTGGACCTTTGATCGTGCACTCCTTATGTTAAAAGAGCCAGGTCTACTTCAACCATCAAAAATTGTATTTGACTCAGCATGGTTTTGGCTGCGGATTCAGGACTTGCCTCTAGATGCTATTAATTCTGCTACTGCTTCTGCTATTGGTCATCTATTCCGGAATTTTGTGGCTCCTTCTACTGATAGCATCAGCCCTTTATCAGGTTTTTTGCGCATCAAAGTTGGTTGATCTCTCTCAACCCTTACGTAGAGGTGCTATATTACATCTCGGAGAAACTGGTAAGATGTGGGTCCTATTTCAATATGAGAAATTTCCCAATTTCTGTTATGTTTGTGGTCGAATTGGACACATGCAGAATGACTGTGATGATGAAGAAGCCAAAGGTTTTGAGCAGCAATATGGAGTTTGGCTACGAGCTCCTTCACTTCCGGCCTCTGTCGCTTCTGCTTCAGCTAACAACATGGTGGATGACTCTGCTCTGAAAGAAAAGAAGAAAGGTGATCGAAGTTTACTTCAGTCTATTCTTCAAGATGGGGTTGATTCGGATACAGGTCTGAATGTTGAAGGCACTGATTCTGCTTTTAAGGCTCTCCCTAATCCTGATCTGGACAATATTGTGGGACATGTTGGTAGAATGATAGTTCTTGACCACTCTCACCCTACACCTGCCCATATTGAACCAACGGTATCTTTCACTGACTTTCCAGCCCCTACCCCACATCCTGTTTGTGCTACTCTTCAAGTTGATTTGGCTGCAGGATCTAATATTAAAAAAGGGATGTGCTCCTTGTCTCCTTCCTCAAATAGGAATCTGGAAGTGCCAACTGATATGACACTTGTGGATATTCCAATATCGATTTCACCTCCTGTCAAAGGCACTAGTGGACATTGGAAAAGAAAAGCATGCAATGTGGGGCCTGCTATACCTGATATTCCAACTACAAATGTTAAACGTACTCGCCCATTCAGCATTGACGATGATAGGGGTTCAAAAAAACAATTTTTGTTGCTGTCCTCGACTGAAGTTAACCCAGTTCCTGATACTTTTACCAGCTGTAACTCAGCTCAGATATCGGCGGAAGAGGTGGCACCCTCTTTTGTCCGAGAGCCATGAAAATTTTAAGCTACAATTGCAGGGGCATGGGAAGGCCTCGTGCAATTAAGCGGCTCTCCAGACTTCTAAAGAAGGAACTTCCCACAGTACTTTTTCTCATGGAAACTAAATCCTCTATAAATTATATGTCTAGTCTTGCTACTTCGTTTGGTTTTGCTTGTTGTTTTGCGACCAATAGCCATGGTAGAAGTGGTGGTTTAGCTTTGTTTTGGGATGATTCTGTACATGTTGATGTTACCTCTTATACTAGTCATCATATTAATGTAAGTTTTTTGCTTTCGGATGGTTCTCCTAACTGGTGTGCTACTTTTTTCTATGGCTGGCCAGAAACTTCTAATAAACATCTTTCATAGGACTTACTCTATCGCTTATCTCTTGATCAAGACTCTAGTTGGATTTGTATCGGTGATTTCAATCAATTTCTTTACTCTGCTGAAAAGCATGGAGGTACTACTCCGTGTATATCTTCTATGAATGCCTTCCAAACCTGTCTTGATAATTGTGGATTGACTGATGTTCCTTGGATTGGCGGAGTTTTCACCTGGAATAATGGAAGATCAAGAGACGAGTTCATTCAGGAAAAGCTTGATCGTGTTGTTGCTTCTTCCCAGTGGCTTACTCGCTTTCCTTCTGCTGTTGTTGCAAATGTGGGGTTCTGGGGCTCTGATCATGCTGCTATTTCAGTCTCTTTGAATTTATCTCACACCCGTTCTTATAATGGTTCCAGACCTTTTCGTTATGAGGCTATGTGGGTTGATGCACCAGGTTATAATCAAGTGGTGAAAACTGCTTGGGATTCTGCTCCTTTTACTCTTGTAGATAAGTTGGAGGGCACTCAAACCGCTCTCAGACAGTGGAATCATGATCATTTTGGCAATATTGATATTCAGCTTCGTCATCTTCAACAGAGAATTTCTGGTCTTCTTTCTCATCCATTATCTGTTGTTGACTTGGATCTCCTGAATCGTCTCAAAGTTCAAGAAGAAGATCTTCTCCGAAAGCAAGAAATCATGTGGCATCAAAGAGCTTGCTCTAATGAACTTTTCTGGGGAGATAGAAATACAAAATACTTTCACGCTAAAGCTAGCAATCGAAGAAGAAGAAATAGAGTTTTAAAACTCCTCAAGGATGATGGAAACTTTGCTATTACTCAGGATGAGCTCCAACATGTTGCATCCACCTACTATCAAAATCTGTTTCGCTCAGGATCTCAGACTATTCATGCTGATATGCTTAATGGAATAGAAAGGAGAATTCAGCCTCTTGAAAATGAAACCTTGCTCAGGCCTTTTTCTGCTTCAGAGGTTTTGCAAGCACTTAACCATATGCATCCGACTAAATCTCCCGGACCAGATGGTTTGCCGGTTCTGTTTTTCAAACATCACTGGGACTCTATTGGGCATGAAGTTACATCCTCTGTTCTTAATATACTAAATGGTACAGCTCTCCCACATCAATTCAACTTCACTTTTTTATCTCTCATATCGAAAGTTTCCAGTCCTAAGAGTATGACAGACTTGCGTCCTATTAGTCTATGCAACGTGGTCTACAAGCTTATCTCCAAGTGCATTGCTAATCAACTCAAACACTTGCTAGATGAGTCAATTAGTCCAAACCAAAGCGCTTTTATTCCTGGGTGTATGATTACGGATAATGCTCTAGCTGTTGCAGAATGTTTTCACTATCTGAAGAAGAAGAAAACTGGAAGGCGAGGATTCATGGCAATTAAGCTCGACATGGCCAAGGCCTTTGACAGAGTTGAATGGAATTATCTCAAGCATGTTATGCTCCACATGGGCTTCCATTCAGATTGGGTCAATCTTATTATGAAATGCATTACCTCTGTCTCTTTCTCAATTCTACTAAATGACACACCTTCTCCTCCATTTGCTCCCCATCGTGGTTTGAGACAAGGTGATCATTTGTCGCCTTATCTCTTCCTCTTCGTTATGGAGGGCTTATCTAGCCTATTCAAAGTCTATCAAGCAAGAGGAATTATTCATGGGATTAAGGTTGCCTCCACTGCTCCTCATGTTTCGCATTTGCTCTTTGCGGATGACTGCCTTATTTTTGCTAGAGCAAATTTATCTGAGGGACAGCACATCAAGAACATCCTCTCTCTCTTTGAATCTGCTACAGGCCAGGCTATTAATCATCAGAAATCCAAAATATCATTCAGTCCTAATGTTTTGGGTACTGTCCAGGCTTCTCTGCTGCAACATATGGGCTTCAGTGAGGTGGAAGATCATGATAAGTATCTTGGCTTACCTACAGTCATTGGAAGATCCAAGAGGGCTATCTTCAACCAGATTATTGATCGAGTGAGAAAAAAGGCTAAGGCTTGGAAATGCTCCTCTCTCTCACAAGCTGCTAGAGGAGTTCTCATCAAGGCTGTTTTACAAGCTATTCCCACATATTTCATGAGCTGCTTCAAATTTCCCATAACCGTTTGCCTTGAGCTTGACAACATTGTTGCCAAATTCTGGTGGGGCTCTCAGGATCAAAAGAAAATTCATTGGGCTACCTGGAAAAATATTTGTGTCTCCACTGATGAGGGAGGAATGGGTTTTAGAAATTTTGAATCTTTCAATCAAGCTTTGCTTGCTAAACAAGTATGGAGATTAGTTGAGCATCCTAACTCCATTGCAACTCGTGTTTTAAAAGCTCGCTACTTCCCTAATTCAGATGTTCTCCATGCCTCTTTGGGGAGCACTCCTAGCTATGCTTGGAGAAGCATCTATCAAGCCATTTGGGTTATTCAGCGAGGATTTTACTGGGAACTAGGCAATGGCTCAAGTGTAAAATTCTGGAATGATCGGTGGATTCCTCGACCTCACACTTTCTGCCTCATCACACCTCCAATTCCTGCAGAAACTCATCTTTTTGTGGCAGATTTCATTGATTGGAATTCAGGTGATTGGAAATGGAATTTGATTTCTCCACAACTCCTTGATTGTGATGCTCAGTGCTTACAATCAATTCATGCTGTTTCACAAGCAACATCTGATGTTCGTAGATGGTACTACTCCAAAGATGGGCGATTCTCAGTAAAATCTGCTTACAAGGTGTTTCTTGCATCTTCAAATTCTGCTTCACCCTCTTCTCCAGTGAATCATTCTCAATCCGCTCTGCTTTGGAAGAAAATCTGGAAGTTAAATGTGATTCCTAAGGTGCAAAACTTCCTCTGGCGTGCTCTTCATAGTTTTCTTCCATGTCTTAACATTTTGAAACACAGAAAGATTTTGCATGATGATCTCTGCTCTCTATACCTTCGGAAGTCTGAATCGATTCTTCATGTTCTAAAACAATGTCCATTTGCAAAGCACTTTTGGCAGCAAATTCCGCATCTTCAGGTTGCTTTTGCTCTAAAGCCTCAGAGTTTCTGGGATTGGTGGTGTTCCCTTAATGAAGTACTCTCTACTGTTGATCTGGAATTCTGGGCTTCATATGTCTGGACCCTTTGGAACTTCAGAAACTCCAGAATGTTTGATGATCGTGATCAAAGCCCTGCTTCTCTGTTGCATTCTGTTTCTTTGTCTCTGATTCAATATGGAAATGCTAGTTTTGCTCCTCTTACTGCTCAGTGCTCTAGTTCTAATCAGCCTTCAGTGAATCCAAGTTGTTGTCTTCTTTTCTGTGACGCTAGTAGTGCTCAAGATGGTTCTGCTGCTATCGGTTTTGGCCTGTTTGATTCCAACGGTTCAATGATCACTCTTGGGAGTAAGTCTTCAAAACCAAGTCCGTTCATTGAGTTGTTGGAAGTTCAAGCTATCCTTTGGGGTCTGCAAGCAGCATCTAGCTATGGCGTCTCTGCAATTCAAATTTTTTCTGACTGCAAAGCAATCGTCTCCTTAAGCTTTTCTCAAGCTGTTTTGCCCAGAACCTCTACTGGTCTTTTTGTGCAAGTCCTTCAGCAGAAATTGGCTTCCTTTCCTGTTTGTAACTTAGCCTTTGTTCCTAGGAAGTTTAATCTCCTTGCTCATAGTTTAGTTTTTCATGGACTCTCCTTGCCTTTATGACAATGGTATATTTTACTCATGTCTCTCAACTGCCACTGAGTGTGGCTTGTAATCTGAACATTTTCTCAACTTAATATAGTCTGTTTTCGATCAAAAAAAATAAAATAAAACTAAAAAATGGTGATCAATCGATCAGACATTTCGCAATACATTTTGTAATTAAACATGTGAAGGCGATCGATAATGCTTTAACAAAAATCAAAACAAGCTAACTAGGGAATCGTGTTTTAGTCTAAAGTAAAAAATTTAAAGTCTCCGAACTCAATTCGATACGATACATAAATCTGTTTTAACGTACCCTTGAAGTTAAGTCGTACATATAATTAGTCTTCAAATATTAATATATAAGTTGCGGATCTGGCGATAATATTTAGTAAAATGAATTTTTTTTTTAAATGTGAACACGTGTACAAGTCTGTGCAAAAGGAGAAGACAATGCATTTGCAATCTCATGCACATATATTTGGATACACGATTGTACACTATGTTGGTGTATAACTGGTCTCCTCCATTGATCCACCGGAATCCCGACGTTGACCACCGTTGACTGGTGTTAACCGACCCTTGATCGGTCAGTGCACTTGTGCACCATTTTGGATGTGCACCATGTTATGAATACTTGTGTATCATGTTGAAAATAATTGTGCACCATTTAAATAAAATACAAGTTTACAATTAAATAAAGAACAAGTGCACCATGTCATAAATAAATGTGCACCACGTTACAAGTAATTGCGCACCACAGTTCATGTGTTTGTGCATTGAGAAGGTTCATGTATTTGTGCACTCCATTGTATTTAAAAAATACAAGTGCACTACTTAATAAAAATCGGGTGCACAATTCAACATATCATGGTGCACTTTTCAACAGACTTTGATGCACAAACTCATACAACTTGATGCACAAACATTGTGCACTGCTATTGTACTTAGAAAAAAAAATACAAGTTCATCACTCAATAAAATTCGGGTGCACAACTTCACATATTTTGCTATACTTTTCAACAGACTTTGGTGCACGAATTCTTATAACTTAGTGCACAAGACTAATTCGCATTTTAAAAGAAGTTCTCATTTTAAGAACAGTTCTCACCCGATCCGTTTACTCTATATATATATATATATTGGAGTTTAAATTAGATTAATTTTTTTAAATAAATTTATAAAAGAGGATTAACCACAAAGTAACACCTCATAAGTTTGAATTTTGAATTAGAAATAATAATTCAAATCCATAATATCTATATATTGAGATTTGGTTAAGAATTATGATATACATTTTGTTAAATTAGCAATATAATAAAAAAATAAAAAAATGCCTCAACAAAACAGCCTAAAAACACTCTAAGAGTTCAAAAAGAGTGGGCTCACCTTCAATTTTCGAGTAGTTTAGCCTCCTATTGTTTTGATTAATCACAAAATTATACATTATATATAATTACTCAATTCAACATAATCGTTCTAAGTTTTTATGACATGTAACAATGTAGTTTTTTTTCTTTCTTTATATGTGAGTCATTTTCTTTTATCCAATATTAAATAAATAAATTTGAACAAGATTTTTATAGTGTTTGTTGTATTATTTTTGTTACAAAGATCAAACCAAAGTTTTCAATTTAAGTGTTATTTACTTGATACGAAAGAAAATGTTATAATTTATTATACAATTGCTTTGTTCGTGTTTTTAAGGTGCTTATATTTTCTTGAACAATAATCCTTTAAGCAATGAGTAAATTAGCCAACTTTAGCCTTCACATAGCTCATTACTCAACAAAGATAACTCAAAACTTATATAAATATTGGAATTAATTGATGGGTTTGATAATTTTTTAGATTATTTACATTAATAAAAAAAATATTTTGTAATAATAAATTGTTATATTAAATTGTTATATTATTTAACACGTGTGAAATCATCAACAAGAGTCAAAAAGGACTCGACCATCATGAGTAGCAGTCTTGAGTATCAACATGTACGAGCTCAAAAAAAAAAGAGTAGATACACTACTGTGAGGAAAAGATTTTCTTTATAACCTTGGTTTAGCACAAACTTCATAAGAAGAAATTACATCAGAGTTGCAATCAAAAGGTACTATAGTTTTGAGCGTTTGAAAAGGAAAATGACGATGAAGCCTATTGTGCCAAAGTAACAAGTCTTTGGACTTTGTAAGACAAGCAGACGTAATGTCAGTAGGAGGAGCAACAATATGAGTGTTAGTAAACACATAAAGCTTGTTATGCACTCTACCAAGCAGCAAATGAGTCCTCAAGGTTGGGTCCCTGCAGCCAACACGAAGAAGAATCAAAAGAGGCAATAAAATTCAGTTGAGAAGCAAGTTTGCTTATTGACAGCAAACTAAACTTGAATTGTGGAACATAGAGGACATCCTACAGAGTAATAGCTTTTGAAAGCTTGACAGAACCAAATAGCTTGACATCAAGAACAAGGCCATTTGGCATAGATATGTGAATAGGAGTCGTCAGAGGCCTCAACTCAGAAAATAGATTCAAATTGAAGGTCATATGATCACTTGCACCAATATCTATGATCCAAGTAGTGTTGGAAAATAAAGATCTGGAAGAATTAATAGAAGAATAGAAATAATGTATATCATCCAGATGTTCCATAGAAGGAGAATGAGAGTTGGTAGATGTCTTTTGTAAGAGAGTCCAGAGCTGAGCATACTGATCATGAGTCAAGCGAGGGACCCCAACAGGTGAAGATCCAACAGAAGAATTAGTTTCAATTTCAGCAACAGAATTTGCCTGAGAGGATATTGGAGCTTTTGAAAAGCCATGAATCTTGAAACACCATTCAATGGAATGGCCCGAGCATTTTCAATGAGTACAAAAGTAAGATTTATTTCCCTTAGGAGCAACTGAATTACCAATAGAAGGTTTCTCAGAGGAAACATTGAAATTGCCAGATGAATGTGTTTGAACATTCATGGAAGAAGAATCAAGAAGCATGCGAGAAGCATAGTGAATTTCCCTTTGACGTTCTTGCTGAAGAAGAATAGAATAAGCTTGATCAATTGATGGAGAAGGATTCATCATAAGGAGATTACCTCGAACATTAGAGAAGGAATCACTGAGCCCCATGATAAACTGCAATAGACGTTGTTCATCACGATCCTTGCAATAAGCATCAGCAAGACCACAAGCACAAGCGGGAAAATTCCTCATGGAATCTTCTTCATCCCACAAGCTTTTGATACGATTGAAATAACCATCAATTTTGTCTGAAGATTGAGTGATATTGCAAATCTGTTTAGCCACATCAATTTTTTGCGCGTTGTTAACCTGAGAATAACGAGCATTGACATCAAGCCAAATCTGGCGAGCATCACCAGAAAGAAGGAGAGTGCCGCTAATTTCAAGAATCGTTGAATTGAGAAGCCAAGCAATAATCATGTTGTTGACGCGCTCCCATCGACGATAAGTCGGAGCCGATCGATCAAGTCGTAGAATTTCACCATCAATAAAAGCCATTTTGTTCTTGGCTGAGAGAGCAATCACCATGGATTGCTGCCAAGCGAAGAATACAGTTCCATCAAACAATTTATTGATGAGAATCAAGCCAGGTCCATCAGACGATTGAAGGAACAAAGGATCGTTTGAGTCTCCATGTGGATTCAGCCATGGATTCTGATTAGGTAAAGGAGGAAATTCCTCTTCAAAAGTACGATTAAGAGTACGATTCTCCATAGAAATGAAAAGATCGAACATGAAACCAGAGAATTAAGCGGAAGAAACAATCGAAGAATAAGAATCGATCGGATTGGATCGAAAAGTTGATACCATGTTAGAATCTGCTACAACTCATAGAGAGAGAGAAACAGAAAAGGAGGAAAACTTTGTTATTAAAGTGTCAACTGAATCTGTTACATCACTGTACTATTTATAAAACTAAGTCAAGACTAAGCACATGTTAACATAAATAAAGCCTAGTGACCACCATCTTATTAGTATCGTCCACTAGAGCTCAACAATATATATAACATATGCATAAACAACATTCAGGTTTGTGGATAGATAGTTAAAGGATAATACATATGTATTTAACTAGCCAAGTATTACACAAATACACTGAGAGTCTGTTTGTTATTACACAAATATCACTCGTACTCATATCTTTTTTTTTTAGCCGAACGAAATTTCAATCAATTAAAGCAAATCACCAGCTAACAAAGAGTTAAATTCAGCTGAGAAGTTGGAATAAAACAAACAGGAAATAGGATATGAAGGCCGTAAAGAGGCAAAAAAATGAGCAGGTCTGTTAGCCAATCTTCGAACATGGCTCCAGTGGCAAGAGATGAAAGCCGACTGCAGGCTTAAAATCTGCTCGATCATCCAACCGAGAGCACCCTTCCATACCGATCTCTTCCTAAGTTTAGAGATAATTGCCAAACAGTCTGACTCGACCAAGACTTCACAGATCCCACGTTCCGCACAGCACTGAAGGGCCCAAAGAATTGCCTCTGCTTCCAAGAATTCAACATCCGACGAGGCAAAAGATGATCGCGCCCCCAAGAATAGTGCCACACCCTCAGAATCCCTAGCTAAAAACCCAACTCCAGAACCAAACTGCTCAGAGTATGCAGCATCGCAGTTCACCTTCGTCACACCAGTAGAAGGTTTAGACCACCTAGATGGACTGCCACTGCATTGAATCCCCAACTGAAGTTGGCAGGATTGGAATTCAGAAATCAGCGACTTACAATCCCAAACCAACGAGCCCGAATCCGTCACATCCCCTTCAAATATGCGTTTGTTGCGCGCCCTCCAGACACCCCAACAAACCGAACTCCACAGCTCAACATCAGCAAACCCCAAATTCTGACACACATGCCTAAAGAACTCCATCAGAGAAGACGACCGACGACCCCAATAGGACAAAGTCGGAATCCGCTTCCAAACAGGGGAAGCCGCATTACAAAGAACCAGAGCATGTACAGTGGTCTCCGACCAACCACAGAAATCACACAAATCATGACTTGTGACACGTCGTCTCCGCAAATTCTGTTTTGTTGGGAGAACATCCCTACACGCCCGCCAAATGAATGATCTAATACGAGGAGGGATGTTAAGCATCCACAGTTTCTTCCAAAGCGTCTCAAACGAAGCAAAGTTGGAAGGAGAAGCAGCATTTACCTAATCAAAATCCTTCTGCAAGAGCATCCTGTATGCAGACTAAACAGAGAAGAGACCATCCTTTGAGTGAAACCACACTAATTCATCAACCCTGGACGGATCAGTCAGCTTAATTTGTAAAATCATCTCTGCATCACAAGGGAGAAAAACCTCACGCACTAAGTCAATCCGCCACGTTCTGGTGGTCCAGTCAATGAAATCAATAAGACGCCCATCGGGGGGATTGACACAAGGTGGAATAACTTTAAAATTATTGAGTCTGGGAAGCCATTTATCCCTCCAAATATCAATCGAATAGCCATTTCCAACAGACCATATCAGACCGAGCTCGAGAGCCTCCCGACCAAACAAAAGACTTCTCCAAGTAAAACTAGGCAAGTAACCCAGAGTCGCTGACATAAAGCTTGATCGGGGGAAATATTTTGCTTTAAGAAGGCGAGCAAGAAGAGAAGTCGGATCCTGAAGAATGCGCCAGCACTGTTTGGCAAGGAGGGCCCGGTTGAAATTCTCCATATCCCGAAAGCCTAGGCCACCCCGACACTTAGGAAGGCACATACGCTTCCAACCGAGCCAATGAATTTTTTACGACCCATCAGAATCGCCCCACCAAAAATTGCATAAGATTTGTTCAATCTCTCTACACAAACCAGAGGGAAGTCGGAAGCACGACATAGTATAGTTAGGAATAGCTTGCGCAACCGCCTTGATTAAGACCTCTTTGCCAGCTCTAGACAGGTTCTTGGAGTGCCATCCTCCAACCTTATGCAAGACCCGCTCTTTTATTTGGCTAAAAATCACTTTCTTGGATCGACCCACCATCGTCGGCAAACCAAGATAACGTTCATGCTTTTCAACCTCACGGACATCCAGAATCCCTTGGATAGCTGCTCGCCGCTCTGCACACACATTACTACTGAAAGATAGTTCCGATTTAGCAAAATTCACTTATTGACCCGAAGCTGCTCCATACGCATGGAGAATATTAGCAATTTCCGTGCTCTGTTGACAGGTCGCCTTTGCAAATAAGATGCTATCATCAGCAACAAATAAGTGAGAAACAGAGGGAGCAGACCGAGCAATCCGAATACCCTGCAACCTACCATTGGCTTCACTATGCCTCAACATGCCCGAGAACCCTTCAGCACATAGAAGAAACAAAAACGGAGATAATGGTTCTCCTTGTCTCAGCCCCCTAGAAGGATAGAATGTTTGCGTGGGCCGTCCTCCCATCAGAGTAGAGAAGGACACAGAAGATACACACTTCATGATGAGGGAAATCCATCCATCCGCAAACCCGAGTTTCCTCATGCAATGCTCCCGAAAAGACCATTCCACCATGTCATACGCCTTCGCCATATCAAGCTTCATAGCTAGATAACCCTTTCTGCCAGTCTTCTTGTTCTTCATATGGTGGAAAATCTCAAAAGCAGAAAGAACGTGATATTAAAGTGTTACTTTGATATCTCCCACGAATTGCATGAGTATTTTAAAAAATATCACACATATCTATACTCATATATGATATCACTCAAACCAATCATATTCGATACCTTATATCTTTGATATCGATACCAAACGAGCTCTTAGTCGGTCGTGATGGCGTCGGAATTGGACGAACTCCACCGTACTTGTAGCTGCCGGAACCATACTCGAATCCTACCCCGTCAAATCTTGGTCCCACCTTGCGATTCCCGGCCGAAGGGTAATGGCCTCCTCCTGCCCGTACCCTCCTCCTCCGTGCTCGTATCCTCCTCCTTCGTGCCCAATGCCCATACTCTCGTCCTCCGTAGTGCCCTCCAAATCCACGACCATACCAGTGTGGACCGGCGCCCCCAACTGGTGGAATCTGACAGAGGATCGGCTCCAAATCGAACTCATTTTTTCGGCCTTTAATTGTTTGTTAAATCATTGTTATGATCACCGTTAACATGGATATTTGTATAACCAACCACCTAATGATATCCATCGATCGAGATCGATCCTGGAGAGAGGTTGGTTGGATGTGTGCTTTTATGTAGTTTCATACCATTATTATATAATATCTTTCATAGAAAAAAGTTTTTTCTAAAATGAAATAATGGAAACTCAAATTTGTACTTATGAAACTCATTTTTTTATTTTTTGGCTTATTTTTTAATCAATTTTAATCTAATTTAATAATAAAAATAAATAAAAGTGAAAAAATGAATTAAGAAACCCAAATTAAAGAAACTAACATACATAGTTTTGAATAGACAAACCAACTTACCACCAGCCCACCAAAGTGGACAGTTATATGTTTCCAGAGTTCATAAGTCATAACACTTAACTGTAATTAAGAAGGCATTTGATCTAACCATATACAAAGTCTTAAAAAGTGTACTAGCTAATTTAGAATGCCATCCAAATACATGATTCTTGGTTTCTCCAATTTGAATTATGATAATCTGATAAGAACAAATTGGTTCAGGCATTTCAACAAACACATGGCGCGCAATCCACCACTCTGTCTTCTAAGTAGCAAACTGAACCATCTGACTTGATAAAACTAGGTCTCGACTATGACATGTGGTACAATTATCCAGTAAATCACTAAATCATGAGATAAACTAACAGAAAGGAGAAAGAACTCGACAATATATAAGGAGATTGATCGAGGGGCGATTGTGGGCTACGAAGAAAGTGGAGTTGAGTTAGCTTGTCGGAGCGCCCAGCAGGCGGCAAATGCTTGGGCGTCAACTGTAGTGGTATGACACGCAACCTTCTTCGCCGGGAGATGGGATTTGAAATTGAAACCCTAGCAAGTGGAGAATTAGTGTTGTGCGGATTGAGAGAGAGACAAACAAACAAGAAAGAACAAGAACAAACGAACACAGATTTACGTGGTTCATCAAATTGGCTACGTCCACGAATAGAGTGAGATCAGATTGTATTACGAGGCAGAATTACAGATTTCGGATTACATTAGGGTTTACAATAAACGACTATAAATAGTGTTAAGGTTCTACCCTGACAGACTTGGGCCCCAAGACATCAGCCCAAGTAATCCATGTCCCACCGCGGGGCGGTGACTCCCAACGCGGGGCGGCGACTTCCACCGCGACCCGGCGGCAACTCTCAGTTGCCCACCGCGACCCGACGACAACTTTCAGTTGGCAATTCAAGCATACTCAACAATCTCCACCTTGACTTGAATTCTCCCAGATGTACCAGATGCATTAGACAATGCCAGATGTACTATCTCCTCCTATCTCTGATCCAGACTTGCCCCATAGGGCAATCTAACAACTTCTGACGTTTAGCAAGTCCAAACAGTGCTGGAACTTGCTATGGGGAACCGGCTTGGTGAACATATCAGCAAGGATTGTCAGCAATACCTACTTTCTTCACCTTTATCGTCTTCTCACTTCTCAGGAAATGATATCTCACGTCAATATGCTTAGTCCGTTCGTGATGAACCTGATCCTTGACTAAGCATATAGCACTCAGACTGTCACAATAGACAGTTGCCTGATCATGATGTAGACCCAGATCACTAACCAGTCCTTTTAGCCATATTCCCTCTTTAGCAGCTTCTGTCAAAGCCATGTACTCTGCTTCCGTTGTAGACAAAGTCACAGTAGGTTGCAGAGTAGCCTTCCAACTAACAACAGAACCACCAAGAGTGAAAACATAACCAGTCATAGATCTCCTGCTATCAACATCTCTAGCGTAATCAGAATCTGAATACCCTGTGACCAAACACTGTGTATCACCTCCATAAATGAGACCAATATCAGATGTTCCCCTCAGATACCTGAATATCCTCTTCACAGCTTGCCAGTGTTCCTTTCCTGGTTGAACCATGAACCGGCTCACAACACTAACAGCTTGTGCCAGATCTGGTCTTATACATACCATAGCATACATTAAACTCCCTACAACGTTGGCATAAGGGACTCTAGACATATACTCCTTCTCCTCAGTTGACTGAGGTACATACAGAGTAGTAAGATGTATATTAGCAGCAGAAGGTGTATCGATAGGCTTAGCGGATGACATACCAAACCTTGACAACACCTTCTCAATATAACCTTTCTGTGATAAGAAAAGTTTCTTCTGACCTCTATCTCTAAGAATCTCCATTCCTAGAATCTTTCGAGCTGCTCCCAGATCCTTCATCTCAAACTCACCACTTAGGAGATCTTTCAGCTTCTGAACTTATGCCTTGCTCTTTGCAGCTACCAACATGTCATCTACGTACAGAACTAGGTAGATGAGAGAGCCATCTTTCAACTTGTTGTAGTACACACAACAATCATATGCACTCCTGTTGTAGCCGAGCTCCATCATAAAGCTGTCAAACCTCTTATACCACTGCCTAGGAGACTGCTTAAGTCCATATAAAGACTTCTTCAACTTGCAGACGTACTTTTCCTTTCCTGGAACCTGGAAACCATCTGGCTGAGTCATGTATATCTCCTCTTCTAGCTCTCCATGTAGGAAAGTTGTTTTCACATCAAGCTGTTCGAGCTCCAAATCTTGATGTGTTACTATTGCTAGCAATACCCTGATTGAAGTGTGTCTGACCACATGTGAGAAAATCTCGTTGTAGTCAACTCCCTCTCTCTGTTGGAACCCTCTTGCAACAACTCGAGCCTTAAACTTGACTCCTTCAGCGGCTGATATCCCTTCATTCTTCTTGAAAACTCATTTGCAAGTAATAACATTTCTCCCTGAAGGCAGTGAGACTAACTCCCAAGTCCGATTCTTATGAAGTGATTCCATCTCATCTCCCATTGCTGCAAACCACTGTGCAGCTTCAGACCCTGATACAGCTTCTTTATAGGTGGATGGTTCAGAAGTATCCACCTCTTCGGCAACCTGTAGTACATAGCCCACCATATCCTCAAAACCATACCTCTGTGGTGGCCTAACTCCAACCCTTCTTGAGCGACCTTTAGCTAAGCTTTGATGAGTAGCTTCTGATGGTTGAGGATCTGATGGTAGAGGTTCTAGCAATTCAGCTTCACTGTGGTGTTCTTCCTCTTCTTCTTGTAGAGGAACTTGTAACTCCACCTGTTTATCAATACTGTTACTTTCTTCTATGGACTTCACGGTAGAGTTAAGCATAGAATTCTCATCAAAGATGACGCTTCTACTCATAATAACCCTCTTTTCAGATGGAGACCAGACTCTGTATCCCTTGACACCATCTCCATAGCCAACAAATACTTCCTTCTTTGCTCGTGGCTCTAGTTTACCCTCACTTACATGATAATAAACTGTGCAGCCAAAAACTTTCAGACTCGAGTAATCAGCAGGCTTACCAGACCACACCTCGTAAGGTGTTTTGCAGTTTATGCCAATGTAAGGTCCGCGGTTTATCAAGTAGCATGCTGTAGTCACTGCTGCTGCCCAAAACCTCCTATCCAGTTTTGCATTTGAGAGCATGAACCTCACTCTCTCTAGTAGAGTCTGATTCATCCTCTCAGCTACATCATTCCGATGTGGTGTATGCCTGACTGTATGATGACGAGCAATTCCAGCATTCTTGCAGAACTGATCAAACTCAGACGAACAGAACTCCAGACCATTATCAGTTCGCAGCCTTTTGATCTTCTTCCCTGTTTGATTCTCCACTAACGTTTTCCACTCCTTGAAGTTCTTGAAAGCTTCTTCTTTGTGCTTCATGACAAACAACCAAGTCATTCTTGAGTAATCATCAATGACAGTCAAGAAGTACCTCTGACCTCCTAGAGACTCAACGCTAGCCGGACCCCAACAATCCGAATGGATGTAATCAAGTGTGCCTTTTGTCCTGTGAATACCCTTTTGGAAACTTGTTGCGGTGTAGCTTCCCAAGGACACAATGCTCACAGAAGTCAAGACTCGTGATCTTGTGACCACCAAGAAGATCTTCCTTTGCCAGAATCTGCATCCCCCTTTCACCCATATGACCAAGTCTCATATGCCATAACTTAGTCATATCATCCTTGTGAATCTCTGAGGATGCAACAGAAACAGATCCAGAAACAGTAGAACCCTACAGGAAATATAAAGTGTCCTTCTTGACACCTTTCAGGATAACATCAGAACCCTTGTAGACATTCAGAACTCCACCTTCACCCTTGAAACAGAACCCCTTACTGTCCAGCAGACTCAGAGATATCAAATTCTTGGTAATAAGTGGAACATGCCTGACCTCGTTCAATGTACAGAATCTGCCATCATGTGTCCTGATCTTGATCGAGCCAATTCCAACCGCCTTGCAGACAGAACTGTTGGCCATGGAAACACTGCCACCATCTACCTGCTTATAAGTTTCGAACCACTCTCTCTTAGGACATATGTGATAGGAAGCCCCGGAATCAAGAACCCACACATCAGCCTGAGCTATATCCTCATCAAGTGCAAAATCCTCTTCTGCAACAGCTGCAGAACCAGAATCCTGCGATTTCTTCTTCTTAGGACATTCGTTCTTCCAATGCCCTTTCTCTTTACAGTAGTTCCAGACATCGTTCGGCTTATGACCCTTTGAAGAAGACGGCTTCTTTTCCTTCTTCCTCCATTTTCCCTGCCCCTTGCCTCCGCTGGTAAACAGTCCAGAGGCTTGATTATCTGAACTTGTGCTATTCGCCTGATGACGCAGTTCCCTTGAATGAAGGGCAGACATGACGTCTTCCAGAGTTACTGTATCTTTCCCAACTATGAATGACTGAACAAAGTTCTCAAACGAACTGGGCAGAGATACTAACAGAATCAAGGCAGCATCCTCATCTTCAACCTTAACATCAATATTCTTTAATTCTAACAGAATAATATTAAGTTGTTCTAAATGCTCCCTGAGTTTCATACCTTCCTGCATACGCAGGCCGAACAGACGTTGCTTCAGAAGTAACTTGTTGGTGAGAGACTTCGTCATATAAAGACTCTCTAACTTCAACCACAACCCAGCGGCAGTCTCTTCGTCTGAGATCTCGGTGATGACATCATCTGCGAGACACAGCATAATCGTTGAGTGTGTCTTCTCCTCCTGAATGGTCATCTCAGCGGTGACGTTATCGCCTGCCTTTACTTTCAGCGGCCCCCATAGACCCTGTTGCTTCAACAAAGACCGCATCTTGATCTGCCATAGACTGAAACTGTTCCTCCCCGTGAACTTGTCGATCTTGATGTTCAAAGCAGACATCTTTCTCTCCAGAAAACAAACACCGATTAACCAAGCTCTGATACCAGTTTGTTGTGCGGATTGAGAGAGAGACAAACAAACAAACAAGAACAAACGAACACAAATTTACGTGGTTCACCAAATTGGCTACGTCCACGAACAGAGTGAGATCAGATTGTATTAGGAGGCATAATTACAGATTTCGGATTACATTAGGGTTTACAATAAGCGACTATAAATAGTTCTAAGGTTCTACCCTGACAGACTTGGGCCCCAAGACATCGGCCCAAGTAACCCATGTCCCACCGCGGGGCGGTGACTCCCAAAGCGGGGCGGCGACTTCCACCGCGACCCGGCGGCAACTCTCAGTTGCCCACCGCGGGGCGTCCAGTTCCACCGCGACCCGGCGACAACTTTCAGTTGGCAATTCAAGCATACTCAACAATTAGGAACAGCCATGGCGCTGAAATGGGGTCCTGAGACAGAATCATGTATCTGCAGCATGATGAGTGTTGAGATGATCAAATAGTGTGTTTGTTTATTGATTGATCAAGGATATATATATATATATATATAAGGAGATTGTTACAACTGATAGGAGAGAGTGCTGCTTAAATCAAGCAATTACACAAGTAATGGGAAGACTAATTCAAACTTAATCTCTAATTATAAATAATTGTTTTATTATTAACAATGAGCACTATCAGTATCAACCGTCTTTTTCCGAGAATGTCCATCGGCGGATCTACACCGAATCTAGCTGGATCGATCACCAGCTGATAAACGGTGAATGTGCTGCAGAGGAGAGCATTTAAAGAGATCGATGACGTCATTATCCATCCTATTACAGAAAAACTACTTCGTACTAAATAGAATCCAAACTTCAAGGCCGAAATTGAGTATGCATGTCGATCATCATCCAATTCGTCATGCGCTTGCCAAATGCGGCTCGCCATATTATATGAGTAGTGTGATAACTCGTATTATATGAGAAGTGTGATACCCGTGTTATGGATTATTCACAAAATTATGACTGATTTTTTTAGATTTTAAACTTTTGAAATTGAAATTGATTAGGATTCAATAAAGATAGTTATTGACAAAGTGATAACGAAAATAGAAAACCGAAAGAAAAAAAAAATGAAAGCATGCATGGTAGAATAAATTATAAATCGACTCTCCTAAGTTTAGTTGAATATAATAATGCAAAGATACATATGTACGTATAGGATGACATAAGAAAATGAAAAAAATATTAAATTTCAATATCTATATTGATATTCATTTAAGTTAAAATCTTAATCAAATAGCATTTACTAAACATATATTTACGAATCATGGTGATTTATAGCTTCTAAACAATAGCAACAAAAATCTTACAATTCAAAGAAAACAAATCATATATCAAATAATATGATATCTAGTTTAAAACAAGTAAAATCTGAAAATGTATATATAATATAGGTTGTTCTAATGCAACTTCAACAAATAGATTTCATTACATAAAGTAAAATATCAAATACGAATGAAGTTCCTAAATATTAAGATAAGTGATTATGATGCATTTGCAACTATATAGGACTTAAATACTACAAAGTGTTGATTTCTATCTTTGTTGGATCCTTCTTTTAAAAAAGTTGTATCTTTGACATGAAATTGCATCTTTATATATATCATACTTATTTCATATTTTAAAATGGTCTATCTTTCAAATATATAATATCTAGCACAATATTTTTCAAAAATAAAATTTTTAACTTATGTTCTAAATCGTTTTAGAAATATTAACATAAACAAAGTGTTAAATATATACAAAAGAAATAAAAACCACATGCTTATAAAACATTACATTTAGATTATATTTTATTATATTTATCTTATTTTTAGGATATTTTTGTGTTAAAAATAGCTTAGGTTATTCTATTAATGTGTAAAAAGAAACACAAATCACTTTTCAATTACCACAATTAAGTATGAATATGCAAAAAAAATCAATCGTAAAATAGAAAAAGTGGTCAAAATTATTTCGTCGATACATGGTCATATATATTAAAAATCTAATTGAATTGAACAACTTTACAATTTATTGAATTATTTATTGTTAAGTTATATGAATTTTACAAACTCATTGAAAAAGCTGTCACGCCTTACGAGTGCCCTGCCAGCCTTGCGGCACCGTCACCGGCCGACGCGCTTCAGTGCACCAGTGCACCCACCTTCAGCGCGCCAGCACCCATGCTCGCACGCGAGCGCAACGTGCCCAGCGTGCCTACACCGGCTCTTCCGACAATGCTGATTCCGGACCCGGGCCCCTGCGCAATGATGTTCAAGGCACCCGACGCCAATATCGCTCCCGCATCCAAGCCATACTTGTTGATCTTCGAGATGCCAAGAGTCGGTCCCGAGCCCCATTCTGAGGCAGCGCTCTCACTGGCTGCCGAGCGCATATTTTCCCTTGCTCTAACCAGCTCGAAGCGGGGACGCTTCAATTCTTAGGAAGGGAGAATGATGCGCTTCGGGCTCAACCCAAGCCGGGCTACGGCGAGCCCAAGACGACCAAGACCATGCCATCCCCCTTGGCATAGGATTTAGTCTATTTTATCATATTATTTCCTATTTCTGGCATGTTGTCGCTTTTAGCATTGTCAATTTCTGCACTTTCTATTTCAGGCGTGTGCTCCTCTTATGCTTAAGAGGGCCGGCCCATTAGCTTTGTTTTGGCCCATGGCCGAGTCTCACTTGGCTTCTATAAAATGCCAATGTGCTTTGTATTATTCTTCACGTTGAATTCTATGCCTAAGCTTTGTAGTTGAGTTGAACTCCTCCCCTTAGGCCTCAGCGTCACAAAACTTGTTAGACCCGATTGAACCACATCACGGTTCACTAAAACAACCTTCCAATCTCTCGTCTTCCTCTCGCCCCACCCTCGCTCAAGCAAGCACAAGAGAGCCGTAGACCTCCATTTCGGTGGTTCGTACTGATTCGGTTATCAAGAGAAGGATCCGAGACCATTTCCTACCTAGATCCGGTGTCAGACGAGATCTGAGCCATCGAATTCGTATCACCTTAGGAATCACAATCAATAGATATGGCACAAAAATCCCGTTCCTAGCATTTGCTGATGATTGTACCAAAATAAAACAAATTATTGATGACTATTACGAAGTATTAGGTTAACTCGTCAACATCCATAAATCAACATTCCAAGTAACAAAAAACACAAACCAATCGACCATATCGCAAATTCAGCAAATTTTTAATGTCGTACCTACCAGCGGCCTCGATAAGTACCTTGGTTGCCCTATCATTAATGAAAGGGTAACAAGCTTCACTTTCCAACCCCTTATTGATAAAACAACAAACCAACTTACTAAATGGAAGGATAACACACCGTCACAAGAAGGAAGGAAAGTCTTGATTAAAGCAACACTATCGGCCCAACCAAGCTACATTATGCAAAATTTTATGCTACCAGTCAGCACCCACAAAAAACTAGATACAATAAACCGACAATTATTTTGGAATAAGGAAAATAACCACAAACCCTCATAGGATGGAATGAAATCTACAAACCAACAAGTAAGAGAGGACTAGGGATCAGAAAAAAGTGAAGACATTAATAAAGCACTTCAAATAAAATTAATCTGGAAACTACTCGCCGAGCCAACCAACATATGGGTTAAGATCATCCAGGAAAAATACCTAAAAACAAAACCAATGCTAGAATACGAAAGGAAAAAAAAATACAAGTTGCTCTTGGCAATGGAGTAATCTTACAAAACTTATACCGGCCTCTAATGGGAACTAGGAAATGGAAGATCTACAAATTCGGGCAGGATAACTGGCTCCCAATAGGAAAACTAGCGAACTTGGCAAAAGATACAACTCTTATTAATAAACTAGAAACATTAGACCAATATATAAACCAGGATAAAACCTGGAAAATAGAGGAATTGCAAAAACACTTTAACAACGACACTCCTACAACCATTGCAAATAAAGCATTACCTAATAATGTCTTTGAAGACATACTATATTGGAAACACAACCGAAATGGCTGGTTTTCGACCAAGAGTGCAATAAGCATGATTTATGAAAACAAAGGATTGTCTACAACCAATGTAAGCTGGATTTGACACCTCGATATACCCCCCAAAATTAAAACACTTCATATGGAAAGTGAGCAAAAATGGGATACCAACCAAAGAAAGACTATATGATAGGCATGCCCCTGTCCTACTAGAATGCACCCTGTGCAACTATACAGTGGAGAACTTAACACACATTCTGTTTATATGCCCCCATACCAAACAAATTCTATGAAGTATTGACCCACATATAGAGTAACTAATTAGAAACATGGATGCAAACAACAAAAACCCAACACAACTACTAAACGAAATCGTGAATAAGTCCAATTTGAAAGTAATGGAAACCCTATCAATATGCTGGTAGAGCATTTGGTACCAAAGAAATCTAAGAATATTCGAAGACTAAAATAAGAAGACGATACCGAATCTCATTATATATGTTCATTCAAAAACAACAACAAGATTGGAAAAAGGCCAAATTGGAAAAAGATCCCATGGAAAACCCAAACACCGCGGGGCTAGCAACTAGAAGAAAATGAAAGAACATTATATGGGCGAAACCACCCATTAACGTATATAAGCTAAACTCATATTCATCCAAAAATACCCAAGGACCTGCTACATACGACTACATTATTCAGGAACATGAAGCCAACCAATTTCTATGGCCAATGGTGCCCTGGGAAATATCTCTCATATCTTAGCTGAAGCGATCTCCATGTGTCATGGCATTTGGGACGCAATTCAGCTAGGGATCTCCGACATCTAGTACGAAGGCGACAACCTGTGCCTTATCAATGCCTTAAACGGCAAATGGGACTGCCTGTAGGAGATTGAACTCGTAATATCAAACATACTACTCGACTTGCGATAATTCTCAACCTGTCGCATTTCTCACATCTTCCGGGAAATTAATAATGTGGCCGATTTTTATAGCTAAACTTTACCACAAATCAATTTCGATCACCAGACAGTGCAACCATTTTAGATCTTTATGATCTCATCCGTAAGGATGCTCTAAGGCGGCCTACCTCGAGATATAGGTGCCCCATAATTCCTTTCCTAATAAAAAAAATAGTACGTCGAGTATTATTCATCGATCTCATGTATGTATTTTTCAACAACTTCGATTAAATTAATTAAGCCCTCTGATCCATAGTTGCCATTTGCCAAATGCACCGGCAAATAACGTAACACTGCTACTTGTTAGTTGTAAACATTTTGGTAATTAATCCGTAAAATGCATGGATTAATACATATATCCATCCTTATATTATTGTAATTTGTAGAATCGGGTGTGTTAGTACAAGGAACGGTAGAACTGTTCCTTGGGCAGGGGAATATAAAAACAGAAAATAGAGTAACAATAGCAACGTTCTTTAGAGAGGAAAATTCAATCAACCAAGTAGTTGACTGAGAAAAAACTCTACCTCTAGGTTTCCCTAGTAGGATTTTAAATGTCTACTTGTGTTATTAATCCTGAAATTATAATCAAGCAAGTCTTATCTCAACCTAGTTTACTGCTAGATATCTAGACTTCTTATTGTAACGTTCGTAACAACACCTAAGACACCCAAAACCCTATCAAGTACTCAACTTACCAAGCTTTGTACTTGCAAGTGCTTCTTCTCTTTTCTTCTTCTTCACCGAATGCTCAAGCTCTCTGGGAATGTTGTAGTCATGTGTCAAATGAAGTTCTCAACTTCCTTTACTTATAATCTAAGATATCCTATTGATTTACTCTGAAAATAAATAAAATAATCCTAAATAATCTTTTACAATCTTTCCTAACAGCAAAATCTCCAACCAACTTCTTCCTTGCGGCCCAAGTTGATTCCAAAAGATTTCTTTCCAAATATAAAGGATTCGGCAAATCGCAAGGCCAACAGCGCGCGTGTCTCATCGTTCCTTGATGCGGTTCCCTTCGATTTTCTTCTTCACAAACACGCGTCTCTTCTCTCTTGTTGACTCAAGCGCGTTGTTCCATTATTGACTTCTCTATTCCTTGTATTCTCTGTTTTGATTCCTCAGTTGGTTTTCATCGTTCCTTTTCTGTCACTTTGTTCTTGAAACTCTTAGTCACAATAAAACCATCAAGTGCATTTGAGTTCATCATCATCAAAACTAGAGGGAACAACATCGTTTCAACAATTTCCCCCTTTTTGGTGATGACAAACTCCTTAAAAATGTGCAAGTTCAAAACAATCAAGTTCAAAACAGTCAAGTAAGAAGTTAATCACATGTAGTCAAGCATATTCAATGATCAAAGTATCGACAAAGTTCCCCCTCAGAAGGTTCATAGAAAGATTTACCTTCAAGTAGCATCAAAATTCTCCTTAGCACTAGCTTCTGTTATCAGCTCTTTATTGAGTTCATCTCACATTTTCCACACTTTTCCCTTTTGGCATCATCAAAAGATCACAGAAAGAGCATAAAGCATCAACTGATGCACAAGTCATGACAAAGCATTTCATTCATTAAGCATGAAAGAATTACAAAGCTAAGGAACTTAAACAAACAAAGTCAAAAGATAAGAGAAAACTACTCAAAAGACATAAAAACATTAAAAATCAAGAACAGAGGGAAAGACGAGCTAGATAGTGACGGGGAACACTCAAGTCTCAGGGTCTTCAGCAGCTTCTTCATCTTTGCTCAAGAAGTGATCCAAGAGCAACTTTATAGTAATATTCAGTTGTTTAAGCTCGGCCAGAATCTGATGTTGAACTGAACTACCCCTTGACGTTTCTTCGCCAACAACCTTTTTTGTTGTCACAGTACCCGTTCCCTTTGAATCACCCTTAAACTTCATCTTCTCCACAACGGAGGAATCTAACTCACTACCCAGGGAAACTTCATTCTCTCCGCGATATGACTCATCGCGAAGAAGCAACATCTTCACCAATCCAGGATAAGGCAAAGAGTGAGACTTGGCTTTGCACCGTTCCATATGACACAGAATCACACGGGGGAGATCAATCTTCTCCTTCCTCAGAAAGCGATCAAGCAAGAACATATCACACAGTGTGACGGTGTTGCGCTTTTCCTAACGGGGTGCTACAACCCTGGAGATGATATGGAATGCAATTCACTGAGCTAGAGTCAGCCTTTCAGTGTGCAGTTCCCCTGTGGTTGAACCAAATAACCGTTCCATACAAGCCAGCTTTTCCTCATTCACCTCACTAGCAGGCACTTCATAAAATCCACCCAAAGGAATGGAGAGGAAGGCAGATATTACCTTGGGCGTGAAGGAGATGTCTTCGCCACTGATCTTTGAAGACCCATACATGACATCGGCCTTGGAGAGGTGGTAATAGTGATAGAATTCGCGCACTTGAACCTCATTCACAGTGGCCCTTTCGGAACAGATCCGTTCCCAACCTTGGAAACGAAGGACCTCTAAAATTTCCTCGACCTTGTGCTCAGAAAAGAAACTATCTCTAATCAACAGAGGAGGTAGAATTCGCTTACCCTCAGAGATATCGGGCATAGTAGTAGAGGTGGAGACCTCCAATTTTGCTTTCCTCTCAGTTTTTGTTTTCTTCTTTTCTGACTGGGCAGCGGAACGGAGTCGTTCCTTAAGTGACTTGGAAGCAGTTTCATCACCACCGGACTTGGAAGGGGTTGACTGAGTAGTGGGAGCTTTCCGATGCTCTAGGAACTGGACCTCATCACCCTCTTCCTCTTCTTCCTCAGCAGTAGCAGTGAGATCGACCATCTTGTACTTTCGGCCTGAGGGAGGCGCCAAAGGTGCAACCTTTACACCCAATTGTTCCTCTACTGATTTCATTGACCGTTCCTCCTCTTCAAGTCTGTCTTTGGAGGGAGAGGAGACTTCTTCTTCTTCATGAGGAGTAGTATGAGCTTGTTCATCCATGGACACCATGGCAAGCACAGGATTGAGATCTCGAGCCTTCAATGGCGACAGATCAGTTGGCGGAGGAGTAGATGTCGAAGCAGAGGGATCGACAACCTGTTGGACAGAGGCCCGAGCAATCTCAACCACAGAAGCTGGCACGCCAGATTTTGCAGGGGTGGCGCGAGTTTCTTTGGTCTGTTGAAGTTGAAGGATGTAGGCATCCATCTCAGCTTCAGACAACTTGTCAATGGAAATGATCTTGCTTGAGGAATCCATTGGATTTTGGTGAGAGATTAGGGTAACGACACAAAGCAGGGAGATTTGAGAGAGTATGAGAGCGAGAGAGAATATGGCGGTGAGGGATTGGTGATGGATAGGTAGGTATATATAGGAGAGATAAAATCTTTTAGAAGATAAAATCTTTCCAAGTAAATCAGAACCGACTTACCAAATCCATCATGAAAATCTTTTCTCTCTCCTCTAATAACGGCCACTTTTTACTTCGTTTACCGCATCGATGTTCCTACAATAGAGCTGTCAAATCTCACAACTAGTCGTTCCAACGTCCACCTGCAACTCAATAAATGCCAACCACTGATTTAAATTCAATGTTCCATTCACACTGTTCCCCCTTAATTTGAGCAACAGTCTTCGTTCCCCCTGAGACCAAGAGTGTTTGCGAGGCTTGTCTGGATATTTCAAAGTTGGGTTCACAGAAAATATAGTAAATCCAAACATATGGTAGGATCAAAAACAACTCAGATAATTATTCCCCGTAAAAGGTGTAACAAAGAAGAATCATAGAGAATGTTTACCTAAATCAAGGCTAAGGTACGTAGGCTGTACAACTGATTATCATGTGGACTTATAGTGAGGGATCAAATCATCAAATCGGTCGTTTTGGGTTTCAAATAAGATGTTAGCATGCAATCAAGTAATTCAACTCAAATCAAAAGACAAAGATGCAAGGTCCTAAGACTAAGCAATTCTAACACACATAAATCATGAGATAACAAGATCAAGAAAAGCACTTAAGTAAAATACTTCATGAGGTATGTAATCAAGTTAGCCAAGCATTGAGGGAATAGTGGATGTGGAGTTCCTCAATTTAGAGAGATCATGCCGAGGAGCAACCGAAGATGCTCGAAATGGCCTTTGTCTAGTGCCTTGGTGAAGATATCATCCACTTGATTTTCAGTCCTGCAATGTTCCATTCTAATGAGACCAATGTCAACATTATCACGAAGAAAATGATGACGAATGTCAATGTGCATAGTACGTGAATGATGAACTGGATTTTTCGAAATGTTAATAGCACTAGTATTATCACACATGATAGGAACGGTGCCAAGAGACATACCAAAATCCTCCAGTTGTTGCTTTAACCACAACACTTGAGCACAATAACTTGATGCAGCAACATACTCAACTTCTACAGTGGAAAGGGACACAAAGTTTTGCTTCTTGGAACCCCATGAGACAAGACAGGGACCAAGGAATTGTGCCGTTCCCGAGGTGCTCTTTCGATTAACTACGTGCCCAGCAAAGTCAGCATCAGTGAATCCAACAAGGTTGAAGTCACAATTCTTAGGATATCATAGACAGAGATGGTCCATTCCTTTTAGGTATCGAAAGATCCGCTTCATTTCTTTCAAGTGTGAGTCTTTAGGATTGAATTGAAATCTGGCACAAAGACATACACTAAACATAATATTTGGCCGACTGGCCGTGAGATAGAAGAGAGAACCAATCATTCCTCTATACATTGTGGGATCAACTGTTGTTCCATTCAAGTCTACATCCAAGCGAGTGTTAGGAGAAATAGGAGTCACAATGAGTTTTGCAGAATCCATACCATATTTCTTCAACAACTCATTGTTATATTTTTATTGATGAATCTTTGTTCCTTCCTTTGTTTGTGTGACTTGTAATTCGAGGAAAAAGGACAGTTCCCCAATCATACTCATCTCAAACTCACTACTCATAAGATTTTTGAACTTCTCTACAAGAGTAGGGTTAGTTGAACCAAAAATAATATCATCAACATAAACTTGAACAACTAGAATCTTACCATCTTGTTCCAGAAGGAACAGAGTCTTGTCAATTGTTCCTCGCCGATATCCATTGGAGAGAAGGAACTGTGCAAGTCTATCATACCAAGCACGGGGAGCTTGCTTAAGACCATACATGGCCTTATCCAAAGCATACACATGAGAGGGAAAGTTGACATCTTCAAAACCGGGGGGTTGCTTCACATATACTTCCTCTTGAAGATATCCATTCAATAATGCAATTTTGATGTCCATTTGGTATAATGTGAATCCCTTGTGTGCAGCATAGGCAATGAGAAGACGAATAGCTTCAATACAAGATACTGGATCATAAGTATCATCATAGTCTATCCCCTCTTGTTGATTGTATCCTTGAGCAACCAACCTTGCCTTGTTCCTTGTGACCACACCCGAGTCATCCAGCATGTTCCTAAACACCCATGGAGTGCCAATGTCATGCTTGTTGTAGGGCAAAGGAACAAGACGCCAGACTTTGTTCCTTTCATACTAAACTCTTCTTGCATAGCTATGATCCAGTTAGGTTCCTTCAATGCTTCCTTGATTGTCTTGGGTTCTACAAGAGAGATAAAAGCATGGAAAGCATAGAACATATTAAGTTTGGAGCGCAAACCTCTTTCACCAAAGGGAGTGATGAGGTTGTCAGTGGGATGAGCCTTTTGGATTTGAACACTCTTTGACACGGGAACAGATGGATCGTCGTGTTGTGTCTCGGAGCCGTTCGTTGAAGATGAAGGCAGTGAGGAGAGTTTGAGCCATGTCTTCCAGAGTCATGTTCTTTCGTTCCACAACTCCATTTTGTTGTGGTGTCCTAGGCGCGGAGAAATCATGCGAAACTCCACGTTCCTCACAGAAATTGAGAAACATAGAATTCTCAAACTCCGTTCCATGATCGGATCTAATGGCTTTCAACTTCTTGCCCAAACCGGTTTCCACTCTCTTGATGAACGTCTCGAATGCGAAGAAGACTTCATCCTTTGAAGAAAGAAAGATTGTCCAAGTAAATCTAGAATAATCATCGACAATTATGAAAACATACATGTTTCCTGCATGACTCCTTATCCTTATGGAACCACAAAGATCCATATGGATCAGTTCCAGAGGTTGAGAGGTTATAACATCAGGCTTCAGTTTGGACGAGGAACGAGTCTGTTTCCCTTTCACACATGCATCACATACGCCATGGAACTCAGATCTAACATTTGGGAGTCCACGAACATGTTCCTTTGCATGCAGTTTGTGAATCAATCGAAGATTTGCATGTCCAAGCCTTTTGTGCCACAGTTCTGTCTCATCAGCAATAGACGCAAAGCATAGAACCTCCTTTGGCTTGAAATCTTTGTCAACAATGTACACATCTTTGAATCTGACTCCTCTAAGAATGATGTTCTTGGTTTCACGATCCTTGACATAGCAGTCTTGTGAAGTGAACACTGTCTTGTTGTTCCCTTGGTCGCAAAGTTGTGCAACACTCAACAAACTGAAACCAAGTTCATGAACTAAACTTACCTCTCTTACCGTTATGCTGGAGTTTAGTTTTGGTTTGCATGTTCCTATGATTTCTCTGCATCTCTTGTCTCTAAGGGCTACGATCCATTTGGAGTGTTTGTGAAGTGAGGTGGGTTGATCTTCTTTTCCGGTCATGTGGCACGAACAAGCACTGTTAATGTACCACTTCTCGTTCCCCTTCACTTCAATCTGCAAAAAAAAAGTTAAGGTTTGGCGATCCAAGCAAGCTTAGCCTTACCTGGTCGAGACACATAATGCAATTGTTCCCTAGGAATAGCATGATCAATGACAACAATTTTCTTCCTAGATCTAGCATGATTATAATTATGCACATGTGAATCGTCATTCAAGTTCACATAGTTACTCTTATTGTTCCTTCTCTTTGTGTGCTCTTCGGAGAACTTCTTTTTCTTTTCACATTCTCCTTGTAAATGTCTGTTGTCCCCACAATACCAACACAGCTTGAATTGATCCATTTAAACATACTTCTTGTTAGGCACAACACTCTTGCGTTGCTTAGCACGCTCTGGGCAAGGAACATTGGATTGTTTTCCTTGGGACTGCTTGAGGAAAATTTTATGAGCAAGCTATCTAGTGTACCACGACTGGTTCTCATTCAACCCACTTTCAAGAACTTTCACACATTTCTCAAGGTTGTGATTCTTCTCCCTAGCATCATGCAGTTCCCTATCTCTGGCCTCACGTAGTTCAAGAATGGATGGGTCATCTTCCTTTGCTTTAGACCCTGTGTATCCAATGCCATACCTAACCTCGACAAAATGTATGTCTTCCTTTTCAGCTTTTTGTTCCACTATCATGGAATGAATCTTGTGAACATAGGCTTTCATCTCGGACATCTGCACTTTAAGCTTAGTTTGCCCGACTACAACACTTGAATCAATATTGTTAGAGACTTCATTCATCAACATAGAGACATTCTCATTTCTTAACCTCTGAAGTTCCTCACGATTAGCATCACATGAAGAACAAGGAACAGTTGAGCTACTAGAAGTTTTAGACATTTCTTTTTTTAAACTACTACACTCATCTTTAGAGTTGGCAAGTTCCTCTTATATTTTTTAATTTTCAGCATACATTTCCCTTATAAGAGCAATCAATGATTTCTTATCAGAATTCACGAGAGAATATAGAAAAGCTTCAGGATTTACCTTAAGTTCCTCAGAAGGAACGGTTGAATCACCAAGAGCCATGGAACACATCTCACCACCCCATGCTTCAGGGCCTTCACCATCAGAATCATTCTCATCGCCCCATATAACAACGAAAGCCTTCTTGTCATTGTTCCCATATGTTTTGCTTGATTTCTTGGGCTTTGGGCAAGAGCTAGAATAATGACCCTTCTCGTTACAGTTGTAACAAGTGATGTCTTTGATGTCACGCGTGTCACCATGGTTCCCACCTTTGTTGTTTCTACCTTTGTAGTAGAGGGAACGCATGACTCTAGTCAGTAAGATAACCTCAGGATCATCGGAGGCTTCATCATCTTCTCGATCATTTTCATTCTTGTCCACAACTTGTTCCACCATCAAGGCAATTCCCTTTCCTTTGTCTGTAGTTCTGCCAACCTTTTCTTCATTGTCATACTTCTACATCTTGCTAAATTGTATCCCCGTTTCCTGACTATCCACCAACAAGTGCCTCAAGTCATCGGACTCCTGGTTTTGTCCGCTGAGGTCCATCTCGGTATCCTCCTCGGGATCATCTTCGATGGGGTCCTCTTCCTCTTCTTTTTCTTCGGGGTTATCCCTTATGGGGTCTTCTTCTTCATCTTTCTCCTTGCTCCCTTCAATAATCATATCCATCAGGTAATCGTCATGGTAGTACCCTCTCGCGTACCTTGACGATTCATCTCCTTGCATTGCTTCCTCCCTTGGTGGCTCCACTGGTGCTGTCACAGGAACTACAGAATTCCTTGACACCAGGACTACCGACTCAGGAAGCACATGCTTGATCTCTTCAGATGGGCTGCTCGGGCCTCCAACCTCGAAGCATCTCTGGGGTATAGGGAAGTCTAGCCTCTCGGTAGATGGTGAATCCATCTTGGCATATTCCGACCCCTTCTTCAGAGATATACATGCACCCATCTCCTATAGGATAACGATGAAGGAATTAGTCTTTCTAGACATAGAAGCAAACTTACTATATCAGACTATCCAGAAGACATGACTATGAATGGTATTTTTAAATTCTTTTTACTTTGAAAATTCAGAGCCCTTTTTAAAGCATTTTCGAAAACGGATAAATGGTTTATAAAAATCCCAAACCCGTTTTAAAACTTTTTGCTCTGATACCACAACTGTAACACCCCCAAAACTTAACCCTTTTGGAAAAGTATTACCGTCAATGACCTCAGTGTTCCTTACCGAGATCACCCAAGGCTTTACCATTTAAATACAATTTATGGAATACAAATGATACATAATGATCAAAGCATTCAATCCCAAACATAACATTGTCAAGGAAACAGAGTTACGGGATTACAACCCAATCCCGAATAGGCCAACACAGAGTTTAAACCAAAAACAGCGAAAGTCTTAGAAAGTACATTACAACCAACGTCATTGTCCAAAAGATCTCAACCTGATTAAAGAAATGATTAAAACGTTCAAAAACCACCGCCGACTCCATAGTCCTTCTAATCTTCTGAGCTACTTTCGATCTGATGTGTCGAATCGAACGGATGACACCAGCCAACCATGCAAGGGAAAATATTGGTTGGTTAGTCTAAATGAATAGACTAGCAAGGGTACAAAGTAGAAGGTTCAAAGCAGTCGTATTAGGTTAGACTCATCGCTCCTCGAATAATAATCGATGATGATAGTCAACCATCATACTCCTACTGGAATAAACAAGAGGTATGCACGAGAGAAGATTCTGGAAGACTGAATCTTCACAGACATCGACTCGAAAGAAGACTCCAACGGAAATTAGTCTTTAAGGAAATATGACAAATCTGGAATGTTTACAGAATCAAACAACAATGATTTAAAAGTTGACTGAGATGCTTCGGTTCATGACCAACCTCATCGCATACAGCGAATCCAGATTGGAAAGAGAACGTACTATGATCAAAGTCGAGACGAGTTTTCCTAGCTGCACTATAACTTAGCTGCACTACTCGCCCAAGGCTTATTAATTATGTGCGTCGAGTAGCACTTATCTGATTTATGTTTCAAAAACACACATCACGTTATTAGACTTTTACATGTGTACCCCACCAATGGGACGACACATCTTAGTATACGTTTCGTCGAGAGTGACGTATACCGTAAGGTTTGTGACACCAGTTAAGTGTCTTGTCTCTACACACTTGTGAAAGAGACCGATCATGATCTTAGAATAGTACCAGATGGAGACGAGCCACCCCGATACCAGATTATAAAGAAACGACTGGACAGAGTCCGAGTAACGTTCCTATCTAACAGTGCTAACTAAACAGTTACAGCACAATAACAGTTACAGGATAAATCCACATAAAGGCCCGAAAGGCGATCACAGATAATAGCGTTGTTCTAACAGATATACAACCTATTATATGATTTCAAAACAGTTTATCAAAACCGTTTCCAGACAAACAGAGTATTCATTCCAAATTAATTACTCAGATAAACTACTGATAATTAATGTAAATATGGAACGAACGAGCAAGAGTGAACCGCCACTTGCCTTAATCCGCAGAATAGCCTAACGGCGACAACTGGATTCCGGGCTCGACACAGGTATAGCTCCGACAGCACAACAACCTTCGAGTCGACCCATAAAAGGAACCCTAAGTTAGATTTGACATAACCACAGTACGAATCTAAAACGACGAAAGGAAAGACGCCACGACCACAACCAACCAAGCCAAAGCCACGAAGGCATTTTGGGCACTGGCGGCGGTCGCTGTTCTTGGTGGCGGTCGCCGTGAAGAACACGGCGGTCGCCGTGAAGAACTCAGACGACAGAAACGGCGAGAAAACTCACCCAAAACACGATCGACTCGGCCTCCTTCGACTTGTTTGGGTTCTGACCTCCAAAGGCAACCACAAGCTTCTCGGAGGGCTACTGGAACAACACCAAAGGCCACCGGCGAAAGCTTCAGAATTCCGGCGAGAGGAAGATTTGAGGATTTCATCTTGATTTGTGCATGAATCTGATCCCAATCCTCTGCCTTTTATAGCCACAGATCATGTGGACACCGCGATGGTCTAAACGAGACATGGCGAGGCTAAATCGGCGCCTTGTCAGACGTCTCCGGCGACCAACGGATAATGACCCATGGGTAATCACGGCGGGCGCAGCAATTTTGCCTACGGCGGGCACGTGGCGGGCGCCGTAATTACGACGGTCGCCGTTCTTCGGGTCTTCGCGCCCAGCTGGAAGGCGAGGGCACTGCTGCCTCGAGCCTTTCGCGGCGGTCGCCGCCTTACCTACGGCGGTCGCCGCCACTGTGGCGTTGTCCTTCTCAGCTATTGGATGACAACAACTTTAACCCGGGATAAAAATTATTGTACGCGAACGAATATAAACATTCGAAGCACGTCGTCTGTATTTTATTTCACTGAGAAAAATATTTGATAACAGGAATTTTGTCGTTCTAATTCCTACTATGCAAGAAATCCAAACAAAACCTAAAACGCAGTCTTAGGCAAGTAAGGGTCGATCCACAGGGAAACACAATCTATCGCAGTATGTAAAGTGTATGTCAATTGAAGTAACCAAAGGGGGGGATTTTGTTTGTTTGTAGAGTAACCAAGCATGCAAAAGCAAGTAAGCAATTAAAGTGCTGAAATCAAGTATGGGGAAGGCACTTAATCAAACAATATCCACTAATCGAATGACAAGTTGATCATAGAAACCACTCAAAATCGCATGCAATGGCAATTCCAATTCCTTTTCAAAAGTATCTAATAGCACAACCAGATACTATTAGAACTAACTAATTAAACAACCATGAAACTATCAAGATTCAATTTAACAACAGCTTTATGGATAGGAATATAGTTGGATACAACCTAGAATAAAACAACCAGTTTTTACCCTAAGATGCAAATCAATTCTCTTCTGCATAAGATTAGCACAACCAGTTACTAACACGATACAGTTGCTCCTAAGGAATAGATATGCTCAACCAGTAACAATCTAGACCTAGCAATAGATAAATACCAATAAACCCTAGTTGATCAGACTAGAATTTCCCAATATCAATCATAAGATTCAAGCAAGAGAAAAGATAAAAGCCAAAGCAATAGATTAAAAGTAAGAAACTTACAACTGAATCAAACGAAGAGCTTCAATGTCTGACTAAGCAAGAGAGGCTTAGTTCTTCATAGCAAGGGAAATATGTAAGAAATAAAACTAGGGTTTCGAGATGAGAAAAGAACAAGTCTTATCAACCCTTAAATACCAAAGGGAATTTAATCTGAAAATAACTTAGAATAAAAACAAAACGTAGTAAAATAAAATAACTAAAACCGAAAAAGGGAAATCGGCTCGGCGCTTCGTCCAACAGCGGCGGCGGCCGTTGCTTTTCCCACGGCGATCGCCGTAATTGCGGCGGTCGCCGCAATTACACGGCAGTCGCCGTTTCAATGTCGTAGCTGAGGTTCTCCAGGGGGAATTAACGGCGGTCGCCGTAATTATGCGGCGGTCGCCGTAATTCTGCTTCTTCATACTTCGCTCCTCAGCTCCAAAAGCTCCACAAACGTAACTTCCACGCCTCCTTGCCAAGTCTCCAAATCATCACTAGAGCATCCTAAAACACCACTAAAATCATGCCAAAACTCCGTCAATACACGCAACATAATTGTGTGTATCAAACTCCCCCACACTTGAATCTCTACTCGTCTCGAGTGGATAGAGAACTACCACCCATCACCAATAAGCACCTAGATCATCAACATGCAAGGAAAGCCCACAACCAAGAGTAACAGCATGTACATGAAAGCTCAACATCCTTCAACCAACCAATCACAACACAACTACACCCTCAACACCAGCATCATAATCAGCACAACATCAACACAAACATATGCAATATCCACAACTTCAACCACAACAGCCAACTCAATACACATCCAAGCTTAAGGGCAAGCAGAATACTTTCCCCAAGCTTATCCCGGTCATCCAAAAATGAAAGTAACCACTAGTCCTAACCTCCATCTATGACTCCTTATGTCTCCCTCAATGGCCTACCCGATAATCCTTCTTTGTCTCCTCATCTTATGTCGCCCCGCCGGTAAAATGAGATCCTAGAAAACACTCCTTTTCTTTTCACTCATTTTGCCTAGGAGCCCTTTCGGGTTTTCATCCTAGCCACTCATTTCATTTTATCATAGATGGACTCACCGCCTCACATCACTCTGAATCCACTTTTGCCCAGGCCTAGTGCCTGTCGGATTACCTGCTTTTTACCTGGACCGCCCTTTCGGGTTTTCAGCCCATCCCAGGATTATTATTTTTTTATATATATACTCGTAATAATAAATACATAATCCACTCCCCCACACTTAAAATAAGCATTGTCCTCAATGATATCAGACATAATAACAGAGGAGAAGTGAAGAATGTACATACTACTGCGGCGGTGGTGGGAAATCGGGATATTGGGAACCCATGAAAAGGTTTCACTGCCTCATCTGTTCCTCCAGGGCTTGAATGTCCTGGGCCTGCGTCGCGTAGTGATCCCTGGACTCCTGGCGGAAGTCAATGAACTCCCGGTGGTAGGCAGCAAAGTCCGACTGCATAGACTGCTGGCGAGAGTCAATCCCCTGGACCATTTCCCAAGTCTGTCTCTGGTAATCCTGAGACGGTCCAGCAGCAGCGGTAGCCTGTACCGTAGGCATAGCAGTGTCCTCATCGTCATTGGCATCATCGTCCTCATCCTCACTGTCATCATCATCCTGAGCAACACTTCCAGCTGGCACGGGACGCACCCCAGGGGCTCCCACCCGGTAACTGCTCACATCAAAGTCTCTGTAGCGCGGGCCACAGGTCACCTCAAACGGAAAAGGGATGGGGATTTTGTAGATACCCCGCGTGCCATACAGCCAGAACTTTGGGTTAGACCCGGTCCCGGATACCACAGTGGAAGTCCTGAGCTGCTTCCAATCATATGTAAAAGCAGGAGAGAGTTGCTGGGAAGGGTCGGGTTGCTCGAGACCCAGGTGGCGGCCTATCAAAGTGATCATGCCCCCAATGAAGATCTTCTGCCCCTTGTTATCCTGAAATTTTCTGCACGCAGCAATAAAATGGGTGCGCCAATCCCACACCAGAGGGCACTCGGGGGTCATACTCCATACAGCATACAAATCGTCGTACGGGAGCTTGTTCAATTCAGACTGGCCATGGAAGGCCATCCGCACTACTTTATGTGCTAGCCCCAGGCCCGAATGCGACCACTTGTAATTGTACTCCCCATCCTGCGGGTTGTAAACATTGGACCCTGTGGAGTGGTACCAAAAGGGGAAGTAACCATTGGCGGCGTTCCACGCCTGCGCAGAAGATGGTGGCCTGGTAATCCCAAGCGCTAGATCAAGGTCCGTCCAGGACATAGAGTGCCTGCTACCACCCAAACTAAATGTGATCCTCTCCTCATCGCAATGACTATCAAAACTGGCCAGAAACTCCACAGTCCAGCTGGGGAATGTGGGCGCCGCAAAATGGAAGAAACTACCCAGCCCACCATTGACAAAAAGCTCCTGCCTACTCTCATATATTTGCAACTCCCGCAGAGTGCCTGGATCAAAGAATAATGTGGACTGAAAAGCCCTCTCCTGCAAAAGCCTCCTACGAGCCTCCTCAACCTTTTTACGGGAGGTCTCAACCCCCGATGATTTTTTTCGAGAGGGTTCACCTCCCGTTGATTTCTTTCGGGAAGACAATGAGCGTTTCAAAAATCCCGACATCTCAATAATCCCAACTACTAGCAACAACAAAAAGCAGAACAGGGAGGGAATAAAAATAAAATCACCAGATTCGACGAAACGGCGGTCGCCGGGTTGAGCGGCGGTCGATGCTAAGAACGGCGGTCGCCGTGTTGAATGCGGCGGTCGTCGTTTTCAATTTTCACAGATTCTGCAGATTTCTGAAACGGCGAGCGACGACGGCGACCTTGGCTGGCGGCGGGCGAGCGGCGAGCGAAGGTGGCGGCGAGCTGGCGCGGCGGTCGCCGGATCTGGGGTTGAGGGGGGGTGGCGAGAGAGAGAGAGAGAGGGGAATGGGGAATGTGAAAGTGAGGGAGAGGGTAGGGGGTTAGGTTAGATGATAGGTCTGGGAAGGGGGGGCCCAATTTTATTATTATTATTTTTTATTTTTTTTTTGGCTTTTACCCCCGTTTGGTTTTAACGGGTTTCTTTTTATGCCTTTTGCACCCTGTTTAAGGTTTTCTCAGGGTCTATTTTTTTTTTTTTTCTTTTGCGAAAATTAAAAGAAAAGGAAAAAAGAATCGAACCTGAAACGGCGGCGGTCGCCGTGATTAAACGGCGGTCGCCGTCATTTGATGCGAACAGCGTGATCGAGGAGGGGTGAAACGGCGGGCGCCGTGTGGAGGGAGGCGGTTGCCGTAATTGCGGCGGTCGCCACAATTAAACGGCGGTCGCCGTTTTGAAGTCGTAGGCAACCTCCATGGTGAGCAATTAACGGCGGTCGCCGTAAGTTACGCGTCGGTCGCCGTGAACACCTTCTTCGATTTTTCACGTTTCTGCAGGTGAGTTCGACACAGAAATACATAAACAAAAGGGAAATAACTAGAATTGACTAAGGGAAAGGAAAAGAAATTACCTAATCATCGGGTTGCCTCCCGGGAAGCGCCGTAGTTAACGTCGTGGCTCGACTCAGTGTAGGTTCAATCACGTTTCAGCTTCGGGTTCCTTCAGGAACGCCTCCTCAATGGTGTCTTTGGTGAAGCCTTCATGGTATTTCTTTATCCTCTGTCCATTCACCTTGAACAAAGTCTGTGATGTCGAGTCAAACAGCTCTACGGCACCATGTGGGAAGACTTTGGTCACATAATATGGTCCTGCCCAGCGCGATCTCAGCTTGCCTGGGAAAAGTCTAAGGCGTGACTGGAATAAGAGGACTTTGTCTCCAACCTTGAAGTCCTTCCTCAGTATGATCTTGTCATGACAGGCCTTAGTCCTTTCCTTGTAGTGAATGGCATTGTCATAAGCCTCGATCCTGGCCTCCTCCAGCTCTTGTAGTTGGAGCTTTCTAAGCACTCCAGCCTCATCCATCTGCAAGCTGCAATTCTTTACAGCCCAATATGCCTTGTGCTCTAGCTCCACTGGAAGGTGACAAGCCTTACCAAACACCAACCGAAAGGGTGACATACCAATTGGTGTTTTGTAAGTTGTCCTGTATGCCCAGAGTGCGTCATCAAGCCTCAAACTCCAGTCTTTTCTATTAGGAGACACCGTCTTCTCCAAGATGGACTTTATCTCCCGGTTGGACACTTCAGCTTGCCCATTCGTTTGGGGGTGATAGGCGGTAGAAACTCGCTGCGTGACATGATATTTCTTTAACAGCGCATTAATTGTCCTGTTGCAGAAGTGAGTTCCTCTATCACTGATGAGAGCCTTTGGCACTCCAAACCTGGTAAATATGTGGGACTTCAAGAATTCTGCAACAACTTTAGCATCATCAGTCCTGGTGGCCTTCGCTTCCACCCACTTGGAAACGTAGTCCACCGCAAGCAAAATATATATGTTACCGCAAGAGGATGGAAACGGTCCCATGAAGTCAATACCCCAAACATCAAAGATTTCACAGAAAATCAACCCTGTTTGTGGCATCTCATCCCTCTGAGATATATTTCCAACCCGTTGACACTTGTCACAGGATTTGCAGTGGTTATGCGCATCCTTGAAGATGGAAGGCCACCAAAATCCTGCTTCAAGTACCTTTCTTGCGGTTCGTTGTACCCCAAAGTGTCCACCACAGGCCTCAGAATGACAAAAAGTAAGGAGAGAATTTACCTCATTTTCTGGGATACACCTACGAATTACCTGGTCAGAACAATGTTTCCATAGGTAGGGGTCGTCCTAGACAAAAAATCTGGCTGAACTGCGCAGCCTGTCCCTCTGAGCCTTGTTGAAGGGTGGAGGAAAGTCACATGTGGTGAGAAAATTCACCAAATCAGCATACCAAGGCTCTACGGTAGTGAGCCGGAATAGAGACTCATCAGGGAATCTCGTCTGAATCTGGGGTTGTAGGGTGTTATCTTCCTGGACAATTCGGCTGAGGTGGTCAGCAACAAGATTCTCAGCACCCTTCTTGTCCTTGATCTCCACATCAAATTCGCTGAGTAATAGGATCCACCGGATCAACCTTGGCTTGGCTTCCTTCTTCGTCATGAGGTAGCGCAGAGCAGCATGGTCGGAGTAGACAAAGACCTTTGTACCAAGCAGGTACTGCCTGAACTTCTCAAGGGCAAACACTACTGCCAGCATCTCCTTCTCTGTGGTGGAGTAGTTCCTCTGCACACCATTTAGCGTCATAGATGCATACTGGATCACATGGGATGCTCTTCCATCTTTTTGGCCCAGCACAGCCCCCACAGCATAGTCACTGGCGTCGCACATGATCTCAAAGGGCTTAGACCAGTCAGGCGCCTGGATGATTGGGGCACTTGTCAGGCGAGCCTTCAGTTCATCAAAGGTTGCCCGACACTCAGCTGTAAACTCAAATCCAATCTCCTTCTTCAGCAGGTCACATAGAGGTGATGAGATCTTGGAAAAATCTTTAATGAACCTGCGATAGAAACCTGCGTGGCCCAGAAAAGAACGAACTTCGCGAACATTAGTAGGATAGGGCAAAGACTGAATTACTTCAATCTTTGCCTTATCGACCTCAATACCCCTAGATGACACAATATGACCCAAAACAATGCCCTGCTCAATCATAAAGTGACACTTCTCAGAATTCAGCACTAAATTGGTGTCAACACACCTTGCAAGCACAAGTGATAGATGGTGCAAGCATGCATCAAAGTCATCTCCATAAACAGTAAAATCATCCATGAATACCTCTATGAAGTTCTCAATGTACTCAGAAAATATGCTTACCATACACCGCTGGAAGGTACCTGGAGCATTGCACAATCCAAATGGCATCCTGCGATAGGCAAAAGTGCCAAAGGGACAAGTGAATGTCGTCTTCGCTTGGTCTTCAGGTGCAATAGCTATTTGGAAATAGCCTGAGTATCCATCCAGGAAGCAGTAGAATGCACGACCTGACAGTCTCTCGAGCATCTGGTCAATGAATGGTAGAGGGAAGTGGTCCTTCCTGGTCACCGCGTTCAGCTTGCGGTAATCAATGCACACCCTATAGCCTGTCTGCAGTCGTGTAGGGACTAACTCTCCATGTTGGTTTTCCACAACTGTGATCCCTCCTTTCTTTGGGACGACCTGCGTAGGACTAACCCACTTACTGTCAGAAATAGGAAAGATCATACCTGCCTGCAGAAGCTTCAGAACTTCCTTCTTGACAACATCCATCATAGGTGGATTCAGACGCCTCTGGGGTTGTCGCGAAGGCTTCTCTTCGCCTTCCAGTAGAATTCGGTGCATGCATGTGGTGGGGCTGATTCCCTTGATGTCAGCAATGGTCCAACCAATTGCCATCTTGTGTTCCTTGAGAACCACCACCAACTTGTCTTCTTGTTCCTTGGTGAGCTTGTTAGAGATGATCACTGGCAGGGTCTCCTCGTCTCCAAGAAAGACATACTTGAGGTGCTCGGGAAGTTGCTTCAACTCAATCACTGGTGCCTGCACAATAGAGGGTAAAAGTTTCTCGCCAGGCAGGGTTAGTGGCAGAGGTGCTTTACCTGGTAGCTCAGTAGGACGCTTATAGTAAGCATCCAACTCATTGACAACTTCTTGCACGTTAGCAGATAGAGTAAAATCTAAACTAGAATCAACAATCATGGATTGCATAGAATCTAATTGGTCATCATCAAAGACATCTTGTACTACAGGCTCAAGCACATCAATAGCACACAAAGAGTGATCATCAGCAGGATATTTCATGGCTTCATATATGTTATAATTAATAGTCTGGCCATCAAACTCCATAGTTAAAGAACCTGTGCTCACATTGATCTTAGTATTTGCAGTTTTGAGGAAAGGTCTCCCTAACAGAATAGGGGCTGCATGCTTGTCATGTTCCATATTGAGCACATAGAAATCAGCAGGGAACGTAAGATCACCAACCATAACCAAGACATCCTCCACAATCCCTATAGGACGCACACTAGACCTATCAGCCAATTGAATGGAAATATTAGTTGCATGCAAAGGTCCTAATCGCAAGGATTCACAGAGAGAGGAAGGTAAAACATTGATAGAAGCACCCAAATCCAGCATAGCTTTATTAAACTTGGTTCCTCCAATGGTGATAGGGATAGTAAACATACCTGGGTCACCACACTTTTTGGGTAAGCGTTTTTGAAACACAGCAGAGACATATTCGCTTACCTTTACCTTCTTCTTGCTATTCCTGTCTTGGTTCCTTTTTGTGGTGCACATCTGCTTCAAGAATTTGGCATAACGGGGGACGGACTTGATCAGATTGAGAAGAGGTATGTTGACCTCGACATTCCTGAACATCTCGAACATGTCCTTGTCCTGCGCAAGTGGCTTGGTGCGCTTCAGAGCAGATGGGAAGGGCGCAACCGGCTTCCACTCAGGAAAAATCGGAGAGTCAGACTTCTTTTCAGCCTCAGCTTCGACTCCAGATGAACGGCGGGCGCCGCAATTGTCACGGCGGTCGCTGTGATTTTCTTCGGATAAGTCGAGAGCTACTTCAGTTTCGCGGCGGGCGCCGTAAGTTTCGCGGCGGTCGCCGTGAACGTCATCAGAAACTTCGGAAATTGGAACACCGTCACGGCGGCCGCCGCAATTGTCACGGCGGTCGCCGTGATTTTCTTCACAAAAGTCGAGAGCAGACTCCTCCTGACGGCGGGCGCCGTAGTCATCACGGCGGTCGCCGTAGTCGTCACGGCGGTCGCCGTAGTCGTCACGACGGTCGCCGTCACTATTCTTGGCCAAATCCTCAGTTTCTTCCTCGTTAATCTCAGAATTATTTTCCCCAAGCTTCTTCCCACTTCTAAAAGTCACAGCACTGACATTTCGAATGTTTGGGTTCACCTCAGTTTGAGACGGGAGTTTACCGGAATCCCTGGCGTCCAGTTTATTCACCACTTGAGAAATCTGACCAAACTGTCTTTCCAGATTCTGGATGCTGGACTGTGTATGCTCCTGGAATTCCTTTTGATTCTTGCTCATTTGGACAACATTCGCAGTCAATGTTTTCATCATGTCCTCCATGGATGATGAAGGATTCGAGCTCTGCCCTTGGGGTCTCGGTACATAGGGTTGTCTAGACTGTTGTGGGTTACCCTGTTGTTGCGTTTGGCCTTGATCCTATTCCGGGTCTCTCCATCTGAAGTTGGGATGGTTCCTCCAGCCAGGATTGTATGTACTAGAATAGGGATCATTCCTGGGCCGCTGCTGATATCCTCCTACTGCATTCACCTCCTCTTGCATCGTAGGACATGCATCAGTAGGGTGTAGGTCGTCATGACAGATTTCGCAGGCCTTAACCTGTTGAGGCGTACCCTTCAGCTTCAGATGCCTCACCTCCTCTCGCAGCAAATCAAAATCAGCTTGATCATACTTAGACTGAGAGCTTGCAGCAACCAACCTTTGAGAGCCTCTCCCACTATATTGTCTCGCATCATCAGCTAGAGTGGCAAATATCTCCAAGGCCTCTTCATAGGTCCTTTTCAGAATATTACCGCCACAAGAGGAATTTACTATCCGACGGTCATCTTCACGGAGTCCTCCAAGCAGATAAAGAACAAGATCATGCTTTTCATACCCATGGTAGGGGCAGCTCTTCACTAGCTTCTTGAAGCGCTCATAATACTCATAGAGGGACTCATTAGACTGCTGCTCAATGTTGCATATCTTCTTCTTCAGCTGATTAGATTTGATTGCTGGGAAGTACTTGTCTAGGAAAACTTTCTTCAGGACAGTCCAGGTGGTGATGCTTCCTGGGGCCAAAGTATGGTACCAGTCTTTCGCAGAGTCCTTCAGTGAGAAGGAGAAAACTCTAAGCTTCATCTGATCTTCAGTGATCTCAGATGGCCTCATACTGGTGCAGACCTCAACGAACTCATCCAAATGTTGAATAGGGTCTTCAAGGGGAGTTCCGCTGAATTTCGGGAGTAAGTGAACTACTCCTGTCTTAAGCTCAAATTTTACTCCTGCACCAAGAGCGGGAAATTCCACAGCACGAGTTGGTTGGTCTAAGTTGGGAGCCGTCAAGGACTCAAGAGTAACACGTTGATCAGCCATCGTATCAGTATCCTGCAGTAATGCACGCGCAGCCCTGATAGCCTGGTGAAAAGTCCTTTCGATCTCTGGATCAAAATCAAGAAGTGGAGTATTAGTAACACGGGTGGTGTGAACCATAAGAGAGGTTCACACCAAAATTGGCACACAAATCACACACACAAGATAGAATTGTATATCTCCCCGGCAACGGCGCCAATTTGATAACAGGAATTTTGTCGTTCTAATTCCTACTATGCAAGAAATCCAAACAAAACCTAAAACACAGTCTTAGGCAAGTAAGGGTCGATCCACAGGGAAACACAATCTATCGCAGTATGTAAAGTGTATGTCAATTGAAGTAACCAAAGGGGGGGATTTTGTTTGTTTGTAGAGTAACCAAGCATGCAAAAGCAAGTAAGCAATTAAAGTGCTGAAATCAAGTATGGGGAAGGCACTTAGTCAAACAATATCCACTAATCGAATGACAAGTTGATCATAGAAACCACTCAAAATCGCATGCAATGGCAATTCCAATTCCTTTTCAAAAGTATCTAATAGCACAACCAGATACTATTAGAACTAACTAATTAAACAACCCTGAAACTATCAAGATTCAATTTAACAACAGCTTTATGGATAGGAATATAGTTGGATACAACCTAGAATAAAACAACCAGTTTTTACCCTAAGATGCAAATCAATTCTCTTCTGCATAAGATTAGCACAACCAGTTACTAACACGATGCAGTTGCTCCTAAGGAATAGATATGCTCAACCAGTAACAATCTAGACCTAGCAATAGATAAATACCAATAAACCCTAGTTGATCAGACTAGAATTTCCCAATATCAATCATAAGATTCAAGCAAGAGAAAAGATAAAAGCCAAAGCAATAGATTAAAAGTAAGAAACTTACAACTGAATCAAACGAAGAGCTTCAATGTCTGACTAAGCAAGAGAGGCTTAGTTCTTCATAGCAAGGGAAATATGTAAGAAATAAAACTAGGGTTCCGAGATGAGAAAAGAACAAGTCTTCTCAACCCTTAAATACCAAAGGGAATTTAATCTGAAAATAACTTAGAATAAAAACAAAACGTAATAAAATAAAATAACTAAAACTGAAAAAGGGAAATCGGCTCGGCGCTTCGTCCAACAGCGGCGGCGGCCGCTGCTTTTCCCACGGCGATCGCCTTCAATGTCGTAGCTGAGGTTCTCCAGGGGAATTAACGGCGGTCGCCGTAATTATGCGGCGGTCGCCGTAATTCTGCTTCTTCATACTTCGCTCCTCAGCTCCAAAAGCTCCACAAACGTAACTTCCACGCCTCCTTGCCAAGTCTCCAAATCATCACTAGAGCATCCTAAAACACCACTAAAATCATGCCAAAACTCCGTTAATACACGCAACATAATTGTGTGTATCAAACTCCCCCACACTTGAATCTCTACTCGTCTCGAGTGGATAGAGAACTACCACCCATCACCAATAAGCACCTAGATCATCAACATGCAAGGAAAGCCCACAACCAAGAGTAACAGCATGTACATGAAAGCTCAACATCCTTCAACCAACCAATCACAACACAACTACACCCTCAACACCAGCATCATAATCAGCACAACATCAACACAAACATATGCAATATCCACAACTTCAACCACAGCAGCCAACTCAATACACATCCAAGCTTAAGGGCAAGCAGAATACTTTCCCCAAGCTTATCCCGGTCATCCAAAAATGAAAGTAACCACTAGTCTTAACCTCCATCTATGACTCCTTATGTCTCCCTCAATGGCCTACCCGACAATCCTTCTTTGTCTCCTCATCTTATGTCGCCCCGCCGGTAAAATGAGATCCTAGAAAACACTCCTTTTCTTTTCACTCATTTTGCCTAGGAGCCCTTTCGGGTTTTCATCCTAGCCACTCATTTCATTTTATCATAGATGGACTCACTGCCTCACATCACTCTGAATCCACTTTTGCCCAGGCCTAGTGCTTGTCGGATTACCTGCTTTTTACTTGGACCGCCCTTTCGGATTTTCAGCCCATCCCAGGATTTTTTTTTTTTATATACTCGCAATAATAAATACATAATCCACTCCCCCACACTTAAAATAAGCATTGTCCTCAATGATATCAGACATAATAACAGAGGAGAAGTGAAGAATGTACCTACTACTGCGGCGGTGGTGGGAAATCGGGATATTGGGAACCCATGAAAAGGTTCCACTGCCTCATCTGTTCCTTCAGGGCTTGAATGTCCTGGGCCTGCGTCGCGTAGTGATCCCTGGACTCCTGGCGGAAGTCAATGAACTCCCGGTGGTAGGCAGCAAAGTCCGACTGCATAGACTGCTGGCGAGAGTCAATCCCCTGGACCATTTCTCAAGTTTGTCTCTGGTAATCCTGAGACGGTCCAGCAGCAGCGGTAGCCTGTACCGTAGGCATAGCAGTGTCCTCATCGTCATTGGCATCATCGTCCTCATCCTCACTGTCATCATCATCCTGAGCAACACTTCCAGCTGGCACGGGACGCACCCCAGGGGCTCCCACCCGGTAACTGCTCACATCAAAGTCTCTGTAGCGCGGGCCACAGGTCACCTCAAACGGAAAAGGGATGGGGATTTTATAGATACCCCGCGTGCCATACAGCCAGAACTTCGGGTTAGACCCGGTCCCGGATACCACAGTGGAAGTCCTGAGCTGCTTCCAATCATATGTAAAAGCAGGAGAGAGTTGCTGGGAAGGGTCGGGTTGCTCGAGACCCAGGTGGCGGCCTATCAAAGTGATCATGCCCCCAATGATGATCTTCTGCCCCTTGTTATCCTGAAATTTTCTGCACGCAGCAATAAAATGGGTGCGCCAATCCCACACCAGAGGGCACTCGGGGGTCATACTCCATACAGCATACAAATCGTCGTACGGGAGCTTGTTCAATTCAGACTGGCCATGGAAGGCCATCCGCACTACTTTATGTGCTAGCCGCAGGCCCGGATGCGACCACTTGTAATTGTACTCCCCATCCTGCGGGTTGTAAACATTGGACCCTGTGGAGTGGTACCAAAAGGGGAAGTAACCATTGGCGGCGTTCCACGCCTGCGCAGAAGATGGTGGCCTGGTAATCCCAAGCGCTAGATCAAGGTCCGTCCAGGACATAGAGTGCCTGCTACCACCCAAACTAAATGTGATCCTCTCCTCATCGCAATGACTATCAAAACTGGCCAGAAACTCCACAGTCCAGCTGGGGAATGTGGGCGCCGCAAAATGGAAGAAACTACCCAGCCCACCATTGACAAAAAGCTCATGCGTACTCTCATATATTTGCAACTCCCGCAGAGTGCGTGGATCAAAGAATAATGTGGACTGAAAAGCCCTCTCCTGCAAAAGCCTCCTACGAGCCTCCTCAACCTTGTTACGGGAGGTCTCAACCCCCGATGATTTTTTTCGAGAGGGTTCACCTCCCGTTGATTTCTTCCGGGAAGACAATGAGCGTTTCAAAAATCCCGACATCTCAATAATCCCAACTACTAGCAACAGCAAAAAGCAGAACAGGGAGGGAATAAAAATAAAATCACCAGATTCGACGAAACGGCGGTCGCCGGGTTGAGCGGCGGTCGATGCTAAGAACGGCGGTCGCCGTTTTCAATTTTCACAGATTCTGCAGATTTCTGAAACGGCGAGCGACGACGGCGACCTTGGCTGGCGGCGGGCGAGCGGCGAGCGAAGGTGGCGGCCAGCTGGCGCGGCGGTCGCCGGATCTGGGGTTGAGGGGGGGTGGCGAGAGAGAGAGAGAGAGAGAGAGAGAGAGAGAGAGAGAGAGAGAGAGAGAGAGAGAGAGAGAGAGAGAGAGAGAGAGAGAGGAGAGAGAGAGAGAGAGAGGAGAGAGAGAGAGAGAGAGGGGAATGGGGAATGGGAAAGTGAGGGAGAGGGTAGGGGGTTAGGTTAGATGATAGGTCTGGAAAGGGGGGCCCAAATTTTTTTTTTTTTTTTTTTTTTTTTGGTTTTTACCCCCGTTTGGTTTTAACGGGTTTCTTTTTATGCCTTTTGTACCCTGTTTAAGGTTTTCTCAGGGTCTATTTTTTTTATTTTTTTATTTTTTTTTGGCTTTTACCCCCGTTTGGTTTTAACGGGTTTCTTTTTATGTCTTTTGCACCCTGTTTAAGGTTTTCTCAGGGTCTATTTTTTTTATTTTTTTATTTTTTATTTTTTTGCGAAAATTAAAAGAAAAGGAAAAAAGAATCGAACCTGAAACGGCGGCGATCGCCGTGATTAAACGGTGGTCGCCGTCATTTGATGCGAACAGCGTGATCGAGGAGGGGTGAAACGGCGGGCGCCGTGTGGAGGGAGGCGGTTGCCGTAATTGCGGCGGTCGCCGTTTTGAAGTCGTAGGCAACCTCCATGGTGAGCAATTAACGGCGGTCGCCGTAAGTTACGCGGCGGTCGCCGTGAACACCTTCTTCGATTTTTCACGTTTCTGCAGGTGAGTTCGACACAGAAATACAGAAACAAAAGGGAAATAACTAGAATTGACTAAGGGAAAGGAAAAGAAATTACCTAATCATCGGGTTGCCTCCCGGGAAGCGCCGTAGTTAACGTCGTGGCTCGACTCAGTGTAGGTTCAATCACGTTTCAGCTTCGGGTTCCTTCAGGAACGCCTCCTCAATGGTGTCTTTGGTGAAGCCTTCATGGTATATGTTTGTATCCAAACAAATATTCTAAGTCCCGAAAATACATCGAATGTATTTTATACCACTCACGGAATTATTTCGGACATCATGGATGTTATGGAAAATCCGAACTCCACTGAAAGCGAAATAATTAATGAACAAAGGTTGGGAAAATTACCCAAATATCCTTATTAAAAATTGAGGGATATTACATTACTACCCCATTAAGAAAAGTTTCGACCCCGAAACTTGCATTAAACTAATGAGAAACCTGCCTCAACATCAACTTTACTATCTGAACTTAATATCCTTAATCATAACATCATCATACAACCTTATCTCCATATACCATACCAGGTAATAATTCTTACTACCTCCACAAGATTATGTCTATCTTATAATAATGGTCTTCCACAACCATCATTACGATATTACTACACCTTTAATAGGAGAACACACATTTCTCTTCCAATCTCCCTATAGACAAACCCAAGGTTTATACATTAACTTCTTACAACTCAAATATTAAATCTTAGTAACCTCGAATCATAACTTCATTAATTCCTTAAAGATATCTCCCACAATTCCATTACTCATTATTATCGGTTTTGGCCCTTATACCAAATTCCAACTTGGGATCCTTTCGGTAATGACTTAACTTATTCCTTTAATCACTTTATAACTTGAACCTTCAAGATTCCTTAATTCCCTTAATGGTACTCTTACAATTCCATCATTTATCTGGAAGTAAGATTGACCTTATGCCAATTCTAACTTAAAATCCTTATAAGAATAATTTAACACATCTCTTTAAACAATTTCTAACTTAACTCCTTTAAGATTCAAGGACAACCATAATATCTTATTCCTACGTTACTCGAAATGTATCACATAAGATATTACTCCTATTTCCTCCAAGAGAGTGATACCATAAGCCTTACAGATGACATACTCACAAGATGTCAATCCTTGACAATTCCTAAGAGTCCTAGCTCTTCATCTTTTGGAAATTCCACTTATCGAGTCTAACGACTCGTACTGTCTTAAATGACTTATTTCTAACTTAAAATCTTTTATACTCTTCACACAATCTACTATCCATCCAAGACTTAATCGCATCATTTCCTTATGTTATCTCAAACGAATCTCAAATAGATCTCTTCAAAGGATACCTATGATTTCGTACACTTGGCTTTTCCAAAAGCTTTAACCATTGGTCCTACATTGGCCATACTTACTTATGAACCCGACCATCATAACTCCGGATTTCACAGTCTTACTCAATATCGCAAAATAGGGAAAACGAGTTCTTATTGAATTATTCCCTTAATCAACTTATTCCTTCACAACACTTTATCCACAGTAATGCCTACAACATGATTCATCAACTAGGCATTCCGGACTTTACACTAGTCCACCTCTATATACTTCTAATGGGACAAAAATCCCAAGTACACAAGTGAGATATAACTCTTAATCTCATTAACTCCACATAACCTATACCTCCAAATACTAGGAATATGATGTCTCAAGAAGAAACAAATCTTTCCATAACTTCTCCCAATATCCTTATTTCCTAAAAGATACTCATAAATGAACACTTTAGGCATCAGACTCTTCTAGCCTTGCCTTACGAGGTCTTCCTCCGGGTTTTCATCGGAAGTTCCCTCCGGATCTTCCCTCGGATCTTCCCCCTCTTGAGGATCTTCCTCAGGGTTTTCCTCTGGATCTTCCTCCTTCTAAGGATCTTCCGCAGGATCTTCCTCCTCTAGAGGATCTTCCTTCTTCTGAGGATCTTCCTCGGGATCTCCCCTAGGATTTTCCTCTCCTTGAGGATCTTCCTTAGGATCTTCCTCAGGATTTTCCTTAGAGTTTCCTTGGAAATCGATTCCATTTAAACGTCGTTATTACAATATTTCGTTGGCTTACCTTAACGGCTCAGCGAGCTCTACCCTAGGTTCATCCCACGAATTCTCATACGGAGGCAAATCCCGACTGCATCGAGCATTAATCCTTCGTATTCGTTTTCTCAACAATTAATGTCAACGACTATGACATCATACTTAGACATCAAAACTCCTAAGAGTGATTCCTTAATTATCCCATATATCAATGTAATAAAATCACTTAGAATAGATCAACTTGGTAATTCTATAGATGAATTATTAACATAGAGCACAAGATTCATCTACACTAATCTCCCGAGCGTTCACACCAAATTATTCGGAGATTCCAGCGCTAGGATATTAGTACTACCAACTCAGGAAGTACATACTTGATACCTTCGAGGGGACTACTAGGTCCTCCAACCTCGAAATATCTCTGAGAAACAGGGAAATTTAACATTACTAGAGATGATAGAATCATCTCGGCATCTTCCGAGTCCTTTCAAAAGAATAGACAAACACCTATGTCTTACAACAACAACAACAAGAATTTAGTTTTTCTAGATATAGAGGTAACTTTCATACCTCCCATATCAGACTAAAGAAGGCACGACTATGAACGGTTAAAAATTCTTCATTTGAAAATTCAGAGCCTTCGAAAACATTTCAAACGAGTGATCAGTTTACAAATATTTATTTGTAAGCTTTGTTCAAAAATATTTAACCCAGATCTATAGCACTCCCCAGGCCAAGCTACCCCAGCCACATCACACACCCAGCCTGGTGACAACGACCAGCCGGTGTCGATACTGGCACCGCCTGTGATCCTACTAGAGCTGTTGAAAATATTTTCAACCAAAACGAGTAAATGGTTCATGAAATACCAAAACCCGTTTTAAAACTTTCGGCTCTGATATCAAATCTGTTTTAAAAACAGAACTTTAGCTCTGATACCATCTCTGTAACACCCCCAAATCTATAACCCATTTGGAAAGGTATTACCGCCAGTGACCTCGGTTTCCACACCGAAGCCACCCCAGGCTTTACCGGTTTAAACACAAATCATAAAGAACAATTATGGTACAAAATTACCATAACTTTCATTTAAAACATAGTCGCGGAATTTCAACACAATTCCAAAGACGACAAAATACAGAGTCATTACAATACAGCGGAAGACTTAAAATAATTTACAAGGGGTTAGTCTAATGAATAGACTAAGCAAGGGCGGAAAACATTAACAATTAATTCACACAAATGCTGACACAAGCAGTTCCATATATCAACAAATCACATCAAAGCCCTCAAGTGTTAACTAAACAGTTAAACACATCAACAAATCACATCAAGCCCTCGAGTGTTAACTAAACAGTTAAACTCATCAACAAATCACATCAAATCCTCAAGTGTTAACTAAACAGTTAAACACATCAACAAATCACATCAAAGCCTCAAGTGTTAACTAAACAGTTAAACACATCAACAAATCACATCAAAGCCTCAAGTGTTAACTAAACAGTTAAACACATCAACAAATCACATCAAAGCCTCAAGTGTTAACTAAACAGTTAAACACATCAACAAATCACATCAAGCCCTCGAGTGTTAACTAAATAGTTAAACACATCAACAGATCACATCAAGCCCTCGAGTGTTAACTAAACAGTTAAACTCATCAACAGATCACATCAAATCCTCAAGTGTTAACTAAATAGTTAAACACATCAACAAATCACATCAAAGCCTCAAGTGTTAACTAAACAGTTAAACACATCAACAAATCACATCAAAGCCTCAAGTGTTAACTAAACAGTTAAACACATCAACAAATCACATCAAGCCCTCGAGTGTTAACTAAATAGTTAAACACATCAACAGATCACATCAAGCCCTCGAGTGTTAACTAAACAGTTAAACTCATCAACAGATCACATCAAATCCTCAAGTGTTAACTAAACAGTTAAACACATCAACAAATCACATCAAAGCCTCAAGTGTTAACTAAACAGTTAAACACATCAACAAATCACATCAAAGCCTCAAGTGTTAACTAAACAGTTAAACACATCAACAAATCACATTAAGCCCTCGAGTGTTAACTAAATAGTTAAACACATCAACAGATCACATCAAGCCCTCGAGTGTTAACTAAACAGTTAAACACATCAACAAATCACATCAAAGCCCTCAAGTGTTAACTAAACAGTTAAACACATCAACAAATCACATCAAAGCCTCAAGTGTTAACTAAACAGTTAAACACATCAACAAATCACATCAAAGCCTCAAGTGTTAACTAAACAGTTAAACACATCAACAAATCACATCAAAGTCTGAATCTTACAGAACCACATAACGATGATTTAAGAATTGACTAAGATGTTTCGGTTCACGACCAACCTCATCGCTTACAGCGAATCCAGATTGGAAAGAGAACGTACTCTGATCAAAAGTCAAGACGAGCTTTCCTAGATGTACTATTTACTTAGGTGCACTACTCGCCAAGGGTATATTAATCATGTGCTACGACGGCACTTATCTTATTTAATTCCAGAACGCGCATCACGTTATAGGCTTTTAAATATATGTATCGCCATGAGGGACATATAGGACATATGTTTCGCCATGAGGGACATACTCCTGAATGGGACGAATCCCAAGATTTGTAGCACCAGCTTTGTACCACCATCTCTATACCCGAGTATAGAGAAAGTTCATGACCCACCAAATGGTCTTTGAGTTTAGAACCCTTAGCACCATTTTCATTATCAAGAAACGACTAGACCTCAATTAGTCCATCGCTCCTACGAATACTCGTGCTAACTAAACAGTTCAACACAGTAATAATCATATCAAAGCCCTCAGGCCAAAATATATATCTATAATAGCGTTGTTCTAGCATATATACAACCTATTATAATATCATATTCTTTTCATATTGTTGCCCTCCTGGCAATCCTCATAAAATATATATCTATAATAGCGTTGTTGTAACAGATATACAACCTATTATAATATCATATTTTAATCCATATTATTTATCAAAACTGTTCCCAACAAAACAGTAAATCATTCCAAATTAATTAACAATCAAACCATTGATAATTAATGGAAATATGGAATGATGAGCAAGAGCGAACCGCCACTTGCCTGGAATAGATTCGGCGATGAATCTAGACGAGATGACTACCGAAAATATCCTTCCCAAGGATATGGCTAAAGCTTCAGAATATTCCTAACAGAATACGAGTCCACACGCGATCCAGCAGATCACGGTCTAACTGACAAATTAATTATCTATTAATTAATTTGACTGGACGAACTTAAGGAATTATATTTAATAAATTTTTATGATATTAAATCATAAAATTATTTATTAAATTTTCCTATAGAAAAATACGGACAAAAGGGGATCGAAATTATACCGTTCGTATAAATTTCGGGTCAAAACTGGACTGGAATTGATTTGGGCCAACACGGCCCATCAGCAAAACAAGCAAGGGGCCCCACCAGCTACTATTCATCCATCTTCCCAAATCAAAACAACCCAAAACTCACGTAACAATTTTCAACAGCAAAACAGAGCAACAGGGGCTCGGCTTCCACCATGGACACGCCGGGGAGGAGGGACTTCGTTGGGCTTCCGCCGCCTCGACGCCGGGAAAGAGCTGAACGAGCTCGGACGGGAGTGGTTGCCGACGGACTTGAACGAGAGGAGATATGGCCAAGAGGAAGGAGGTGGGTTGCTTTTTCTGAGAGCTGCCCACGACCTCTTTTATAGCTGAAGGAGGAGAGGATTACTCATCAATTCCTCAGCCAAACTCATGACAAGTGCCCGGACAAAGTTACAGGGAGGGAGTATTGTGTCAAGACAAGCACAGGCGGAGGAAACTCGTGGCACTGTTATAAAAAATTAGTTTTGGTATGGGTTTTTAAACCCCGGAAATTATATGTTTGTATCCAAACAAATATTCTAAGTCCCGAAAATACATCGAATGTATTTTATACCACTCACGGAATTATTTCGGACATCATGGATGTTACGGAAAATCGGAACTCCACTGAAAGCGAAATAATTAATGAACGAAGGTTGGGAAAATTACCCAAATATCCTTATTAAAAATTGAGGGATATTACAAATACCCTAAACCCTTTTACTCGTTACGCGTCTCTTGCATCTGTTCGTGACGAATCAACCGACTCCGCGCGTTACGTTCAAGATCTTTGAAAGGTTAGTTAGTAGAAATTGTTTTTTGGTTTTGTTTTGTTAAATTTGAAGTGTTTGGTTAGGGATTGTAGATCCATATTGTAGATCTATGTTGTGGAGATGTTTAGGATGGTAGATCTATGTTTTGTAGAAGCTTTTGGGATTGTTTTTGATTTTTTGTATAATTTTGAAGAATTTTTTTGCATGAGGATTTATGTTGAATTTTTTGTGAAAATATGCTAGTGGAAGTGATAGTATTGATAGATTTGTAAAAATTGTGCATTTTTTGTTGAATTTCATGTATTATTTGATGGAAAAAAATCACCGGAATTCGGAATTGTCACCGGAGAAGACGATCGGAGGATCGTCGGCGTCTCGTCGGCGGGAGTTGGAATGTGCACATTAACACGTAACGTGTGAATGTGTTCCACACGTTACGTGTGATTCCATTTCACACGTAACGTGTGGATCGCCGGCGAGTCATCGGCGAGCCGCCGACGAATCTCCGGCGACATGTCGGCGACACTCCGTTCGTGACTGATCCCTCGTCAGCCACGAACTATGCATGGGGTACCGGTGTTCTTGCCCATGTGTACCGCAACTTGGGCGAGTGCACAAGGAAGGAGGCGCGGGTCATGTCCACATGTTTCACTCTGATTCAGGTATTAAATGACTTGAATAAAAACATCTGTATTTTTGTTATAGATTAATATTTGTTATTAAGGGAATTGACTTACATGTAATTGTTTTGTAGGCATGGATATATCAATATTTTCCCATGTTTAGACCTGTACAGAGTGTTTACTGGGACCGCCAACAACCGATCCCATACGCCAGTCGATGGGACATGTCACATCCACCCAACCGGACCAGGAATTATAGGGAGGAGCTGGATGGGATGCGTGTTGAGAGTGTAAGTGCATATACGGTCCTTATCTAGTATGTTAAAATATGAAATTATATGCATGATTAGTTGTTTGAAATTCAATTATGTTTAGGTTGAGTGGATGTCATACGGCCCGATTGACTTAAACAATGGGATGTTTGCTTCATCGCGATTCCATGGAGTCATATCCTGTTTGTGGGTCACCGAGCCTTACATGCCAGATCAAGCAGCTAGGCAGTTTGGGCGTACACAACAGTGTCCAAGACAACCGATTGTTCCAATTAAGGCATAAAGGGGCACGAAGATTAGCAGCTACACGGTGGAATACGATAGATCCTTACATGCATGGGATGCCCGCAATGAACATTCCATTAGCCTACAAGCCATGGGTCCTCTAGTCCTTCAACCCCACCAGTGTAGCGGTGATTACATGCAGTGGTACCTCCAGCATACACATCCATTCATCATCCCTCAAGAGTACCGTAACCCTCAGCACCATGTAAGAAATTGAATAATTATATCTTGTTTAATTTCGTGTACAAACTTTATATTAATCGTATCCACTTATTGTGACTGCAATGGGTCGATAGTTGTTACGGACGTCTGGATCCATATCGCGATCACCAACATGGAGATGATCAATTGAAGACCTAGCCGAGGCGTTACGGCAATCATTGGAGCAAATGTATCCCTACCTTTCGAACCATTGAACTTGGCTGCTTCGTCATTTGAGCATTAAAGTTTGGATTTCATTGAACTTTGGAAGGTGACAACAATGAATGTTATGACTTTTGTTTGAATGTTTTTTATGAGTTGTTTGGATTATGACAACAATGAATGTTATCACTTCTATTTGAATGTTTTTTATGAGTTGTTTGGATTTAGGGATGTGATAGCATGCATTTAGGCTAGTTGGTCGAGCTGGACCGAGTTGTGTGTTGCTTGAGTTTTCTTGAAGATTGGAGATTGTTCTTGGATCCAAACAAGTATTTCTCTTCTTTTTGGATTAGACAACCGATTGTTCCAATTAAGGCATGGAGGGGCACGAAGATTAGCAGCTATACGGTGGAATACGATAGATCCTTACATGCATTTCCCCACTGTTGCTCCAATACTCGTTGTTGTTCGGATTGTCCATTTTTTTTACAAAAATTGAGAGTGCAAAACAAGAATTTGTGAGTGTTTCAAATGAGGGTTTAGGCTCGAAATGGATCGTTAGTCGGGGAAGAAGACGGGTCATTATTACAGTTAGGTGGGGACAAGACGGTTAATTCAATGCGTTTTGCCATAGACTGAACCACACGTTACGTGTGAGCCTCATCCACACGTTACGTGTGGGATAGCATGACACGTAACATGTGAGTTGATTCCACACGTTACGTGTGGTTCAAGGTTTAGGCGTATGAGGCTTTTTGTTAGGGTTTGGGGTAGGGCTTGGGGTAGGGTTTGGGGTTTAGGGTTTAGGGATATGGTATTGGGGTAGGGTTTAGGGTAATGTGGTTTAGGTTTAGGGATTAGGGTTTAGGGTTAGGGTTAACTATTTATCTTTAATTAATAAGGGTGAATCGGGTATTTTAGTTACCTTGTTTGTGAGATTGAGAAGATGAACTTTTAATTAGGGTTTAGGGTTTAGGGTGGTAAATGATTGTTGAGAAGTTATTAATGCTAGTGGTTGAGTTCATTAATGCTATTGGTTGAGGTCATTATATACTACAGTTATATACAGTTGTATATTAGTTGTCAAACACATTGTTTTTCACTATATAAGAGGCATTAGGGTTGTTTGTTCTCTACAACAAGTCCAACACAAGCGACGTTTGAAGATTCAATTGTGGGTAAGCTTCTTCTTCCAGTTTCTTTTGATTTATTATCCCCAATTTTTTATATTAATGGATTCATGATATTTGTAGGAAACCAAGAACTACAACAAATAATGGCATCTTCATCCGAATCATCAACAAACCCACTATCCGCGTGTAATTTGAAAGCCATTGTCCGTACTTGGGATTTACAGTGGAACTACGGAAGAAGGTATTGGGGATGCCCAAGACTGGGGTGTTTTTACAGGAAGTGGATTGATCCTATATACGAGGATAGGGCACACGCGATTATTCGACAACAATGGCGGAAAAAACAAGATCTTGTTAAGGAGAATCAAGATCTTGTTAAGAAAAATCAAAAACTTTTACAAGATGTGGATAAGATGCGTAGGTATAACCTCAAACTATATAATGATGTAAATCGTATACTGCCTTGATGTCATATCTTTTGTGTAATATTGTTTACGTACTATCAACCTTTGTAGGGAGCAAGCAATTTTATCGAAGCAGAGATATGATAGGAAGCGAACTTTTACCAGAGACTATCCTAATTTCTTCAAACGCAACTAGACAATGTCATTTATTTTGTGTTAGGATTTCTAAGTTTATGAAGAAGGTGAAGAACATGTATTATTTACTTTATTTTGAGATAAATGTGGTTGTAGTCATCCAACGTAATGAATAATTCTATTATGTCTTCTAGGTTGATTATTTTGGGGTGTTTATTTATTAATTTTAGATAAACAAATAAACCCTAAAAATAAACAATAATATGATACAACATTCATACACAACATTATAATATATATAAAATAATCAATAATTCAACATTGAACCACAAATAAATACTAAAAATATACAATAATATGACATACACAAATACCCTAAAGTATACTATAACTAAACAATTTAATATACTAAAACACCACACGTTACGGGTGGTGTATACCCACACGTAACGTGTGGTATGGCTCCACACGTTACGTGTGAGGTACAACCACACGTAACGTGTGTATTAAGAATCTAAGATTGATCTTCAATCAATCAAGGAACAAGAACAGAAATCATCGAAGAACAACTCAAAAGAAATGATTTTATTCAAAGGGTGAAAACTATAGAATTGAAGAACTTGGAACCGAATGATTCTGCATTACAACTATTTATACAAGAGCTGAATGCAATGAATACAAGAAAGGAGTTTGTTGGAGTTTGTTGAGGCAGAGCCGAAGTCAGTTGGGATGAAGTGCTGAGCTGGCTGAGATGGCAAGGTTAGTTAACTAACTAACCTTTCCATATCCCCCCTTCAAGTTGGACATGTGTTATGAGACACAAGACCCAACTTGGAAGATAAAAAATGATGTTGATGCTCACCAAGGGCCTTCGTTAAGAGATCAGCTAGCTGCAACTGTGAGCGGACATGGAATGTCTTGATGAACCCAGACTGTACCTGATCTCTGATGTAGTGAAAATCAATGGTAAGGTGTTTTGTCCATTCATGGAAGACAGGGTTGGCGGCGATGTGCTGAGCTGCGGTGTTGTCACAAAAGAGTGGAATAGGCTGAGGGACTGTAACTCTGAAATCACTGAGCAGACCCACATCCCAAACAAGTTCACTTGCAGTACTTGACATTGCCCTGTATTCTGACTCAGCTGAACTCTTAGAAACAGTCTTCTGTTTCTTTGTCTTCCAAGATACAAGAGAATTACCAAAGAACACACAATACCCGGTAAGAGATCTGCCTGAGAAAGCACAACTTCCCCAGTCTGCATCACTGTAGGCTGAGAGAGAATGATCAATTTGAGCAGAGTAAAAGAGTCCCAAATCAAGAGAACTCTTGAGATATCTGACTACATGCATTGCAGCAGCCATGTGAGGGACACGAGGACAGCTAACAAACTGACTAAGATGCTGGGAAGCATAGGATAAATCTGGTCTGGTGAGGTTTAAGTAAAGAAGTCTACCAACAAGACGTCTATACACCTCAGGGTCATCTAAAAGTTCTCCACTATCAATAGACAATTTCAAACCTCTCTGTAAAGGGAACTTGGCAGGAGTACAGTCTAACATTTTAGTATCCTTTAAGATATCTAAAATATATTTTCTCTGATTAAGAAGTGTACCTGAATCAGTACGAGCCACTTCGATGCCAAGGAAATATCGGATGAGACCCAAGTCCTGTATAGTAAAAGCAGAATGAAGGGCAGCTTTAGTTGCCAAAATCTCTGTATGATCACCTCCAGTGAGGAGCATGTCATCTACATAGACTAATGCCAAAGTAGTCTTGCCAGCAGAGGCTTTGACAAAGACAGAATAGTCATGTTTAGACTGTACAAAACCAAGTGTAAGTAGTAGCTTAGTAAGCTCTATGTTCCACTGCATGGAGGCTTGCTTCAATCCATATAATGATCTCTTAAGATGACAAACTTGTCCAGGAGATCCTTTAGTATATCCCTGAGGTAATTGCATGAACACTTCTTCATCTAAAAAACCATGCAAAAACGCATTATTGATATCAAGTTGGTGAATAGGCCAGTGCTGAGCAGTAGCAAGAGCAATGAAAATCCTCACTGAAGCAACTTTAGCAACAGGTGAGAAAGTATGCTTGAAATCAGTTCCCTCTTTCTGAGTGTATCCATTAGCCACAAGCCTTGCTTTGTATCTCTCAACACTACCATCTGGCCGAAACTTGATCTTGAAGACCCACTTACAGCCTATTGCTTTCTTATCCTGGGGGAGATGAACTAAATCCCATGTATGGTTAAGTTCAAGAGCCATCAATTCCTGCTGCATAGCAGTCACCCAGAGAGGATCTTTAGCAGCCTGTGAGTAGCTGGCAGGTTCATATAATGACAAGACATGGGACAAGGATGCTCTATATTCCTCTGAGTAAGAAGATAAATTGAATTGAGAGACAGAATTAATAGACCTCAATGAGTGACAAACAAAATCTTGGAACATGGTAGGTGGCCCCTTGACTCTTGTAGAATGTCTGGTTGGAGGAGGCCAATGTTGGAGTGGTGGAAAATTGACCATATTGTCCAGAGAATAACTAGATCCAGAGCCTGCTAACACTGACTGTATGCCATTGGTAGGAGTAGGTGAAGTAGATAGAGATGTAGATTCTGTAGACAAAGGAGCAGGTGAAGTAAGCATAGCGGAATCATCCATGCCATGAGTAACTAGAGGTAATGATACTGACTGAATCAAATCTTGGCCTTTCTCATCATCAGAAATAAAAGGAAGAACCTCTTCTTTAAAAATGACATCCCTACTCACAAAAACTTGATGATTATCTAAATCATAGAGCTTGTATGCTTTCTGAGCATAAGGATAACCAAGCATGACACATCTCCTTGCTCTGGAAGCAAATTTGTCATTAGTCTTATTGAATGCATAGTATAAGCATCCAATGATTCTGAGATTATCAAAGGTAGGTGGCTCTTTCATCAAAACTTCGTATGGAGTCTGCCAATTCAATACTGAACTGGGCATCTTATTTATCAAATGTGTAGCTGCCAACACACAATCTCCCCAAAACTTAATAGGCAAATTGGCATGTAATCTCAGTGCACGAGCAGTCTCAAGCAAATGCCTATGTTTCCTTTCAACTCTCCCATTTTGCTGTGGATTGCCTGGTACAGACCTTTGATTAATTATTCCCTTGTCTGCAAAGAACCTTTGGCACTGTCTTTGAACAATCTCAGTCCCATTATCACTTCTAACCACTTTAACTGAAGCATTAAACTGTGTGTGAACAAGAGTAACAAAATCAACAATGGTCCTGTAAACCAAGTCTTTACTGCTGAGTAGAAAAGTCCAAGTGACCCTACTACAATCATCTAAGACAGTCAAAAAATATCTAGCACCACCAATGCAAGGACTCTTATAAGGGCCCCATAAATCCACATGGATAAGATCAAAGGGAAACTGAGCAATAGATTCACTTCTCTCAAACTTCGGTTTATGATGTTTGGCAAGTACACAAGTCTCACAATGGAGATCTGTTACAGAATCAAAATGAGTAATGGATAAGTGTTTCAGCTTAGATAAGGACAGATGACCAAGCCTGTTATGAAGCCTAGACAAAGCAGACAAAGTTGAACACTGAGTAGAACTAGACTTAGGATCCTCTTTATTACAAGTGAACAAACTGAAACTACTATCTTTGTCAGCAACTGAACTTCCTGCATCAGACTTCTCAGAAAAGACCTTGTATAAGTCTCCAAGCCTCTGGCCACCAGCTTTCACTTGTTTAGTTAAAGGGTCCTGAAACAGACAACCTTTTGAATAAAACACAGCAATAAGCTCATTATGATCTATGAGTTTCTGAACAGACAACAATTTTTGTTTGAACTCTGGAATGTAAAGAACATCTCGGAGAATAATATCCTTGCTAAGCCTTATGTTGCCTACTCTATCCACTTTTACCAGAGTACCATCAGGCAAACCAACTAACACAGAACTGTGCACTGCTCTCATATCACTAAATAGATCCAAATTACAACACATGTGATCTGTAGCACCTGTGTCTATGATCCAACAAGAATCAGAATTACCAATTCTGGCATGTAAAACAGTTGGGTTAAGGACTTTACCTGCAAAGTTGGCGCTACTGGACTCAGCCAAACCTTTGCCTTTCATGGCCTTGAGCACTTCTTGACATATAGTCGAAACCAAGGTACTGTCAAAAAAATCTGATTTATCTGTGCAGACATTAGCAGCATTTCTATTCTGAGAATCTCCATATTCAAGCGGATTGTCTTGTTGAGCCATATTGGCCCGAGACCTTGATCCTTGATACCCTTGAGAACTCTACCCCTGGGAATTCTGCCCCTGTGAATTCTTGTTGCCTTTAAACCACTCAGGATAACCATGTAATTTGAAACAAGCATCCATTAAGTGCCCTTTCTGTTTGCAGAAATCACATGTTCTTTCCATCTTCATCTTCTTATACTCCTCTTTGCTCATTCTACCTTGTTGTTTCCCTGCAGCTAAGGCACTCACGTCTACATTTGGAGGTATAGAAGGTGCACTAGTCACCATCTTTTGAGTCTCAATCTGCTGAACTAGGAAGAAAGCCTTACTAACAGTAGGTAAAGGATCCATTCCCAAGATTTGACTCCGAATATTTTCAAAGCCATCATTTAATCCCATAAGGAAATCCATAATCTGAATCTTGCAATCTTTGACATTCAACTGCCTGTTAATATCACAGATACAATTTGTTCTAGCAACACATTCACATTTAATAGGAGGATCTAGCCCCTTTAACTCATCCCAAATCATTTTCAGTTTACCAAAATAGTCACTCACAAACAGATTATCTTGCTTCAGATTGGCAAGCTTTCTACGCAGTTGAAATAGCAAAGGAAGATTGGACTGCTCATACCTTTCCTTTAACTTGTCCCAGAGCTGTTTAGCAGAGGAGACATGGCGGAATCCACAGGCAATATTCTTGGTCATTGAATTGATGATCCAGCATCGGACCATATAATCGGAACGAATCCAGCGAGCCTGATTATCACCTTCTTCAGCCAGCTTCTTGCAGCTACCATCAATAAATCCAATTTTGAACTTAGCACCAAGTCCCCAAATCACGCCATGGCTCCAATCTGGAAAGTCCGTTCCATCAAACAGAGAAGCAACCAGTGTAGAACCAAGATGATCGGAATTGGAAAGGAATAACGGATCACCATACGCACTCGCACCAGAAGAAATATCTCTGATCGCCATGAATGCGCAAGAATGACCTAGAAATCGAAATGCGGAAGTATAGCGAAATCAACAGGATTCCTTCGCTCTGATACCATATTAAGAATCTAAGATTGATCTTCAATCAATCAAGGAACAAGAACAGAAATCATCGAAGAACAACTCAAAAGAAATGATTTTATTCAAAGGGTCAAAACTATAGAATTGAAGAACTTGAAACCGAATGATTCTGCATTACAACTATTTATACAAGAGCTGAATGCAATGAATACAAGAAAGGAGTTTGTTGGAGTTTGTTGAGGCAGAGCCGAAGTCAATTGGGATGAAGTGCTGAGCTGGCTGAGATGGCAAGGTTAGTTAACTAACTAACATTTTCATAGTGTGATAAGGCTCCACACGTAACGTGTGGAGCCTATGCGCTAAACGGAAAAAATGCATATGCGTCGAAAAGTAATCATATTTACTAATTATGCACTTATGTACGTTGTTTTTCGTATGTAGGTTCTGGTTGGTTTAATTTACAAATTCCTTTTTCATTGGACGAAGAAAGCGAAATGAATAAAGCTATATATCCTCTTTCATTTTTGATGTGAAGTTCTTTCACGTGACTTCAATTTACCACCGTCCAATGTGTTTCTCCATACTCGGTCATATATAGAAAGTTTTTGCCAGTTTATACAAATAAAGCAAGTGACCACTATAAAAGCACACGTTTTGCGGGTTTGTTAGAACTATCCCCGATCTTTAAAAAAAAGTAAGTTATCCTCGATTATATATTTAAAATTATTATTATAAGGATCATGATGTAATACGTGCGAACGTGTGCACAGTGTACACGTATGTGCATTATGGTGCACAAATAATTATGATGCATAATTAAGTATTGGAGCTCCGACGTTGGTCTCCACATTAATTTACTGGAGCTCCGACATTGACCATTGTTGATCGGCGTTGATCCACCATTGACTCGGATCAGAAGAAAGTGTTATAAGGACTATTACGTTCATTTCATTCTCTTCGTTATTATCCGAGAATGTTATGTCAAAAGGATCAAGGACCGAGTCCGATCAAATCAATCAGTGACCGATTTACTAGTGCGTTAGAGTTACACATAATTGTGCACCGCTTGGACGTGCACCATATTACGAATAATTGTGCATTATTTTAAAAAATAATTATACACCGTGCTATTAATAGAGATGTGCACTATAAAAAAAATTATTGTCCACTTAATATATAAATGCATATGTCTTAGTCCTCCAAATTCTATTTGTGTTAGATTATACTTAAGTCTGTTGTTTATTTTATTATATATAATGTTGGTTTTAGTATGAAATTATACATTATAATATAAAATAACATATATTGAGAATAATCCAAATGGATCATACATATCTTATAACTTCTTTTTCTCCACCTTGATCAATATACCAAAATTGATATTATTCAATAAGAAACTATACATATTAGGTTTACTAGATAATTTATATTTCTCGTAAAAAAAAAAAAGAATAAATGACTGTTATAAACTAAGAGAAAGAGAGAGATTTGAGAGAAGAGAAGAGAGCATTGAGAGAGTAAAGATGTGTTTATTAGGCTTTCAATAGGATCCTTATATAGGGCTTACAATGCTTAAGAAATAAGTCAACTCTAGGATTTAGAGAAGCTTATCTTATGTACATCCATAAATATAATATTATAACACTCCTCCTTGGATGTACATCACTAACTGCCTCGTTAAAAACCTTGTATGGAAAAACCCAATGGGATAAAAACCATAACTAAGGGAAAAAAAAGTATAGTTGTAGTTCTACCCCTCAGTTAACATTGCTTGACTGAATCTGCTGAACTGGTCCTCCTTTCGACTCAAAGCTCATGAGTGTAGATAGATATCGCCAATATATAAGTGATTGAGTGTGGAGTGATCCATGACCTTCATATATCTCCATTTGCACATAAATATCGGTTCTTCAAGAACTTGCATGTACATACCTGTATCAAAAATATAAACACAAACCAATACAGATAACCATTTCCAAATTAATGATTTACATATGTAATTGGTCCAAAATATATCACTTTTAATATACAAAATTAAACTTTGCTTTAATCGCCTTTCTCAGCTCTACCAATCATCATTGTCGACGTATTTCCATTGATCAAGAATCATTAACCTTCTCGTATGTCACTTCTGGTGCAAATACTTATTCAAACAACATCGTCAAGGACAATCTCATTTTGATTCCTTCCGAATTGGATTTTAATGAACATTTCATACTTGTCTCTTAAAGTCCTTGCTTACGATGTGTAATCTGAGATAAGATTTTCTTTAGGAACATATCTCAAGAAACATCACTTGTCGACAATAAACAACTTCTTAAGCTATAATATGTGATTCCTCTTCAATAAAATCGAGCTTTAGATATAGTCTAATAGTCTCTCATGCTTCTAGCGTAATTAAGACTCTGTTGTAGTGAATTGGTATAGAGTTACTACAAGAACCTCCAAAATAAGCTAGGCATTCAGTTGGTATATGTGAGTCATGTGACTTCCTTGGCTTTTAGCAAATGTAGTTCATAGCATGTCAGGTATACTTTAAGTATATGATCCGTTGAACTTCTGATTCATTTTCGCTTATCCAACGATCCTAAATTATCGAGATTTTGCATTCCTTGCAATCTCTTATACGTACTAGTCTCCTTTTTCCTCTCCCCCTAAAGTTGGGATTTTATCTCTTCAAAATGATAATCTTGATATCGAGTGATCACCGAATATAAACTCTAGGTATTCAATGATCTATAGGGACTCCGACCCTCATATAATCTCAAATTTCCTTGTGGCATTAATTTAGTTCATTTAGGGTGAGAATGGGATGTACACCGCATATCTATATACTTTCACTTCTCTTCTGAAGATAAGTTTCAATTAGGAGAATATATCATGGTCAGTCAAAGTCAAACTTAATTCTCAACTTTCAAACTTTGTATGACCCCATATGGTCGCCGATTCTTCTAGATCGTTTCATGTATTAGCTTTAACCCACCTAATATTGATGACCATATAAATAACGAATGTTCTATGTCATCCTATTAAATAGTGTGAGCTACCCGATGCTCAACCGTTACACTACTTGATTGATTTCTTTCTCCCACTTTAACCCGTTTGATCAATGTGTTGAGGCATCTATCAACATCATAAAATATATGAAAAATTAACATTGGTCCATATGATGGTGTTATTAGTCCTCATATGTATTCTTGAATATGTCAAGAAACATGGAAACTATGCATTTACTCTTTACATAATCGACATTGTTACCAAGAAAACAAGTCATGAATTTACGATCACTATAAGGTAGGGACTCCATGTCCTAGGATCCACCGATCCTTTAGTAGGCATCCAAGTGAGCTTTCCTATGATCCTGCACATTATTGTTTCACTTGGGTGATCAAATCCATTTTTGCCACAAAGAAATGTTTTTCCATCAACTAACTTCTGGTTAGAAATATTATATGATTCAATGGGTCGTCGTATGTACCTCGTGTGTAAATTTTCCTATGAACATTTAGATAGATATTCGATATCGTCCTCATTCATGAATTCTGCATGATAGCCAATTTGTCGAATATCTTTTCAAATAATCAACAAGTTTGTTCTAAACTCGTAAACATAAAGTGTTACTCATTTACCTTCTTGTTCTTTCCAATAACAAGATAAACCTCTTCTGGAGCCATGAATGAGACATTCTTTCTAAACCTTATATTTCACACTTGGTTTTTGCCATTTGCAGGGTAAAGAAACTTCTGGTTTATCAAAATGATATAAGTAATGGCGTTATCGACAATAGTTCCTATCTGCGTCCTTGGGAGAAAGTTCTCTCAATCTCTGGATCAGGATCTACAGGTGGAGAGTCAGCAGTACGGGTGTGGACCATAAGATAGGTCCACACACACAAGCAAACACACGAAAATCACAAAGAAAAATTCGAAAACACACAAAGCATGCAAAACACCAAAAATCCGCAATTGCCTTCCCCGGCAACGGCGCCAAAATTTGATAGGAGGGGATAGTCGTCGTATCCCCAATCAAAAGTAAATCCTAAAATCCTCACTAAACAAAGTATAGTGAGCAATTTCATATGGGTGATCCTTTAATATTTGAGATATCATCAACTCGGAATTAGATAAATCATCACATTGATTTCTAACTTTTGAATACAAACATATGCCTTAAAATATGTACTACTATCATAGTACAAAAATTGACGTATGATCATGAAACTCTTCAGGAGTATATAGTGATCTCTAAATTGTCAAAATATTGAGTCTTAATACTCTCATAGAGGTGATGATGATGTGATCGAATCATTAGTTTAGCACAATTCTGCATGAATTTCCAACTGTTAGATTTTTCTCCCAAATATGTTTAGCCAAATGAAACTTAACACTTAAAACCATGTGCTAAACTATTTCTTCTGGAAACCCTTGAAATTTGGAATTGCAATTATAGAAATTGCTCCAAAATATATTTAAGAACTAAAACACTAGTAAAAGAAGATAAACTTATCATTCTTTCATTTTGAGAAATCATGTTACTTCAGGGACAATTTGTTTTATGTGTACATCCACTACCAATGATGAAACTTATTATTTTGCTATAAATATGTAAAGGTAAACATAATTAATGAAACAAAAAAAACACAAACAATATTACTTAAATAAAGTGAATCATTGTCAACTTCGGATGAGTTTATTAATACAAAAATAACAATAAATACCTCTTAGAGTCAATATATCATCTGGAGGATAAATATCAGATTCAATATCTTCATAAATTATAATGATCAATACCTTCATGTATGATGATCACGTGAATAGAAGTTTCTTTTAGAGAAACTCAATTTGAACTTGACTTCTCCAACTATCAATTCGAAACCAAGAATCAAAATTATAGAATTCAACGAGTTTTTTTTTTTTTTTTTGAATTGAAGCTTTACAGTATTCGTACATATCAAAGCTCTTTCTCGATCCCCTGTCATCAAGAATCTTGCTCTCTCCGGTACTTCCAATTTGGCACCCACCTCGAGGGATGATAATGAGAGATGGCAACGAGAGATGATAAATTTTGTTGGGATGTCAATTTCCAATATAAGGGTGATTTTGGAATTGATTTTATCGTTTCAGGAACTAAAAATTATCGTTTTAGGGATTGGAATCTAGATGTGGCAGAAGGAAGTTTGCAAGCTAATAAAATACTAGATCTCGAATCTAGATATTGTAGTCGAGATCGTTGATACTGATCAAGATCAGGATGTGGCAGAAGGAAGTTTGAAATAGCTCTACGAAGAGTGATAGAGGAGATGTTACAAGAAGCCAGAAAGTCAGCAGCTTTGTTAGACTCTCTGTAGCAGTGATGAACCTGAAAAAATTTGAACGACTTTTAAAATTCACTAATGAGTTTGATTTGATTGACGCTCCTTTTTCTGGATTCCCCTTTACATGGCGTCGATCGTCTACCTCTACTAATAACACGTTTGAACGACTTGATAGGGTTCTGTTACATCCTTATTTTTTACAAAATTTCAACAATATCGTCGTTCACCACCATTCATTCACTACCTCTGATCATTGTCTTATTACAATTTCTTTGGATAATTTCCAGACATTCAGAAAGATTCATTTCCGTCTGGAAAACACATGGCTTGATCAACCTTCTTTTGCTAAATTAGTTTTCAAAGTTTGGAGTTATAAATATAAAGGATCATATATGTTTAAATTCTATATGAAACAAAAACTTCTTAAATCTTATTCCAAATCTTGGAAAAGGAATAACACTACAACTTTACGACAACCACCTCCTAAAATATAATAAACTTCTTAAATTTCAACATGAGTACTGGAAACAACGTGCAAAAATAAAACACAACCTCAACGCGGATATGAATACACGATACTTTCAATCTGTTTCTAAAATAAGAACATACAAACAAAAAATAACTTCATTTACTTCTCAAAATGACAATCATCTTTTTGATGACTCTTTAATTAGAAATATAATTACGGATGAACTTACAGTTCATTTTAAACCCTCTCATTGTGGTCCCTTAACACCAGAAGATTTCGCTATTATACCTTCTTTGATTTCCGATTACGAAAACCACCAATTATGTTCTCCACCGACTTATACGGAAATCAAAAAGACTATTTTCACATTGCCTGCAAACAAGACGCCAGGTCCAGATGGATTTACGGCTGAGTTCTACCAAAAATACTGGAATCTAGTTGGGAACTCGCTTACTTCTGCTATTCAACCATTTTTTCATTCAGGACAATTACTTTGTGAGGCTGCTCAGTTATTCATTACTTTAATTCCTAAAATGGATCAACCGACCACTATTAATCACTACAGGCATGTTACCCTTTGTAACACATCCTACAAAATCATAACTAAAATTATGTCAAATCAACTATCACCAATTCTCCATAAATTAATTAGTCCTCTGCAAGGTGCATTTGTTCCAGGACGTCTTATTTAGGATAACATCCTCATCGCCCATGAAATCTTTCACTCATTCCATAAAAGAAAAAAAGGAAAAACTGGATGGATGGCTCTTAAGCTAGATATGGAAAAAGCTTATGACAAACTTAACTGGAATTTCATTACACAGGTTCTTCGCAGTTTCGGGTTTTCAGATCTATGGGTAGAACGTGTCATAACTTGCATCACAAGCATCTCATCCTCTGTACTTGTCAATAACGATCCGGGATATGTGTTTCACCCTCTCTGTGGATTACGACAAGGTGACCCTATAGCTCCATTTATTTTCGTTATTGCAATGTAATATTTGGCACGTACTCTCATTCAAGAACCACGCTCTTCTCACAGAAAGGTTGGTATTCAGATAATTAAACATGGAACTTGTATTCCATTTTTAAATTTTGCAGATGACACATTAATATTTGCAAATGCTACCCAAGATAATATGTTTTTCATCAAATCAATCCTCGAGGACTTTTCTCTTAAATCTGGACTCTCTATAAATTACCATAAAAGTACATTTCAAACATCATGTAATATTTCTAGACAGCAATCTCTTTCTCTTGCAAGTATTTTAAACTTACAAGTTACTCGCTCTATGGAAAAGTATTTAGGAATTCCTATTATTAGGGGACGAGTTAAAAATGAAATGTTCTCCGAAGCTATCTCAAAATTACAAAAACAACTATCAAAATGGAAAGCTAACTCAATGTCCCAAGTTGGACGTTGTGTCCTAATTCAATCTAATTTACAATCACAAACAAATTACTTAATGCAGAGTTTTCTTCTTCCGAATGGAGTTTGCCAAGAGATTGATAAAATTAACAGAGACTTCTCATGGAATCATCCAACTCCGAATTATCATTCACTTATTAGGTGGGAGACTATTTGTCAGCCTAAGAGTTATAGGGGTCTTGATCTTGAACTATCTCATAACATAAACAATGCTATACAAATGAAACTTCTCTGGAAATTGATATCTGACCCTCATTCCTTCTGGGTTCAATTAATCTCAAAAAAGTACTTACGGAATTCTAATATTTTCTCCTATAAAAAAAGCCTTCTGACTCAGGGCAATTCTCCAGACTTCTCCAACTACGAGATCAATTCAAGAAAGGATTGTTCTGCCAAATTGGTGATGGTACTCATATCAAGTTCTGGGAAGACCATTGGATCCCTGATTGTATTCTTTCGCAGTTCGCAGGAAGTAATGACTGTAGCAGTACTGTTTTCCAATACATTACCACCGACAAAAAATGGGATATGGGCGCTCTTCAGCGTGTTCTTCCATCTCACTTATTCTCAAATTTTTTGAACATCTTTATACCTATAACTTACATTCCTGATAAACTTATTTGGTATCTATCAACGGACGGTAAGTTTTCTGTCAAAAGTGCTCGATCATTAACTTCTTATCCTGCAGCCTCACCAGGCTTCCCGACTTGGTTCTGGAAATTGCAAATTCCTCCGAAGACTAAAAAATTTCTTTGGAAATGCTTCAGCGACTCCTTACCTACTACGGAACGCCTAAACAGATACTTCTCTAGGGTTCCGTCTAGCTGCGCCCTCTGTAATTCTCTCATCGAGGACTCCAACCACTTGTTTTTTAAATGTCCATTCACTTTACGATCACTACAATTTCTTCAAAAACTCATTGGTATCACTTTTACCGTCGACTTTGACAACGACTTCTACACTAATTTGGAATTCTTCCATTCCAGAAACAGAAATATAATTTCGGTTCTTTTTCTTTGGTGAACAATCTGGAAAGACCGTAATGCTTTAATCTTTAGAAAGGTCTCACTCGATATTCATACAACAGTCAACAATGCTTTCATTTCTTACAAGGACTGGATGCGGTCTTTTTTGGAAGAAGCTTCCTTTTCTTGCAAAAATAAGGGTTCAAGACAATTTTCACGATGGAGAAAACCTCCTCCAAATTGTATTAAATTAAATTTTGATGCTTCGGTTAAACAAAATGGTTCTACACATATTGGATATGTATTCTGTAACCATTCTGGTGAGGTGGTCTTCTTAGACCATAAGCAGATCCTCTACTCTTCACCTATTAAGGTTGAGGCCTTGACCGCTCTTGAGTGCCTTCATAAGGCTATTTCGCATCATTTTACGCGAATAGTTTTTGAAGGAGATAATCTTTCAGTCATTAATTCCATCCGTGGAATTTGGAAAATTTCATGGGAAATCTTTCCTATAATTATGGAAATTAGATCACTGTTATATGGTTTACATTATTTTCAGGTTCATCATTGCTACCGAGAGTCTAATAAAGTCGATGATTTCCTGGCTACTTCTACCATCCATTCCACTGTTCTCCGCAGTGCAATTTCTGAGTTCCTATCGTTGCATCACGACCATGCTCAGCAGCATCGATCTCGAACCCATTACTTAGATTCGAGCTCGATCGTTCTGTTAGCTTGTAAATCCTTTGTAAAAATCATCTGTTGCGATGATTTAGGTAAGTCTCCTGATTTGTAAGGATACATTCAGTTTGTCTGTATACAAAAAAGTGTATTATTATTTTTTTTGGTGAATTGTTAAGTCTATTATTATATAAATGTCAAACAGTTTTTCAAAGTTCTTGCAATATTTTTTAAGAATTTACTAAAAACAAAAACGGAAAACAATATTACACTTTAAAAGTTTCAATAATTAAATTACCTGATCTACTAGTTGGACTCCTCGAAGGATTTTATCGAGAGGTCTCGACAATATTAGTTTAAAAATATAGTTAAAAGGCCTATTGTGCATAACTTTGAAGTTAAAAGGCCTATGGGGCAATTAAGACTATTGTTTGGTGTGTTGTGTAATTAACCTTTTGCTTTGTTCGTTTGCGAGTACACACACGCGCGCAATCACACCCACAAGAGAATGTTTAAAATTCTCCCCCACATAGAGCACAAACCCCCAAAACGACACCCATCTTAGCCTTGAAACGACGTGAATGATTCCTCCTTCCCCAACTCTTTCTCTTTCCAGAACGAACAACCCATCATTCGTTCCATAATCCATCCAACGCATCTCCCCCTTTCTTTTCCCTCTCCTTCCACGAAACTCTCCTCCGAAGCCAGAATAAAGAACGGTTTCAAAAATATATACACAGAATTAGAGAGCGAGTGTGTGTTTGATTCGTGAGCAGTGGTGGTTGGAATTACTCAGATGGACAAATCTGTTCTTGACGACATCATCAGTCGTCTTCTCGAAGTTAAGAACCGCCCCGCCAAGCAAGTTCAACTCTCCGAGTCCGAGATCCGTCAACTCTGCGTTGTCTCCCGCGACATCTTTTTGAAACAGCCCAATCTCCTCGAACTCGAAGCTCCCATTAAAATTTGCGGTATTATCTCGCTTCTAGGTTAACTTTTGTTTTCCAACCTTTCTAATTGATTGAATTTGAAGTCTGTAAAGCTTGTTACCCTTGAATTTCTGCCTTGATGTTCTTGTTTATTTTGTTCCTAATTTACCCGGTCCAGGTTAGGCCTTGTTTTGCTGATAGTTTGACCTTTGAGTTTTGGCTGTGATTAAGAATTTGTTCTTATTCGGTTCTGTAGGAGCTGTCTAGCAATTAGCTAGCTCTCTAGAATTAGTCCTCGTTTCCACCTGGCATTGAAAAGGAGTTCTAGCATAATCCACTTTAGCTTTGTAGTGCTACAGTATTAATTTTACAGTGGCTCTATGGACATTTGTTTTCTAGCACAGGAAGTTAGGGGAATTGATTATACAGTTGCTTCTGCAGCATCTACTGCTGTGAGAAATCTCTAAATTTTGAAACTTGGAAGGTAGCCTTGGGTTCTAGTTCTTTGGAGACTGAGCTCAGTTACCTTGATTTTGTGAGAGTTCGATATGTGTTGTTGTCGACTTCAATTATGTTGAGGAATTGGTTGTTGTTCCATTTTTATTTGGTCATATGCTTCTTCTTTTGCTGTGAGAATTGAGAAATGAAGGTTTGTATTATTTTGCTGTATATAGAGGAAGACCCTTATATGTGCACAACCTGTCAAATATACTGAGTTAGTGTATGGCATGGTTCATACTTCATAGCTTGCCAGAAGAACTTTAATGCTTAATGTTAAGTTCAAGTAAATGTATAATCACACTCGAATGGTGGCGGAAGACTAACATGGGGATAATCTGTCACTTCATCCTACCCAACAGAATGCATTCCATTTTTAAAAAAACAATCTAAAAATGATATCATGGAAGTCATCACAGTTACTTAGGGATGCTGGTTTTCACATTCTTATTGATTGTTCCCCAATTTCATCTCTATGTTCATGTTAAGGCTTTTATTTTGTGTTGCTTTAATTTTTGTATCACCATTCTCCTTATTCCTGCTGAACTTATTCTCCTAACACCTAAGGTAGTAGTGATTGTTGATGTGACGGGCTCTATAAGTTTGAGCTGGTGTGCTGATTCATGATGAAAAGCTAGATTTCTTAGCAAATGAATATTTGTTATTTACATGCAGGTGATATTCATGGTCAGTATTCTGATCTCCTGAGACTCTTTGAATACGGTGGACTTCCTCCTCAGTCCAATTATTTATTTTTGGGCGATTATGTTGACAGAGGGAAACAAAGCTTGGAGACAATATGCCTTCTTCTTGCATACAAGATTAAGTTTCCTGAAAACTTTTTCCTTTTGAGGGGAAACCATGAATGTGCTTCGATAAATCGTATATATGGGTTTTACGATGAGTGCAAGAGAAGATTCAATGTTAGATTATGGAAGGTCTTCACTGACTGTTTCAACTGCCTACCTGTTGCTGCCCTAATAGATGATAAGATTCTCTGTATGCATGGTGGTCTCTCACCTGACCTGCATAGTTTGGATCAGATTAGGATTATGAAAAGACCCACAGATGTACCGGATGCAGGTTTGCTTTGTGATCTTCTTTGGTCAGATCCAAGTAAGGATGTTCAAGGCTGGGGTATGAATGATCGTGGTGTTTCTTATACTTTTGGTGCTGACAAGGTGACAGAGTTCCTTCAGAAGCTTGATTTAGATCTAATCTGCCGTGCTCATCAGGTCTGCCTCACCAAAATAGTTCATATTTCTTTCACCACCGTTGTTTTTGGTTAGATATGGTCCATACTAATAAATATTGGTCCCAGAAAAAACTAATTTTAGGCAACTGCGGACAATAATATTAAGCTTTCCTAAGAAATTAGCAAATCTCAGAGATTGTCTAATTTATTCGATATTTAGTCATGATAAACTAAATCTGTACGTATTTTGGTACTATTGGATCCGTGTGGTCAGTTTTATAACGTACATATTTCTTTCGCAGGTTGTAGAGGATGGTTATGAGTTCTTTGCCAATCGTCAACTTGTAACTATATTTTCGGCTCCTAATTACTGTGGGGAGTTCGACAACGCAGGTGCTATGATGACTGTGGATGAGACTTTAATGTGCTCTTTCCAGATTCTAAAGCCAGCAGAAAAGAAGAATAAGTTCAACTTTGGCAGTAGCACTGCGACAACCAAGTCAGGAAATATGCCTGGGATGAAGGTAATTGCTACTTTTCTTACAGAAATTACCAGAGTTCAAATCATCAAAATGACAACAATATTATTTTCATAATATTTAATAGTGTCCCTTATCTCATCATTGTATCTCTGCAGCCATTTTTTGGTGCAAGAGTATGAGGCCCAGTTCTTTGATGAGCAGAAAGATGGAGGAGGCAACATGTGCATGATAGACATGCTGGAAACTGACCACCATTGCAAAACTCAGGACAACCAGATTAATTTTGTCTTTTTACTTTTGAATGTGTATGTGTTTGACTACTGGAAGAAAATACAAAAAAGGAATGCTCTGGGGTGGAGTGCCCAAAAACCTGATGTGAGAAAATCAGTTAAAAAAGAATTTCAATGGTTTGAAGAAGGTGCTCTGCTCTGCAATTGCCCTTCATTTTTCTTGTGGTTCCTTTGTACACTAGTAATACCTGATGTGGATGTTGACGTTTTCTTTAGATGTGTGTGCAAAATGTATTTACCCAGAATTGTCTTCTCACAAATGATGAAGGCTGTTCAACAACTAATGCCATTAGCCTTGGCTATATGCATTAGGGTAAATGATTGTGTTTTTTTGCAAGCAGTTAGGCTGGATATGTGTAGCTATTGGGTTTGAAAAGGATCAAAGCTGCAGTGTAGATTGCAGGCCAAGCATGGCTACTAAAATGTACCAGGCAGTCTTTGGCGATATGAATCAAAACCAAAGGTAATCAAGTCCAATCACATGTTCATATGATCTTGTAAATAGGTTTGGGCTAGGATAATGAGGTGAATCTCGTTTTGAGGGTAAGCTTCAGTTATTATTTATTAAACAAAAAAGCTCTTAGTAAGATTTCTTTTACTATATAAGAAAAAACATAGTCATGTGGGGTCTTGTTTGATTTGTATTTTGATAATATCAAAAAAATTTAATTTTTAGGATTATGTGATTAGAGATATTAACGATACATGTTCGGTCAAAATTAGAACATAAATAAGGAAAGGAGGGAGTACATTATAGATATTTATTCGTCCGTACTGTAGAGTAAAAACAGAATCTACATATACTTGACTGAAATAGGCCCACTTCTTACATCCCTGACTCCTCACCTGTAACTCTGTAAGGCTTTAATTAATTGGAAATACTGTTCTTTTGCTTGCTACTTAGTTGAAATTCACGAAACATTTATCTATTTTGCTCGATATACTCTAATTTTATTTTTATTTTAGCCAAATACCAAAGGTTATTTCTCTAACATTTTCGTTAAAAAGAAAAAAGAAAACTAACTCTAGTCTTCGTCTTCTCTGGCCAAACACAATTGCTACCTCCGGTGAACATCATCGCCGCCATCGGCCACCAACAACCTCCCAGTCCCCTTTTAACTCTCTCCCCGCCCTCTGTTCTCCCATCTTCCCTACCTCATCTCTCCCATTCCATCAGCCAATTTATTTCCTCCTGGTGAGCTCAATCAGCCATCTTCCCTATTTATAACCAGGCTTGAGAAGAACAATCTCTTTCATCCTCTAATTCCATCATTACACCACACTGATGGAATTGAATCAAGAGATTTTGTTTGCCTAAATGCCATTTTTGCCCAAATTTCTCCCATGTAAGATGTTTGCTTTTCAAATTTGAAACTACTGGATTTAGGGTTTAATTTTGGGGTTTTTTTTGTTTTTTCTGCTTGAATCACTTCTGATATTATACAACAACAAACTCCAATGCCTGAATTTTTTGTTAAGTCCTCCTACCTTCGATTTTCGACATTAAAGCCCATCTCTAACGGGAAACTTGTTTGCAATCGAAAATTTTGTGTTTCGCATAACTTTTAAATGTAACGTTGTAGCGTTTAAAAAAAATAAAAATAAAAATTAAACTCTACGTCGTTGCGTTTAAACTGAACCGGTTCAACTTTCTAAACTGGTTCAGTTTAAACGCAACGACATAGCGTTTAATCTCATATAAAAAAAATAAAAAGTAAATCGGTTAAAAAAAAACGATTCAGTTTAAACGCTACGCCGTTGCGTTTAAAAAAAATGCACTTTTTTCCATAATCATGTAGAGAATTTCAATACGAGTCCGTACATATAAAATTCGTCCAAAATGGACATCGTTTTCCCTTCCAAAAGCCCAAAAAATGAAGCCTTTCTACTTTTTTTTTTTACAATTTGGTGCCCAACATATAGCGCATTGTAGTTAAAATTTTTGGTATTTTCGGCATTTTTCTACTATAATTTTCTATAAAATTTTAATACGAGTATATAAGTATACGTTAGAACCATAATATATAATTATAGTATATAACTATAGTATATAGCAATAGTATATAACTATACAATATAACAATAGTATATAATTATACGATATAACAATAGTATATAATTATACGATATAACAATAGCATATAGCTATAGTATATAACAATACGATATAACAATAGTATATAGTTATAATATATAACTATACGATATAACCATAGTATATAACTATACGATATAAAATTTGTATATAATCATAGTACGTTAGAACCATAATATATAACAATAGTATATAACTATACGATATAACCATAGTATATAACTATACGATATAACAATAGTAAATAACTATACGATATAACAATAGTATATAGCTATACGATATAACCATAGTATGTAATTATACGATATAACAATAGTATATAACTATACGATATAACAATAGTATATAACTATAGTATATAACTATACGATATAACCATAGTATATATATAACTATACGATATAACAATAGTATATAACTATACGATATAAAATTTGTATATAACCATAGTACGTTAGAACCATAATATATAATTATAGTATATAACTATACAATATAACCGTAGTATATAACTATACGATATAACAATAGTATATAACTATACGATATAACAATAGTATATAGCTATACGGTATAACCATAGTATATAATTATACGATATAACAATAAGATATAAGCATAGTATATAACTATACGAAATAACCATAGTATATAACTATTTGTTAGAACCATAATATATAATTATAGTATATAACCATAGTATATAATTATACGATATAACAATAGTTTATAATTGTAGTATATAACTATGCGATATAAAATTTGTATATAACCATACGTTAGAACCATAATATATAATTATAGTATATAACTATACGATATAACCATGGTATATAACTATAGTATATAAATGAACGATATAGCAATAGTATATATAACTATACGATATAACAATAGTATATATACAATTATATGATATAACAATAATATATATATAACTATACGATATAACAATACAATATATCAATAGTATATAACTATACGATATAACCATAGTATATAATTATACGATATAACAATAGTATATAGCTATAGTATATAAATGAACGAAATTATACAAAACTATAGTATTAAAATTTTATACAAAATTATAGTAGAAAAATGTTGAAAATACCAAAAATTTCCACTACAATGCGCTATATGCTAGGCACCAAATTGTAAAAAAAATAGGTAGAAAGACTTCATTTTGTAGGCTTTCGGAGGGGCAAACGATGTCCATTTTGGACGAATTTTATATATACGGACTCGTATTGAAATTTTCTACATGATTGTGGGAAAAAATGCAAATATTTTTTTTTAAACGCAACAACATAGCGTTTAAAACTTAATCGACTTGATTAAACCGAGTCCATTTTAAACGCTACGACGTAGCATTTAACTCCGACCCGGTTTAATCAAACCAATTTCTTTTTTTTATAATCTCAATAAATCCAAAAAAAACTCTCACCTCATATAACAACGTTAAAAAAAAAAAAGTTAAACACTCTTGCGGTGCGAAATCAAAAAAGAGAAGTGCAAACGAGAACCCCGTCTCTAACTACCCTTATAGCAGCTGTCTTTTTTTTTCCCAATCTTCATTAACCCTAGAATCCGAGCAGCCGTCGTCGAGGTCGAGCTATTCTCCCTTAGTAAACCGTCGGAATCGGATATGAATTAAGCGGATCGGACGGAGGAAAAATGAGCAGAGGAGCGGCTGCCGGAGTTGCCAAGGGCAAGAAGAAGGGAGTGACGTTCACGATCGACTGCTCGAAGCCGGTAGAGGATAAGATCATGGACATCGGCTCATTGGAAAAGTTCCTGCAGGAGAGAATCAAGGTCGGCGGGAAGGTCGTCGCTCTTGGCGACTCCGTCACCGTCACTCGCGAGAAGAGCAAGATCACTATTACCTCCGACAGCAACTTCTCGAAGAAGACGAAGGCCGGAGTTGGGTGTTTTTGGGAGTGTTTTTTTCCCTTTTTTTTAATGAAAATGTTAGAAAAATAACAGTTGGGCATTAAAATAAAACTCAAAAATATAGCGTGAAAAATATGAGTGATGCTAAATGTCACCAAGACAATTCATCACCAATATTAAACTTTCGATAATACCCTTATTTGATATAAAAATCTAAAACAATTAAAAAAAATTCATCCCCGTTTTAGTTACAAAGTTTTGATTTAGTCAAAAAATTTCACATCTTCTAACAAGATCTCTACCGCGTTGTGGGCGAATTTGAGTGCAATTCGATTACATAGATCTGGATCGGGTTGCGTTCTTTGTCGGATTGTTGTTCGAGCCAAATCGGATCGATGTCCGTGTCAATTCGGCTGCGGTGATTGAATCCGTGGCGGCGGGGACCAGATCGGCGGAGTCACGATCGCGAGTGAGCGGCGTTGATGGTGTTTGAAGGAGTTATCATATATATACTTATTTGGAGGCGTTTGCGCGAGTGCGGTGAAGGCTATGTCTGCACTTTGTCTAGCGAATCAACACCGACAAAGGGCGACAGCGACGGTGGGGTGTTTGTGGATCTGATGGTGGTGGGGCGGTGGAGGTGTTGGTGGATCTCATGGCAGCGGCGGCGGATCTAGAAAAGGGGGACGACACTGAAGGTGTGGGGTGCCTAGTTTCCCTGACGATGGGCGAACCATGTGGACAGGTTTCCTTAACGATGGCTGAAAGGATAGAATTGTCAATATGTGTTAAATGGTGACGCGATAATTGAATTAAACAAGCGGCGAAATGGATCTTGTTGTTTGGTCCATCTATTTCAGTATAATACCGTTTCAAGTACTTATTAACATTAGTATGTAATTTGGATCACATAAGAAGATACAAATACTAGATAATTGAATTAAACAAGCAAACACCTCAGAGCTGAATTAAATTAGACAGTTTCTATATACACTGTCATTTTTGTCATTTCGCACTACAAATCTCTATGCAGAAAAATTGTGTACGTAGTATACGAGCGTAGAAGGAAAAAATCCAAAAAAGAATACGAGTTTAAAAAAATAAAAGAAAAGCTATACGTCAAATCACGCCAGCTCCTGGCGTAGGGCCTTTTTTAAAAAAAATTGACTGTTTTTCTCTACCTGGTGTACGCGAGACGCCGGAATCTTGCGTACGCCAAGTAGGTTAAGAGTTGTGCGTGCGGCTCTTCTTCTTCTTCCACTCTCTTCTCCCCTTACCAACAGCGGCGGCGGCGATTTCGACGACGGCAGCTCTCTCCCCCCCCTCCCCCCCTCCATTCTTCCTCCCTTTCTTCCTAATTTTCAACCCCCCTAATCCTCTCTTCCCCTTCCAATTTACCCAAAAAATGCATCTTTCGGGTTGTGGCGGGGCGGCAGAAGACGGCGTCGGTGGTGGAGCAGCGGCAAAGCAGCTCCCTGGAGGCAGCGCGTCAGTGGAGGACGTGGCGGCGCTCCAAATCATAACACCCACCCCCTTTCCAGAACCATAAGAGGAGGGAGGGCCAAGTTACAAACGCCCCACAACCCGGAGGAAGGTGACAAGCGGCGAAATGGACGGCGGAAGGCCATCTACACCCGAATGGCCAGATCTGGATTTGGGGTTGGGTTATATGGAGGATGTTTTCAATTGGGTCATTTTGATGGAGATACGTTAAGTTTCCATGGAAAATGGCTTTGTTTGGGAGAGGAGAAGTCATATCTGGGTTGGTTTGGGTGGAATCATGGTAGAAATGGAGGAGATTCGGGGGATCTGTGGTGAGGAGGGTGAAGGTTTGGGATGGCGGCCACAAAGAAACTAGGGTTGAAAGGGAGCGTTTGTCAAGCGGCCACAGAGAAAATTATCCTTGTTTTGTTTGTTACTTGACGTACATAATTGGGGAATTGAAGGTACAATTTTGGGGAAATAAGTTCATATTGGTACTACATGTGCATTTTTTTTATCCGAATAGAGGGGATAATCCCCACATGTGCATTTAACGGTGAGTTAAGTAAATAACCTTTTGACAATTTTTTTTTTAAACTAATGGACCCTTAGTAAAAATAGACCCCTCTCCCTAAACCCTAATCCCTACCCCCTAAACCCTACTCCCTACCCCCTAAACCCTACCTCTTAAACCCTTAAAAACTAGTAGGGGTCCATTTTATTAATTAAAAACTCGTAAAGGGCCAATGGGCCCAAAACCCTCTGCATTTAAAGTGCTTCAAAGTTGATGAGACGACTATGGGCCCATTTATGCTAGCATCTCAGCTTACAAAAATGGATTGCTTTTTTTTTGATAAGGTAAGAATTAGACTGGAAATTACAGAAGAGTCGGTTTCTCAGTCTATAGCATCCTTTCGGATGAGAATTACAAATTCTAGATTAGTTCGAATATCTTCCAAGGAACTCAGCTGAACCTTCTTAGCGATGAAGTCGGCCACCACATTTGTTTCTCGGAAGACATGAAAAATCTGCACTGAAGAGAAAAGTTGTAAAACACACAGGATATCAGAAATTAACATTTCAATATCCCATGGACAGTGCCAGATTTGATTCAGAACATTCACAATAGTAAGGTTATCGCATTCAAGTTGAATGTTGATAATGCCTAATTCATAGGCCTTTACTAGGGCATTTCTTACTGCCAATGTTTCTGTTTTTAGCGGGGTTGATGTATCACATTTATCCCCAAAGAGGAACATTGGTTTACCCAGATTGTTCATAAAGATGTAACCAAAACTAGATTCACCGTTGGTTTTGGTGGATCCATCTGTGTTGATCTTAATAATATTATCCGGTGGTTTTTTCCATTTCTTTGTTGGTCGTCTAACCATGTTCGTTCTATGAGTTTTTTGTTTGTCTTCTGCTAAACAGTCAGGGTTCCAGCTTTTTGTCTTATTTCAATTCTCAATTTGTCTCTTAATGTAGATTGGTACATCCTTTATGGATTCGTCATCATTGTTTGTTTGAACCGACTTTATATTTCAACATGATAATTACAAATTACACATGGCTCAGCCCTTAGCAGCATCCTTGAAATATTTCCCTTTGTTTCTCTAATTCATCTCCTTCCTCTATTTACCAAAATCTCTTAGTATCCAAAAGAAAAGGTCATCCATTGATAACAAATCAAATTAATCTGTTTAATGATCTTAAGAGTTTGAGGTTTCGTGGTGTAAGAAGAGCCTATTGCTTTCATGATAATTACTAATTAGACATGACATATATATCTGGAGCGGTCGTGTAAGGTCTCATTTCGTTCACACAAAAGGGGGCGTTTTATATAGCAGGAGGTCTCGTGTTTGACTCCCCTTGTGTGCAAAATTTCTTGGGCCAACGGTGGCCACGCACTTTCTTCGAGTTTTTCAGTTTTATTTGATAGTTTTTAAAATCAAGGAATATGACATATTTTGAAATACTTATATTGATAACTATAAAAAATTTCATAACTAAAAATGTACCAAATGAGTCCTTATATGATCATAGTGTCTCTTAAGTCTTAATCTTACAAAGACAGATGATCTCCTAAACTCTTTGAACCGTGTTTATAAGATTTATTCACAAACCAAATGAGCATTTTAACATTCAATTTGAATCTCATAAAGAAATTACCATTTGACCTTTCATTGTAACCATATATAACAAGAACTCCAAATACAAAATCTTGCTCTAGTATAAGAGCATGATCTTGTTTAATTCAGGCCACATAATCAAACCAACGTAGCCTCTACAACCAACATGTCACTTTCCCTTGTTGCTTCTCTCTCGGTTGATGTTTATACTTTATATTTATTTTCCCCCTTCATTACAAGTTTTAACAAAAAGTGGCTGTCAATATCCAACTGTCAGGTAGGCCCATGGGCCACTGTTGATCTTGGAAAATTCAAGTATCCAAGTTAGTAGGCCTGGCCCACCCAAACTTCTCTCTTCAATAAGCAAGAACCCAATCTATTCAAATTAATCTTTAGAATTAATCTTTTGAGATAAGAGTCCGAATTATGTAAGACGTATTCTTATATGGGAACGTGTGAATATATATACATACATAAGAGTGTGATTCCTGTGTGTAATTGTTATAGGATATAAAGTGTGAATTTATGGAAGCCGTTAGATGTATGATATTGTAACATCCCAGGTCAAGCTATCCCAGTCATCAAGCCGCCCAGTCATCCAACGGTGTCGGTGCCGGTACTGGTGTCGTCTGGTTGTCCAAGGGCATGCAGCCCACACACCCAACTCTTCCCCCATTTAAATGGATAGGTTGTTGTCCACGGGGATCGAACCCGAGACCTTTAGATACAAGGGCAATGCCTTACCACTTGTATCACCAATTGTACTGCACCCTTGGACAACCAGGCGGCACCAGTACCGGCGCCGGCCCCGTTGGGTGGCTGGGCGGCTTGGTGGCTGAGGTAGCTTGGCCTGGGATGTTACAAAAAAGTACACTTTGAATTAGAGGGGCTCCGACCTTATCGGGCCAGCCATTTCTCTATCCATGGGCCGCAGCCCATGTACCCCAACCAAATCCCCATGGCTGGGAGGTTGTTCGTGAGTCTCGAACACGAGACCTCATGCTTTAACAAGCGGCTTAACGCCCACTTAGTTATGAAGACATCGAGATTCAAGCTAATGGTACTTATGAAGAGTTGCCCGTGCGCATTTTGGAGCGTCGGGAGAAGCGTTTGCGCAACAAGATCGTGCCGTTGGTACGAGTGTTGTGGTCCAAGTCAGGGACCGAAGAAGTTACTTGGGAGACGTGGGAAACCGAGTCAGATATGCTCAGGCGTTTTCCTGAGTTATTCTCGACCTAAGTTTCGGGGTCGAAACTTCTTATAAGGGGGAGGAGATGTGATACCCCGTATTTTTGTAAGGTTATTTTGGGAATTTTAGAATTTTCCCGAGTACCCGTTGTGTACGTCGGATTTAATACAGAGAGTTTGAGACATTCTGTAATGTGCTCTGTATCTGTAATATTTTTCTCAGTGAAATAATATACAGACAACATGCATTGGATTTTAATTGTCGTTCGCGTACGATAATTTTTATCCCGGTTTAATGTCATGTTCGTTCAAAGCTGAACGGGCGGGAAAAGCTTGTCACGGCGACCGTCGTACAGTGGCGGCGACTGCCGTCGTGAGATCCAAGCACGGCGACCGCCGTAAAGTCACGGCGCCCGCCGTCCCAATGCTCGAGGAGGCAGCTGGTGTGCCAGACCGCGGCGACCGCCGTAAATTACGGCGCCCGCCGTAATTGCCACCTTCGTTGTCCGGCAGTCCTTGCCCGATGGTCGCCGGCGCGATTTCTGGCGAGCGTCGAACTAGTTGTAGGCCCATCGTTTTGGAGCTCCAGATGCTTTGGCTATAAAAGGAGGTGTTGGGGGAGAGATTTGAGCCATCCCAAACACCGAACCTTTGCCAAATTTGCCTCTCGCCGGAATTGTGCCTTCGCCGGAAATTCTGAAACTTTCGTCGGTGTTGTTTGGTGGTGTTTCCAGCAGCCCTTTTGAAGCCTTGTGGTTGCCTTTGGAGGTCAAAAACCAAGCAAGGCGGAAAGGGGTCGAAACGCGCTTCGTTTTGGTGAGATTTATCTCGTCTCTGTCGACCGTGTTCTTCACGGCGACCGCCGTGTTCTCCACGGCGACCGCCGTGTTCTTCACGGCGACCGCCGCCAAGAACAGCGACCGCCGCCAGTGCCCAGAATGCCTTCGTGGCTTTGGCTTGGTTGGTTGTCGTCGTGGCGTCTTTCCTTTCGTGTTCTTTCGCCGTGTTTAGATTCGTACTGTTTATGTCGGATCTAACTTAGGGTTCCTTTTATGGGTCGACTCGAAGGTTGTTGTGCTGTCGGAGCTATACCCGTGTCGAGCCCGGAATCCAGTTGTCGTCGTTAGACTATTCTGTGGATTAAGGCAAGTGGCGGTTCGCTCTTGCTCATTCGTTCCATATTTACATTAATTATCAGTAGTTTATCTGAGTAATTAATTTGGAATGAATACTCTGTTTGTCTGGAAACGGTTTTGATAAACTGTTTTGAAAATCATATAATAGGTTGTATATCTGTTAGAACAACGCTATTATCCGTGATCGCCTTTCGGGCCTTTATGTGGATTTATCCTGTAACTGTTGTTGTGCTGTAACTGTTTAATTAGCACTGTTAAATAGGAACGTTACTCGGACTCTGTCCAGTCATTTCTTTATAATCTGGTATCGGGGTGGCTCGTCTCCATCTGGTACTATTCTAAGATCATGATCGGTCTCTTTCATAAGTGTATAGAGACAGGACACTTAGCTGGTGTCACAAACCTTTCGGTGTACGTCACTCTCGATGAAACGTATACTAAGATGTGTCGTCCCATTGGTGGGGTACACATGTAAAAGTCTATAATGTGATGTGTGTTTTTGAAACATAATCAGATAAGTGCTACCTTGACGCACATAATTAATGAACGCTCAGCGAGTAGGGCAGCTAGGTTATAGTGCCGCTAGGAAGACTCGTTTTGACTTGAATGTAGTATGTCTTCTTTCCGATCTGGATTCGCTGAAAGGCGGTGAGGTTGGTTGTTGACTGAAGCATCTCAGTCAGTTTTAAATCATTGTTGTATGATTCTGTAACTTTCCAGAATTGTCATACTTCCTTAAAGACTCATTTCCGTTGGAGTCTTCTTTCGAGTCGATTTCTGTGAAGATTCAGTCTTCCAGAATCTTCTCTTGTGCATACCTCTTGTTTATTCCAGTAGGAGTATGGTGGTTGACAAGCGTACTCGATTATTATTCGAGGGACGAGGAGTCTAACCTAATACGACTGCTTCGAACCATTCTGCTTTGTACCCTTGCTAGTCTATTCATTTAGACTAACCAACCAATATTTTCCCTTGTATGGTTGGCTGGTGTCATCCGTTCGATTCGGCACATCAGATCGAAAGTAGCTCAGAAGATTAGAAGGACTATGGAGTCGGCGGTGGTTTTTGAACGTTTTAATCATTTCTTTAATCAGGTTGAGATCTTTTGGACAATGACCTTGGTTGTAATGTACTTTATAAGTCTTCCGCTGTATTTGGTTTAAACTCTGTGTTGGCCTATTCGGGATTGGGTTGTAATCCCGTAACTCTTGTTTCCTTGACAATGTTACGTTTTGGAATTTAATGCTTGATCATTGTGTATCAATTGCATTTCATAAATTGTATTTAAATGGTAAAGCCTTGGGTGATCTCGGTAAGGAACACTGGGGTCACTGGCGGTAATACATTTCCAAAAGGGTTAAGTTTTGGGGGTGTTACAGTTGTGGTATCAGAGCCAAAGGTTTTAAAACGGGTTTGGAATTTTTATAAACCATTTATCCGTTTTCGAAAATGCTTTAAAAAGGGCTCTGAATTTTCATACTGAAAAGAATTTAAAAACACCGTTCATAGTCGTGTCTATTTTATAGTCTGATGTAGTAAGCTTGCTTCTATGTCTAGAAAGACTAATTCCTTCCTTATTGTTCGGTAGGATGGGTGTCTGCTTTTCAGTTGGTAGGGGGTCGGAAGACGCCAAGTCGGACCAGTCGAGGCTAGATTTTCCGTTACCTCAACGATGTTTCGAGGTTGGAGGCCCGAGTAGCCCGCCCGAAGACGTCAAGCACGTTCTCCCCGAGTCGGTTGTCCTTGTAGCTAGGGATGCTATGGTCCCTAAGCCTGCACATGTGCCGCCACCAAGGGTGGAGGAAGTACAGGAATGGGAGAAGGAAGATGAGTTATCAAGGTATGAACAAGGGGTTTACCAAGACGACTTTCTGTTGGGACCAATTCCAGAGGAGATCGAGTACGAGGAGGAGGATGAGGAGATGCTTGAGTTAGATCCTGTCGAAGACGAGGATATGATTGAGGATGATTCCGAGGATGAGGATCCCATCGAGGATGATCCCGAGGATGAGGATCCCATAGAGGATGATCCAGAAGAGGACCCGGAGTTGGACCTTGGAGGGCAGAATCAGGAGCCCGGTACAGGATTGTCACCAGTGCCAGAGTACGCACCCATGTCAGAAGCTGATTGGGAGGCACTGTATATCGAGTACGGTATTAGGAGAAGTGACAAGGAATCTCAGCCTATCCCTACTCCAAGAAGATGGAGGTCGGAATCCGAGCTGTAGGAGATCCTCCGCCAGAGCGAGGTAATCTCTGCAGAACAGCAGCGTCAGAGGGATGAACTGATCGCCAGTACTCAGAGGAGGGCTGGGATAGGAGGGCCAGTCATGGACGACCCATACTTTACCATGACTGAGATAAGACTATGTGCTTCAGGGTCAAGCAGGGTGCGAAACCCATCGCCAGAGCTCGATGGTGAGCCTAGCCCGAAGAGACCATGCACGAGTAGCCAGTCTTATGGGGGACATTTTGGAACGCCTTGAGGAGGAGTGGCGTTGCCTATCGTAGTAGTTTCGTTTCTTAGTATTCCAAGTTGTACTTTGTGTAATATTCCAGTATTGCGGCAAGTACTCTGTGAAATACTTTATGTTCGAGCATTTGTTGTCCTAGTGCTCGAATGATAGACTTATGTGTAGCCGGAGTAACAGTTCGAAGGTTCATCTATAAAATGCCAAGTTGATCTATTCTGAGTAATTTATTTACGTTGGTATATTGCATAATATTAATGTATTGAATGCTTGGAATTTGATCGGTAAATAGATGGTGAACCCAAGAAGCACAAGGAACTCGACTCGAGCCGGTGCTGGGACTAGTCAAGATCCCAGGCCGGCGGGAAGAGGTGTTCAGAATGAACACGAGTCAGAGTCTCGCGTCCAGCATAGGCGTGAAGGTCAAGATCAGACCCAAGCGCCAGCACTGTTTGACGTCGCAGCTGTTGAGGCGATTCGCGGGATTGTGATGCAGGCAATTGCGGATGTATTGAGACCTAGTGCGCCTCAAGCGCAAGAAGTGCCTACTCACCCAGCGGTTCCTGATGTTGTGGAACCCAGAAACCCTGTGATTCAGGAGACTGCCGTCAAGGCTAGAGACAGATATGGTCGCGCTCTTAAGACCATCACTTCCATGAGGCCCGATTGCTATAACGGGAAAGGGGAGCCAGTGGCAGTGACTCATTGGTTCTCCCATATGGAGATGCTGTTTCGGAACGTGGAATGTACTGAGGCCGAGAAGGTCCATATCGCTTCTCTTCAGCTGAAGGAGGAGGCTAGCGAGTGGTGGGAGAGCACAGGTTTGGCTGAGAGCCCAATGTTGACTTGGTCGATGTTCAAGACCAAGATGGTTGATCGCTTCTTCTCTCGTGCTATGAGAGAGGAGAAGCATAAAGAGTTCTTGTACCCACAGACAGATGGTCTGAAAGTGACCGAGTTGGCATCTAAATTCAATCATCTTTTGCAATACGACACTGCCGAGATTACAAGCGAGGCCCAAAAGATCTGGTACTTTCACGAGTGGATGAGCCCGGATTTCAAGCCGTTAATGGTACATCACACATGCTCTACCTTGGAGCAGTATGTTGATTGTGCCTATAAGCTGGAGGTAACTCTTGAGGAGTCGACCAAGAGGCGCAACCGACAGAAGTCGATGCAAAACCAGAACCAGGGAGGTGGTTTTAAGCGCCCTGCGCCACCGTCTAACTTTGTCAAGTCTGGCCGAGCAAAGACGAAGATGACGCAAGGAGGATCGACTCAGCAGTCAGGGCAGACCAGGAGTTCAGTTAAGTGTTATAACTGTGGTACGGCTGGGCACAAGAGCAATGAGTGTCAGAAGGAGAAGAGGTCGTGCTTTGGGTGTGGACGTGACGGTCATCTGCAGAAGTTCTGCAAGCAGGGGAAGCAGAAGGGAGTAGAGTCGCAGCAAGGGTCAGTTCATCAGAGCAACCGACCTAGGTTTAAGCCTGTCGAGACTCCTAGCCCTTCGGTCCAGACGACTGCTCAGAACAGGGGAAAGGCCCCAGCTATTTCTGAAAGTCAGGGACAACGCTTGTATGAGATACGTGAAGTAGATGGACCCAATGCCCCAATTGCTCAAGGTACTCTATACCTTCACTCTACTTCAGTGTGCATTCTATTTGATTATGGTGCTACGTATTCCTTTATTTCAGATAGTTGTGTTAGCAAGTTAGATTTAGTGTGCAACGATTCGTGCGACCCTTTCGTCGTTAATCTTCCTAATGGAGAACGTTTGGTGGGAACCAAGCATCTGTCCGACTTTCCGATTACCATTCAAGGTAAGGAATTCGAGGCAGATTTAATCTGTATAGCCATGGCTCCATACGACATTATCCTCGGTATGGATTGGCTAACGCGTCACAAGGCGGTGATCGACTTCAGTTCAAGAACGGTGACGGTGTCATCTGGGGGCCAGTTCGTGTGCAAGTTCAAAGGTCGAAATGACGCTGATAACGGCAAGCTGATCAATGCGATGGCTCCGTTTAAGCTACTACGACAAGGATGTGTCGGGTACCTTTGCTACTTGGATTCGCCTGCGAAGGATGGACCTGAGGTTCTTGATATTCCTGTAGTTAGGGAGTTTTCGGATGTCTTTCCGGAAGAAATTCCTGGATTACCCCCGAACCGTGACGTAGAGTTTTCAATTGATCTCGAGCCTGGTACGGCGCCGATTTCCAAATCACCGTATCGGATGGCTCCAGCTGAGATGCAAGAATTGAAGAATCAACTTGAAGATCTTCTTGGCAAAGGTTATGTCAGGCCGAGTGCATCGCCGTGGGGTGCTCCGGTATTGTTCGTCAAAAAGAAGGACGGACCGACTTTGTATCGACTACCGAGAGTTGAACAAGGTGACGATCAAGAACAAGTATCCTTTGCCTAGGATTGATGACTTGTTGGACCAGTTGCATGGAGCAAAGGTTTTCTCCAAGATCGACCTGAGATCTGGATATCATCAACTAAGGATTCGTGAGCAGGACATTCCTAGAATTGCGTTTAGGACCAGATATGGTCATTACGAGTTCGTAGTGATGCCTTTTGGGGTTACAAATGCTCCAGCTGTCTTTATGGATTTGATGAACCGATGTTTTCACCAGTACTTGGATAAGTTCGTGGTGGTCTTCATCGACGACATTCTGATCTATTCTCCGAATGAAGAAGTCCACGAGGAACATCTACGGATTGCCTTGTCAATCCTTAGACAACATCAGTTTTATGCTAAACTGTCCAAGTGTGAATTCTGGATAAAGGAAGTGGCTTTCTTAGGCCACATGATCAATAAAAATGGGGTTATGGTTGATCCCCAAAAGATTGAAGCGGTGGCTAAATGGACACAGCCCCAGAACGTGAAGGAGGTGCGCAGTTTTCTTGTACTTACCGGGTATTATAGAAGGTTCATAGAAGGATTTTCAAAGATTGCTCTACCTATGACCAATCTACTCCGCAAGGTCCACAAGAAGTTTGTCTGGAATGACAAGTGCGATGTCAGTTTCCAGGAGTTGAAGCGACGGTTGACCTCGGCACCCGTGTTATCACTCCCAGAGGGGAACGACGATTATGTGGTCTATAGTGATGCTTCCAAGTGTGGTCTTGGTTGTGTTTTGATGCAAAAGGGCAGAGCCATTGCTTACGCATCTAGACAACTCAAGACTTACGAAGAAAACTATCCGACCCATGATCTTGAGTTAGCAGCGGTTGTCTTTGCGCTGAAGATTTGGAGGCATTACCTCTACGGTATAAGATGCCAAGTCTTCACTGACCATAAAAGTCTCAAGTATATATTTACTCAAAAGGAGCTAAATATGAGACAACGCCGCTGGCTAGAGTTGCTCAATGACTACGACATGGAGTTGTTGTATCATCCGGGCAAGGCTAATGTAGTAGCTGATGCACTAAGCCGGAAGACAACGCATGAGACTGTAGTTGCTCTACTTACTGCTCAGACCAAGCTAAACCAAGAGTCATGCGACATTGAAGTCTTGTATGACCAACGTAGAGGGTACCTGAGTATGATGGAAATTCAGGCTACACTGCTGGATCAGATCAAAGAAAAGCAAGTCGATGACATCATCTTGGTGAAGTTAAGCAGTGAAGTGATGGATGGGAAAGCTCCTAGTTTTGTGGTTCAGGATGATGGATCACTTTGGTTTCAGGATCGGATCTGTATGCCTGACACAGAAGGTCTTCATCAGTTGGTGATGAGAGAAGCTCATTCATCTGCTTATTCTGTGCATCCTGGCTCTAGCAAGATGTATAAGGATCTCCGGAAGAAGTTTTGGTGGCCAAACATGAAGTGGGACGTAGCATACTTTGTGGCAAAGTGCTTAACTTGCCAAAAAGTCAAGATCGAACACCGCAGGCCAGGTGGTGAGATGCTACCTCTCCCCGTACCAGAATGGAAATGGGAGGATATTTCCATGGACTTCGTCACTGGGCTACCCAAGACTCGAAGTCAGAGAGATGTTATCTGGGTAATTGTGGATATGCTTACGAAGAGTGCTCATTTCATAGCCATCAAGACCACATGAGAAACCCAGAAGTTAGCAGAAGTTTACCAGAAGGAGATTGTCCGCTTATATGGCATTCCTAAGACCATTGTATCGGACCGAGATGGCCGTTTCATGTCAAGATTCTGGAAGGAACTTCATAAGGCTATGAGAACCGAGTTGAGGTTCAGCACCGCGTTTCATCCTCAGACAGATGGCCAGTCTGAAAGGACCATCCAGACTCTGGAGGATATGCTTAGAGCTTGTGTGCTCGATCGTCCGACTAGCTGGGAGGACAGTTTGAGTCTGATTGAGTTCACGTACAACAATAGCTGACATGCTACAATCAAGATGGCTCCGTTTGAAGCTTTGTATGGTCGCAGATACAGATCTCCGATTTGTTGGGATGATAATGCCGACAAAATTCTGCTTGGACCAGAGTTGATCGAAAGGACGGCTTCAGACATTGCTTTGATCAGACAAAGGATGTTGACCGCTCAGAGTCGATAGAAGTCCTACGCAGATCGGAAGCGCATGACTGTCGAGTTCGAGGTCGGTGACAATGTTTTTGTCAAGGTATCGCCATCCAAAGGAGTTTTCAGATTTGGTAAGCGTGGGAAGCTTAACCCTCGCTACGTGGGACCATTCGAGTTTCTGGATAGAGTGGGATCTCTAGCGTACCGTTTGGCGTTGCCGCCATCGGCTCACCCGGTGCATAACGTGTTCCATGTATCTTTACTCAGAAAGTATGTACCAGATGAGTCTCATGTGCTTAGTTATGAAGACATCGAGATTCAAGCTAATGATACTTATGAAGAGTTGCCCGTGCGCATTTTGGAGCGTCGGGAGAAGCGTTTGCGCAACAAGATCGTGCCGTTGGTACGAGTGTTGTGGTCCAAGTCAGGGACCGAAGAAGTTACTTGGGAGACGTGGGAAACCGAGTCAGATATGCTCAGGCATTTTTCCGAGTTATTCTCGGCCTAAGTTTCGGGGTCGAAACTTCTTGTAAGGGGGAGGAGATGTGATACCCCGTATTTTTGTAAGGTTATTTTGTGAATTTTGGAATTTTCCCGAGTACCCGTTGTGTACGTCGGATTTAATACAGAGAGTTTGAGACATTCTGTAATGTGCTCTGTATCTGTAATATTTTTCTCAGTGAAATAATATACAGACAACATGCCTTGGATTTTAATTGTCGTTCGCGTACGATAATTTTTATCCCGGTTTAATGTCATGTTCGTTCAAAGCTGAACGGGCGGGAAAAGCTTGTCACGGCGACCGTCGTACAGTGGCGGCGACCGCCGTCGTGAGATCCAAGCACGGCGACCGCCGTAAAGTCACGGCGCCCGCCGTCCCAATGCTCGAGGAGGCAGCTGGTGTGCCAGACCGCGGCGACCGCCGTAAATTACGGCGCCCGCCGTAATTGCCACCTTCGTTGTTCGGCAGTCCTTGCCCGATGATCGCCGGAGCGATTTCTGGCGAGCGCCGAACTAGCTGTAGGCCCATCGTTTTGGAGCTCCAGATGCTTTGGCTATAAAAGGAGGTGTTGGGGGAGAGATTTGAGCCATCCCAAACACCGAACCTCTGCCAAATTTGCCTCTCGCCGGAGTTGTGCCTTCGCCGGAAATTCTGAAGTTTTCGTCGGTGTTGTTTGGTGGTGTTTCCAGCAGCCCTTTTGAAGCCTTGTGGTTGCCTTTGGAGGTCAGAAACCAAGCAAGGCGGAAAGGGGTCGAAACGCGCATCGTTTTGGTGAGATTTCTCTCGTCTCTGTCGACCGTGTTCTTCACGGCGACCGTCGTGTTCTCCACGGTGACCGCCGTGTTCTTCACGGCGACCGCCGTGTTCTTCACGGCGACCGCCGTGTTCTTCACGGCGACCGCCGTGTTCTTCACGGCGACCGCCGTGTTCTTCACGGCGACCGCCGTGATGAATGCGGCGACCGCCGCCAAGAACAGCGACCGCCGCCAGTGCCCAGAATGCCTTCGTGGCTTTGGCTTGGTTGGTTGTCGTCGTGGCGTCTTTCCTTTCGTGTTCTTTCGCCGTGTTTAGATTCGTACTGTTTATGTCGGATCTAACTTAGGGTTTCTTTTATGGGTCGACTCGAAGGTTGTTGTGCTGTCGGAGCTATACCCGTGTCGAGCCCGGAATCCAGTTGTCGTCGTTAGACTATTCTGCGGATTAAGGCAAGTGGCGGTTCGCTCTTGCTCATTCGTTCCATATTTACATTAATTATCAGTAGTTTATCTGAGTAATTAATTTGGAATGAATACTCTGTTTGTCTGGAAACGGTTTTGATAAACTGTTTTGAAAATCATATAATAGGTTGTATATCTGTTAGAACAACGCTATTATCTGTGATCGCCTTTTGGGCCTTTATGTGGATTTATCCTATAACTGTTGTTGTGCTGTAACTATTTAGTTAGCACTGTTAAATAGGAACGTTACTCGGACTCTGTCCAGTCATTTCTTTATAATCTGGTATCGGGGTGGCTCGTCTCCATCTGGTACTATTCTAAGATCATGATCGGTCTCTTTCACAAATGTGTAGAGACAGGAAACTTAGCTGGTGTCACAAACCTTTCGGTGTACGTCGCTCTCGATGAAACGTATACTAAGATGTGTCGTCCCATTGGTGGGGTACACATGTAAAAGTCTATAATGTGATGTGTGTTTTTGAAACATAATCAGATAAGTGCTACCTTGACGCACATAATTAATGAACGCTCAACGAGTAGGGCAGCTAGGTGATAGTGCCGCTAGGAAGACTCGTTTTGACTTGAATGTAGTACGTCTTCTTTCCGATCTGGATTCGCTGAAAGGCGGTGAGGTTGGTTGTTGACTGAAGCATCTCAGTCAATTTTAAATCATTGTTGTATGATTCTGTAACTTTCCAGAATTGTCATACTTCCTTAAAGACTCATTTCCGTTGGAGTCTTCTTTCGAGTCGATTTCTGTGAAGATTCAGTCTTCTAGAATCTTCTCTTGTGCATACCTCTTGTTTATTCCAGTAGGAGTATGGTGGTTGACAAGCGTACTCGATTATTATTCGAGGGACGAGGAGTCTAACCTAATACGACTGCTTCGAACCATTCTGCTTTATACCCTTGCTAGTCTATTCATTTAGACTAATCAACCAATATTTTCCCTTGCATGGTTGGCTGGTGTCATCCGTTCGATTCGGCACATCAGATCGAAAGTAGCTCAGAAGATTAGAAGGACTATGGAGTCGGCGGTGGTTTTTGAACGTTTTAATCATTTCTTTAATCAGGTTGAGATCTTTTGGACAATGACCTTGGTTGTAATGTAGTTTATAAGTCTTCCGCTGTATTTGGTTTAAACTCTGTGTTGGCCTATTCGGGATTGGGTTGTAATCCCGTAACTCTTGTTTCCTTGACAATGTTACGTTTTGGAATTTAATGCTTGATCATTGTGTATCAATTGCATTTCATAAATTGTATTTAAATGGTAAAGCCTTGGGTGATCTCGGTAAGGAACACTGGGGTCACTGGCGATAATACATTTCCAAAAGGGTTAAGTTTTGGGGGTGTTACAGATATGGAAGGTTAAGATTGAACCACATCACATGAGAAGAAAATGCTGAAATAAACACGCGCTCCCCTCCTCATTTCATTTAGAGTGGCATGCTTCGTAATTATTGAAAAGAGACTATACCCTCCCTAAAACAGAACAAAACTACATACGCTCACTCTATTCTCTCAAATCACTCGATTCCATGCCACAAACCACAAACACTCTCAAGACATTCAAATTGACTCCCAATCTGAATCTTTTTCGTCTCCAGATTTCTTCCTAAAATCATCATCCATCTTTCAAATTTCAAACGATCTCCTAAAAGTTTTTCAGAAGTACATTTGAAACTACAATCTTTGAAGGCGCAAGCATGGCAAAAGGAAAAAAAACGACTTGAAAGGGAAAGGAAAAGCATCAAAAGGTAAAACACGAGTCCTCAAATTTACATTAATGTTGTTCGATTATGCTATTAGGGTTCTAAGTTCAGATTTAGTGTTTGTGTGCTAAATTTTAGGGCTTGGGTGCTCGGATTTAGAGTTTATGTGCTCATAGTTAGGGTTTATCTTGCATGTAGCTTTAGTTTAGTGAATCTACGTTTCTAGGGTTAATATGTTGAAAAACAAGTAAAATTGAGCATTTGCACTTCAGGAAACAGTTCGAAATAGAAATGAAAATCTTCAAAAGGTAAACAAAATCACTACTTAAGCCCTAAAATTTAATTTATTGTAGTTGTCTACTTGGATTTAGGGTTCTAAGTTCAGATTTAGGATTGTCTGGTCGGATTTAACTTTTTTGTACTTGGATTTGGCCTTTGTGTGCTCGGATTTGGCATTTTTGTGCTCGATTTTAGCGTTTATGTGCTTGGATTTAGCGTTTTTGTGCTCAGATTGCTTGTTTGCTATGCTTTATATGGAGGAGTAGGAACGTTAATACAATAGCTTAGTCCAGTATTTTGGTGGTCTTTTGAATGCTTATTGATGTGTTGGTGGTGGTGTGTGATGTGCATGTTTTTGCATTGAGAATTAGAATCAGTTTTATCTCTTCTACTGAAGTCCTTAACTATTTATTCTTTTGAAGTATTCTTCTGGTTTGATGGATATCATAAAGGCATGACTATATGGAACTTTATGGGTGAGGGCATATTCATGTATTTAATATCAAAGAAATGGATGTTTAACTTATTGGCGTTTGATGGTATTTGTTTTTGAATGCATTCTCCACCACCTGGAAGCAAAATCCCACAAATTGTGTAAAATGTGTATTCAGTCCTTATTGGTAATATTGTCTCTTTTGTTTATTAAACTTTTCTTTAAATATATGAAATTCACCCTAGTAGAGCAGTGAAGGCTTTTCATATCCATTGTAGGTGACTCTTATTTTATTCTTCTGACATTGGCATCTATCATAGATGTTCCCAAGCATGATAGAGGCTAATATTTTATCATGCTTAAAAATGAGGAAACATATGTTGGTTGAATATGACAATATGTAATCCTCTTGACTGCTTGCATTGTATTTTTCTTTATCTTTTCCTTTTCACAATCCTTTTGTTTGCATGATTTGTGGGCTTGGCAATTTGAAAACAAAGCTACAATGCATAGACTCATACATGGCATAAATCCATCATCTCTCTTTCTTAGGTCCAAATTGTGACTGAAATTTGTAGCTTTGTTTAGTGATTGACGTACTACACATGCTCATATTTATGCAAATTGCATCTTGCATCTACTTTATGCTCTTAATTTGATTCACATTTATGGTCAATGTGTTGTTGAAGGTGTATTTCCTTCAAATTTATTTATTGTCTATAACTAGTGTAATTCACACTTCAATTGTTAGCAACAACAAACTAGTGATGCTTAGAGTGCATGAACTATGTATAGTAGTCCTTTAATAAGAAAATATTGTGCATAATTAAGATTTATCTGTGCATAAGCAAACCTTCTACAAAAAAACTTTATTGAATTGATTTCTAGAGTGCATATATATAGAAGTGCTTTAATAAGAGATGTATGTGCATAATTAAGATTTATTTGTGCATAAGCAAAATCTTCTACAAAAAGACTTTATTGAATTGATTTATAAAGTGCATGAATTATGTATAGCAGTATAGGAGTGCTTCTATAAGAGTTGTCTGTGCATAATTAAGATTTATTTGTGCATAAAACAAATCTTCTGCAAAAAAACTTTATTGAATTGATTTCTAAAGTACATGAATTATGTATAAGAGTGCTTTTATGACAGTTGTCTTTCTATCTTTCTATCTTCCTCAACGGAATTCCTTAATGTTATGGCTATGATATTGAAGTGACAAGACTCCAAATTCCGGGTTGCTTCATGCATTACTCGGTTGCTTTATTAGCGCGAACGTTTTTTAGTTTGATTGTCGTCTTTGTTAGTAGCGCTAGCTAGCTAGCACCATTTGAGGGCCTTGAGAAATGATTTATGTTTGCTTTTTTTAACTCTTTGCAGGCCAAAAGCACAGTACGTGACAAACAACAATGTTGTAGCTGGTTGATGAAAAAATGACCTTGTATTTTATGCGTTTATTTTGGGTTATGCAAAAAGTCATTGCATTTCCATCTGATATATACCATTGGCTCTTGGAGAAGTTGATAGCCAAATAGCCATGCTTTGTTGGTGTAGATCATAGTGGAGATTATTGAGCACTAAAGTTAGCGGAGGGGCTTCAAGGGACCCACGATGACCCTACTTGTAACATTTCTCCATTTTTTATTGATTTTTTAGTATAGATCATTTTTTGCTCAAGTGAGGATGGATGTACGTATTGTACAACTTTGTACATTTTGTGTGCATGTGAGTTATGAAAGAGTGTTTTGGCCACATTACATTAATACAAGTTTTTCACATAACAATAACGTTGTCTCTTGTTCATGATAATTGACTTCATTCTATGATTAAGGTTTGTTTGGTGCAAAGCCATGGTAAGAAACTCATTAATTTTACGGTGGTAAATCTCGCTCGTGAGTCGACTCAACCGATAAAAACACGAATCAGGCAAACCATCTTAAGTCGATTGGCTTGACCTAGTGGGTTGGTCTGGTCAGTGTGGAACATGAGTGCATACTCTATTTAGGCTTGTTTGTGGGGTTGGATTTTGACAACAACATACCAATAGTTGGGACAATTGGGTTATTGGTGTTGTTATAAGCAAGTGAAACTAAGGAGAGGCTTTAGTACGGCTAGAAATTATAAGGTAAAATGGTAAGGAGTTATTGGAGACCATTGGTCGATAGCTGTGAAGGCCAAAAAAGATCAAGAGCACAATAACAACGGTAAAATAAAGATCCAAATCTTTTCCTCTATCAAACATAAAAGCCCACGAAGTGCATATATAAAACACAAAAATGAAGAAGTATATGGCTCAACAAATGAAGAAGAACCAACACCACCACCCGCGACATTCGACGCAACAAGATCAATAATAGAGAAAGAAGGCCTAGTTGGAAATATATACAAAATATTAAAGTGCACAAATAAGGTACAAGTGTGCATGAATAACAACTTTTCGTGCAATGAAATATTTACAATTTGTGTAAGTGCACAAATAAGGTACAATTGATACATGCACAAACATAAGGAAAGCAAAAAACCACTTGTGAAGTGCATACCACCAAAAAAACAAACGAAAACAAAAAGGAGGCAAACTGATATTGAGAATTTCGTGCAAATCATAGATTGAACGAACAAAGGGTCCAAAGAAATCTCAATTAAACCTTGATATGAACAACAATCTAACCCTAAAAATCAAAGAAAACAAAATTGAGAGAAGAAACAACAATTACACGAAAAGTTCTTTCAATTATAGATGAAGAAGTGATTTAGATATAGTGGGACACGTATAGTATGCAATGGCGAAAGCAATTAATTACCTAATCATATAAATCTCATCGTACAAATTGAACAAGAAACCAGAAGAGGGTGAATCAGGCCAGGCAAACACAAAAGATAACAAACCAACGCAATTTGATGTGGAAAAACGATTTTAATAGATGAAGAAGAATAAAACGTGAAATTGCAGTAAGAAATCACAACAAAGCTTCAGCTATGGCGGAGAACGAACAAACAATCGGCAATAATGGCATGAACGAAGAAGAGTGGAAAGAAAGATGAGTGGTAGAAAATGAACAGGAAATAAAAAGTGGAGGAAATTGCAAAATTGTCACCGTGTACACTAAAATCTAAAGACACTTCTAATCGTAGGATCAAGTTAATCTAACGGTTATTTTTACTTCCCACTTTATACCACAATCTCTCTCTCCATATGATCCAAACTCACATGCATAATATAAAATTATGCACACATTCGGAGGAAAAGGTACGACGGTAATATATTGAAAAAGCACGTACTATGTCATATTTTGTGTTGTGACATGAGCATGCATGTATTTTTTATTGTGTGTGCATCATGTTTATTAAAAATATTTATTATTTTATTTTGTACAATGTGTGGCTATATAATATATTTTTTACTATGTGACATGTGCATACATGTATTTTTTTTATGAGGAAAGAATTAGACTAGTCTTAGTTTCTATGCGAAGACTAGCCTAGAGCATCCTTGCGGATGAGATCGAATCTGGAGTTTTGAATCGAAACTAGGGTTAGACACAAATGGTGTATACATGTATTTTGTATTGTTGTGCATCATTTTTATTGAAAATATTCATTTATTTATTTTGTACTGTATGATTCTATTTTATATTGAATGTGCATCAAGTATTGAAAATATGTATATATCTATTTTTTATACTGTGTGGGTATTTATTTTGTTATATATATATATTATTTTTTAATATATGAATTAATTTTATACTATTTGTGTATCCATTCAGATTCCTAAAACTGTTCGTAAACTAACTAATTAATACTATTTGATTCATCCCAATAAATAACTTTGAATGCTTAACAACAGTAATAGACTGGTAGTATTAGTATATGTCTCATTCATAATCAAAATGAGAACTTTTAAACAATATTATCTGTAAGAATATGAGATTATAGATCTATCTTTGTGTCCCTCCTTTTATATACAAGAAATAAATTAGAAAAGTAACAAAAGAAATAAGAATCAATAGAAAACAAATCTTAGATCGATGTTGAATAGGCGAAATGACATTTAGAAGTCAATAGACGTATCAAATATTCAACACAGAGGGTATATTATATATGATAAGCCAATGTCCCTATCAATATATACATACTCCTACGTACCAGTCAACAGACAACAAATTATCCTATCTACTCTTCCCAACTTCAAGTCTCAACTACATGCATTCTCTTAATTACAAAATTTTAAATTATTTTTATAATCAAATTTGAACATATTAATACCAAGTGGAAAAAAGTACGAAGGGGAGTATAATAACATGCCATTTAGGATGTGATGAAGGTAGGGGTGAGCAAATATATCGGATCCGGCTGATCCGATCCGAAAATCCGCCGATCCGTATCCGAAAATATCCTTTAAGTTTTTATCCGTATCCGATCTGATCCGGATGATTTTGCCGGATACTTGAACCGGATACGGATCGAGATATTTAGCTTACCGGATATCCGAAAATATCCGGTACTATTCATATAATATTTATAATCATAAATTTGTTTATTATAACTAATATATTGAGTAATATATTAATAAATTTTACATCCTTAATCACATATTTATATTGTTGTCCAAGTAAAATATTGTAAATACATTTTCATATGAATAATAAGTGTGTATATAATTTAAATCATACGAATAAATTAAGAAACAACCTACAAATTTTATTTCTTAATTTACAAATTTATTACTTTTGAATTTAAAAAATGAATATATTGATTTATTTTTAATAGATTTGTAGTAATCAGATAATTCGGATATCCGGCTCAGATATCTGATCCGATCCGAATCCTTTTTACCGGATATCCGTTTTAAAACGGACCGAATACGGATCGAAATTTTGTAAATTTTTTGAACCGGATATCCGGTATAACGGATCGGATCGATCCGTTTGCTCACCCCTAGATGAAGGTACTCGATAGAGTTATTGTTAATTTCATAGAAATGGATGAATGAACAAATATATAAAATTGTAAATAGAATGAAACTAAACTACTCCCTCTGTCCCAAAATATAAGCCCCATTTGACCCGAGCACATCCGTCGAGGCGGATTTTGTATCGTTAATATCTCTAATTACATAACCCTAAAAATTATAATTTTTTGATATTATTAAAGTACTCGTTGAGACGAATCAAACAAGACCCCACATGACTATGTTTTTTCTTATATATTGAAAGAAATCTTAAACCGAAGTTTCAACAGTGAACAGTGACACTTCCCAAATGGGACTTATATTATGGGACGGAGGGAGTATTAAATTATATTCTGACGATTAAGACTTTTACAACTCTACAAATCACTCCTGACACTCCATCAATCGGAGTCACCGTAGCCCTTGTATGAGGATCAAGAGTGGACAACATGTAATTTAGGGTATCATAAATACTTAAATTTGTTTTTTTACATATCTAAGAACTAGACTGCATTTCTAGGAAAGAATCAGCGTAAATTATCATTTCGGACAATCGTAAGAAAAAAGCCTTCAATATAGGGTGAAGGGTCCCATGAAAATTGAAAAAACTGAGATGGCCAAGAAGACAGAGTATCAATGTTACAATCATGAGAAGCCAGAAAGTCTGTCGCCTGGTTTGCTTCTTTGTAACAATGTTGAATTTTCACATCTTCGAAGCAAGCTAAAAAATTCCTTGTATCGTGAATAATCATGTCAATCTCCTAGGGAGTATCCCATATGCCTTGTAATGCATTTAAGACTACTAGGTTGTCTCTTTCACTGGTAATCCTCTTGATGCCCAGCCGATGAGCCTGAGCCACACTTACCCACATCGCGGTAACTTCAGTCTGTAGAATAGTTGTTGCATGAATATTTACAATATCCGTATATAATATGTTACTATCCCTATCTCTAATAATATAACCAATTTTCGATTCTCCGTATTTAATTTTGGAACCATCAAAGTTTAACTTAACCCATTCCATAGAAAATTTTGGACCATGAGACATACTTAGTAACATTCTTCCTTTTAGTTTCTTTTGTTTCAGAATCAATATTCTTATATCTTTGATAGGAATGTACTATTGGTGTACAATTTGGGAGATCTTGAGTTGCATATATTTCTAAATATTATTGCATTTTTGTAATTCCATATATGTCACCATACAAAAGATGTTAATTCTATGTTTGTGCTTGCTTCTCTATTATAAGATAAATTGTCATAGAAAGAATTTTCAATAGAAATGGTGTTTATATTTTCGTTTAGAGCTTGTCCGATTTCTCTTAATATTCTGTGTATACGAGCAGTTAAAGATCGAATAGGTAATTAGCATCTTCATTTGTCTTCTTGCAAAGTATACATTGTGTTGGGACTCTATTGTAATGCCGATTTAGTCTTTCTTTGGTTGGCAAGGAGTCGGAGCAGGCTTTCCAAAGAAAAAACTTAATTTTAGGAGGGATTTTCAAATTCCAAATCATTATTTTGCCTTGTTTGAAGGGACAAGGCTGCAGATTTAACTGAGTATTTACCATTTGGAGCAGAATCCCAAAATAGTTTATCCTCAAGGTCATGGAATGGAATCTGTATATTTTTAATTTTCTGGAGTACATTAGTTGGAACTAAATTGAGTAGTTTATTTTCGTCCCACTCTTTGGTTTCAGATATAAGATCCGAAACTTTCAAAGGTGGGTTGTTTGTGGACATGAGTTGATATAGACTAGTGCTATAAAGCCATCTATCATTTCAGAAATCAATAGTTTTACCATTACCAGTTGCCATTTCAGTTGTTTTTGGAATTCATTTCAAAGGCTTAGTAATCTCGAGAATTGCCATGAGAAATTTCTAGACTGTATTTCAAAAATGTTAGCGTCGACCTTTATGTATTTCTCTCTTATAATGCGTATCCATGCATTATTTGGTTCGGTGATCAATTTCCATAGTAATTTCATTTGTAGTGATTTGTTGTTAACTTCTGATGTTCGAAATCCAAGACCACCATTCTATTTAGGGGTGCATATTTGATCCCAATTGATGAGAGGGTGGAAATTTAAAGTATCCATTTTATTCCAAAAGAAACTTTTATTTATTTTATCAATCTCTTCTAATATTCCTTTGGGGAGTAGGAAGCTCTAAATAAGGAAATTAACTGTTGAAATGAGATTTGCTTGAATTAAGACAATACACCCTACTTGAGAGAGAGAATTTGCCTTTCATTTAGAGAGTTGTTTTTGTAGAAAATTTGTAGCATCAATTATAAACACAACCACGCAATGTAAGGATACCTAGATTACGGGTAATTGGGACATCTAAAATCCCAGCTAGATTTGTCGATAGTTGGGGTGAAGCATTTGATGAAAACTGAAAAGAAATTTTTTTGATTTTTTTTTGTTAATCTTGTTTTATCCGAGAAATCTCATAGAAAGTTGTTAATATACATTGCCGATGTGACAGAAGCTTCAGCAAATATAAAGGTATCATCAACAAAAGTCAGAAAGAGAATAGGAGTATCTTGGCCAAATATTCCATAGTCAGGACAAAAGTGTATGGTGCCATAGGGTATCCTTGTCTAATTCCACAGGTAGGTATCTGAATATTTATTGGTTCATTATTAACAATTATCAAAAAAGATGCAGTTGTGATGCATGCCATTACAAGTTGTACAAATTTATTGTCAAATCCAAAGGATAAAAGTATATGTCTTATAAAACTCCAACTGATTTTATCATAAGTTTTTTCTAGGTCTAGTTTTACTGCAATCCAGCTTTGTTTTCATGTTTACTTTTTATGGAATGAATGAAAAATCTTGTGGGCTATTAGGAAATTATCGTGTATTAGTCTGCCTGTAATATCACACTTAAAATAAAAGGGTAAAATGGTAATTTTAGGTTGATAATAAAAGTTTTGAAATTTATTTTATTTCTTTAAGAGGAATAATTTAAACTTTCATGAACTTAGGTTCAAAGGTTGGTTATGATAATTTTTGGTACAAATTATCATATGAATAATAATAATATGGTGTTAAATTAAATAAATAAGTATAACAAAGAATGTAATTTTAGATAACAATAAACGTCATAAGAATTATTGTGTTATCCATAAAGGGATAAAGTAATAATTGTCTTAAGTAAGTTATTTATTTAAGCTAAGAATGGTTTAAATTATGATTAACTTTATATTAATTATAATTTAGATAAAACTTATCAAATTTGACCTAGAATATTTAAATCAAGTTTAACAATTTTTGGTTAAAAATTTAAGTATGGTCAAATTCATAGGAATAATAACTTAAACTTATCTTAACCTAAGTTAAATTTTTCTATACTTTAATTTTGGGTTAAAATAATATTATAAACTTGGAATTTAAGATAAATAAATTTGGGTAAGTTTTGTGATTTTTAAAAGTTAAAATAAGGGCATTGTTTCCACAACTTAAGATATTTGGGCAAAAATGTGCAAATAAGCCAAATAAAGGGGACCATGTGTAATTAAGCCAAAAGATCATCTTCTACCTTCAGCCATTCACGTGTACTCTATAAAGCATTTCAATGGCGGATTTCAATTAGCATAGGATCCGATTTGAGACAATTAGTGTTTGGGAATTCAAGAAAACCCTATCCTACACGTAATTCCTCCATTAGTTGGATTAAATGTCGATTGAAATCGTGGAATTTCATCCCCCAAAAACAACGTGTCATCTAGGGTTCGAATTGAACAAATCCAAAATTGGATCAATTTGTCTTCAAATGGAGGGATTAATGAGAGAGGTTTTGTTAATAGAATTCACACCTACAATAACCCAATAAAATTCCTCCCAATTGGATCCCCAATTCATCCAATTTTTCCATCCAATCTCAAGAACCCTAAATCCCAAAACCGGTTGGTCTTCATCAAAATTCGAGAGTATTTGAGCTTCAATATTGCAATTGGTGGTACCCCTACCTTCGCCTTTGAGTCCTCTATCACATCCCTCTCCTTACACCTCCGGAGAACCACCTACGGGCCGCCAATTTTGCTGGAAACCGCAAGCAGCCCTCCGGACGACACCGATTGGGTATTTTTCTGATTTTTTTAGTCCGATTTTCGTTTTTTTTGTTATTATTTAGCTTAATTAAGGTTAAATAAATTAATCTTAATTACTGAATAATAAGATGGAATTAACTTGATTTTAATAAAATTAAATTAATTAAAATTACTTTGGGTATTATCTTAGACTATGAATGGTTAAAATATTAACTTTTCATTTGGATAATATTTTGGAGTAAAATTTATGGACTTTATAAATAAATTATGAGAACTATTTATTCATGAAAAGATTATTTAGAATATACGACTAATTGATTTTTAATCGTATAGATAATCGTTCTACCGATTAAGCCTTGAAAATTGAATTACTTGGAGATAAATTAATTCAATTTAAATCTTGAGACATATTTCACTCAAAATTCAGTATTAAATAAATTATCTAATTATAATTTATTTTTGTGTGTAATTCGGATACATCTCGGGTTTGCTTCTGGAACCGAAATAGAACAGGGATTCAAGTTGCTACTCAGAAACAACCATCCCCGTGATATCGTTCATCTCTCTGTGATTCAAGGCAAGTGGCGGTTTGTTCTTGCTAATTTATTCCATATTTTTTCTTAATTGACAATTAACCTATTGTCTTAATTAAGTTGGGATAAATATTCTTAATCTGTGGTTTGGGAACTTGTGTGTATATAATGTTGTGTAAATTGAACCTTTTTATTAGGCTGTATATTTGCTAGTTATAACCCTTATATATTATTATTATTATTATTATTATTATAAGGTGTTAGATAATAATTGGTGTGAGTTGTTGTGCTTTGGTGTGGATAATAATTGCTAGTTAGCACGAGTATTCGTAGGAACGCTATTACCTTGCGAGGTTTAGTTGTTTCTTTATAACTTGGTATTAGGAGGATAATTGCCCTAATACTTTTGGGCATGACCTACCCTTATTTTATATAAGTGGTGGTGCACTTAGCTAGTGCCGAAATTCGGGATTCGTCTCATGTTCTATATCTCATTGTGAAATTGGTGTGGATAAAAAGCGTTATCGTAAATGTGCGTTTTGAAATTAAATAAGATAAGTGTCATTTTGCACATAATTAATATACTCTCGGGCAAGAAGTACAACGTGGAATCCGTCCGGTCTCCTGTCTAAAGTAAGTCCCCTTTCCAATCTGGATTCGCATTATGCGGTGAGGTTGGTCAATGACCCAAATATTCAACGAGATGTTTTTAAAACTTTGTGTGGTAATATAACGTTCCCAAACAAATTCATGTAATTTCCCATAAGACTCAATTCATTGAAGTCTTCTCTTTAATCATACCTCTTCATTCTTTTCGGTAGAAGTCTATAGTCATATACCGTTTACCGAGTTTTATTCGGGAAACAATGGTAGTGATTATATACGACTACGAGAACCAATCTATTTTCACCCTTGTATAGTCTTTCATTAGACTAACCAACCTTTCATTTTCCTTGCATGGTTGGCTGGTGTCATCCATTTTATACGGCACATCAGAGGTTGGTCCCCGGCGAGTTGAAGTAACCAATCGAAGAGAAGGCTTGCAGTTGAAGGTTGTGTTTTAAGAAGTAATACTTGTAAGGTGTGTATGTTTTAAATAAATGTAATACTTAGTCATGTATTTAGGATTTGTTCAAAAGTCTTCCGTTGTAATTTAAAAAGTCTTCCGCTGTAAATTCACTTTGTTGTGTTACCGTCCTTCTCATTTTATGAGAGAAATTTTAATAAAAGATTGAGTTTCATTTAAAAGTCTTCCGCTATTCACTCTACTATTATTTAACGTTTGTTTGTCTATTTTAAGCTTAATTGTTCCGATTAAAGTCTAGGGTGACTTTGGACTTAATAATCTGAGGTCACTGGTGTGTGGCACTACCGACATAAGTCATGGGTATTACACTGCCTTCCACAAATGCTCCTTGGAGGGGGTGAATTAATCTGGGTAGAAGAGGTTTTATTTTATTTGCCAAAATTTCAGTGATTATCTTATACATGGTATTGCATAAGCTAATGGGTCTGAAATGGTTTATATTAAACGGGGAATCCACTTTTGGTATTAATGCAATATAAGCATGGTTTATTTCTCTGAGCATGATTCCATAATGGAAGAAGGCTCTTGTTGCATTCACTACTAATATTCCTATAATGTTCCAATATTTTTTGTAGAAATCTATGAAAAAACCGTCTGGTCCAGGTGTTTTGTCCATGGTCATGTTATCTATGGCTTGTTTTACTTCTAATATTGATGGTGATTTTAGAAGCTTTATGTTGTCAAGTTCATTTAATTCTTGTTTGATGATTTGTAATGGGGGTAATCGGTCATGACTAGTGGATATAAATCTAGCACCCATTTCTTTTGATATTTCGTCTTTGATGCTGTTTGGTTCAAAGATTACTAGTCCATCTTTGTTTTGGAATTTCGTTATTGATTGTTTTGTGAATCTAATCTTTGAAATTATTTGATAGTACTTTATGTTACGATCAGCTAATTTTAGGTGGGTAATTTTTGCTCTTTGTTTCCAGTACTTATGCTGGAACCTAAGAATGCATTGGTGTTTGGTTATTAATTGTTGAAGCCTCTTTATCATTTTGGTGCAATTAGGTGTTACCATCAATTGTTGTTGCATTTCTTCTAGTTTTGTTTATGATATTTACAGTTTATTGAAATTTTGGCAAAAGGTCTGTTTTGCCCATGTCTTTGAATATTTCTTCAGCAGATTAAGTTTATGTTGTAGCTTGAACATATAGGATCCTTGCACTTTATATTTCCCAACTTTTTCAACAAATTTTTCGTATTCTTTAAAAGTTTTCCATGCATTTTCGAATCTGAAAGGCATGTATATTTTCCTATTGATTTTTCCAATGGTGAAGGTAATTAGACAATGATGTGATGTTGTGAAAGGATGGTGTTTTACTATTAAATCGGGAGCAATGTCTAGAATATCTGGATGGATAATAACACGATCTAGTTTCTCATATAGTGTGTTAGCTGCGTATATATTTTTCCTCCAAGTAAAAGGAAATCCACATGTTCGTGTATTAATAAGTCCTAAATTGTTTCTAAAGTTACACAGTCTTCTAAACCCGTAAGGATTGATAACTGCTCCTCCTAGTTTTCCAGTGTCATTTTCTAATTCATTTAAGTCTCCTACAAGGATAATTGGTAAACCAATTTCTACAATTATTTGTTCATTTTTTTACCAAAATGTTGGTTTGTGTTCTTCCCCTGAAGGTGCATATACAAATAAGCATAAGAAAGTGTTAGTTTCATGATCATATTTATAGATAGCCATATTGTCACAACTATTTAGAAGTTTAAAGTGCTTTGTTTCTTGGTTATGGTTCCAAAGGATCCATAAACCACCTCTACAATCAGTTGATGAGATAGAAAGGATTTCTAAAAAATGCTTTTTCGAATTAAACTTTATTTGGGTATTATATTACATTTTGTTTCTGCAAGGGCTAAGATATTTAGGTTATTGGAATTCTTTATGTATTTTAACTCTTCCCAGAAACTCGAGCGTCGTGTCCCTCTAAATTCCAATATCCTATATTCATAAATTATGATTTAAGTTGAGAGAGCCAAGTTTAATATATAGTTTTGAATACAGGTTAACATTAGTTGCTTTTGCCACACTACTCAAATGTAAATGGAATTACTATGGTGGAAGGTTTTGTGGTAGTTGTAAAGATAAGTATTGACACCTCTAAAAAGAGGTAAGGTACAAGACTGCGGCTTGTGAGCCTTAATTAAATAGGGGGAGGGGATTTACAGAGGGTTAGGAACAAACCTGTCGCTTTTAACAAGCAGAAAGGGAAGATAGCAACTAATAGTCGATGTATATGCATGGTGCTATTTGAGGTCAATAGAGCAGTAATTTAAAGCTAATATAGAAAGATTACTTGAAACTAGAAAACAATAATCTAAGATACTAGAGCTAATAGCACAACTACTGATAGTCTATGCCAGGCAGTGCAGAACGGTATTGAAGTCGCATGCATCATAACACATGTATGATAAGGTCAAATCAAAGAAGTGAATCTTTAGATGGACTTGAAAGTAGCTATCAGTTTGAGGTTGAGGACACCCATGAAACATATCAAGGAGAGCCTGTCAATTATAATGGAAATTAGTAAGTTTATCCAAGTAATTATTGAAGTTGAAGTACCAGATGTGGGAATAGTAGAACAATTTAGGGGACTTATCTTTTCTGCATTTGCTGTAGTAGCTGTAATTAGTAATCCACCAGTTAGTATGAGGCTCACTAGCACAGTTGTTGTGAGAAATCCAATCCAGATTGAAGTGCAGTTAAAAGAGTTAAGGTAATACTGAAAGTAGGGACTGTCATTAGTAATGGCCCAACAGGCACACCAGTTGGGACCATGGGTACATCTATAGATTAAGTAGCAAATACTAGGCCTAGGCTCACACCAGAGGAGCACAAGGTGTTTACAAAATGGAGCCTTTGGCCAGAAGCAGAGAGCTGTAAACTCAAAAGTAGTGCTAAGAGCAGTAAAACAGTGATAACAACTAGTCATACATAGATGGGGATAAGGATAACAACACACAGAGAAATCAAAAGCATAGTATGACACTTCATTAATAAGAAATCTTCTTCTTCTTGTTCCTCTTGGGGGTGGTTGAGGGTCCAAGTTCATCATCCTTTCTATTTGGAGTATCCGAGTAGAAGGAGACATCATCAGCAGTAGGGTGGAGGGCAATGTTCTCAATTTGTCTGACAATAGTGGAGTTTGAAGACTCAAATCCCCTTTCTGCAACCAACACCCCACTAGCCTCATGGGGTTGCACCAAGGCAGATGTAACAACATCTGCAATGGTGTCATCCAGCCGAGGGGAAGCATGGGGGTCACAGATAGCAGGAGAGGTCATCACTGTCTCAGTGGTGTTAAGGGGCATAGGACAAGTAACATAAGAGGGAGTAGGGGCCATGGAGAGGATCTTGTTGAGTTTCATAGGGAAGTTTGGATCAAGCTGAGCAAGCAGTTCAATATTCAGCAAGTTTTTGAACTATTGAGGGATCATATGGCCATGAGGAGAGCCAGAGAAGGGGACAGGTGGAGTAGAAATCATGGGGTCACCCTGTGTAACAATATTTTTACCTTTCCTGGAGTTGGAGCCATCATCAGATTGGAAGTTAGTTCTCACAAAAGTAGGACCTCTAGAGCTGGAGGACCTATCATTAGCATTGCCAGTGGAGCCAAGGATTCTTCTTCTTGTTTCCTGCTCGAGAGCATCATGCTCAAGAATAGAAGCAATAGTAATGGCAAGCCTTCTGTTTTGGATAGCATTAAGGGGACATGCATCATAGTTGTGGTCAGGTTCTCCACAACAACCACAGCTTGTGGAGAAATCCTCATACAACACCCTAAGGGCCATAATAGAGCCATCTTGAGCATTCATAGTAACAATAGAGGCAAGAGGAGTAGTCAAGTCAACATTGATGCAAACACGAGCAAACTTCATTTTGTTTCTCACAGTGGAGCAAGGTTATCAAAATTGGGATTTTAGAATCGGATCACAGGAGACCCTCCGGATCGGATCGGAAGATTTTATAAGCAAATAAAAATTAATTTAATAAAAAAATATGAACGCCATATAACAAAAGTACAAATAATTTTTTAAGCTTTAAATATAAAACTTTAGAACAAGTATTCAAGGGGTCAATGACTCACTGAAATTCAAGCCATGTACACTAAATTGTCAAAACATGTTGCATTTAGGACATGCGTAAATGAGATTTGAAGATTTTGAACAATCGCTATTCGGGTTCCTTTGGTTTTTGATGACGCATGAGTGACATTTTGGGATTTCGAGCGTGATTACATGAGAGAGACATATATATGGAGAGTGTAAGTGTGAGAGAGGTGGAAATTTGGACAAATTGGGTTCTCAAACGGGGTGTTAGTAGCTTGTAGCAGTTCAACGTTAGGATCTCTCTTGGATCTTAGAATCGTAAGATCCTACTGATCCTATGAGATCCTATAAGATCCAGAGATATATTTTGACAATAATAGATTTTAGTCATAGATCCGGATCAAACACCCTACCCTGAATCGTAAAATCTCATGATTTTAAGATCCGGATCTAGATTTTAATAACCATGTAGTGGAGGCATGGTCAAGTTTAATGAAATGGCCAACATGGTTGTCTTTGAGAATGAAATCAATAGCAGTATGGTTGTGCAGGTGGGCAGGGAGAAAAGGGATTCTAATCCAAAGGTCATCCCTAGTGACCTCACCTCTTCTTTGAAGGGTTGAAAGGAATCAATCCAGAAAAAGATAGCCAAAAGTTTACCTTGGACATGGTAGGGCCTATTGTTCTAGACCAAATCTTTGTCATGTTGGTTGGCAAATCTAAAGAGAAGCCAGTTGTTAGCGAGCTCTTGAAAACAGATCACACCCTTGGTATTCTTCCACTCAAGCTTCATTTTACCAGTGATATTTTTTTGGTCAAGAGGCTCCTCCACCATCTTGGCAAGAATACCAAAATGAGCAAGGCCAAGCCTTTCCATTGAGAGTGGCAGGGGTAGCATGGGGGTCAGTTTCAGAAGGAGGAGAGCCAGGGTTGGCAGTGTTGGGTTGATCATCAAAGGTTTGGTGTTGGGAGGGTGCAACAAGGTGGACAGGTTGAATGCAGGACATAGGAAGCATATGGAGAGTGTTGGAAGAGTGATCAATGGTTGAGTGAGAAGCTTTATTATGAACCAGACCTGACATATAGCTTTTGGAGGAAGCTATGGGACTCAAAGAGAAACACTCAGAATAAGCAGGAAGAGACACAGTCAGGGAATATGAGAGTAAGCACGTGGGCAAGGCTAGATGGTGAAGATTAAGCAAATCAAAGTAGCAATTTATAGGAGGATTATCAAGAAGGTAATGATAGTTAGCCACACAAGTGCACCAGTAAGAATGCATGCAATAAAACTAGTAAGTATTACACGGCAAACCTAGAGAAATAGCAATGATTAGAGTAGCCGAGTCTAAAACCATCATTAGAGATATGTAACTCAAAATACAATTCAAAATTACCTTTGAATCTGGGGCTATATAGAGGCTTAACATTAACATGTTTATTGAGAACATTATAAGATTGGGGCGTGTATGGGGAGATCAAATGGATAGCAGAAAGAATTTTATTTTTAATTAAAGTAAAACTTGTCTAATTTTATTTTTAATTAAAGTAATTAGATATTAATTAAATTATTTATATTAATGGAGAAATTAATGTCATAATTTCAAATATTTAGCTTTAAATAATTCTAATGAGTCAAAATATTAACAATAACATCATTATATAAAACATCAAATAAAAGAGAGCATTTTCGACTAATCGTACTTTCGCCCCCTTTTGAGTAATCCTATCCGGTGTGTGTAACTTACTGCTCCGATATCAATAATGGTTTAAGCTTCATATTGCCGTTGTGGGGCAGAGAGAGACATTGAGTGCCCCTTATATTACGCCACTGAGATAACTTATCAAATCAATATATATATTTTGGTAAATATCAAATTAATATAATATTAAATAAACATGTTTCAACGCTGGACACCGAGGTCTTCTAGAATGTGTTGTAGAGAATGCGCTGGTAAATATCAAATCAATATATATATATATATATTTTGGTAAATATCAAATTAATATAATATCAAATCAATTTATATATTTTGCGTTGTAGTCAATATTTTGTCCTATCAGAAAAATCTAATATTCAGTTTGAATAATATGATTTTTAAAGGACTATACTGAGTGTCTAAGTTTTCACATTTTGTACATTGATTATTCAACACCATATATATATACACACAACGAATAAAAACTACCCAACAAGAGTTCTGCTACTCATAAGTCATAACTAAATGGTAAGTATTCCGTATTAAAAAAAGACTAAAAGAGACATTAATTAAATCAATAGGTTAGGGTAGGGGTAACGGTTTTGTATTTCAAGATACAAGATCAGAACTAAAATTACTTTCTACAAGTCGTTAGTCAAAATCAAATAGGCTACTATTGTTTTTCCATTACTCAAAGTTTCCACACTGCACTCAAATTCAAGTTTATGCAAAGCAAATATGCAATTCCAATCCCCAAACAACTTTAATTTGTGTCTTTTAATGGATCAAATAACATGCAAATAAAACAAAAATTAAGTAATAGATACGGTTCACACAGGCAGCATAACATTAACATATACGGAGTATCATACATACTGGAATTAATCAGAACTTTCTTCTGCACTGCATATAAGATTTCCCATGAAGGGATAAAACATCAAACAAGGCAATCCATAACAGAGGAAAAGTAGCTAAACACATAAAACTGGCCTTAGTTTCTTTTCTTGTTTTTCTCTTTACATAAAGAAGAAAAACTGATGAAAACGCAGTCCTGATCATATACTTACATTCAGATTCTTTCTCATACCAAATAAAAAAGCTGAGAAATTCATTAAAAAAAAAATCCATCGGATTCAGATGCCAAGATGCTCCTCTGCCGCTCTGCGGAGGGGATTCATTCAACAACAAAACTGGAAAATCTCGGAGGATATAGCTTGGATTGGCATTCCTCTGGATCTAGATTCTTCTTCTTCATCTCTTTTTCTAATATTAACATGCATAATTTCCAAAATCAAACGCTACAAAACAAACTTGAAGGTTTTGGGATTCTGATTCATGCCGTGTTTCCTCCATCCACAACCCACGGATGCCCTGTAAACCACCATTAGTTAATCAGAACAAAGCTTGTAAAATCGGAATTATTCAATTTCACAAGGAAATTGCATTGTGAACTTACTCAGAACTTGCTCGGCGGACAATCTTCTGGAAACGTCCTTGCAGAGCATCTTCCGGATCAGATCCTTGGCCTCCGACGAAACGGACCTGAAATTCCTAGCCGGAAACCTAAGATTCGCCCTAATTACAGCGTGAAACGTCTCCTCCACGCTCTCCCCGAAGAACGGCGGCACGCCGCCGAGCATTATGTACAGAATCACGCCGGCGCTCCAGACGTCCACCTTCTCATTATACTCCCTCCCGGCCAACACCTCCGGCGCAACATAGTACGGCGTCCCAACGACGCCGCACATCGGCAATCGTTCCCCGTCGGCGCCGACGAACCAATCGGCGGAGCCGAAGTCGCAGAGCTTGAGCCGATCGCGGGAGTCGAACAGAACGTTATCCGGCTTCACGTCGCGGTGCGCGACGCCGTGGCGGTGGCAGTGAGCGAGGGCGGAGACGAGCTGGGAGAAGACGGAGCAGGCGGCGGCCTCGGAGAAGGCGGAGGCAGTGGCGGTGAGGCGGTCGAAGAGAGTTTTGGAGTCGCAGAGGTCGGTGACGATGAGGAGGTGAGAATCAGAGTCGTAGAGATTATGGATCTGAAGGATGTTTGAGTGTCCGGAGAGGAGGAGGAGGAGTTTCGGCTCGGCGTCGATGCAGCGGTAGTCGAGAGGGTCGATTAAGGCGCGCTTGTCGATGGACTTGACGGCGAAGGAGTTGCCGGAGGCCGCGGAGAAGCAGCGGTAGACGACGCCGAAGCGGCCGCGGCCGATCTCCTCGCAGAGCTGGTAGTCGTTGTTGAAGCTTTCACACATTGGAAGGAAGTTGTGCTGTGGTGAATTTTGCGTGGGGCGTTGGGGAGCTTTGTGAGGGGGTTTTAATGGCGGAAAGCGAAGGGAATATTCGGATCTGTGGAAGCGGCCGCACAGGATTGACCCACGTATCGAGTTAGAGTATAAATCGGGCGGCTGAGATTTGGAGTGGGAGGTGTACGGTAAATATGACAGTTTGGATGATATGAATATTTACGGTTATGCCCAATGGATTTGGTATCTTATTGATTGTTGATACCGTATTCTTTCCTTTTACTGTTTCCGTTCGGATAAGTTGATCAGATTGTTATTGCTAAAGTGATTTTTCTGGCAAGACTCAAGATGCAAAATTATAATGATACTAGAAATCGAAGTCCGTGCGAAGTCTTTTATGTATATATAGTATCATGATTTAAATTTGAGTTTTTAATATATGGATTGTTGTTTCATGTTTTATCTTAGACGATATATTATTTGATATGTATTTAAATATAATATCTAAGTCTTGACAAAAAAATGTAATATCTAAGTATTTTAGGTATAAAACTATGATTGTACGAAGTACAATTTTATTTATTTATTTTGGTCAGAAGTTCAATTTAAATTTTGAATTAAGGTGGTAGTTATTTTTTGTAAGGATACGTTTTTTTCTTTGAAAATATTTGTGAAATATTTTAGAAATGCCTATCTAATTATATATTGTGCTTGAACTCGAGTATTTATACGAAACTTGTTATAACAACTCTCATTTTTTACATGCTCCACTACACTCCATGTTTCTAATTTTTTGTCTTTATCTTACAAATTTATTGCATTTTAATAATGTCTTTTATGTATAAAATAGAACAATAAAAATCATCCTTAACCAAAATAACAACACACCTACCTAAAACGATTTAGTATAAAAAAGATACTAAAAATACAAACCTAATTGAATTTATGCTACCAATAGTTGAAGGGTTTACATCATCCATAAAATAGTTTGCTTTCTTCTTTACTAACAATCAGTCGTCCTAAATCGATTGTTTTTGTCCTCCTTTTAGTGAAAGCTACTGGTGCATGATGTAAACAGTCAATGCCTCAATAGTGCTATTACATTATCAAATTCTCTAACATCTTCACATAAAATTAATCTATCTCGATCAAAAGACAATTATATTAATAAATTTAAACCGATATATGTAAGTATTGTAGACTACAAAAGAGATCCAAATACATATAATTAAGGATAGTTTACCGTGAGGTGGTTATATACTTGCATCATCGATAATTGAGAATCCTCATTCACATCTTTAACTTAATAATTATGCTTACTTCAGTGACCATGTCTTTTTAAGGTGTTGCCCACTATCTCTCAAGCTTCACTACATGGCTTTCTAAAGACGTAGAATGCTAACTTTTGAATATATAGATATAGATGGTTATTTTTCATGCTTAATAGAAATATAAATTAAACTATGTTAAAAATTCAACGTGAAGATATAAGAATTATACAACAATATGAAAATGAGGATTTTTTAACTAATTAATATGTAGTAACTGTATATAATTGTGAATCAAAAACTTTGTATATTATATAGACAATTATAGATTATTAAAATAATTGTTAATATATGAAATTGTCACTTTAGTACTTTTTGGATTTGAGAAATTGTTTAAATTTTGTGCTAAATAAATAAGGCATGAAATGGAAAAAAAAACTAATTCATCTTTAAAAGTTAGCATGACCTAGAATGCTAACTTTTAAATATATATATATATATGGTAGTTTTTCATGCTTAATAGAAATATAAATTGAACTATGTTGAAAATTTAACATGAAGATATAAGAATTATACAATGATATGAAAATGAGGACTTATTAATTGATTAATATGTAGTAATTGTATATAATTGTGAATCAAAAACTTTTTATATTATATAAAAGATTATATATTATTGATATAATTGTTAATATATGAAATTGTCACTTTAGTACTTTTCGGATTTGAGAAATTGTTTAAATTTTGGGCTAAATAAATAAGGCAAGAAATGAAAAAAAAAAACAGTTTATTTTAAAAGTTAGCATTCAATGACCTAGAATGCTAACTTTTAAATATATAATATAGATGGTTGTTTTTCATGCTTAATAGAAATATAAATTGAACTATGTTGAAAATTTAACGCGAAGATATAAGAGTTATACAACGATATGAAAATGAAGACTTTTCAATTGATTAATATGTAGTAATTGTATATAATTGTGAATCAAATTTTTTTTATATTATATAGAAGATTATAGATTATCGATATAATTGTTAATATATGAAATTGTCACTTTAGTACTTTTTGGAATTGAGAAATTGTTTAAATTTTGTGCTAAATAAATAAGGCATAAAATGAAGAAAAAAAAAACTAATTCATCTTTAAAAGTTAGCATTCATTGACCTAGAATGCTAACTTTTAAATATATATATATATATATAGATGGTTGTTTTTCATGCTTAATAGAAATATAAATTGAACTATGTTTAAAATTTAACGTGAAGATATAAGAATTATACAACGATATGAAAATGAGGACTTATTAATTGATTAATATGTAGTAATTGTATATAATTATAAATCAAAAACTTGTTATATTATATAGAAGATTATATATTATTGATATAATTGTTAATATATGAAATTATCACTTTAGTACTTTTCGGATTTGAGAAATTGTTTAAATTTTGGGCTAAATAAATAAGGCAAGAAATGAAAAAAAAAAAGTTTATTTTAAAAGTTAGCATTCAATGACCTAGAATACTAACTTTTAAATATATAATATAGATGGTTGTTTTTCATGCTTAATAGAAATATAAATTGAACTATGTTGAAAATTTAACGTGAAGATATAAGAGTTATACAACGATATGAAAATGAAGACTTTTTAATTTATTAATATGTAGTAATTGTATATAATTGTGAATCAAAAACTTTTTATATTATATAGAAGATTATAGATTATCAATATAATTGTTAATATATGAAATTGTCACTTTAGTACTTTTTGGATTTGAGAAATTGTTTAAATTTTGGGCTAAATAAATAAGGCATGAAATGGAAAAAAAAATTAATTCATCTTTAAAAATTAGCATTCAATGACGTAGAATACTAACTTTTAAATATATATAGATTACCTTCCAAATTTACGTAAAATTAATCGGTCTTGTTCCTGTAGCGAAAAACTATATATTATAGATTGATAAAATAAACGAAAAATTATTATAGATGATCACTTAATTATAAAGTTCTTATTTAAAAAATTCGACCAAAAAAGTATAATTAAAAATCAAGATTATCTTTAATAATAGTTTGCTTTTCCATCAAAAAAATCAAGATTATCTTTAATAATTATAGGGTTTATTAATTATAATTTCGATCTTAGGAATTATTATCCAAGATAAGAAATACTCCGTAGTTATTGATGGAAATTATTTGTTGTATAAGACATTACTCGTTTTTAATATATGATGTAGAATTAGTGCTCGTTTGGTTGAATAGGTAAAGTGTAATTCCTAGGAAATTACTTCATGTGAAATCAAAATCTAAAAATTTGAATTTATGATAATTTGATAAATCGTATTTGGTTAAAATCTAAATTATGAAAAATATTAGAAATAAAATCTTATCCACTCTTTTTTAGGTGTGATTGTACTTTCTGTGTTTTATAGGAATTAAAAATTCCAAAAATTAAAATATCTGAATTTTCAAAAATAAAAAGGCAACTAAACGTAACGTTTTTCTTGGTAGAAATGATGAAACAGGTAGTAGCATAATTGCATAAACGTTTGATCAATAATTTGAAGGCAGATGGGACAGAGCAAAAGTTACATCTTGCCTAACCTCTGGAAGAACCATAAATCATATCAATTTACGACTGTTATGCGATTGATTGATCACTGCTTCAGTTTGTGATTGCATTTTTTCCCCATTTAAATACTAACTCTGAATTATCAATCAACCTAAGGTATGTATGATGGATTGGTCACCTCACCTCTATAATAATTTTGCAAAGAAAGCAATCACAATTCAAAGGGTTAAAAAGAATAACGAATCACAGCAGAAAAGAAGTCAAAAAATGTTTTGCAATACGGAGTATTACTTTTTGCCAGAACTAAAATAATTTGTGGTTATTTTTGGCTGAATTTGTGTTTTTTCTTCGACGGAAACTGTTTAATTTTTTAAATATGTGTTTAATATGTAGCATGCATGAGAAACAAATCAATGACCGTTGTTAAAATCAAACTAAGAACAATTTTAAAAAAAAAAAAACGCAGAATTTGACGGGTTGACTTGAATTTGAGTCATTTGACCGTGGAATATATTTAGCTCAAATTTTTTCACTAAATAAGCTCAACTATTCACACGTTCAAAAATCGGGCACGAGACTAGATGCACGCATACACGAAGCATAAGCGTGACATATTAAACGGATATCCGAAGAAGGATAAAAATCACAAAGAGTCGCGCACACGCAAAGCGGATGCGGGACTACATGTCGTAAAAGTAACAAATTGTGACGCACCCGCTTTGCGGGTGCGGGACTCTTTGAGATTATTTCATATCCATAGTTTGTCACGTTCGAAGATTATAACTTTTATATAGTTCGCATCTACTCATCATATATATGCACCGTCTAGCCATATTCGTCTTCAAGAAAGACTCCTCTCGAGTCATCTAATCCAAACTCCGACTGTACCATCATTTTCCTCGTGCTCAAGTCAGTTAAACTTGATTCCAGAATCGTCTAGAACCATACCCGAACGGTATCGAATCACCTCCGAACTTGTCCATGTTATGCACAAAAATCAGTGAACTTGACTCCAGAAAGACCCCTATCATATATATGGCACCGTCTAGCCATGTTCGTCTCCCAAGAAAGACCCCTCTCGAGCCATCTAATCCAAACTCCGACTGTACCATCATCTTCCTCGTGCTCAAGTCAGTTGAACTTGACTCCATAATCGTCTAGAACCATACTCGAACGGTATCGAATCACCTCCGAACGTGTCCATGTTATGCACACAAATCAGTGAACTTCTCCAGAAAGACCCTTCATATATATGGCATCGTCTAGCCATGTTCGTCCCCAAGAAAGACACCTCTCGAGCCATCTAATCCAAACTCTGATCGTACCATCATCTTCCTCGTGCTCAAGTCAATTGAACTTGACTCCAGAATCGTCTAGAACCATACCCGAACGGTATCGAATCACCTCCAAGCTTGTCCATGTTATGCACAAAAATCAGTGAACCTTACCACTTTGAAGCGCTTTTCTAAGTCCGGTGGAACATACCAGCCGCTGCGACCCATTCTCGAAGAAACTTTGCAGCTCCACAAACCCAACGACACTAGCCTTGCTCTATGTAGATGCTCTTCGAGCCGCCAACGAGCCGCAAAAAAATCAGTGAACCTTGCTCTATGTGGATACCCTATAACCCACATAACAAGTACAAAAAAAAAAGTGTCACACACCCGCAAAGGCGGGTGCGAGACATTATTTACTTAACCCATTTATTGTCACACTCTCGCTTTGCGGGGACGGGACATTAAAAAACCGAACCCTAAATTTTTTGCTCGCTCCCGTTTTTCGTATGCGTGGGTTCGGTCTCGCACCCGCTTTTCGTAAGCGTGAGTCTTTTGAACGTAAACTGAATAAAATTTGAGCGTATCTAGCGGTCGCGTATATTTATTGAGAAAGTCATATTCCAATTTTAGTTGCTTATTATATTTCAAGTTAAAATTCACGAAACAATTTTATTTTTATTTTTTTTGATGAAAAAACCAACTATATTAAACAAGAGAAAATAACATTACAACAGTTAAACTAGAAGGCCCCAAAGGGTTGAGATAGAAGACTACCATTACCATACAAGACAAGGCAAGGAACTAGGAGAACAAACACCGACAACAAGCAAAAGAAGGCCCCAAGTAATAACTCTTGAAACTAAGAAATCAGTGAGTGTGCTAGGTTTTAAGGATTTACTCTCTATTACATTCATTGATCCATTAGAAAGATCAAGAAAAACTACTACCAGGCAAGCTGGATCCTTCACAGCCGAAAGATACTCAACAGTACTTGGTTTTAAAAACTTACTTCTAAGGATTGCAAAAGACCCATCAGACTGAAACAAAGGACAAGACAGGCCATCGGAGCCAACGATCCACAAACAAACAACAGACAGTACAATAAAGACAATAAAAGAAACAAAAAAACTAGAACAGGAAAGACAAAAGAGAACAGGGCAGAAGATCCAAAACCAGCAGATCGGCGACCATACCAACAGAAACCCGAAAAAAAGGACATCACGACTGGCGGCCGAACCAGGAAGAAGACCGCCGACCACAGTCGGCCGGAAAGCCCAGTGAAAAGGCGGCACGGAGAGCAAAATGAAACACCAAATCCGAGGTCTCTGAAGGAAATCTTTTTTTCTTCAAAAATAAGGATAAATATAATGACCTTTTCAAATCCTTGGCTCGATAACTTTTCAATGGTCATTCTTCTAAATAAACACTATCCTTTTCTAAATCATTTTAGAAGCACACACTTAGTTTTCCTTGGATGTAAGTAAAAAATAGCTATTTATTTATTCTGTCAAAAACCAGGCGAGCCAAATACAAACAAAAACCTAAAGGAACAGATGTTTATAACTTGAACCCAGATGTCGTTTTTACACAGGCAATTCCACTACGATTCACCAAGTGGGGTGCACCAATGAATTATAATGATGTCATATTTCTTGTCACAAACCTCAAAGTTAATTAGAACCCTAGCTGGGAGAATCTTATGGCATATTCATCTGCACTTTTTACTAATTTTGATGTAGAGTGGTGGAAAATGAGCAACCAAAAGTATGTGTCTAAAGATAAGAGGGTTTTTTTTATAACTCAACTGAATCTGATTGATTATGAAATGTGTTAAGATAAGAGGTATTATTCCTGGTTAATTATTTATATGCATTTGTTGATATGGTAACATATATGTACAGAGTAGCAATTGGTTGACGTACTACACTTGGCTTAGTAACCGCTCTACAAATTTTCTTGCAGGTTCTTTGTATGTGGAGAGACCCACAATTTACATTGGAATCGTAAGTGGACAAAGTACTAAACCTTAAATCATAGATGTGGGTGAGCCTCTCATGGTGTTTGGAGTTCATTATTCCATGTTTTAGTGCTTATGGGTCCTCTTCCATTTTGTAATTGCAGTAGCCAATAGTAGGTTAGCACATGTACCATTAGCTGGATCCTTACATCTTTCATGTTCCGTAGTGTACATTTTAAGATGCTACCAAACTTTGATCATGAGCACAAGAATCTGATTTCCATGGAATTCATATTCTAATGTTCTCATTTCTTGAAATAAAAAGCAGATAGAAAGTTTACACATTCATGTGATAAAGCACTGATTCTGTCTGCACTTACCAGGAGAAAGGGTTTTGGAGCTCTTTATGGATAACGCGTTCTTGGTCAGATGAGCACCAGTCCATAAAAGTTGGAAGATTTCCCAGATTCGGTTAAGTTAGGTAGCACACCGCGCAGATTGTACAAGACAATGTTACAACAACAGAACGCGCCCCTCAACCGTCAAGTTTTCTGGAAAAGATATACGAACGGCTAGTTTGCAGTTGATCAACATACCAAACAGAGCGTCCTAGGTCTTGATGCGTCGCGTTCTTCTAGCCCTCTCAGGTATGATCTAATAGCAAGGTGCTCTGAAGCGTAAGACATGAAACCCGCCATGATCAGGCCTCCTACCACCATCAATCCGACTCTGCACGTTACAAAATAGTGTGTCGTTCAGTTTTCACATGATAAATTGATTTCTAGATAGTATGTTAAATCATTTTATCATCAATCATTCAATGAAGTGAGCATTAATCAAATTTGACAGCTTGCAACTTCCCCCACCATGTACTGCTAAACAATTTCCAGTTCAATAATGCAGATGAATGTTTATTTTCACATCAGTATCAACGCGGTAAGAGACTGTTCAGTACGTTGTACTAATTAACTAAGGAATGAGATATCGGTTTGAGTCCTACAAAATGAATACCATGTGTTTGGTTCAAAATTTTGGATTCCCAATTATAACTAACTACTAAGTGGGATTTAGTTTCAGAGAAAAGCTCAAAGGATGAAAATGATGTATAAGAAACCAAATGGACATTAAAGGATAGGGTTTGAGTTCTATCAATACAATCTCAATATGAGCATAACAAACACAAATGGAAGTTTAATAGTGATTTTAAAGTATTGGGAAGTAAACATACCTTGCAAACAATGCAGTAATACCAAATAGGCAAGGCAAGGATGGTGTAGCAACTGCCATGAATGCCATTCCCAATCCATAGTACCATCCAGCAGCACTAAAAGAACAGTGCAGCTGATGACCTACAACACGAGCGAAAAAAAAGGAGTCAATCCGACTGAGCAGTAATCAAATCAATACCGCGCATTGTACCAATAGGATGTTCAAACCTTTTTCAAGCTCATAATCTAAAGCTTCTTGCTCAGAGGAATGAAGTCCTGTGTGCATAGCTTTTGACCTCCCCCACTGATAAACCAGGTTCAGATACCCGCCAAACAGCACGAAGAAGAAGAAGAAAGTCCATTCATACGTCAGAAGGAGACCAGTCCACGGCATCACTTGTCTCGGAACAATCAAAAGTGAGAGTCCAAGTGAAATCACGGCAGTGATGAAGCACGCAACAATGGAGAATCCACCCAAAGCAGCTGGCACGTGCAACAGCATAGCACTGTACATCTGTTGGGAATTATCAATATACATATTCACCGCAGTGGACTAAAATGAAGACTTGGGAAAACATTTTCACCATAGGAGATAGACGAACCTGCTGATTAGAATTAAGAGTTGCTGAAGAGACTTTGGAAAAAGCAAGTGATATACTTGTTCTCGTTCTGTGCGAAATGTGTCTTACACGGTCCATCAATGAACCCCTGAAAAGGGAACCAAAATATTCCCATGCCTGAACCAGAACCAAAATTCGGATGCATTCAATTGCAAGGGTGATCATTTTAATAACATTTTGAGAATCAGAGGATTTCTTGATCATCATACCTGGAGAAGTGATCGGTAATAACGAACAACAAGAAATAGAACAGGAAGCAGGAAAAGAAAGTTGACTAGGATTGCTTCATTAGGACTATGTCCTCCTCCAGTTCCGGGAAGAGTTGCCTCGATTGTCAGCCTGATTTTCTGCAACAATAGATGATAACATTAAAGCATCTAGTCAATAGTTAGATATAATTTTCTATTCCTACCATCAACTATTCTAGTACAACGAAAAAATGGAAACTGAAGAAGAATGCAGTGGAGGTTATAGAATTTAGGCCATGATGAGACGAATGTAGTTGTCTCACGTAATCCAATTTTATTGTGCTTTTAACTTCATTTTTTTCTCTTCAAATGCTTGTTTTTTAAAATTTCTAACTTTGTTAGACCTACAGTTCTAATTTCCACTTCTGGAAACAACGCAAGAAATACGCATAAAAGCTACATGTTTCAGGAGCTGAGCAACACAACCAGGTCAGTATCTACTTAAGCTCTGAGCCTCTGATATTGTGACGCATAGATACCGAGGAGAGTCATATATTATAGGTCACTACTTCTAAGAGATGGTCAGAAAAAATTACCCAAGAAATTCCAACATAACCAAATCATACAAGCCTCCCTTAACTACCTTTCCAGGAATAGAAGAGTAACTGATGTATAATTACCTATGCGAAAAAACATATACATGAAATAGTAGAGCTCTAATTATTGTGAGTTTAACACATTCAGAGATAAGATTACACAATAAATCCAGCACTTGAAGCCAGGAGAACTATATTTTCAGATACATCTTAATGTAAAGAAAGAAGAAAAAATCAGAATAAGTGATTTAGAAGGTAGAGCAAATGAAAAGGAGTTACCTGCCACACATCAACGGGTTTTACAAGCCATGCTGTCCACCAATCCCATGGTTTAAGAGGGCCAAGAGTATAATGGATGACCCTAAGATCTGTCTCATTAACCATCCACTGGATATACAAATTAAAAAAAGTTTACAAAGGTCACATCAAATCCACTATTAAGTCATAATTCAGTGGAAAATAGCCAAAAGATCAACCATCATATTATACAATGCCAAAATGCAGTGGGTTAAGGAGGGGAGATGGAAAATGTTCCAATTTATGAGCACTCTTGGAAAAATGAAATACCTTGTTAGCAAGCATGTAAAGGCCAACATCTGCATTGTAAAGAGTAGAAAGGCGTTGCATTTCAGGCACTGGTCTAGATTTCAACTCCTCAAGTGACAGATCAGGATCAAAGAGATGTGCATCCGCAAAGCCACCATAATATGTATTCAGAAAACCCTGATCACCTGAAGCCAAGAAAAATTACAATCATAATCAGCAATTTACTCGACCAGTTCGTTAGAGAAACCCCAAGTGGAAAATCTGCAGTATATCAAGTGGAAGCACTGAATAGTGAATACTTAAGGAAAATATCAAGCATAAAAGTATAAGATACAAAGGATGGCAAATTAAGTGACATTTTAAGAATTGAAGGACCTACAGAATTTTTTATCATTTGATAAAGCCCAGAAAACAAAGTTCAAAGGCTCTATATCAAATATGACAAAAGAAACAAATTCAAGTGACACTAAAATGCAAACTATAATTCACTATCATATAAATTTCTAGAGAGCCGGCATTTCAGAACATGGTAAAATATATAGAAACAAACCGACTTGCTAATGTGAAGGATAACTGCTTAATATATTTCCCAAAAAAGAGAACTAATATAAATCCATTGGAAGGAAATCTAGTTACCTCCAGTGTATGAATACAGCTTGGTTATTTTGCTCATCATATCATTAAACAGCTGTTCAGATGGTTCAACAACCAAGACTCCTGAATTTAATCGCTCAGAATGCTTCAAGTTGGCACAAAACTTCCCACATTTGAATAGATCTTCAATGCTTTTGATTACAATTGTATCTGCATCAAGGTACACAACTGCACCACAACAGCCATTTAGTTCATTATGAAATCTAAGCTGCCACTAAATTTGTAAAGAATTGCCACCATAAATTACTTCAAAAAAAAATTGAAGTTATCAAGATGAAACTTACCTTTTTTATAGGAAACCATATTAAATATTTTTAGCTTTGTATATACACCCCAAAATCTTGAAGGTCGTACTCGATTGGGATTTTTCAGCAAAGAGATCATCTGCACAATCCAGCCATCAGCCTGCCCATCCAAACACCAAAAATGGAATTCCATTAAGCAAAAAACTAGATCCTTTTTCAATTGGATGCTAGGCAAGCAAGCAACATAACAAGCATAGTACTCACTTAATAATTCCCAGAATTTAAAGAACTGGACAAATAACAAACTCATATATTTCCTGAAAACCTGACTGCATACATCAATTCACCAATTTAATAGTTTTAGAAAGAGTCATATTCCTCTTCAAAGCTAAAATGACCCCCACAATCCATGGATGCAAGATCTACCTAGCACTTCATTAAGTTGACACTATCGTAAGAAAATAACAACACTAAGATCAATAACATCGACAAAACATTTACTTGCTCCCCATTCCCTGGCGAAATCACAACAGTATCTCTTGTTTGAATGCAGGAATGACTGAATCTTGCAAACATACAGTGATACACAAAGCGAGAAGTACACCGAATTTCCCGGGCATAATCATATTAAACTTCTGATTCTAATTCTTCAAGGAACAAAGAAACAAAATTTATACCTCAAGCAGCTTCTTGGCATAATCAGAAACACCATCAGATACCAAAACAACCATATCTTTATCAGTCCCGGTATCTCTGATCGATTTCCCGAGCACCCTAACACCAAGCAAAAACTCATCCCCATACAAAAGCGTCACATAGGCCTGGTCCGTGGACTGGGATCGTTTAGCATCAACCCAAGCCGAGGATTGCAGCAAAACGAGCACGACCAGAGCTAACCCTAGATTCAAACTGCTTGATTTCACCATAATTAGGAGGCCCAAGGGGCAAATTGGAAGAGGGTTACCGTTTTTGGGAACAGAGGAAGGGATTATTTTTGGAAAGTTGCCCTCTTTTGCGGATTCCCCTTCAAATTTATTCAATCCGCGGGGAAGAAAATGAAAAACAAAACAAGAATGGCGTCTTTAGGAGGAAGGGGAGACAAGTGGATGGTTTGACTCGTCTTTGATTTTTCTTAGAATGCCACCGGGAGACAATTCTGGCGTCTTTGTGGCGTTGAATTGGACTCCTCAAAGGTCTCTCCGGCTAATTTTCCACAACCCAAAACGCCAAATCGTGTTTCTCGCCGGATCTAATTCACCTCCGCCTTTCCCACATCTTCACGAGCTTGCCAGCCACTTTAATCTTTTGCGATTTATAATTTTTTTAACTTGTCATACGAAAAACTAATATAAATCCTCATACACTCCTGCATAGTATTTCGTGAGTCTATACAGAAAAGTATACAGGGGGGGATCAGACCAAAAAAATAGTGTAAGGAAGCGCGCGCGTTCACGATGGGACTCGAACCCATAATCTCCCGCTCCGGAGGCGAGCGCCTTATCCATTAGGCCACGCGAACCATGTCTACTTTAATTGCCATTTTTTCTGAAGACAACAATTTATTTTTATCATATCAATCCTCTTCGACTTCTATTTTTGGAATTTTTTTCCAATCTAAACACTTTTCAAAAACTTAGGTTTGAATTCAAACTTATACTGAAAATAGGCAGTCATAATAGCTTCGGGATAAGTCGTTGTGCCGTACAGCGACTCATAAAAAATAAGTCGCTATAGAAGTGGAATGGGTTATTAAAAATATATATATATAAGTCGTTGTATGGTACAACGACTTATACCTTTTATTATTTTTTTATTTATCACAGCGACTCATACCTTTTTATTTTTTTAATTTTCCAAATTAAACCGATAAATAAATAAAAAAATGTATGAGTCGATGTACCGTACAGCGACTCATACATTTTTTTTTACGTATGAAATAAATTCGATGACTAAAAAAATAAAATATGCACAAGAGTCGTTGTACGGTACAACGACTCATAGCTTTTTTAATTTTTTTAAATAACCCATTCCGCTTCGGTGAAAGTCATTGTGCCGTACATCGACTCATTTTTGATGAGTCGCTGTACGGCACAACGACTTACCCCGAAGCTACTGCCGTCAGCCTATTTTCATAATAAGTTCGAATCCAAGCATAATTTAAGAATAAATTTTTAAAAAGTGCCTAGATTGAAAAAAAAATCCTATTTTTGTGAAGTTGAAGATTGAGCTTACATGGTTTAAGTACATAACACAGTGTGAAACCAGAGCTGCAAAAGGACAAAGGCAGATAAGATAACCAACGAGCAAAGAACATTGTGTTGAATACTAATCCATATTATCCCCTTGGATTATGATAATTTGTACATAGTAATCACACTTTCTTGCATAAGTGCAAGCTTACCTAATCAATGACTCCATAGTGAGACAACTCAAATCCAATTCCAGACTCATCAAAATCAAAATTTTCCAAGCATCTGGAAAAGAACATTCTCCCTTTTTATATCCTGATAAGAAAGGGAAAATTGGAATCCGTATAAATTGGTAACCCACCACCTCTTTTCAATGTTCTTAGCTTTCCCTTCATCCAATATTCTTCTGAAATGTTTACAGTCACATTTTTTACAATGAAATCCATATGGAAAAGCCTGCATACAGTTCTTTACACATAAATGAACAAATAAACAATGGAATTGCATTCTCCCTCATTACCTATGGGATATGCAAGAAGACATGCTTCTAGCTCCACCATTATCAAGGGACTTGGTTGGTATTCAATGGCTCGTCTTTTCTTTTCTTTTCTTTTCGCCCTTTTTTGCACTTATTAACCTAGGTAGTTCCCAAACGGTAACTGAATTTGACATCAACAGCCAACCTCCATGAGGGGCAGCTGTTCTTCTACTACATCAAAGAACACTATAGCCTCAACACGCGTGCTGAGCTCAAATGCTGTTCCAAGTGAACGATCAAGCCGGGTCATCTCTACACCAAGCTGGCCTACAGGGTGAAGCCCGGGTCTGAGCCCATCAGGCTAGGTACTCCCTCTAGACCACCGGTGCTAGGAGCTTGTGAGAGTCCCACTGTAATATGATCTCTTCCCCCTGCTGTTAATGCAGTTATCATAAGAGAACTAGGGAATGGGAATCATTTTATACAGATGCATAAAATGGCAGTAAAATTGTTCAAGTTGTTGTCTTATGACAAAAAACAGATTTGGGGCAAAGAAGGGAAATGTCTTACATCTTTACACTTGGGAGTCAACTTGAGCAAATCTCGTTCGTCATACAATGATCAGCAGAGTAGAGGCGTTGTGCTTAAAACAGTAGCATCCTCACCGAACGAAGGATGACCAAGAGGCATAGGCCGATCGGGAATTGTAGGAACCTCAAGGTCACCCTCTAACATTTTCAATGCATCCAAAATGGTGGGTCTCAAAGCAACCATGACATGAGCACAAAGAATTCCAACAAGCACAAATCTCTCCATTATTCCCCTTGGATTCATATCTCCATTTTCACCTTTCTTCAGTAAAGAAGCATCCAAAGCGTCTTCTACTTTCCCTATCTTAATCAAAGACCACGCCCAGTCGGTTAACAGGATTGCATGAGCACGTCCAGCAGAGGAGAAATCAAGCGCTTTCCTACCACACATGATCTCCAATACGACAACCCCAAAGCTGTAAACGTCGCTTTTTTCGGTTAGCTGCCCGTATAATGCATATTCAGGGGCAAGGTATCCATGAGTTCCAGCAACCCTCGTCGTCAGATGAGATTGGCCTTCGCTGTTTTGTTTAGCCAATCCAAAATCAGCCACTCTCGCCCTCATATCGGCATCCAAAAGAATATTTGTGGCCTTAATATCTCTATGATAAATTGCGGGCTTCACTCCATAGTGAAGATAGGCAAGCCCCTTGGCTACATCCAATATTATACTTTTCCTTTGAGGCCATGTTAATGGATTTTTCCCATCACTCTTTATGCTATCTGGAGACAAAAACAGATGATCTTCAAGATTACCATTAGGCATGTAATCATAGACAAGGTACCGCTCGTTTTCTGCGTAGACTTTAGTCTCCTCTTCATCAATCACACAAGACCCTCTTAGTGGCACAAGATTCCTGTGTTTCAGATTGCTAATAATCTCAACTTCATTACAAAACTCCGTATGCCCCTCGAAATCCGACTCTATCAGCCTCTTCACAGCAACGACCGCCCCATCAGGTAACGTTCCCTTGAAAACCATTCCCGACCCGCCACGACCAATGAAGTTCCTTTGGGAGAAATTGTCTGTTGCCCTCTCAAGCTCCTCCCTTTTGAACCATATTGAAGTAGCATTAGGCCGCATACGAGGCCTGGTTTCTTGCTCCTCCATGTCAAAACCAGAGCCCTCCACCTTCTTGTGTCTCCTATCATACCAATAGTATATCCCAAGGAGGCAAGACATGACCAAAACCGCAGCTCCTGCACCAATCAGCCCAAAAACAAGGGAAGAATGACCATTACCCGTCGGCCCAGATGGTGAGATCAACTGAAGACTGAATGTACAAGTCATTGCCCCATAACTCAAAGGACCAAACTCATTAGCAATTCCAGCAGCATACAAGATTGTAAAGTAAAAACAACTCCTAGAGTGTGAAGTGTTCCCATCGATATCTATAAGCTGAGACTGGATTCTAAACCCAGCAGCCACACACGTGTCGCAAGCCGTCAGATCAGTGAGGTCAGGCCTACAAGCCTTGTCAATTAGGGTAGTATTACTACCAAGCTTATCAATCCAATTCTTCTTGGACTCAATCCCAGCACAAACATTGGGGGTAATCACAAATTGCAGAGGGTTAAAGCAAGTTGAGGTCAAATTGGAGGGCAAAGAGAGAGAGGTGAGCTTCGATTGGAAATCAGAGAGGCATGAAACTGAAGTGGGCAAGTCTTGAAGCTGAAAGAGAGAGGTTTCTTTTAGGTGTTGAGCTAGGGCAATGCCGTATAAGCTCAAAAGAGTTTGGCAACACAGTGTTCTTGAGGCTGGCTGAGGTGTGTTGTGGCAATCTGAGGTGTTCCATGGGACGCTGAGTACATAGTTAAGATCCATGGGGCATGATGCAGATGTTGTGTTGGTAGAATTAGCCCAAGCTAGAGATAAGGTTGAAAGGGAAACTGAAATCACAAGCACCCAAATCAATCTCATTTCTCTCTTTCTGCAACAAAATCCCACGTGGCCTGAGCTGCTTCTTGTACAACACAAAAGCAAGAAACAAGCTTTTAAGCAGTTTATAACCAAATGGACATAAAGGGAGTCTTGTTTTTCTTCCTAGAGAAAGGATAGAGATTGAGTTCGATCTATACAATCTCAATATGAGCATGATATAAACAGATGCAAGTTTATTAGTAATTTAAAGTATTGGAGAAGTAAACATACCTTGCGAACAATGCAGTAATACCAAATAGGCAAGGCAAGGATGGTGTAGCCACTGCCATGAATGCCATTCCCAATCCATAGTACCATCCAGCAGCATTAAAAGAACAGTGAAGCTCACGACCTACAACACAAGAGCCATATACAAGGAGTCAGACCGACTGAGCAGTAACTAAATCAATACTGCACATTGTATCAATAGGATGTTCAAACCTTTTTCAAGTTCATAATCTAAAGCCTCTTGCCTGGTGGAATGAAGTCGTTGCATTTCAGGCACTGGTCTAGACTTCAACTCCTCGAGTGACAGATCGGGATCAAAGAGATGTGAATCCGCAAAGCCACCATAATACGTGTTCATAAACCCCTGATCTCCTGAAGCGAAGAAAATGTACAGTCAACAGCAAAAATTTAGTCAGCCAGTTCACTAGAGAAACCCCAACTGGAAAATCTGCAGTAAATCAAGTGGAAGGTGGAAAAGCTGAATAGTTAAGAAAACTATCAAGCATAAAAGCCTCAAGATCCACAAGATGACAAAAGTAACATTTCAAGGACCTACAGAAAATTAAATAAAAAATTCCATTTGCTCTATACCAGATATGCCAAAAGAAACAAATTCAACACGATAATATGCAAACTATAGATTACAATGATATAAACTTTTTAGAGGGCCAGCAATTCAGAACATGGAAAAACAAATAGAGACAAACCGACTAGCTAATGCAAAAGGATAACTGCTTATGATATACCCAAAAAGAGAAAATTTATAAAAATGTATTGCAAAGAAATCTAGTTACCTCCACTGTATGAATACATCTTGGTTACTTTGCTCATCATATCATTAAATAGCTGTTCAGATGGTTCAACAGCCATGAATCCTGAATTCAATCTCTCAGAATGCTTCAAGTTGGCACAAAACTTTCCACATTTAAGAAGATCTTCAATACTTTTGATTACAATTGTATCTGCATCAAGGTACACACCTGTACCACAACAACCATTTAGTTCATTACGAAATTTAAGCTGCTAAATCTTCAAATAATTTGCAACCATAAAATACTTAAGGGCAACAATCAAATCATCAAGATGAAACTTACCCTTTTTATAGGCAATCATATTAAATATTTTTAGCTTTGTATATACACCCCAAAATCTCGAAGGTCGTACTGGATTGGGATTTTTCAGCAAAGAGATCATCTGCACAATCCAACCATCAGCCTGCCCATCCAAACACCAAAATGAATTTCCATTAAGCAAAAAACTAGATCCTTTTTCAATTGGATGCTAGGAAAGCAAGCAACATAACAAACACACTAATCACTTAATACTATTGTTTCCCCAAACAAATTCCCAGAATTTAAAGAACTGGACATATAACAAATCTCATGTATTTCCTGAAAACCTGACTTCATACATCAATTCACCAATTTAATAATTTTTGAAAGAGTCATATTCCTCTTAAAAGCTAAAATGACCCCCACAATCCATGGATGCAAGATCTACCCAGCACTTAACACTATTGTGAAAAATTAACAGCACTAAGACCAATAACATCAACAAAACATTTACTTGCTCTCCACTCCCTAGCTAAATCACTAAAGTATCTCTTGTTTGAATGCAGGAATGACTAAATCTGGCACACCGAATTTCCCAGGCATAATCATATGAAACTTCTGATTCTAATTTTTCAAGGAACAAAGAAACAAACTTTATACCTCAAGCAGCTTCTTGGCATGATCAGAAACACCATCAGATACCAAAACAACCATATCTTTATCAGTCCCGGTATCTCTGATCGACTTCCCGAGCACCCTAACACCAAGCAAAAACTCATCCCCATACAAAAGCGTCACATACGCCTGGTCCGTGGACTGGGATCGTTTAGCATCAACCCAAGGCGACAATTGCAGCAAAACGAGCACAATCAGAGCTAACCCTAGATTCAAGCTGCTTGATTTCACCATAATTAGGAGGCCCAAAGAGCAAATTGGAAGAGGGTTACCGCTTTGGGGAACAGGGCAAGGGATTGTTTTGGGAAAGTCGTCCTCTTCGACGAATTCCCCTTCAAATTTTGTCAATCCACGGGGAAGAAAGAGAAAAACAAGACAAAAATGGCGTCTTTAGGACGAAGTGGATGGTTTGACTCCACTTCGATTTTTTTAGAATGCCACCGGGAGTCTACTGTTGTACATATTTCATTATTCGCAAGATGTCTATTTCACTATACCTCAATTGAGCATGTGTCTGTTTCGTTATACTTAACTCTTGAACTTCATCAGAATTGACACATTCCGTGGTCTATTATTTTCATTTGTTCCTGTCGATTATGAATACGCGAATGTTCTATCGAAACCATGAAAACAAGTGCATGTGGTAACCTCCTTTGAGACGGTAGTGTGAAACCAGGGCTGCAAAAGGACAAAGGCAGATAAGATAACCAATGAGCAAAGAACATTGTCTTGAATACTAATCCATATTATCCCCCTTGGATTATGATAATATGTACCTAGTAATCACACTTTCTTGCATAAGTGCAAGCTTACCTAATCAATGACTCCAAAGTCAGTCAACTCAAATTCAATTTCAATCCTATGGGACAATTAAACGTGATGATCAAACCTATGTGTCATCCTTAGCGAGCCAGCTAACCAAATTTAATTTGTATTTTGTTAAGTGTTGGAAACCCAGTGGCATTCTTACCTTGTTGCCCAGTTTCTTTGACTCCAGTTTTGTTTTTCTTTCACTTGCATCCTTCAGAATGACATTATAAAAGGCCCAAAATCTTCATTAACAGAATCAAAACATATACTTGTCCAAGAAGAGAAATTCATTTGGGATTTCCTTTCTTTCTTTGATATTTCTTTCTACTTAGAATTTGGTGCATTCTTGGAAGGCGGTTTCACTTGCAAGTCAAGGTATACCCATTTTACTTCTGGGTACAAGATTTTTTGCATGTCTGTTAAAATTGCAGCCTCAAAGAGAGAAAAATAAAAGCAGCACAAAAGAATCAGAAAAAAAGGGTTGGCTTTTCTGGCCATCCTATCGTGCAAGTCCAAATCAGACTCATCAAAATCAAATTTTTTTACTGCCCATGTAAAACTTTTCCAAGCATCTGGAAAAGGAAATTCTACCTTCTTATCTTCTGCGAGTAAAACAGGACCATTTTGATATCCTGATAAGAAAGGAAAAATTGGAATCCGTATAAATCTGTAACCCACCACCCAAAGATTCAATTCATGTTGGTTTTGTTAAAAGTCCCAATTTTCCCTGAAAAATTCCCATCGAATTTTCACTTTTAGTTCTCTGTCGTTTTCATCCAGTAAGTGCTCTGTTCTGATCAACATTGTGTTTTTGCTTCTCGTTGTTGCACTTGCACCCACTTAAATTTCCAGTTGTACTCTTTCTTGGCATTGTGCATTCTCACTGTCCTCCCTCTGGAATCTTGTAAGCTCCATCACGCAAAATCTTTGGCTGCTTCTTCACCGTTCCTTGTGAACTGAAACCGCTTTCTTTTTTCTTGGTGTTTGGTGAACAGCTGTTCTTTTCTTTACTGATATCAGTTTTTGGTTCTGGGTTTAAGCATTTCTTTTTAAATGGGGGTGAGATCAGATTAATGGCCTCCTCCATTATCTTGAAAGAATTTCCACCTTTCTGGGTTTATCAGAGTTTTCCATCAATTTGGAAGAAAAATTGCAAACTTCATCTGGGTTGGATAAGGGAGGAAGAAAAGCCCTTTTAGGCTTCTCCCCCGAAAAATAGGTTTTCGTTTTAAAAAATATTTGAAGTTTCAACACACAAAACTCGGAAGACATGAGTCTCCGCGTGAAATTCTGCGTTTGAAAACAGAACTAAAACTGACTTTTCAGTTTATTACAGTATTTCCTGCAATTTTCACCTCATGTTCCTTTTCTTGCTTTAATTTAGGATCAAAATTGTGAACCTTTCTATATAAACACTGATCTTACTTAGTTTATGTGTTTCTCCTTTTCTTTCTTAGAGTTGTGGTTTCCTCCTCCCTTGCACAAATCTCTCACAACATGGTTGCAGAAAAGCACACTTGTAAGTAGTATAAATAATCTGATTTCTCTTGGGGGATTTTTCTTCTTCTTCTTCTTCTTCTCCAATCCTCATTTGTACTAATTGGTTGTGTTTTGTGTACCAGCTCTTGCACAGATGGTGACTAGGCCAATTGATCTCCGATCAGACACGGTGACAAGGCCAACAGAATCCATGAGAGCAGCCATGGCCAGTGCTGAGGTGGACGACGACGTGCTGTGTCATGACCCAACAGCTTTGAAGCTTGAAGATGAGGTGGCAAGGCTGATGGGGAAAGAGGAAGGGCTATTTGTACCTTCTGGTACCATGGGGAATCTCATCAGTGTTCTTGTGCATTGTGACATGAGGGGCAGTGAGGTTATCCTGGGAGATAACTGTCACATCCATGTTTATGAGAATGGTGGGATCTCAACTCTTGGAAGTGTACATCCTAGGACCGTGAAGAACGAGGAGGACGGCACCATGAACTTGGCTGCAATTGAAGCTGCCATTAGAGGGCTAAACGACGAGCTATATTACCCCACCACTAAGCTCATCTGCCTTGAGAACTCTCATGCAAAGTAAGGATGTGTAGTTGTGTATCATAGTTGAATTAGTCAAATAGTAAAAGTGGAATCTTGTAAGTTTGATGCTAAGAATTTTGCTTTTTGTAGTACTGGTGGTAGATGCCTCTCTGCGGAGTACACTGATGAAGTAGGGGAGCTGGCCAAGAAGTATGGCTTGAAGCTTCACATTGATGGGGCTCGCATTTTCCATGCTTCAGTGGTGAGCAATCTTCATCTACAGTGTTCATAGAGGTTTCTGATATGATTCTGTCATGTTCAAAATGATCTTCCAATAATGAATAATGATTGAATGGATCTGATTAGGCGCTTGGAGTTCCGGTTCATAGGCTTGTGCAAGCAGCAGATTCAGTCTCGGTAGCCTCTCTTGTTTGATCTATGATCACTCTAATTGCCATTTGTCTTCCCTCTCTTTGATCCTGTTTGAGCTGCCCTCAATCGAGTACATGAAACAGGTTTGCTTATCAAAGGGTCTTGGAGCTCCAGTTGGATCTGTAATTGTCGGTTCAAGTAGTTTCATAACAAAGGTAAAAGATTTAATCTTCAAGAATGTATGAGGCATAAATTTCTAAGACAATCATCTGATTTGCCTTGAATTTATGTTTAGGCTCGGAAGCTCAGGAAAACCTTAGGAGGTGGGATGAGGCAGATCGGTGTCCTCTGTGCAGCAGCCTTAGTCGCCCTCCATGAGAACGTAGCAAAGCTTGAGGGAGACCACAAGAAAGCCAAGTCTTTAGCAGGTTCATCTCTTCATATTCTTTAATCTGTCAAAAGAATACCCAATTCATGATTAACACTTAATCGCATTACTTGCTATTCAATTGATCAGATGGTCTGAACCAAATCAAAGGGCTGAAAGTGAATACAAGCTCTGTTGAAACAAACATTGTAAGTGTACAATGCTACTACATAATTCCCCTGTTTCACTACCAAATAGGATTGGCCTCGGAATTCATTTCCTTTGCTTTGTTAGGTTTATGTTGAAATACTGGAAAGCGCTGATGTAACGGCTCCAAAACTATGCAAGTACTTGGAGGAGCATGGTATTCTGGCCATACCTGATAAATCATTCAGGTTCACTCTCCAGCTTTACTCAGTAAAAGATTGTGCATCACTAAAGGGAAGTGACTAAACTTGCTGTACTATGAGCTGCAGGATTAGGTTCGTTGTCCACTACCAAATCTCTACAATTGACGTGCAGTACACCTTGTCTTGCATTCAGGTAAGAATGCGATCCATCACCTGAATTGACCCGAAAAGAGTGGAAGTTTGTTAAATGCAATTTTTGGTTACTGATTGATGACTTGAATGGTGAGCAGCAAGCTATTACTGGTGTTCCAAGTGATGACTTCAAGTGAAGGTTGTCTGTTCATGAAGAAGTCAGTTGAAGGAATGAATGCTACCAGAAGAAGGGAAGATCCATGTAATCTGTACATAGATCATTTAGTATGTAGCCGATAAAAATGCAAACTATGGAAAATTGTGGTGTAATGTTACTCTTATGTCGTCTTTCTGAATAATGCATTGTTCAAGATGATTTCTGAAATCATGGGTTTTTCATGCTCATTCAATATTTCTAGGAGTGAACTGAATGAGGCAAGAATTGATTGTGGTGTAATGTTACTCTTTTAAAATTGGTGAGATGTGCAGCAAGTCAATTCTAGCCACACATCAGTTCATTTTCTATAACAGCACATACAGAAGCAAAACAAATTTTGGCAAGGGTTAAATGCAAAAAAAACTAGTAGTAAGCCATCCGCCAAAAGCAACCATATTTATGCAACTCCACAATACCCTTAGTTTGATATTTACATAGGGGACTGTTAATTTTTAAGTTCATATTCAAGGAATACATTATCAATCATAGGTTCAGCCACATCAGGAGATAACAGCAGTGTCAATGGAGTTCTTCCAGATCATACATTATCATATAAACATCAGGCCATGTGTTGAATAAGCACAATATTTGAGCACCAAATAACTGAGCCGATCACAGCAGAACAGGGAGAAAGAGTGAAAAATAAATCTTCCGGCCATTAATTTGCATTTGTTCATTTGTGCAATACGCTCTTCTTAGGGAGCTTGGGCTTCTTTTGATTGTTACTCTGCAACAAAGTTGAAAGAACAAACGCATCTTTTGTCATTTAAATGGGGGAGAAAACACTGAGAGGAAGTAATAAAAGGATCATGATCACACCTTTTGCTTCTCCAGAGCTCCATAATCTATCCTTTCCTTCCAGTTGCTTTTACGGAGTTTGATGGGCCTGTTTCCAACATATTTGCCTGCACACGTCACACGACAACAGAAACGAAATCAACTTTTCGTATACAGCAATCAGAACCTAACTACCGACAAGCCTGTAAGCATCCAAAACAGAGAGTTTCTCTGACGAACATTATTAAAAGTGATAAGATAGGGGGGGAAATCCTGTGTGTAGAGACTTGGCGCTAGAGCCAAAGAATTACATGTAATACAGAAAAGATCCCATACCATTCATTTCTTTCAGAGCTGCAGCAAGGTCAGATGGATTAGCAAAGCTGACAAATCCATAGCCCTTGGTTTTCCCTGTCCTCTTGTCTCTCACAACCTAGCCCCCAAAAAATAATACAATTTGTTTGATAAGGTACGGATATAAAATGGCCAACCAAAGTTTATGATAGAGAGACCTAAATCAAACATAAATATGCATGCCTAATTACAGGACTGAACATTCTTAAACTAAACAGTAAGAAGTTATTAACAACTTACCCTAGCCATGTTAAATGAAGGAAACCTTGAAAGGCTTTAGATAAAACATCATCATTCACCTCATTTCCAAGATCACCACAAAATAAGCGAAAATCAACTGCAAAATTTCCACCCAAATAGATAACTGAGAATTGAATCGATAAGCATTGTTAGCAGCTATCTCCCACTTGGAGGTCAGATAAGCAACGTCGTTGTAATCATTACTCTATTAAAGCAGAGTTACCAAAGAGTTCTGACAGTTCACAAACAGTGAATCAAGTATGGGTACGCCTCTTCACACCCATGAATATGTTGCCTGTGCAAAAGGAAATGGAAAAGGAGCCAGAGTTTTTCTGGCATCATCACAAAATTATTTACAGGAAAAGATCTATATGCAAGTATGCAACTTTCCATTCTACAGGATTTTACTCACCCACAACTCAGCTTCAGACTATCAGGTTTAATTTCCAGCTTTTCCCTGGCTCATAATTCCACTTTTAAAATAATATTCTTCAGATAGTCCAACAGACAAATTGCATAGCAGAATGATGAATATAAGCAATAAGGCAATGATCAAATTTCACCCAGCAGGAGAGACAGCAAAATTGAGAACAATGAACAAATTGTTACTCTAATGGTCAATTGACCTAAAGCACTGTAATGTTTGTGGTGCTTAGTAAACAAGTAATTGCATACAACAATATCTATGATGCTAGTATAAGATACGTACTTTCCGGCCACTCTGCAAGTGTAGGGTCCTCCCAAGTTTGTCCAGCAGCTTTGCAAGGCACCGCTTTCTTTTTCGTTTCTGCCTTGTGTTCCACATCACTGCTAGCAAGAGCAGCTTTTACGCTCTCGAGAGCTTCAGGAGTTATTATTTGGGCATCCTTTTGGAACAACTGTTGGGCCTATAGATACAAGAAATTGAATTGCATGTTAGCAACCACAAACTAGAAGCAACCCAATGAAGCTGCATATGTACCTCAACAAATTGATTTGAAGCAGGAAACAGTAACATATATAAGGATTCGGACTGAAGAGATGCCAAACAAAGATTTTTACTGATTTTTGGTCAGCAAAGAACTTTTTTTGGTATATCCAATACAAATCCATTAGGATTTTTGCTAACTACAGGATAATAATACTGATCATCCTTGTGAGCAGGATCACGGGAAAGTCTTCAATTAGAACTTCAAACATCAAATGCCCAATGTAGCACCAACATTAGCAACTTGGAAAGGCATCGAAAAATATGCACATTACAGGACTACACCTTCCAATACTCCTGAATACATAACTACAAATTCCTTCGTCCTAAATATCTTCCTTCAGCATAACTTTCGGCGTAGTGGTAATTTAATTAAATAGAAAAATATGGCATTATAAGAGATGGAGATCAGAATTGAAACCCAAACCTGCTGATACTGGGGGATCGAATACACGCCAGCGGGAAGGTATGCCGATGGTACGACGGGGGCAACGGGAACACTGACCGGCGCCGGTACGACGGGGGCAACAGGAACAGTGACCGGCATTGCTGGCCCAATGTAAGGTTGTTGGAGGTGGAACGGCGTCGGAAAATTGGAGCCGCTCGAATATGTAAACTGCGAAGAAACCGAGCTCGACATCGTTGCCGGCAGAATCGACGTAGACAATTGCTTTGAGCTGATCTTGTAGGGATGAATTCGGGAGATTTCCGACGAAGAATTATGGATCGTGAACCCCGCGAAAGCCTTTTGGAAGAGGATTGTGAAAATTTACAACGTGTTCTGGATCAACACGGGGGAAAGAAGGAATCCGAAATTTCTAGAAAGAACCAGAGTTGAGCCTCCACTTTTTTTCTAAAAAAAAGGAAATAGATAAAATATCGTTAGAATTTATGTTAGCTAATTACGTCTATAACCCTGTGTAGAGGCGTGGTAGGACCAAAACGCATCGTTTTGCTTGTGGCAAATAGCAGTAGTCAGTAGAGGAGGAAGCCACGAGGCGAAGTAGCATCCAAACAGCCCCTTAAACCAAACGCCTAAACCCCCTCGCGGCGGCGGTAAAACTAAAACCCTTCCATTTCCGCTCATCTTTCTCTCCACAAATTCTTCAAAATTGAATCTCAAGGCCTCCAATCTCAGTACGCTCCTTACAGGTGAAGGTATCCATCGTTTCCTTTCTCGTATTTCATTATCTGCATAGTTTAGATAGGAAACCATCCCTTTGTTTGATTATTTGTTGGTTTGTAGTTACTTCGTAATTTTCCGAGTTTTGTTTATCTTTCAATTTAGGTGTGAATTCTTCGGATTTTTGAGTTACCTGTTACCATGAAATTGATAGGAGACCTAGATAAAGTGGGGTTGGGATGAATTAGACACTATGACATTCGGATAAAGTAGGATTCAGAGGTTTGACGCGAAATGTTGCCAAAGTATATTTCACTTTCACCTCATTCTTTTGCCAATTTTTCATATGAAGATGGTGACTTTACATAATTTATCCCTTGAAGGAATGTTCATCTATCCTAACGCGAGTGAGTTTAGTGTTTATGTGAAATACCTATATTGTCTAGGAATACTTCAGGAAAAGGCACTATCAAGCTTAGAATAATAGAATATAGATTAAAGAGTATACTAGAAATTAGATTTCTCTTGCTCAATATATTTTTCCTGTCAGATTAATTGTGTGCAGTGCAGTGTCTGAACAAATAGGTGGGTCATTAATTGCTAGTGATGTGGTAACTAATTACTGTTTCTTTTCTTCATTGCAGTACTAAATTAGTCAAATAGATCACCCCATCCAGTACCTACAACAGAACATTTTGTTTGACGGCAGCTCAGTATACCTAGATGTTTTGCCAATAGCACAAAGTGATTTGTCTATGGGATAATTCGCTGGGAAACTATTTTAAGCACTGAGATGGAATTTGTAATAGCACCTCAAACAAATTTAGCTCCCTGTCCTTGTCCGGATAGCATTAATTTGATCTGCAGGAAAAAGGATGCCAGTACAACTGTTTGCTCCTCTTTTCGTTCATTTGCATCTAATTTGCCTTGCTTGTTACAAGTGAATCACAAAGATCAGTTTTCACAATGGATGAGATTTGGCTCAAGTCCCAAAGCTCTTACATTGCAATGCAAAGCGCAAGGCAGAAGTGTCTGCATTGACAATATTGAGGCTGAGCAAGTCAATTGGACCTCAGCAACGGATCCTGAGAGCAATACGAGGGGAGAAAGATATGTCAGAACTCAAGAATTATCACTGGATGGACCTTTGTCTAGGAATAATGAAGCGAGGAACAATCTGATCCTCCAGCAGTTCTGTAGCAAAGGTCTGATATTAAAAGCTTCCCATCTTGTGGATTTGATGGCACGGCGAAATCAAGTTCCTCACTACCAGTCCTGCATAAACCTGATTCGTGGTCTCATCAAGAAAGATAGTGTTGAAAAAGCTGCCAGGGTCCTGAGAGTCATGATCATGTCTGGTGGGGTTCCCGATATTATCACATACAACATGTTGGTCCATGGGTTCTGTAAGCTAGGCCAGATGGAGTCTGCCATGGATATCGTGGAGGACATGAGCTTCAGTGGTTGTCCACCTGATGTAATTACATATAATACCATCATCCGTTGCCTGTTTGAGAAAAATAAATTTGAAGAAGCAATTGAGTTTTGGCGCAAACAATTGAGGAAGGGAAGCCCTCCCTATACTCTCACATATACGATAATTGTGGAAAAAGTCTTCAAGCGCTTTGGACCTACCCGGGCCCTGGAAATTCTGGAAGATTTGGTCTTTGATGGCTGTTATCCTGATACTGTTATCTATAATTTACTGTTGAGGTTCACCTGCAAAAGGGGGAACTTTGAAGATACAGCTTTGGTTGTGCAAAATATGATATTGCACGACTTGGATCCAGATGCCGTAACATATAACACTCTACTCAGTGCGTTCTGCAGCCACAGTTACTGGAACGAGGTTGATCATATTCTCTCAATCATGAATCAGACTGGTCATCCTGCTACAGTTGTAACGTATAATGTCTTGATAAATGGTTTATGTAAGTGCGGGCTTCTGGACCGTGCCATAGACTTTCTTGAAGAGATGGTTAGCAGAAGCTACACACCCGACATCATCACGTACAACATTCTCCTGTGCGCACTCTGTAGAGAAGGAATGGCTGATTATGCCGTACATGCTATGGAAGTTCTGATTAGTTCTAGCTGCTCCCCTAGTCTGATCACTTACAACACGGTCATTGATGGTTTGGCCAAGAAGGGCAACATGAAGAAGGCGGTGCAGTTATATGGGGAGATGATAAAGAAAGGGATTAACCCGGATGATGTCACACACCGTTCTTTGGTCTGGGGCTTCTGTTGGTCAGATGATGTAGAGGGTGCAGTGGAAATATTGAGAGAAATGGGCAGAAAAGACCAGAAGATCAGAAACAGCGCTTACAAGCACATCATCCACGGGTTGTGTCGAGATGAAAAGGTTGATGTTGCAATTCAGGTTCTTGAAATCATGACCTCCGGTGATAGCAAACCGGACCCTTCACTATATATGAGCATTGTTAATGGGATAGCTGCTGCTGGCATGAGGGAAACAGCTAGTGAGCTTTGCGGTAGGTTGATCGAATGGAAGCTTCTCCCTGAAGACATAAAGTTGATCTAATGGTATGCCATTTTATGTTATTTCTCTTCTTTCATAACATTTAGGGTTTTACTACTCAAAACCTATTATAGAGGGGTGGAGGTTTGTGAATTTTGATACCATAATGATGCCTTTTTTTTGCAATTTTACCTAAAATGCTAGTAAAATGTCAAACACTTCAAATAGCTCTTGAAACAACTGCCTAATAAGCCTCCTTGATTTAGTGAACATAATTTGAGTGGTGGTCCTTCATCATGTTAATGCAGTGCTACGTTTGTCAATGGTGTAGTACGACAGCCCTTCTTCTTCGACATGATCCGTCTTCTTCGCGTTCGGCCCCACCACAAGATCCTTATGGGTTTGAATCAGTCGCAGCTACTTGAAAACTTCATGACATTGCTTTCTTGTCTCATGAGACTGTGGAAGCAGCCACTCCACGAGCCGCTACCCGCGGGTCCTATGTGGCCGAAAGCGAGTTCAGGGCTATGAAATTTACATGAGAATTCTTGCAGTGGTCATTCATAAAGATGCGATCTTGAATACTGATAAGGATGGCATAATTTTGGTGGCCAACTACTGGGGCCAAAGAATTATTGAAGGACAGCTCTTTAAAGCTTCTTCTTTGTCTCCAATTCAACAATGGATTGTTAACATTGTGCTTAGTTAAAATTGCCGACAAAAAAGAAAAGAAAAAGTCGTGGATTTTTTTTGTATTTAGTTAAAATTGGAGAAATCTAACATTGTCGTTATTTACCAACCGAGCTTTTGTAATGTACCACATAAACTTTACGGTCAATATGTGCTTCCTTGGGTTATTTTTGGCTCCTTTTTATTGACCAAAAAATGGTTATAAAAACTTAAGTTAGCCAATCTAGATCAAGCTTTCAAATTAAGCGCTTTCTTGATGGTGTTGATTCTTGGTTGTTCATGTATATAAGATTATTTGGTTATAAATTCAGCTGGCTAGATTCATTTTTAATAAAATTGAAGCCCCACAGTATGGCATACATAATAACTCAATCAGCAAAACAGAGTATGTGTACATATTGATACAATAATATTGCACAAATTACAACGTCCAATGATGGATATAAATAAATGAAAAGAAAAATCAAATTAAATTAACAATGGATAAAGAAACGAGATAAGGTGGTCACGGAGGCACGACGATGACGAAGTTTTAGTAGAGATTAGAGATTAATAAGACAAATGATGTCACTTAATGGAGTTAATGCCCGATGTCACGTGCCAAGCACGTGGGCAAATCCTGTATACACATCCTAATTAACCACCTCCCAAATCCCGATGGGAGCGAGGGAAAAGGCAACTACAAAAACAAAAACACAGAATGACAAAACTTGAAATTTTCCTCTTCTCTCTCCTCTATCAAATTTCCAATCCAAATTACTAATCTGCAAGAAATTCCCCGATCTCTACGGAAGATCTCTGCCTAAATTTCATTTATTGACCACAAATGATTGCTTGCTAATCTGCTGCGCAATTTCAACGACGCTTTGGTCATCATCATCTCCTTCGTCGGTTGCGTCTAATTCGAAGTTTTGGTTTCAGAGATGCAGCTTGAACATCTGTAGCTGGCTTAATTGCTTCACGGATTATTGATGAAACATCTGAGTTTTATTCCTTTTCAATTGGTGATTTTATTTCCCTTGTGGATTTGGCTATGACTCTTGAGCTGGAAACGAGAGTGAGAAAGCGTTAAAATTATAGCAATATTGATTTGCGAGAAGAACTCTATTGGAATTCTGGGATTTAGGAAATGAATGATCAGATTGTTGGTGGAAAGTTTAGGCTGGTTCGAAAGATTGGGAGTGGCTCTTTTGGTCAGCTTTATCTAGGTATGTGGTTGCAATTATTCAATAATCTTTTCATATTTGTTTTTTATTTTTGTCTCTGCTATTCTATCGATTCTCAAACGCTGATGGTAGCTTAATTCAGGAATCAATATACAAAATGGGGAGGAAGTGGGCGTCAAATTGGTAAAAATCTCACATTTTTTTCTTCTTGTTTGTGATATTTCTTTTGAATGTTCATATATCTTATGTGTTGAATAATGTGAAAGAACGAATGTTATACTTTTTGTTAGGTGATCAATAGATTGAGAAAGGCAAAAGAACATCCTTTTTCAATTTGCCAATTATTATGTTGGATAGAAATACATACCAATAACCATAAACTTTACCTTTTTTTATGGCAATGAGTATAATCTTCAGGGGGTTATAGAGCAAATTATCCTTTAGCTTCACATGATTACTTGCACATTTAATATTTTACTGTCTTTGGGTGATTTCCTACACTGGATGCATGTAACTTCACTGTTTATCATTTACCAGGAGCCTGTAAAGACCAGACATCCTCAACTTCTGTATGAATCCAAACTGTACTCGCTTCTTCAAGGTGGAAGTAAGTTCATCTTTTTTTACTTGTTGAAAAATGATGTTCTAGATATGTGATGGGTGTATCTTAAAATGTGCAAGTAATCTCCTGTAGGAAATTGTCAATCTGACTTGCATTAAATGTATTAATTACAGCTGGGATTCCTCACCTAAAGTGGTTCGGGGTTGAGGGTGAATACAATGCGATGGTTATTGATCTTCTGGGACCTAGCCTTGAAGATCTATTCAATTATTGCAACAGAAGGTTCACTTTGAAAACAGTCTTGATGCTTGCTGATCAATTGGTATGTGCATTCTGATTAATAGTATTATTTTTCTGGGGCATTCCATTTGGCTTTCTTGTTTCAGAGTTTAGACTTCTGCTTATCTCATTTCTTTTAATAGATCGGCAGGGTTGAGTTCATGCACTCAAAGGGATTTCTACACCGCGATATAAAGCCTGACAACTTCCTTATGGGCCTTGGGCGTAAAGCAAATCAGGTACTTCCTTAGAACTCATGGTGTCTTCATCACATTAAATGTTTTTCCATTGTTAAAACCTTAAGAATATAGAGGGATAATTTGAGCTATTGCAGGTCTATGTCATTGATTTTGGTCTTGGAAAGAAGTATATGGATCTTCAGACGCGTAAGCACATTCCTTACAGGTGTTCACAGTTTTGATGCAAGGAATGCTGTTTTATTCCTCCTTTTCTTTGCAATATGGAATCATAGTTGGAAACTGAAGCATTTCAAAAACATTGCTTAACCCTCTCTTCTCAATGTAGGGAAAATAAGAATCTCACAGGAACAGCTCGGTATGCCAGTAACAACACTCACCTTGGTGTAGGTAGTGAAGCATAATTAGGCTTTCTTTACCCAGCTACTCAATTCTTTTCAATCTTTATGGCCAACTGAACCAGAACTTTTGCTCCTTGTGCAGAACAAAGCCGAAGAGATGATATGGAATCTCTTGGTTATGTGATGATGTATTTCCTTAGGGGAAGGTCGATACAGCTAGACAGTTACTGCCACATTTGAACTATTAATCTTACTATTATTTATCCCTTTCTTGTATACCAGTCTTCCATGGCAGGGGTTAAAAGCAGGAACCAAAAAGCAAAAATATGATGGCATTAGTGAGAAGAAGATGAATACCCCTGTTGAGGTGCTTGAGCTGTTACTATCCTGGATAGCTTTACAAAGTGTTTTCTTTGTTAGACTTAAAAACTTAAAATGGTGAAACTTCCAGGTGCTTTGCAATTCCTATCCAACAGAGTTCATGACATATTTTCACCATTGTCGATCACTGCGATTCGAAGACAAGCCTGATTACTCGTACTTGAAGCAGCTCTTCAAAGACTTGTTTGCCAGAGAAGGTATTATCTTTGTTTGCTAGAGAAATTTTGTGCAAAAGAGTCACTTCAGTTTTATGTCATTTGCTTGGACAGGCTATCAGGTCGATTATGTGTATGATTGGACAGTATTAAAGTACCCCCAACAAAATGATAAATCTACTGGAAGACCAGCGAAGCCCCCACGTATGTTCTCTTCATTCATTTTTTACACTGAAAACCATATGGAAAAGCCTGCATATAGTTCTTTACCGAACCTGAACCGAGTACGGTTTCGGTCCACAAAATTCGGTTTCGTTTTGGATCACTCATTTCTTATATATGGTGCAATCAGCCGGTGGGCAAGAGGCAATAGAGGCATATGCAAGAAGACATGTTTCTAGCTCCGGGATGCAAGGTGAATCATCAAGGCATAACCCACCATTATCAAGGGACTTGGTTAGTATTCAACAGCCAACCTCCATGAGAGGCAGCTGCTCTTCTACCCGGTTTGGGACATCAAAGAAAGCTGTAGCCTCATCACGCATGCCAAGTGAACGATCAAGCCGCGTCATCTCCACGCCAAGCTGGCTTACAGGTGGACACAGGGTCAAGCACGGGTCTGAGCCCAGCAGGCTGGGTACTCCCTCTAGACCCACCGCTGCTAGGAGCTTTCTTGATGATACTCTTAGGAGCTTTGAGTTCCTCAAGATCCGCAGAGACAGGAGGAAATAACATTTTCCAACTATATATGTTTTCTTGTCTGTATTCTTTATCTGAGTTGCAGGCTATGACTCCGGCCTGGTTATAATCTATAATGCAGTTATCATAACAGAAATAGGGAATGAGTCAGTTGTAAGAGAAACGATTTAGTGTAAATTTGCCTTGTTGTTTTAATTATGTTTTCACATAGAAATATGCTCGAATAGTGGGGGATTGCAAGAGCTATATTGTATAATAATACAGATGCATAAATCAAGCTGTTGTTTTATGGCAAAGAAAGGAAATGAAAGTGGTAATTTACACCATGTTAATTTATTAGAAAGTCAAATTCATGCAGATTAAGGGTTTTAAGATATTAACAAACTGCTTTTATATTTCAAATATGATTAAACTATATGAGTGTTATAAACAAAATACACAAATTTCTCATTAGAACCTAGACAAAAAACTAACAATGCAATTTTCCAGACTTGAATTAGTAGATTTATTTTCCTTTGTTGAAATTTGGAGAAAAAAAAACACTTTATTTTAATAAGTTGTTTCAAGTTATAACTGTTGGGATATAACGATTTTCTCAAACTTCATTCATAAATTCTATTAAAATATAAATAATAGTCAATAACGTTCAAATATAAATAATAAATAGCATATGTGTCCGTGCCTTGTACGGGTTTAATTACATATAACTATGGATCTTAGTGAAACATTAATTTGGAAAAGTGATAATCTTACACAATTTAATTTAGCATATCAAAAAAGAAATTTATTAAACTATTTTATTTACCATATCCTATTAAATAGATTCTTTATCATATATATGGTATACTATATTTATAAATTAAAGAAATTGATATATTAGAATTGTAGAAGTATTATAAATTGTGGGAAAAAGAAGGACAAATGAGTAAATCGACATTTAGATTTGCCTACGTGACATAGTCCACAAGTCGACACGTAGGCTAGAGAAGAAGGGCTATTAAATATATATACATAGATAGATTCTTGAATTCTTGACTAAAAATATTGATAAGGTGTATTGTATAATAAGAATTGAAGGTAAAGATGCGAATTTATATCAAGAAAAAATAATGTAAATTAAAATTTTCATATAATTCATTCAATTAAAAAAGGTAAAAATACTCTAGGTAATATAGTCATATAAGAATATTAAATATTTTTAATTTATATAATTCATAGAATTAGTAACCTAGTATTTTTGTAATACAAAACTCAATCCAATTTATTATATTTTATCTAGTATTAATTAAGGGTATTGCAAACATACTACCATATAGCATCGAGATAATTAAAGGCCGTGCAAACATACTACCATATATCATCGATATAATGTAGCAATATTAGCATGTCAATTAGTATTTTCCCTAATATCTATTAAGGTATTGCAAATTGTCCAACTTTATTAAATGGACTACAAATTAGGGGTGTTCATCCACGGACCGGACCGGATTTTTGGACCGGATCGGTGAAAATACGGTCCGGTCTCCGGTCCATGTTTTCCCATTAATCCGGGTCCGGTCCGGTCCAGTCCAAACCCGGATTTTGATTTTTTTAATTTATATGTTTTTTTAGAGATTTATATGTATTTTTTTATAGATTTTTTTTTAATTTAATAAGTTAGGAGTATATATGTTTTATAGATATTTTTTATATATATTTTAAATAAGATTTTATTTTTTAAATAAAATTCGGTCCAATTCGATCTCCGGTCCACCATTTTCAAAAAATCCGGTCGGAACCGGATGAACACCCCTACTACAAATATAGTATATAGATGAAAGATTATCAAACTTTATTTAACTTTGGTAATATTAGTATACAAATTAGTATTATTTTTTCAAATATTAATTCAGTTCTTGCAAATTATCCATTTTTATTGAATGGATTATGGATATATTATATAGAGGAAAGATTATCCGACTTTATTTAATTTTGGTAAGTAATATTATGACTTCTTTACTTTGTAATATATATAGTCAAATATTATATTATATGGATGATATCTTGTTTGATAATTAAGGAAATTTGTGTAGATAAATTATAATGTAATTTGTACAAAAATAGAAGGGCGAAGAGGTAAATGAACAATAAAATTTGGTGATGTGACATAACTAGAAGGGTGACACATAAAAGAGATAAAAAAGGTTTTAGGTCATCCACAAAGGAGAAACTTTGAATTTCTTCTTTTTAAATTATAAAAAAGAAAATTAAATAGTTAAGGGAGTTGTGTCATAAAAATAAGATCATAATTGCATTGGTTCTTGTACTAGTTTCTTGAAGTAGAAACTAGCACAATGACCAAGATAAATTTTATGACACATTTTTTGAATTTATTTATTATTATTATTTTTTAAAAAATTCAAGATTTTTCATTTGTGGATCCCTTAACATTAGTATATTGATGATTGATGATATTGATGGATTGATTGATATATTGATTGATTGATGATATTGATATTGATTGATTAGTATATTGATTGATGATTAGTATATTGATGATATCAAACAATTTCACATTAATTAACAAAGGGGTAAGCTATTTACCCCCTTTTGCACCGTGTCAGTGCCGCGTGGCAGTCACTTTCGGCCGGCCGTCGGTGGTCACCGGTGTGTCTCCGGTGCCTTCGGTGGGTGTCTCCGGTGTCCCCGACTCGATCTGAATCTCTTCGGTGTGTGTTTTCGGTGTCCCCGACTCAACCTGAACCTAATTCAATTTTTTTTAGCCACTAGTTTAATCTTTTTTTAAGGGTTTGTCCATTCTCTATTAGGTAATATTTTATAGGGTATCCACTAGTTTAATTTTTTAGTCATTAGTTTAATTTTTTTAGTCACTAGTTTAATTTTTTTAGCCACTAGTTTAATCTTTTTAGCCACTAGTTTAATATTTTTAGGGTTCAGGGTAAAATATTCGGTGGATCCACCGCCGGCCACCTCCGATTCACCGCGAACACCCCACCTCCGGCCACCGCCGGAAGCCACCGCGCGGCAGCCACTTCCGCGCGGCACCAACTACCGCACGCGCCTGCAGGCGCCGACTGCCGCGCGCCTGCAAGCGCCTACTGCCGCGCGCCTGCAGGCGCCTACTGCCGGTGCAAATAGGATCGCCCTTAACAAAATGAACGGTTGTATTCCGGTGAAGTTATAAAGGCAAATTAAATTCAAGTACAATTAGATAAATTAGCTTTTAAACATGTTATCCAGTAGGCAAATTTCACCAAATCTAGGGTTTATATATCCTAAACTAGCATACTATTTTTATGCACGAGATTGGATTTACTAAATATAACTAGGAAGTCAAGTTTCATGGTACTAAATAATGGTTAGTTTTTATACATTAGTATTGCATAAAATTGTCATACTATAGAAAATACAATAATACTCCGTAGTTGAAAAGTGTCACCATATGGTTCAAGTCAAATTTGGATGAAATAGAAATCAAATTTAATTATCTAGATAAAATATATAAATAATGAAATATTTTTAGTTGAAAATTGTTTTTAAAATCATTTTAGATAAGTTTGTTCAATGAAATTATTTGAATTTAACTAACATAAATCTATATGTGTATGTCATATTTTTAATATAAAATAATTTTGTGTCATCTAATATTATAAACGATTTTGGATAAGTATGTTCCAGTTTCGCCAATACTATTTTCCGATCTTTATTTTTTATTATCATATGTTAGTTAAATTTATTTACATAAATTTATTTTATTAATAGTAAATTTAGATTAATCATATTTAATATATATTTTTATGTTTAATACATTTAATTAGGTTGTTATAATAATTTTTAAATAGATCAATAGATGCATATGCTTATATTCGTTTTAATTAATTTACTAAACATAATTAAAGCGAAATCCATTTCTCTAACTTTTTCTTTAAAAGATGGATGATAATTGGATGAGTGATGACACGTATGTGAATTAAACGTGGTGATGACACGTATGATTTTAAGCCTCTCATTTGTGGCTTGTTTGGTATGGACTAGGAATCAAGTTGGAATCGAAAACAGAATCATGAATGACTCATTCTTATAGCTTTTCGTTTGGTATGATGTCAGAATCCGAAATGGGTCATAACGGGCTTGGCTCGGGTTGATCTTAAGGGTTGAAGGTGTCCAATTTTTATGATTATTATATTTAAAAAAAAAAATTAAAACGATTATTACAATAAAATAATAAATATTATTTAATATAAATGAGATAATAAATAGTAATAATAAAGATTATTGATAATAAATATTATTTGATAAAATAAAGTAATAATAAATATTATTTAATAATAATATTAGTTTATTAATAATAAAATAATAATATTAGTTTTTTAATAATAAAATAATAAATATTATGAATAATAAAATAATAAAGATTATGAATAATAAATAATTTAAAAATTATTAATAAAAATTATTTTATAATATATATATTCAACAAACTAATAATTTTAGTTAATTATTTAATAAAATAATCATAATATTTAATATAAATGAGATGATATATATGAAATAACGGGTTTGTTGAGTTTGGGTCGAGTTCGGGTCGGGTTCTTCTTGACCACATGATTTCCGGGTCGGATCTCGACTCTATAAAATTTGGGTCATGTCGGATTTTCGGATTGGGTCAATTTTTTACTTGTCTAGTTGAAATAGATAATATCTCAATATTTTTGGTGAAATCAAATTCTTAAATAAGCTTGGAATTATCCATTAATTGGAATGAAATCCATTATATTCCAATATTTACCAAACACAATTATGGAATCAGTCATTCACATTCCTGATTCAAAGGAATAGGAACCAAACAAGCCCTTAGTATATATATAAATAAATACTTTATTTATAAACACTTTCTTTTTAAAAACTATTTTTATAAGTCGTTATAAATAATATTTTTCTTTTCTTTCACCATACATTTTTCTACAAAAATAAAGATATATTTATAGAAAATATTTTGTAACTTAACATAATTTTTTACACAATCCAATTTTTTAACTATTTATTAATATTTTTTATAAATATGAATACCAAACAAACCTATTATAATATACCGGTAAAAATGCAATGGTTAATTTTTTATTTTTACTGTCCATTACGCAATGGCTAACTAGATTCACGTGACGGGAGAAAGGTACGTCTTCATCTACCGAACAAGACGTGTCCCTTCACTGTATCCGTTTCTCTCACTCATCGTTAGGGCTGCGATTACGAACCTCGAATCTGTGTTCCTCCTCGCTTCCCCAAAGTCACTAAAATCTCTCTAAATAATCTCTCAGGTTCAGAATCACAGCTGCAATATCTCCCATGGCTTGAAGATCTGTTGAAAAATAGAGCAGCTAGATTTCAAGCGGCGAGGGGAAAAAACCCCGAAACTTTCCGATCACGAATCGTAGTTTTGGCGTTGTTGTGACTGCCGAATTCGTTTGGAACGAGAAAGCGAACCGAAACGCAGGAAGTGCATAGATTCGCGTTTTTACATGCTTGTGGATTCTAGGGTTTCGAGGAGAGATCTGTTCAGAGCTGCTTGCTTCGGTTGCATGTTGTTACGTAATTTTGCTAGCGGTGGATGTGAGGTTCTGAGGAATCGGAAGTGATGGATGTGGATTTCAATGGAGACTTGTCGTGTTTGGACGCTGATTTATTGCAGCTCTCAGAGTTGTCTCCATTGGCGCTCAAATCAAACCCTTCTCTGCCGCAAGATCTTTTTGAACAGTGGCTTTCGCTTCCTGAGACGAATCGATTGGTATGGTTTGTCCTCTTAGTAAATCTGGTCTGTTTTATGTAAATAATCTGGTTTTGTTTTTATTTTCTACTACGATTATGGTTGTTATGGGTGGTGTGGTGTTTACGTGTTCAGGATTCTATTCTTTTCCTTTTCTTGTGCTGTGTGGTTTTCTTATATGATTTTTATGTTCTGATGTTCATCTTGGATTCTCACCAGTCATCTGCTTCGTTTGGTTGGTCAAGGATATCACTCTGACTTCATGAGAAATATTAAATATGTACTTGAAGCTTGAAGGGTTACTGAGTTAAATGTTGAACTTAAAGTTCTGCAGCAGCAGGTGTGAAGGAGATCTTATGCTTTTCAAGTATTTCAATTATCCATTATGAAACAGAAGAAAGAAAATGTGTTCAGAAGGAAATACATTGTGGTGAAAAGGCAATAGGCAGTTTGAGTTAAGCTAATGACTCTATAATTGATATTGATATTCCCTTTGAAGGCAGGAAGATAACGAGATAAGTAGTATAAGGATAATTATATGAGCTAGTATCTCCATAATCAGTGTAAGCAGTTGCTTTTCGTTCATAAAAGGTCAGTTTGCCTCTCATACAATGACCACTAGTAGTTGTGATGTATGCACCTTCTCATTCCATTAACAGAACATTCTTGGTTGACATGATACGGATCATACTGAGGGTCAATGTGGAATTGAGTTACTGTTGCTGTGGAATTAAATTAGAAGTATGAAATTATGAAGGTTTGTTAGGGTTCATTATGAGTTTTACAACTGGATGCTGTGTTCACGTCTGTTTACGATAAACTATTGAGTTGAATTTTCATTTTGACTGATGAAATGTAATGGGTATTTATGAAGTCTTTTCACTATGTCTCATGCTTAAAGGAATCCGGGCCGGAAATTCTGCAGTAATCTGTTATAAATGGCGTTATAGATTTGGCCAGAAAAGGGAAATGATAAAAATAGTGCATACTTGGAATAATCTTTTAATTTCATTGCATGTTTATGTCGAAGTGTTGGCACAGAAAGACCAATATCATTTATAGTGATACTTTATATGTCATTAGGCTTCTATCTTCGTTAGGTAGTTTCAGTTAAAGGTCATTTCATTCGAACGACAGTCATGAAATCAGATAGAATGTGAAGGGGGTGGGGAAAGGGGGGGAGGGGGCTGATGTAAGCATAAAAGATTCAGATCACCTCCTCCTGCTTGAGGTTGACCCATCTTGATGAGATCTGAACTGTTCTAAGCTTCATTTCAAGATCTGAATGTGTTCTTCTTCATCTATCTCTGTTTTGAGATATGGCATCTTCCTGTATTGCTTATGAGCTCCTACAGTCCTACCTATGGGATCCATCATGGTAGACATTTGTTTGCTGGTAGAATGTTTGCACTTTTGGTGTTATTTATCAGTCAATAATGAATCCAAACTGCATAGAACATATGCCATATTTGAGGATAAGGAGCAAATGGATCTCCATGTTCTCGATTATCCTTGCCCGAGGGAAGGGAAGCTCTTCCACTGTTGTGGATATTCAGCCTATCATGATTATTATGCATTCTAGGACTGTTAGATTCCTTTTTAGAATTTGTAAAATTCCACAAAGGGAATATCATGAAGGAGATGTAATCACTGGAACAATCTAGGAAGCTGGCAGGAAAGGTGTCTTTGAGGTGGAGTAGGGTTTAGTGGTAGTGATGATGCTTAAAAGTTAAGTATAGGAGAGGTTTAGTTGGTTCAGATGGTGGTTATGGCTGTGAGGCATGACAAATTGAGAGAAGAAACAAAAGAGTGAATGTCTATTCATTTCTCAAGTGCCTTAAAATAAAGGTAATAAGTTCAAGAGTTACCTAGCTTAAACTCAAGGCAATTACTTTATTGAATCCGGTTCCAGTCATTAATTTTTTTCCAAGTGACCACTTAACATATCTGATTAATATCTGTAGGGAATCAAAAAAATCCAAACTGTCAAAACAAACAATGAAACTGATCTTACCAGAAAAATCCACAATGTTAGAACAAACAATGAACTTGATCTTACCTCCACAATTGGACAGAAAGGGAGGTTTGTGGAATGTAAAGCTTCTAATTGTGAATTTCAATTCATTTTCTGAGTGCTATTTTTATGTTATTGGTAATGACATGCTGGTAAGTTCCATTTCACTTTCTAGAGGAAGCTAACTCTTATTTTTGTTTATTTGTCGTTAGCATTTTTTTTTGGCTCAGCAGTTTTAGTGTGACAGTTCGTAACACCGTGTAACTTTAAGAGATTTTACTTATCTGAGGACAGGTAAAATCATTGATCAGTGATGCAAAAGCAGGAGTTCCCTTGAATTTCCCTGGAAATTGTTCAAGTCCAAATGCTTCTTCCACTGGTGCTATACCATCCTTGTCTTTTGCTGGGAGTACTCCTCCATTGTCGCCAAGAAGTTCATCTGGTTCACCTCGTATAACAAAGCAGAGAGCAGGCCCTTCTTCCTTAGGATCTACTCTTAAAGTACAATCTGAGCCAGTGAAGGAGCTGATACCACAAGTGAGATATTGCATTTATGTTTACATGGCATGAATTTTCATTCTGTTGCTTGTTTCATACAACACACATTCTGATATTGTTTTCCTTGCTTATTTACTCTGTAGTTCTTCTTTCAAAATGGCCGTCCTGCACCGAAGGAACTAAAAGAGCGATGCTTGTTTAGGATAAATCAGTTCTTTTATGGTCGTTCAGATGGGCTGCAAATCCATGGTGAGACTTGCATGATGACTGTATACATTGAGTTTTTTTAGCTTAGCTATGAGCCTATGACACTTTCTTTGTCTTTCAGAATTTAAAGCTATTACAAAAGAAATATGCAAGCTGCCATCATTCTTCTCGGCTGTTCTTTTCCGGAAAATTGATGTTAATTGCACTGGGTTTGTCTCCAGGTATGCAAACTTTGCATGTGAGGGTATTACTATTTGTATATGTTATGATTGACATTATCGTGAGTACTCTAACTGTATCATTAGTTCATCATCATATACTGTTTCTGTTATGAGAAAATGGCTAACTGGCTAAATTTGTCTTTATCTTTTCATTACAGAAAAGCCTTTTCCTTTTTAAATTTTGCGAAAGAGTATGATTAGTGGTCACAGCCATATGTTCGGAGCAACGAAGTTAGATGGGAATTACTTTTACATATAGATTTTTTTTGGTCTTTAAGTCCTTGTTTGCACTTTTCTGGTATTTGGCCTACATAGCATAGAAGATCTCTTGGCAGTGGTGTAATTGATGGTGCAGATTGATAGTTCTGAGTCGGTGGCATTTTGTCAGACTAGTATATAATCTACATACAATTGGAACCTGAACTAATAGTCTTTAATCTACTAACCGGATATTGCTTTTGTACGGTTTGTGTGTATTTGTGGACTATTTGATCAGTTGCTATAACTTTATAGCTGTGATGACAAATGTGTGGTAGGGATGCGTTTGTTGATTTCTGGGTCAATGGAAACATGTTGACCATGGATACAGCCACCCAAATTTTCAAAATTATGAAGCAACCAGATCGCAGATATCTTACTCAGGTACTCACAGTGTTTGAACGTTCTCTGGGTAATAACTTTGGATTCTTGCGGCCATTGTCTTGCTATTTGTTAAATATGCTTGCTTGTTTCCAGAAGTTTTCTTATCTATATTTTTATTAAGGATCTTAAAGATTTAACTGAAAATTTGACTTTAGGATGATTTTAAGTCCATCCTTCGCGAACTTTTGGGAACTCATCCTGGATTAGAGTTCTTGCAGAGCACACCTGAGTTCCAGGAAAGATATGGTATGTTCTCCACATGCCTCTAGAAACAACTGAGTTATGCGTCCATCTTTTGCAAATGATGTGGTTAGAAGATATGCTCTTTGTTGAAATCTAAGGGCTATAGATCACATTTTGTAATGGGGCTTTGTCTTAGCCCTTGCTTGGTGGCTAAATTACATATCTTCTATTACTGCAATATGTAGGTAGTTCGGATAGGAGGGAGTTGAAGCAAAGGAGGTAAAGCCCCGGACAAACCAACTTGCCAATTAGTTATGTAATGAATCTAGGTAGGGACTAGGGAGTGGGGAATTGCACCAAATAAAGTAAAAAACATCCTGCTTAGTGGAATCTGTAAATAGACCTAAATAAATAGTATATCGTTTTTAGACGAACCTTTCTTTTTCTCAATATTTGGGTTTAAGACCTTCCTGCGATACCTATTTTAGACTAACTAGTTTTTAGTTAGACATGCATCAGCTGCTGGTATTAATGATCTGGAATCTGGATCTGATTATTGCATAAACTGGCCATGCTTTGCTGTGTTTACATACTTGATTACAAATTTACGTGCCACGTCTGTTTAACTATAAGTCCTGCGTTCATTGCTGCTGTGTGGTGATCCGTCTCTTCTAGTCTTCTGGCTAGGACGTGAAAAAGAATGGATTGAAGTACAAATTTGATCTGACTGGGATCACCTATATTGTATGGGTTTCAAAGTTGATCTGACTGGGATCACCTATATTGTATGCTCTCTCAAAAAGTTTTCTCTATTAAGATTTATACTCTTGCTTTTTTAGAGCCTGATCATGTGCAATTTTGTTCTGGTTGTACAGCTGAGACTGTGATATACAGAATTTTTTACTACATCAATAGAGCTGGAAATGGGTACCTCACCCTTAGGGAGCTGAAGCGTGGAAATTTGACTGCTGCAATGCAGCATGCTGATGAAGAAGAAGACATAAACAAAGTTTTAAGGTCAGAAACAGAGGAAGTGGCATTTAATTCCATTTTATGTCTCCTATCACTGTTTGCTTTCCTCTGGAGTAAAACTTGCTAGAGTACTATCACATTCTTTTTCTTCGTTAACTTCTAGTACTTCAGAAGATGTCTGTAAATTCTTTTCTATATTTTTTATCATGGTTTGAATATGTGGAAGCTGGTGTCCTTCCATTGACATGTTTCTTAGCCTTGTTTTCGTTATGTCTGGTGCTAGTCACATGACTCATATCTAAAGAAGCTAAATATATTTACTGCCTTGCTGTAAAATATCTTATCTGGTTGATAGTATAGGATTGTTTTGCTGACTCTTTCTCAAAACAGGTACTTCTCCTATGAGCATTTTTATGTCATATACTGCAAGTTCTGGGAGCTGGACACAGACCATGATTTTTTCATTGACAAAGAGAACCTAATAAAATACGGGAACCATGCTCTTACATATAGGATTTTGGATAGAATATTTTCTCAGGTATTCATTCTTGCATTTTTGTCCAAGTATCTTTATTTTTCTTCTGATATGTTCTTGTAGTTTGTAGCACAGATGTTTTTAGTTTTTCAGCAAATCCTCATTCTCTCTGCTCTTTTTTATTGTAAATTCTTGTATCAGGTTCCTAGAAAGTTCGCTTCTACAGTGGAGGGTAAGATGGGGTATGAAGATTTTGTCTATTTCATTCTTGCAGAGGAGGACAAATCATCAGAACCTAGCCTTGAATACTGGTACAATCTTGTTGCTATTGCTTGATGAAGGCCTCTGTTATTGCTTGAACTACATAATTTGTTTATTTAATCTCTAAAAAAGAGGGAAGAGGTTTAATGGTAATTTTTAATGAATAAATAATTTCTTTAGCATGCAAACATATCTTTTAGGTGCACTATTTTTGAAGTAGAGCATTTATAGAATGGTGGGATCCTTTTTTTGTCATATATTGATGTTTTAATTTAGATTTTCTTGCTTAGAACAGTATTGATCCTTGATGATGGACCATCAAAACATAGAAGTTCTTTAGGTGTCAAATTATCGCTTGTTCATGCAGTTTGAATTTTGAATGATCAATATTAATCTGGATTTTTTTTGGATAAACATGTTTGGATAAATAGACCAAACATATTGTTAGTTTAATAGTGTCTGCTACAAATTTGTTGCCTCTGCATATGGCTAGGGTTGTAGAGCAATCAGCTTTCCGTAAGTGGAAGTTGGATTTAGTTGATTTAGTTTTGTAGGGTCACTAGGGTGTATTAATTGGTGGTACTTTTCCGTGTTCATATAAAGTTTACATGTAAAAAGGTTGTGCTTTGCTTCTCTTTAAACTCAATAGTTTTGGGTTTTAACTTCCTCAATATTATGTGCTGCATTGTATTCATCAGGTTCAAGTGCATTGACTTGGATGGAAACGGTGTTCTCACCCGGAATGAGATGCAATTCTTTTATGAGGAGCAGTTGCATCGCATGGAGTGCATGGCCCAGGAGGCTGTGCTTTTTGAGGATGTCTTGTGTCAGATTATTGACATGATTGGACCTGAGGTTGCCTTCTATATGTTGATTGCTTCACTCTTTTCTTGGGTTTTTGAACATAAATGTTTCATTCAATGTTCTTTAGCGTAGGCATGATCTGCTGTTAGCTAATGGTAGGAGCTTTTAATTTGCATGTGATCAAATATTTCCCAAACTCGAGTGTTTTTTAGTATTGACGACCCACTTTCTTTTTCAGAGCTAATACGTTGTACTTCACACCTCGAAACAAAATTTATGTATAACTGCTGCCGTCAACTGGTTTCCTAGCCAGCATGCTCTGAGAAACAATATCCAATCCTAGAGTAGTAACATTTTTGGCATTGTTACATCACCTATTTGCTTTGTTAAAACCTACTTACTACTAAAATACTGCGATATTTTAAGTAACTTGTGTTCTTTTTCATGAATTATGCTTGCAGGATGATAGTCTTGTTACTCTGCTTGATATGAAGAGCAGTAAACTTTCTGGTAGTGTCTTCAATATCCTCTTTAATCTGAATAAGTTCATGGCCTTCGAAACACGTGATCCGTTCCTTATTCGCCAGGTACATCAAATTACTTGTAGCCTTTTCGCTGCTTTCTGAGCCTGTGAGTAGGTTCCGCTCTACAATTCTATGTGTTGGGTGTTAACAGGAGCGAGATAATCCAACCTTGACAGAGTGGGATCGCTTTGCCCATAGAGAGTACATTAGGCTTTCAATGGAAGAAGATGCCGAGGATGTCTCCAATGGAAGTGCCGAAGTTTGGGATGAATCACTTGAGGCTCCATTTTGAGTTAAACTAGGTAATGCTATCTTAGCTTATGTAGTGCGATTGACATTACCAAGCATATGTCCTACTGTAGAGATCTTTCTGTTCTACAGTTAGGCTAAACTATGATAATTGATAACTATCCAAGATTTTTTAGTAGCCATAGGATTTAAGTCAAGCACAGGTACTAATTGTTCTCCTCCCCTTTCACTTGGCCGTCTCTCAAACCATACATTTAGGTCTTCCTGTAATACAAATTTAGTTGGTGGTTGGTATGGCTCAGTTTTGTGCTTTTATGGTACCCTGGTTTGTTGATTTTGTGAAGAAATATTAACTATTTGCCTTCTGATATTTTCTTGGTGTTTTAGTATGAGCCTTTTTCATAGAAGCTACATGTATTTTCCTCATTCATAAAGTGCTGGATAGGCGTTTTCATTTCCCTTAAATGTCAACTTGATAATTTTAGGAATATATTATCACTAATATTCTGTTTGGCTGTAGGTGCTTGATGAGAACATATGTATTCTTTACTAATGCCTGGCTATTGGGTGAGAAGATGGCTATGCTTCTTATTTTGGATGATTCCTTGAATTGGTTCTACTGAGACATCTGAAATCTTCATCAGGGATGACACGTAAGCTGGGCTAAACTGGATAATAGGTCTCTTATGCTGCCGAGGAAGATTCAAAATGACAAGCAATGGCTTTAGGATGTAGATCCTTCGGTCATTGTCTCCAGAAAGGTTTCTCCACGCTTGCAGAAGAATGATCACATTTTCTAAGGAGGATATCAGTTGTTAAAAAAAGGGCATGGCATGATATAGATTAGATTGTCTTGGTGGATTTTGTTTTTCCTTCTACTCTCCCGGTTGTAAGTTAGTGTTTTACTGTCCTCAGTTTCAGTCATCTATATTCTTTGAATTCAAGGATTATTTTTTTCAAAACTTTTTTGGGGTTACTTCACTTCTCATGTATCAAGAAGTTGCATCTCAAATCTGTTTTCTTTCACCTATGGTGGTCGTAACTCGTGAAGGGAAAAGAAATATATAGGCTGTGCTTGTTTTTGGGGTTGTTGATGCCCCCTCCCTGTAACATTAAATTTGCCATTTTCACTGTGAGATCCAAAGCTCACACTTCCAGTGAAAGTGAAGATCAGGATTTTCAAACTTCCTTTTTATCAAATGAAAATGACTCATTCCAAGTTTTGTTGTTAGTTGCCATATCAGGTATGTGCTGTGCTGTGCTGTGCTCAATCAGGCCTTTCTGGGGCAGAAATTTCTGACAGATAAAATGAGAAAATAACAGCACATGCTTTTTTAAAGCCTTTATCAGTCCTCTGCAAAAAGAAGATGCACTTTATGTTACTCCTTCCGTCCCTTAATATAGTTCTCCTTTCCGTTTTTGGCGTCTCAAAAAATTGTTCTCCTTTCTGTTTTTGTTTTTGTCTTTATTTTTCAATCCCTAAACCATCTATTCTCATTTTCTTCCCCATTAACGTCATCTATTTATTCATTTTTTTTTCATTCAAACCATTAACTATCCTTAATTTACTCCCACCATTAATTTCACCTACTCTCATCCTAAATCCCTAAACCATCTCCCTACACCATCAACTACCCGATTAACAACTCTCATCTGATATCCATGTATAAAGCCTCTCATTCACTCTCTCCTCTCAAACCCTAACCCTAATCGCCGCTGCTCTCCAGAACCCCTCTCATTCATTATGTTATTCACTCTGTTCTTCGCTCTCAAATCTCTCTTTTCTTCACTCGAAAAACCCTAGTTTGTGTGCTCTCCATCTAAAAACCCTAGAAGCCTCTTGTCCCCTTTGTTCTCCGATCTCTGTTCTTCGAGCTCTCTCATCAAAGATCCCCTCTCGTCCCCTCTGTTCTTCGATATGTGTTCTCCGATCTCTCTAAACCCTAGAAGCCTCTCGTCCCCTCTGTTCTCCGATCTCTGTTCTCTGAGCTCTCTCATCAAAGATCCCCTCTCGTCCCCTCTGTTCTCCGATCTCTCTAAACCCTAGAAGCCTCTCGTCCCCTATGTTCTCCGATCTCTGTTCTCCGAGCTCTCTCATCAAAGATCCTCTCTCGTCCCATTTGTTCTCCGATCTCTCTAAACCCTAAAAGCCTCTCGTCCCCTCTGTTCTACGATCTCTCTCATCAAAGATCCCCTCTCGTCCCCTCTGTTGCTTGATCCAGATCCCCTCTCATCATGAGTAGCTCCTCCTCGTTACCCTGGTCCTCTTGTTCTAGTTCTCCCAGCGGACAATGCTCTGAGCATCCTAGGTGCGATGGAGGTTGTTACTTTTTGGGGTATCACACGTACACCCCTGAAAGATCCGAGGAGACGGTGGAGGAGAGAATCGGAGGAGGTGGCTCGCCTGAGGTGATCGTGATACCTGACTCGGATGATGTGGCTTCGCCTGAAGTTGTTGTCATCCCTGATGTCCCCAATGTCCCGGATGCCGCTGATGTCCCCTCCGTCTCTGATGAGGTAGCTTCACCTGAGATTATTGTCATCCCTGACTCGCCGGATCATTAGGGAAGTTCCTAATTCCATTGATGAGTTTTCTGTTGTTGCATGCGTAATTGAGATGGATTTTTGGATTGTCCCATTATGTTATTTGAAGTCCCCTTTTCAATTGTTGTTGGATAATGTGTATGTTGGATTATGATGTGGTTGATCTGTTATGTTGGATTTGCATTATAAGTGGTTGATCTGTTATGTGCATTATAAGTGAGTAATGAATGCAGTGTTGAAGGTTTAGGGGTATTTATACTGCTAGAAATGCTGTGATTGATCCTCTGTTAATTTTTGGCTTAATCCGTGTGTTTATGAATTCTATGTTTCTATTGGTTGTAAACAATTTATGAATGTATTTTTATTGCATAATTGAATGTGAGAAAGATTGAGACACAAGTTTGATGAATTCTGGATTGTGATTGTACCCTATGACTGATGTACTTTCCTACAGAATTGCTTACCTTAACCCCTTATGGAAATTTTCTTAACTTGTGCAATTTGGCAAAGGAGAACTATACTTGTTTATGATAATCTGAACTTGTTGGCTATGTTTGATGTTGTCTAGTGATGGCTGTCCCTTTGTTGATCTGTGATGAGTTCTCTAATGGACTGAGATGTATATCCTTTGGTTTCATGCCCTAATGTGTCTTTAAGCAACCAGTTGATATAACTTGGATGGTTTATTGGTATATTTGTTGTTGTTGTGTGATTGGATATGTTTCAATGATACATTGGGACATCTGAGATGCTATTTATATTCTTTTCTTATATCTATGATGAGTTCTCTAATGGACTGAGATGCATTTCCTTTGGTTTCATGCCCTAATGTGCCTTTAAGCAACCAGTTGATATAACTTGGATGGTTTATTGGTATATTTGTTGTTGTGTGATTGGATATGCATCAATGATGCATGGGGACATCTGAGATGCTGTTTATATTCTTGTATGTGCATTTGATGACAATGACTTGCTTGATAATGCTCTATTAGATTCTGATTTAGTTCCCAAAATTACATTATGTTCCCAAAAGTTGTAGGCTAATCCTATATCAAGCTTCTATTTTTCACATAACCTACTAGTTATGTGAAATGTAGAAGCTCTTCACAAAAGTGTAGACTTTAAATTTAAAATACTTAGTCCAAATGCTGTTGTTGCTGTTTCTTGAGTGTCTTGCATATCATATCCCATGCTTGCACTTCCTTCCTGAGTGTCCTGCAATCCATGTCCATTGCTTGTTGTTGGGTCCTGAGGTGGTTGTTGATCTGTTGCTGCCTGTTGTCCCCTTTGTTGTGCATTTCCCTTGACAAGGTCCCAAGCTTCTATCACAGCCCACATTGGGGCCTTCACTGGTAGATGTAGTGAACCTTGAGCATCCAGTTTCTTCTTATTTACATGTGGTATCTCATAGTCATTCCCTCCCTTGTCCTTCAAAATCTCATTCATTACATGCTTGAGAGTCACCCATACATTACTCAGTGTTTTAGGATCTAGTTCATAAAAGGCTTCACTAACTGCACCTAGCAGTGCATCTACATGTTTAGACATTTTTTTATGCATCAAGGACTGTATACTTCTAAAAAAGCCTAGATCTAAGATGTTTAGGTCAGGGCTATTAGGAGGTTGTTGAATTAGAATAAAAGTGAATCCATCTTGCTCATATACTTGCTGCCACTCTGCATCATTTTGAGTAATATGTGCCTTTGCATTATCTTGTTGGATGAAAATTACTTGTGGTGCTCCCCTTGGCCATTTGGACTTGATTGCTGGAATAATCTGATTGATTAGCATGTCCCTTGTGACTCTCTGATTGACTGACTCTACATTTTTTGTGCACATTGTCCCCTTTTGCCTGTTTTTTGATGATCTTTTGACTGTCTCTTGATATGTGAATGGGAAGATGCCAATCTTCCCATCAAATGTGCATTCTCCTTGTGAATTGAACCTTGGCCTAGCCACCACTGAAGTGAACATTACCTTTGGAATGAATTTGCTTGAGCATGCTGATCTGTACTTGCCCTTTTCATTCTGTGCTAGATATACCCTGTGTGACTTTTTGCTGAGATTGAACCACTTTTCATCTAAATGGACAAAGTCAAACATTGGGAAATACTCTCTTTTTGATTCAGCCGTGTCCCCTTGCAGTAGATCCAAAATCCATGACAACCTTCTCATTTTATTTCCATCTTTCAAACCCAGATGTAATGAATTTGTATGTGGCTTCAATGCTCCCCTTTTAACCATTCTATGGACTGTACTCTTTGAGATGCTAAGCTTGGCTGCCAAATCTCTAATACATGATCTGTCACCCATGCTAATTGATGTGATATCTCCAATTGGTACTTCAATCCTTCTTCTGCCTGAGTTGTGGAACTTGGTTGTGACATTATATCTTTCATTTGCTTGTCTTTGTCTCTTGGCTAAGTTCCACAGTTTGCTTATGCATCTTTTTGTTACTTGAAATTCATGTGCAACAGCCATGATTGATCCTCTGTTGAGCTTGCCCTCTATTGTTCTGCTGAGAAGCCATATAAGTATGTCCAATCTCTTCTCACTGCTGATCATATTCCTTGAAGGCTGTTGATGATTATCTGGTGAAAAAGGAAATGATGTGTGTTGAAGGTATGTTACCTCTGTTTCTGGTTGCTGAATGCCATGTTCATCTTCTGGTTCCATATTGAGATCAAAATGGTAGCCTTGCCCCTCTTCCATGTCCCCAGCCGGTTCATTAAGATCAATGTTGATCTCAGCAGCTCCCATGTGTCCATGGTCTTCAGCATCTGGAATCCATGCATCATTTAAGTCACAGTCTGAAGCCAATAGGCAGTGATGCCTTTAATTTTCTGTTTAGGGTTTGTTGTTTTTGTGTAAGTGATTAATTGAACAGTGAGTAATGACTGCAGCTTTCTAGCATTATGGGTATTTATAATGCTAGAAATACTGTGAATCTCTATAAATTCTTTTAGCAATCCGTGTGTTTATGAATTCTGTGTTTCTATTGGTTGTAAACAATGTACAAATGTATTTTTATTGATTATTTAAATGTGAGATAGATTGGGGCACAAGTTTGATGAATTTTGGATTGTAAATCTGATGTATTTTCCTAAATCTAATGTACTTTCCTGCAAAATTCCTTTGGTTTCAAATTTTTTAATTTTTGTGCAATTTTTCAAAGGAGAACTATATTTGGGGACAAAGGGAGTATCAAATTGTGTGTTCTTGTTCGTGGCCAGTTCCACATACACTGACAATGTTACAAATTTTCCATCTCTTTTAAAAAAGTTTATACAACTTTCCTCAAATGCATAAAGAGTTGCATCACACTTGTGTTCAGGCTATAAATTTGACGAAATCTAAGTCTTCAATCTATTTTTTTTTATTTCTTGACTCAACTTATAATTTTTTTTTGAGAAGATGACTCAACTTATATAGAACAGGGTCTTGATAATAAAGAAGAAACTAATGTAGTTACCTAAGCAAATATATGGGCATGGGCCAAGCAATTGGCATCCCAGTGGTAGTGGGGCATTGAGGGTTAATAAAAGGTCGTGGGTTCGAGTCCAGGCCTCTGCCCCGGGTGGGTTTTCCCATCACCTGGAATTGGGGCCAGGGCCCTGCTATGCCGCTTCACTGGGGCAGCACCGGTCGACGCAAGTCGTCTTACTTGGCTCGGGGCCTTTGCCGGGTAGGTCTCGGGTCCGTGGGAGGACTAGGGGGAGGGCCCCGCGGGTGACGCCTCTGAACCTCCCATGTCATTCAAAAAAATAAAAAATGGGCATGGAGTATATTTATTAAAAATAAAAATTTGAATTCCCTCCACCCTGGTATATCTACAATGATGTCCTGAGCTACCAGTGTAATTATAAGCTGACAAATTTAGGAGAATGCCATAATAAATCTAACAAGGTGAACCAAAACCAAAACTGTCTAAATCCACAATAGATTTTATGCAGAAGCCATTACACACCCAACAAAGAACTTCGCTGGCACTGCCACCTAGCCCATTGTAAGGACCACAACCCACTTGTACACCCTGCTCGGCTGGCCCAACACCGCTGTCCCACTAATCAAGCATTTTTCGATGACGTCATCTTGTGGGCCCTCCCACAATCCCTCTACTCAAGGCATCAGATATGTGACGTCGACAGTGTCCTAAGTCAAATACATGGCCCCCTTCTAATACGTTCTTTGTTACTGTGTCATGTATTGGGATTTCTGATATTCTCTAGAACTTAATCGAAGGATTAAGTATAAATTGTGACACTAACCACAAAATCTTCTGTTTCATCATCTGATAACGAGTGACAAACTCCTTTTATTTGCTATTATCCAAGTAAACCAATGATTAATCGTGCATGCAAATAATTGGCTATGAAACAAGTTGAAATCTTGGCTTCTCCAATCCAATTTTATATTCGTGTTATCACTTTTGAATGGTTAAGTATAAGGAGACGTGGGCTTTTGTAGGCTGTTAAACTTACTAATGTGTATGATGATTCATTATCAAAGTGAGGCAAACACTTTCTTGTCCATCTATTTTTTTATTCGAATGAAGATCAATCACTAGCTAGTATGAGGAGGAGGAGGAGGAGCAAAAATGTACAAGGAAACGTGGGCTATTATAGGCTATTAAACTTACTAACTGTTCAATAATAATGTGTAAGATTAATCAATGTGAGACAAAAACACTTTATTGTCCAATTTTGACACCAATGACAATCAATCAATAATCACCACTATTCCTAATTACTTTGCCCCTTTCTAGCCGCAACATCACTTTATTGTCCAATTTTGACACCAGTGACAATCAACAATCACCACTATTCTTAATTACTTTGCCCCTTTCTAACCCAACATTTCACCTCCCTAGCTACTCATCTTTTTGCCCACCCATAGATTACCACAAGTAAATACAAAATGTACTTCCTTCACTTAGAGATATTGTTAGGAAGTAAACTTTTGGGAATTTCAGTTCCCTACTTAATTCTCTTTCTCAGTTTTCATAGTTTTGATAATGACAAACATTTTTGCTATTAATATTTTCATTAGTGTGACAAACAGAGAACTAAGGAATTTGAAAGCACAAGACAGAACCACTGACGCCAGACTTGGGAACTGGCGGGAGGAATTGAAGCTCGCAGACGCCAGAAACACTTGGATAAATCTGTGAAGGGTGGCGGCGAGCTGCTAGGGTAGATCTTTAGTTATGAGAGAGAAGTATGTGATCTTATCCCGTTTCCATATATTTTAGGAGTTTAAAAGATTATCTTTATGGAAACAAAATATGTAAAATCGGTAAAGATTATATTTGGTATCAAATGTTATCTTTAACGATTACTTTTGATTATTTTATTTGTGTGATTCGGTTATTGGAGATTTGCTTCCTCCAGTGATTAAATCATATAAATAAAATAATTGAAACTCTCTCATATTTTAACACATTCACGAAGTTGAAGATTTTCGAGTGCTGTGAAGAATTTGTGCCGAGTTCTTTGAAGAAGAACTAAGTAAGTTGCTTGCTTGTTGTTACTTGGTTAGATTGAACTAGGTAGAGAGTCTTTAGTGTGTCTAAGACTTAAATTTGCGTGTTCTATTCTAGTTGATTGTAACCGAAGTATTAATACAAGAAGTAGACTTTGAAATCCTCTTACAAGAGAGGTAGTGGGTTTTATCCTGGATAACTAGTTGGTTATCAAATGTTCTCACTCTAAGGAACTTGTCTTGATTCTGTTATTATTTACTTATTCCGCTGTTAAGGAACTGGACTCCCAGTTTCCTTTGATTGCTAACACGTACGATCCTACAGATATTTGTCATTTTAACATTTGACACAACTATTAAGGAATGTAATCACTAAGCTAAAACAATACAAGTTTTTCCTAAAATTTACAATTCAATAACTACCTTCCTTATTTTTAACTAATGAATAATAAAGATAATTTACATAAAAAGTGTCAATATGATGCAATTTTTAATAACATAAACCGTGACTCATCAATAAAGCATTACTTAAAGTTTTAAAATGACAAATATTTATTAACAAAAATTAAATGTTAAAATGATACTTATTATAAAAGAATGAAGTATAAAATATCAGTGATTGACGATGGTTCTTCAGTCAACAATCAATGATCACACATGAAAGGAGTTTGATTGAATATTGTGGGTGAGTCATGATTGGTGTATTCTCACTCTTTATCATTCATAAAGAGTCCCTCACGTAAATGAAAATCAAGTATGATACCTCTATATTCCGACGAAATTTTAACCAATCGTATTAAAAAATAAATGAAAAAGAAAACTGTAAATCTAGCTAGTAGGCAATGGGCACAAAAAGAAGAGGATATGGGTTGCCAAAAGAGAGGGTAATTGGGACAGTGGGAGTATCAGGGCATGTGGGTAATACCCCAATAAGGAAAAGACCATCCCCCACCAACACCAAGTAATTTAAACCAAACAGTCCTTAGTATCCGTACAAGTGATTCATTTCATTTCAAGGGGATCGGATACGGGTCGATCCGAATCCGATCCGAATCCGGATAAACAAATTCAATCATGCACCATAAATATTAAATATATATCATATGTTTCATTCATAATATATGGGACTTGGAATGGGTTAATTGCTTCAATGGAATAGTGAAGTTATGCAAGCAATTTTAGGTATACAGGTATGAATATGACATTTAATTAGTACGGTTTAAGAAATAGTATAAAGGAGCAATGAATAAAAAGATGCCACAGAATGTGGATATGCAGTAGCATACACTTTCTTGCATGATGGTAAAGAAGAAGACATCAAGCATTTTTTTCTGGATTGATTGTCAAAAGGTTTATAAAGGGATGAACAAAAGCATTGTTCTTTCTTACAATTTATCTACATGGACATGGTGTCTTTATATAGTTCTATTGTCTGTTGATGTTATATATATATACATTCTTTGTTCATGTTTTAATGTCCCTATGTTCAAATTTTGCCTATTAAGAGTTGCAGAATTAACAAAAACAAACTCGATCACAATGTTACAACAACAACAAACAACTTAGTATAATCCGTACATGTAATAAGATGATAAAACCTGACACTTATCATGGCATGACATTGTGTCATAGTTTGCATACAACCTGTTAATAACATAAAATCTATAACTTGTATAAAGTTTTGATGGAGATGAGAGGTGTGTCACATAAAATTTTAGGGTTTTTTAATAAACTGGACCACATCGGATCGGATCGGTATTTAACCCAGACCGAACCGGACTCGGAAATCCTAAATTTCTGGACCGGAGACCGGACCGAATCGGTCCGATCCGGTCCAAATTTCCGGTCTGGATCGGGTGAATGGATAAATGTCAATGATCATAGTTTTTTTGACAAATAAAGATTACATTTTCTCTATTGACAAATAAAGTTCAATTATAGAAAAGTGAACAATGAAAACCGCAAGTAGGGAAAAATCTTATATATTGTATTGAGAAAGAACCAAATGAATCAAGCACAAACTTATATAGATAATGTCAAATTGCCAACCCAAAAATGATCCAGCACTGTAAAATGTGAAATTTTAAAATTTAGTTGAAGACATCACTAGAGAAATACTTAAAAAACACATTACATAAGTTCTAGAGGGAAAAAGACAGAAATGTGGGTGTTTGCAAGTTGCAACCCCAGTGATATATAATGCCAAATATTTCAGAAAGCAATGGAGAGTTGAAGTACCATTTTTGGGCCTTGGGACAGCAAAACAAACACAACACACAATCATACAAACCACTTTGACACTGTAATTTTGCTCCAAACATCTTTACATAAGAAAACTCACTCACTCACTCACTCACTCACTCACATTCCTCTTCCTCCTCTCCTTATTTTATTGTATAGTCTCCCAACAAAGCAAGTGGGCAATTTTAAAATTCCACAGAGAGAAAAGACACAAAAAAATAGAAGAAGGGCTAATCTAAATCCGTGAAGAGACCCATCAGAAACCTGAGAGAGGAAGAGATAGATCTGGCCATCGACTGGGTGGGGCGTGGGCGTGGGCGTGGGGGAAAGCAGCTGCCTCGACTCCTCTCACTTCTTTGCTGTCAGCATTAAATGGGTTTTATAATTTATAGTCACCCAACACCCCAAATTAGCCCCATTTCAAACGACTGAGTAGATCCGATTCGTTTTAGAGGGCTTTCCAGATTCCTTTGCTCCTCCGATTCGGGTTCGCTTTGTTTTCTCAGGGGCACGCACGAGCTCAATTTCTCCCTATATAACTCTAGTAGGAAGAAGAGTCAAAATTAGTTCTTCAGCTGTCGTGGAGAAGGGGGGAAATTGAAAGCCCTTGATCGTCTCTTCAGTTCCCTAAATTTCTGGCGAATGGTGCTTCTTTTCAGGTACCCTTTTGCATCTTCTTTCCAATTTTGGACCGAATTTGTGTTTTGATCAGGGTCACTGATGTCATGTAAATCTGGGGTTTATCCACACAAAAATCCCCTTTTCCTTTTTTTTGGATACTGTTGGATTTGTTTGCTTCTGTTCTTTTTCCTAGTTTACTTTTGCGGTAGCTGCTGAGTTTAATTGAGGATTAATTAGGGAGTTTCCCTTTCTCTTCTTTGTTCCAGATTGCAGATTTTTTTGTTATCTTAGCGTACTGCTGTGAAGGGCATATTTGTTCCTGGAATATTGAAGTTGAATTGCCAAAAGGAGTTATAGCTATTCCCCTATTGTTGAAGGGTACCATAATCTGTAAATATTTGAGGAATTTATAGCTGGGGTCAAATCTGCTCAGGAAACTTTGTGGGTGGGTCAATTTGGATTTGATGATATCTGGAGCCACTGGTGCCCTACTCTGAACCCTAGAAAACCCAGTTTTGGGGGAAAGTTGGATTTTTGTGTAATACATTGGTCACTTCTGTCCCAAACACTCTGAATTATGAGTTCAAGATGTAGGGGATTATAGGTTAGGTGTTGAATATAGGCGAGTACTCGATACTGCTGGTTCCAAAATGGAAGATTTGTCAAAGTATGCTCATAGCCCGGTTCATTCGGCTGTTCTTCGCCGGGACTATGCAGGTCTTAAACAGATAATTGCTTCCCTCCCTAAACTAGCCAAGGCTGGTGAAGTTACTACTGAGGCTGAGTCTATAGCAGCTGAGCTACGAGCTGATGAGTTCACATCCATGATTGATCGGCGTGATGTTCCTGGTCGTGAGACTCCATTGCATCTTGCGGTGCGTCTTAGGGATCCTATATCAGCAGAGATTTTGATGGCTGCTGGTTCTGATTGGAGTTTACAGAACGAAAATGGATGGAACTCTCTCCAAGAAGCCGTGTGCACCAGAGAGGAGCAGATTGCTATGATAATTGCAAGGCACTACCAGCCCCATGCCTGGGCCAAATGGTGTCGTCGGCTTCCCAGGATCGTCGCCTCGGCTTCTAGAATCCGTGATTTCTATATGGAGATATCGTTTCATTTTGAAAGCTCTGTTATACCTTTCATTGGTCGGATCGCCCCCTCAGATACTTACCGTATTTGGAAGCGCGGGTCTAATCTCCGTGCTGATATGACTCTTGCTGGCTTTGACGGGTTCCGCATCCAGAGATCCGATCAAACGTTTCTTTTCCTGGGAGAGGGATATTCGTCTGTGGATGGTAATGTTTCCTTGCCTTCGGGGTCATTGGTTGTCCTTGCTCATAAGGAGAAAGAAATTACAAATGCTTTGGATGGAGCCGGCGCTCAACCATCTGAATCTGAGGTTGCCCATGAAGTAGCATTGATGTCCCAAACAAACACGTATAGACCCGGTATTGATGTTACACAGGCTGAGCTAGTCCCGCATCTGAACTGGAGGCGTCAGGAGAGGACCGAGATGGTTGGCAGTTGGAAGGCAAAGGTTTATGACATGTTGAACGTGATGGTAAGTGTGAAATCAAGGCGGGTTCCTGGTGCAATGACAGATGAGGAGCTTTTCGCTGTTGATGATGACGATGACAGGCCTGCAAACAGCGGTGAGCATGATGATTTTGACGACGTGCTGACTGCCGAAGAAAGGAAACAGTTGGACTCCGCCCTCCGCATGGGGAACTCTGAGGGTGCATGTGAAGATGATCACGGTGACGCTGAATGCCATGAAAATGGTTATGAAAATGGAGACTCTAATAGTAGTGGTGCAAAGGGAAAGAAAAGTTGGTTTGGTTGGGGAAAGAAAAGCACAAAGGATGATCTTGATGATCCAAAGACGGTGAAGAAGTTTCCAAAGCTGGCACCCGAAGGTTCCCAATGTAAATCCATCGACAATCAGAGACCCTCATCTGAAACTCAGAAAGATGATTTAGGGGATGCCAAGATGGGAAAAGACAAGGCTGGTAAGAAGAAGAAAAAAGGATCTTCTATTGAAACGAAGTTGGAGAGTGAGTACAAGAAGGGTTTGAGACCCGTCTTGTGGCTGACACCAGATTTTCCATTGAAAACCGAGGAGCTCTTACCTTTGCTCGACATATTAGCAAACAAGGTTAAAGCTATCAGACGACTAAGGGAGCTTTTGACTACTAAGCTACCTCTAGGCACCTTTCCTGTCAAGGTAAGCCATCTATGTATCTGTTTCTTCAAATCTCTTGTACTTTATGTCATCCCTCAGTTCCCTTAGTTTCCTTTTTATGGTATATATTAACTGTGGACCACAAGGAACACTAAATTGACATTCAAATGTTTTTCTATGAGCTGAGAGTTGAGTAGACAAATGATTGCAGAAACCAATGATTTTAAACTTCTGGGTTATGGTCATTATAAATACCTTCCAACTAGGATTCCTGAGCTTACCCATTTATCAGAAAAATGAATGACCCGCTTGAATTCTTGAATAGATGCACTTGCCATGATTTTTAGGTTTTAGAATGAGGACACACTGAATATTATCTGTAGTAGTGCTGAACTATATTCAAGTGTTTGTGCAAAGAGTTAATCAGTTCATATTTTCCCTAGAGGGAAAAGTTTGTCTAAGTGAAGAGATCTGAAGTTCTGCTGAATTAAACTTCTACCGGAATTAAATTAACATTCAGCCTTTGTCCTGCTCATTTGCCTGATTTAGAATGTGAAACAACTCAGCTGATGCAAATAAATTGGTTTCTACAAGGGGTTTGACTTTGGATTATGTCAAGGAGTTTAGTCAATTATATATTTGTTCTTTCTTTGTAAATATGACGCAAGTAATTTCCTGGCTTTCGCTATAGTGTTGTTTATTTGGATAGGGAAAGTATAAAAAAGTTGTAGTTCTTGCAAGAGTTGCTCCAAGTCAACAAATTCAGTAATTTTGCATTCAGTAATTGCTAACTCAGAACATTTATCTTTGGCTATAAACTTTCCTTGGGAAAAATATATAACTGGAAAAAGTTCTAGACTCACATTAGTATAGCATAACAATTTTATGATTTTTGGCCTATGTATATGTTTAGATCTCCATTTGTTCACACTCCATATATTCATAATTGCAGCTGGCTATTCCTATTGTTCCAACTATTCGGGTCATAGTTACCTTCACTAAATTCGAAGAACTCCAATCAACAGAGGAGTTTTCGACCCCTCTTTCCAGCCCCGCTCATTTCCAAGAAACCAAACCGAAAGAGTCCGGGAGTTCTTGGATCTCTTGGATGAGGGGAAGTCAAGGCGGGCAATCAAGTGACGGTGATGAGGTGGACCCTTTCCATATACCATCAGACTACACTTGGATTGACGCCAACGAGAAGAAGCGTCGCATTAGGGCAAAGAAAGCCAAAAACAAGAAACAGCAGAAGAGGCAAACGCCATCCAGAGAGGGCGAGGCCGGTCACCAGTTGAATGAGGAGACCGAATCAGGATAAGCAATGAAGAAAACAGTGTGCCACTAAAGTGAAAATGGTAAGTGATCCTTGGCAATTAACTGTTGTTTGAACAGGTTTTTTACTTACTGCAGTCTTATTCTTGTGTGATGTGAAATTTAAAGGGAAGTGAAAGATGTACAGGCCTCTTGATAGCCTTTGTTTTTCTCTTCAAGTTACCACGAAATCTTTTTTTTTGTCTTATTAGTATTGGATTTGGGTATCAATTTTTCATAGTTTTCTCACTCTTGAGAACTTATAATCGGGGCGACAAACTGGAAAACAGGGGTTGCTATGCCATACAATGAACTGATTTGCATCTGCATAGTAACAAGAATATACACACTTGACACTTGTGCACAACTTGAAGTGCATATTAGAACAATAACGCATTTGTGGAGGAAGAGGAATCAACTAATCTCTCAAAGAGACAATTTATCAAACACATTGAAGGCATGATGTCGAAAACAGAGAAAGGAGAAGAGTGTTTTAAAAGACAACGCGTTCTTCATTTAAGGGCTCTTTCTTTTGCAGGAACGCGCGTCAGTTCTCACGGTGGTCGACGTCATAATTCGTCACAAGCAGCTACCTGCTGTTTGGGAATCGTCATCCAACATTCCATGAGTGAAAAAACTAAAAATTATAAAAATTGGCAAAAGCATGCTACCACCGATCACGAGTAGGGGTGAGCACGGGCCGAGAAAACCGAAGCCCGAACCGAACCCAACCCGAAAAACCTGATCCGAACCGACATGCCTTCGGTTCGGGTTTCGGTCCGACCAAATCAAAATTTCGGGTTTCGGTTCGGGTTCGGGTCGGGTTCGGGTTTTTAGTGTAATTTAGCCTGTTTTTTAACGAAAAGTGTTGTTTAGCCCGAACCCGACCCGAACCCGAACCGATGCCTTCGATTCGGTCTTCGGTCCAGGATTTTTGGCCGTTCGGGTTTCGGGCTTTTCGGGTTCGGTTCGGGTCGGGTTCCGGCCCGTGCTCAGTCCTAATCACGAGTGTTTGATTTCGGTTGAGTTAGGGAAAAAACAATATCGTTAAGCTAATTAGTAAAATGTATTTTAATGAACTTGGCGTATTCCTTTTTTTTTGTCAAGAAAAAAGAAAAAGTTTCTTTTTGTGGGTACACTATGTTTTCCATTATATTAGATTTAGTTTGTAACATTTCCTTTAAGGGAAACAAGTCATATACCTAACTTAGGGTTTGTTTGATGAGGTGGGGATTAATTTTTTTGTTGATAAATCGTTAAAAAGTATAAGGAAAAAATCTCGTGTTGACAGTTGTTCAGGTGCGGACGTGACAACTCACATAAACACATAAATAAAAGTGTATGCGCACATACGTTGATAGTGTATGAACATATGTTCATACGTTTCTTACTATGTCTATATATATTTATTTAAAATATGTGTTCATATGCTTTCTTAGCATGTGTTCATATGCTCATAAGTAACTCCTATGTGTGTATATGATCTCTTAGTAAGTGTGCATACGCTTAATATATGTGCATTGGTTTTTAATGGGAATGTATATTTGTCCATTATTCTACCTTATCTTTTTATCTTGTTTTAGGTAACAATTTTATCTTTAGAGGATTCTTCTCCCCTTTCTTAGGCATAGAACTCGCTCCTCTCTTGTATATATTGCACTGCTTGTTTCAATAATAAAAGACAGAACTACAACTTCACATTTCATGGCATCAGAGCTTCTGATTAACCCATAACACCGATTTTTTTTCCTACTCCAACATCAACCATGACTGAAATCAATCCAATACAAGCACCACCCCGAGAATTCCTTCTCCATATGATCTCAATTCGAGCGATACTCCTGGCAATATCATCACCCAAGTCCAACTAAAGGGTGAAAATTATGATGAATGGGCCCGAGCCATAAGAACATCCCTTCGTGCAAGACAGAAGTGGAGATTTGTTGATGGCATCATCGAGCAACCAACCGAGGATTTGACCCAATTGGAGGAATGGTGAACTATCCATTCCTTGGTGGTGTCATGGATCCTCAACACGATCGAAGCAAGCCTCCGATCTACCATCTCTTACAAAGAGAATGCAAAGGAATTGTGGGATGATATCAAGGATCGGTTTTCCGTCATCAATGGACCAAGGATACACCAACTGAAGTGCGAACTCGCCGAAACAAAATAGCGAGGTATGATGATCGTAAACTACTATGGAAAATTGAAATGCTTATGGGATGAATTGGGCCACTATGATCCAATCCCGATGTGCACATGTATGAAATGTGACTGCAAAATCGATTCTAAGCTTGACAAGCAGAAGTCGGCAACTCAAGTTCATCATTTTTTTATGGGCTTAGACGACGATGTCTACGGGACAATACGCTCCACCCTCTTGGCAACCAATCTGTTACCGTCTCTCAACAAAGTCTACTCAACGCTGGTTCAAGAAGAACGCGTGACAACCATGACTCGATCCACCGAGACCACCTCTGATCAGATGGCATTCATGTCTAACACCAGTTCTCGGCCCCGATCCAACTCTCAAAACCGGTGGGAGAATCCAGACCGAAACACCACCTGCACACATTGTCACCGACGAGGACATGCTACATCCGGGTGTTTCAAGCTCATCGGCTATCCGAATTGGTGGGGGACCCGATCCAAAGACGAAGCTAAAAGAGGCCAGCCAAGCTCCAACAGATCTGGGACCAACACTAGCCGTGGAAGAGGCAATCCGGTTCGTGCCAATGTTGTGCAGACATCTCACAACTCTACTGATGGAGGTACAAATCTTGAAACCGAGGCCCGCAGAATTCCAGGGTTGCGTGGTGATCATCTTCCATCTCTCATTGATTTTCTCACCAGCCAAAAACCGGGTGGCTTCGAACACATGAGTGGTAAGAATTCTCAACCTTTGTGGATTATTGATACGGGCGCTACTAACCATATGCCAGGTAATCGAGCACGTTTTAGCACTCTTCGACAAATGCCGAAAGTGACAATTGGTCTTCTTGATGGAGAACATGTCTCGGCCACAATGGAGGGAGTTGTCAAACTCGACTCTAATCTTGTTTTAAACCATGTTCTTTTTGTCCCTAAATTGCAATGTGAACTATTGTCGCTTACTCAATTAATGGATGATACAACCTGCCATATTCAATTTACGCCTAACTTGTGTGTTATACATGACCTTATCTCGATGACGCCGATTGGTGCGGGTCGACGACGGGGTCACCTTTACTACTTTCAGCCGATGTCTCATGTTGTTGCTCTACAAGCACACGTCCATTCGACGTCGGAATTGTGGCACAACCGCTTTGGGCATCCGTCTTGGGAGGTTCACAAACTTTTTTCCAAGATTTCTGGTAATCCGAGTATTGAAAAACTCAATAAAGCTTGTGATGTTTGTCAATGAGCAAAACATTCTCGTAGTTCATTTTCTTTAAGTCATAATATTGCGAACAATAGTTTTGATTTGATTCATTGCGACCTTTGGGGACCGTATAGAACGACTTTATCTTGTGGTGCACATTATTTTCTTACTATTGTTGATGATTTTACCCGAGCCGTTTGGATTTACTTGCTTATTGATAAGAAATCAGTTATGCGTACTCTCCTCCAATTTTTTGCCTATGTTCAATGCCAATTTGGTAAGCAAATCCGAGCTTTTCAAAGTGATAACAGGACGGAATTTACATGTATGCAATCCTATTTCCGCGAACAAGGAATTATTTTTCAAACATCTTGTGCAAGTACACCACAACAAAACGGGCGTGTCGAGCGAAAACATCGACATATCCTCAATATGGCTAGAGCCCTTCGATTTCAAGGTAATTTACCCATTGAATTTTGGGGCGAATGTGTACTAAATGTTGGATATTTGATTAACCGGACGCCGACACGCCTCCTCCATGGTAAAACTCCTTACGAATTACTCTATAATATTCCACCATTGTTTGATCACTTGCGAACTTTTAGTTCATTGTGCTATGCTCATAATAGACAGGTTGGTGGGGATAAATTTGCTCAACGAGGACGCCGATGTATCTTTGTCGGCTATCCCGCAGGTAAGAAAGGCTGGCGTATTTATGATATCAAAACTAACGAGTTCTTGATTTCTAGGGACGTCATCTTCTTTAAAACCGAATTCCCGTATACGTCCGCTCCTACAACACCATCATTCGGTTATCAATTTCCCGACTTATGTGACGACGATGACCAAGTAGTTGGGCCAGCCAGGGCCACACCGATGCCCGAGCCAACACCAGCCGCTGCTGAACCGACTGCTGAAACCGACACCAGCTCATCACTCTAACACCAGTCGGTTTCTACAAATCATGGCACCACACCAACCCGCACCAGCAGCCCTGCTACCGAGGTGTCTACTCTCGACCCTCCTACAGGGCGTGGCCACCGAGTCCGTCGACAGCCTTCCAAACTCCACGACTACGTCACCAACACAGCCACCGTTGCTGCGTCTACTTCAACCACATGTATTCCCTATCCTTTGCATGATTACTTATCAACTAACCATTTTTCGCCTCGCCATTGTGGGTTCCTCGCTGCCATAACCGATGCGGTTGAACCCTCCTCGTTCTCACAAGCCATGAAGGATCCCCGACTCCCCGTTGGTGAGACGCCATGCAACTCGAAACTCAAGCCCTTGAAGACAACCACACATGGACCTAGACGACACTACCACCGGGAAAACGAACCATGGGATGCAAGTGGATCTACAAAATCAAACACAACTCCGACGGGTCGGTTGAACGCTTCAAGGCTCAGTTGGTGATTCTCGGAAATCGACAAATAGAAGGCATAGACTATTCCGAGACATTCGCTCCCGTGGCCAAAATGGGCACGATCCGAACCTTCCTTGTCGTGGCTGCCATTCGCAAGTGGTAATTACACCAAATGGATGTCCATAATGCGTTTCTCCATGGCGACTTAACCGATGACCTCTACATGAAGCCACCACTCGGTTTTCGTACTAAAACTCTGGGCCTCGTATGTAAACTTCACAAGTCGTTAGATGGACCAAAACAAGCTCCACGATGTTGGTTTGCAAAGCTATCACATGCTTTAAAAAGGTATGGTTTTCACCAATCCCATTCTGACTACTGTTTGTTCACTTATAATCATAACTCAATTCAACTTCATGTCTTAATCTATGTTGACGATCTAATCATCTCTGGCAATGATGGCACCGCGGTGACCAAATTTAAATCTTATCTTAGTACTTGCTTCAAGATGAAGGATCTAGGGCCTTTGAAGTATTTCCTTGGCGTCGAGATTGCTCGATCCCCGGAGGGCATCTACTTGTGTCAACGAAAATACGCTCTTGACATCATCAAAGAAATCGGGCTTCTTGGATCTAAACCCGCTGATTTTCCTATGGATTCCCATCACCAATTGGCCAAGTCCACCTCTCCGCTCTACAGCAATCCCGAATCGTATCGGCGACTCGTGGGTCAGCTCATCTATCTCTGTTTTACTCGGCTTGACCTGGCTTACTCGGTGCATATTCTATCTCAGTTCATGCAAGCACCAACCATATACCATTGGCATGCAGCGCTTCGGGTAGTTCGATACCTCAAAGCTCACACGGACCAAGGAATTCTCCTCAAAACCGATGCCAAACTTTAGCTCACCGGATGGTGCGACTCCGACTGGGCCATCTGCCCTCGCTCACGCCGCTCATTATTCGGATGGATCGTGTTTCTCGGCTCATCCCCTATCTCTTGGAAAACCAAGAAGCAACACACCGTTTCACGCTCTTCCGCCGAGGCCGAGTATAGAGCTATGGCATCCATAACTTGTGAGCTCAAATGGCTAAAAGAAATACTTCATGATCTGCGTGTTCTGCATGAACAACCCATCCATCTTTTTTGTGATAGTCAATCTGCACTTCACATTGCTCACAACCCGGTTTTTCACAAGAGGACTAAACATATCGAAGTCGATTGTCATTTTATCCGTGATGAAATCATGAACGACACTCTTCTTCCATCATATGTTCATACAAGCACACAATTGGCAGACATTTTCACCAAGGCTTTAGGGAAGGCGCCATTCCATCATATGCTTAGCAATTTGGGCATCAAAGACTTGCATGCTCCAACTTCAGGGGAGTAATGGGAATGTATATTTGTCAATTATTCTACCTTATCTTTTTATCTTGTTTTAGGTAACAATTTTATCTTTAGAGGATTCTCCTCCCCTTTCTTAGGCATAGAACTCGCTCATCTCTTGTATATATTGCACTACTTGTTTCAATAATAAAAGACAGAACTACAACTTCACGTTTCAATTTTCATATTAAGTGTGTATATATTCACTATGTGTCCATACACTTTTTACATGTGTGCATATGCTTTGTACCTATGCGTGTACATGAAGAGACCATTCTCAAGTCCACATCTAAACGACCATTCTCACGTGATCCTCACCTAAGTAACGAATTGTGTTTGGTGAGAAAAAATATTTTTATAAATAAGTATTTTTTATAGAATTTATAGTGAAAGAACAAAGATAAAATAATTATATAAAACATTATTCGAAACACATAAAAATACTTTTAAGAAACATACTTTATAAGATAAAATAATTGAGTGAGGCACTGAGGGCACATGCCCCATCATTAAGCCATTAAAGTTATAACAATAATATTCTTTAATCACTAGTTTAAATTTTTTCTAAGTCTGCTAAAAAAAAAAATCTAAGGATTTATCTTTTCTACTTTAGAAAATAGTTTAAATATAATTTTCAAATTGAAATTAAATCTTTAACATGTGTACATAGATACAAACTAAAAAAACCCGTTAATACTATATTATGATGTAAGAACCACTACAAGACACGTAAATTATGGCGCTAAATGTAAAAAGAGGACTGGATTGGTAGAACGATGGAATAATGAAAATGATGTGCATCAACGTGAATGCACAATAAATTTTAAGGGGTTGGTCTAGTGGAGTATGACAGGATCTCGGTCTGACAGATCGCATGTTCGAGCCCTCACTAGTCTCTTTGAGGTGAGACATATGTAAATCCCTCTGTAAATACTCTCTGATCTTTTTGATCTTTTCTGTCGACTGACATTCCCTCACCCTAAATTGTTTAAAAAAAAAAAAAAAAGTGAATGCACAATAGGACAAAAAAGTTTGAGAAACCACATCACCAATCCGCCCTAACCTTATTAATCTGAATTTAAAACTACAAATTAATGCATGCATGATGGCTTCAAATTTCATCGGCAAGACCTTTTCACTAGAAAGCGATTTTTCGATATATTTTTAAATATTTGTTTTCTCATTGGATGGACTATATATTTTTTACATATTTAATCCATTTTTGGTGGGCTATATTTTTATATATTTTATATCTATTTATTTGATTTTAATCTCATCACTTTTGTCATTATTAGAAGAGATGATGGTGTTGCTTTTAAATCCCACAATATTCTAATACTCCCCTCGCAGTCAATCAGCACCATTCAAATTGCTTATTATTAGGCCAAAGTGACAAACCCTACGAAGTAATCAATTTAAGAGAAAATTATGCTAATTTAGGGGGGAAATTCATTAGCTAAACCTAGTGTGACCGTAATTTAGAAACAGTACTTAAGTAATAATTTGTTTTAAAATTTGAAGGGGTGAATGGAGCAGATTGGGCCGGAAAAATCGTTCGGAAAAATTGTTCCTAAAAAGACTTTTAGGGCTCGTTTGGTATTAATTCCTTGAAATCAGAAATGTGAAAGATTGAATTGTATTTGATAAGTTTTCAATGAGAATTGATTTCATTCTAAGGAATTGATGATTCCAAGTTTAATGAAGTATTTGATTCCACCAAAAATGTTGTCCAACTAGATATGTCAAAAATCGATGCGACTCAAAACCCGATCCGACCCGAAAATCACTAGGTCACGAAAGACTAGGATCCGAGCGCGATCGACCCATTATTGCATATATTGTCTCATTTATATTAATTATTACAATATATAAATTAAATAATTAATTATTAATTATTAACAATTTTTTAAATAAAAAATCATTATAATAATCATAAAAAATCAACACTTTCAATCCATTGGGTCAATCCGTACTCGAGCCAAACCCGTATGGCACGATCTGAACAACCCAAACCCAATTTGACCCAAAACTGACTTCACCCAAACCCGACCCGTTCGACACAATTGACTATAATCTTGCGTTGATAATGTCAAAAAATAACTCATTTCGACAACATATCAAACGACAAGATACAAAAAATAGAAATGAAAATGAACCATTCTTAATTCCAATTCCGATTTCAAACCGATTCTTGGATCAAACGAAACGAGCCCTTAAAATGCTCGAACCACGATTAGTCGGCTAATAGGATAAATATCAGATGATCAAGACCGAAAAAATGTTATATTGATGTACAAAATACACTAATGTAAGTTACATTTAACATTTAATGAAACAAAATTCGAAATTTATTTTTGATATAAATAAGTGAATTTCAAACCAGTTGCGGTGACAAGCACATCTTATATTATACTACTCCCTCCGTCCCATTATTTGAGTCCAGATTCTGTTTTTGACACTATTTACAGTTGAAGAAAATCGTTAAATTTTTTTTCAATATATAAGAAAAAACATAATTATGTGATGTCTTGTTTGATTCGTCTCAATGAGTACTTTGACAATATCAAAAATGTATAATTTTTATTAACATGTAATTAGAGATATTAACGATATAAAATATATATCGACAAGTGTGTAAAAAAAAAAACATGACAAATAATGGGACGGAGGGAGTACTTTATTATAAGGTGAAAAGATGTAAGTGGGTTATCCACTTGGTTGTGATAATAAAGGTAAACGACAAGTTAAAACCTTACTAATAATTGGTGATTATTATAGTCCATGGTGTAATCAACGGCTGAGAATGAAATTGAAGGAAAATGATCCTTTCGTAGGAAGAGAACGCAGGACGGCTGTTTTCTCTCTTTCTTTTTCAGGATTGTTGGAATCTCCCCTCTCTCTCTCCCCTCATAAAGTTTTGTGCTTTCTGCAGTCAGAGAACCACAGAAGCCGCCCCTCTCGAGAGATGCAACAGGGTACAAATTTTTCGATGTTGATTTGGTCGTTTGAATTTCATTTGGTGGTTGATTTTTAATTGGATTTAGAGGGTGTTTTAACTGAAATAGCCCTCATGTGAGAATTCGGCGAACAAATTTGTTCTGTTTCCAATTAGACTGTCTTCGTTTCGATTGGTGTAGGAAATTTGATTCTCCGTTGTAGGATTGGATTTTACATTCAATTTCTTCTCATTATTCTGAATCTTCCGATGCAGGGATTAAGATTAGTTTTTCTTTTCTTGCTGGAGTTTCCATCAATGGTAGGTTATGCTGTTAGGCTTTGGTATTGGTTCAGGCTAGTTCAATGATTGGGAATTGAATTCTTTGATAATACAGGTGATGTTTTCATATAGGATGGCACTTGGACCCACTTTGTGTGATTGTGAATTAGGTATAATCCTGTCACAAAAGTCTTTCTTTAGTGTCCAGGAAATTTGTGTTCTAAAAACGATTTATAGAATTATAGGTAATCAGTTAGTCTTTTTTTGTTAAAGCATGGATTCCTAGCTCTTTGTTGGTCCTTATTAATTTGTTAGTTCATTTTGCTTTCATATGTGCTATTTCTGCAGAATTCAAACCTTTTAGATTGGAATATTTGCTAAAAGTATTGACTTCTATCAGAATTTCATTCCTCCATTGAATGAATAGTGTCTAGCTTTGACATTTCTTCAACATCTGAAAGATATAAATTTGTTGCTGCAGAGTTTGAACAGCCGAGTTTTGCCCAAGCTGGTTCTCTTTGTTGATGAGCAGTGTACATGCGCCCATCATTACCAATGCAGACATCAGGTGGAAAGTATTTTAGCGACATTAGAGCGTCAGCTGCATCTTCCTTTCTTCCACTGTGGCCCAGTTTCTTGGAAGACACTACGAAGAATCCGGATACATTGACTTTGCCCACAGAGGCTAATCGATTGGTTCATGATAATACTTCCATCCCGCATATATACCCATCCACCTCTAGATTCCAAACTGATGTCCAATTCCCTTACTCTTCCAGTGAACGGACATCTAACGTCTCTCCTTTGACTCCTTTCATTTCCCAGTCATTGAATGAGGCTCCGTCTTTTCCTAGCAATCATATATCAAATGAGGATATAGGGTTTATCAGCAGCTACAGTAAAGATGGAGATGAGGCTTCTTGGAGTACAGATCAACTACAGAGTTTATTTGAGCTTCCTGAAAATCTTCCCATCTCTAACGGTCAGGTGGATAGTACTGCACGAGTCATGTCAACCAATGATTGCCCTCAGAAATCTGAGTGGCAAGAGATTGCTGGACGATACCTAGATGATGATCCTATAGACCCAGACTGGGGTAATTGTTACAGTGATCCTATTATGGTTGACCAGCAACTGAAGGCAAGTTCCTTCATCTTCTTGTCGTGTTATTTGTTTATGAGAATATGTTGAATGATGAATGTTGTAATGTGGCTTTGTAAAAAAATCATTTGTTAAGAAATGTCTAAACAGTTATGTTGCTCAAGTTTCGTTTTTACTATGATATAATCATGATTGTTCATATTATTGCTCGTCTAAGAGAAGGAATTTTACAACTGATCTTGTGTGATATAGAATATGGATGTTGATTGTCTTCTAATCTTATAAGCACCGTCTTCTGATAATATATTGCTTCATCAGCCGCAAGTTCAGCATCAACCTGTACAATCTAGAGATATTGCTTGTGTTTCTAAAGCAGTAGCTCCAGTTTCTAAGGCAATGGAACCAGTTTCTAGTCCGGCATCCACCAACAAGCCACGCATGCGTTGGACACCTGAGCTTCATGAGGCCTTTGTGGAGGCCATCAATCAACTTGGTGGCAGTGAAAGTATGTGTAACTTCACCTCTACGTATAACTATTCTACGTATAACTTCACCCGTAGAAATCATTGGTTACTGTTTTTTATCATTAATGCAGGAGCTACACCTAAAGGTGTCTTGAAGCTGATGGGTGTGGATGGCTTAACTATATACCATGTAAAAAGCCACCTTCAGGTAAGAGGCTAAAGGTTTGTGTCTTTTGATTGTCTGATAATTTCTCTCCGTCATTTAAAAGGCTTTCTTTCCTCTAAAATTCAGAAATATCGGACGGCTAGGTTCAAGCCAGAACCCTCTGAAGGTATACTTAATGTTTTCTTAGTTCTCTTAACTAACTCACTCATGTGAATTAATAATTGACTAGTGTTTGGCTATTAGAATACAGCATGGTTCTGATGAAAAACATGTATGTGAAGAGTGCAGATTTATGTCAGAGAGGACACTTAACCCCTCGTGTCGTTACCTGATTTACCAATTATTTTGTTTCCTTGTCTTTCTGCAGAGACAGAGAGGAGGAGTAGTTCTATTGGGCAAGTTGCATCAATCGACTTGAAAGCGTAAGTTGGTTACATATCTTGTTTCCCGTTTTGGTAGATTTGTATATATATCTACATCAATATGTTTAGGTGTGTCATCTAATCTTTGCCTTCCTAGGATTATAGCATGAAGCTGTACTGGACCTGTGTGGTATAATTTGCCCAACTAACTCGTATCTGATGAATTCAGTTAGAAACTTAAGAAATCTGTTTGTTGATATCATGCCTAGCTGTCTTGAATTGTGTTTAGATCTATTTTCATACATGTTTTTTTAATTTAAGTAAAGATCTGTTCTAATAATGTAAATGGTGCAAATAAGGTAGTTGATAAGTATTTGTATTGATACAAAAATGTTTAGGCATATTACCAAACACATCTGAAGTACAACAAAGTAATGGAAACTGTATGGAACAACAATTATATTATATCTATCCAAGCTTGTTTGTAGTTTCATTTATTTGGGCCGTATTGTTCTTAGACTGTTTGGTACTATATCTCGGTTCCACCATTGTTATGGTTTAAAGTGAAAGAATTAATCTTATTGTACGATATTTGTAACTGGCAAGTCATGCTGATGGTTGATTTTGGTTCTTAATCTATGATGACAGGACCGTAGACATCACTGAAGCACTACGGCTTCAAATGGAAGTTCAGAAACAGCTCCATGAACAACTTGAGGTATTTTAGATGCAAAGGAAAATTGTCATGTAGGATTCAGTTAATGTAGTACCCAAACACATTGCATATCTGAATTGCTAATTCAATCTCATCAGATACAACGAAAGCTTCAGCTACAAATTGAAGAGCAAGGGAAGTGCCTTATAAAGATGTTGGAAAGTCAAAACAAGATGGAGAAGGAAAAGCTGAAGCCTTCATCACCACGCCATGCTGACGCTTCAGAAGCCTCAGAGCCCGATGATTCAGAAAACTCGTTGACCCAGAAAGGCCAGCAAAAACGCGAGGATGAAGGCGGGTCAAGCCCTCCTGCAAAACGTCCAAGAACTGACGAGAACTCGTAGTTGAAGAAGTGCCAAGTGTTCTGCTTCCTGTGAAACCTCCCATAAAACTGACTTTTGTGTTTCCTCCTCTCCTATCAGTTTTTAGAGAGTATTGATTCATCATTAGTATTGATGAAAGACTTAGATTCTTGTCTAGGCCTAGCTGGTCCTTGATCTTCTGTATATGTCCATTGTTAACTGCTTTTCACTAGACATTTGGAACGCTTGCAAGAGCAGAATTAGATTATGTGCTTTTTTTTTGGCTAATCCTTGTGCTGAATAAATGCAAGTGGATGATTATAATAGCAGCATACATTAATCATCAAACGTGGGCCGATTATATTTGGAGCCCAATCCATGACCGGCCCAAATGCAGGGTTTGAACTAGCTTCATGTTATTGTTTTGAGGAAAAGTAAAGATGCTATCCCACATCGAAAGAGCAGGGGAAAATAGTAGAGTATAAAAAGGGGAAGGTGGAGAGGAATGAGCACGACCTTACTTGAACAGGATCTGTTCTATAGGCTCGTACTTCTGTATCCCTGAGTTTCAAGGAGTGGTGGATGACACGTGGCCATGCGATCTCAGCGTGATTAACGGGCTGTCTGCTGCTCTTGCCTCCCAATTCTTTTTTTATTTCATATATCTTAGAATGATTCTTACTCAATTGCATAGAATAAAATAGTCTTGAGGTTTGGAGTGTGAACCAAATAAGATTTCATAATGTGAATATGGTTATGTTTGCAATTCAAAGAAGATACTAACAATCAACATCCGCATAACTTCCAAATTATGAATTTAAAATTATATGATTGACCTATACGTCTTGTATGATAGAATCATGTTAAACAAAGCCATTTATTGGACTTTTGAATTTCCAATTTGAAAAATTAGTTAGGAAAAAAACTGGGTGAAAATAAATCCCACCCAATCGCGAAACCAACATGTGTTTATATTTATTCTTTGTACATTAAATTTTTATAAATAATAATATAAATATTTTTTCTTAGTTGACTCTTGGCTGGGTTATTATTTTGTTCAAAAAATGCACTAGGACTAACAACAATGTAATCTTTCCTTTTTTTGGTAAATAAAAAAAGAAGCGACGCTCTTCATAAATTTATTAAATAAAAGCTAAATAGGATTAGAACGCAGGGTAACCCTTTTCCTTATATCATCCAACAATGTAATCTTTCCTAGCAATGCCAATTTAATTAGTTTGTTCTTTTTTCTGCTATTTAGAAGCAAATGTTACCTACTCCATTTGTATTTTTGCCCCACGTATGATTTACCAGAATCAGAGGATACATATTTATTCTCAGCTCAATGTCGACATTCCTAGCTATAACCCAATACAAATTAATGGATCACTTGATAACATAAAAAATGATCATGAGAAACATGTAAAATATCAATTGCGGAAACCACCAAATTCCATTAGAAGCAGAGAGCTAAAGCTCTTAATCAATTCTGTTACAACCGACTACTAACAGAGAGGGTAACCTATTTATAGCTAGGTTACACTTTATGACTAATTACACAAAGTGATATAAAAGATGCAAAATACCCCTATACTCCAGATCCCCCCACCCCCAAGCTGGGAGTGGTGACAAAGAAAGCAAACCCATCTTGGAAACAAGAAAATGATGTTGCACCTCCCCCAAAGGTTTGGTGAGAATATCGGCGATCTGCAGAGAAGACTTCACATGGAGAGGAGTGACAAAGCCTTCAAGAAACTTGTCACGAACATAATGACAATCAAGCCGGAGATGCTTGGTCCTCTCGTGAAAAACGGGATTTTTGGGTGATGTGAAGGGCAGCCTTATTGTCGCAATGAAGGGGGATGGGCAGGGGAGTGGTAAGGCCGAAGTCAGTTAACAAATTGTCAAGCCAAACCAACTCACCTGTGGCCTTGGACATACTGCGATATTCAGCCTCAGCTGAAGATTTGGAAACAGTGTAAAAACGGGATTTTGGGTGATGTGAAGGGTAGCCTTATTGTCGCAATGAAGGGGGATGGGCAGGGGAGTGGTAAGGCCGAAGTCAGTTAACAAATTGTCAAGCCAAACCAACTCACCTGTGGCCTTGGACATACTGCGATATTCAGCCTCAGCTGAAGATTTGGAAACAGTGTTCTGTTTCTTAATCTTCCAAGCGACCAAGGAATGGCCAAAGAAAACACAGTAACCGGATAATGAACGACCAATGTACAAGCAGTTGCCCCAATCCGCATCACAAAACGCCATGAGAGAGAGACGAAATTGGATGCAGGAAAGAATAATCCTAAATCCACAGTGCCACGAAGATAGCGGATAACATGTAGAGCAGCCTTGAAATGGGGCTCGCGAGGCTGACTCATGAACTTGCTAAGGTGTTGAATGGCATAGGAGATATCAGGACGGGACATGTTCAAGTAGAGAAGGCGGCCAACAATCTGACGATAGGATTCAGGGTCGTCAAGTAATTCTCCTTGGTCAATGGAAAGGTTAAGCCCACGAGGCAGGGGAAATAGAGCAAATTTACACTCATGGAGATGAGTATCGACAAGGAGGTCAAGGATGTATTTTCTCTGATTAAGGAGAATGCCACGAGAAGTTCTGGACACTTCAAGGCCCAGAAAATAACGAACAAGACCCAAGTCTTTGATCGTGAAGGCTTTGTGCAACTTGGCCTTAACAAACTGAATAAGGGACTCACTGGCTCCAGTAACCAACAGATCATCCACATACACAACTGTGATGATCAACCCTTGAGGAGAAGTCCAGAGAAATAGAGAATGATCAAACTTGGATTGAACAAAATCAAGTTGCAGCAGAAACTTAGTCAACTCATTGTTCCACTGTCTGGAGGCCTGCTTGAGACCATATAAGGAACGAGATAATTTGCAAACTTGAGGAGAAACACCTGTAGAGTAGCCCTCAGGAATGGTCATGTAGACCTCTTCATCAATAAAACCATGAAGAAACGCATTATTTATGTCGAGCTGATGTAAAGGCCAGTCCTTCATGGTAGCAAAAGCTAGAAGCAATCGGACTGTAGTAAACTTGGCAACTGGAGAGAATGTGTGTTTGTAGTCCTTGCCTTTAATTTGGTTGTACCCCTTTGCAACAAGACGAGCCTTGTACCTCTCCACAGTACCATCAGCTTTGAACTTGATCTTATATATCCACTTACAACCAATAGGTTTATGAGCAGGAGGTAAATCAGTAAGGGTCCAGGTTTTGTTTAGTTCAAGAGCATTATGCTCCTTAGTCATGGCTTCAACCCAAAGAGGGTTAGAGGAGGCTTATTTGTAAGAAGTGGGCTCGCGAATGGTAAGAATATTGGCCAAGGAAGCCACATAGTCAGGAGTATAATAGCTAGAATCATGGACATTTGAAGCCATGAATGTGGCAGAAGGTGAAGATGTAGAGAAAGAATTGTTATGAGGTATAATAGGACATACAAAATCCTGTAAGTAGGATGGCATGGTAGTAGGTCGAGAAGACCTGCGAAGTGGGGGAGTAGGAAGGATATTGGAAGAAGGAGAATGATCTGGTGGAGAGTTAGAAGAGGTAGAGGCAATGTGAGACGATGAAGAAAGTATAACAGGTGGGTAATAGGAAGCAGGAGGAGATGGGGAAAGTGGAGAGGACGTGTCTGTAGAAAGGGTAGAGAAAGTAGGTAGAGTAGGAGGAGTATGGGCCGGGTTGACTAATGGTAAAGATGGGACAAATGAAGTAGGAGGTGTAGTAGGAGTGAGGAAAGGAAATTTGTCCTCTTGGAAAAGGACATCTCGGCTGACAAACAATTGTCTAGTATCCCAGTCAAGCAACTTGTATCCCTTTTGACCATGGGGATATCCTAGGAAAACACACTTCCTAGCTTTGGCCGCAAACTTGTCCTTAAAAACTCCTTTATGCAAAGCAAAACACTGACAACCAAACACACGCAGCATGGAATAATCAGGTTCATGACCATGCAGTCGACCATAAGGAGTTGCCCAATTCAATGTTGCAGAAGGTAAAAGGTTGATAATATGTGTGGCTGTCAAAACACAATCACCCCAAAATCTTATGGGTAACCCAACATGTAGACGCAGAGCACGAGCAATTTCTATCAAGTGTCGATGTTTCCTCTCAATGCGACCATTTTGTTGAGGAACATAAGTAACAGAACGCTGGTGCAGTATACCCTTAGTAGCAAACAAATCAGAGCAAGATTTCTGTACAAACTCAGTCCCATTGTCAGTTCGTATCTTCTTGATAGTGGTGCCAAATTGGTTTTCAATCAAAGCAAAAAATGAACAGATGATCTGAAATACCTGATCCTTGCTCTGAATCAAATGTGTCCATGTAGCTCTACTATAGTCGTCAAGAATGGTGAGGAAATATCGTGCTCCAGAGTAAGTTGGAGACTTGTATGGTCCCCAAAGATCCATATGAACCAATTTAAACAAGGAATTTGCAATAGAAACACTTCTATTAAAAGGTAAAGCATGATGTTTAGCCATTATACAAACTTCACACTGTTCTGTCACAGCAGAAATATGGGAAAACTGATGAATATGACTCATCTTAGAAGATGAGACATGGCCCAGTCTAGCATGTTGAAGTGTATAGCTAGGGTTATGAACATGAGTCTGATCAGAATGACCAACTTTGTAATATCCCGCATTTTTTTAAGGGTATTTTGGAATTTTTCCAACTCCCGTATTACTAGACGGATTAAATTCAGAAGAAGATCGGACATTCTGTAATATGTTTGAGCTCTGTAAATTTTTCTGAGTAATATAAAATACAATTGAAGTGTTTTCGGAGTTAATTTGTCGTTAGTGTACGAATATATTTAACCCGGGTTTAAAAAAATTAACCCAAAAGTGATTTGGATAAGAATAGCCAAATCGGCCTTGACCGCACCCCGCGGCAAGTAGCCACCGCACCCGCGGCGAAGGCCAAAATCAGAGTCATCGTCTTCGCGATAAGCTCCAGCTGCAAGTGGCACTGTGACAGTCGTTTGGGCAGCCAAGTGGGCTCTTTCCCTTGTCCCCTTAGAGGAAGCTCGAGTTGAGCTATAAAAGGAGGTGAAATCCGAAGTCGAGCTTGCTCTTCGTCTTCCTCCTTTGCTCTCCTCTGTTTTCCTCTGTTTTTCACCATTAAAACCGAGCTTAAGAGCTTCGTTTGAGGCATAATCGAGCTCCTTTGAGTGTCCAATAAGGTGCTCCTAAGTGGTATTAGAAGGTCTAAGGTGTTGGGAGATCGAAGCATACAAACGATTTGGGTAAGAAATTCTCCATTGATGCACTGTCGGAGCTCGCCTCTGTGCAGTCACCACACCCCGCGGCATGGACCTCACCGCACCCGCGGCGAGATAGGTTCGTGTTGTGGTTTTGTGTGTTGTGGTCTTGTACGAGGGTTGGTTCCTTCAATTCTTTTCGTATTCGTTTAGATTCATATATAAGTGTATTGAATCTAAGTTAGGATCTTGTTATGGGTCGTTTATTAGGGATTTATTATCCAAGATCTGCCCCAGTTTCAGATCCAGGAACCAGACGTTTCTAAGCTTTGTTCGAGCTCGTCTACTCCAGGCAAGTGGCGGTTCGCTCTTGCTCATCATTCCATACTTCAATTATTTATCAATCGTTTAGTTGTTAAATAAATTGGGATGATTCTTAATTATGTTGGGAACAGTTTTGATAACTATATGTGATTAAAATCTGATATTATAATATGTTGTATATTCTGCTAGAATCGACGCTATTATAGATATATTGTATAGGTGTGAGCCGTGATGGCTTTGTGTGATTTATTATTGTGTTTAACTGTTTAGTTAGCACGAGTATTGTGTGTAAATTACCGTGATGGTATTATTGTAAATTTAATGTTAACTGTAATGCTAGTATAGCACATGAGTTTGCAGGAACGCTAAGTCCAAGTAAGGATTTGTCGTGTCTTTATAATCAATAATCGTGGGAACGCTAATCAGGTTAAGAGATTAGTGGATTCTTTAAAACTTAATGTTCGTAGGAACACTAATCAGGTTAAGAGATTAGTCGTTTCTTTAATACAATACTTCCTACCACCCGTTAAGGTAGGAGGGGTTTAAGCGCCTAGCTAGCGCCACTGGGTGGACGTAATACCACCCGGGATATTAATAATCTTCCGTTGTTACTCGGATTAATTTAAAGGCGGTAAATTAATTAAGCACCTCGCCAGTGTATCGGGGTGAACGTAAGGTCACCCAGTGTAATAATCTTCTGTTGTTACTCGGAATAATAATTAAAGGTCTTAAATGTGTGCAGTTGTGTGTGTTGTAATTTAATAAGATAAGTGCAGTTAAGCACATAATTAATAAGTTTAAGCACCTTGTAAGTGCAATCTGGATGGCGTAGGATCATCTTGTGTAATAACTGGTGTGTTGTAAATTAATAAGGGTACGATTAAGCTCATAACTTAATAAGTCTTAATGATAAGGTAAGTGTTTTAAGTGCAGTTGTGATCAAGTTAAGTACTGTTGTGATTAAGTGCCGTTGTGATTAAGTGCAGTTATGATTAAGTTAAGTGCAGTTATGATTAAGTTAAGTGCAGTTGTGATTAAGTTAAGTACTGTTATGATTAAGTGTCGTTGTGATTAAGTGTAGTTATGATTAAGTTAAGTGCAGTTATGATTAAGTTAAGTTGTGATTAAGTTAAGTGCAGTTGTGATTAAGTTAAGTGCAGTTGTGATTAAGTTAAGTGCTGTTGTGATTAAGTGCCGTTGTGATTAAGTTACGTATCGTTGTGTTTAAGTTAAGTGCCTTGTGTGATTTATTTAATGTTCCCCAACATTTGTCATATTTATGTTAAGACTCATTTTCGTTGGAGTCTTCTTTTGGGATTGATTGTTGTGAGACTCAGTCTCCAGAATCTTCTCTTGATCATGCCTTTTCATGTATTCAGTAGAAGTATGGTGGTTGACTATCGTTATCGGTTGTGATTCGAGGAGCGATGAGTCTAACCTAATACAACTACTTCGAACCACTCTGCTTTGTACCCTTGCTTAGTCTTTCATTAGACTGACCAACCGTAATTATTCACTTGCATGGTTGGCTGGTGTCATCTGTTCGATTCGGCACATCAGGTATGTTGCTGTTCCGTGAAGGCTAGAACGACTATGAAGATGAACGGTGTTTTGACAAGTTATTTTGTCGCTTTGTTTAAAAGACTTCCGCTGTGTTAAATATGTTTTGCTTAAAGACTTCCGCTGTAATTATTCTGATTTTGTATTTTGTTGTATTTGGAAATTGTTGTATTTCCGAGACTTTGGTTTTAATGAAAGTTGTAATATTTTGTACTATGACTGTGGTTGATGATTTATATCAACTGGAAAAGCCTTGGGTGACATCGGACAGTACGTCTGAGGTCACTGGCGGTAATACTTTCAAGATGAGATTTGGGGGTGTTACAAACTTTATGAGTGCTAAGTACATTAGACTGTGCTGTCAATAAAGAAGAATCAGGTAATGGAAGTAAAGTCGCTATGTAAAGCCCACTGACCTGTCTTTTCGCAGCTATGACCTCATGTCCAGACCTATTGGTCCTGAAATAAGCAATGACTCTTATCAATTTTCACATCCAGTGAAGCATCATCAAGCAATTTTCCAACAGACAACAAATTCTGTCAAAATTCTGGCACAAGAAACACTCCCTTAAGAAGGAGCCCAGACTGTAAAGCAATATCACCTATCTCAGTCACTTGTTTCAAAGATCCATCAGGCAAACATATAGTAATCGGTTTGAGCAAATGTCTTCTGGATTTTAATTAAGATGCATCACATGTCATGTGATCTGATGCACATGCGTCAACAATCCACGAATTGCTGTGAATTTTGTCTAATCTACATGAGTTAGACACGAATACCATACCTGAGAATTCTGCTGGCACTTTTCCCTTCATGATCTTCATGATTTCCTGGCAAAAAGTGTTTACTAGAGCAGTGTTGACAGATAAATTTTCTTTATCCTCATCATCTGTAAATTCCAGAGGATTGATTTGTGAACCAGTGACTGCAGCCGCTGATCTATCACTGTTCTTAGCCTTTAGCTCTTTGAACCAGAATGGATAACCATGGATCTTAAAACACTGATCCACAGTGTGTCCCCTCATGTTGCAATGATTGCACTTCCTCTCCACCTTTGCTTTCTTTGCTGCTTCTTTTCGTTCCAGATAACTGCCTGTAGCATTAGAGTTTCCTCTACCACTCCCAAAAGATCCAGCAGTACGAGATGCATTTAAAGCACTCGATTCTTGAATCTGATTATTTCCAGAAGTAACAATTCGTTGGCGTTCAACTTGTTGAACAAGATAGAACGCTTTGTTAATTGGAGGTAAAGGTTCCATGGATAAAATAGTGCTTCTGACGTTCTCAAATGCATCAGTCAGTCCCATAAGAAATTGTATAACTTTCCTCTTGTTCTCTAGCGCCAGATTCTTAGCATTAATCTCACAGGTACACTTCTTGCAAACGTAAGTCGGAAATCCTTCAAGATTGGAAAGGATCGTGAGCCTTAAGCTCTGATACCATGAGAAACGTGTAAAATGTCAATTGCGGAAATCACCAAACTCCATTAGAAGCAGAGAGCTAAGGCTCTTAATCAATTCTGTTACAACCGACTACTAACAGAGAGGGTAACCTATTTATAACTAGGTTACACTTTATGACTAATTACACAAAGTGACATAAAAGTCATAAAAAATGCAAAATACCCCTATACTCCAGAGATCACATATAAAATTGTAAAAAAAACTCTCGTAAACGTAACTATCTTGTTTAGGGTTACCTATTTCAACCAAATCATATTTTACATACAATGATTATGACACTTGATGTCATTGGATAAATAGTCGACACCAACATGCAATATTCTAATCCCAGCTTACATCAATCCCAAAATATAATTAGATGTGCAAGGTGGAATAAAAGAAGAAAAGAAAGGGTGAATTCTATTCACAATCCGTAACGTTTTACTCTTATTTTCTATTGGTCTCTAACCTTTATAAATGTTTAAGTTAATCCCTAAGTTTTGAAAAAAAAAATCGCTATTTGGTCCTTTCTCTTTTTAAAATTTGAAATTAATTATATAGAACCTCCCTAACTTAAACTATTTCTCAAAAATGTCAATCTTTTTATTTATAGAAAATTATCTCCTTATTTATTTTTGTAGGATGAAAATAAAAACGATCACCCCTTATTTTACACTTTTTTTCATAGAACCATTAGTGTCTTTTTATGTTTTCTTGAATTTTCAAAATATTTACCACTTCAAAAAAAACACCCATGTTTTTCTATCTTTCAAAAGCACCTAAACTAGAGTCTCAACTTTATGCTTAATTTTTAAAATGGACATACTTTGATCAAAAGTGATGAATATTTTATGAAAAAACGAGTGATTTTCCAAAAATATATTATTATATGGAAATATTATTTAATTTCCTCCAAAAAGTTCTATATTGAGGTAATTTTTTTTGAAAGGGATAAAGACTGAGATTTTGAGAAGATAAGCAAAGTTTGGGAGGGATTATATAATTATTTTAAAGTCGAAAAGGACAAAGGATCAAATAGTGTTTCAAAAATTAGGGATTAACTTGGACATTTAAAAAGGTTAGGAACTAATAGAAATTAAGGGTGAAATGTTGAGGATCATGGAGGGAATTCACAAACATAATATCCGTCTATTTATTTTTTGCCATAAGAATAAAAGATACCCCGTAAGAATTAATTTAGATTTAAAATTAATAATTTGATTCAATAAAACCAATTTCTAAAAACTCTTGAATCTATTGATTTAGAAAAGTTTTTTTTTTAAATTAGGCTATGTTCGGTAAATCCAGCTAAAATGGGAGCTGGAACTGAATAAGTAGCTGAAGCTGGAGCTGAATTTATTAGCTTAATTATTTAAAAATTATAGTTGGTGTTCGGTATTACAAGCTGAAATGAGATAAATGTAAAATTCAGCTTGTTAATCTTCAACAATCTAGGGGATCACATTAAAAAAAATGGAAAAATTAAGCTACATTAATCTACTATAAGCTCCCTAAGCTAGATTTACATTTTTTTACCGAATACTCATTAACTAGATTAAAAATAAAATTAAACTCCGTTAATCTCAAAAAAGCTTTGTCGAACGGAGTCTTGGACTCTCAAGACGTTAGATAGAAAATTGATATACTTGTAGAAATGACAGTATATTTTTAGAAGTAGAGAAGATAACAACAAAATTATATATTTGTAGAAGTAGAATTGACAATATATTCGTAGAAGTAGGGAAGATAACAACAAAGTTATATATTTGTAAAAGTAGAATTGACAGTATATTTGCAGAAGTAGAGAAGATAACAAGTTAGGTGGACTTTTGCAACATTGTGATCTCCTCATCTAGAAAGGGAAATAAAATAGTAAAAATATCAAAGCTAGCTCGTGAAACTTACTTCTATGAGAATAAATTATATTATAAATTATAATTCACTAAAATAATAAAATAAAATTTTTCTACAACGTAATATATTGTACATTTGTGCTTGATACACAATTTGCTCAATCTATATAGTCAGAGGCGGATCCAGGGGTCCTGGAGGGTCCGATGACCCTTCTTCTCTTGGATCAAGTCATATATTAAAAAATAAAAATAATATATATATATATATTAATGTCTTGTGTATGTAAACAAAAAGAGTTATTAGCTCAATTGATTGTGGAACATGAGTTTAACCTAAAGGTTTGGGGTTTAAGTCCTCCATCTCCCATCTTTTGTATTTTTTCTTTTTAGATAAATAACAATTTGTGTCCTTTATTTTCTCTTTTATAAAAATGTTTGTATTTCCTATTTTTGTTCATCATGATTATGAAATAGGTTAAAAATTTTGTAAGGTAATTGAATTAATCTTATTTAAAATTCTCACAATATATTTGATACTAACATTTTCTAGGTAGTTCTCCTTACTATTTGTCCAAAAATATTTCCAAAATTGTAAATTAGTTAAAAATGTTTTTTCAAAACATAATAATCCACCTAGTATATAAGATTTGTAAAAAAAAAATTATACAAATAGTAATGTGATTAATGCTAAACAATATTATATACTTTTTCATAGACGATTTTATGACCCTCTTCGAAGAATTCCTGGATCCGCTACTGTATATAGTCGTTCCGAGTTATTATTACACTATGTATGGCATTTTAAGCTTTACATATATTTTAGATAAAATGTGAGTTGGTTATTAATGAATAATTATAACTTTTAGATAAACAATATTTTATTTTAGAAACCGTCAAGAAAATAAAATTAACCTTGTATAATAATAAGTAATTAAGAAAATAATAAAAAGAAGAAAAACTGAATATATTAAACTTGAAGGAGGGTTTAATCCTTGTATAAAATATGGATATACATTGAAAAATTAATTTAACATGACCATGCATTTCTAAAAAAAAAGAAATTTAAAAATAATTCAATAGTATCATATAATTTTCGAAAAACCAAACAAGGTGAGATTACAATGTACTCCCTAGTCCCTAGTCAATATTTACGTGCTTAAATTTCCAAAAATAAAATATTACCGCGTATATCTTTATATATTGAAAAGTTAGCATTTTAGGTCATTGAATGCTAACTTTTAAAGATAAATTGTTTTTTTTTCATTTATTGCCTTATTTATTTAGCCCAAAATTTAAATATTTTTTCTCAAATCCAAAAAGTACTAGAGTGATAATTTCTTATATTAACAATTATAATAATAATCTATAATTGTCTATATAATATACAAAGTTTTTTATTCACAATTATATACAATTACTACATATTAATCAATCATCATTTTCATATCGTTGTATAATTCTTATAAAATAACGTTAAATTTTCAACATAGTTTAATTTATATTTCTATTAAGCATGAAAAATAACCATCTATCTCTATATATATTAAAAAGTTAGCATTCTAGCTCATTGAATGCTAACTTTTAAAGACAAAATCAAAGGCTTAAATAGGCCTAAAGTTATAGTTTACATGTAGGATTAGTTTATCACCCTTAGAATATAATATGTTAGATTTTCTGAACAGTTTTTACTATAGGGTTTATAAACCAATATAAAATACATAAGTATAATTATAGGCTACTTTGTAATTTAAGTAATTAATTTTTCTTTGTTTATTTTAATATACCATAGCATAATTATGTGTATATATAAAAATGAGCACTATTTGTAAGTAATTATTCCCTCCCCTCACACACTTTTTTCAGCTAAATCTTGCCTTTATCGGCTCTACGTACGGACTACTCTTTAGGTTATGACTCATTTTTTAACCTAAATCTCAATTAGTGATAGTTATTACATATTGTATACGTTGTATTTTGTTTTCATTTACTCCTATTTTAATATTATCCAATTACTACACGTAACTCCCGTATTTAGTACACATTGAATGGTTGGAAACAAATTATAGTCAAGATGTCTAAACGGTTATATGTCAAAATGGCTTCACTTTCCAAGTAACATTTTCATCTATAAAAGGGCAAAAACGGAGGTATTTTGTTCATTTGCTTTGGGCATCCATAATCTCATTCTTCTACATGGAAATTAGCTTTAGAAAGCCATATAGTGAAGCTTGGGAGATAGTGGACAACACCTTAAAAAGACATGGTCACTGAAGTAAGCATAATTATTAAGTTAAAGATGTGAATAAGGATTCCCGATTGTCGATGATGCAAGTATATATCCACCTCACGGTAAACTATCCTTGATCATATGTATTTGGATATCTTTTGTAATCTACAATACTTACATATATCAGTTTAAATTTATTAATATAATTGTCTTTTGATCGAGATAGGTTAATTTTATGTGAAGATGTCAGAGAATTGGATAATCTAATAGCACTATTGAGGCATCGATTGTTTACATCATGCACCAGTAGCTTTCACTAGAAGGAGGACAAAGACAATCGATTTAAGATGACTGATTGTTAGTAAAGAATAAAACAAACTATTTTATGGACGATGTAAACCCTTCAACTATTGGTAGCATAAATTCAATTAGGTTTGTATTTTTAGTTTCTTTTTTGTACTAAATCGTTTTAGGTAGGTGTGTTGTTATTTTGGTTAAGGATGATTTTTATTGTTCTATTTTATACATATTCATTTTACACTCATCATGTATATATACTAAATTTGGCCTCATTGGTGTTGGTCTAGAGGAATTAATCAAGAATGGAAGCCGAAATAATAGACATGTACTCACTCTCACATATGAAATGTACAAGAAAGAAGTTATGAATTATAATTTCGCTAAGAAGAGTAAGCAAGTACCAATAAAATAACTAATGTACTTTTATATAAAATGTAACAAGGTTTAAGAAAATACAGAGTCACCAATTATTTATATTACTCCGTATTTAATAAGAATAGGAATTAATGACTAATATATTTTAATTAACATGATATTAATGTCTAGGAATATGTAAAGTCAATGTGACTAATAAAATGATATATATTCCAGACCAAATAAATAAAATGATATACTAATGAATATTAATAACTAAAGCATAACAAAAAAGACATTATTAAAATGCAATAAATTTGTAAGATAAAGGCAAAAAAATAGAAATGTGGAGGATAGTGGAGCATGTAAGAAATGAAAGTTGTTGTAGAAAGTTTCTTATAAATACTCGAGTTCAAGCACAACATGTAATTGGATAGGCATTTCTAAAATATTTCCCAAATATTTTCAAAGGAAAAAACGCATCCTTACAAAAAATAACTACCACCTTAATTCAAAATTTAAATTAAACTTCTGAGAAAAATAAATAAATAAAATTGTACTTCGTACAATCTGAGCATTTTATACCTAAAATACTTAGATATTACATTTTTTGTCAAGACTTAGATATTACATTTAAATACATATCAAACAATATATCGTCTAAGATAAAACATGAAACAACAATTCATATATTAGAAACTCAAATTTAAATTGTGACACTACATATACATAAAAGACGCACAGACTTCGATTTCTAGTATATACGGAAAACCAAGTTGCATTGTCTTAAATGTATGTTTGGTAGGTGAAGTAGGTATATTAGTTCAATACTTCAATATAATACGGAGTATAAAATCCCCTGAGTTAGTCTTATGAAAATAAAAAAAGAATAACTGAAAATTTGATATACTTAAATCAATTTTGGTTTCCCAACATTCAGGCTATGTTCGGTAAGTTTTTTTTTAAACTAACGGAGCTTTAACTTCTATTTTTCAATCATTAAAAGTATTCGACAAAATTTATTTATCTAGTCTAAGGAATTTGTAGTAGATAAATATAGTTTAAATTTGTCAATTTTTTTAACGTGGTTTCAAAACTCGTTCAAGCTTAACAAGGTGAATTTAATTGTTTTTTCTCATTTTAGCTTGTAATACTAAACATTTAACTAGCTTTTAAAATAATCTAATCGATAAATCTAAACACTAACTTTAACTACTCATTCAACTTTAATTCAACTCCAACTCTAACTACTTATTTAAATTTAACTCTTATTTCAACTTAATATACGAGACAGAACCAAAAGTACACGTTGTAGCTAGATCATCCTAAGATATTTTCCAACATGAATCTTAGACTAGCTATACTATATACTTCATCCGTTAAGTTTTCATTGGCGTTCTAGCAAATTTCAGACAAAATAAGAAATCAATTATTTTTTTAGATTACCCTTATGATTAGTGACTAATTACTTTTTTATTACTGCTCATGAAATCTCAAAAAAAAAATCAGAAAATCAAAAGAAAATCTCCTCTTGTTACGTTTCTCCTAAAAAATGGAGAAATAATGAATAAAAAATTGAAAATCCAAAAAATAAAAATATAACAAAATTACTAAACATGATGGTAAATCTGAAGAAAAAAAATGTGAAAAAGTCTAAAATGACAATTAAAATTTAATAAGGATTTAAGCCTAGAACGTTAATTAAAATTTAACTGAAAGAGTATGTGACTATATGAGAGATTTGTCCTTCACTATAAAACATATAATCATAAAACTAATATATAAGGCACGACTTCCCCAGATTTTTTTATATAAGGCATAAAGTTGGAATTGTGAATTTCGTTTACTTTGTTCTTGTAAATTTTGAAGTGTTATTGTATTTAGAAAACTGTTTTGAAGGATTCTTTTGACACCCGGTCCATATTAGAGTACCTTATAACAAATACAAAGTCCACCTTAGTCGTCAAATTGTCGATCATATACACGATTGAAGTTGTAAGATTTATTTTAATTCAGATCTAAGGATTCTTAATTAATTAGTAAGTTGTAGTACCATATTTTAAAATAGATATGATACTCTATCGACCTCCCCTAATTAAGTTTAAATAAGAGATGTATAAATTTCACAAATAAGAAATGAAACACAAGAAATTTGGGTATATAATAACGGTTTTTTTATCCTATGTCTTAAGATTAATCTTTTTTATTTTGAAAACTATTTTATAAAAGAAAATGCTTAAAACTATTTTTAAAAAAATTCTTAAAATAATAACACTTAATTATGAAGTAGATTCATACGTTAGAAAAACCCATGTAATAAATGAAGTAGATATAGCTAGAGAAAAAGTTGGGGAGGAATAAATGAGAAGGGTGGGTAGTTGCCGCTGATGACGTGTCCCCACCTACCCAGCAGTAGACAAATGCCTTCTTCTTCTTCTTCTACTCTCCTCTCACTTCCATTGGTGGGGACCCACGCACAAAACATCTGAGTGCCCTGAATTTAATAAGAATACTGGGTTGGTTTAGTGGTAAACTAAGGGTTTGTTTGTTATAATGACATTTTTTGTGATTAAAGACTTTTTTGATATAATGGTGTTTGGTAAAATATACTAATAAATCTCATTCTATAATAAATTGTGAAATATTTATTTTTGATAAATATTTTTATAAATGATAAAGTCATTATAAATGATTTTACCAAATAAACCCTAATATTAGATATATAATTCGAGTTCGAATTTTCTTGGACGATATGAGATTTGGTTTGGATGTAGAATAAGACTGGTTGATTGATTTGGATACGTTATAAGGCAAAAACAAAAAAAAAATTAATTGCATACTAACACTTGGTTTAGTAGAAGCTAAGATGCTAGACTTCTTATCATCTTATGCATTGTTCATGACTTCGATCAAGTTTGATTTTTTCTCATTGTAGGTCGACGTGTATAGAAACACTGGGTATTGAGAGGATTACACTCACAAAACTCGGTCCTATCTTAGAACGATAATTAATGATCAATCAAGCTGACAAGTCTAAAGACATTTCTTCATTATTTCCAAAAGTGTTGGTTGACTTCAAATATAAACATTTTTTTAAAAGTGTTTACATTAGCGCAGCTATAGGGAAATGTATCACAAAAACTTTAGTAATGGTTGAGGCTAGTAGGAATATTAAATTTTGGAATTTTAGAAAATGGCTCAATAACACTTATTACTGAACCAGAAAGTAAAAGTCTAGTTGATGGCAAGATTATTTTGTCAACCAAAGATGACATGGCATCTTATTCCTACGGAGTATATTGGTGATATATAACCTCCAATAATTAATATGCCTCGAGAATATGTAGCATGTAAGTGACCCTTGTGTCACCCTTAATATAAGTACGGAGTAAAAATGTTTTTTTCTTATCACTAACGCACCTCAAACTTAGTGTTAGTTTTCCGCAACAATTCTATAACTAATATATTCGATCTTCACACAAAAAATAGCTAAGTTACTCCCTATTTTATCCGAGTCCATAAAATTTTGTTGCACATCGATCTTGATGCTACATTAGCTCTTACTTGTACAAACGGTTCACGTTACAAAAAACATACCCAGTTGGAAAGCTACGCAGCTATATATATACACTCAACTCGATCAGGCTCTTCCATATTTAAGATCTTCATCAGTTCATTACACACGATCCAGCTAGATAGAACGCAAAATTCTAAAATATATATAAACCAATCTCGATAACAAGGAGATCGATCTATCGATCAAGACATGACTTGACATGGAAGTTAAAGTATAATTAGGATCATCGGCCGTATGTTATTGTTGTTGTCATTGATAAACATTTACATGACTCAGAATCCTTAAACCCTAGACGACAACACAAGCACATTCCTTGGGAAACCACAGGCGATTGCTTTGTTGTGGTGGCCGTTAAACCCCTCGAAAAGTCGATGTGTTCTTTTTTCACGTTGTTCGATGAAACCCTAGCCAAGGGCGAAGGGAGGCTAATAGAGAGATCAAGGTTAACCTTCTCACATTGATCATCACGTGTCACTACACTATTGTTTGAGTCTTCGTCATGGCCCGATACTCCAACAACCGGAGCAGGGTTCGTCGCGTTTCGTGTGATGTTAGGGCTCTTTTCTTCAGGAGCGAATAGTATGATAGAACCTTTCATGTTGACCAATTGAAAACTGGTGGAAGTTGAAGCTGAAGTTGAAGTTGAAGCTACTGTAGCGGTTGTAACGTTGCTAGTGTTCTTGTTCAAAATAGTGTTGTTGGTAGATGATGGTGTAAGAGTTGTAGATGAACGATGAGTTTGGGGATCGATTCCACAACTAAGGAGCTTTCGTTTGATGTGCGTGTTCCAGTAGTTCTTTATTTCATTATCTGTTCGTCCTGGAAGACGAGCGGCTATAAGTGACCACCTAGGAGAAACAAGATTGAGCTTGTTATATTGCAAATAAAATTTGTTTAAAAGAGGGGTTTCGAAATAATTACTTGTTGCCAAGTAAACTATGAAGGTTGATGATGAGATCATCTTCTTCTTCAGTGAAATTTCCTCGCTTGAGATCAGGTCTAAGGTAGTTAATCCATCTTAACCTGCAGCTCTTTCCACATCTTTGAAGACCTGCAATTAAAATTCAATCACATAACATTAATTAATCACATGGGTAAAAAGAATTAACGTCATTAATGTGACTCTACCTACCCACCAGGAAACAACTTACTATAGTACAGCATGAATAAACCCAATAAAACTTTGTTATATTGAAGAGTTCAAGTAAAATTCATCATGATGAATATCATGTGACATAATTATCACTACAAAAAAACATCTCAGAACAAAGAGTTGACAGAAGGCGAAAATCATATACTCCCACACACACACACACAAAAAATAGCAAGATATATACCAAATCAAACCAAGCTTAGAACTTGTTAATTAACATAAGGGAAAAAAGTGAAAGATTTTGGTACTTTTCAAGGCTTCTTGTTGTGCATGTGTTAAAGGATAGACAACACATGCCTATTTATATATACAGAACAGTCATGAATTAATATTCTGTTAACATAACCATCAGAACTTGCTCTTACCAACTTAAGATCCAAAAATAAATAAAACATCAAAGAACAAATTCAACCCTTTTTCTCTAGAAGGAGGAGGAGCCCAGGCTCAAAAACTAAGAAAATCATTATTTTGAAGACTTAATTTCTGATAAAACGGTTTTAGGGTTAAGCAGGGAAACAGCTAATTAATGAAAAAGATCAAATCTTTTTTGAAACGAACCAGCGGATTTGGGTAGAGAACGCCAACAGCCTTCGCCATGGGAGTTGATGTAGTTGACGAGACGCTCATCTTCCTCCTTGGTCCACGCCCCCTTGTTCGTGTGCTCCTTCTCGCAACAAGGCGATCTCCCCATACTCTAATTAATTATTCCTAATTTAAGAGATTAGGTTAATAAATCGCTTCTTAATCTGGAGATTGAAGAACAGATCGAAGGAGGGAGATAAGAGAGTTGGGAGAGAGTGTTTTTTTGAGATTCGCAGAGAGATGGATGAAGGAGAAAAAGAAGGTGTAGAAAAGGGGATGGTGGGGAGTGCAGATGGTTTAATTCATTGCTTTCCAACCATCCATTCATAAGAAATAAATGGAACCCAAAATCAATTTTATTTTACAAAAAAAGGGATTTATTTTAATAGAAATATAGAAAGAATGTTCTATATATCTTTATTGCAAATTCCGGTTGATACCCATGGTTGGTATGTACAAAATCCATATTATAAGTTTAGATATTACATATCTTTATTATAATACTTGTATAGTCGATATTTAATTTACCTTACCAGTGAATAATTAATAACCCGTAAGTTTTTGCTCTATGGATAAATGATCGTTGACCTTTATCAAAAATACTCATTTTAAAGAATAAAAGACTCATAGAATCTGTAATTTTTTTATCGTAATGAAGTAAGAAACATAATTAAGCAAAATAAATAAAATGTATGAAGCTTGTAAGAGGGTGCTACGTTCGGTATATGCAGTTGAAATAGGATTTGAAGCTAAATGAATAGTTGAAACTGAAGTTAGAGCTGAATGATTCGTTGGAACTGACACTAGATTTATTAACTTAATTATTTAAAGTATATAATTGATGTATTGAAATGGGTGAAAAATAGTTAATTCTTAACAATTTTGGGGATTATATTAAAAAAATGACAAAATTAAATCACATTAATCTATATGTTGCTTTAGCTGTATTGATATTTTTTTACCAAATACTAGTCAAATAAATTAAAACTAAAATCGAGCTTCATTAATCTCAAAAAAACTATATCGAATAGGAAATCGCAATACCTACATTTTTCTATTGAAAAAAAAGGAAAAATAAAAGAAGGAAAAGGACAAAGAGGCATGAATTAGAGTGAAGTTGGTAGAGGAGAAGCACAAGGGGTGGGGTTATGCAATTAAGTTAGTGCTGGATTTGGTAGGTAGCTCAGCCTCATGCCCTCACCTTTACTTTCCAACTTCCATGTAGTTGTGACTAGTGAGAGGGATAGAGACATTACTCTTCCTCTCCATACATTCTTTTTACTAACACCGAGTATATCTTATTATTTTGTACACCATTCATTCTATTTTTATTATAATTAGTGTAATTCATCTGCCATGTACGGGTTTTTACGTTATATATATTGAATTAAAAAAATTAATAATTATTAAAATTAATCTATGTATTAAAAAATATATCTAGATAATATCGATATTAAAATTAATTTCGGATCATAATTTCGTATCTCAATCATCTATATAATTAGGAAATTTTGGATTTGTATATAATTAGGAATTTTTTGATTTGTAATCTTTGTGCTTGATTCATTTTTAAATTAGGAAAAAATGAGTGATAGGTTTAGGATAATAATCTTTGATTTATAATTAGATTTATTTCAAAAATTGGAAAAAGCAGAAAATGACATGTGACAGCTTTAATGAGAGAGTGTCATATGACAGTTTTAATGAGGGAGTGTCATGTGGCATAATCTATTATATATATATATATATATACTAAAACAGAATACATATTACGCCACGTGGCACCCCAAAATAAACCAATCCTCTCTAACGCCATGTGGCATCACATCATTAACTTTGCCATGTGTCAAGCTATCCTTTTTTTCATTTTTATTTTGAAAATCAAATCAAATATATGCCCTAATTAACAGGCTATGTATACCATACAAATATTTTTATAATCCATTATTTCCAAAACGTAGCACAAAATATTATATGCCATATATTTCATATGCACTTAAATAAATCTGTAATATTATTAACATAAATTCTTTCCAAAATGAACCAAAGAATATTCAGTAAATTTGCATTTCAATAACAAATGTGTTGGAAACAAATGATTTGTTTCCAACAACTGAACATGCAAATCTACTACATATCTACCAAAGTAGAACCTTATTAAGACACATGTTCTCCCTACAATTAAACACATTATTATATGCCACATGTCATTATCAAAATTTTCACCTATTTAATATTATTTCTAAAATAATTGCATCACCTTTTAATTTATATATAAATATATATATTTCCAAATTTAGAGTTGGAAGATTTGATCTCACTCAATTCAAACAAAAAAGCATGCATATTAGGAAAGACTAATGTGTACGTATAATCTCGTTTTCTTTTTTACATTGATGATATTCATCTTTTGGATTCAATGTATAAAGTATGCTAATGTAATAAAAATTAGATTTGAAGACACAACACAATTACCTGAAAGTCTATATTCTAAATCTCTAGTAAACTTGTGCAAGAAATATACAATTTGTATACTAATACTAAAGTCAAAAGTCTCTCTCCTACGTATCATGCAATTAGCTATGACACGTAGGCGTATTTTGTTTGTCATTTATCAGCGTATCCTTCATAATTTTTCATATTTACTTAAGCCAAATACTTTGCTTTTTTGCAATATACTACGTAAGTTAATTATTATTATAATATATATTCATATATTGCGTAACTTTATAATTTATGGAAAATATAATTTTAAATCATATGGATCCCAACTAATTGCGATGTACCAATTATTATTTCCTATGTTAGTGTATACATAATATGTAAAGTAATTTTTGTTTAAGATTTTATAAAATACTTTTAGCTAAGTTTATCTTTTCTAATTTAAGATTTTATTTTTCTTTCATATTGTTATTATATTTTTTATCCAATTCGTGATGCCTGCAAAACCTTTGACAATTCAATCTACTAAATCACAACCCCTTTAAGTCACATGACATCCCTCTATTAAACCCATTCTCTTCTTATGCCACATGACATCCTCCTATTCTTTCTGCCACATGATATTTTATCAATTTTCACTAGTGAAAAAAACCCTAATAGAGGCGGGCCTTTGGACACTTATTGAGGCGAACACCGTTCGCCTCAATTGAGGGGGCCGCAACAAGTAGGGATCCTTTTTGAGGCGGGCAATACACGCCTCTAAAAGCCACTTATTGAGGCGGGCCTCCGAAGCCCGCCTCAACAAGTCGCATTTTTCCACTTTTTAGCCCGGGTCTGGGTAAGTCCGGGCTAAAAAGCATTGTGTTTTAACAAAAAAAAACTGGACATTTTAGCCCGGATCTCTTCCACATCCGGGCTAAAAAGTCCAATTTTGCCAAAAAAAAAATCCAATCACAGCAGTATACTTCGATAGGAGAGTGAAGAATCACTAACACCTAGACAATAATTCATCTAAATTTGAGCAAATTGTTAATAGGAACTGATATTATACTTACAGAAAGATGTAAACTTGGAAAATAAACAACTGCAAAGAAAGATGTGAACTTGGAAAATTCAGATTACTTAAAAATCATGTTTGAGCAAACCAAACTGTTTACAGTGAATCACAAATCCGGATCTTTAAACCACGTGAAAGAGGAAAACAGCATAAAAGTGCAGACGGCAACCTCAAGACTTGGGAACGATAACGTTAAGGATTTTGACATCTTGGTAAGGCTTGTCGTTCCTGTCGGTCTTTGTCTTCTCTATTGCATGTTACAAAAGAGGATAAAACACAAATTGTTGATATTGAAAACAAGATCAATGACCAATGGCATACCAAAAGCTTATCAGATATACCGAAATTAAATTTCTACAAACAAATTTGCATTGTCAAAAGAGAATTTTAAAGAGAAGAAAGGGGTTATCAAGTCACTTGTACAACATCCATTCCTTTGGCAACTCTACCAAAAACAGTATGCTTATTGTCAAGCCATGGTGTAGCGACTGTGGTGATGAAGAATTGTGAGCCATTGGTGTTTGGCCCAGCGTTTGCCATTGATACTGTGAAAGGCATGTCATGCCGTAAGCTGCACAAAAAATATTAGAAAGATGAGCAAATAAAAATATGATGTGATTCAAAAACATACAGTTGAGTTTCACTATGTGAGCATTATAAAGTAAAAGCTATACAAGATGAGAGCACAGAGTTCCTCTGTATTCAATTGGACAATATTAGTTCCTATTAACAATTTGCTCAAATTTAGATTTGAACTATTCACTGCCTAAAATAGAAGAGTGAAGAATCACTGACACCTAGACAATATATCACAAAAACAAAAATATTCAGTCAAATAGCACAAGAGATATATTTCATTCAAATTAAATCCCATAATTATGCAATTGCCACCTTCATATAGTATATAAAGATCTATTTCATTCAAAATCTCAGAAATTAATAAATCACACAATAGGTCAATCTTAAGGAAATAGGTAGCTTGAGAGCACAAGTGCCTAATAAGACTTGTATGTATTCCATGTGTGAGAATAAAAAAAAATGCAGAATCACCACATCAATACATAGAGAGCTGCCTAACATGAGCTATAAAATCACTCTTCATATATATCACATCAAGCACCTAGGCATTATAAATCTACATAAGACTCACTACTATCAGATACATTGTCTATGAAACACCAGATCTAAAAGACCATCAAGACGTGACTATTAATAATGGCATTGGAGGGGCTTAACCTATATGGTGACCAGGCTGAGTTATATGTTCTAGAAACTTCAATCACACGTTTAAACACATTATTTCATTAACACACACTACACATAATAGAAAGAATGAAACTTCAATCACACGTTTAAATACATGTAGATAAATGCCGAACTAAAGGCAAATCTGTAAGAGATTGAAAGAATGAAAGTCATGTTATCGAAGAAACGTTGGCAAGAATGCCAACATCATTCCTCATAGGGCATTATAACCATGAATTTTTGTCAACTATTTATAACATTATGAGCTGAGAAGAAAAAACACTTGGTATCTGTTTTCTGCAATGGCACAGAAAAATTATGAAGCAAATACTAAAAGCTGAACCTATAAAAAACCAGCAAAACAAAATTCACAAAGATGCTTTGGAGAAAGCCAAATAGCTATGTACGTAAGACGTACATAATTAGATAGAACTCGTTCAAAATACCTTTTTAGGTGATTTAATTGAACAAAGAGGAAGATGAACAATCATCTCCTGATAGGCACACTCATCTTTCTCAATCAATTGAAGGATTCCATCAAGCACAAGCACCTTGCCATAACTAGCTGACTGCAAAAATAAACATCAAACTATGAGATAAGAATTTCTTAATATTTTATTTTCAAGAGATAAGTCCACGAAAGGAACTTTTCTCAAGTTTGATTAAAAAATGGAAAAGACCACTCTTCAGGTATTCACTATTAAGATAAAAAGGCAAAATCTTGGTTAGAATGAGTAAGACATACCTATCATTGTTGTCTGTCTGGACGCTACCGAGTCTCTTGACGACTTCCATTCCTCGACAAATCCTGCCGAATATAGTGTGCTTCCCTACAGTAAGACATTTATTCTCTAAGTGGAAACCAAGAAAGCAACTTCATTCATTTATCCACATCTATACAAGAAATGCCACAAAGATGTAGTTAGATCATTATACTTCCGTGCAAAGGACTACAAACCAAGAAAAGCACTTCGATTACCTAGCAATTCCAATATATTTTTACATACATCATTTGCCATGGATAAAGACGAATCTTATTATTACCATCCAGAGAAGGACATGGCGCCAAAGTGATGAAGAACTGACTCCCATTTGTATTAGGTCCAGCATTTGCCATGGATAAAATCCCAGCGCCAGTGTGCTTTAACTCCCTATGGATCTCATCCTCAAATTTTGCCCTAAATAACACCAAAGAGAAAATGAGAATTCCCACATATGCATGTAAATGAAAACTCTGAAAACCAAAACATAATGCAAAAAACAAGACGCAATCAACCTGAACAATTTGTATGATTACAAGGGTTAACCAATTTGGGGAGTAAGATAATTTATAAAGCATAGCAAACATAACTTTTCAACACTAAACAATCTTATGGCTACGATGTTCCATCAAGGAAACATAATTTTGTATAAATAAAGACAATTTGCTATGATTTCACAAGCTCAGTTATCTAGTTTCACATGACAATATACTCAAATGAACCCTATATTTGATTCCCACATGACAATAAACTCGCTTAAACACTAAACCTCAGTAGACTGACTCCCTTTCCTTCCTTTTGACTTGTCTTCAAACAATCAAGCTCAGCTAGAATCCGTAACCCCAAATGTAATCACTTCAAACTACAAAGTGAGGAATTCTCCAAAACCTAACAGAAAATTACCTTAAAACTATAAACAAAGAAGCAGTAGTATGTATAGACAGTGGTATACCCGTAAATCGATTCACCGCCTCTTCCAGTTCCCGTGGGATCCCCTCATTGCACAATAAAATCATGTTCTCCACAAAATTGACAAACAATATCAGAGTTTCAAAAATTTAACAACAATCGCTCAATTGAACTTGCCAAGTACGCAGATATAGCAGGGCTAGGAATGGTGCTGGCGCGGGTTGTGCATCGGCGGAGGCGAGTCGTGGTCGGCGAACAGGTGGTGTGGGTTCGCGAGCAGGCAAGGACTGATCTGGGCTCGTTGAGGAAAGGTGGATCGCCGGACGTCGGTGATCGTTGCCGGTGTGGGTCGGTGGTGAGGGAGAGGGAGGCGGTGAGGGGGATCGGAGGTGAGAGATGGTTAGGCTTAGGGCTGAGAGGTATCGGGGCTGGGAGAAAAGAAAGAGAGGAGATAGAGAAAGAAAAGAAAAGAGGGAGAGAGAAAGAAAAGAAAAGAGGACAAAAAAAATATTTGTTCGGATACTTATTGAGGCGGGCCTCTTAATGCCCGCCTCTATTGTATACATTTGTTGAGGCGGGCTATAAGAGGCCCGCCTCAACAAGAGTTAATTGAGGCGGGCTATTTCACCCGCCTCAATTAGGTATCAATAGAGGCGGGCTTAACATTGGCCCGCCTCTAATACTTTAGCGGGGATATTTTTTTTGGAAACTTTTTGAGGCGTATAATAAATTGCCCGCCTCAAAAGATGTTTTTGAGGCGTATAAAATAATTATCCGCCTCAAAATCCTGAAAAACTGATTGCGTAGGTCGTTGTTGAAGCGTTTTGATATATGTACGCCTCTAAAAGGGAGCCTCAAAAAGTGTTTTTTCCACTAGTGTTTTTTTTAATTCAATATAATAAGTATTTATCAGATTCTCCTATTTCGTAAACTAAACATGTCAATCACAAGAATTATATATAAAATTATTCTATTTTCAAAACTAAACACGTCAATCAAAAGCATACAACTTATATATATTATCATATTTCCATGATTAAACACGAAAGAATAAAGGCACACGGTCTGCAATGACCCTTCTTTCCAAAAGTAACACGAAGGATGAAGTAGAAGACTTCATGCAGTTGTTGGAGAACGAGATCGTTATGGAGAAGGAGGAAGAGCATGTGATCAAATGGAAGGTAGTGTTTTGCATTGTATTTTGAAGCTAGGGTTCCAAATTCTTTTTTTGTAATGAATTTCATTATATATTTGAATTTAAATTAATTTAATTGTCTCGATTGTGATAGTTTAAAATTTCCAAATTCAAGTATTGACAAATTTCCATATTTGATTTTTTGTTTGATTGATATTGAGAGGATAATTGTGAATTCTTTATGATGCTTTGGTTTTATTATGTTTCCTTCCTTACATGATTATCATATTTTGGCCACCATATTTCAAAAATATATAATTATCATTTTTAAATCTATTAACCTAATATAATTAACATATTACATAAACATATAATTATGAAAATATTATTATACTTTATATTGTTACCTTTTAAAAATGTCTTATAAATTCACTTGTCATAAGTACAAGCTTATTTCTTTACTGTGGTATTATTCATGGATTCAATTTCATTAATCTGATAAAATTCTCGATCAATCATCAACATGAAGATCATCTAATCGGTTAGAATTTTTATAGATATTTTATATGAAATGTATTCTACTATTACTATTTCAAAAATCAACTTATTTTTTGACATATTTCTTATTCTGTCATATATTATGTTTTTAGATGTTTTTGGTCAAGGGTGGACGCAAGATTTTAGTCCAGTGGGGGCTAAAATCCTAAGAATAAAGTCTATCGTCTATCTAACACAAAATCCCAAATTAAAGTCTACCGTCTTTTTTTACAACAAACCTCAATTTCAAACAAGAAAATCTATATGCAAACCGCAAATAAATTTCGCTCAAAATTGATCAAAAAATTACATAATTTAAACAAATTTCATCATTATATATTACTTTTACTGCATAATTTCAACAAATAGGTATAAAATAATAATTAAAATTTTACAAGCCCATAAACCCTAAATTTTATTTTTTTAACACGAATAAAGATAGATATAGAAAAAATAGTATTTTTTTTAAAAAAATTGTATGTAAATTTAAATAAAGTTGTATTTTTAAAAATATTTATGAGGATTATACCTAACAAATTCTGTACTAAAAATTTGAAAATATATAGTTTATGTATTTCTTTTTTGAGTATTACACTATCACAAACTAAATACATATTTATATCTATAAAATATATAGTTTATGTATATTTTTTTCTAAATGTGAAAACAATAACAGATCACTAGCCCGCAATGCACAAGTATTAAGAAACCTAATCACATATCAAATGTCACCCCCAACTTTTTTCACTTTACTTTTAAGCTCAATCTTATCTTCATTATTTATGTGTAAGTAATAATATACTATTATATATAGTTATCAATTTAAAACTATTGATCTATATTTCAAATTTTAAACATATATAAAATAATCATATTTCACAAAAAATGGTAACTATGTATATAGGGTAATAGTTTTTTAAATAGTAACTATGTATATGTAAAATGTGAACTATGTATACGACCAACTGATTATTTAGCTACAACATGATCATATAAAATATTTTATCAATTGATTATTTGGTTAGTGTTGAATAATGTATATTATATTTTTTCTACCAGTTACTTAGTAGATTTTTTTTTTTTTTCTAAAACAACATTGTTTGTTATTTTAACAATAAGATAATAAATGATTAGTATATTTATTTTCCACCATATATATATTGTACACCATGTTATCGGTTATCTAAAATAGCATTGTTTTTTATAACAATAAGATTAATGAATGATTAGTATATTTATTTTCCACTATACTTATATTGTACCTCAAAATTTTGAGTCACCATATTATTGATGACTTAACTTGACAACAAACACCTTCAAATTATTCAGATCAACAAATATGCTTCCCTATTTTGTCATTCTATATTACGAAATTGATATAGCAATAAGTGTATAAATACACTTTATGTATGATTCATGCTTAGAGTTAGTCATAATTTGATAATTAGTGAGCATATCTCAATGTCCAACATCTCATTTACTTTGTCATTCACTTTATACATATTTATATATTAATTAATTGTCATTCACCATATAATTATTTCTATAATAATTAAATATATAGTTTTCGTATAATTATTTTTGTCTAAATGTGAAAATGATAAACAAATCTGGTGCAAAGTACAGGTACTAAACTAGTTAGGTTCTAGTTTAGTAGATATATAGTAGATTAAGAAATTTTGGATTTGTATATAATTAGGAAATTTTGGATTTGTAGATAATTAGAAAATTTTGGATTTGTAATCTTTGTGATTAACTTGTAATCTTTGTGCTTGATTTGTATTTAAATTAGGAAAAAATGAGTGATAAGTTTAAGATAATAATCTTTGATTTATAATTAGATTTATTTTAAAATTTTGAAAAAAAAAGAAAATGACATATGGCGGTTTTAATGAGGGAGTGTCATGTGGCGGTTTTAATGAGGGAGTGCCATGTGGCGTAATTAGGTTCTAGTTTAGTAGATATATAGTAGATTGAGAAATTTTGGATTTGTATATAATTAGGAAATTTTGGATTTGTAATATTTGCGATTAACTTGTAATCTTTGTGCTTGATTTGTATTTAAATTAGGAAAACATGAGTGATAGGTTTAGGATAATAATTTTTTATTTATAATTAGATTTATTTCAAAAAATTGGAAAAAGCATAAAATGATATGTGACGGTTTTAATGAGGGAGTGACATGTGACGGTTGTAGTGAGGGGGTTTCATGTGACGTAATTGAATTTTAGTTTAACTGATATATAGTAGATTTTACATCTTTCTCTTTCATTGGTGCAAATAATTTCTATCTTTTTAGATTCATTAATAGATTTTGGTTGGTCTATAGAATTTCAATGGGTAAGTTTTTATTTTACATAAGAAACAAGCAATATATATCATGTGTATTCTTAATATTAATGACACTAAGATATGGGGTATGATCACATGAGAATAGTATTTCATGTGTAAAATGATAATAAATCTTCATTCTTAATTAGATGGGTTGTCATTTGAGAGTGAAAATTAAACTTTCATTTAAGTGGTCATGTGTCATGCACACGTACGACCACATAAATGGTTCGACTTGGCCACATGACCGATCAACACCGGTGTTGACTGCTAGGCTCCAGTGTTGATGGGTCAACGTTTTTTTTCGAGGCAAATATTTTTTCCCTGCGCACCCACCTAATATTGAATATGCACATGTATGTGCATATATATTGACCTATATGTACACAAGTTTTGACACATCAAATTGTTTTCTCTAGGCCAATTTTTTCTTCAACCATTTTTTTCACAAGCTCACCTAAGATCGAATGTACACATGTCTTGGTCTATATCTACATCTAAATTGTAATGTGTGCGTACATTTTTCATATAAACATGTGCATGAGTTTTAAATTGTGTGTGCATTACACGTGAAGTGATATGTTTTTTGTGTGTATGTGCATGGATAATGACTTGTATGTGCACCTAATTTGTACTAGGTGTGCATTTATCGGGTTTTATTAAAGACGTGCATGAGTTTTAAACCGTGTATGAATAAATTTTGAAGTGGATACATTTTTAGATGTATGTGCACATAAATTAGACTATGTGTGCATCTATTTTTGTAGTAGATGTGCAATTCATCTAATTTTTTAACGTGCACTAGTTTTTAAAAAATGTGAATGTGCATACAATTGGGCTAAATGTGCATAAAAAACTCTTGCTCGGAGAGAAACAATTTAGGAGCGAAAAAAATTTGGTCGGATTGATGTGCAAGAAATTTTGCGTAAATGTGCATAACTTTTGCACTGTATGTGCATAGAAAATTTTGGTCCGGAGAGAAAAAAAATTGGCCCTGAAAAAAAAATGGAGTGGTATGGTTTGATGTGCATAAACTCTTGCGTGACGTGAATGTGCATATCTTTTGTACTGTATGTGTATAGAAAATTTTGGCCCGGAGAGAAAAAAATCAATCCGAAAAAATTTGGCTCCGAAAAATAAATAAACATTGGTCGGTCCACACCGACGTAGATCGCCGAAAGTTTGTTTGACCAAGAGGTCATGTACATGACACATAATCTTTTAGGGTTTGTTTGGTAAAAGAAGTTTATTGTTTATAATGTGTTTATTTTGAAAAAGTAGTTTTTAAAATTTGAAATTTATGAGGTATTGAAATTTGTGTAAGGTTGAAAAAACACTTTTTTATTTATAAAGTGTTTATAAACAACTTTCCAAACGAAGCCTTAATGAAAGTTTAATCATAGCCCTTGTTTTTTTCTTTTCATTCAAGGGCTATGAAAAAATTATCATTTTACATGGTAATAGTCATTCTCATATGATCAATTTTCCCCTTCCTCATTATTATGATTTAGTATCTTCTATGGAAAAAATACAATATCCTTAATATTTATTAAATATTAAACTATAACCAATGCTTATCTTGACTTATCAATGAAGGACACACTAGATGTGTGGTTCTACATTTTTCAAGAATCTAGTATACATATATAATATTAAATTAAAACTACCTCAAAACACTTGTTAGTTTATATTGCGTCACGTCAATTATTGTCACTTATCTACTTTACATTTTGCCATATAATTTGTTATTTTTATATCTATTATTATTATTATAAAATATCTTAGATGTGGTCTTGATTTGCTTTTTAATATATAGATTATTCACATTTGATATTTTATCCTAATTTTCTAATTACGTATTTAGTATTTTTATAATATTTCCCGCAACTTTTCTATTTAATTAATCACATTTCATTCAAATTTATTTTTAATTCATTTAGTCTACGACTTATTTCATATATAAAATCACATTCATCTTTGTCAAACAATTATTAGTAGACCTTTTTATATTATCATACTTATAATAATTTATTTATATTGTTATTAATTAGATTTAGTTTTTATTTTTAAATATAAAATTAATATTTTTTTAATAATTAAAAAATATCAATATAAACTCTTAACCATAGGACACGAAAACTAATCTACTTACTACTCCGTAATAAATAATAATCGAACAACTGAATAAGGGAATACATTAAGAATCACTAACAACAATGGTTCAAATTTAGAAACACAAAAGTTAGTACTGCCGTACTGGTGATTAAGTTTGTGGAATGGGCACACAGGATTTATTGTATTTTTTTTGGGTAAAAGGATTTATAGTATATTATTATGGATTGGTGTACCAGTACTGTACCTACTTCATCTTATTTATTTATTCGATCATTTTTTTTATTAGGTAAGAATTAGACTGTAAATCACAGAATAATCGATTTCTCAGTCTATAATATCATTTCGGATGAGAATTACAAATTCTAAATTAGCTCGAATATCTTCCAAGGAACTCAGCTGGACCTTCTTAGCGATGAAGTCGACCACCACGTTTGTTTCTCGAAAGACATGAAAAATTTACATTGATGTCCAGCTATATTAGTAGTTAGTCTTACAAATTAAGTCCTGATGTCCAGCTATAATACCCTTAAACTTTAATCTATTAGCTCATTTACTTTATTTTTAATTGATGATTTAATTGATGATCATTTTGATTTGAGGTTCACAACAAGCTCAATTCATTATCTTATGATACAATAATGAGAATTAATGTGAAACTAGTGTTGGACTCGTACCATGTACGGGTAATTACACAATAAAATATAACAATTTATAAGAAAAATAAAATAATACTTTAATGTTAAATTTGGGGAAAGAATTCAAAACACATTAGTTACAATTGTCTTAACCATAGTATACGCGAATCCATTGGTCGTTACAATTGCACCAGGTAGAAATATCTTACTACACTAATTGAAGGTCTTCATCAACTATCAAAGTCCAAGTTTAAAAATATATACATTGTTAATTAAAAAGTCACTCAAGGGCTGAAACAAAACACATTGAGACAACTACACGAAACAACCCTTCTGATGACTGAAACGGAGTCCTCAATGAACCCACTTGGCACTTGCCATGGCTGACTTGTATAGTAAGTAACTTATCTAGAGTCAGTCTTCTTCTGTGTTGTATAGAGCTTGAATTAAATTGGATTCCTTTTTATGTATTGATGAGCCAAATAAGCTATATTAGGCCACTTTATTTGAAATTAATGGCCAAAGAAGATATAAAATAACCAATATATAACAAATTATTGTGAAGATGTGGACTTAAAACCCATAAGAAACATGCCAAAGAAGTCGTAGACATTAACATAAATATTCTTCCCATTGTATAGCGGGTCAAAGAAGCTATAACATAACCAATATATAGCAAAACATTATCAAACTACATTAAGCCAATGTATTTGAATTTAAATTTTATAATTTAAAATTCGACGATATATATTTTGGTTTAGGATTTAGGGTACCCTACTAATGTTTGATACTGTTTTTTTGCTAAGCAGTCACTATAATTTTATCATTTTTCTTGTTCATGTACTGCTGCTAAATTGTGTGGCCTCTAAATGCATCTTCATCACATTTCATGTTAGAGCTTATTGTCTCTGTTACGTTGATCATTTCAGTGTCTTAGATGTTTGCATGTCCTTCAGTTTCATTCTATAATTAGTATAGTTTATGAATTATTACGCCTGCTAGTGTCTTTTTTTTTTTGATACCCATGTATGATATTTTATTAATATTTTTAGATGTAAAGATCACTATAGCACGTGAAATTCACTATACTCTGTCATGCTAACATCTGGATTTGGACCTCTTTGTTTTTTTTTTTCCTTCTTTTTGGCTTTTCTTTAATTTCTAGTTTGTAGATATGATATTGCTTCATTTATCACTATACAGAATATCAGATAGTGTTGTTTTGCTCACTTTAATCTCTATTCTCTCCAGGAAACCAAATTGTAGGCTGTTAACTACTCATGATGACTATAGTATAATTTCCAAATTGCCAAAAGAAAGAACTTTTGTTGTATCTATATTGAGGAATCCGCTTGACCGTGTATTTAGTAAATATGAATTCTCCATTGAAGTAGCTGCTAGGTTTTTGGTGCACCCTAACTTGACTTCTGCTCCACGAATGAGTGGTTGTATATGCAAGAAGCCTAATGCAGACATCACCTTGATATTTGGCCTTGGAAGTGTTTGGTGCCTTGGATGAGAGAAGACATGTTCTCTAGGGTAAGATTATATATAATCTTCTTCTTACATTTAATTTTGAAATGTTGATGTATTTTCTTGCTATGGTCCTTGTTTTTTAATTGCTAATTTGAGCTACTGTTCAACAAACTATACAGTCACTGGATGCATCATTGTATAATCATGTTGGCTTACAAATAGGACATTATTGTGCTACTGATTGTGGTTGTGAGCTGAATTCTTCTCAAGTACTTATAAAAGCTTTGTTTGTCACAGAGAAAAATAAGGAGACACAAACAACTTAATCATATTAGGGGCAATGACTTGTATGATATGGAAGATATGGCTATGCCACTTGATGAATTCATCATTCATCCAGTATCTCTAGACATCTTACACAACGGAGCTACCTTCCAAGTTTAAGCTGGTCTAAGTTTGGTGTTTGTGAATTACTATAGTTACATCCTATTGCATGTGAACTTGTTTCTTGTTTATCACGTACACTACAAGTGCATACGATATGGACTCCAAACCGATATGAGAATTGCTTAACTCCCAAAGGTGCAGAGCTTCTTTGAGGACTATTTCTCATTAGGAGGCATCGTTCTGTTACAAAAAAACACCATTGATACTTCTAAAACTGATATCATGTAAGAAGCAACTGATAGGGACAACATAAGCAAGAAATACCTTTCATGAGAATGACACTTGTAATATACTTTCATCTCATAATATTTTTTGGACATTCATATAAATGAGAGCTTTGCCTTTTCTAACAAAGGAAATATTAGCAATTTGAAGTTGGTCATCTTGATTCTGAGTTGCCGATGATTGCTTTATGATGCAACTTGTGTGACTAATATTTTCATCTTAGCTGGCTTACTTATATCACTTACAGATTGTAGGTTTAACAAACAACTCTTACTTAGAAGAGTCACATGAAGTGCGTAGTTATGTACAAAAGTACCATTCCTTGGGCAATTATGTCCTTGAAGTAGCAAAGGTAGTGGTCAAGAGATCTATTATACTTTTTCACTTTCATTACCATATCATTAGATGTCTTATTATAGACTGATATGTTGTATGTTTGATTGACAGAAGATCATAAAGGCTATGCAACTATGTTCACACATGTTGCGGGTGCACAAGTGATCTCCCAAATGGGAACTCCAAACATCAGTCAGGAACACCGAGCAAACAACACATCATGTTAGTAATTGCTATACCTTTTGTATGTGATGCCCAGATGCAATAACGTTTTCCAGTATCATGAGACAATAATAAATTAAATATCATAAGGTATTACATGAGGTTTAAGGTTTATAAAACACATAGGTATTATATAATCTAGCTAAATTACCCACAATTAGTTTAATACCACACATATTATGTAATAACAAAAAGTCTATCAAAAAATTGGTTCAACTGTATTTGTGAACTTTTTGTCACCTTATGACATTATAGAAATGTAAAAACATTCTTCCATAGGTTACATAATTTAGATCATTAATACGCACATTCATATTATGAAGTGTTTCATATGTTAATGGTTGCTTCCCACTAACACGTTTAGGTTGATCAATAAAAGCACAGCTGGGCATTTTCCATTAAAAAAAGGAAGACATTTGCTCTAGCTCTATAGTCTTTGTTTTCCTATGATACTTTGCAAAAAACCTGAAGTGTGAAGGCTAAAAAATTATTCTAAACTCATTTTCTAATCAACCTATAATTCACAATGTGATATTGAGATTATGGATGAATCGGTTCAATAAACAGAACATTTATTTAATCTAGTATAGGAGGTGGAAGTTAGCAAAAATACACATTCAAAGGGAAGTATACAACATCAATAAGATTTTTTTTAACCAAACAACACCATTATGATGGATAAATGCATTATAGGATTGTTGAAGGAAATTACACACCAACCTAAAAGAGAGAAACACCGAGCTTCTTTCTACCTTTGGGGAATTTTTCCTTCAGCACACAATGTCGGAGGACATGGCGTGGTTGACGGTGGCGATCGTCGGGTATTTCATGTCGGAGAAGAATCTCAGGCGTTGCCTCGACACAACGCTGATAATAATGGCCGCGTTTTCGTTGTTCTTGAAGTGTCGGTAGTCGATTACCACTACCAAAGGCATAATGGCTACAAAAATTATGGCGACAACGAAGAATTCAGCGGCCGATTCCATGTGGAGTTTGAATAGGAGGGCGTCAATGTAAATATCGGTAAATGAGAGGGGGAAATGGAATTGGGCACGAATGCAGTTGGGCGGCAGAGGTGAACGCTTAGCTCAGAATGTCGTCTCTGTCGAGGAGGATGACGGCCACCGTATATGGTCGCCGCTATGATTTCTGCAAGGGACTACAAAATAGGAAAAACAACACCCTACAAAATTGGGAGGCATTTTGTCGTACAACTGATGCGCTACTTTTGATGATCCCAAACAATTAAAATTTGTTCAATCTAACAAGTAAGGATTTTAGTATACAAGAGTTAAAAGAGATAGATAAAGTGAGGACATAAAGGGAGCGGGACAAGTTGAGTTGATACGGGCTAAAGAAGTTGAATTGGGTGACATAAAGGGAGGAGGACAAGTTGGCTAAGAGGGGTTGCAACTACTCCTGGAGTGTAGGGGAGGTTGAGAGCAGTTCTGCAGTTTACTCTCCACTCTCTCTTCATGGTGATGAACGTGGACATTCTATGGCAGATGAGGAATCTCAGGAGTTTAACCTAATTTAAATTGTTAATTAATATTTTAACTTTTTAAAAGTTAAAATACTATTAAACTTATACTTAGTGGTTGTTATTATACTTAGTGTAACAAACCCAAGTCTTTCATAGCAAAACGACCCGCATTTGTCATTGAAAGGAAGATATTACACGAGCTTTGTTTAAAAAAACTACCATGTTGTTTTATATATTTATTTGCATAAATAATTTAAAAGATAAATACAAAAATAATGCGGGGTCGTTTTATTCTACCTAGTACGAGACCAAATGAAACCATAATTTGCTATTTTTTTCTACAACTTGTAGACACATAAATGATGACAAAAAAGTTTTTATTTTCATAGTTTGTTATAGCTGAAAAATAATTTTTTTATATATTTTGTTTTATTCCATGCGGCGAAAAATAATTATTACTTAGTGATTTAGTGGGATGAAGTAAATATAAAGGGTGATTTTAGAGAATACTATTTTTTTTAGTTTGATATAGCTGAACATTAATTGAGATTTCAAAATAAGAAAAAATAATTAAAAAAATAGGAGAGTAAGAGATAAATTAATAAAAAAAATAATGCTATTTAATGGATATAAGAGTTGAGGAGATATTATAATGATAATCAATCAGATTTATATATTAAAAAGAGGTGAGGTGATAGTATAATCTATCTTGACACTATTTAGTTATGTTTTAGCCATTATTAATTGATTAATTATATAACATTAAAAAATAAAACAATTTCGTATTATGACTGAAGGAAAAAAAAAGCTTCTTGATTAAAATTTGTGAAATACGTATAAAATTGTTCATATATATTTCTTGTGATAATTTTTAAACGTAATAAAAGTAGAAAATTACAAAATTAGATATTTCCATTTGGAAGCCATTAGAGATCTTTATATAATGGTAACATAAAGAGATATTTGGCAAATTTATTCTCATAAAAAAACTTTGTTAAATAGTAATAGTCTAATAAAGAACAGAAATACAAAATTGGGAAAAAAATAATATCGTATACAGAAATAGCAATTTTAAAGATGACTAATTAGTAATTAATAACTACTGTACATACAAGATAAATGATTAATTAACAAATTTAAAACAACTAATTTGTTGCGGTACATATATATTAGCTCTTTCAAGTAACTCAAGGTATTGAGATTATATGCTTTCATATCCTGATTAATTAACAAAATCGTATATCTTGATTAATTAATAAAAAATTTGTTAGTACTACTAATCATATCAAATTTGTATAAAAATATTCTAAAAATATATTTTTTTAATAAAGAGAAGTGGGTGTAGAGATATATGTAAATTCTTTTCTTTTCTTTTTCTAAAATAAGTGGACACATGTTACACACAAAATACGTCACGTGGTGCAATTTTTAATTTCTAAAAAATATTTTTTAATGAAGAGAAGTGGGGATAAAAGTGGGTGTAGAGAAATATACAAATTATTTTCTTTTTTTTTTCTAAAATAAGTGGACACGTGTTACACACGAAATACGCCACGTGGCGCAATTTTTAACAAAGAGATGGTTTCTCTCTTCTATTGTATTAGGGTAGATCTATGATCAATTAAATGAACTAACCAAATTTAATTTCGTGTTATTTCAGTTGTTCAATTAATATACAAATTCTATTTTTGTATGAACGTATGATGGTATGAACAATTATGTTTTATAAAATTAACAACCTTTGTTTGCAAACTTATAAAAATTAACAAAATAATTAGCGATAATAGATGTGTAATTTGCCTTATTTGTTTGTGTGGAGGTAAAAAATAGTGTTAATTAGACAAAATCACCCTTTAAAAGAAGACATTTTCACAAAACCATCATTTAACTTGGAGTTTATATCAAACCACCCTCTAAACAAAATAAGTTAACAATGAACCACCCTCTCTTCAAATCACCAATAAATATAATTTGTTAAAAAGATAAATTTTCTTTAAACATGTAAAGAAAAGCCATTTAATTTTAAAAAAAGAAAAATAGAGTATTATCTTCATTTAAACCTCTTTTTGTTCACCATATATGGAAAAAAAAATTATAAATGAAGACTATACTTAGATAGTATGGTCGACTCAACAAACTAAACAAATTCACACTGTACTATGGTTTATTTAGATCTACGGGTATATATGAAGCTCATATTTTTTTTAAATAATATTAAATACAAATTATTTACATAAAGACTAAAATAATAATTAAGTTTTCTTGTTTAATTTCCGTTTAATTTATCATATATATGTTGGAGTAATGATTGGATTTCAACATGGTTGATTAAACACTTAGGTTACAATTTTTGTAATTTTTTTGCAATTGAAATTCACTCATATTTACTTTTATTCAATAAATTACAACTCTTTAAAAAAAATTAATCAGAATTTCATTTAAAAAACAGAGTAAAATATTATTTCTCATTATTTAATTGTCCATCTTGATGTCAACCATAAGTTCGTTGCACATGCTAAAAATTTAAACATAATATTATTGGAAAATTTATTCATATTGCTTTCAGCCTATATGCTAATTAGTATTATTTATTGTTGCTTTAAAAGGTAGGATTATTTTTTGGACTTGAGGTGAAATAAATTTTAGTCATTTCATATACAATCTAATTTTATTTTATTTTATATTTAATACTCATTTGATTGATATAAGATATAGACTTGATTATTTTTTTGCACGTACTAAATTAACAAAGGCACATATATGTACGAATTTAATAGGTTCTTGGGCACTAAATTACTAAACAATGAATTTACGTAGTTCTATCTTTTATCTTTCCACATTGTAAATCCAAATGTATTTTTTTCTTGTTTTTTCTGTTTAGAAGGTATTTTCATATTTTTCTCAAACATTAGATATAACCAAGGCAAATTATTGTGGGTGGTTGATTGTAAACTTTTTTTGTTTAAAGGGTGGTTTTATATAAACTTCAAGTTTAAGGGTGGTTTTGTGTAAAGTTTAGTGTTTTAAGGGTGGTTTTATCTAAAAAACCCTAAAAAAATATGTTATTTATTTTTATCATTATTGATCAATTAATGGTATTAAAGAGGGAAGAAGTCCATTAAAACCCATTAGGGCTAATTAATTGTCCCACAAGAAAGAGATATGCTATATAAAGCCCTTTTTTGCATTTGATAAAGCTCATTCAACTCTCTATGAAAAAACTCTAGCCTTTGTCTCTAAGAAAGGATATCTAACTTGAGCGTTGAAAGGTCTTTCGGAGGAGGAAGCCCTGCTCTTTGACCTTCTTTCTATGTTCGTAGGATACCGGAAACTAGATCAGAGGGAGTCTAGATCGCCGGAGTTACGGGTTTTCGTCGTGGTCAACAAATAATCATTGTGGTACATATTTATGCTACCTCAATTGGCGTCGTCTGTGGAAAACGAAGGCGGCGATGAATCATTAGGGACACACCCGCAAAGATGGATTCCTTCTCGAATTCGTCTTGCGACAAAATTTTTGAATCACTACAACTTTCAATTTGCTCATCCGTTTTGCGTGAGATTTAGAGAGATCAAACTAGACTCTTCAAGGTTTCTGTAGGATTTGGAATCACTACATTCCAACATTTGTGCAACGAGAAGAGAAGTCGGGGTCAAATTCAGAGAAAAATCATGGGGCATAATTTTCAAATCACTACAAGTTTCAATTACCTCGTCCGTTTTGCGTGAAATTTGGAGGGATTAAACTAGACTCTTCAAGGTTTATGTGGGCTTTGGAATCACTATGTCCTAACTTCTGTACAACAAGAACGACTCTGCCAAAGACAAGACCAAATTCAGAGAAGAACACACGCGCCTAGTGTAGCTGGCACAAGAGCTAGTATTCTATTCCCCCACTCCGGTTTTGTCCCGCGTCTAACCCGATCGGTATATTTAGACGCCTATTTTATCTAAGTTAAATTGTTTAATTCTTTCAAAATAGATGTTTTGATCAATTCGATTTGATTATTACATGATCATTGTATATTCATATTATGTCGGTATAAATTCAGGGATTAAACCACGTGGAATTTAAGCTTTGACAATCACGGCGTGAAAATTAAGGTTCAGGGCAACCAACGTTCTCATCAACTGATGTAACGACGGCAATGGTCAACAAACTCACCAACAAAGTTTTTAGCTCTTTCTCTTAAATTTATGGTAAAACATCATACATCATATTCTTTGAAACATATCACATATTGTTTGAAATAACAAGCCTTCAAACCATAGGGGAACGAGTTGCCATCAAGTCTATTCTATTAGCATGCGGGCCTCAGGGGCATGAGATGTCATCAACCTTATTTCTATTAGCCTACGGGCCTTAGGGGCACAAGCTGCCATCGTCCTTATTTCTAATTAGCCTACGAGCCACAAGGTCCGAGCTTCCATCTTTATTCTATTAGCCTTCGGACCGCAGGGGCACGAGCTGCCATCGGTCTTACTTCTATTAGCCTATGGGCCACAAGGGTATGAGTTGCAATCAGCCTTAATTCTAATAGCCTATGACAAAGTGCAAGAACGCACCCAGAATAGCCTACGAGCATTGTGCAAGAACGCATCCTGAATAGCCTACGAGCATTGTGCAAGAACGCACCCTAGAATAGCGAACGAGCAAAGTGCAAGAACGCACCCTGAATAGCCTAAGGTCATGTGCAAGAACGCACCCTCGAATAGCCTACGGGCATTGTGCAAGAATACACCTCAAAATAGCCTACGGACAAAGTGCAAGAATGCACCCCAGAATAGCCTACATGCAAAGTGCAAGAACGGACCTCAGAATAGCCTACGGACAAAGTGCAAGAACACACTTTGAATAGCCTATGGGTTTTGAGCAAGAACGCACCTCAGAATAACCTATTGGCAAAGTGCAAGAACACACCTTGAATAGCCTACGAGCATTGTGCAAGAACGAACCCTACAAGAGCCTATGGGCAAAGTGCAAGAATGCACCCCAGAATAGCTTACCGGCAAAGTGCAAGAACAAACCCTAGAACAAACCCTATGGGCAAAGTGCAAGAATGCACCCCAGAATATTAGATACTCGAGTATAAGAAAGAAAAAAATTAAGCATTACCATATTTTTTATGGAGAGATGGCTAATCGATCAATAGTAATGAATAAATTATTGATATTTTTTATTATTTAATTTGGAATATGTTACAAAAGTTAAAGTTAATGAGATTATAAATTCATATATACTATATCGGTTTTTCTGGTGTGTGGATGAGCATATGCTAACAAGTTAGAATAGGAGATTATCTTCAAAATATTTTCTAAAAACGAATAGGTAAATTCTTAACAAAAAAAATAAACTAAAAAAATTATTAATAAAATTGGAGTTTTTAGAGTGTGCTAATGGACGTAAGCTAAAAAAATATAATTTATTACTACCATCTTGTTTCATATTTTAGGAGAGTGGTCACGTTTAATTGGTGCACTTGATATGCTCATGCTTGTCAACTTCATATGGTTGGAGCTCACCAACTTACTCCCTCATCCCATAATTTTTTAAGTTTTAGCTCGAACCGAAGATCAAACAATAAAGGTTTCATTTAAATTTCCTTAATAATATCAATTTAATGTAAGATAATGCATTTTAATTAAAATCTAAACGGACTCAAATTTATTACTATCCTAATTACTTAAAAGCTATGATTAAATGCTGCATTTTATACATATATACACATCTTGCATGAAATTAATATCAATTATGTTAATGAGAAATTAGACATATCAATTTAACTAATAGTGTGTATATTATTTTAATATTATTCGGACATTTTTTGGGTATTGTATGATTTGTTATGGAAAATATGAGCTTGGATAAGTTATTTATACATACATATAAACGGCCGGCAAATAACCCAATAAAACTATTTTAAAAAGTGTAGTACTAGTCTAGTAGTTTTATTGTATGGTAGGTAGGTAGGTAGGTGTACACGTACATGTGGGTGCATTAAATTTTCCTCCAAATTATTTATCGATCGGTACGTACATTTCGAATTAGTCATGCTATTTAATAATAATGCTATTTTTAACTATTTCATCCTATAGCCTTCTTTTATCTTAACCACATATATGGTTATATTTGTAAGCCTTCTGGTGATCGATCATGAATCACAATTTGTATGTATGTAGTAAAGCTTGAATTTACCTCTTACGTACCAACAATAAATGCTTAATTTCAAGCTAATCCTGTGAAACTTTTTCTTCTACATATATATTTTTTATACTTGCTATAAATTAAGTGTTATATATATGATAATATAATAAAAACAAACTAATTATAAATATGATAATTCACTAGTTTCAAATTACACAACAAGCTGATCTGCGGTGTTGGTAGAAACAATTGAGATGTGGAGTCTCAACTGTGCAAGTGGAAATCATCCTCCAACACAATTCACAGGGACATATTTATCATGCTCGGTAGAGCTAGTCTTCATTTATTACAGTTTTACCAAGCAACGGTACCCATCATTTCTTTCATATGTGAATTTTTTTCACATATTGGCTAGCTTGTATAGTATCTAGCTAGATTTGTATTGTAAAGTAGTGTTAGGGATGGAAATCATACATGGACATTTCAATCCACTCGGACATCCGTTTTGAGTATACGAATATATATAAATTTAATGGGTGAACGGGTCGGGTGATGTCGATCGTATACCTCACCCAACACATCCGTATCACCTGCATGTGGGTCGGATACGGGTGAGAGTTCACCCGACTCGTCATTCATTTGACCTGGTTAACCCGAATAATATTTTTTTATTAAAAATAATAATATATACTAAATATATTTTATAAACCTAATATAAAGTTGTTATGTTATTGTATGTGGAATATTAGAACCACATGGATTGTTGAATTTCACTTTACCAATAAGCTACTTTCTATGTTTTTATATGTAAGATATTGGATATTGTATAAGCATAATTTGTTTTCCTGATTTTTATATATTTTATACATTTTGACAGGTTAGAATACATTATATACACTAGTTTACACGTTAGAATAAAAATAAAATAAAAGTTGTATATCTCATCTAACTCATCATTCGTATATATACCTGATAAATAATATTGGTGGGTCGGATTCAGGTAAGGGGTTTTGCGGATATCGAGTGAGTGGATTGTCCAACAGATCGGGTGGTGGTATGGGTTCATCCATCCACCACCCTATCCATCACCTGATACATTTACATCCTGAATATACGGTGATAGCTTGGATAGTTTCTTTGTTTATCCATCACCTGATACATTTATATATATACAACAAGTACAATATGGGTTTAGTTTCTTTGTTTAGTTTTTCTTAATAACAAAATGTGTCAATTCAATTGAAAATTTTGTGAATGTCATGAGCTCAAATCTCTCTTTCATATCATATCATATCAATATACCAAAACTCACAATTTCACGGAGCATAGCTTGGATATCATATTTCTAAATTCTCGAATCTCCGAACTCCAAATTTTCACGCAATTAATCAATTATACTTTCCTTTTTTTGTCAAAATAAACGATATCTCATTTTGTATCGAGTAGAAATAGAAAGGGTATGAAAAATACTCGATCACTCTTGAGTTTTATTAAGATTGTTCAAGTTCAAGACTTCTGAATTCTGATTGAGAGAGTGATTCCCTTAGAAACCAACATATATATTTGCCTCCTATAACTATTGTAACAATTTATATAATATCTTTGTTTGTTGTTGTACTTGCTTAATTGGCTATCATATATAATACATATATTGTGGGACTCGCAAGTGTGTGGTGGGTAAGAATTGATATATGTCATCCATATATGCCATATTATGTAATCTTATTGTGGGCAAAAAGTGTTTGGTTGATGATAGGATGAAACCGTAGTGCTTCTAGAAGCTAGGGCTTAATTTGTGGGTAAAAGACAAAGAAATTGGCAATTTCACATGGTAGGTAAACTACCCCTTGATCTCTGTCTCCCTCTTCTCACCATCATTTTCTTGGGATGTCTTATTATAAGGTGGGTCCATTTTTTATATACACCCTTCAATTTTATATTCTATAATCTTCTACTAACTTTTTATGGGTTATTTTATTAGATTGGTCAAACTTAAAGTTGTATATATCGAGGCACAAAATTTATCCACATATTATTATGCTTATAGTTAGGGTTGAGCATCGGTCTAAACTCGGTCCGGACCGGAACCCCAAAAATGATGGACCGGAACCCGGTCTGGACCGGTCCTATTTGGATCAGATTTGGACCGGTTTATATTTTTGCTAAATTTAAATATAACTTATTCAAATTTAAACATGAAAAAAAATCCCTCAAATCTAAATATAATTTACTATAAAATATAATTTACCCTAAATCCTAAATCATAAACCTCAAATGTAAAAAAACCTCAAATCGGTTAAAATTTTATGATTTTTAAAAACACCGGGCCAGACCGGACCCGGACCGAACCGGACCCGGAAATCCAAAAATCTTTGAACCGGAGACCGGACCGGTTCTAACCGGTCCGGTCTCCGGTCCGGATTTTGCTCATCCCTACTTATAGTACGATTTGATGACTGGATCAGACTCAATCAGAATATAGCCCCTTGTATATGATATGCATAAAATCTTTAGCTACCACCACATATCTATTTAAGTTTGACATAAAGAGAAATTTCATGAAGTATTTGATGTACAACGTACCTTATATCTTGGGCATATTGTGTTAGTTGGTCCATGAGTTTAGTTTAACTTAATTGATTGTGTTGCCTAATTGGGTTGTGAATAATTTCATCTTCTTGTATATATTCTCTTTGACTCAAAAGGTGAATTCCCTATCAAAAGTGAGATTTGTGGTCACTAGGTCCAAGCAATTAAGCATGCTATTATTATTTTGTACATCTTTTTGTTAATTAGTGGAGGAGAAATCCCCACTAATGACTTCCTAAACAAATATTCCTCCAAGAATGTGATACTCATCTTATGATCTTATCTGCATGCCATATATATATAGTAGATCATGCATGGACCCATCTGGTTAGTTTTTCTTTGGAGATCGAGCATGCAATTCATCAAATTTTTTTAATTGGTTTTTTCTATCCTATGTTCCGAATGCATATGTTGAAAACTTTTTTTAGAAATATTTGTTGAATTCTATTACTTGAGGAATTTAAGTTTTTTTAAAATAGTTTAAACATTTTTTTGGGGGTTAACATCTTTTTTTTTAAATCTGTAAGACATATGTTAGGAAATCCGTTTTTAAATTACGGCAAAACTAAATTGTAAATAGTAAGCACAAGTTTTAACTTAAAAACACAACAACATACTATATCAATTGCGGAGTTAATTATCTTTAATTCAATATCCTCTCAATCTCTGTTTCGTATACATGGTCCGTTGAGTACTTGAGTCTATACTTGTTCAGAATCCGACAGTTTCATGATTTTTCTCCATTTCATTTTCCTCCTTTTAACTGAATATGAGATGCTAATACATCTTTACAATAAGATAGCTGTGCATTATGTAGCGTATATTAATGTTTTTTTTTCTAGACTATCAACTCATTTAATTTATTCTAATTCGTTTTAGTCATGTGTAAAAGTAAGAACCTCTGTTGCTCATCTTTTAACTAGGGTTGTTCCTCGTGTTGGCGTTGATAATTGTTGACAGCTTGTTATTTACTCCATCCGTTAAGAAAAAAGCTTCATTTTAGCCTTCAATTTTTGTTAAGAGATATTTGTCATTTTACAGGTATAGGTAATGGTTTATTGATGAGTTACGATATATGTTATTGAAAGTTACAAATATGTAAAAAAAAATTATTCTTTGGTTAAAAACGAGGTGAGTAGTTATTTAATTATAAATTTTAGAAAAAAATTTGTTATATTTTAGATTTTATTAGTTATGTCAAAGACTAAAATGACATTTATGTAGTATATTGTTAGAATCGAGCTATATAAAAGTGTGGTTTTGATAGACGGTCCAGGGTTAAGAGGTTTAGAACATGTGTGTTGCCCAATTTTAGCCTATAGGCTTATTAAATAGAATGGGCTAAAATAAAAGCACATAGGCCAATTTTAAATTTGATCCAGTAGCGGCCCAACCAATGGGCCGTGGGCTTCGAGGTGGCATTGTAATTGTTTATTGGGCTCTTACCTTCAACTCAATCACAATATAGTGATATGCATGAATTTTTATTTTTTTTTATAATGTAAAAATTAGACCGGAAACCACAGATGACACGGTTTCTCAGTCTATAGCATCCCTGCAGATGAGAACTAAAAGCTCTAAATTGACTTGAATGTATTCCAAAGAACTATGCTATCCCAGCTTCGCAATACAGTCGACCACAACATTTGTTTCTCGGAAGACATGAGAGATCTGCATTGAAGAAAACAGTTGTAATACACAAAGGATATCAGAAATTAAAATTTCAATATCCCAAGGACAGTGCCAGATCTTATTCAGGACGTTTACAATAGTAAGGTTGTCGCATTCAAGGTCAATGTTGTTAAGACTTAATACATAGGCTTTAACCAAAACATTCCTCACTACAAGTGTTTCTGTTTTTAATGTGGTTGATATTCCACACTTTTCTCCAAAAATGTGAATTGGTTTGCCTTTGCTATTTCAGAATATGAATCCATAGTTCGAGTCACCATTAGTCGTGGTAGATCCATTTGTATTAATTTTAATAACATTATCCGGAGTTTTTTTTTCCATTTATTCTTTGGTCGTCGATTTTTTTGTTATTGTTCGTTTTTTGTTTAGGCTCTTCTAGACAGTCTGGGTTCCAGGTCTTCGTTTGTTTCCAGTTATGAATTTGATTTTTAATGTACATAGGTACATCTTTTATCAGGACAGTATCATTAGTTGGTCTCCCGAAACTTTATTGGTTTCTATAAAACCAAATTATCCACCAAGAGACTGCCAATTCTACAAATAGTGTTCTATTAATTTTCTGTCGAATTTCCTCAATTATTTCAGAGGTTTTTTTGTTACCTATATTTAGGGTTCTAATAATTCCATGTGTGTGGTTATTCATTTTTTTCTATGATTTTTAGTGTATGACTACAATGAAGTAACATGTGATTAGAATCTTCGTTTTTGTGCATTACACACTCTTTTTTCAGATAGTCCGGCTTCGGTTGGAAGCCCATTTTTCATAATTTTCCCAGAGTAAATTTTTTACTTTAGGATTAAGAAACGAACACGTTAATTAATGCAATAAATTGAACACAATGGGCCGTGGGCTTCGGGGTGGCATTGTAATTGTTTAATGAGCTCTTACCTTCAACTGAATACGGTGACGACGGTTTTGGGCCTATTGGCCCTTTAAGAGTTTTTAATTAATAAAATGGATCCTTACTAGTGTTTATGTATTTTTTTTACTCCTACTAGCTTATTATTATTATTATTTTTCTCCCTCTTCTTTGTTTTTTCTCTCTCTAAAATATTATTTTTTGGGATTTAAGGTTTAAGGGGTAGGGTTTAGGGAGAGGGGTCCATTTTTGCTAAAGGTCCATTAATTTAAAAAAAAAAGTTTATCAAAAGGTTATTTACTTAACTCACCCATATTGTGATAGGCATGAAGTTATGATAAGCCATGATTAATTAAGAAACGAACAAGTTAATTAATGCAATAAATTGAACACAATTTAATTCACTCTAGTTTTATTATTTAGTGAAGCAGATGGAGCAGCTGAGAAAAGATTGGTGAATTAATTAGGGCCATGGGAGCAGAGCTTGGTGCAGAAGCAGCGGTGGCGGAAGCCATGGCAATGGCCGCCGGAGAAGCCTTCGTTGAGGCAGACCAAGGCGCAGTTGTGGCTGCTGAAGCACAGCCCCTTGAACCCCTGGCTCTGGGATCGGCACATTCTTCCTCCCTCCACCACCATCTCCTCTGCATATATATATGCCAAATTAATATAATGTAATATTATAAGGTAATTACAACATTTTGTGGTTTATAGTAACATCTATTATATATATGGGAAGTTTAGCAAATTAAAAGAACTTACGAGAGGCAAAGAGGACAAATAGAAGCATGATGCAGAGAGCCGAGACTGATTTCTTCTCCATAGCCATGATGATTATGCTGGAATTGATTAGTGATGTGAATGTTATATACTGATATAGCAGTGTAAGTGCAGCTTTAATTGGAATAATAATATTATTTCTGTTCTGTGAAGAATGTCTATAAATATAGATGATTCGGTTCATCCCCTGGAGTCTCATTTTTGATTGGTTGGAAAATATACCAAAAAGTTTATTTTATATCCGTCCCCTAAAAAATAAGTATTATTTAAACCTTTAATTTTTGTTAGAAATATTGTCATTTTATAATTTTAGATAATGATTTATTGATGAGTTTATGTTATTAAAAGTTATATATATTATATAATTTATGTAAATTTTCTTTATTCATTTGTTAAAAATAAGGTATGTAGTTATTATATTTATTTATTTTAAAAAATATATATAATATTTTAGCTTAATGACTATATTTTGTGATAATTGTATCAAATGTTAAAATGACATTAATTTTTTAACACGGAAGTAAGAAAAAAGGAAAAAAGAAAACAGGGTGGTGCAGAAAGAAGGTTGAAAATGCAGAAAGAGAGGGGTCACGTTGGAGAGCAAGTTAGGGCATGGAGAGCGTGATGTGATGAGGGTTTATATATTTGAGTAATTATACGTATCTGCTATATACACGATGAAATTTTGACATATGCACGACGTCTGTACGTCAGAGTCTGACGTACAGGTAAAAACAATCCAAACCTGTATGTCAAAATATGGCGTACAAGCGAAAAACTTATACGCCACATTTTGGCGTACAAATTTGTCGTGTATATAGCAGCGGCCTTTATATACTATAAATTAAAATCTCACAAAAAATTAATAAAAATGTGGGCACAGCGGGTCCCACGTCGGAAACGGCTTGGTGGGGACGCTGACAGGTCAGTCACGACTCATGTGTTGGTTAGCCTCAATGACGTCAGTCAGTCTGGTTGAGCACAAGCACATCATGTGACATATATCGCAATTATTCGAATAGTTGTGCTATTAGTGTATAGTGTAGTTCTCGTGCCTTGCACATATCTTTTTTTTTTTATATATTTGTAAAAATAGTATATTTTAATTATATGTTTCATTTATATATAAATATATAGTCAATGTATGTCATAGAAGTAGATAAATTCTTATATAAAAAATGACTAATCGACTAAAAATATTAAAGATATAAACAAAATTATATTATATAAAGAGAGACAAAATTCTCCATAACTTTATTAATAATCAAAATTGGCTAAGTAGTCTTTGAAACATAGATATCTACACCCCTAACATCAATACTACTAAAACGATAAAGCATAATCAAAATGTTCATCATATACATGAAATACTAAACATAAAATCTGACACGGTGTTCAAAGTTGCTACTGATAACAGGAATTTGTCGTTCTAATTCCTACTATGCAAAATATCCAAACAAACCTTAAACCGTAGTCCTAGATAAGTAAAGGTCGAACCCACAGGGAGACGAATTCTATCTATGTATGCAAGTTGTATGTCAAACCAAAGTAACCAAAGGGGGGATTTTGTTTGTTTAATTAATCTAAGTATGCAAAAGTAAACAACTAGATGTGATGAATTCAGTAATGGGGAAAAACACTTAGTCAAACAACATCCACTATTCGTATGACAAGTTGATCATAGATACTCACTCAAAATCACATGCAATGGAAATTCCAATTCCTTTTCAGATATAACTAATAGCACAACCAGATACTATTAGCACTAACTAATTAAACAACACTGAAACTATCAAGATTCAGTTTAACAGCAGTGTTACGGATAGGAATATAGTTGGATACAATTCTAGGATAAAACAACCAGCTTTTATCCTATAATGTAAATCAATTCTCTTCTGCGTAAGACTAGCACAACCAGATACTAGTACGATGCAGTTGCTACTCTGAAATAGATATGCTCAACCAGTAACAATCTAGATCTAGCAATAGATCAATAACAATAAACCCTAGTTGCGTCCAAATAGAGATTATCAATATAAATCATAAGCAACTTAAGCAAGAAAAAGATAAAAACCATGCAATAGATTAAGAACGAGAATCTCACAATTGAATCAAAACAAAAGCTTCAGCGTCTGACTAAGCCAAGGAGGCTTAGTTCTTCATAGGTTTACGATGGATGAAAACTAGGTCTAACTATTCTCTTTTTTTTTGCAACTAGGTTAACTAAAAGTGTTTTAACCTCCTTCTAAAAAGTGTGTAAAAATAATAATTAAAACAATAATAAAATAATAACGAAAATAAGCAAATCAAATCCGGGTAATTAATCCCGAAATTTCGCTCCATCTTCTCGTCCAGCAGCTCATCCTCGCCTTCTCTCGCGTGCAGCTGCTTCTCGGTTCGGCCCATCTCAACAACAGCTTCAGCACCAGCACGGCCCAACTTCAACAACAGCTCATGCGGCCCAAACTCTCGTTCGGCACAATTCCACGCTGCAACACGGCCCAATTTCGATTCCAGCAGCTCGGCGGCAACACGGCCCAATTTCGGCCCATCTTCAACAGCATCAACGCGCCAACATCATCATGACGTCACGCCCCGCTTATTCAATTCTCCAGCTTCAATTTGACGCGGGATTTCACGTGGGCTCCAGCTCCTTGATTTTCCAAATTCTTCACGCGGGCCGAGACTTCATGGGCCTTTCTTCATCCAAATTGGCCCATCACCAAAATTAGCACGCGGGCCTGCTTAATTAAGCTTCTTCGTCCCCCACACGCCATACACATGAATGTGTCTAAATCTATTCGAATGACACCAATAAATCCTCTAATGACTCTTACTTAAGCTCTACAAAATAGTGCTTATCAGCTACAAATTATCAAAAACTTCCTTGTATACTACATTGATTGTAGTATTATATATCTTTCTGTCTTTGTCGCAAATCAATATCTTTAAACTTTTCTTGCTAGTCACCCTTGATGATGTAACATAAAACTGATCATGACTGAAAACATGGCGTGAAAGATACAAACCGACATTTGCAAGAGATACAAACCGACATATATATATTTAGTTTGTACAAATTTGTATTATTTAAAAGTGTTTATATATTGTTATAAACTCAAAATAAATGATTAGTTTGTATATTTATTTAATTTGTTTTGAATATATATCTCAAATTTGTCTGTTGTCGTTTCTCTCTAATAGCAGACAATCTCAACGTTCTGTTATGTCGAGTTAATTCTTCCATATAACAATTAACAATCATTGGAAAATCTGAGATATATTCAAAATAAAATAAATAAATATACATACTACTAATTTATTGTAATATTATAATACTAAATAAACATAATTTTCTATAACAATATCTTTTTTGTCCTTTGTCGTTTATGGAAATTTTGAGATATATATTCAAAACAAATTAAATAAATATACAAACTAATCATTTATTTTGAGTTTATAATAATATATAAATACTTTTAAATAATAAAAATTTGTACAAACTAAATATATATTTTACTATTTTTTAAAATAAATAAATGGACATATGGGCCAAAATAATATTGGCATAGGGTGAAAATAATAACAAATACATAAAATTGGGTTAATGGGCTTAAAGCCCAATTACAACATCTTCGGCCGATCGTTACCGATTATTATTACATTCAGTTAGCCCGTTTAATTCTGGTTTCATTATTGGGCTTGTTCGGCTGCCTTCATCTGGGCTAATGGGCCTGTTAATTACATTAACCCGGTTCACTCAAAGACTGACAAACAAAAATATCCCCTTTTTCGAAAACCCTATCACATTCAAAACTTTCCAGTTTCGCCGTTTCGATTTCCCCTCTCTCTCTCTCTCTTTGCCTGTTCTCCATCAAACTTCACCGTCTTTGTTTCCAAGCAACATAATCTCCAGATCAATGTTGGATTCTTTCTCTTTCTCTAAATCACCTTAAACAGTGTCACGTTTGTCTTCCTCTTTTTCTAAAGCACCGAAAATCCTTGATCTTTGCTTTTTTTATAAAAAAAAAACAGATGCAAATGAATCCTCTGATAATCCACCATATAAACACTTCAGATCTGTTTCTCACCACCATAAAAAGAAGATCTCGAAGATAAAATTCGTCGTCTTCCTCAGATCCACGGCCATTGTTGTCCAAAGTTGACATGCAAAGAAAAGATATATTACAAAATATCGCCAGAGATGGACATTCATGATCAGATCTGGAAGAAGAAGGTGGTTCTGAGATCCAGAACTTTGAAAGGTAAGATCTATGTCTCTATGTCTCTCTCTATGGCTCTCGCTCTCAATCTCTTTCTCGTTCTCTTTAACTTCATCTCTGGCGACAGATTTCTGTTTAAATGCTCGACTGGCTTGTATACAATAAAAATGGAGGAAAAATATTCTGGGTGATTTTGGAATTAATTGAGTGTTTAATTTTTTTTTGCATAAAAATATACTCTTTGGTATACTAACATAAATTTTTTGATATGAGGACATGAGGAGATCTGCACATTGGTTACGATTCTACCTTGAAGAAGGAGGTATTGGCCCTCACCCTAGCATAGTCAACATAGAAGAAATGTAAGTTCTCTGTATGTATCCATTTTTTTTTCCTTTCTTTAATCGAGTGCCTGGTATTCAATCAAACTGAAATAAAAAAATTTGGTGGAAATTTAGGATTTCATTTGGTGTTTTTTTTAATTCAGTTTCATTATTCTCTGATATGAATTAAAAAATGATTCAATTTCTTATAGCTATCGGTTGTATAGTTGAAGAAGATATTACTTTTAACTTTGTGTTTTAATTTTAATTCTAGGTTACATTTTTTTTTCTTTATTTCAATGTTTTTTGTTTAAGTGTAATACTTGTTGTTCACTTTAATTGATTGAAAAAAGACGAATAAAAAAATTGTTTTGTCACCAAAATTAACAGCTAAAATCAAATTGGGTTGTATGTAAACCATTCAGATCTATTACATAATTACATTATATGATTTGGGCTTATTGACCCATAATAAGGCTAATAACATTTAATGGACTAGGCCCAAAGTATTAATAATGAAACTGATACACTTTACTGGGTTCAATAATTTTAATATATGTATATTTATAACCAAATCATTAAATTATTTATTGGGCTTATAGGCCCATAGTATGTCGAATATTATTAATTTGTCTGATTATGTTTAACAGGCTTCTAGGCCCAATGACAATATTAGAAAAAAATTAAATTGTCGGCCCACTATTTCTGGCCCAATCTGTATAGATAAACTTACAACCGAATAAATTTATTTAAATATTTTATCACAAAATAAATAAATAAATAAAATAATTAGCATTGATCCATTACATCTGTATAGATCCTATTCTATTATGTTTAGTAATCAAAAAATTGGGTCAATGGGCTGCAAGGCCCAGTTACAACATTTTGTAAAGGTTTACTCATTGGGTTAATTGACAAATTCAATTAATGAGCTTATAAGCGGTTCACTTGATTTGGGGTTATGGGCTTCTGCAATAAGGCCATAACGGTTTACCCTATATATATATATTCATTTGTATTAAAAAAATAAAACAAAAGATATCTTGGCCGATCCAATTAACCCTATCTCATTCCCAACTTTCCATTTCTGTCGTTTCGCTTTCTTTCTCTCTCTCTCTCTGTATCTGTTTTCCAAAATTTCTTTCCTTTCATTAATCTCCAGATCCATGAAGGATGTTCTGGTCTCTCTCTCTCTCTCTCTCTCTCTCTCTCTCTCTCTCTCTCTCTCTCTCTCTCTCTCTCTCTCTCTCTCTCTCTCTCTCTCTCTCTCTCTCTCTCTCTCTATATATAGGAGAAGCATCAAATGAGAATAGGAAAATAGGAGAGAACAGAGAATAAAAGGGGGCCGTTGGATTGAAGGCGAATCAAGGGCCCATATTAGACTTTCATTAAAAGCCGTATAATTCGGGCGTGCCGAATTTTTACCGAAATTTTCGACCGTATTATTCGCGTTTTATTGGCGAATAATACGGATTTTGGCTTTTTTTTTGCTGGGCACTTTTTTTGTTCGCTGGCATTGAACAATTATGTTCAACGCCTTGAACACTTGCATCCAGGACCATGAACACTGATGTTTCAAGCCTTGAACACTTGTGATTTTGGCTTATTTTTTTGCTGGACACTTTTTTTGTTCGCTGTCATTGAACAACGCCTTGAACACTTGCATCCAGGACCATGAACACTGATGTTTCAAGCCATGACCATGAACATGGACGTTCATGGCGATGAACATTGACCTTCATGGTAATTTTCAGGAATGTTCAAGGCAATCAACAAAGAATTTTATTACAGTTTACAGGTTTGTTCAAGGCAGTTTACAAGTCCGTTCATGGCAATTTTCAGGAATGTTCAAGGCAATTTTCAGGAATGTTCAAGGCAGTTTACAGGTTCGTTCATGACGATGAACATTGACGTTCATGGCAGTTTACATATTTGTTCTTGGCCTTGAAAAAACTAGTTCATGGCATTGATCAGAACTGTTCATGGTATTGTTCACTGTTCATCATCATCACTGTTCATCATCATCTTCGACATCACCGTCGTTCATCTTCATCACCGATCTTCATCATAATCTTCCATCACCGTCGTCCGATCATCAATCATTCATCATCAGATCTCATCGATCATCACCACTGATCGCATCGATCGAATCAACATCATCATTAACCGGATCTGCACACCATCATCCTTGATCATCCTCACCGCCGGAACCGCCGGAGGAGGAACGTCGGAACCGCCGGAGGAGGAAGTTAGAGGAAGAACGACGGAGGAGGAGGAGGTGAGCATAGATCTGATTAGAGGGAGGAGACGGAAGGAAGGAGGAGGAATGCCTCTCCTCTGTACGCGCTTTCGTTTAGGTTTTCTTTTTTTCGATTTTGTGTGCGCCTCCTCCTCTGTATGCGTTTTTTCCCCCCCTTTCCCCCCCCCCCTTTTTCACGCGCGCTGATATGGGTGTTTTGGCTGCTAGGTGGAATGTTTGTATTGGTTCTTAGTTCTCTCATAGGGATTGGTTCTGTAACACCCCCAAAACTTAACCCTTTTGGAAAGGTATTACCGCCAGTGACCCCTAGTGTTCCTTACCGAGATCACCCAAGGCTTTACCATATAAATACAATTTATGAAATGCGATTGATACACAATGATCAAGCATTAAACTCCAAAACATAACATTGTCAAGGAAACAAGAGTTACGGGATTACAACCCAATCCCGAATAGGTCAAAACATAGTTTAAACCAAACACAGCGGAAGACTAAGAAAGTACATTACAATCGGAGTTATTGTCCAAAGGATCATAACCTGATTAAAGAAATAATTAAAACATTCAAAAACCACCGCCGACTCCATAGTCCTTCTAATCTTCTGAGCTACTTCTTAACTGATGTGCCGAATCGAACGGATGACACCAGCCAACCATGCAAGGGAAAAATATTAGTTGGTTAGTCTAAATGAATAGACTAGCAAGGGTATAAAGCAGACTGGTTCGAAGCAGTCATATTAGGTTAGACTCATCGCTTCTCGGATAATAACCGATAACGGTAGTTAACCATCATATTCCTACTGGAATAAACAAGAGGTATGCACAAGAGAAGATTATGGAAGACTGAATCTTCACAGAAATCGACTCGAAAGAAGACTCCAACTGAAATGAGTCTTTAAGGAAGTATGACAAATCTGAAATGTTTACAGAATCATTCAACAATGATTTAAAACTGACTGAGATGCATCGGTTCACGACCAACCTCATCGCCTACAACGAATCCAGATTGGAAAGAGAACGTACTACATTCAAGTCAAGACGAGTTTTCGTAGCTGCACTGTAACACCCCCAAATTTAACCCCATTTGAAAGCGCTACTGCCGATGACCCCGGACGTAAACCCCGAAGTCACCCCAGGCTTTTTCGACGTCATAACTGACTTAAAACACAGTTACAATACTAAAATCATAACTTTTATTAAACCACAGTCTCGGAATTACACATGATTCCAGACAAAACGAAATACATCATCAGAATTTAATACAAAATCAGAATAATTACAACGGAGACTTTAAAATATTACGAAAAAGGTTGTGATCGTAGTGATCACCTGCCCAAGGATCTTAACCTGATTAAAAACAATAAAAACATCCAAAACCACCGTTCATTTTCATAGTCGTTCTAGCCTTCTTAGATCTGCAACATACCTGATGTGCCGAATCGGACAGATGACACCAGCCAATCATGCAAGGAATATAACGGTTGGTCAGTCTAATGAAAGACTACGCAAGGGTACAAAGCAGAGTGGTTCGAAGCAGTCGTATTAGGTTAAACTCATCGTTTCTCGAATAATAACCGAGTACGCTAGTCAACCATCATACTCCTACTAGAATATATAAAACAGCATGAACAAGAGAAGATTCTGGAGACCGAGTCTCACAACAATTAATCCCAAAAGAAGACTCCAAATGAAATGAGCCTTAAAGGAAACAATGACAAATGTTGGGAAACTTAATTTATAATATACACACAATCACAGAATCACAGTATCGCATTCGAGCGATCTACAACTAAGACGAGCTTTCCTAGCTGCACTAGCGCCTAGCTGCAATACTCGCCAAATATTTTAAATAAGTGCTTACTCATACAGCACTTTATATTAAGGTCAAGGCATTTTCGTTATGTGCATACTCATGGCACGTATCTTATTAAATGTCAACACACACACACATCACGTTACAAACTTTTATGATCTGCTCGTCCCGAGACGAGAGATCCTTGGGAATACTCCCTAGATTTGTGACACTAGCTAAGTGCACCACCTCTATACCCGAGTATAGAGGCTAGTCATGACTCACCAATGGTATTAGGGTCTCAATGCCCTTTTCTCCATTTAATTATCAAGAAACGACTGGACCTCCATCCATCGTCCCTACGAATACTCGTGCTAACTAAACAGTTCAACACAGTCAACATCATATCAAATCAAAGCCATCAAGGCCAACATCATAGATCTAACAATCTATATATATATATATATATATATCAAAATAGCGTTGCTACTAACAGTATATGCAACCTATTATAATCTTTTTATATGAATTTCACCTTTAAAATCCACAACAAAACCATTATGAATATAATAGCGCTGTATCTAGCAATATACAACCTATTATAACAGCACTTCTTTTATCAAATAATTGATCAAAACTGTTCCCAACATAAACAAGAAATCATCCCAAATTAATTAACAACAAACAATTGATAATTAATGAAAGTATGGAATGATGAGCAAGAGCGAACCGCCACTTGCCTAAATCCGCAGAAGCTTAAGCAAAGCTTAGAGACAACGGGCTCCTGGATCTGAAACTGGAGCAAATCTTGGATAATAAATCCCTAAGAAATGGCCCATAACAAGACCCTAAGTTAGATTCAATATACTTATATATGAATCTAAAAGAATACAAGAAGAAATCAAAGGAAACGAGCCAAGCCCAAAGATAAACCACAAGACACACAACTTCGGACGCAAATACCGCGATCGCGGCGAGTCGCGGCCAGTCGCGGTTTTCGTGTGGCCTGACAGTGGCGAAGCTCGACAGCTCCCATGGAGAATTTCTTACCCAAACCGATTTGTTTGCCTTCCATTTGTCTATGGTTCGATCTCCCAACACCTCAAAGCTTCTCACAACACTCAAGAGCACCTTTCTAACACTCAAAGGGATCTCGAATTCTCACCCAACAAAGCTCAAAACTTGCTCAACAATGGTGGACAGAAAAACAGAGGAAGAAAGAAGAGGATGAAGAAGAGCTTCTTAGCTCCGGGTTTCACCTCCTTTTATAGCCCAAATCCGAGCCTCCTCATCTGAGGGAACAAGGGAGGGGACAAGGGGACAAGGCAAAGGAGCCACTTGGCCTGCCCAAAAACAGAGAAAACAGAGGCGCTACAGTAACCGCCTCACGAGGAAGACGACACTGCTCAGCAAAAGGCATTACCGCGAGCGCGGCCGATCGCGGTGAATCGCGGTTGATCGCGTCAGGTCGCGGTGAGTCGCGGTTTTAGGCCGACTTCGTTAATTCTTATCCGAACTTAGTTCGGATTAAATTTCTTAACTCCGGGTTAAATATATTCGTACATTAACGATACATTAACCCCGAAAACACCTCAACTGTATTATATAATGCTCGAAAAATTTTACACGGCTCAGACCCCTTTTCAGAAGGTCCGAGACTCACTGAATTAAATCCGTCTAGCAAAACGGGCATAAGAAAAATTTAAAAATAATTCAAAATACCCTTAAAAATTACGGGATGTTACATTACTACCCCCTTATTTTAAGTTTCGACCCCGAAACTTGCATTATCAAGGCCGACAACAAGTAGGGAAAGTATCTAAGTACACCCGTCTCAGTCTCCCAAGTAACCTCTTCGGTTTCTAACTTGGAGCACAAAACTTGTACCAAAGGTACCACCTTGCTACGCAGTTGTCTCAAACTTCACCCTGAATGGTAATCGAGACATCTGACAAACGCTTGGTTCAAACCAAATATTTATATTAGCAAGAATATTTACTACAAAAGGTTTACAACCTTGCTGCATACTTAGACTTACTAACATAACCATCCTTAACCATAGACTGGGTAACACCCATATCCACAACCTACAACAAAAGTAGAAAGCTTTAAGCAAATGGAAAATCAGATCCATCCGCCTCACGCATCACGTAAAGACGTTGACCTTGACTTCCAGAAGCTACTAGAGCCTTCCCTTTATTTTGTGCAGTCGTCTGCATCGTATGACTAGGAGCCTCCACTGGTTTATACTCAGGCCGGTTATTCTGATTAGCAGACCCTTGCTGTGACTCCAGTCCTTTTTGCCTTTCCAGCCAACAGAACTTCTGCAAGTGTCCAAACTTTCCACAGCCAAAGCATGCCTTCTTTTCCTTCTGACACATACTGTTCTTGTGCCCAACGACACCACAATTGTAACACCGAATCGGACTCTGGTCCTGACCCGATCGTTGTGTCGACCCTCCTTGAGTCAACTATGTCCTTGCCTTGCTTGACTTAGCAAAGTTAGACGGTGGCGTAGGACGTTTAAATCCGCTCGCCTGAGATTGATCTTGCATTGACTTCTGGTGATTCCTCTTCTTGGTTGACTCCTCTAGAGTCACTTCCAGTTTGTAGGCTGCATCCACGTACGGCTCCAAAGTAGAACATCCGTGACGCACCATCAGTGGCTTAATGTCTGGACCCATCCACTCATGGAAGTGCCAGATCTTCTGCTCCTCGCTGGTTACATCCGACCCAGCGTATTGCAACAAATGATTGAACTTAGTCGCAAGCTCAGCGACTTTCAATCCCTCCGTCTCAGGATGCATAAACTCCTTGTGCTTCTCGTCCCTCATTGCTCGGGAAAAGAAACGGTCCATCATCTTCGTCTTGAACATGGCCCAGTTCAAATCAACTCGATCAGCCAACCTAGTGTTCTCCCACCATTCGCTAGCTTCTTCTTTTAACTGAAGATAAGCGGTCTGCACTTTCTCAGCTTCGGTGCAATCCACGTTGCGGAACAACCGCTCCATGTGGGAAAACCAATGAGCAGCTCTAACTGGCTCTCCTTTTCCATCATAATGGTCAGGTCTCAAAGAGTTAATGGTCTTCAACACTCGACCATAATCACCCCTATTCCTGACCGCTTCTTCTCTGTGTACATAAATAGCTGGCTCCTCAAATCTAGGAACCACTGGGGGAATCGACACAGCTAGTGCCTGTGGTGCGACAGGTTGCCTAGCCTCGGCGAGTACTTGCATCATTATCTCCCGAATAGCTGTAACATCTGCTGCATCAAAAACTACTGGAGCGTTGGCTGTAGCTTGGCCATTGCCTCCCGGATTATTCTGTGACATTGACTCGTGTTCTTCTACACGGTCCAGGTCGTCCCTTATGATTGGCCTTGGATTGCTTGGCCCAACACTAGCGCGTATGGTATTCCTTGTATTCACCATCTGTTTACCGATCAAATCCCAAGTATTAATATCTTTTCCATAATACTTATCATGATAAAGTCACTTGGAATAGATCAACTTGGTAACGTTCCTAGATGAACACCAAACTGGAATACTTAGGTTCTACAACCTCAAATCCTGACAAGAGAACTGAAAACTCAAGTCTAACTGGAGATGGCAAAACCACCTTGACTTCTTCCGAGTCCTTCTGAAGAGAACATAATGCACCCCCAACTACGGGTGACAAACAGAGAGTCTTAGTCTTTCTAGACACAGAAGCAAACTTCCATGTCAGACTGTAGAAGGCACGACTATGAACGACTTTTTATTTTAAAACTCATAGCTCTTGGAAAACAAATTTTAGCTCTGATACCATTTCTGTAACACCCCCAAATTTAACCCCATTTGAAAGCGCTACTGCCGATGACCCCGGACGTAAACCCCAAAGTCACCCCAGGCTTTTCCGACGTCATAACTGACTTAAAACACAGTTACAATACTAAAATCATAACTTTTATTAAACCACAGTCTCGGAATTACACATGATTCCAGACAAAACGAAATACATCATCAGAATTTAATACAAAATCAGAATAATTACAACGGAAGACTTTAAAATATTACGAAAAGGGTTGTGATCGTAGTGATCACCTGCCCAAGGATCTTAACCTGATTAAAAACAATAAAAACATCCAAAACCACCGTTCATTTTCATAGTCGTTCTAGCCTTCTTAGATCTGCAACATACCTGATGTGCCGAATCGGACGGATGACACCAACCAACCATGCAAGGAATATAACGGTTGGTCAGTCTAATGAAAGACTACGCAAGGGTACAAAGCAGAGTGGTTCGAAGCAGTCGTATTAGGTTAGACTCATCGTTCCTCGAATAATAACCGAGTACGCTAGTCAACCATCATACTCCTACTAGAATATATAAAACAGCATGAACAAGAGAAGATTCTGGAGACCGAGTCTCACAGCAATTAATCCCAAAAGAAGACTCCAAATGAAATGAGCCTTAAAGGAAACAATGACAAATGTTGGGAAACTTAATTTATAATATACACACAATCACAGAATCACAGTATCGCATTCGAGCGATCTACAACTAAGACGAGCTTTCCTAGCTGCACTAGCGCCTAGCTGCAATACTCGCCAAACATTTTAAATAAGTGCTTACTCATACGGCACTTTATATTAAGGTCAAGGCATTTTCATTATGTGCATACTCATGGCACGTATCTTATTAAATGTCAACACACACACACATCACGTTACAAACTTTTATGATTTGCTCGTCCCGAGACGAGAGATCCTTGAGAATACTCCCTAGATTTGTGACACTAGCTAAGTGCACCACCTCTATACCCGAGTATAGAGGCTAGTCATGACTCACCAATGGTATTAGGGTCTCAATGCCCTTTTCTCCATTTAATTATCAAGAAACGACTGGACCTCCATCCATCGTCCCTACGAATACTCGTGCTAACTAAACAGTTCAACACAGTCAATATCATATCAAATCAAAGCCATCAAGGCCAATATCATAGATCTAACAATCTATATATATATATATATATCAAAATAGCATTGCTACTAACAGTATATGCAACCTATTATAATCTTTTTATATGAATTTCACCTTTAAAATCCACAACAAAACCATTATGAACATAATAGCGCTGTATCTAGCAATATACAACCTATTATAACAGCACTTCTTTTATCAAATAATTGATCAAAATTGTTCCCAACATAAACAAGAAATCATCCCAAATTAATTAACAACAAACAATTGATAATTAATGAAAGTATGGAATGATGAGCAAGAGCGAACCGCCACTTGCCTAAATCCGCAGAAGCTTAAGCAAAGCTTAGAGACAACGGGCTCCTGGATCTGAAACTGGAGCAAATCTTGGATAATAAATCCCTAAGAAATGGCCCATAACAAGACCCTAAGTTAGATTCAATATACTTATATATGAATCTAAAAGAATACAAGAAGAAATCAAAGGAAACGAGCCAAGCCCAAAGATAAACCACAAGACACACAACTTCGGACGCAAATACCGCGATCGCGGCGAGTCGCGGCCAGTCGCGGTTTTCGTGTGGCCTGACAGTGGCGAAGCTCGACAGCTCCCATGGAGAATTTCTTATCCAAACCGATTTGTTTGCCTTCGATTTGTCTATGGTTCGATCTCCCAACACCTCAAAGCTTCTTACAACACTCAAGAGCACCTTTCTAACACTCAAAGGGATCTCGAATTCTCACCCAACAAAGCTCAAAACTTGCTCAACAATGGTGGACAGAAAAACAGAGGAAGAAAGAAGAGGATGAAGAAGAGCTTCTTAGCTCCGGGTTTCACCTCCTTTTATAGCCCAAATCTGAGCCTCCTCATCTGAGGGAACAGGGGAGGGGACAAGGGGACAAGGCAAAGGAGCCACTTGGCCTGCCCAAAAACAGAGAAAACAGAGGCGCTATAGTAACCGCCTCGCGAGGAAGACGACACTGCTCAGCAAAAGGCATTACCGCGAGCGCGGCCGATCGCGTCAGGTCGCGGTGAGTCGCGGTTTTAGGCCGACTTCGTTAATTCTTATCCGAACTTAGTTCGGATTAAATTTCTTAACTCCGGGTTAAATATATTCGTACATTAACGATACATTAACCCCGAAAACACCTCAATTGTATTATATAATGCTCGGAAAATTTTACAGAGCTCAGACCCCTTTTCAGAAGGTCTGAGACTCACTGAATTAAATCCGTCTAGCAAAACGGGCATAAGAAAAATTTAAAAATAATTCAAAATACCCTTAAAAATTACGGGGTGTTACATGCACTATAACTTAGCTGCACTACTCTCCCAAGGTGTATTAATTATGTGCGTCAAGGTAGCACTTATCTGATTTATGTTTCGAAAACACACATCACGTTATAGACTTTTACATGTGTACCCCACCAGTGGGACGACACATCTTAGTATACGTTTCGTCGAGAGTGACGTATACCGAAAGGTTTGTGACACCAGCTAAGTGTCCTGTCTCTACACACTTGTGAAAGAGACCGATCATGATCTTAGAATAGTACCAGATGGGGACGAGCCATCCCGATACCAGATTATAAAGAAATGACTGGACATAGTCCGAGTAACGTTCCTATCTAACAGTGCTAACTAAACAGTTACAGCATAACAACAGTTACCGGATAAATCCACATAAAGGCCCGAAAGGCGATCACAGATAATAGCGTTGTTCTAACAGATATACAACCTATTATATGATTTTCAAAACAGTTATCAAAACCGTTTCCAGACAAACAAAATATTCATTCCAAATTAATTACTCAGATAAATTACTGATAATTAATGTAAATATGGAACGAATGAGCAAGAGCAAACCGCCACTTGCCTTACTCCGCAGAATAGTCTAAAGACGTCACTGGATTCCGGGCTCGACACGGTAGTTCCGACAGCACAACAACCTTCGAGTTGACCCATAAAAGGAACCCTAAGTTAGATCCGACATAAACAGTACAAATCTAAACACGGCGAAAGAACACGAAAGGAAAGACGTCATGACGACAACCGACCAAGCCAAAGCCACGAAGGCGTTCTGGGCACTGGCGGCGGTCGCCGTTCTTGGCGGCGGTCGCCGCATTCATCACGGCGGTCGCCGTGAAGAACACGGCCGACTGAAACGAGAGAAATCTCACCCCAAAACACGAGCGGTTCGGCCTCCCTCGACTTGCTTTGGCTTCTAACCTCCAAGGCTAATCAAAAGCTTCACAAAGGCACTCTGGAAACACACCACAACACCTCCGGCGAGCACAAGAAAACCGACGAAACTCAACTCACTTTGAGGAAGAATTTTGGCAGCGATTCGGGGTTGTAGATGACCCAAAACCCATGCCCAAGCTCCTCTATATATAGGCAAACCCCAAGGAGTACCCAGCAAACCCTAAGACGCGGCAAACGACGCAACGGCGCGCCTCGAACGACGCCGGCGACCGACGGGCAATGCCCACTGGACAATCACGGCGGTCGCCGTGATTTTGCCTGCGGCGGGCACGCGGCGGTCGCCGTCGCTAGGCCTGTCGCGGCCAGCTAGAAGCTGACACGCTGACTTCTCGGGCCCAACCACGGCGGTCGCCGTTTCTGAACGACGGTCGTCGTTTCTCCCTTTTCCCGCCCATTCAGCTTTGAACGAGCTTGACGATAAACCGGGATAAAAATTATCGTACGCGAATGACAATTTAAAATCCAAGGCATGCTGTCTGTATATTATTTCACTGAGAAAAATATTACAGATACAGAGCACATTACAGAATGTCTCAAATTACCTGAATTAAATCTGACGTACACAACGGATACCCGGGAAAATTCCATAATTCCCAATATAATCTTAGAAAATTACGGGGTATCACAGGTTCTCACCAGAACCGCATCCTATATATATATATATATATATCTGTAGATGAGTTTACAGATCTAATTTTTTTTAAACTTCTTTGTCTTGGAGGGTTAAAACAAAAGCTATTTCCACCACCGCTTCGTTTTCATTTAACATGCAAAGCAACCAAGGGTTTTAGATTCAAAACAGAAGATCTTGAAGAAGCAGGTTCGTCTCTCTCTCTCTCTCTCTCTCTCTCTCTCTCTCTCTCTCTCTCTCTCTCTCTCTCTCTCTCTCTGCCGACCCCTTCCGTTTAAAATCCGCCACTCCTTATACTGAATAATAATGTTTTTTTCCTGATTCATTATTATCTGATATGAATCAAAACATGATTTCATATGAGTCATTTTCTTCTGTTTCATTGATTTTAGACTTCATACATAATATAATTGATATAGATTACTTTATAAAAGACTATGCATGTTTATATAGATTACTTTATTGCCCATTAAAGTAAATTTTTATATATATCTATGGACCTCGTAATAAGGCTGAATACATTTAATGGGCTAGGCCCAAGTATAAAAATAAAAATTTGTAAGTGTGGCCCAATCTACTGTATATATAAAATTTAATACAATTGATTAAAACTTAATACTGCTTTATATACTTTAATGGGCTTTTAGGCCCAATTACAAAATTGGGCCTCTCAGAGCATATTCTGCACATACTTTCAGCCTACTCTTTTTGCATAATTATCGTTCGTAAAAAAATGAATAAACAGTCATTTCTGAGAAGGTATTAGTTTGTGCAGAGTATCATCGGGGATGTTATTAGTTTAATCGGCAAAAGGATTAAACTAAAAACTCTCCGAACATATTTTGCACATAACTTTCAAGTAGTCATGCCTTATCGGGAAAGACTGAAAATTAAATTGTAAAGTCAATTAGTATAGCAAACTTGCAATGCATACTGATCTGAAATCTCAATATAATTTCTATATCAATGATGTTTTATATTTGAGGTTCTCTAGCTCTACCTACCATCATCAAGGGCATAAACCAATGAACTTATTTGTGACACCAAATTCCATTTAATAGGGCTATAACCTGATAACCAATGAACCTTTTTATAAACCCTAAATCTCTAGATCTGTATAGAAATCAGTATAGAAAACTTGCACTGCAGACTGATCTGAAATCTCAATATATATATATGACGTTGGTGTAAACTAAGTAAATTAATGGGCTTAAATATTAAAGTTAAACATATAATTTAGTTAATGGGCTTATAGGCCTAGTGTATAAAAATTGTAGCTGATTTTTGAAATTATTTTAATGAAAATATTGGGTTAATGGGCTTAAATATTGGGTTAATGGTATTGTGGGCCTATTTCACCACAAATATCGGATTCTCTATTTTGGCCCAATTGCCAAGCCTCAAAATTAAAAAAAAATCTTTATGAATCTGTCTAGAGGGTTCGATTGATATTCCCAAAAAAAAATTAATTAAGTCTCACATTTACCGATGCTCTCTCTTTATCTTTGTCTGTCTCTGAAACCTTTCAGATTCAACTCTTTCTATTTCTCTGTGTCCTCTCTCTATTTCTCTTTCTTTTTCTTTGTCTCTGTATCCCTCTTTCACATTTACAGATCCAGATCCAAAACATAAAACTTTGAAGAAGTCATGTCTATGTTTTAATCATTGTGTTTGCCTTATTCATATCATTATTTTTTTGAGAAAGATCTATATCCCAACACCCACATTCTGTTTCAAAGTGACCTCATGCTTATCTTTCTTTTGTTTATCATTCGAACCACAACAACGCCGGTGATGAGGAGATCGGTCCAAGATGAAAAATACTAAGCATGCAAACGATGTAGGTGTGTGTTTTGTCTCTACTAACTATCTTTTATATTATTTACAGATCTGTTACTTATAATAATTTTTTCCCTTGTTTAATAACATGCAAATCGACCATGGGCTTTCAGATCCATGGAGGGTGTTCTATGCAGCTCCAAAGTCGATAAATGTAAGCTCTCTCTCTCTCTCTCTCTCTCTCTCTCTCTCTCTCTCTCTCTCTCTCTCTCTCTCTCTCTCTCTCTCTCTCTCTCTCTCTCTCTCTCTCTCTCTCTCTCTCTCTCTCTCTCTCTCTCTCTCTCTCTCTCTATCTATTTATAAGTTTTGAGATCTAATTATTTTTAAACTTCTTTGTCTGCGAGGGTTAAACCAAAACGCTTTCCACCAACGAAGGGCTTCAGATAACAAAAATTGACCATCAAGGAGGAAGTTATGGAGGTCTCCCTACCGTTATCAAGTAAATCTAAACTCATAAATTCTTTCTCTCATGACGATTAGTCTCAAAATTCTGCTTGATTGATTTTACATAGATTATTATTTTACAAAGAAACTGCATGTTTGGTGTAAATCTATTTATTTGTTTGATTCTTTTTTGCTGTAAGTATGATATCTGTTTTTGACATGATTTTTATATAAGTGTTCTTGACATAAAATGATAGATTGAAGACGAACTAAATACTAAACCTAATACTAAACCCTTAACTTATAAACAAAACCCTAAAAGAAACTGATGTGCACATGTTATATTGAAATAAAAATTATTCTAATATATACAGAACAATAGTATAGATGTAATAATAGTATATGTAATAATAGATGTCACTAACCTTTGCAAATGCTTTCCTATTTATGATTACAGGTGAGCACTCCAGGTGTCCCTGATAAGAACATTGAATTTTAAATTGGGAATGTCAAGTTCAATCTTTTCATATTCTGAAAGGTAGAACTTTTCATATTCTGTACTATAATTTAGACATAAATTTCAGATTCTTAACTCCTATTCTAATTACTAATATCTGGTTCTTTTGCATGCATTCATTTCAACATATAAGCTCCAATCTAGATGCTTCTGAACTGGGAATCAGATGGCAACTATTCATGATTAACCTAAGGATGAAAAATCTGTAAAGGTATGTGTACTTCTGACTTATAATTTAGTAATATTACACTTAATCATTCGTTTATATTGTAATTACTAAGGTGACCCTATTTTTTCAATTATGGGTTTACATATACAAAACCATGATATCAGGTTCTGAACTCAGGAAGTCAGATTTCCATGTTATACATATACAATCATGTCATCCTTCTCTGTTTGATAAATTATTATTGGGTTTTAAACAATTGTATAAATATTTTACGATCTAACTTATTTATTCTTGATACAGTAAGGCAAGATGGACATTGGGATGGACACATAGACAAAATTGGCTTTTGTTAAGAAAATTTATGAAAAGGTCTAAAGGTATGACTATTATACTATTATTTCCCTATCTGGATATGTTCATTAAATTGTAGTAGTTACTGACAATAAAACTTGTTCCATTACAGGTTGCAACATATAATCTGTAATATGCATCTGCTAAACTTATTCAATCTATACAACCAGGTCATGGTTTCATCAATTGATTAATTCTACTTAACTGATTTACTTGTTTAGGCTGTACTTAACTAATTTGTTTATGGTATATGAATCATGTGAGAGCTCAGATTGAACTCAAAGGAAAATTGGATTATAAATATATATAAAAGAAGACCTAAAGGTATGTCTTCTATATTAACTTTAGTGTAGTAAGTAATTTAGCTGGAAATAGTATATTAAGTAGTTTAGGTGTAAACTAAATCGTATGATTTGTAAGTAAATACTTCAGTTCTAAACTAAATCATATAAGTGACAATTTTTTTTTTACATATTTGAAAAATAAATATTAGTATTACACAACTGCACTACACAAATCATATGATGGCTAGATGGAATCATAATAGAATCTTTCCAGGCGTGTAAATTCATTGCTTCTGAAATTCTAACAAAAGAGAGGTTATAATTTATAGTCATTGGAACGATCGAGAATAGTTACTACTTTACCGAAAGTAAGAAATATGAAATAAATGAGTAAGTAGTGCATAGAATCTTCCAGTTGTGGATTAACATAATAGTGATAGCCAACCACATGCAATGAATTGGCAACCCTAAGTTATAAAACATGATTAAGCTATGAAAAGAGAGAGCTAGCTTACTATTCACACAATAGTGACCTACTATCGAATGAATTTCATGTAATCACTACATTTTTCATAATCACCACATTGTCAAACAGTTCCATTTGTTTAGAGGACGAAACAAATTAGGACATAATTCCTAGTTTTACGATGAAACTTTGTGCAGCAAGAAATTGTTGCAATATACTTAAAAAGCTTAAATTATGTCTTGATGATATTACCTGAGAGGATGAAAGGATGAGAGGCTGTTGTTGCCTGTATTGTTATTACTTGAGAGGATGAAAGGATGAGAGCATGTACAATTAAATTCGTTTACAAAATAAATATTGCATTGTCAAGTTCTGAAAGGATGAAAGACCTAATTTTTTTGGTTAAATTGTTATGAAAGACGTGTATTTTTTGCAAATCAATGAAAGAGAAACAATAAAGTTTGCAGAATTACCTTGTAAATAGCTCAACACGGTCTGTTGTTTGTATTGAATTGTCTAGTTGCTTGTATTGAAATTGACTGAGAAGCTGGAAATATATAGCCACACAGATCGGGTCATTGAAGAGTGGATTGTTCTGCCATATATTTTCAGTAATAGATCGTTTTTAATTTTTGGAAAACATAGATTTTCATTGTCATATATTCAGCCATATATTTTATGTGATATTATGCCGTTTATTTTTAACATCTTTTTAATTCTGTAATATTTTGGGTATGTTTTCATAACCAAGTTCATTTTTAATTTTAGGGAAATATAGATTATTGGTGCATTATATTTGGACATATATTTTATGTGATATTATGCCATTTATTGTGCAATTTTTTTTTCATAATATTTGGTCATATGACTGTTTATGGACAGGTTCGTACCAACTTGATTTGCAGAATATGTGAGTTGAGGAAACATTTGCATAATTTTTATTGAGGCAACAAAAGATTTGTGGAATAATTAATTTGTATTTCAGGCTTTAATATTGTACATGTTCACTTATTTTGCAATGTGTTAGCATATATATGCATGTTTAGAGTTTACAATTTTTTGCAGGTGTGTTGTCTGTTTTAAAATACTCAAGTTTTTTGCATGTTGAGTTATTAGCAGGTTAATCTCTTGCAATAATTTTTGCATGGGATTTTGAATTTATTTCAGTTTGTATAAATCATGAATTGCACAATTATGTTATTTTGATTTTTTGCCAATTATTCGTGATTATAGATTTGGTTCTATTCAAAATTTTTATGTTAGAATATTAATTGGTTAATTTTTACAAAGATTTATACTATACCAAAAAAACTGGAACAACCAAATTCGGCTAAAATAGGTTAAAATAATTTGTTTCTTGATTTTATTAATTTAAAAAAAAATAGTTGTTTCACGTGTTCAAAACAATTCCACTATGACACGTGTCAGCGAAAATTACGAATGTATTTTTCAGGCGCGTGCTGTGCAGCTGCGATTCTACTTTAGTTATTACATAGTGTTATTATATAGTAGATTGGTTGGATAAGGACTAGTGTGAGATTTCAGTATATCTATAAGTTAATTTGGTCCAAAATGGTGTTTTTTCTCTTTATGATCTTTCAATATTGTTTCACTGGTCAATCTTGATGCCTTTCTTATACTCTATGGGATAAGGTAGTTTGATGGAGACCGAAGATGGATTTTTTAATCCCATGATTCGAAGAGAAATATAATATAAGGTATTTTTGTTCAATGGTTTTGCATCAAAGTCATAAAAATATTATAAAATAATAGGATATATAGAGTTTATAAACATCCATAGGTCACGAAGCCCAGCCCATTTACGGCCTTCAAGCTACGGCCCATTTACATTCGTTGAGAAGTCGATCACTACTCCTCCTACCTACGTGGCAGATAATGTAAAAGGCAAAAAAATATTATAAAATAGTAAAAAAAAAAAAAAAGATCGCTATGTTTGACTTGGCGAACCGCTTTGCCCAAGCTTATACTATTACTGTCTGCTCATACTCTCCAATTTTACCCAAAACTCGAGTTTTTCAATGGCGTATTTGCTTCGCCGCTCAGTTCGAAGCTTTCTGAAGCCATCTACTTGCTTTTATAGCTCAGCCAGGTCGCGCGGAGTCGCAATCGGAGGCGTTGCTGGTGGTTCGGTATCGTCGGCCGTCGGTGTCTCGCCGGACGGAGTTTTTAAAGGCGATCCGTGTGATCAAAGGTCGTTTTCCAGCTCGGCTTCTTCGTTTAATGTGGCTGGTGGATCGTCGTACATGAGAGGACTTGTGTTCTCCGAGCCGAATTCGCCTCTCACCATTGAAGATTTCCACATGCCTCGCCCTAAAGCCAATGAAGTTCTCATCAAAACCAAGGGTATAGTGTGTTTTGGGATCAATTTTAAAATTTGTTTTCCTTTGGAGGTTTTTTGCGCTGACTGCAGCATCACGAATGATGAGCTGTTAAGTAATTAGTGGAAAATAGATGAAATTGTGATCAGCACTTGAAACTTCAGGGTACAAACTGACCCCTGAAAATAAGCTACAAATGTAGTCTTTACTCTTCAGTTCTGAAAAATGGTTGTCAAATTCTACACTACTTGGTTCATATGGGTTTATCAGACGAATTCATGTGTTATTTGTTTGTTACAAGCTTATTGATAGTATGTTAAGGGTATCCTATTCTCGATTGAGCCTATTACTCCTCACTCTTGTCCCCAGTATGATGTGAAACCACTTCTATTGCATGCTTTCATGTTAGTTATGAGTTCCCCCAAACCCTTGATTGACAACTTCTGTGTAGTTTCTACTCATGCATGTATGTTATATGTTTTAATTAGCACACAAGATGCGTATACGTTTACACTTCTGATGTGTGGCAATATATATCCCTTGATGCAGCCTGTGGTGTATGTCACTCTGATCTACATGTGATAAAAGGCGAGATTCCTTTTTCCACTCCTTGTGTTATTGGCCATGAGATAACTGGGGAAGTGGTAGAACACGGCCCACTAACTGATCGAAGAATTGTTGAAAGGTTATTAAATTGGTTATGCTGTATCTCTGCATCTGCAAATATTTGATGTTCAAATTATGTCATCTTCTTAGGAGATACAACTTATGATCCGATGTTCTTTGGCTTGCAGGTATCCTGTAGGATCTCGTGTTGTTGGAGCTTTTATAATGCCTTGTGGTAGCTGTAACTTCTGTTCAAAGGTTGATAAGTGTATATCATTAGTATCTACTCACACCATGTCTATTGCTAATTCTTTTGAAATCAACATGAAACAGGGGCAAGACGATCTATGTGAGGATTTCTTTGCGTATAATCGAGCTAAAGGAACTCTTTATGATGGTGAAACACGGCTTTTCCTTAGAAAGAACGGTATTTCCTCCCTGTCATGACCTTATGTAGTCATTGAAACAGCTTTTATATGCTTGCATTGGTTAGTTGAATTATGGTAGTTCAATTTTATTTAGTTTCTTATATGTGAATTTTGGTTGATGACATATCCTGTTCTTTTCTTTCAATACTGATTGATTCAAAATAGTAGCTATTGATCCATCCCTGGTCTATTTGTTGAGTTAAGGCTTTATAACTCAAAAGTGTAGCCTTATTAGTAGATTCATTGAGTAGAGGATTACCAGGACAAAAGTGTAGTCTAGTTACTGAATCAGTGAGTGTAATGATAACTCATTCTAGCTTTGACAGATACAAAGTCTAAAATACTCGGTCCATTGATAATATCCATCACTGTTAAAAAATATTCTACCAGCTTTTTCAACCTGTGCTTATTGTTTTGCAGACAAGCCTGTCTATATGTACAGTATGGGAGGCCTAGCTGAATACTGCGTTGTCCCTGCCCATGGTTTAGCTGTGCTTCCGGATTCATTGCCATACACCGAGTCTGCAATTCTTGGGTGTGCAGTTTTTACTGCATATGGTGCCATGATTCATGCAGCTGAGGTGCGTGGTGGGGACTCTGTTGCTGTCATTGGTATTGGAGGTGTTGGCTCTAGGTATGAATCAAACCTTTGGTTACCTGATGCTTATGCTAATGATGTTGCTTTTATAGTTGTTTTACTTATTACAGTGGGTATTTGTCCTGGCTGTACAAATCAAACTGTTACACCTTATCAATTTTAGGAAATGAAAATGGAGTTTTGGACTTTTGCCTTTTCAGCATGTATAAATTGGTAAACATTATGTGCTTTCTTATTGGTACATGTAATTCTAAACATATTTTTCTTATTGAAACATGGTGTCTTGCATTTAAATCATGTATTTTCCTATTGGAGCATGTAATTCAAGAAGAAAAAAATCACTGCATGAATATTACAAGATACATGTTCCAGTTGTTTGCAGATAGCAAAAGCTTTTGGTGCCTCTCCTGTTATTGCAGTGGATATTAGCGAGGAAAAGCTGCAAAAGGCGAAGGTGACCGGAGCCACTCATACTGTAAACGCACTGCAAGAAGATGCAGTGGAGAAGATCAAAGTAACATACTATTCATTTTCTGCAAAATTTTCGTCCAGTTCTTTTTGCACCACACACCTCATTCTCTATTGGATTTCAACAGGAGATAACTGGAGGAACAGGTGTTGACATTGCTATTGAAGCACTAGGTAAACCAAGAACATTCCTGCAATGCACGCAAAGCGTACGTGATGGAGGAAAAGCCGTAATGATTGGACTTGCTGATGCTAGTGCCAGAGGAGAGGTGGATATAAACCGTCTAGTTCGTCGACAGGTGCACATCTGTTCATTATGACATACAACTTATTATATAAAAGCATGATATCTGCATTTGGTGCCTATTGAACCAACCTCAGTTTGATAGTCTTGGTTCGTGCTTGACGAATAGGTGAAAATCATTGGCTCTTATGGAGCAAGGGCGAGGCAGGATCTTCCTAAGATAATCAAACTGGCTGAGTCTGGCACGTTTGATCTGAGTGCAGCAGTTTCAAGGAAATATGACTTCGAGGAGGCAACCAAAGCATATGAGGATCTTAACCAAGGAAAGATTATTGGTCGTGCTGTTGTTGACATAGCATAGGTTTGACTTTCCTGACTGAACTATCTCCGGGTTGAAGTGAATCCCATGTAAAGAGATGGTAAAATAAACAGTTGCTTTGCCTTCATAATCCAAGTGGTTTGTTTAACCAATTCAACTCCTTGCTGTGACTTGTGACTACTGCTTAATGAACTAGTTGTATTTGGTTTGCTTTGTTGCAATTAGGAAATGCAAATCTGTCTGTTAATGGTAGGCGAAAAAACCGCGCACACTTTTTTTTTTTACTTCGCACTCCTCCTTGGGCCGCACATCTGGCCGCCCAGAAAACCCTTTCCAAAAACCGGTTTGCCTCTAGGCGGCACTAGGTGCAGCCCAAGCAAACCGGATTTTTGATAACCTGGTTTGGTCCTGGGCGGCACGTATTGCCGTCTAGTTTTTTTTGGGGAGAACCCGGTTTAGGAATTTAGTTTATTTATTTTATAATAAAAAATTTTGGTTTTTTTGAAACCGGGTTAAACCTGGGCGGCACTTGGTGCCGCCTAGAGAACCCTCCACCGCTTGTACGGGCTTCACAGATGCCTTCTCATGCATATAGTGCAGACTCTACTATATTTGATAGAGCCGAATCATCTAGGATGACGGAAGAGCGTGCAACAGCTCAGCAGGCATCAGTTCGACAGACAACGTCTCAACCGACGCCGATGGTTCCTCTAGTTTGGGCACCGGGCGTGGATTCGGGTGTAGGTGTGTCCTTGGCTAGTGATTCTCCACATTTAGCTGAGTCCTGGATAGTGAGACGGAGAGTTTGTAGAATATTTATTTCTAGTTTGACTTCTGTGTTTATTGGTTTTTTTAGATTGACGTTCCGTTAATTCTAGTTTGACTTCTTGGTTTTTTTAGATTTTCGTCCGTTATTTCTAGAATAAAATACATATGCATATTCGTAAAACACATACACATTCTAAAAACACATATAAATTCTAAAAACACATACACATACATGGATGGCATAAACATTCTAAAAAATACATACACACTGCAACGAGGTCGGGTGGCAGAGTACGGGTAATAAAAGACCCTTCTCACAGTAGGCCACTCATCTCAAGCAATTAACACAGATTCCGGATCAATCTCAATCAAACTTTCCCACAAAAAGAAATACAATATCATATATAAAGTCGATTACAATCGGTAAGTATGTCAGGTCGTCCTTGAAATGTTCGCTCCTCTACATAATTCTTGAACCTATCCTTAAAGCGTTCATGACTATCCCATCCATCAACACTTGGATCCTTGTAAATGCGTCACTGTCTTGGAGGCGGTGAAATGGGACAATGATCATTAACAAGCCAAATTTGTAAACCTAAACAGTACAGTTATAAAAATTTATGAAAGAATAAGTAAATACGAGAGAGTAGGACTCCACGTACCCGTACGTAATGGTCTCTCCTGCCTACATGTGCTATCGCATAAACCTTTGTCGGAGGCTCAGCACCCGGGGGGCCCACAATGGAAGACATGTGTGCGGTCTGAACCATGATAACACAACAACAGCCACTTGGTGTTCTGTGGCAAACGCCAAACCAGTAATAGGCATTATACACCAGAAGTTCATCGTGCACGGTGAAACAATATAATTCAATCTCCTAACAAATGCTTCCACCGTCAACGCTTCCTCCCCAAGCATCGCTACGTAGTTGGCTCCATGTGTCTGGACGTGCTTCGAAAGCTCTAACCGGACATCAATGTACTCGTCTTCTCGGCGACATAGCAAAACGACAAGAGAACGAAACCCACAATGACTATCACCTTTGATATTTTGTACTCTAGAAATGTATGCGAGCATGAAATGATCAATATTCTCGTGTCCCCAGTTGAAGCCGAGATACTTGACCGACTTGTTTGAAGCCGACTTGGACTTGCTTGAAGCAGATTTGGGCTTTGCAGGTTTAGTGGCACTCCCCTTTGCTGTTGAAACTCCACTGTGAGGTCGTCCGCTAGAAGGACATCCTTTCGATCCCTTTGATCCCACGGACGATTTCACATTGGTCGTCTCTTTATCTGCAGGCGCATCCTCCTCTTCCACTCCCAGCTCCTCATCCTCCATCTTCATCTTCTGTTTCTCCTTCATTTTTGCATCCACATGCTCGTCCCAACCATATTCCTCTTGGTGCCGGTCTTTCTCGCATTCATCCTAGGCCTCCCCTTCTTGGTCTCACCACATGGCGGGTCTTTAATATCGCACGATGTAGGATCCTTTGACTCACGCCACTTTTCCGCCATCTTCTTCAACGTAAATCCTTGAATTGTCCCACAAAAGAACTCTTCAACGAAGTCCTGCACCGTGACATTGTCCGCTGTGACTGCAACACCATCATCGACATCAAGATCCTTTGCATCCACCCCTTCCCATCGGATCTGCTTTCAGAAAATATCAACCTCTTCAGGCACTAACGGATAACCCGTCTCCACGTAGACCTTAATTGTGTGTGGGCAAGGTAGTCCTAGTGTGGACCTCTACCAAAAATCATCACATTTGTCCCCAATTTTCCCCTCATTTGCTAACACGGCTTGGGCATACAACATTCTCAAGCATTTCTCAGAACACTTTTCAAGGATGCGCTTGAAAACACCTTAACCCACTCAGGGTCATTTACTATCTCCATGGGAAAGGCAGTGCAGTTCTTGTTCATCTCAAATCGGATCTTCCGATGCTAATCAACAAACATGTTGTCGATGTGCTGCACAATTGTGTCGAACCCTCCAACGGATGTCTCAATCATGTCCTTAAGCATAGAGTGCTGACCCTCAACCCTGAAAATAATATAATCGTTTATAATTTACTAAATGAATTTTATAACCCAATTTGATTGCAAATGTTTGTATGAAAGTTACTTGTTTGATGTTCTTGTGGCAAAATGGAGAACATCATCACACCATGCCGCAACTAGCTTCTTCTTATGCTCATTAAACCAAGTTTGCTCCACATATTTCACCAGGTCTTCACTCCATATCTCCTTAAAGTGAGCAAGTCGCTCTCTATACTCCTCCTTTGTGTGAGACCTCATCACCCGACGAACACTTCCCGAGAATTTCTTCTCGTCAATCTTCATCGTCTTAGCATATGCCTTCACATTACGGTCTACATGGACCTGGCACAATAGATGACGAACCTTCGAAAACACCAATTTGACAGCCTTGATCAGTCCTAGCTCTTGATCAGACATGATGCATACGGGACTTTTCCCCCCGTACAACCACTTCAATCGTCTCAGTGCCCATGCATAGTGGCTTGTCGTCTCCCTTTCCATGAACACAAGAACAATGCAATATGTGTAGTTGGTGTAAGTAAACCCAACAATCTGGAACAGAGGCATACCGTACCTATAAATACAACAACAAAAATACTTTAAACCCGCAGAAAATATCATTATCTACACATAATACAAAAACGAGTAAGGTTTACCTGTTGGTTTTGTAGGTCGAATCCATGATGACGACATTAGGGAACATACACAGCAAATGTCGAGCGTCTAGATGAGAAATAAACAAGCACGCCAAAACCTTCTTCCCATCTTCCCTCGTCTTAGTAGCAGTGTCCAACAAATAGCCTTTCTCATTCAAAAACCCCAATGACCATTTTGTCATATTCAGATTTGCTAGGGATTTCAACCTCTCCTTAGCCCTAACAGTGTACACCTGCCTCATCGAAATCGTTGAACACGTATATTCATTCCTAAGCTGTGTAGAAATAACCTTGGGTCTTGCACCCGCCGCAGTATCAATCATCACTTTCCTACGCTGCTCCTTCGTAAGTCGGGAAGCAAATGCATGTCCGATCAAGGTGGTCGAAAGCATATGTTTATGGCATCCACTAGCAACCGATATGGTCCACCCAGGATCTCTAATAGCATTCTCTTCCCTAAAAGTACCATGCAACAAAAAAGGACAATCCTTCTTCTTTGACCTGGCTTTATTCACTTGTATCGGGCTGACCTTTTTACCATCGACTAACTTCTTTTTCTTGCCGGACCTAGGTAACCCGGATCTCTCACAATGAAATATAATCTTTTTAGGCTTTGATGATTTAGTAGTGATCACCATAAAAAGACTAAAACCGACCTTTTGCACCCAATCTCTCAATCCTTCCATACTCGGAAATATCTCATTAGTAGTAAAATGGGATGAGAAGTCGATTGCTACAAATTCATCATCACTAGAATCACCCTAGTTATATACAAAAATTAGTACATTAGAGACTAATTAATAATTAAATTTATACAAATTAATATCAAAAAATTATAGATTATTTCAAAACAGTCTAACATTTCAAAGACTAAGTACATTTAAGATCTAATCATTTTATACAATAAAAAATAAAATATTACGTACCTTGAAGTACTCAGGAGAAAGCGGCGACTGAAAATCACCCTCATCATCTAGAGATGTGTGCGCGCTCGAAGATGACTCCGACAACCCCCTCCAACCAGGATCGCTTGACGACGACATTTTTTAAGAAAAATCGGGTATGAGGTTTTGGGTTCCAACCATTACTATTACATCTCCAATATATATAGCCGGTCACATGAGCGTTGGGAGTGAAACGGAGTATTTCTGGGCGGCCCTATGTGCAGCCCAAATTGACCGTTGTCAATCGTACACTCCATGGGCTGCACATAGTGCCGCCCAGAAATACTCCGGTTTTCGTGATCCGGTTCACTAGGCGGCACATAATGCCGCTCATAAACCCTTCTCCCCCAACAAACCCGATCACTGAACCGGTTCTTTGGACGGCACATGTTGCCGCCTACTAAACCGGTTCAGTAAAACCGGATTTTAAAAAATACATTTTAAATAAAATAAAAATTGAACCCATCCTGGGCTGCACTACGTACTGCCCAGAAAACTCGGATTTTCTGGACAACAAGATGTGCCGTCCAATGAGGAGTGCGAAGTAAAAAAAAACTGGAGTGCGCGGTGAATAAGCATTAAGCAGACATTGTTTGGTTTGTTTGCAGCATCAGGATTGTCATATCAAATGCTTTGGCAGATTGTCATTGTGACACCTAAGAGGAAATTCAACATAGAAATCAAAACCCAATTTCCCAGTTCCAGATTTTGATTGCCCAAAACTGGAACAAGAAACACAATATTTATACTTTAACATAAACTTCAAAGCATGCTACAACCATTGTGATCCTATAACCTAACCAAAAACATAATCATCAGAGGATGGAAAGAAGGAAGCAAGACCTCATTCGAATTGCTTGCCCTCGAAAGTTTGTCCAAAATCCCAAGTTTTAGGAGCAACATTGTATGTTATGACAGATTTTCCATCACTAGTGGTAACCTCGAACGACAGAGGTTGGTTCTTCAGATCTGCACTTATAATCCAACTCTGACCCCAGTTCCTCCCCATGGGTAGCCAACCAGTTTGGGATCCCTTGATCTTCACATCAACAATGTCTCCTACCCCTGCAACATTGCTGATAAGCACTGATAAGAAGAATTCTGAGCCATCAATTGCATAACGTATCCCCCCTTCTCTTCTGCACTTGACCCTGCTCCCCGAAACAAGAAAAGAAAGATACATAATTATTCAACTACCAATTGTTATACTCCAAATTTCATTTGAAGGTAAAAGTTGAGTTGTCAAACATGCTATATATCCTTGAACAAGAGAATTTGTACGGTGTGTTACAAAACTGAAATCTAGATCAAGCATGAAGAAGCAGAAAGTGCGAGAGTTTGCTTGTCAATGAGAAAGATAGTATAACATAATGCTATACATAGATATATATATATATATATATGTAGGGCACGTTTAGAATACCAAACTAGTTCGTTGGTGAGAACTAAAAATCTCAAATCTTGAGTATCAAATCGGAAAGTTAAACTGTTAAAGGCCTACACTCATGATTATATAGGTAAATATTTACTTGCCAATTCCTATTTAGCATATGATATGTATAAACAGAGTTTGCACCTAAGAAAGCACACATACGATATTCATGTATGTAAGAAATCCATTGTCTAACATTAGTTGATACATATCACAACTGCAAACTCAGTCTACCATGATTGTTGGATATTATGAAGAAAGGCTAAGGATAGGGTTCCTTTCGCTTTAAGATAGTGCAACAATCAATTCAAATAAGATAAAGATACACATCTTGCAGTGACAATGATGAGCTCCTTCAAAAGTAAATTCAACTGTATCCTTCATTACAGCAGTATCGACAGTCCAGTAGCATATAGAAAAGCCAATATCCTGATTCCTAAATCAAAACCGTCTAATTAAGGCATGTAATACAGGAAAACAAGACTGAATTTCAGAAGCAACAAGAACAAAACAACAAAATTTTTCCAGTCAATAACAATTTAAGCCATTAAACAAAGGGAAATTCCAACCGCGAAATTTAATTAACTAAATGAATTAATTCAATGCAGAAAAAGAGAGAGGCACCGACCTGCGATAGTGAATCGGCATGTTACCGGCCTTCCAGAGAGCGATCTTCTCAAAGGCCTCGATCGGGAGAACGAAATGCTTGTTCGGAGGGTTACATCGGCCGCCGGCGTCGGCGGAGAAGCCGAAGTTCGGGGCGCAGAAGTTAGTAGCAGTGACGGCGATGGATGTTCCGGGGATGCAATTGCGGAGGTCCTCGACGCACCGGATCTCGAAGCAGGCGCCGCATATCTGTCCCCTTTCGAAGATCGCAGTGCTCAGGCCGACCGTGGCCTTGCCGTACCCGGCCTTCTCGAGGTCGCCGTAGCCACACGCGCCGCCGACGGTGTCCCGGGGGTCGACTGAGGCGTAGTAAGTAGCCCTAGCCGGTTGCCAATCGGAGATGGATGAGACGGCGGAGGGCGGTGGGGGATTGTAGTGGGCGGCGACGGTGGGGAGGAGAGAGAGAATCGCGGCGGAGTATGAGAGCGCTGCTAGTAGGAGCGTGAGTGGCATCTCTCTCTTTCACTCTCCCTCCCTCTACAGAGAATCTAGTGTAGTACTGAGCTACCAATGTGGAGGGTATTTTATAATTTGCAGCAAACTCAAATTGTGTATAAAAATAAGTTTAGATTAAATCAAAATCGGAGGTTTTTTTATACTGAAATTGTCGGTGCAAATACAGCACAAGCAAGAGTACAAAACAAGAAGAAGAATTCAACATACATACATTAGTCATTTACCAATTACCAATTCACAGAGATTACACAACACAAGTCGTAAACTCAATCAGTCATTTTATACAAGCACATACACATAGCTGAGCCTTTCAATCTTATTTCTTGGTAGAGACGCCAAGTTGCATTCCAACGCGTACTAGTGTCTCCAGCGATCTCTCGCTGTTTTCCAGGAGATCGTCGTCAATCTTGATAGCACCCTGCAACAAATTCATGATAACAGAGTAACCATGTACACGTTCATCGCTCGCTCTGGACAGTATTTAATGCACACAATGTGTTCATACCTTCTCAAATACACAAATGACAGTGCTTCCACCGAACGAGAAGTATCCAAACTACGAAACACCACGAGTAGCAACTAAGGGCGTGTTTGATAAAGAGGAGTTTTTTATAGGTCGTCGTCACATGAAACTACACAATGATACCTCGTCTCCTTTACGAACGCGATCCCCTTCCTTCTTGGTGAAAGTAATGCTTCCTACCATGGTTGCTCCAATAGCAACAAATGCAACCTGCATACGCCGTGAGTTAGTGGACTCTAAGCACAGGCAACAATTGAAAATGGCGTACATACCTTTCCAAAGTGCTTAGTAGATATAATAGACACGACTCGCTTGTTCTCTGTGAAGACGTCACAGTGCTTGCTGTTGACAGCAATTGGGTTAACCTGCAATGGAGGTAGGAAGACAAAAAGATATTCAGGATGAAAGCATCCCTCTTAGAAGTTCACAGAAGGGTATATTCCTACCGTGTATAAGCACCCAGGTACATGAACAAATTTCTCCACCACTCCAGAAACCGGGAAATGAAAACGATGATAGTCCTGCCACGAGTTCAACAGTACAAGGAAGATGAGCATGACAACAATGTGGGAAGATGAAAAATCATGAAAGATGTAAAATATTCTCACCTGCGGCGCCAATCGAAATATGACCAAGGTTCCATCAAGAAAAGCATCAGATGAAATTTTGTTGGTCAATAGTCCTTGAACAGAAAATTTCCTACCCTGCACGGTCAAAGAAGGATGAGTTAATAGTTTTGGTGAAAGTAATGAGGTGAAAAACATAAGGCAGTGAAGATACCTTGATCCAGAATCTGAGACTCTCATCAATTGTGTTGAAAGCCATTAAACGGCAGTCAGCAGCACATACTGCAACTTCATCGTATTCTACTGATGCAATGGGTCTCACACCTGGCTTCAACTCTCTAATAAAGAACTCGTTAAATGTCTGCAAGTCAAGCCATAGATATACTCAAATCAGAGGTTGTACAAATACCAATTCTTTTGCTTAACAAGATGGACTTACACAGGACCAACAAAAGAACACGTACCTTGAAATGGTCCAATGGGTATTTAACTTCACACAAGTTTATTTGGTCCTGCAAACCACGTAAAAGATCAATCATTTAAGTATTTAGACTTGCATAAAATTATATCTAGGAATTATAAACATTACGCTATATGCAGGTAAAAGATTCTCTGCTTAATCTGTATCAAAATTTGTTGCCTCACTCGCAAAGATAAAATACCCTGAAAGTTTCGATGAACTTTGGTATGTCTTTTGCAGATTCAATTGAGTTCATTTTCTTCCCCTGCTTTTCAGATAACTCCTGCAGCAGTTCTTTTACCCCTGCATCATTACCAGGAAAAGGCATGCATGAAAGGGAAGTTAAAATGCAGCACATTGGGATGATTAGAAGAAGTGTAGCATATTAAACAAGCCTAATCGATCAGTAGGATAGCTGATGTGATCTAAGAAACATTTCAGGATGCGATTCTTTATGATCTTCATGACTTATTGTTCTTGCTTCGTGAGTGATGCTTCCAATCATTCGATGTTGATAAAATGTAGGCATGCATAAGAACACACTATGCAGGTTGTATACACAAAAATGTTCATGAAGATTGTGATTCTCCTAACAGAGAATGAGACCCCTCGGAAATATTTGATCCTACCTCTTCCAACAAGGTTGAGTCCAATCTTAGACTGGTAAATAGCTCTCATTGACAAAATAATCTTTCCGTCTATTATTTCTTCCACTAGCCTCTTTGACCTCCGATCGAAAACCTATGTTTGAACATGTAAATTGAAGAGAAGCATTAGCATTACTTCTGAATATTGACATAAGTTGGCATTTCACTGAAAATTAGGGTACAAATACAAAGCAATGTATCTACTCATACTGTAATCAGAGCTAAATGAGACTTGTTTGTACCAGAATGTGTGATGCGCTTGATCCAGATCGTAGACCGACTTCATAGGATGAGACATGAGTCCATTCACTTAGCTTAAACATCCACCTACAAAGCACATATTTTTTATTTTATTATTTATGGAAAACACGATTGCTCAATATTAGCATTCACTCATTTAGCTCTGCATAATTATTATTAGTAAATTAGCTTGAATGTAGAAGACATATCTCACCCATATGAAGCCTGTTGATCAGTCAAGAACCCACCAGTCATAACCTGGCGTCCAGTACCTTCATTAAAGCACATAGTCATGTGAATCATACCGCTGAGCTTATCGGATGCCATAAGATTCTCGCCGCATACAGGGCAACAAGTTATAAGTGGATCCCTACAGCATACAAAATTCAGAATTTCAGATAAATAAAGTGACACATAAACAGGCTTACCTTATGCACTCTTCTTGGAAGCAAGAAACAATAAAGGAAAGTAGTAGTGCAAGTAAACTATGCAAGTGGGATGAAAGAGAACTTTGAATCTAGTGATTTTTGCTTAAAGAGATCTTGAATATTATGATTACTTGTCCTGTTGATCAGCTAGAAGAGCAGCCAACTCATCCATGCTAACAACACCATCCCCATTCTTGTCTGCTGCTTTAAAAAGCTCTCCTTTCTGGAAAAGTACACAATACAGAGCTTTCAATGTCTTAGAAAAGCCGCAAAATAGAGGGGAAAAAACATTATGCCAAAACAACGGTCCAACCTTGTCTTCTGCCAATTGATTGCCGAAAGCTTTAACTAGGTCAGAGAACTCGGAGAATGAAAGTTTGCCATCTTGGTCATAGTCCTATACAAAAATCATACTTCTAAGCAGATTCACCAAGCACTCGCATGACGGACACTAAAGACAGAAAATTATGTAAAATCAATTCATGAAGTTTTTGGATCAAGGAAAAGTAAATCCTTGTTGGCAAATAAGAACTATATTATATACATGTTTCCTTTATACAATTTGAGCATTATTAAGTAGAAAGTTAACACTTGCTTCAGGGACACGTATGTACAAGGACATATTTGTGATAAAAGTGAAGCCACCCATATAGATGATTGGAATTTATAGAGTACCATTATGGACAGTAACTTCCTGACGAAATCTTTTTCTGTTTCATAAGGATCCTGCAGAAGAAGCCAACACGGTATTATCAGGTTCATGAGAAAGATCCTTAACCATCCAAATTTCACAAATTTGGCAGCACACCTCAACAAAGCAAGAAAAAGATAGTTTGCCAACGGCGATGTTAGGAGTGGAAGGATCTAAGAGTTCCACTACTTCTGCATCAGAATCCTGCAAAATGTTGGTTTATTAACTTTGCTATAGCATAAAGAATAGCATTATCATATGAAGATGGTTTCAGAGTTTTTTACCATTGTCATGGCACTATGATACATTAACTTATTAACTTACCCGAGTGAGATAGTCTAATAGATCAATATCGCAAAAGCCTACGAGATTGCTCTTGGAGAGTCTGTTAGTCTGCATCACATAAATTATGTTTAAGGAATTGGTCAAAACATGAAGTAACAGTTAGTAGAAACAATCCAGATCCTATAAAGATGAAAACACATGGTTATGCACAAATCACAAGAACACAGATTTAAGCTCATGAGTTGAACTTTATACATCTAAAAGCATTAGAAAATAGAAATGCATGAAAAGGTTTTAGGAATATGCACACCTCATACACTGAAACTCTTACAACATGTGGTCCGTTGCTTTCTAGAAGGAATTTCTTCTCCTGATTCCATGATAAAGGTCAAAGTTAGTAGAGAAACAATCCAATCATATAACAATAAGAAAGACTACATTAAGCCAAAAAGACCACTAATTTCTTATAACTTCCACAAGAACATAAAATTACTCAGCAAGCATTATAGAGCCGCAAAAGTGTTCAGAAATATGACCAACTTGGTGTTCTGAAAATGTCATCTACTTTCTCCCAAGAGTATGCAAACACATTGACAGACAAATAGAAACAGGAAGAACTAAGAAGCATAATGAAATTCTAACAAGGCCACTTACAGAGTTCCATACTGGTTTATCTGTTCTGCAAAAGGAATATAACCCCAGTCAAAATATTTTTACATCATAGGGTGTAGTACAAAATATTAAGATAGCAGTATATACAAAGTGATTCTAAAAACAAAAAAAAAATTGTGTAAACAAGTATAACTTGCTATATATAATAATAAATTAGCCTAGCAGACAAACTCAAAAAAACAATAGACAGCCATCCTCCAAATTAACAATCCATTACATTCTAAAAAGGGTTGAAAGTATAAGATTATGGTATCATCGCAGCTATGAAAATTTTCAGAAGGAAAGATCTCCAAGAACATTGCTAATCCGAAAAAACGTAATTGAAGATATGTTTGTAAATAAAGCATATTCCAAATTTCTTCAAAACCAGTTTCCACGTCTCAAGTGGAGAATAGGTCGTTATATATGACTGATAGAAAGCTCAAAAACCAGGCCAAAATTGAGATTCCCGCACTTATCAAAACGTGGCAATTCATGATATGCATTCCAAACCAGGGTACAAATTCCATCTCTCAAACACAAATAACCAAACAATTTGGGCAACAGTCTTATTTCTCGCCTATCAATTTATGATTAAAAAGACGTTGAGACAAAAAGAATCAATCTTTACGAAAAAAACGGAGAGAGAGTGGAAATTAACTGGTCAGAGATGTCAGTTCGAAAGGTTTGCTCCCCCAGTGATACACACGCTAACCACTTATCCTTGAATTTCATCTCACCCTACAAAACAGGACCGCAATTTCATCCCCAATACACAAAACTTAGGAATTAATTAAGAGCACGGACAAGGAGATTTAAGAAGAGTACGGAGAGCAGAGTGAGCAAAGCTATCCCGGCGAAATCGTCGGCGGAGACAAGCTTGAAGCAGCCCCGAGAGGACTTGGATCCCCGGCGGCGGTGGACTCGGCGTAGGCGTTGACGGAACCTCGACATTCTAGAAGAGCCGGAGGAGCCGTACGCCGCCGGCGATTTAGAGCTTCCATGTCCCATCTTTTTCGATCTCCTTCGCCTTGTGTGTGCCACAGAAATGGCAAAAGGAAGAAGAAGATCGTATATATCAGAAATTAAAGCAAACTACTCCGTATCTTTTTTTAAAAACTATATTTCTATAAAAATAAATTTTATTCTTTCCGATGGATTGTCAAAGAAAGTGTCTTTACAGGAGGATTTGGTAATCACTAATCAGGGTAGGTTTGAGCATTATTTATTATAATGGCCCTTTTGAAAAACTAAATATACTATGTTTTCAAAAAAGAAAAATTTAGGGTAGGATATCGTAATTATTTAATAGATGTGGTCTTTCCAGTTTTCAAATGTCTGTCATTACAAGTGCGCTGGTGGTTGACACGGTGGAATATACTTATTTTCACTACGAGACATAAAATATGATGATGATTATGTTGATGATGCCTAATGTTGTGATACTTCTGATTTTTATTTTTATTTTATAAAGTAAGAATTCAAAATTCAAAGCAACCAAACCTGAAACTCGAGAGGCCGAACAAACGGCGTCGGAACACCCGACAAAGCAATCAACCAACAGAACAACAACAAACGCAACAACAAAGAGCAAAATAAAAATAAAAAACAACAGACACAACAAAGAACAAAATACAGACACAACCGAGCAAGCAAACCAACAAGGCTTAATCAACGAGAAAGTCTTCAAACAGGGGTTGAAAACCACCAACAAGTCGTTTGAAGCAGCCGAAAAGAAGAAACAAGACACAATCTGGAGGCATTTCGTCAGTAGAAACCACCAGGGATCACACGATCACTGTCTTATCTCGAACCGAAACAACAATCTCAAAACCAAACCTAAAGGAAAACCAGCAGCAGCAATGAGTGTACCACACAAAACAGGGGTCGAGGGTTGTTCGAGGGATGCAGAGAGGCCGAGGGGGTCAGATCTCATCTTCTTCAAGTGGTCGGTGGTGTCAGCGGTGAGCCGGAGTGCCATCGCCAAGATCTCTCTCATGGTGGCGACGAAACCCAAACCGGAAATCTCCCTTCCGGTGGCCGAGAACGGCGTCGCACGTAAGGTCAGCATCTCGAGTGCAGGCCAGGTGAAAGCGGGGAAGGAGGTGGTGGCGGTGGAAGGGTGGTGGGGGAGAGGTGGTGGCTGGGAGGTGGAGGCTCGGAGGTGGTTCAGATCTGGAATAAGACCCCAGATCTTGCCTTCCCGGCGGATGACATGTTAAGAGACGACATGTCTCCATGGAATCAGTTTCAACAATTAGTTATGGAATCCCCATGTTTTGTGCCAACAAAAGGCCATGATGAATAGCTTGTAGTTCATCTGAAAGCGCATTACCCACACCATTGTGAAAGGCAAAAGCTTTCATAAGCAGCCCATCAGCGTTTCGGATGATTCCATCACCACCCAGGAGCCCCGGATTACCTTTAGATGCGCCATCGGAATTCAGTTTTGCCCAACCAAATGGTGGTCGGTACCACGAAACTTGGAGCCACTGCAAGACTGGACTGATCTAGTGCTTATAATTTGAAGAAGAAAATGCCTTAGTGCTCGTTTGGTTGAATACATGAATTATAATTCTTAGGAAATTGTTTCATGTGAAATCAAAATCGAATTTGAATTCATGAGAATTTGTAAATCCTGTTTGGTTCAAATTTAAATTATGAAAAATATGAGGGAATAAAATACACATATATTTGATATCACTTTCTAAGGTATTTAAATTCATGGGAATTTACTTACCCACCAAACGAGCACTTAGATTGGATTCCCTTCAAGCTCTTATATGAATATTTTTCAAAATTATTTCAACCATAATTTGAGTTATATAAATTGCAACGTAATAAAGTTAGTAGTATACTACAACTTTTAAAATATGACACATTGTTATTACCTTAATCAAATATTTTGTATTAACAAAGTAGTTATTGAACCATGTGACCAGTGGCGGAACCAGAAGTTTTTGGAAGAAGGGGCATACTATTAGGCAGTGGTAAAGCGACAAAGTGGAGACGATCGACAAATATTATTATTATAACTAAATAATTTAATTTAATTAATATTTTTCTATAGTTATTGGCAAATGTAGTCTTTCTTATAACCAACTAAAGCTATTTTAAATAAAATATACTTTGAATATAACACGTTCTTATTATAAAACAAACTATAATAGTACTAATAATAATTAAGAAATTGTAGGACAATATATATTATTCAAGTGGACTTATTAATAAAAATAATTAAATTATATGTATATTGTTAGTAAAAGAAAGTTAAACCTCACTTTCTTTTCTTCTAGGAAAATATGAATAAGTCGTTAATAGAGTTAAATTTAAAGGACATGTGGTACTTTTATAATTTATACATGACAAATGTAGGTTATTATTTTTTAATTCCCAAGATTATTTTTCCTTAATTTAACCATAATGGAATTTTTATATAAGACTATTTTTTTAAGGATTAATAAAAGACTAGTTAATTATGAGAATATATACTAAACTAATCAATCAAATATATATACACTTAACTAACTAATATATAATGTGGAATGAAAAAAAGAATGACAAGAAATAAGTCTAATGCGGGTAGTACAAAAGGAAATACAAAATTGTGAGACATGCGGATGGAAGTTCGAACACGGGATTACTAAATTATAAAAATGGCAGTATTACTGCCTGCACAAGAATGTTCTTATGTCATTATATGAACTAATCAAAAGATAAGCTTAAGTTAGCAGGAAAGCCCCCTGACCCCCTGTCTTTGCCCCTGCATGTGACTATAAAATTACAAGTTTACAACTTAATAATAGATATGATATCTTGTAATTACGATGTCACGAGTTTAAATCTACGATAAAAAAAGAATAAGGTTGAGTAAATAGACTAGGAAATTTATGTGAACAAGGACAAGACATTTAGATTTAAATTTCTAGAACAAATGAAGATTGGTTAGCCTATCACAATAAGACAACAACAAAACAAACACAAATTTCACCAACAAAAAAAAACACAGTTATCCAAATGTACTGGCCAAGAAAAACCCTTGAGCCCATTTGGATCTCCATTAATTATGTTTTATAAAACAATTTATTCATTATGAAGTACTAAAAAATTAATGTATTTTGGTGCACATGCTTCAATATATAATTTGTTTTTTTAAAATAATCATTATCAACTCTTCTTCTCCAACAGTAGCACGCTGCAAGTTTGCAACAGTTCAACCTCCAAAACAGTAGCAACAACGCAAGTCGTCACCGGCCACCCTTTGCCGACTACTGATCTCCACCCAACACACACTACTCTCCTCGCACCTTATTGACCACTCAAACTACCTCTTCTCTATTTACTTGTATCCATATTTTTCAAACCCCCATCAAAAACCCAAATCAAAATCACATTCAAAACATCACAAAAACTTGTAAAAATATGGGGTCTGGATAGATTTTTGTGTGTAGAGTTTTCATCCAATCAAGTACGATACCAGATTTGAACAAAAAATAGGCAATTTTCGGATCTAGGGTTTCAAGTTTCAACCCCAAACAAACGATGAACCCTAAGCCCGAAGCACAAAATTGACCTTCAAATCCTCATTTTGAGACGTCGAAACAACAATTCGAAACATCAAATTCAAGTTTTGAAGCCAAACATGCACAAGACAAGCCATAGTGATTCGAATCTAACAAAAAATTGCTCAAAATCTATTGAAGAATTCGCCAAAATAATACCCAAAAACCCCCAAATTTTGTCGGATTTAGTGGTACGTCTACTAGAGGTGGTGACGGCGGTCGGAGAGGAAGACAGTCGTCGGAGAGGAAGATAGTCGTCGGAGCGGCGGTCGGAGAAGAAGCTTGTGACAAAAATAGAGAAAACTAGTAGATTGACTCGTGCCTTGCACGGGTTCTTGTAATAAAGAAGTATATGTAATAAGAATTAAGATCAGGTAAAACGATCTCTTAGGGTAAAACGGAAGTACTATTAAGGGCCATTAGATTAGGATGAATTTAATGGTCATGATTTATTTCTAGAGGGTACACAGATTTTAGTATAGGAAGTATTCATCGGATTGAAATCAAATGGCCGTGTTTTATGGGATTCTAATAACTGAGAGCGATCCATTTCCTTTTTTATTTTATTCTCTCCCTTCCAGATCTCTCCCTCTCATCTCTCCCCGATCCCCTTTTCATCTTCCCAGATCTCCCTCCCAGATCTCTCAAATCTCTCTCGCTCTAACCCACCAAGGCAGAAGCCGAGCATCGCACAATCCCGGGTTTCCGACGAACTCAGACGCCGGCAACTTCGCCATGTGAGGCGGAATCTTCCCACTCAACCTATTATTCGACACGTCAAATCTTCGCCGGAATCCCTCCGCTATCAAGCAATTCGTTGAAGAGGAAGTGCAGTCGCCATCACCGATCAACACCGCCACCAGTCTGACGGCGTCCCTCTCGTAGTAGCGGCCGTTGGCGAGGATGCGATTGAAAAGGTCACCGCCGTCGCAGAGATCCGTGATGAGGTGGACGTGATCAGAGTCCTCGTAGGCGTCGAGGAAGGCGAGGATTATTACATTTGTATATTTCAGGTAAGACATTTCTCCTCCTTTTCTTTCGTTGAATTGAAATTGTAGAGAGATTAAACTTGATTTGAATAATCGAAATTGATTTGGATGAGATCATCTGAATTTCAGGGAGTCAATTTTGGGATTTAGGGTTTTCTGATATGGCTCTGAATTTGGATTTACGGTTTCGTGATTCTCTGCCCGTCGTCATTGCTTCTTCCTACTCCATTTGCTAGAGATCCGCAATACAAAGAAGAAGGGCCATTTAATTACGGTTTTGGTTGTTCAATTGCGGTTCCAATCGTAGCCAAAATACGATTTTGGTGTTCTGTTTTTTGGGGGTTGCAATGAAGAAGAAGGGCTATAAGGTTTTGGTGTTCTGTTTTCTGGAGGAAGTAAAATTGGGGGTTGCAATGGAAGGCGTGTGCTGGTCCCCTGGTCGAGATCCCTAGAGTTGGGGAGAGAGTCTACTATTTCCCACGAGGCCCCATGGAGCAAGTAAAATTTGGGGGTTTTAGCCTTTTAGGTTTAATTTGTTTTCAATTTTGATGGTATTGTATGAGTTATTTATCATTGATATTCACGTTTTTTTATGTGATATTCAAATTGTTTAATGTGATATTCATACACATTTTTTTGATATCTATGTTGGATTTAAGTTTCATGCGTTGAGTACTTGATATTCAAATTGTATGATGTGATATTCACTATAATGTTGTTCATATTCATTAAGTTTCATGCGTTGAGTAGTCGATATTCAAAATTTATGATGTGATATTCACTATAATGTTGTTGATATTCATTATAATAATGTTGATATTCAGGTTGATCGTGCGACCCAAAATCGACGCGACAATATCATTGTTAAACCCCACCACCATGAATCAAAGCTTCGAAGATATTGGGTGGTGATATTCGTGTAGTTAGGTGATGATATTCATGTACTTGGGTGACTATGTTAATGTAATTGAGTAGTGGGCGATATTCACAAAATGGGTAGTGATATTCACAAATTGAGTGGTGATATTCGTGGAAGTGGATTTGATATTCATGTGATTAATTGAGATATTCATGTAACTTAATGTGATATTTATATTATCAAGTGGTGAAATTCATGATTTAAGTAATGATATTCACATTTTTAAGATATTAAATGTTCACTTATTAAATAGAAATCGATATTCAAACAAACACGAACGTTATTCATTAACAAATGATCGATATTCGTGAACACATTAACGATATTCACGAACGCTGGAAAATCATTAAACGAGCAGAACGAATTTAAATCTAAACGAATTTAAAATAATCTTCCCATTTAAATTTTAAATATTTGAAGAATCTCATTCTCTCTCCAATTACAAAACAACTTTCTATTTTGTAGGATATTAATTTCGGTAATTCAATAAAGAAGGCAGGTTATTCAAATTCGATACAATGCACCCCCATGTGGCTTATTTTGCTCCATCAAATCCAGCCCTCCAATCTCTTCAATCTAACGCTCCTTATTTGTACTTCCGTTTTACCACAATTTTCGTTTTACCGGAGCGCCCCCTATATAATAATATTAAATAAATAATAATGATTAATTATTATAAAATAAAACCAATAAAATCTTGTAATACCCCTTAATTTTTAGTAAGGGTATTTGAGTAATTTTTCCAACCTTCGTTCAAAATAATTATTTCTCTTCCAGTGGAGTTTGGATTTTCCGTAACATTCATGATATCCGAAATAATTCATTGAATGGTATAAAATACATTCGATATATTTTCGGAAATTAGAATATTTGTTTGATACAAACATATCATTTTCGGGGTTTAAAACCCATACCAAAACCATTTTTTTTCCATGTCAATTGCAAGCCTGCCACGAATACTCCCTCCCGCGTGCAAATCCGCCACGAAACCCTTCTCCGTGTGCAATTCCGGTGAGGGCACTTGTCGATTGGTCAGCAAGCTGCCTCTCCTTGGGTTACAAATGGAGCCAGAATTGGAGGGGATCGATGGACCCGCAGAGCTCCCTCTCCCCCCCGTCTCTTCAGATCTCGGTCCACTCCCGCCGGCGTCGTGTGTCCCGTCCCCTGTTTCGTCATCGTTTTCCCGCCGAGCTTCTGTGCTCTGCCGAACTGCTGCTCTCCCCGGCGTCGACGAGCTCCTTCCCGGCGAAGACGGAGTCGAGCCGCTGCCCGCGCCGAGCTCCTGTGCTTCGCCACCGCTACTTCCTCCGTTCGACTCCTCTCCGGCGAGCTGCTGCTGTGCGAGAGGCGCCGAGAGCCGCTGCTGGTGGTGGCTGTCCCTCCCTGCGTCAAGAAGCCCCGGGGTCGTGAAGCTTCCCCTTCCCGGCGTCGTTAGCCATTTTTTGTGCCCCTGCTTCTGTTGTTGACGGGAGGTTGAAGAAGCAAAGTGAAGGTGGGCCTCCCCCCTTATTAGTTGTTGTTGGGCCGAGAATCACAATTCTCATTCCAATCCATATTTAACCCGAAATTATTCGAGTGGTATAATTTCGACTCCTTTTCATCTATATCTGTCTTTAGGAAAATTCAATCAATATTCTTATGATTTAAGATCATAAGAATTTATTGAATTTAATTCCTTCAGTTCGTCCAGACAAATTAATTGAGATTAATTAATATGTCATATGTTGGATCGCGTGTGGACTCGTAATCCGTTGAAGCTATCTGAAGCTTAGGCCATATCCTCGGAAAGGATATAATCAGTAGTCGTCTCGTCTAGATTCATCGTCGAATCTACTCCAGGCAAGTGACGGTTCGCTCTTGCTCATCATTCTATATTTCCATTAATTATCAATTGTTTAATTGTTAATTAATTTAGGATGATTATTGTTCTTGTCTGGGAACAGTTTTGTGAAACTGTTTTGGAAATTAAAATGGATATTATAATAGGTTGTATATCTGCTAGAACAACGCTATTATATATATATATATATCTGATTGAAATATATCTATGATGCTGGCCTTGATGGCTTTGATATGATTTTGGACAGTTCTGAACTGTTTAGTTAGAACGAGTATTCGCAGGAACGCTATTTGATATCTACTTGTGAGTACTAGTCGTTTCTTTATAACCAAGTGGATGGGATGTCCAGGCCCCAACACTTCTCTTTGGTCATGACCATTCCCTGTCCGTGTACAGAGAAGGTGCACACAGCTGGTGCCACTCTCTGGGATTTAGTCCCTACTCTATGTCTCAATATCCGCGATGATGAGATTCTAAACACTTGAAACGTGAATGAGTGTTTTGGAATTAATTAAGATAAGTGTCCGAGCACACATGATTAATATACCCTTGATGAATAGTGCAGCTAGGCAATAGTGCATCTAGGAAACTCGTCCTGACTTTGATCAGAGTACGTTCCCTTTCTAATCTGGATTCGCTTTATGCGGTGAGGTTGGTCGTGAACTGAAATATCTAGTCAGTTTTTAAACGCATGTATGTGAAACTATAATGTTCCAGACATTTGTCATGCTTCCGATAAGACTCACTCTTTTGGAGTCTTCTCTTGGATATTTTTCCCATAAGACTCATATCTGTTGGAGTCTTCTCTTGATCATGTCTTTTGATATATTCCAGTAGAAGTATGGTGGTTGGCTATCGTTATCGGTTATTATCCGAGAAACGATGAGTCTAACCTAATACGACTACTTTGAACCACTCTGCTTTGTGCCCTTGCATAGTCTTTCATTAGACTAACCAATCGTAATTGTTCTCTGCATGGTTGGCTGGTGTCATCCGTTCGATTCGACACATCAAATAAGTTGCCACTCCACGAAGGCTAAGAACGACTATGACGGGAGGTGTTTTTGACAAGTTTATCCAGGTTGAGATCCTTGGCGTTGATCGCTGTGATCAAGACTTGTTTTATCTTTAAAAGACTTCCGCTATACTTTAATTACTTTGATGACAATGTTTTATCCTACGGGGATTGGGTTGTAATCCTCCGACATATGTTTTAAAGATGGTTGTTGATTATATAAAAGTTGTTTATGATTTGTATAATCCGGTTTAGCCTTGGGTGGTTTCGGAGGTGAAATCTGAGATCACTGACGGTAATACCCTTTCCAATTGGGTTAAGAATTTGGGGGTGTTACAAATCTAACACTAATAATGCCATATAATAATAACGATGACTATTAAATAAATCCCCAAAAATAAGAAAAACATTGTATGATAATAATATTGATAAAGTAGAAATCATAGAATAAGTCTTATGTAAGAATTAATAACTTGTACGTCATGTGCAACACACTTAGTCATCCGTCTTTTTTTTCACCAATTTCTTGGTACGTGAAGTAGAGAGTTAGTCTTGTGCACAATTTTCTTCATTATCATCTTCAAGTAATATGATGTCACTAGAGCGCTTGGAAGGAGTGACATTTTATTGGACGACACAATGGAGTGTTCGGGCTCAGACGACAAAGGTTCGACATTGTTCTAAAATATTGAATATACGTGTATAAGTAATTAGTTAATGAAATATATAATATTGTGTTATATATGTTATATAGTTACAACATAGTAAATACTTGAGTTTTCGAAATCAATTTTTTGAGTTCAACAATCAAAGTTGGATCGTCAATCATATTGGAAACAGTGAATCAACAACTATGTTCATACAACTTGAACTCATCAATATCAATCATGAATAAAAAAGTATTTCCAATGAACACTTTAATTTCTTTAGGTATGTTGTTATCATCCATATCGTGTAGAAATCTAAAGAAAAGTAAAATTTCATAATGTAGTATCAATACTAGTAGATTGACCTGTGCAAGGCACGGGTTCTTGTAATAAAAAAAATGTATGTCATAATATTAAATAAATAATATTAATTAACTAGTATAAAATAAAACCAACAAAATTCAACACCAATAATGTCATATAATAATAACGATGAATATCAAACAATTCTCCAAAATAAGAAAACATTGTAGGATAATAATGTTGATTAAATGAAAACCATAAAATAAGTCTTATGTAAGAATTAATAACTTGTATGTCATGTGCAACACACTTAGTTCTCATTCTCTTTCTTCACCAATTTCTTCATCAGTTTCTTGGTACGTGAAGTGAAAAGTTGGTCTTGTGCACCATCTTCTTCATTATAGTACACAATATATAATATTGTGTTATATATGTTATATAGGAACAATATAGTAAATACTTGAGTATCCGAAATCAACTTTTTGAGTTCAACAATCAAAGTTGGATCGTCAGTCATATTGGAAACAATGAATCAACGACTATGTTCATACAACTTGAACTTATCAATATGAATCCTGAATAAAGAAGTCTTCCCAATGAAAACTTTAATTTCTTCAAGCATGCCGCTATCATCCATATATTGTATGTACATTAGGAAATATATTTAATAATAAAAAAAAAGTAAGTATATGACAAATTAGGCAAGGAACATAATGTAGTATCAATATAAAAGTAAAATCTCCTAATGTTTTTATTTGTTGTATTATATATCATGTCAATTTTGGTACACAACGAAGTTAATCTTTTTTATTAAAAAGTATGTATGTGTGATTGCACATTATAAATAATGTATAACTTATGTACACAATAAGTGTATAAATTAATACCTTAGCAGTCGATTTCAACATTTCAGTTACAGATTTGTTAACCCACTTTTTGTCATCTCTATCAAATATAACAAAAGATGTCATGCCAGAATCATCTTTCATTGTTAATGTAACCTTAAACCTCATTACAATGAATGTATTTTTAGAATAATAATACAATTATTATTATATTTATATTATTTTAAGTTTACATTAAATACCTAGGAATGACGAATTTGACAATGCTTTCACATTTGCCGCAATGGAATTGATTCCCTTCGGGTCGAACCTTTGTTTTACATTGCTTGCACGAATGATAATACCATCTAAATGTGTTGTCAATGTCCTCTACTGTAGCAATAGTGATGCATCTACATGGCTGCAAAATAAGATAACATGGAGGAAAACCAATCATATTCTAACATTAAATATTATAACTACTAATAACAAAATGTAAATAGATTTATAAATTATCTTGTTGATATCTAGAATGTCATCAATCGACTTAAACAATGTGATATCTAAGAATTGATCAAATAAAGAATATGAAGGTCCACTTGGAATTGGAGTTATTTTGTTCGTACCAGCATGAACACCAGAGCTACTCTAGAAATAATCATATAAAATTAATAGTGAAAAAATGTAGATAAATAATTAAATTTAACTAAGATAAGCATAATACTAATCTCTCCTTAAAATAAAAAAATTATAGAATGATCATTAATAATGATTCGAGTTCCACCACCGGGTGCATTGACCAATTTATATTGATTTGAGAAAATACATATAACAACTCTTTTTTTATTCTAAACGATTAAAAATAATCAAAAAGAAAATGAACAAACATGTATATAGGTGTACTTATACTTTGATAGTTTATGAGCTTGACAAATTGAATTATGACAATAATCGAATCTGCTATTGTAGATTTGACGTAAGGGGCAAATTGATCAGCATACTGATCCCACATAGTACAACTTATCACATTGTTCCTACATAAATATATACAATTAAATGAATTAAACATAATAAAATAGACATATTAGACTTAAATGAATTAAAAAATAGTGCATTCATTAAACAAATTTACCAACTAAATTAACGAAGAATGATTCAGTTTGTCTTATTGTCTTATGCCTCGGAAATAGCATATTATTATGTATATATGTGGTATGTAACTATGTATATATATGTATATATGTGTGTGGTATATGACGTATATATATGCGGCATGTATATATATGTGGCATGTATATTAACGAAGAATGATTCATATGGCATATATATATATATATGGTATATGCTTACTTGCAGTTTTTTATAAACTTACCCCTCTTACCTTAATCTAATATAAAATAGCAAGTATGATCTAACTTGTTTAATACGTAGATCCAAATTAAATAGTTTGACAATATGCATGGTATCTTACGGAATATATTATACTTAATTAACAAATAGTAACAAAGGAAGAGGTTTGTTTACGTAATATATTATGCTGCTATCATCCATATTGCATATTGTATTCTTTATAATGTTTTTGGTAATGACATACTTATATTATGTATACTAATTAAGTATGTGACACATAAAATTATTAAAAGGAAAGTAATATATTTCATATTTTTTATAATATTTTGGGGTTGTAAATTATGAAATTTATATAAATAAAAGATAAAATAAATTATAAATAGAATAAGGGTGAATATGTAAATGTACATAATTATTTGATGGTGTGGCATACTTAGATGAACGACACATAGGAGAGATAATTACGGCTTTAGTAGTAGTATATAGATATATAGATTAGCTAAGTAAATGACAAATTAGGTAAGTAAATGTAGAAATCTAAACAAACTAAATAAGGTCATAATGTAATATCAATATAAAAGTAAAATTTCACAATGTTTTAAATGAAGTTGAACATATATGGTAATACACATTTGCAACTTACATATTTATGGTAATACACGTTAAAATTCGAGTCAAATTTCTGATCACATACCTACAAAATTGACCTTTAAATCCTCATTTTGAGACGTCGAAACAACAATTCGAAACATCAAATTCAAGTTTTGAAGCCAAACATGCACAAGACAAGCCATAGTGATTCGAATCTAACAAAAAATTGCTCAAAATCTATTGAAGAATTCGCCAAAATAATATCCAAAAACCCCTAAATTTTGTCGGATTTAGTGGTACGTCTACTAGAGGTGATGACGGTGGTCGAAGAGGAAGACAGTCATCAGAGAGAAAGATAGTTGTCGGAGCGGCGGTCGGAGAAGAAGCTTGTGACAAAAATAGAGAAAATTAACGTACAGGGAGGTTGGATTTAATCAAATGCTGCCAAACACAACTTTTATCTTATAAAATTAGGCATAATGAGTCATTTTATAATGAGTTGTGAAAAATAAGTTATCAGAAAGCATGAGTAATTTGTAAGTAACGTAATCCAAACGGAGCCCTTGTAGGCCAGTAAAAAAAATCAAGAGTTGAAATAAATTTCAGTGGCAATATTTTATGAGAAATATTACCACCGCAGACGGAGAAAAATAGGAAAAGGAAAAAATAAAAACAATAATATTTGCATTCTCCCCACGTTTTACAGATAGAGATCGAAAGAGAGGAAGAAGAGGAGAAGAAGAAGCAGCATGTAAAATCTTCCGGTCAACTCTCCCTATTCCTTTTTCCTCTCTCAAACCCCAATTCCAATTTCCCGGAAAATTCAAGGATTCGTAGAGCTGGAGGAATTAGGGCTCGTTTGTGTTTCTGGGTTTCTTCGTGGGTACCAATAAGATGTTAAATCTGGTTTTAGAACCGGTTTTTGTGGCGTAATCGAGCAATGTATAGTAGTAATTTGATAGGTGTTATCCTGGCATGTGTTTCCAGTGCCTTCATTGGATCCAGTTTCATCATTAAAAAGAAGGGTCTCAAGCGAGCCGGCGTATCTGGACCCAGTGCTAGTAATAATACCCCTTTAATTGTTTCTCCCTTATAGCTGCTCATTGATTGATTCAATCTCCAGTTTATTGATTGATTATTTGTTGTTTATTGGTTGATTTGAAGGTGTTGGTGGCTATGGCTACCTATTGGAGCCTCTTTGGTGGCTGGGCATGATCACTAGTAAGCTCTCTTTCTGCTTCTTCTGTTGAATCTGTTTGGATGCATTGTTATGTACATTGCTAATGATCTTATTATTGCTTGCTGGGAACTGAGATTTGGATGTTAGTGGGTTTATGTAGTAGTGTAGTTCTCTTAGTGAAAGGCAATAATGAGTGAGCTTAGGATCTTGATGTGAAAAGTCTATGCTAGGATTATATAATACAGATGAACCACACTACCAATAATGGGCTTGCTCTTACTTAATGTAAGAATATTTCTAGCTTGCAGAACTTAGTTCATTCTCTATGGGTTGAGTTGTACCTTGTAGTCTTTTAGAATCTAGATTGGAAGACAGTTATTGGATGTATGTTGAGTCTTATAAACCTATATATCTAGACGTGGTTAACATATAGCAGCACCTTTGAATTGCTTTTGAGTACTTCATTGTTTCTTATTTGGGGGCATTGGCATCTTATTGGGCAGTGATTGTTGGAGAAATGGCCAATTTTGTGGCTTACGTTTACGCGTCTGCTGTGCTTGTGACACCACTTGGTGCATTGAGTATAATTGTCAGGTAATATTATAGCCTGTTAGCGCTCTGCCCCTAAATCCTTTTTTTAAGTGTTTGTAGTAAGTACTAATTATGCTGTAATGTGGGCAGTGCTATTCTGGCACATTTTATGTTGGATGAGAAACTGCAGAAGATGGGGATCATTGGGTGTCTTCTTTGCATAGTTGGTTCTACAGTTATCGTGCTTCATTCGCCAAGTGAACGTACTGTAGATTCGGTTGAAGAAATCTGGGATTTAGCTACTCAGCCAGGTATACCAATAACCTCTCTGACATACTGTTCCACTGAACTTCCACTTTATGTCTCCTAATGTGAAATATTGTTTAACTAGTTTATCTTCGTTTTTTTCCAGCTTTCTTATTATATACGGCATCAGTTATAGCTGTGGCATTGGTACTAATCTTGTATTGTGCACCTCGCTATGGTCAAACAAACATATTAGTTTATCTTGGCATTTGCTCGATCATTGGCTCACTCACTGTAAGTTCCTTTCTATGACAATTTCACTTGTTTCCTAACTGTTCTAAAAGCCCTGAAAGATTTTGTTCTTTCCTTCAAAACTATTTGGTTTTCTTAGCATCCTGCTTTGTTTTTTGTTGGTAGGTTATGAGTATAAAGGCTATTGGTATTGCCATAGAACTCACAGTGGAGGGAACATTCCAATTCAAGTACTTCCAATCGTGGGTGTTTGTTATGGTTGCCATTACATGTATTATCATTCAACTAAATTACCTGAACATGGTAAGTTTGTTCTGCTTACCATTTTATTTCACATTTTTTTATCTTGTTAAACTTGTAATTTCTAATTCTACCTCTACGTGTATATTTTATATGCCATTTTGCTGCATAATTTGTTCTCAAAAGAATGTTGTTCTGGACACTTGAAAACTCAACTTCTAAATTGAATGCAGAAGCTAAAAAACTTGTAAAACATTTCCCATTGGAAACTAAAACAGGGTAAATTTCTCCAATTGGATTTCATTTCTCGTGTTTGATTCAGTGGAGTATATTTTCCTCTATTTTTACCAGTGATCGGAAATAAGGAATATACTTCGTAGGGAATTATCTTCAATCAACAAAAGTTTCCTAGATTTTGATGCAGATTGTAGTACGGCTGAATGCTATTAGCTTTCCTGATAACTAGAAAAAGCAGAATAAGATGTTCTAGTGCAGCTTGCTTGGGTTAATTCTGATTTTGGCTTGATCTGTTCTTGAATGGTCAATGGTTTCAATAGAAATGTTGACATCATATTTCTGCAAAGATGGAATTCTCAAGGAAATTAAAATATGGCTATCACCTATTTTATGCTATTAATTATTATCATTATCTCATATAACAAATAACATATGATGGTTAATTGTAGCCCTACCCATGAAATATTAATCATTAGTATGAACTTAAGAAGCAGGACTAAGCTGCTGTTAAGACTGCTTCTTTTTCCTGACATACTCAAACATTTGATTCATATCAAGAGCAAGTAACTCGGAATTTATCCCTGTTCCGAAATGCGGCTACATTCATTTGACCGAGGGTTCCAAACTTTTGGCAATTGCCATGATATTATGTTATCCATCATTTTGCTGGGGATCTTAAACATTTGGTTAATTTGTTTATATCCATAAAACCATTTTTTGTGTGTATCTGATGAGTTTGAACCTTTTCAGGCACTGGATACATTCAATACAGCAGTAGTGTCTCCAATATATTATGCATTGTTCACTACATTCACAATTCTCGCCAGTGCAATTATGTTCAAGGTTCGTTCTCTTTCTGCATTTCAACAAATGACATGCTTGCGTCTAAATTTTATTTTTTCCCTGAATGGATGTTTCCCCATTTGACTTATACAATTGTGCAGGATTATTCCGGTCAAAGCGTAAGCACTATCGCTTCAGAACTCTGCGGCTTCATAACTGTGCTATCTGGTACAACAATATTGCACAGTACAAGGGAGCCTGAGCCTATGATTACAGGTATACTTATACAATATTGCTGTACAACTGCACCTAGTACATAACCACAGAAAATGAAGCTTAGAACAATTTTACTAGGGCTCTTATAAATGTAGTATAGTTTATTTCAGAGTGACTAAGATTACTAGAGCATGTTTTTTCTAATAACTTTTTGGGAATACAAATGCAGACCTATACACGCCGTTATCTCCTAAAATGTCTTGGCATCTGCAAAGCAACGGAGAACAATGGCGGCCAAAAGAGGAAGACGAGCACTCCCCAAAAATAATCACAGTTATCAGGCAGGACTATTTCGAGTAGGCGAATCCTGCTGCCTGAGAAAATCTGGACAGCACAAAACTATTGTTTCCTGCCAAGATCAAATGCATAACAACTGCAATTCGGTCTTCAATTCTTCAGCTCGGCGAGGTAGCCAGTTATAAGATTTTCTCATCTAAGTAAGATTGGTCTTGAGCAAAATCTTCAAATTAATGTGGGTTTGAGAATTCCAGTTTTCTTCTTCCACCAAGCTAACATCTAGACAACCACAAATACATGCATGCTAGATTGCTAGTGTAGTTGAAAACTACTTATTCAGGCCATTTTTTCATGACTAATTTGTTTCTTGGAGTGCCATATACATTCTTGTTAGTGATTTGTGCATATGGGTTCTAATTGCTAGTCATCCATACTGTCTTCTTTGTATAGAAGGTGTTATTGGGTCTTTAGTTTTCCATTTTGTTGGTTTTTTGGAAGTTGTAAGTGTTATCATTTTTCTGTATAAATACTATCATTTATTTGCTCATGAGCTAGTTGATTGGTGAAACTCTACTGAGAAAGTGTATTTATTATTGAAAGTCAGGAATTAAATCAACCATTTCAAATCTCCCCCTCCCCACTTGTTATTCTTGATTGTCATTATATCTCAGTCGATGTTATTTGTGCAATGCTTGCCTACAAATGTATTATACATTCATCTTTATTTGAACGGTATCTTTTGTTAAGAAACAAAGTTCTCTGGAAATCTCAAATAAATAATATTCAACAAAATCTGTTTAAAACAAAGTTCTTGACTTATACACCAATGACATAAGTTTAAAAACTCGTTATTCAAATCCATATAAATTGCTTGCCAAGTAAAAGGTTACTCTGGAAATCAACTAAACAGCCAAAATATGTTGTACGATTGCAAAACCCCACTTGATCAAAAAAGGGAAGAAAAACTCAAGCATGATTGTTTGTTCAATAATTGCCTTAAATTGAACTCAAACAAATTTGCTTGTGGAAAAAATCCCCTCTTATCTTTGAAAGGGAAAAAAACATGTTTTTAGCTCTCTAATACTGCTGAAGAGACATGAAATTTAGAGGGAGTATATTTTAAAATAATTATATTCTCAATCTAAAGACTCATTCATACTTGAAGTCATTGTATGATTTTGCTATTTTGATGGTTATCTTCCTTTGCCCTTTTCATTCAAAATTCTCATGAGTTTGCAACCCTATAAATTACCATGCCCAAAAAATAAATTCCTTTTGCAATCCATACTTGAGTATATTTCTAAGTTGATAGTTGTTCCATTTTAGATCGGTATTGCACGTATCTTACTTACTCTAAAAGTCTAGTTCGTGGAAATGAACAGTAGCCCGTGTCACGTGTAGGTCACGTGCTTTTATATTGGGCTGGGCTTATGAGTCCTTTAGTTGGATGTGGATGTTAGGATTTACGCTCGTTGTTTCTGTGTCGTTCTTCTCTGCCTCTCTCTTGCCTCCGTCTCTTCCGAGTTCTCCTTGCTCGACACTCTTCTGTTTCTGTTCTCAAATCTTCTTTTATCTTGTTCATCTCAATCTGTGAATTTCTCCTTCGCCGTCTTCTTCTGTGAATTTGATTTCTTTGTTTGGCCGTCTCCATCTGCGATCTGATCTTCGTTCATATCTATCGTTTTCTTTCTTTCACCATCTTCATCTGTGACTTTGGTTTCTCTGTTTGGCCATCTCCATTTGTGACCCGATCTTCGTTCATCACTATTGTTTTCTTTCTCTGCTTCCATTTTCGAATCTTCCATCTTGTTAATCTCTATATGTGAATTCCTCTTTCGCCATCTAACCCTAATTTCTGATTTTGTTTTTTTCGGCCTTTTATGTGGGATTCCTTTTGTTTCCAGAGTTCTCATCTTAGGCTTTTTGTGTTTGTCTCGTGTTGTCGCGGTAGTTGTGCCGTCGATGTCATTGTACATGTATTTCTTACGTTTGTCTTTGTATTTCTCTTTCGCCATCTAACCCTAATTTCTGATTTTGTTTTTTTTCGGCCTTTTATGTGGGATTCCTTTTGTTTCCATAGTTCTCATCTTAGGCTTTTTTGTGTCTGTCTCGTGCTGTCGTGGTAATTGTGCCGTTGCGGTCATTATACAAATATTTCTTAAGTTTGTCTTTGTATCCGATTACTAGACTGTTTGTGCATTGTCTTGTTGTTTTGTATTTTTCCGCTATCTGATCTTAGATTCTCTCTGTTTCTACATTTCTTATCTTAGATTTCTTGAGTTTGTGTTGTGCCGTCGCGGTAATTATACATGTATTTCTTTAGTTTGTCTTTGTCTCCGATTGTATTAATTATAACTACACTGTTTGTGTATTGTGTTGTTGTTTTGTATTTTGTGTCTCTGTCTTCGATTGTAATTATTATAGCTACACTGTTTGTGCATTGTGTTGTTGTTTTGTATTTTTTGGTGATTGTGAGTTACATGTTTCTATGTATTGGATTGCATATTAAATTGTTGATCTAGGTTTATAGCTGTGATAACAATTTTTTGCCCTGCCATTTGGAGAGGATGTTTGTTTCATATGTTTTTTTGGGTTGGTTGTTCGGTCTGTGTTTAGGTTTTTCCCCTATTTATTTTGGTGGAGTAGTACAGAGGCAAAATAATTACGGTTTGATTACAACTTTGTGTATTTATGGTTGTATTTTGTGTATATTGTGTTTGCTAATATTAGTTTTGGTTGTGTTTTATATATTGTGTTTATAGTTGTGGTGACAATTTGTGGCCCTGCCATTCGAAAAGGATGTTTGTTTCATATGTTTTTTTGGGTTGGTTGTTTGGTCTGTGTTTAGGTTTTTTCTCTATTTATTTTGGTGGAGTAGTGCAGAGGCAAAAGAATTACGGTTTGATTACAACTTCATGTATTTATGGTTGTATTTTGTGTATTGTTTGCTGATATTAATTTTGGTTCTGTTTCATGTATATTTTGGTTGCTCTTTGGCGGAGTAGTGGAGAGGCAAAAAAATTACTCTTTGATTATGGTTTTGTGTAATTATGGTTGTATTTTGTGTATGTTCTGTTTGCTGATATTAATTTTGGTTGTGTTTCATGTACATCCTGGTTGCTGGTATTGAATATTTTGTGTATATTCTGCAGAGGCAATAGAATTACAGTTTGATTGCAGCTTCATGTAATTATGGTTGTATTTTGTTTATATAGTTTGATTGCAGCTTCATGTAATTACCGTTGTATTTTGTGTATATTTTGCTTGCAATTATGGTTGTATTTTGTTTTGGTTGTGTTTTATGTATCTTCTGTTTGCTGGCATTGTATAAATTATGTATAATATTTTTGAATTCTACAGAGGCATATATTGTTTTTTAATTCTACATAGGCAAAAGAATTACGGTTTGATTAAAGCTTCATGTAATTATGGTTGTATTTTGTGTATTTTGTTTGTAATTAGTGTTTCATGTAATTCTGCAGAGCATATTAAATTATTGATCTGGGTTTATAGTTGTGGTGTCAATTTTTTGCCCTGTCATTCGGAAACGATGTTTGATTCTAATGTTTTTTTTGGGCTGGTTGTTCGGTCTGTGTTTAGGTTTTTCCTCTATTTATTTTGGTGGAGTAGTGTAGAGGCAAAAGAATTACGGTTTGATTACAACTTTGTATAATTATAATTGTATTTTGTGTATATTGTGTTTGCTGATATTAATTTTGGTTGTGTTTCATATATATTCTGGTTGTCTTTGGTGGAGTAGTGGAGAGGCACAAGAATTACGGTTTGATTATAGCTTCGTGTAATTATGGTTGTATTTTGTGTATATTATATTTGCTGATATTAATTTTGGTTGTGTTTCATGTATATTCTGGACCTTTCTGGTTGCTGGTATTGTATAAGTTATATGTATATTGTTTTTGAATTCTGCAGAGGCAAGAGAATTACAGTTTGATTGCAGCTTTATGTAATTATGGTTGTATTTTGTGTGTATGGCTTGATTGCAGCTTCGTGTAATTATGGTTGTATTTTGTGTATATTTTTGCTTGCATTTATGATTTTATTCTGTTTTGGTAGTATTTCATGTATATTCTGGTTGTTGGTATTGTATAAATTATATGTATATTGTTTTTGAGTTCTGCAGATGTAAAAGAATTACGGTTTGATTACAATTTCATGTAATTATGGTTGTATTTTTGCTTGCATTTATGATTTTATTCTGTTTTGGTAGTATTTCATGTATATTCTGGTTGTTGGTATTGTATAAATTATATGTATATTGTTTTTGAGTTCTGCAGATGCAAAAGAATTACGGTTTGATTACAATTTCATGTAATTATGGTTGTATTTTGTGTATATGCTGCTTGCAATTAGGGTTGTATTTTGTTTGGGTTGTGTTTCATGTATATTCTGGTTGCTCTTATTATATAAATTATATGTATATAGTTTTTGAATTCTGCAGAGGCATATATTGTTTTATGGTTGTATTCTATTTTGGTTGTGTTTCATGAATATTCTGGTTGCCAGTATTGTATAAATTATAGGTTGTGTATCATGTATATTCTAGCTGCTGGTATTGTATAAATTATATGTATATTGTTTTTGAATTTTGCAGAGGCGTATATTGTTTTTGAATTCTGGAGGGGCAAAAGAATTGCGATTTGATTACATCTTAATGTAATTATGGTTGTATTTTGTGTATATTCTGCTTGCACTTATGGTTGTATTTTGTTTTGGTTGTGTTTCATATTCTCATTGCCGGTATTGTATAAATTATATGTATATTATTTTTGAATTTTGTAGAGGCAAAATAATTATGGTTTGATTACAATTTTATGTAATTATGGTTGTATTTTGTGTATATTATGCTTGCAATTATGGTTGTATTTTGTTTTGGTTGTGTTTCATGTATATTCTGGTTTCTTGTATTGTATAAATTATATGTATACTGTTTTTGAATTCTGCAGAGGTAAAAGAATTACTTTTTTTTTCAATGGCCAATCTTCTTTTTCTAGTTTGTTCGCATTGGATCTTTCACTATTCATGTCCTTTGATTGTTGCAATTTTGTCTAATGGATGCCTTCCTTCTAATCTGACTACGTGGAGTTTGTCTATTATAATGTTAGGTGCATTGACAACTGTTGGGGCTTTACTATTGGCTTAATAAGTTTCAGATAAGATCGGGAGCTAATGCGAGCATGTGTAGTTGTTGAAGTTGCTACGATAGGACTTATGGTGGGGATAGCCTCCTACTATAGAGATCGATTCTCAAAATTTCGCACTTACAAAAAGTCACACAGTGTCAGATGATGTGATCTGCATGATCGATGAATTTTTGTTCTCTTGAATCTTGATAATGTATAAGTATTAGTTCAATCTTCATGGTGCCGGCTTTGGTCAATTTAATGTGTTAATACTGGGCCTTCTCAATCTTCTCTTTTTGGTTTATTTGCATCGAATGCTTGACTATTCGTGTCGTTTGATTGCTACAAATTTATCTAATGGATGACTTTCTTCTAATTTTATTTAGTATGGTAGGCAAACCACTACTATGTAATCCGGGTACATGGAAGAGGTTGTGAATGTCTTTTTCTGGATGGTGTGCAATACAGTGTTGTTAGTTGTAGCTGATTTAAAGGTAATTCTGGATGGTGTGCAATACTAGCTGATTTGAATCTTGATAATGTATAAGTATTAGTTCAATCTTCATGGTGCCAGTTTTGGTCAATTTAATGTGTTAATACTAGGCCTTCTCAATCTTCTCTTTTTGGTTTGTTTGTATCGAACAAATACTGAGTCGCTTGATGTCATTTATTGTGTTTGTCATATGTTTTATGTTGCATGTTGATGAATATACAATATGTTAAACTTCTGTTGGATTGCATGTTGGATGCAATATAGTTTTGTTGTTCACGTGAGCAAACTGAAAATAATATATGCTTCATTTTCGTATGCATGGACACATCCTATTAGGAAGATTCTCATTTCACACCACATGCAAAATGGCGAGCAATTCTACATCAGTAGCGTCAACAAGCAAAAAAGACGAAGGAGCCGCATAGAAAAAGAACCAGTCTTTGCAGTACTTGGTATGGAACACGTGCCAACAACATCAATTGTGCTGCCGAGTTCAACGACTTGCAAGGAATGCAATGCAGTAAAATTTGCATATGAATTTCCAACATTTTGTTGTTCTAATGGGGAAATTCGGCTTGCTGTAAATGAAACTCCACATGAACTTGTTGATTTATTTATAAGGGATGATGATCATGGGATAGAATTTAGAAAATATGCTAGAGTATATAACAATTTATTTGCTTTCACTTCAATTGGTGGAAAGTTTAAGAAAGAGTCAAATAATGGTATATACACTTTGGTGCTACAAGGACAGATCTATCACTTCATTTCTGATTTGTTACCTACTGGAGAGAATCCGAATTATCTCCAAATGTATTTCTATGATGGTGCTTCTGAAATGGACACAAGGGTTCAACTGTTTATAAACTAAAAATGCAGATATCATATCAATTCTCATGACAATCATGAATCAAAATCCATATGCATACTTCTTCCGATCCCTGCGAGAGGTTTGTATAACAGAAAGTTTGAGAATTGTGATTTCTCATAATCCAGTATTAGATCAACGAGTTTATAATGCTCCAACATGCAATGAAGTAGTTGCAATATTTGTTGAAGATGCAAACTCTGATAAGATACATAATCCGCATATTATAGTTTATGGAAAATCAAATGAGCCCCACAGAATTTTACACTACTATGGTTGCTATGATCCTTTGCAATATCATCTATTATTTCTAAACGGAAAATCAGGATGGCATCGCGGTCTGAAAAGAGTGCACGTAAAAATGATGATATCACTTTTCTGATATCAACATGTTTGGTGCAAGACATGTCTGATCTTTTACTTCGAGAATCAACAGGTTTTCATTTTACCTTTCTATCAATTATTCTCATATATTCTTCTGATGCTTACTAACTTGAATCATTTTTTGGGTAGTATCCACGTCAAGAGCACCAAAAGAAGGTTATGAAATATCTTGCAGAGAGTATTATGCTTATAAACTTCAAATACGGCCAAACAATTTCTTGATTCGCTCTGGCATAATATTTCTTCAATATATAGTTGATATGTATGTGAAAATTGAGAATACTCGCTTGGATTACTTATGTATGAATAAAAAAAAAAAGAAAAAGTGAGTTGTATTCAGGGTATTCTTGACAGTGTAAATGATGGCACTATGAATGCCTCTCGTGTTGGACAACGTGTGATATTGCCACCCTCATTTATTGGTGGTCCTAAGGATATGAGGTGCAAGTATCTAAATGCGATGACTCTTGTTCAAAAATTTGGTAAGCCAGATTTATTTGTTTCAATTACTTGTAATCCAGGCTGGCCAGAGATAAAAGAAAAATTAGAGTCGGGAGAGAAGGCTCAAGATAGACCTGACATAGTAGCCAGGGTTTTTCGATCTAAACTCACGTTGTTGAAAAAATTAATAATGGAGGGGAATATTTTTGGTCCAGTTAAAGCAATAGTTGAAGTTATTGAGTTTCAGAAGCGTGGCTTACCACATGCGCATATCTTAGTAATATTGTGCTCTACACATAAGATACTCAGCCTATAAGTTTTTGATCAATTTGTATGTGCAGAGTTACCTTCCACTGAAAATCCATATTTGCGCATGTTTGTTATAAAACACATGCTTCATGGTCCGTGTGGAATTCTTGATCCAGGTTGTTCTTGCATGGAAAAAAAAGGCTTTTGCAGTTACTACAAATTTAACTATCCAAAAGACTATTATGATTTTACGACATGTGGCAATGACACCTACCCAATTTATAGAAGAAGGAAAAATGGGGACTTTGTTTCCATTAAAGGTGTTGAGTTGGAAAACCGATGGGTTATACCTTATAATCCGTATCTTCTTGCATCTTTTGATTGTCACATAAATGTTGAAGTTTGTTCCACAGTAGAAGTTGTCAAATACATTTACAAGTATATATACAAAGGACATGATCGAATTTCTTTTAACATATTTGATACAGATTCTGATATCCGAGATGAAATCACATCATTTCAATCTGCTAGATGGGTATCTCCTCCAGAATCTGCTTGGAGAATATTTGGGTTTGACTTATATCAAATTACTCCTGCTGTAATTCCACTGCAAGTACATTTACCAGACATGCATCTTGTGATATTTCATGAATCCGAAAATTTGCAGAATGTGGTTGCGAATGAAAATCATCAAAAAACTATGCTGATGGGATTTTTTAGTTATAACAATGATCATCCAGATGACCCTGCATATCTATATTCTGAATTTCCAATGCATAATGTATGGAATAAATCTAATAAGTCATGGACAAAGAGAAAGTGTTCAGTAGCGGTTGGAAAATTGACGTATGTTAATCATGCGGAAGAGGAACGATATTACCTTCGACTTCTTCTCACACACATTAAGTCAGCAAAATCGTTCATAGACCTTCGAACAATTGATGGCTATATATGTAGTACATTACAAGAAGCAGTTGAAAAGATAGGTTTGGTTGAACGGGATGACTATGTTGATTCATGCATGAAAGAAGCAGGGGAATCTCAAATGCCATCAGCACTGCGTAGATTGTTTGCGACATTGCTTGTGCATTGTGAACATATAGATCTAGTATCATTGTGGGAACAACATTACAAATGTATTTCAGAGGATTTTGCGTTTCAGTATAAAGGAGAAACTGATTTTTTTTTACATCTAACATGTCTTAAGATTGAGAAATATTTGGATGCCATGAAAAAAAATATTAAAGTCTTATAAGTTGGATGTTTATCAAAAGTTCGAGACATGTAGTTATAACTTATAAGACAACAAAAGATATCAGTGATGCATTGAATGCTCCTGTTCCTATATGTTATGTTAATGCACCAAAAGTATTTAACGAAGAACAACGAGCTGCATACAAATGCATAATGAAACACGTTAAATCAAATTCTCCCGGTGCCTTTTTTATTGATGGTCCAGGTGGAACAAGAAAAACCTTTCTCTATTGTGCGCTTTATGCCAAAACTCGATCCATTGGAAATATTGTTCTTCCAACCGCCACCTCCGGAATTGCGGCATCAAATATACCTACTGGAAGAACAGTGCATTCACGTTTCAAGCTACCCATTGATGATGATGGATCTTTAGTTTATAATGTTTCCAAACAAAGCAGTCTTGCACACTTGTTTAGAGAATCTTCTCTTATAATATGGGATGAAGCATCTATGGCAAAAAAAGAGAACATAGAAGCATTGGATGTACTCTTGCAAGATTTATGTGATAACAAAGATCTTTCTGGAAGAAAGGTGGTAGTTTTTGGTGGAGATTTCATACAAGTCTTGCCAGTATTGCCACACAAAACACAACATGAAGCAGCTTGTGCTAGCTTGGTGAGTTCTTACATGTGGCCAAAACTCATAAAGTTCAAACTAACAAAAAATATACGAGAAAGCCAAGACCCTATTTTTTCAGAATTTCTATTACGGCTTGGTCATGGATCTCTACAAGATACAGAAAAATCTTTAATTGAAATACCAATTGAAATTTTAGATTGCATTACCAATGATGAAAATTGCTTTAATTTGTTGGTGCAATACATTTTCCCAGAAATGCTTAGACCTTCACTAGATAACTCCACTTTCTGTGGCCGAGCCATATTAACTACTACGAATGAATATGTTAATATGATAAACACAACTTTGATTGGAAGATTTCCAGGAGTTTCGACCAATTATACAAGTATAGATTCTGCAATAGATGACAAATGTAAAGTATACCCGTTGGAGTTACTCTATGTCCTTCATGAATGAGTCCACATGAATTAATTCTAAAAAAGGATTGTCCTGTAATTTTATTGCGAAATCTAGATCCAACGTCTGGCTTGTGTAATGGTGCAAGAATGGTGTGTAATTTTTTTATCGCAATACAATTGTCTGTGAAATTTCATTCGGGTATTATAAAGGTGAACAAGTTTTTATTCCTCGGATTACCCTTAAAGCTCCATCATCATCCAAGTATCATTTTCAGTTTCAGCGCAAATAATTTCCTATTAAGTTGTGTTTTGCAATGACAATTAATAAATCTCCAAGACAAACACTTGATCAAGTTGAGATATATTAACGACAATATGCTTTTCGCACAGACAACTTTATGTTGGTTTCTCAAGGGTAAAAGAAAGGATTACCCTTAAAGTATTTACAAAGCCGCCTGCAAACCCACAGTGCAACAAACAAATGGTTGAAAATGTGGTATCCTTTGAAGTTCTAGCGAAAGCATAAGTTATATAAAATAGTTGCTCTTTTACGGTTGCAGATGAATCACTTAAGGTATATCTATCAATCTTTTTAAACTCACATTATATTATGTAAATAGAAGATTACAATCCTTATAACTATTGCATTGTTCTTAGGATTTGCCATACCATTATGTGTATGATGAAGACATATATGGTCAAAAGTAGAGGAATAAATGCATTGAACTTCACCAATGCTCGATCCTATTGTTTGCTTTCAAGTAGGTAAATGAGCTTTGTGTTCTGAACCTTCAGAATAGAAGTAAAACATTTCTTGTAAACTTCATGATTGTACGTGAAGGAATTGTGTCATTTAATCAAATGTGCAATTACTAATTATGAAGTGGGACCATTTATGGAGATATTTAATCCGGTGATTTTAGGTAGTCATAGTGCTTTGCTAGAAGCCAATTATGATTTATAGACTATATGTTATAGAGTATGTCATAAAGTCTATTGCTATTGTTACCGGGTCCTACGAGGTCACACCCTTAGAGTTTAGACTGGATCAGGTTGTTGGGAGACATATTATATAAAGTATATAATATAAAGTTATATAAGATATAACTTGGGAGATAAGACTTGTTAATAATAAAGTGTTATTATTAATAATAAAAGAAATACTTATTTAAGAAATAAGATATCTACACATGGCAATATAAAAGGAGGGCTTTTAGGAAAAGCCCGTAACCCTAATTTACACCAAGAAATACAGTTGCCTCCTTCTCCCTGGAGCTCTCTTCGTTCGCCTTCGATCCTCGCTCTAGCAACCGAGTCCTAGGCGATCCAGATCCAAGCTCGGGTGGACCAAATAGAGGAGTCACACGTGAGGCTCTATTCTCTCCATTCCAGCAGATTGAAACACGCATCAAGAGGTATTTGATTCTTCCTATCTATGATCTACTTGGTTTATGCATGAGATCCTTGGTTAGATGTTAGGAAATCGTTTCCTGAAATTCCGCTTTACGCATCTAAAATCCCTACAGTACGTAGTAAAACTCTTACTATCTTCTATTTATATAATCATTCATTCTTCGTACATATGTGATAAATAAATCTGTATTTTAATGACTTTATGAAACACCTTTTACTAAAGTGAAGAACTCAATTTGTATAAGATTGTCATTGCAGCTATACAGATGCAGATCTAACTGATAGTTATGCTGATTTGTATAAACGGTTTATTAAGGTGAGCAATGTCTGTACTAAATACTTCGATCTCGTATTCTTTCTTACCGTTCTGCAATGTATTCAAATTTAATCATAAATTTTCTGCTTATTTTTTAGGACAACGAAAGGCAAAGTTGTTTTGAACATGTAATAGGTGCAAAGTATTTGGTAATGTATGGTTTGGTGATGTTTATCAATGCATCCATGATGATTTCACTGCATGGTATTAAAGTTATCTCAATTGTTTTACTTTAATCTTAAATCTTCTAATATCTATTTTTATGTGTGATATCAGCGATTTATACAACTTTATTCAACACACAGAATGAATTGGTATATCACAACAAATCCTGAATTATGCATGCAAAATAAAAGTCTCACCATATATACTCATAATTGTAAAAAATCTAATTAATTGTAATAACTTATGGACTAACGAAAAAAGTTTATAGGAATAACATGCATGACATTTCTAACACTTAGAAAAGGGTACGAAATATTATATTAAAAATATATTATTCAAAAATATGTAAATATTAATTATAATAACTCAAAAAAATAGAAAGAGGTACTGGTTGGATATAAAATGCAATAGTATAATCCATATCGAGATACATTAAACATTAGGGTTGGGTTTTTAAGTAGTTGGAGTTTCGAAAAAAAAATCATCTACATAAAAGGCTTAGCAGTGTTATTTGATTCACGTCATCTGTGAGGTCCTTTTTTTGGCCCAATGGACCCACTGACGACAAACTCAAATGGGCTATATATATGTACATATGCTCGATAGTAATGACATACACAATTTATTGTGTAGATTCACAAACGCCTTATGATTCACATAAAATCATTTTCATCTACCCAAGAGAAACGAAGGAGTACTGTATGTTTTCACAGGTAAGGAAAATAGCAATTGTGCTTTTGATTTTTTTTCTCATGTATATTCTTATACCATTGATTAAATTGTAACTTTACAAAAGATTTGCATTTTATTTTCGAAATCTCAACTTTTATGACCTAAAAAAACAACATAAACAACAAATTCTAACCACACTTTGCACCACAACAGATTTACAAATAAATATCGAATACATAATGTTCACAATATCATCACAAAACATTGACAAATTTGTTATCATATACTAACGTATTTTCATCTCTCTTGCATACTTTTGATTGTGATAGCAGGGATTTCCACTCAAACCAAAAAATTAAGTGGCATATCAGACTCAAGTATGTGTTCACTCATCATTATTTGACGATCTTATTAGCTGAAAAAGAGTCCTCACCCAAAAAACATAAGCAACAAGGAATGAAGCCATCTCTAGAATATTACGCCATGCGATTTGGTGTTACGAATTGGGAAGAGGTAACATGTGCACAAGAACTTAAAGATCTTGGAGCAGAATGATATTAGCCCACCAATCCGCACCGCTTAGAGTAGTTCAAAATGAGTTACCATTCCTACTTGTGTGGTCTTGGATCTGACTATGGTGGGGAGTTGGATCCGACATTGGGCTATGCACAACCATATATCACAATATGGTAGGATAGGTAATTCAACCAAAAACTTTGCAACCAAGGGGAGCATTATTTGATTTTGGATGAGGAGATTGGTATTATCTGCAGAGTTTGCAATGACAAGCAAGAAGGGATCAAACATGTCATGCCATCGTTTGTGAGCCCTAAATCCAACATCCAATCAACATAATTTATCGAATTGAATTACGTTCTTGATGAATATATTGTTGTGCATTTTGAAGCATGAGAGCCCGTTTGGAATTTCGGATAGTCCAGAACCGTTTCGAAGATAATTCTAGGGCTCAGACAACTCATGTTTTCTTAACAGCACAAGACCATTTTATAATGTATTGAAACCAATGACATCTGTTAAAGTAAAGCACTATTTTACTAAGTCCTAATTTTATTTTGTATCATTAGATTGTACTATACATATATGATAAATGGCTTTAAATTATTTTTTTATAGTTAAAGGTTCATGTGTTGCTACTGTATGGAAAGATCATCAACGATATGGATGTTATGCATTTCCCAAAAAATATGTAACGTACAAGGAAAACAAATATCGTGATTTCTAAAAATATTACGCCAAAAAAACCTATATTTTAATCAAATCATTTTAGATGTATACATTGTATGTTCTTGTCTATCTGGTCACTGAGTTGTACACGCTATGTGCCTCCATCTCTTCGTCTACCTGCAAAAAATGCACAGACCTAGCTAGAAACTTTGTAAATCGTGAAATTTGATTCTGGAAATCCAAACGTTAGAGAATTTCATCAAACCACCGATGGATACCTCCCTTTTAAACCTTAGTCTTCCACATATGCAAACCCTAATCGATATCCTAGATCGATTGAATGAGAACGAGAGTCAAGTGTTGAGTGAAAACAAACTATTGATCCAGACAGTGGAGTATCGAATTTTCGAAGAGCAAGACCTCGCTCACAAATTTAAGGTCCCTTGTGCTTGCACTCGGAGTTTGAAAGGTAATATTTTAGATTTTTTGTTTAATATTATTGCTTGTGCAAGTCAATATTATAGGTTATAGAAAAATGTCTTTATGAAGGTTTACAAAACCTAGATTAGAATTCATGGCGTTCATTTTGTCTTGATTCAAATTGAGTGTTAACCTCTATATGGGAAAAAGTTTTGTGATAATCGCTATATGCTTGCAAGGTATTATCGGGTATGATGGAGACGATGGGCCCAGAAAAGCCTGATAACAGTTAGGGCCTATACGATTAAACCAGACAAAATTGCACTGTAAACCGTTCAACCACTACTGGTTGGTTACATTGTTAACCACCTTTTAAACTGTCATCCTCCTTCTATTACTATATATATATATATATATATATATATATATATATATATGGAATATGGTAAATTTGACACGACGATTTTTGTTCTCCAGAAGAAGAAAACGACAACAAGGATAGTTTCTAAATCATCATAAGTATTCATAAAGGATAGTTTCTTAATTATCTTCCATGTCTCAATTTTGTTTTTGTAGCATACTCGCAACAATTGTCTTTCCATTTCCTTTTTTTCCCCTTTGTCTAACATTTGTATCCATCATCGGTTTTCTTCTTGAGTTTGTTAAATATGGACAATGAAGTCCACTTTTCCAGGTAGACTAAATTAACTGAATAGTACTATAACCACTTAAGTAGTTGTTATCACATAAGTGGTAATTTAATTTGTCTGTACATGGTTATTTTGGTGCATTGTCTGACAATGGATTATACACGTATTGCAACATTCTTCTTCTTTTCCATGTAATATAGTATTTTCAAGTTTTATGGCACAATTCATTCATAATGCTCTAACCATCAAAACAATTGAATTTTGGCTGCAAAACACAAAATTAAATTCAGTAATGGTGTTACTTAAGAACCGGTGATAAATTGGATCTCCAATTACTTAAACGTGTGTAATTATGTTCATGTAATTCTGTTGTCTATTAGGTTTGGTTCACCAATAGTATCTTAATCCATATGAATTCCATTATTTCACTATGTTTGTCGTGTTTCTGTTTAAGGTTTGTAATCATTTTATAGGCTGCCAAATTCACTCAATGACTTTTGGATTGTGGGATGTGATGTAGGTTGATACCAAATGGTTGACAACAATGATGAGTCCAGACCCATGATCCTCGCATTTGCCGAGCTATGGGATATGCTCCAAACTGCACGAGGCATGAATTAGGATGGTGGTGGTAATGAAACACCTTTATTTATTAACCCCGTAAAATATATGTATAAAATTGATTGGTGGTTGTTGTTGTAACACCCCGTAATTTTTAAGGGTATTTTGAATTATTTTTAAATTTTTCTTATGCCCGTTTTGCTAGACGGATTTAATTCAGTGAGTCTCGGACCTTCTCAAAATGGGTCTGAGCTTTGTAAAATTTTCCGAGCATTATATAATACAGTTGAGGTGTTTTCGGGGTTAATGTATCGTTAATGTACGAATATATTTAACCCGGAGTTAAGAAATTTAATCCAAACCAAGTTCGGATAAGAATTAACGAAGTCGGCCATAAACCGCGACTCACCGCGATTGACCGCGATCAACCGCGATTCACCGCGACCGGCCGCGCTCGCGGTAACGCCTTTTGCTGAGCAGTGTCGTCTTCCTCAAAGGCGGTTACTGTAGCTCTGTTCCTCTGATTTTTCTGGAAGGGCAGGTGGCTCTCCAGCTGGCTTGGCTTGTGTTCCCTTGTTCCATGCGTGTTTCCCTTGGTGAGGCTCAGATTTTCAGTATAAAAGGGGTGAGAACCGGAGCTCTCTTTCTCTTCTTCTTCCTTCTTCTTTCTCCTCTGTTTCTCCTCTGTTTTCACCATTGTTGAGCAGTTTTGGAGCTTCGTGAGAGGGAGATTTCGAGTGGTTCTTGAGTCGAGAAGGTACTCTTGAGTGTAGTGAGAAGCTTTGAGGTGTTGGGAGATCGAACCATAGACAAATCGAGGCAAACAAATCGGTTTGGGTAAGAAATTCTCCATTGTTGTCTCGCGAGCTAGCCACTGTCACAGCACGAAAACCGCGACCGACCGCGACCTGCCGCGATCGCGGTATGTGTGTCCGAGTTGTGTGTCTTGTGGTTTGACTTTGGGCTTTGCTCGTTTCCTTTGATTTCTTCTTGTATTCTTTTAGATTCATATATATGTGTATTGAATCTAAGTTAGGATCTTGTTATGGGTCGTTTCCTAGGAATTTTTATTCCAGATCTGTTCCAGTTTTGGACCCAAGAGCCGTTGTCTCTAAGCTTTGCTTAAGCTTCTGCGGATTCAGGCAAGTGGCGGTTCGCTCTTGCTCATCATTCCATATTTCAATTAATTATCAATAGTTTTGTTGTTAATTAATTTGGGATGATTGTTAAGTATGATGGAATTGTTTGATAACGTGATGTGATTAAAAAGAAGATATTATACTAGGTTGTATATTTTGCTAGAACCGACGCTAGTATATTGTAGATTTTGTGCAGGTGAAGACCTTAAGGGACTTTGATGTGATTTATTGTGTGTGTGTTTAGATTATTAAATCTAGGATGACTGCCAGGTGGGCAAAGATAAAGATGTTTGTGCAGGTTGGGCCGTGATGGTCCTGTATATGAATTGTTGTGTGTTTGACTGTTTAGTCAGAACGAGTATTCGTAGGGACAATGGATGAGAGGTCCTGTCGTCTCTTTATAATATATTTGTAAAGTCATTGACTGACTTCTATACTCGAGTGGAGTAAGAAGTGGTGCACTCTGCAGGTGTCACAACCCGGTTCGATATGTGTTTCGCGAGTGGCGGGACATGTATGTTAAAAGCTTAACGTGATGTGTGTGTGTGATTACATTTAATAAGATACGTGCAATGAATAACGCACATAATTAAAATGCCTTGACCATAATATAAAGTGCCGTATGAGTAAGCACTTATTTAAAATGTTTGGCGAGTAGTGCAGCTAGGAAAAGCTCGTCTTAGTTGTAGATCGCTCGTATGCGATACTTGTGTGATGTGGTTGTGTGTGTTTGGTTATGTTCCCTAACATTTTTCATATTGTTTCCTTTAAGGCTCATTTCTTTGGAGTCTTCTTTTGGGATTGATTGCTGTGAGACTCGATCTCCAGAATCTTCTCTTGTGCATACCTTTTGTTATTCTAGTAGGAGTATGATGGTTGACTAGCGTACTCGGTTATTATTCGAGGAACGATGAGTCTAACCTAATACGACTGCTTCGAATCACTCTGCTTTATACCCTTGCATAGTCTTTCATTAGACTGACCAACCGTTATATTCCTTGCATGGTTGGCTGGTGTCATCCGTTCGATTCGGCACATCAGGTGTGTTGAAGATCCGAGAAGGCTAGAACGACTATGAAGATGAACGGTGTTTTGACAAGTTGTTTTGTCGTTGTATTTTAAAGATTTCCGCTGTGCTATTTTGTATTTTGTTAAAGACTTTCGCTGTTGTATTTCTGATTAATTGGGTCGTTTTTGGAATCGTGTAATTCCGCGACCATGTGGTTTAATAAAAGTTATGATTTTAGTATTGTAACTATGTTTTAAGTCAGTTATGACGTCGAAAAAGCCTGGGGTGACTTCGGGGTTTACGTCCGGGGTCATCGGCAGTAACGCTTTCAAATGGGGTTAAATTTGGGGGTGTTACAGTTGTGGTCTGATTTTGGTTATATTTTTGCGTATACTTTAGGGCAAAGAATAGATAACGATAGGTGGTCCACTTACATGCGGTCTATCAAGAATTGTGAGCGCGATTACTATAAGTATAGGGACAAACAACGTGAACTCATCAAACGGCTGCGTGGATTGAAGGAACGCACTCCCGACAACTTGATTGATTATAGGACCTGGGATATGCAACTTCATCAGGTAGATGTAAGACTTGTATTGTCGTATACGTAATGTAGTCTTATATTTAACAATAACTTATATATTTTGCAGATCTAAAGGGAATGGATGTATAATGATAGTTGAATATGGGTGAAACACTACCAACATCATGCAATTTACATCAATATTCTGTATTTAAATCATGATATCTTCTAACTCCAAACCGTTTGAACCCTGCTTCAGATTCTATGGCAGCCAACACAAGCGTTGGTTACAGACCCCAAAACGCAGTGTGTCAAGAATTATGGGACCTACTTGAAACTGCCAGAAGGACAACCACACTCAATGGCGGTAATCAATCACATTTTTCTTCATACATAATTACAATAAATCTAATTTCATACTTACTTGACAACAATAAAAAGTTGTTATTAAAGCGGACAATGAGCTTTGAAAGGGTTGTCGAATATACGCGAAACATACAATATGAAGATCGGAAAATCACTCAAGTGTTGGCAGAGAAAGAGAGGGTCAACCAAAAAATAATTGAACTACTGAACCGTAACCCTCAGACTCTGTATCAGATTTTTGCTAACCAAAATGAATGGAACACGGTAATTATCACTTCATATTCATTTATCAATATTTGCATATCATATTTGACTCCATGGTGTATGCTTTGTAGCTTGAAATAGAACTTCTTCACCTTGAGTTCTCACTTGAATATACGGAAGATATGACAATGGTTATAAGATCTAGTTTGCACCGGGCCACACAGTCATGAATCAAAACACTTCTTAATGATAATTTTATATTAACTTATGTTTGTTAGTGACATTCGGTAATACATTTGGTTTGAATGTTTATTAGTGACATTTTTAACATTGTTCAGGTGTTTTATTAAACAATCTATATTTTTATTTGTAATCATATACTACTCAATGCGTTGCTGGATGATGTGTTTGATTATTACATCTATTTCATTATTATTATTATAAAATAATTACATCAATCCTCGTGTGCGCTTACTCACGCAAACCCTACTAGTATGAAGAAATGGCTAAGGATAGAGTCTCAAACTGCTTGGTTGGATGTAGAGACTCTTGAAGAATCAAGCTTGCACGGTGATGGATGGTGCACATAAGTTTGCTTTACCGGTATACACTTTCTTATTTTGTATCTTTAAATCTTTTTTTTTTTGAAATTTGTATATTTAAATCTTATCTTACTGTATATGATATATGAAGAAATATATGTTCGATAGGTCATATATGATTTGTTAGTACTTTCGTAGAAAAACGGTTTTGATAAATTCGAGATTATATATGGTCAAACAAAATGTGTAAAATTATAAATTTTATACTCCATCTGCTCAATAATACACGTCATTGCATCTTTGGATACGTCTATCAACATATTAATTATTTTTTAAATTTTTTATAGTTTATTAAGTACTCGCCACATTTCTAACTAATAAATAAATAAAATTAGCATAAAAAATTCAATATACAAAGTTTTCAATAACAAACATTATAACTTACGAAAAAATCACTATCTAAAATTTTAAAATTTTAAATATTATTTAATAAATTTTAAATGTAAAATGACACTTTTTTTTAATAGAGAGTACCTATTATCGAATTAAAATTCAAACCGAAGTACATCAAATTTGATCGAATCACAATCGTGGGCAACTCGTTTAGAATCCATTAAATTGTTATTTGTAAGTATGGTATTTCCTTGATAACCTATATCGAAAGATATACTCCATCAGTTCGGTAATAAGTATCATATTAGCCTTTTATTTTTATTAAAAAAATTATAAATAATGATTTATTGTTGAGCTACATAAGAGGGGTGAAAATGAGTCGGGTGATGGATGGGTGGAGCTATTTCATCACCCGACCCATGAAGCTAAATGCTCCACCCGACCGACCCGCCATCGATGAAACTTTTCACCCGCATCCGACCCACCATCACTCAAGGGTGATTCGGGTCTTTCGCATAACATTTTTATGAATATTTAAATGTACTGAAATACATAACAAAGTGCAATTTTTTTTTATATACAATATATGAAAATAGTTGTTCTAAATATAAGATTTGATGAATGTATTAGAATATATTCTTAATAATACTTAACTTTTAAAAATAAACAAACAAAAATTGAAAATATAAATTATAGTAAAATAGAATTATAACTAGAATATGTAACGACTGACTGGGTGAAGTGCGGGTGGTGGATCGATGATGCGTGAGATTTAGATCACCCATCACCCACCCGCCATTCGTTTCACCCGATCCACCAACCATCAATCACATGTCATTTGGTTTACTTCGGGTGATCATTCGTATAATCGAGTCGTGTTTTTCGGATGGGTCGATCACTCACGGGGAATTTTCAACCCTGTTACATGGTATGCTATTGAAAATTGTGCATATTAATATTTTTTATGTAAATTTTTTTTATTTATTGATTACGAATGAGGTAGATATTTATTAAACTTTAAATTTTTAATACTTGTGAGTTGTGACAAATGTTTATTATAGATCAAATATAATATTTTAATAATTGTGTCATGACAAGTATTATTAACCGGAGAAAGATTTAAAAAAAAAGGACAAAACAAAAAACAAAAAAGAAGTAGCTCCACTGAATCACAGTGTGGGCGCGTGGGAAATTTGGAGCCCCGCAAAATGAGACGAACAAAACGACCAGTAGATAACATTTACGTGGCAGAATTAGGGGACAACGTGCATGAATCAAAGGCAACCCTACGTTACGTTTTATAGCTATACAAATCAATCAATTTCATTTCATTTCATTTCATACGTACTACTATTCCTTTGATTTTCCCGTTTTTGTGGAGGTAAGGTAGTTACGTACTACAACCGCCAATTATTTTGCACCTAACCATTCTTCATTTTAGATTTTTTATATTTAGCCACTTTTAATTTTGATTTCTATTAAAATCACCCTTTATTTTATGTTATTTGCAATTAACCCTCCCTTATACTCAATTTCGCCAAAAATTACCCTTTATTTTGAGTTGTTTGTATTTAAAATTCTTTACAAAAAAACATCCTTAATAAGTTTTATGTTGTTATTATCCTTCATTAACATTTCATCCTATCCCCCATTTTTTTAGTTCTGATTTCGAATATCAAAATAAGTTTTTTTAAATCGAAACAGATTTTATCGTTCATTTTTTCTATTAATCACCTCTCCATAAGCTAGTATTTATAAAATAACATAATACTTTATCGTTCCGTTCAAATTAAAAAAGTTCCGGTTTAAACCAAGATCAGATTTCAAAAAGATAAGAATCGAACTGGAAAAATAATCTTCAAGTAATTGTTCTAAATTCTTGTTTTCTCTCAAAATTTGATTTAAAATAACATTTTTCAATTTGAATCTCAATAAACATTTTTTTTTAATAAATATTAGTTCATATTTGGAGAGGAGGTTAATGGGGGAAATCAGAACTAAGTCAACGCTTTTTGCGAAATTCGAAACTGTAAAATTAATATTTGAAGATAAGAGTGGTTAAATGCAAACAACTTAAAATAAATAATATTTTTTGGCAAAAATAAAGACAATGGGTGGTTAATTGAAAACACTTTAAATAAAGGATAATTTTGGCAAAGTTCAAAATAAAAGATAATTAAATGTAAAAGAATCTAAAATAAAGGGTGCTCTAGTGAAAAATAAAAAACCCTTCCATAAAATACCTTATGCAACTTTTTGTGGCCAATACCTACCTATAGAGATCTCTGACCTTCACGGGAATTTACGTAATTTCATGAACTAGATAATTACTACTCCGTATAATCTATTCTTGCGCACAATTATACTCTAACTAGTTAATTGCCTCTACCAAGCACGAGATTTGATTATTATTTTTTATTAAATTTATAATAAACATTAGACATGTCTTAAATTGACTGATTTGAAAATCCGATCCGATCAGAATATTTTGGATAGAGACCCGATCTGAAATTTACTGGGTCAAGAAGGACCTGAATCAGAAAGGTTCGAACTCGACTCGAACCCGACCACAACGTGAATTCGAGCTCAACGACCCCACTATTTCATTTATGTTATATATTTTAATATACTTTATTAAATAATTATATAAAATAGAGTGTCGTTACCCACCTACAACAACACAAGGAGAGATGTATACAAATTCTATTTAAAATGAGAGATGTATAATTATTTTTGTAGTTTAATGATTATGAACTCGTTATCAATTTAGATTCTCATAACTAACAAATCTGAGCTGGTTAAACAAATAATTCAACTATTTTGATATAAAGATATGATTATTTTGATAACAATCCAACTTGAGACAAATTCTATAGAAATTTTATTTGAAATTCTTTTACATATAGATTTAACAGAATTTATACTTTTAATTTTTAAATATGAATCCTTATCATCTATCCTTACTACCTTGGACTAAATAAAAAAAGGTCACATTTACAAATCTTTTGGACAATAAATTACCGAAGTCATATATATTTAATAATCTTTTGAATGAATTCTCAATAAGTTGTTTTACGAAAAAAGTAACTTACGCAAATAGATTGTTAAAGGATATTGTTATATAAATAAGTTGGTTTTTTATCTGTTTACTCACGGAGATTGGGTGAGATTTTGGGCATAAAATTAGTTAATTTTAAAAAAATAAAATTTAAAAATAATTAACCATAAATAGCTAACTTAAAAACGAATTGAAGTTTATAAATAGTTCTTAAAATTGAAGCACATGCTGTAAGTAAATAAAATTGAAACACAAATCTGATATCTTCGATTTAAAAAAAATATTTTGTATCATTATTACATTTAAGAAATATTTGAAATATTTCTTAAAATTGAAGCACATGACGTTTGAATTTTTGGAAATATATAGTTCTTAAATAAAACATAAAAAAATTGATTGACAACTTAAAAATGAGTTAAAAGCAATGTAATTCACATAAGCTTGTTAAAAAATTAAATAATGGCTCATCAATAAATATTTTATGAAAGTATAAGTATTTTTTATTAATGTTTTACAAAATTGAATCAAAATATATACAATCAATTATGATAAGGATGTGATAAAAAAATTAAAAAAAATTAAAAATAATTTAACATTAATTTAAATAAAAAAATAAAAAAAAATTAATACCTCTAGTATAAAAGTTATTTCTAAATATAATTATAATATCTTCCATTAAAAATGGCTTATTAAATATTTAATACATATACGTAAATTGAATAATATAAAATGATATTATTATTTCAAAATAGAAAATGTAAAAGAAAAATAAGATTTGTTATGATATGGTAATGGTAACAATCAATTGTAAATATATATTTAATATTGTGTTTTAAGTTAGGTTTAAGGAAAACAAAATATAATTATGAAATCTAAAATCTGTTCTAAAAATTCAAATACGACAGAATAGAAAAATCCAAATCTAAATAGTATAGTCCTAACAACTTTATTTATTTAATCAAACATTTATTTCAATTATAACAACATTGATTTATCTAATTGAACCCACGAAGTCAGTTTTTTAATATAAACATCACAAATGAAACTACCAAATCTAATAAAATATTTTGTGTTAAAAAAATTAAGATAGTTTGTTAAGAGTTTTAAATTTATAATTTATTCAATAAATAGTAGCATTTATAGTTTTTTAATAAAAAGCACAAAAAAATAAAAAAAAATAATTAAGATAGATTGTTAAGAGTTTTGAAAAAAAAACTTTAATCTAATTTTGAGGAAAACCTGCTAACAAACCACATTATAAACTACATATTAATTCCGGTAACAAATATCAAAATTATAGTTGATAGGCATTTAAAAGCTTTAATATATATATAGATGGACCATGAAATATGTATGTTTAATAATATAATATAGTGGACTGAATTTTAAAAACACATATACTATGAGTTGGAAATTGTATATATTGTATGATTTTAGGCTTTTAGCCCATAAATTTATATATGACAAATTATATATGCAAACTCATTAAAAAATTACTAATTACATAACGAATATAAGATTTATTTTATATATAAGTTTAATAGGAAATTTATCATATATTATTTTGACATATATTATAAGCTTATTGTATATGTAATTTGTAGAAATCAAATTTTATAAAAAATTGTATATAGTTTTTATATATTTGAAGTTAGTTGTGATTATATATTGTGATTTAAAATTTTAAATATTTGAAATTAGTTATGATTAGATAATGTGATTTAAATTGAATAGAAATGTTAATAAAAAAATATGAATTAATTACAAATTGACACATAAGATTTGTGGGGTTGGAATCAATATGATGACTCTAATTTTTTTTTCTTTAATATATATATAGATAATAGTTTACTCTTTTTTTTAATGATATTTTACTAAGTTATGGAATAAGTATAGCCATTTGGATAAGATAAACTTATGATTCAAATTAGTTTGTCAAAGTATAGTTATACCCAAAAACTATAATACAAAAACTAACATAGATTTTGACGCCAAAAATTGACCGGTTTAAATAGGCGATGCAAATTATTTGAGAGTTCCATCGAATTGAGAATTCCAAACAAATAAAAGGTCGAGATCGAATTTATATTTTGTTTCATGTGCAAAAGAAGGCAAAGTCTATGGGCCATGAATTACGCCTGGTGGCTAAAAATATGCCAAAAAGGTGGAAACCTTGTTACAAGAAAAAAGTAAGACCATAAAGAATAAGAGAGTTTTGGACTCATGGACTTTTTAAGAATTTTTAATTAATAAAATTATCTCTTATTAGTTTTTATGTATTTTTTTTATCCCTATTAGTTTATTTTATATTTTTTTCTCTCCCTCTTCTTTATTTTCTCTCTCTCTAAAATATTGCCTTTTGGGGTTTAGGATTTAGGGTGTAGGATGTAGGGTTTAGGGGGAGGGGGTTAGTTTCTTAATAAAAAACGTCGCACATGGGTCATTTACCCAACTCATCCATAAAATACTCACCCCTAAACTCGACGAGTAAGGTTCCGGTGCGGACGGTTCTTACGGTGCAGACATGCACTTTAGGGTCTTAAATGCGCAGGTTAACGTCTTAAATGCGCACTTTTGCAAAAAAATGAAGAAAACGAAAAAAAAATCGATTTTTTCTCAAGCATTTTTCTAATTTTTTGCAAAAATGCACATTTAAGACTCTAAAGTGCATGTCCGCACGTCCGCACCGGATCTCATCTCAAACTCGACCCACGTAAAGTTTCCAGAATTTTTGCAATAAAAAAACTTTCCAAAAATTACAATCTAAGGGTGCGTTTGGATTCTCAAAATAATACATTAAAATATATTATTTTACATTAAATTGATATAATTTAATGCAAAATAATATATTTTAATAAATTATCTTGAACGATCCAAACGAACCCTAAGACTCCATATGTTGACTATTTGCAAGGAAATCGTTACAAGCACTGGACTACGCAAGTAAAAAAGGTTGAAAATAAGATAAAGTTGGACGAATCAAGTTTAAGTTGTAATACATTAAAGTTTAGGTTTTCTCTAGATTTCCGATATATTAAATTATATTATTTTTTATTAAACTTTATTAAATTATTTTTTAATATAAGGTAATATAATTTAATGCACTATCCCAAAAATTAAAATAGAATATTATTCGATTCTCATTATAAATTTTTTTCTTGAATCAATGATAATTATATGTCAAGTTATCTTTTATTAATAAATTAAAATAAAAATATAAATTTTGTATATAAATCTAGGATTTGTTTAGATTATTATAATGTCATTATAATACGAGACAAAATATAATCCAAACAAACCTTGGTCCAATTCAAATCGGTAGAATACGCCATATAATGTGAAAGAATTTCCTTTTTAAGCTCTAGAACTAGAATGTTTAAAAAATAGTACATTAAAAAAGTCTCCCAAACCAAATGATACGGACGGAGTGTGTTTATTGACAGATATAATTATATAATAAAGTACTAGTAAATAATAACTTTATATTACGGAGTATGATATTATAATATCTATATTACAATTTTTATGTACAAGAGGACCTAAGTGCAAATTTTGCCACCATTGAAGTCCTCTCGCTGTGTGTCTCTCTTTCTCTCACTTAAAAGTCCTCTCCATCTCACATGGTTTTCTTCAACTGAGAGTTCGGCAGCCCCACAAATACAATTTTTATGGAGTAGTTGTTTTCATCCTGCATTTCACTTCTCGAAACCATTCCTTTTCTCCGGGTGCTTGTTTAACTTGCTTTCTGTGGAAAAAATTGGCGGGAGTTCGCTTGGTTAGGTTATGGCTCCGTCGCCGGTGGAATCAGCCGACGGAGGAGGGTTTTCGTCGCCGACGACGCCTCCGCCGCAATCCAGTTTCCGTGAACTTGATGATGCATTTTTGCAGGTAGATTTTCAGCCCTTTTGATCTAGATTTGATTGGATTGTTGATGATGTTTTGCGTGGGTAGATGGGAGCTTTTGTTTCGAAATCTAGAAATTGTTTGGTGAGAAATAACCAATTTTCTATTGAGCATTTTAAGAATTTTTATTTCCGGAGTGAAAGAATTTTTAAACTGAACAAATCAACTTTAACTAATTTGAAAAGCCTCATGTTGACCAAGTATTAAAATGATTAGTGGTTTATTTATTAAGAAATCTTTTAACCATTTGTAATACTTAAGGTGCTCAATTTTGTTTTATGCTTGGAGTGGATGAAACTGCAAACGGAACAAAGTAAGATACATGAATATGATGATTAGCTCTCATGAATCTGTGACTGCATTTCTTAGGAAATTTGGTGTAGTGATTGAATTTGAGAATCAAGTAATGGGTGTTCTCTTCAACCACTTTTTGCTTTTAGGATAATTGATTTTATGGTGTAGAAGTTCAACAATATTAATTTTTGTTTGACCAAGTTCAGTCTCTCTAAATGTGAAAAACAAGAAAAGAAAGGAGCTTGTGTATATGATTTGTTTTTTAAGAGGGGCAACGGCTGAAAAACCTTTGAGATTGCTTTTGAGGCTAAAAGTATGGTTGGTATTTAGTATGGTTCATACAAGATGGAGTTAGGGTTTATACATTGAAGCTCATTTAGTATTCTAAATCAATTTCTGAGCTTTATCAAATTCACGTCTCTGATGTAATGCTTATCTTATTATGCAGAATCAGACCAGAATATGGCTTGGAGAAGTCTTGAGTATGAGATTTGACAAGGATATGAACATAAGTGATTTGCTTGCTGATGGTCAAATCTTGTATGCTCTTGCACACTGACCTATTCATTTTCATTTCTATTTTTTTTATCTTTCTCTTTGACTAACTAAGATGTAAATATTACCACTTCCAAACTACCTTGTTTATTTTTTAACATAGAACAACTGGTACATTCATATTTGGTAAATTCATGAGATTTTGTGCATGTTTTCCAGATATGAAGTGTATAAAGTACTTCGGAAGATGCTACTCAGTGAGGATCACTCAAACCACCAAAAGTTTCTTGAAAGGGAATCTGTCTCTTCTAGTGAAATTACTGAGATATTTCCTTATGCTAAGGTTGAATGTTTTCTAGAGGTAAGTTTCGTCCCTGCTTCAATTAACTGCGTCACCATATAGAGAATGGCGATTAGTTCTGTTCCTTTTCCCCTTCTATTGAATTCTGTTTTTTCCCTTGTGTGATCTTCATTGCACACGGCATGCTTTGTTCATTAAAGAAGTGCAAATCAGAAATATAAACATAGAGAACTTCAAAGTCAATATATGCATGTTGAAAAGAAGTATAAATACTCAACCATCCTACTTGCTCTTTACTTGCAGGTCTGCCAACGTTTGGGCTTGTCAGATATTGATCTCTTCACTACATCTGACGTTGTGGATAAAAGAAATACAAGGAAAGTTTGCATGTGCTTGCGGTTTCTGTCAAAGAAAGCCAGATCAGGAAATCTAAATGTAGGGACTTATGAGGAGCACTGGCAAACTAGTCCTTTGTTTTTGTTTCTTGCATCTTATTTTCTTTCTTTTTTAAGGATACTGACTGATGCTCTACAACTACAAACAACCCTCTACAGGTTCCTGATTTCGATAGTGTTACTGTAACTCATAGAAAGAAATCTCCTGTGAACATGCCTACTGATATGGTTGGAAATCGTCTAAGAAACTTGGAACGCGCAAGCAGCTCTCCTGTCCAAGTTAGTGATGATATGAGAAGAGGTTCAAGGAGGAGTCAGCAGGTATTCTTGACATTATTTCATCAGTTAATAAAAACAAAAGGAGAATGTTGCACTCTTCATGACCCTTGAATTTCCTTAATGTTCAAATCTCCATTGCAGGGTGAGTTTGTTGGTTTTCATGCTGATAGCAGTGCTTACAAATCTGATGATGACTGCGAGAGCGATAGTGTGGTGGATGATTCTCTAGGAGGCTCCACAGACTTTTCAGCTAACAGCACTTCTCCAAGAACCCCAGATCCATCAACAGTTGGAGATTTTGGTTTTGTTCAATGCGAGTTAGAACAGCTAAAGATTGAAGGTCCAGATGGAGATGAAATTGCAGAGACTACCTCACCCTCACAAGATCTTGGATCAGGCGTGGGTGATAACTTTCAACTGATAAATCACCAGTCAATTCATGACCATGAAGACAATTTGCCAAGCCTTTCTCCCATTCCTGTTGATTGGCAAGCCTTGGAGGAGGAATCAGGAGGTATCAATGCTGTGAAATCTGACGACATTACTGGGTCTAGTCTCCATTCCTTGATAGACGTGAGCAGTGCAATCACTGCTGATCATGAAACGGAATCAGATGGGGACGATTGCTGTAGCCATATACAGCTTGCAGATGGTGAGAATGCTGATCTTCCTAGCAACGAAATACATAACTTGTGCAAGGAGCTTGAGGTAATTAGCACAAATGATGTGAAGGCCATAGGATCTCCACTTCCTGTTGCAGTTGATATGGATAACTTCGCCGTCAGTTCTCCAAGTCACGAAACAGGAGAAGATTCTCACATTGCTGTTGGAAGTGCAGAAACTACGCAGCAAGGAGTTAATCTGAGTTTTGAGAATTGCAGAGATATTCCATGTATAGAAGACATGGAAGAGATGAAGAATCCCTCAAATCCTCATTGTGGAAAAGGTGAAGTTGTGTCAAATGGAGGCTTTGAAAATTGTGACAAGGCTAATTCCAAATGTCTTTTGGGTGAAAATGATCCTCCTATCATAGAAGATGCTGATAAGGTGATTCTGATTACATTATCTTCTTTGTATTCCCATCATTACCATTTGCTTTATTCCTTATCCTAAAATGTTTGATCAAATTATTGCTTTTTTTGCAGTCTCAAATTGCAAAGGATGAAATAGAAGACTTGAAAGATGAAAACAAGAAGATAGATCAACAATGTAAGCCTCCAAGGAAGATGTTGAAATTGATTGCAGGGGGAACAGGAACTGTGGCAGCAGTTGGCGTCATGCTATACTGGTTGCAGCTAAGGTATATATACTGACCATACTTCAGCTATTTAAATTATAAATAAAAGGGTAAACTACACAAAACTACCCTTCATTTAGTCCAATTTGCACAAAACCACCCTTCATAGTGAAAAGTGTAGTTTAGTCCTGAGAAAACGCTGCTTCCTTTTGCTGACGGTTTCTTTCGTCATGAATTGAGAAAATTTCAGACGACCACCCAGACATTATACCTTTTTTACAAAACCACCTCTTTTCAAATTTTTTCTCAAAAAATTACCAGAATCTCTTATTTCTTACAAAACAACACCAAAAATAAAGTTTCTTTAAAAAAATATTCCCTTGAAGGACAAAATCAACCTTGTCCTATCTGTAAGTATATTATTGAAAGAAAGAAAAAAAATTATGGTGTTCTTTTTAAAAACAAAATACAAAGGTGGTTGTTTAGTAAAAATGTGTATAATATACAGGTGGTTTTATGAAATTTCTCACTTTCCATATACAGGAAGAAGGGAACAGAAAATGCTGCAGCACAAAAATTCTCGCTGCCTAATCCTACAAGGATTGCAGCTACAGAGAAACGCTCGTCGAGTGAGAAACAAGAGAGAGCTAGTACAAACAAGATTTATCCTGCCAATAAGCTGAATTTCTGATCATTGGATGGAGAATCCAATATGAAACTTGATTGCTGAGACTTCCCATTGCGCGAAATGTAGGCGACATCTCGTTGCTCGTGCTTTTCATGACTCAGCAGAAGTATTTTGTTCACGAGAATCAAGTTTTGAGCTGTGAAGGTAAATATTTTGCCTGGTAATAATAAGTTACAGCAACTAGGAGTCTAGTTAAATTCTCTCTACATTTGAAACCCTTCTTCTGCTGTTGTAATGTAAGCTACTACTCTTTGATGATGGGCAAGTTCTGCTATTTTCTGAAAATACATTTCTGTACCATGTACAATACTAATAAAATGACGAAATTTATAATGATTTGTATGAATTGAAAGTTTGTAGAAATTGAATTGGTTAAATCACATTAAAGAGAAGTTGATCTCCTTAAAGAAACCATTAAATACAAGTTATTTGTCTTGTCGTTGGATCTTGTGTATTGGATTTGACCAAGGCGAGTTTTGCATAGAGGATTGATTGGTCAACCATCACGCCATGACCAAGTAGCCATCACAAAATACCCAATCCGGACCAGTATCCGATCCGAACGTAGAACGCAATCGATCCATAGGTAGAACAACCATACGAGTCAGTATCCGATCCGAACGTAGAACGCAATCGATCCATAGGTAGAACAACCATACGAGTCAGTCTGAGTTATAAATAATACTAATACCCGATTCAGACGTAGAACAACCATACGAGTTATAAACAATACTAATATTCAAACTACCGACTGAACTGGACGAGTCAGTCTGAGTCACGTACAAGATGAAAAAGATAAAATCTATAAAAAATACTTTGTTGAGATTGAGGAACCCTCATTCTCAAAACATCCTCAACATGGAAGAGATGTTTTGAAAAAAATTACATCTGCTTATTATCACATGAAGGAGTAATCAAGAATAAAATGTCCAAAGTTCATCCACTTTTTTCTTATAATTCTATGTATCTATTATTTTAACAGAAAAACAATGTTATCACTATAAAACATATACTCCGTAGTACATTAATTAACACGAAATAAATCAGCTATCTAGAATAAGAAACTTTTTCGAAAAAATTGTGATAAAGTCGCAATCTTTTTGTGCATCACATACCATTATTACGAGTAACTTTACAAAATCCAGTTTCTTTTATGGATTGATAGAGAGTCCTATCTCTTGTTTTACCAAAAAAAAAAGAAACTTTACAGTATCCAATCACTAAATTCCCGAAATGCAAAATTAACAACCTCGGTGATTCTGTTTTACTGTATGAATCCTGCCTCATTACAAATTTCTATAAGCAGAATAAATAACCCTTAAATTTTACATCTTGATGGTAAAAATGACACACGACACGATCATATATAGCTCTCCCAGAGCCCTTGTGCCAAACACGGCCTTATTTGCAGTGTCCCCACCACACTCCAGCCCTTATGTATGGTAAATAGGCAATGGAACCAATTCGCTGCCTGAAAAAGGCTTCGCCTTTAAATCTCTCGTCCTTTTCCACTGCTTTTACCCTCGTAGCTTTCTTCAGCCTCATCTGGGTCTTGCAGGTTTGTTAGGTTTTAAGCCCTTCTGGGGGTGAATTTTTCTGTGATCTCTCATCCAATCTCTCTGCGAAAAATGGCTTGTTGTGCCGCTGCCAAAAGAGGAGTAGGTGTCAACGGCGCGGAAAAGTGCGATGATTGTAAAAGCTGGGAAGAGCAATTATACTGGAAGCGCTTTCAGCCGTTGCATTTCTTCCAGATCTTGCGTTCTGGGACTGAATTTCAGAAGCAGATTGTAAGATTTCTAAGCTCGGTCCTGATTTTCCCCCTTTTGTTGTACCAATATGGATGAAACCCCCTTTTTTTGGGTGTGATGGATGAAAGCCCTTTTGTAGGAGAGGGAAAAGGGGGCAGATCTGCCCACCAGAACATGATCGGTGTTTGTGAGGTTTTTTATCTTTATGTTGCATGATTTTGTGTCTTTATTTACATATGGTAGGTTTAAAATGGGCTGAAAAATGAAAATATACAGATCATATCTTTTCTTGCCTTTCTGTGTGTTTCAAGTAGATAGGAAGGGAATCTAAGCTTCTTTTGATTGTGGATAGATTTCTGTAAATATCTGTCAAGGATATCTAAGTTCCAGTCCTTGTGGAATCAGGTCGAAGACTAGCTCAAATTGGGTTGAATGGCTAGCCTTATAAAAGGGGTAAAATGCAGGAGTTTGGAAATAGGATTGTCAAGTGGAAGGATTTGAAACCCTGGACTTTAGGTTAATGCTAACTAGGTAGGTTGAGCTTCTTTTCTTTTCTCTAACAAGCTTGAGCAAAGCAGTTAAAAATGTTGGGGTGGGGTTCCTTTGGAGAAATCTCCTGGCCCAAGTTAGATTAGTTCCTTCTAATTATGTTTATTAACTAAGAAAAATATTGAGAAAGATTGGAAGGAAAGAAAGAGATAGGGAAGAAAAGCCATGATCAACTGCTCTATTTTGGGGAAGTTGGCACTCATGTTACCGAGTAATGCTAAGATGGGATACAAAATTTTGAGTACCCAATACCATGTATTGAGTAAGATATCTGAATGGAAGATGAGCTACTCAAGCTAATGATGCCTGGCCGGAGGAAGATGTATCTTAAACTATGAATTCATAATTTTATGCACTGAACTATATATATTACTAAGGTAGTCAAATTATAATGAGATTTGGGTCTAAGAAATTAACAGATTGTGCATTTTTGTGTTCATGTTAGGAGGTAGATGAGTATTAGGCTAGGATATATTGGATCTTCCATCATCGCCCATCTTCAGTTCTTCACTTACAATTGTCATAACAGTTTTGTTGCTTTTTCATTACAGCTTTGGTGCTGAGTTTTCTATGAGGCGTGTTTAAGAGAAATAACCTTGTCTTTTCTTTTTTTCATTGTGGAATTCTAACCTTATTCATATGAACCATAGGGAATTCCCAGGAAGTTTGCACAAAATGCAAAGCCCATTTTACCTCCAAAAGTAACTCTGCGAGGCCCGAGTGGTGCTTCGTGGTGTGCTACGATGACAAAGAGGGGTGACGATTTGTTCATTTGTGATGGGTGGGAAGAGTTTGTGAAGGCGTACACATTACAAGCAGACAATGTACTTATTTTCAAGTATGACGGGGTCTCTGTTTTTGATGTCCTGATTTTTGACGGAGAAAATCTCTGTGAGAAAGAATCAGCCTATTTTGTCAAGAAATGTGGACTTGCAGAGCCTTCTACTGAACCTCAGACTGGTCAGAGGAAAAGAGTTTCAAGTGAGGCTGACATAGAAGAGAACGATGACAATCACATTCAAAAAGCAACTAAGCAAGCCAGAAAGGAAGTATGCAAGAAAACTGTTGAAGAGACTCCTAAGAATTTGAATAATACCAACTCCATTCGCAAGAGTAGGAAGAAGAAACCTGCTTCCCGTAAACACGTGTCTCACGTGTCTCCTGACTCTAATACGAGAGAAAGAACTCCTATTCACACTTCAGAGAACTTGTGCGACTCTTTTGGTAAGCTTTCTTGCTAAATGAAACCTTGTTCAATATATATCTTATAGGTGGATAAACATATGGTAGCTTAACAAAGTCCTTGTATGTTGCTGTATGCGGGGAATGTGATTAAGCTTTCATTTTCGTTTTGTCAGCAATGTTAGCTGAACTTGGCAAATCCATTGTCCAAAATGCGACATCCTACCTGGAGCCGGAGAATACCACGGAACTCGATGGAACTGAAATTCGTAATGGAAATAATACCCGAAAAGTCAATGGAAGCTTCTTTCCTGAAGCTCCTTCTCAAGATACCCCACATATCAATGGAAGCTTTGCAGCTTCAGCCTCTGCTCGAAGTAAAGGTAAAACAAAAAGTCTAAATGAAACCTCTCTTCAGAAAGTTGCTTCAGCCAAACGTAGACAGAAAAAGGCATCAGGCTCTCGTGGAAAACAGCAATCCTCTAAAAAGAACGTTGCTTCTTATGTTGTCCCACTCAATATGCAACCATGTGATACTGAAGGTGAGCTTCTTGTAAACTATTGGACTCAGATGAGTGCCATTCCTTTCATCTTCATTGGTGAAGTGTCATGCATCAAAGATAATATATATTTCATGATTTTCAGATTTGCTGATTTACTTGCTTTCTATCCTTTGCAAATATTCTTCTGTAGGTGTGGACATGACGCCTTTTGGTGGCAGCGCTGATCGACCAAAGCGGACCTATGTATCTGATGAAGGAAAAGTAGCCGTGGAAATGGCTCGCAAACATATGACTGACAGGAGTTTCTTACTAGTCCTGCGGCCCACAAATATTTACAAACGATTTATGGTGGTAAAATACCTTTCTTCACAAATATGGATTAGGAAATGCAATCTTTCTTAATCGATAAGACTACTGAAGAGTGAAGATAGCTACTCTACTTGAGTGTATCAACAACACTGGAAGGAGATCATCATTACTTTGAACTTCACTAATCATTTAAATCAAATCTGCCTCTTTAACTTCAGAAGTTCCATGGATTCCAAATTGAGAACTATATCCTGATGATGCATCTTCTTCTTTATTTCTTGTTTCAGACTGTTCCACCAGCATGGTTCAAAAAGCATCTTCCTCCAAAGAGCCAGAACGTGTGCCTGAGGATTGAAGATAAAACATGGACAACAAAGCTTGGTTACAGTCCCATCAAAGCCACGGGACAAATCTGTGGTGGGTGGAAGCAGTTTGTTCAAGACAATCACTTGGAAGAGTTTGATGTTTGTGTGTTCAGTTTCGTGAGCCAGAATGATAACGAGGCTCTAGTGGACGTTGGCCTATTCCGAGCAGCACCCGCCATGGTCACGCCTATTAGCCAGGTGATCGATGATACTCCTATGTTGATCATTGAATAACTTCCAGGAATGACACGGTATCATATATGAATGGAAGTGACTCCTAGAGATTGAATATCACTGGTAGCTGTGAATTAGCATAGCAAGCATGTTTTGACGTAGATATTGCTTCGCTTTGAAGGTTAATTCGACTAGTCTGATGGTGTAACCGTGATTAGGATATTATCGTAGACTACTATGCTAGAAGTTGAACTTAAACTTGTCTCCTTATGAAGTGTTGAACTCTCAGTTGTGTTGCTCCGACTTGCCTGGTTGAGTTTGTGCAAGAGAAATTTGTTCTCTGGTATGTTTAGTTTTTTACTGTCACTAATTGCTTGGGAAATCTGTCATTTCATAACAAAACTATGTCCAATTTGTGGTAAAAACTGCACAACCATTCTTGTGTGCAGTGCTGAGATTTGAATTGAATAATGTACAGTCCTATTCTGTGAACCTATATGATAAAAGAAGACATGCCTGAAATCCTAGAAGGTATATAGACTTGCCCAATGAATGATTATGCTCAACAAATGCTGAGATGATCATTAATCTGGAAACCGTTATACTAGAACCTTCAGGATTTGATCCTTAAAAGCCTGCTCGTATTTAATATGGGTGCATTGTATTCCATCTAAAAAGACTTGCCAAGGAAATGAATATTGGTTGAATCTTTGGGAATTAGGGGTCATTAGTTGGATTTTCTCTCTCTCTTTCCAATTCATTTGTAGGATATGCTTGTGTTTCCCATCTTGTGTACTGAACACAACTCAGACCTTGTATTTGGAATTTGGTGTCATTTTGGATATGCCAATTCTCATACTTCTTGTAAGTGATATTGTAAAATGTGTGGACATCAAACTACTAGGGTTAGAGTTGAACATCTTTGAAGTCATAACTTGACTAACACAGAACAATACCCAGATTTTATTATAGGCATTCAACCCTATCCAACTTCTCCAACCAAATACACACTTTTATTGCTAGGCTAGCCTCTAGACTCATCAGCTACATTACTTTAAATTTATGGAAGATTGTAAAAAGAATGAGAGAGTTGAAGGTAATTTTGCAGGCTTTCAATGCAAACTCATGAAAAACACCCCATCTGCATTGTGTTTCAGAGACTCATTTTATATCCCTTTCCTCACATTTATTACACAGCACAATTACAACCAAGCAAGCCCTCTGCATACCCACCTTTCACTTTTGCTTTCTTTCATCCCCAAGCAAAACACAATAATGGTCAGAAAACCACAAGTTTGTTTCATTCAAATTTCCAGTTTGATAAGAAAAAATCATAAAATAAACTAACCCCACTTCCCAGTCTTCCCTCTTGTTAACCTTTTCACTGCTTTTCATGGCAGCACCAAGCATCAATCTCCAAAAATAATAATAAAGGAAACAAAAAACCCACACTTATTTGAATGTTAGTCTGTACAGTGTCATACTGATGTGGGCAGGTCAGTTTGTTGGTCCATGAAGATTATGAAAAGAAATGAATAAAAGGGGACAACTTTCTTAGTCAGCAAATACAAATGGTCTCTGAAAATTCTATATTTTCTTTTAGGATAACAAAAAGCAACAACCATTCCATCACATAACATTATATGCAAGCTCCATTATGTTGAAAGCCCTTGTGTTCTTTTCACCCTTTATGTACAAATCCTATTCAACTTATGTTGATCTAAATCTCCTCTCTCCAAACCAATTCATAATTTCCCTACAATCTCCTCTCTAAGGATACTAGCTCAGCAGTCAGGCAAAGAAAACAAGAAACCCAGAAAAAATAAAAAAATAAAAAAACTTTCCCAGATGTCATGCTCTGGCTTGAGGCTGATCAAACTGAAAAACCTTACCAGCCACAGCAAACACAAATGTCATAGTTCTTCCCATCATAACTCAGCTACCTGTTAGTGCTTCTATTAAGGGCAAGAAGGCAGTTAGCATATATTGGTGTTGTTTCTTGAGTTTCCTTTTCCCTTGAGCATATGTGGATACTGGATAGGCAACTTCTCTTCTTCTTTTTTTTCGCTTACTCGTCCTCCACAAAGATCTTGTGCAAGAAATCTCTGAACCTCTTAGAGTAGAGCTTAGGGTCCACAGCAGAAATGGAGGTGGCATCCACTTGCAAGGACTTGTAAGCATGTTCAATCTTTTTGCTAATATCATAATCCTGGAGGATGTCAATGATGCCAAAGTAGAGGATGACGTCGAATACCTCCCCGTTGCCACCTTCACCATTTTGTCTCTGTGGGGTACTCAAATAGGATGGAGTGGTCCCTCCGTTGCGTGGGGTCCCGTTATTTCTCACACTGCCATGCTGGTCAAACTCAGTCCTCGTCACTTGCTCGGCTCGTGCCGGCATGTTTGCCCCTAGCCTGATGAAAGGTATCCTGCAACATAAATAGGATAATTTAATCATGACAAGAATGTTGTGATTCCAAGTTTGGTCAACAGGGTTTTTGGAATAGGTGGGTGGGATTAAAATATTGCAGGCAATCATATGTGCAAGATTACTGCCTTTGAACATAGTCTACATTCTAGGTGGCCATAGATATCATTTTTTTTTCATAAAAAAATCCATGATATAAAATATGATTTGTTTTGGCTGCAAACATGAGTCCCATGTCTGCTATAGATCTGGAGAATCAGATTATGGAACCGTTCAAGAGGAGGATTTAGTTATAGAAGACCCAAATAACATGGATATCACATCAACAATGAAAATGACATACTACATCCTTGGAGAACTAATCTTTGTTCTACTAATCAGACTGGTGTTGGCCACTGATTTTTTATCACTAGATAAGAGGGTCAACGAGGAGAATCTCTTATACAAGGTCTTATCCAAATCCAACCATATCAAGCATCCACGAAGTAATACAAGGAAACAGGATTAACATGGTAGAAAGTGGAAACTAATGATCAAACAGGCAGCAATTAAGAACAGTCAGGTTTGATGATTATCTTCCTCACTCATTATGGTATGAGAAACAAAACAAGAAAGTTTTCATCTAGGACTATTATAGGAAGGAAATTTGCAGTTGTTTGGCAAATACTTACTGTCCAATCATCCATTCTGTATCCGGAGGCTCTGCTATAAATGTGTTTTGCCCTTGACTAGGAATCCTATTTTCTGCATTGTCTGAGAAATGGAAAAACAAATCAATTAGATTTCTGAAACACAATAAGCTTTATCATAAGTTGCAGAGATTTAGGCGAAACTGCCAGAATTTGAATGTACTACCTTTAGGCGAAACGGCCATTTCATCACTAGGACAGTCATCTCTGAAATGCACACCAATCAATAAACTATAGTCCATGATTCTCTCTGCTTCCAAGAACTCGCAGTCTCTGTCAACTTGACTGCAAGTATATGAGAAATTATAAGAAAACAACTTCTAAGCTGAAAACCACCAATTCATCAAGCATTGAGAAAGAACACGGGGATAAGCTAACCTTTTAAGCTCTTCGAACCAAGACTTCTGTAAGCGAAACATGAAATTGAGATCAAGATCCTTTAGCGTGGTCGTCTCATCAATCTCACCTTCAGGTTTATCAATTGAACGGCCATGGGAAGATCCTTTCAGATCAAATCTTTTGTGAATGCGGTACTCAGAATGAAATAAATTGCCCATCACAATGAACCGCATCTGGTTTGCAATTAAAACATGGGTGAAAATCAGAGAATTGGCATCTTTTAATGCACCACTTAAGTACAACTATAGGCAGTGCACAAAAATGTGATGACACTCACTTCTAAGAATTGAATTATCTTAAATAATAACATGCATACCTTCTGTCCACCAATAGGTTTAACACAATGCACCCCGAAGAACTTCGTGACTAAGGTATTTTTATATTTGCAAACATGGCGGTAGTAACTCGGAAGCATTCTGATAAGAACCTGCCATATTGATAACCAGTGTCATAAGCATCATTGGGAAATAATAAATGTGGACAGAAGAATCAAAAGCTCTGCACACTTGATTGCAAATTTAAGGTCCAATTACCACTAACCCATTTGCTAAATACCAAAATTACCTCAAAACCATAGCAAGAAATGGACAGCATTGTAAGATGAACTTTCATCTAACCTTAACTTCAGACTTCTTGACAGTTTTGATCATAAACCGGTCATCTTGGGTGAGATAAAACGAGCTTCCACTCTTTCCCGGTGAAGAGAACTCTCGAAGAGCATCACTCCCACAAATAGCCAACATATATTCTGCTGGATCAATTCCAAACAATTGCCTCAAGTACCTGCACAACGACGACAAAGCAAGCCGTTAACACGATATGGTACCAGATACCTAAATAAGTTGAAGAAACACCACTTGTTACTTTGTTAGTTCACCTGAACACCATAGGGCAATAATCTTTCCACTTGAAATCCACCGACTGATGTGGCGGTGTCGACTTGGATCCTTCCGGAGGAAACCTAGTCCAGTACTTCTCTCTGGGCTCAAAATCAGATGGCTTAAGCTCTCTTCCTTTAGAGGCATGCTTCCCAACAGAGTGCCTATAAGAAATTCCATAACTCCAAAATCAATAACAACACTATCCAAATACAGATGAAGTTGCATATAATCCAACAACTACAAGATGGAAATCAACAAGGCAATATCAAACAATTGTTACCTGATACCCAATTGCAAATTAAGCATCAGCTCATAGTTCTTATGCCCTTTGGAAATCGTCTGCCCCGGCTTCTTGACTTGATCAGCTCCACCACCAGACCAATAAGGCCTGGGGCTCAGGCTCCGGCAATGCCCAGGAGCATTGCCATTGTAAGACGAATTCCGAGCATCTCTATACAGCTTAGACACCTCCAAATTATCAATGATATCACAAGTAATATCCCCTCCATCTTCATCATCCTCCCATATACAGATCCTGGGGAAATTAACTCCTCTCTCAGAAACACTCAACCGACCGCCGCCGCCGTCCACCGACGCCCTCCTTTTCGCCGCCGGCATAGCCTCATTCTCCTCCGGCGTCTCGTTCCCCCAATTTCCTGCGTAAGTGCTGCCGTCAGACGCCCTAGTGAAAACCCCAGCTCCCTTCGGAACCCCGTTTTCCCAAAACCCTTCATACTTGTTGCCATTCGCCCAAATCAAAAGCCCTTTCCCGGAGATCACGCCGTTCTTCCACTCTCCGACGTACACATTCCCGTTCCTCCACACGTATTTCCCCTCGCCGTCCTGCAGATTCTCCTTCCAGGTGCCGTCGTAGACGTCTCCGTTGGCGTAGAGCTTCTCGCCATGGCCGTGCTTCTTGTCGAGCTTCCAACTCCCCCTGTAAGTGTCGCCGTCGGTGCCGGTGAAGGTCCCGTAGCCGTGCATCCTCCCGGATCGGAAGGCGCCCTCGTAGGTAGCGCCCGACGGCCACGAGAACCGCCCTTTACCGGTGGCGTTTCCCCTCCGCCACTCCCCCTCGTACATACACCCGTCTGACCAGAGGTATTTTCCGGCGCCGTGTGGCGCGTTCCCCAGGAAAGCTCCGATGTAGAGATCGCCGTTCGGTAGAACCCTCTCGACGTGAACCGGCGTCGTTTCGTCGGTCGAGATCGTCGGCGCTACTCGTCGCAGACCCGGCTTGGCCCGATTCCGGCCCAGTTGTGGCTGGATTATTAGCACTTCCTCGGATTCATCTTCCTCCTCCTCCTCCTCCTCTTCTTCTTCCTCGCTCCGATCGGCGGTCTCAAGCTTGTGGATGTCGGAGAGCGAAACGCTGTCGTTTCGGCGGAGAGCAACCACTAATTTCTCCTGCATTTTGCTGTCTGTGTTTTTGAAGAGAATGAGAAGACTACTTTTGCGTGAAAAGAGCAAGTGGGTTTCGCTTTCCGGCAAGCTGCTAGCTCATTCCCGGCGAGAACGGCCGGAGAGTTTTTTAATTCCCCTTTTTTCTGTCTTCCTACTCCCCCCTTGTAGCTTTTGCTTTTTGAATACACTAGTTTTCTTCTTCTTTTTCAGTGTTTGTTTTTCTCCTCACTCCCACCCACCACAACAAGGCACAAGGATCTCTTTTTGATTTTTGGCCTGTTTGGAGAGAGTATGTATATATGAACGCTTTATTTATGAAAATGGGGTTAAACTGTTGGGGGATTGAAGAATTGGGTGGGGAATCGGACAGACATGAGGACACGCAGGAGAGAGATAAAGACACAGAGAGAGAAACCAGCCGGCCATGTTTCTGTAATGTTGAGGCAAGCGACTAAAATATCAAAATCCCTATGCTCTCTTTTTTCATATAATAAACATTATTATATACAAATTTTCTTTACCATACACTGATCATTCATCAATGTGGTGTATCTACAAGATTTTGTTCTATACTATACTATACTATACTATACTTTACTAGCAGTTAGTTATTTACTCCATGAGTCATCAAATAGATTATGTTTCATGATTGTAATTGTATATGATCTTCTCGCTCTTTTTCTAATTCATATTCGCCTTAGAGAAAGTTTCAGGTGTGAATTTGCATGCGTTTTGAAAATGTATAAGATTATGTATGTATAAGTTTTTGTTTCTAAGTGTATTATTTTCACGTTCTCACGGAAGCATCCATTCTCACTTTGCATCCGTTGAAGTGGTGTCACATAAAAATAAAAATAAAAATAAAAATGCACAAGAAAAAGCAGGTTCATGATTAAGACAATGTCTTTGTTTATAATTTAGTATATCTGAAGTTGAAGATACTGTTACGTGGAGAAAATGATTTGCATATGCAATGCTTAGTTGTGGCTTCTCATGTATATAAGCTGCATGTGTTGCCAGCTTTGTTCTCCACAAGCCCACAACTGACCTTTTTCTGGCTTCCTTGTCTTCATATTTACACATTTGGGACACCGCCACATTAATGTGTGCTTTCTCTTAGCTTTGAAGCTTCTCTGCATTCATGGCAAACTTATATTCTCAGTTCTCCAACCAGGTGCCTGGCTTTGATCATGCATTAGTCATGTCGGTTGGCCATTTCATTCATGAGTTGGGAGCACAGTTCTTTCAGCAGCGTGGAATCGTCTTCATCAAACGAATTTCGTCTCATAATCATCAATAATCGCGAGTAATAGTGTACATACTAGACAATTAATCGCGATTATCTGATGATTTATTGCTAATGTGAGTTTTTCTTCTATGTATGTGAGCATTCTGGAATGACATTACTGCACAAATTGAAATTGAAGGTGAAATTGGGAAATCTGTTCATGAGAAGCAAATAAGAGTGCAGCCGACGTTACCCAATAAAGTTTTCATGTTCATGAGCATGAACACATCAAGTTTGTCTGATTTCTACTCGAAAGCTTATCACAACCATACAATGGTGACAAATGATTGTATGGACTACATCCAAAACAAAGGCACAAGGTATAATAGTTATATGGGACAAGATAGAGAAGCCAACAAGTTTGTCTCCCCTACCCCACCTCAAAGGGAAAAAATCTTAAGTTGAAATAACATGGAGAAGAAACAGCAAAGACATGGAAACACACTTGTGCTTGGCAAATTCACAACAAACTCATGACTATTTTAAACGCGTCATTGTGGAGAAGCCGAGCAAAGATCCCATTGTTTTGCAGGATGCAGATTCAAACCAAGCCATGTGAAAAAGTAGCATGATTTTAATGATCATATTCAGCATGCTCAAACATAGAAACAATGTAATGTACCAATATATATTATGTAGACCAAAATAGACTGGATCTTATAGAATGAAGTCAATAGGAAATGTGTCCTTGGGAAGACATAAGCATGTTATATTAAGAACGAAAAAGGCTGAAGAAGAGTAGAAGGCAAACATCAAGACAAAGAAAGGACATGATACCTGTTGCACAGTTCCTGTGAAGCTCTTCAATTTGTGTTATAGATTGTACACATCCACTGAGTCATACCCTACACAACAAGTTGTCTTGCCAACGCCAACAAAAGCACGATATAGGCATTACATATCCTATGGAATGATATTAGAGGACACTAAACCAAAAGAGAACAATCTGCCTATAAAGTTGGGGGGGGGGGGGGGGGGGAATCAGCTACAGTTTTGCTTTGGCTCGTCTCTCTGCTTTAGTAGCTCCCTTGCGCTCAACATCCTTTGGAACGGTCTCCTCAGCAATCTTGGGGACAGCAAAGCTGAAGTCTTTTACATCAACACCTTGTATCTCAGGATTCCCATCAAGAAACCTGGCCACTTCAGAGCCCGACCTCAGTTTCTTCCCGGCTGGTGTGACGTAATAGGCGTCTAATTTGGAGAAGTCTTTTCTCAGCACCAGTTTCCTCTTGAACCCAGTTGGGGTCTTTGGGATGTTCGGTTTGTCAATCACCCAGGTCCTAGAGGCATCATACTCTATGTCAGCGGCATCCTTGCAGGTAAGATTAGGCTTTTTGGCACACGCAAATGGTTCCTCTATAGACTTGCTTCTAATTTCCTCGTACTCGTCTTCTGTGGGGATTAGCCTCCACTTTGAGCATTCTCCACACTGCACAGCAAAGAGTTTGACATTGTTCTGTGGGTCCTGTGAAGTCTGCACGACGTAGCGAGCAGAGAGCTTAGGGGAGTAGTCAACCAAGCAGGAGCAGTAATTGGATGCATGTAAAATTGCACCAAGGAGATTAATCAGTGTTACAAGACAATTGGTTTTCATGGAAGGACACTAAGATCGGATAACATTGGAGGACTGTAAGAAAGAATACTAACAAATGAGCTAAAATTCGATCTACTTAAGTTGCCATCTATTACCTCTAGATGCTACCAAATTACAACTGAATTTGAGTGTATCAAAAGATAAGTACAAGGAGTGTGAATACCTTGTATATCCAGTTAGATGTTGATTGTTATTAGACAATCTTCATTTTGATCTCGGATTTCAAAAAGTTCTTGCTTATGAATATTCGGCTGGAAACTAACAAGGCAGGAGAAAAATCGAGAGAACACAAACTACAAAAAGCAGATTTACCCTTAAGAATTTTTAGCTAGGAAAACCCTCTTTAGTACAAAGAGTTTTGCACCCAAAACCTAACTCAAGACTTGCCAAAACTCTCACAAACCCATCTATCTAGACTTGGTTGCATAAATTACACACAAATCAAATTAACACCAGCATCTACAAATTTGGACCACCAAGACAGACAGATAGACAGGAGCAGAATCAAACGCTATCAAACACAAGTCGTTTTCAGAATGAAACCCAAATAAAATGGCATCTCATCATCCCAAGTAAGTTTCAGCACCAAATCAAAGAGGCAAAAGAGGGATTTGCCCCATTTTTTCAGTGTGAGTACATCCCGATTACAACTATTTCCATAGCGAAAGATAAAGAGGGGAATGGAGTAAAAAAAGGGACCTTGAAAGCAGCGGCGGAAGACTTGGAATTGCTCGGAAGAGGAGGAGTCTCAGCAGCCGGATTAGGCGAGTGGAAGGCCAACTCCGACATGATTTCTGTAGGAAAAGCACGGGAAAGAGAGAGAGCAGTGACCGAAGAAAGACAAAACTGAGGCTGAAGCGGAGCCAAAGCGTGTGACCTCAATCCCGCTTTACTCGTGTGTTTTTGCTAATAAATACCTCAGATAATTTTTAGTTTCAAAATTTTATTTATAAATATTTGTTTTATAGAATTTTAATATAATTTTTTATATAAAAGCAATAAATTTTATATTGAAATTTATTTATGTTAATTTTTTTTCTTCATTTATTAGTTATAAAGGATGATGATTGGTGAGTGATTAAATTTTAGAAATAAATAATTATTCAAAACAAGGCCTTTATTAATGTATGTGCATACAACTCTAAAATAAAATACAAGTGAACGGAGAAATGTTGTTCTATTTTTACAAAATATATTTATCTTTAAAACATACTCTCTTTATTCATTAATAAAAGTCAATTTTAGTCTTTTATTTTTGTTAAGAAATATTTATCATTTTAAAGTTTTATAATGGAGTAGATAGTTATTAAATTGTAAATAATATAAAAATTTGTAGTATTTTATTTTAATAATTTTATTTTTTAATAAATGTGTCAAAATATTATTAACCAAATAAATATTTATCAATAATTCAACAATCTAATTCTATTTCGTTATAGTTTAAACAAATCCAACTCATTTAAAAGAAGCATCCACATCGATGCATTATTAAGAGTATGTTTGATAAAAGAATTTATAAAAATATAAAGAGAGTTAAAAAGTGATTTGTATAATAATATGGGTTTGATAATATATAAAATTATTTTATATAAATAATTGTATTTTATTGAATTATGTGTAGATAAAAGTAAAAATAGTTTTATTACATATTTATCAAAATTATATAAAAACTTTTTTGATTAAAAGTCTTTATAAATAACAATTTCTTTTGTCTACCAAACAAGGCAAAAATTGTAGTGTATAAGCTTGATTGCCGTGTGATTTTACAATAAAACTCTAATTTGGATAATTAAATGAAGTTTTTTTTTAATAAGCATCTGAAAGCTTTATGATGGTAAAATATAAGGTGAGGATGGGGGTTTAGGAGAAGAGTGAGGACGCTCCAAGATCGTCGGATCAAGAAAAAAAACGCCCGGATCATCAAAGAAAAAAAATCGGATACAATTTGGCACGATTGAATTTTTCGCGAAAAAAATGCGTCTTGCGTGCACATGCATTTTAGTCTGTATGCACACATACGTTATTTTCATGTGCACACACAGGTCATTTCCGTATGCACACGTAGGTTATTTTCGTTGATTTTCATACGTATGCACACATGTTATTTCGTATGCGTTTTGAGTCATTTTCGCATGCACACATATTATTTTCAAGTGCACACACATATACCTACGTTGTTTCACATGCACACATAACACGTAGTGCATTTCGTATGAACAAACATGTCATTTTCACATGCACGCAGTAGTATACTTCGCATTCACACAGTCGTGTTTTCATGTACACACGTTTTGTTCATCCATATGAACGCACACGTTTTATGCATGCACACAAAAATGAATTTCACGTGCACACCGTAGTGTATTTGGCATGCACACAACAGTGTATTTGACATGTACACAAATCTGCACTTCGCGTGCACGCGAATCCGTCTTTTTCGCGAATAATTCGACCGTGCCGAATTTTTGAAAAGCGATCTGGACACTCCGTTTGCTTCTCATCTGACGATTCTCATGCGTCCCCATTCCTCTCCTCCATTCCCATCTTCACCGGATCTCAACCCCTTTATGAATTCCTTGGTTTTTTGAACATGTGTTGTCTTGTTTTATTTGAGAATTGAATCATGGTTTATTCACAAACGTAGAACAATATAATTATTAGATATGGTTTTGTAAAGAGACTATACATATCTATCTGCAATACTATAAAAATTATATTGCTTTTAATTTTGAAAATTCCATCCTACATATAATGTAATATTTTATAATTTTTTCTCTATTTCCACCCAAAACAACACAATTAATGCATTTTTACTATTATTGTTTTTATAATAATAATTTGTATATCTATCATAAATGTAAAATAATATTTTTTAATTAATAAATGTTTATATGCAATAGAAAAAATTCTCATTTTCATATAACTAAAAAATGGTCATATAATCATCTTAATTTTATTTTTATTTTTTCCATAAAATAAACTCTGGTAAAATATATAAATTTTAGTATTCTAATTTGATACTATAAGAAGTTCAACTCTTAATGTCTTCTACTGTACAACAAAATTAAAAATTACATAACATAAATACTTAAATAAAATTATTAGAAAATCATCGATATAAGATAAACAAATTCTTAACAAATAAAATTAAATATTCTATTCAAAATTAGTCATAATTATAACTAAATTATCCAATCCCAAATCGTTAATAAAATAAACCTTAAATTTTAGGAAAATAGACAACCTCTTATAAAACAAATGACAAATATATACTAATATAAACTTATTATTTATATATTATATAGAATAAAATATCTATATACTCTTTTTCCCACGAAGTACGGATTCAATCTTCTATTATAAACACAGTTATCAGTTAGTAGTTGCCATTCCAAATTATTAGTTCTGAATTTAACACTTATTATCCTTTTTTCTAACACAAGAAAAGAAGGTAAAGACAAATATGAGTATTGATTACTTAAGAAAGTTAAGAGTATATGAAATGCGTTCTCGAGTATAAAGTACGCATAAAACGCTGATAAAGGTTGGAGACTTGGAGGGTAGCTAGCCACAACTAATGATGTAAAAGGGTCAAAGTTCATGTGACCATGTCACCTAGAAAATTGGTAGCTTAACAATACATGTGACCTAAATTATTCATACGACATTTTCATACCAAATTAGGGATTCTCAAATACAAAATTTCACATAATAGCTTCTTCTCAATTAATTTGAGCATGCCACATAGGAAACCCACGAAACTCATCTCATTCATTTGGTACGAGTTCAATAAAAAATAATATGTTATATTAATATGGTTAAGACTTAAGACTATTAAATATATAAATGTTATTCTATTCTTTTCTTAAAAAATGAAAAAATATATTTAGACCGTTGCTATTTAACGCCCCGGGTAAATTGCTATTTACCGCCAGACCCAGCCCTAGGGCATAGGCAGTAGGTATGTCGGCCCAGGGCCCAAAATTCTAAGGGGTCCAATAAGTTACTATTATATTATTGTAATTTATGGTAACAATAAAACAAGTTAGCCTAGTGGCTTATACCCTCATTAAAAAAAGGCAATGGCTAAATACACGCGAAAATGGAGCTAAATGGACACGAAACTACACGCTTAAGCTAAGCGTCCGGTTTTACACGCTTAGCTTAAGCGTGTAGGGGTATTATTGGTATTTTAAAAAAATAGCCCACAGTTCTTACACGCTTAAGCTAAGCGTGTGCCCACACGCTTAGCTTAAGCGTGTAGTTTTTTTTTTGCAAGTTTAAAAGCACACGCTTATCTTAGGCGTACAATACAAATTTTTTTTTCCTTCCAAAATTGCATTTTTTTTCCCATAATCATGTAGAGAATTTCAATACGAGTCCGTACATAAAAAATTCGTCCAAAACGGACATCGTTTGCCCCTCCAAAATCCCAAAAAACGAACCCTTCAACCCGCTCGTATCTTCTTCGAACAGCCCATCCGTAAGCTTTTATAAGCTTCAATGGAGGATTTGGCAAATTTCTTGGATCCGATTGGAGCCATTAACTATTGGGCATTTAAGAGGACCTTATCATACACGTAATTCCACATTTAATCGGATTGAATGTCGATTAAAATCGTAGAATTTTATCCCCAAAGCCACCGTGTCGTCCAAGGGGCCGATTTGAACAAATTCAAAATTGGACCTCAAATCATCTTCAATTGGAGGGCATGAACCATAGGGCCTTGTTGAGGGTGTCCTAAGATTCAAAATGCCTATAAAATCTCATTCAATCGTTGCCCCAATGCATCCAATTTCGAAGTCAAAACTCATGAATCCTAAATCCCGTTACCGGTTGTGTCTTGACCGAAATTCGAGCACATGAAAGCTTTATTCTTGCAATTGTTGGTACTACTAGCCTTGAAAATTGGTCCTTTTTCAAAGCCCTCTCTTTACATCGCCGGAAAAAGACCACTTCCATTCAATTTGGAGTTTTTCCGACGAGGTGTCAAGAAGGTATTCCGGCGGGATTGAATTTGTGCCCATTTTGCGGTTTTTGGGGTATTTTTCATTTGTTTTGTCTTAATCTTGGTTTAATTAATTAATCTAGATTAGTGAAAAATATTTTAGGATCAATTTGGTGCCCGACATATAATATGTAAGTAATAAGTTTATAATATTTAATCATAATATTTAACTATAGTATATAAGTAATAAGTATGTAATACTTAATTATAATGCATAACTATACTTTATAACTAATATATTTTGTAATACTTAACTATAATACATAACTATAGTATATAAGTAATAAGTTCATAATACTTAACCATAATATGTAACTATAGTATATAAGTAATAAGTTCGTAATACTTAATTATAATGAAATACTATAGTAAATAAGTGTAACTATATGAAATTTCATGAAGTACTATAGTAAATAAGTCTAAGTATACTAGATTTAATGAAATAGTATAGTACATAAGTGTAACTATATGAAATTTAATGAGATACTATAGTATATAAGTCTAAGTATACTAGTTTAATGAAATACTATAGTATATAAGTCTAAGTATACTAGATTTAATGAAATACTATAGTATATAAGTCTAAGTATACTGGATTTAATGAAATACTATAGTATATAAGTCTAAGTATACTAGATTTAATGAAATACTATAGTATATAAGTCTAAGTATACTAGATTTAATGAAATACTATAGTATATAAGTGTAACTATATGAAATATAATAAAATACTATAATATATAAGTTTAAGTGTAACTATATGAAATATAATGAATTACAATAGTACATAAGTGTAACTATATGATATATAATGAAATACAATAGTATATAAGTGTAACTATATGAAATATAATAAAATACTATAGTATATAAGTGTAACTATATGAAATATAATAAAATACTATAGTATATAAGTCTAAGTATACTAGATTTAATGAAATACTAAAGTATATAAGTATAACTATATGAAATATAATGAAATACTATAGTATATATGTGTAACTATATGAAATATAATGAAATACTATAGTATATACGTGTAACTATATGAAATATAATGAAATATAAGTCTAAGTATACTAGATTTAATGAAATACTATAGTACATAAGTGTAACTATATGAAATATAATGAATTACAATAGTACATAAGTGTAACTATATGATATATAATGAAATACTATAGTATATAAGTGTAACTATATGAAATTTCATGAAATACTATAGTATATAAGTGTAACTATATGAAATATAATAAAATACTATAGTATATAAGTCTAAGTATACTAGATTTAATGAAATACTATAGTATATAAGTATAACTATATGAAATATAATGAATTACAATAGTACATAAGTGTAACTATATGATATATAATGAAATACTATAGTATATAAGTGTAACTATATAAAATTTCATGAAATACTATAGTATATAAGTGTAACTATATGAAATATAATAAAATACTATAATATATAAGTCTAAGTATACTAGATTTAATGAAATACTATAGTATATAAGTTTAAGTATACTAGATTTAATGAAATACTATATACTATATAAGTGTAACTATATGAAATTTAATAAAATACTATAATATATAAGTTTAAGTATACTATATTTAATGAAATACTATACTATATAAGTGTAATTATATGAAATGTAATGAAATACTATAGTACATAAGCGTAACTATATGAAATATAATGAAATACTATAGTATATATGTGTAACTATATGAAATTAAATGAAATACTATAGTATATAAGTCTAAGTATACTAGATTTAATGAAATTATAGTATTTTATATAGTTACACTATGTACTATAGTATATTTCATTACATTTCATATAGTTACACTTATATAGTATAGTATTTCATTAAATCTAGTATACTTAGACTTATATACTATAGTATTTTATTAAATCTAGTATACTTAGACTTATATACTATAGTATTTCATTAAATCTAGTATACTTAGACTTATATACTATAGTATTTCATTAAATCTAGTATACTTAGACTTATTTACTATAGTACTTCATGAAATTTCATATAGTTACACTTATTTACTATAGTATTTCATTATAATTAAGTATTACGAACTTATTACTTATATACTATAGTTATATATTGTGGTTAAGTATTATGAACTTATTACTTATATACTATAGTTATGTATTATAGTAAGTATTACAAAATATATTAGTTATAAAGTATAGTTATGCATTATAATTAAGTATTACGTACTTATTACTTATATACTATAGTTAAACATTATGGTTAAATATTTATGAATTTATTACTTATATACTACGTATTATAGTTAAATATTATGAACTTATTGCTTACATACTATAGTTACACATTATGGTTAAATATTATAAACTTATTACTTACATATTATATGCCGGACACCAAATTGATCCTAAAATATTTTTTCACTAATCTAGATTAATTAACTTAACCAAGATTAAGACAAAACAAATGAAAAATACCCCAAAATCGCAAAATGGGCACAAATTCAATCCCGTCGGAATACCTTCTTGACACATCGTCGGAAAAACTCCAAATTGAATGGAAGTGGTCTTTTTCCGGCGATGTAAAGAGAGGGCTTTGAAAGAGGACCAATTTTCAAGGCTAGTAGTACCAACAATTGCAAGAATAAAGCTTTCATGTGCTCGAATTTCGGTCAAGAACAACCAGTAACAGGATTTAGGATTCATGAGTTTTGACTTTGAAATTGGATGCATTGGGGCAACGATTGAAGGGAATTTTATAGGCATTTTGAATCTTAAGACACCCTCAACAAGGCCCTATGGTTCATGCCCTCCAATTGAAGATGATTTGGTCCAATTTTGAATTTGTTCAAATCGACCCCTTGAACGACACGGTGACTTTGGGGATAAAATTCTACGATTTTAATCGACATTCAATCCGATTAAATGTGGAATTACGTGTATGATAAAGTCCTCTTAAATGCCCAATAGTTAATGGCTTCAATCGGATCCAAGAAATTTGCCAAATCCTCCATTGAAGCTTATAAAAGCTTACGGATGGACTGTTCGAAGAAGATACGCACGCGGGTTGAAGGGTTCGTTTTTTGGGCTTTTGGAGGGGCAAACGATGTCCGTTTTGGACGAATTTTATATGTACGGACTCGTATTGAAATTCTCTACATGATTATGGAAAAAATGCAATTTTGGGAATTTTTTTTTTGTACTGTACGCCTAAGATAAGCGTGTGCTTTTAAACTTGCAAAAAAAAAAAAAAACTACACGCTTAAGCTAAGCGTGTGGGCACACGCTTAGCTTAAGCGTGTAAGAACTGTGGGCTGTTTTTTTAAAATACCAATAATACCCCTACACGCTTAAGCTAAGCGTGTAAAACCGGACGTTTAGCTTAAGCGTGTAGTTTCGCGTCCATTTAGCTCCATTCTCGCGTGTATTTAATTTGTCCGTTAAAAAAATTGTACACGTAGGTTCGAATCCGTGTTGTAGCTTCTTCTTTTATTTATTTTTATATACCAAGAAGGCCTAATCCACGTTTATAATTTATACTTATTTATGTATTTTTAAACAAAAAAGGTTCAACATAATAAAAAAAGGCCCACTTCTCTCAAATTGAAAAATATGGCCATTATTATCAGTACTTCTCTCAAATTGATAAAAAAATATCATATAGAATATATGCATTATTATTGGCATTTGTTCGTAATTTTAATTGTTACTAATTTTTATTTATTTTCAATTAAGGCGACGGTGATCGGGTGAATTGCTATGTCTTGCTTTTTTTTTTATACATATAACTTTTATTATTAACATGTACTATTTTAGAGTCCTTAATTTGTTTTCCGAAAGAAAATGCATATGTTTAGGGTTTGTATGGTCATAATATTTATAAATATATTATTATTTATAAGTATTCACCTCTCCCAATTCACATTTTCTCATATTATTCAAATTTAAAATTTGAAAACTACTTGTTATCAAAATTACATTATAAATAAATAAATAAATTGTAAATTAAGCTGTCAAATAAGGTCAAAGTTAACATGTTAGGGCCCTAACTTAATTTTTGCCCCAGGGCCTCTAAAATGTCAAGACCGGGGATGTTTACCACATTGTCATCTTGCCTGTGACGGACCAAACATATCCGTTCGTAACGGACAAAAGTGTTTAATGTTGAATTTACTTGTATAAATGTTGTTTGAAACGGAAAAATTGCTTGGATCTGGACAAATGTTGTTCGAAATGATGTGGTTGAATGTGTTGAATCTCGCCATGTTTGAATGGCTGAAGTTGAAGATGAACAACCCGTCCGTGACAGACGAATCTATTTTATCAGTCACGGACGGATTGTGTTGATCTGTCACAGACGGATCTGTTTTTCATCTTCAACTTCATGCAGAATTTATCTTGTTGATCTGTTTTTCACTGCATGCAGATTTTTTTCATGAATTTATCTTAAGGCTAAGTTGGAGTAGTGTAGATTTAATTCAATTTATCTCTTATATGTATGTGTGTTGTGTTCTTGCAATTTGTGTGATTCTTGATTTATCTCTTATATGTATGTGTGTTGTGATCTATGGATGATGTTATATGTTCAATGATATGAATTGGCTTTTCACTGCATGCAGAATTCATTGTTTTTTGTTGTTTCTAATGTGTTTTTTTTTCCTTTTATATATGGATAACTAGACAAGATCTGCCCGCCATCGAAGGCGGTACACAGTCCGTGAGGGACAAGAACAAGATCAGGAGGCCATCGTATATCGAAGAAGGGAGCCTTCGAAGAAAAAATCAAAAAGAGGCGACGGGGTGGGACCAAGCACAGTAACCGGTGGAGGAAGCGGCATATGCAGACCCGCCACTGAACACCATGGCGTTTAACGATCCACCCATATACCAGAATGTTAACCCGAATGTGGTAAGTAACTATACATATGCTTAGAGAATAACCTGTCGGTTATTTAATATTGTTTCTAATAATTTGTTTTATAGGATTCGACATGGTATGTACCTCCTGTACCTGAGCAACCTAGTGGTTGGCCCATGCGGCTAGGAGATATGAGTGGGCAAGGTGTTTGGCCCGCTCAACAGCCTAGCTTTGAGGAACCGGTTGTTTCTACATAGCCTAGGCAGCAGGGTAGACAACGTAGACAAACTAGAGGTCGGGATGTCATAGATCCGAAGTTGGTAGGACCTGTAGCGGGAGGTCTACAGAACCCAGACTTGTTGTTTAGCCTCACATCCCACACAACATACTTCATTTATCAGAGCATCGTAAGTTATCAAAACTTGATGTTGTTATTAAATTATTTCCATATTTATTTTTGTATCTAACATGTTCTTTTTACAGGAGCGAGAAACTCTCACGTTTCAGCACATACATGAGCAGCTAAAGAAATAGAGGCTAGACGATCACTTTCCATGGTGCCATCTTGCTCGAAATAACTGCATCACACATTTACAGGACATGATCTACACTTTTGTAGATCAGCCTTTGATTTCTGCATTTGTGGAGCGATGGCAGCCGGAGACCAATTCATTTCATATGCCATTTGGAGAGATGACGATCACTCTCCTGGATGCCTACATGATTTTGGGCCTCAAGATTGATGGGGTTGGAATGGGACTTCCTCTCCAAGATCGCAGCAAGGGCAAAAATGAATTGTTCAATGAACAAGCGACGAGGGCAATCGAGTTCTTTTCCTTGACACCCGAAATGGCTACACGTGGACTCACTGCAGACAACCTGAAAAATCATTGCTTGACCACAGAGCTAGATGATGAGAAGATCGCGTCGGGTTATCTGTTGTACCTGATGGGCTCGACCCTCTTTCATGACAAGTCCCAACACATGTTTCCCATGCCTTATCTGACCTACGTGAGTGACATTCGTGCTACTCGCAATCTTTCTTAGGGTTCCGGCACGTTGGCATTCATGTATCGTTCATTGGGCGAGTGTTCACGGCATGGATGTCGTCAGATATCGACCTGCTACACGTTGTTGGTAAGAATTGATCCATCAAAGATCTCGCGACTCTGCGCTTTACCTCAGCCTCACCTTCATCTTGCACTTCTGACAAACTCAATCGTCTCCAAAACGGATGCAACGCTGAAAGCTTAATAGGGATTGAACTCGTCACATATTTAGCGATGTCATGCACACACAACAATCCATCTCTCACCCTCATCTGGCATGTGCATGTATGGTCATGAAATCTATTTTCCCCTTTTATGTATTCCTCAGTCAAGCGGTCAAGTGCAACCTTATATACTTTGTACTTCAACAACTTGAAAACATCAGCTCTTGTCACAAGCATCATCATGTTCTGTGCACTCTCGTTGAAGGTCCCCTTGATTTCCTTCACTTGGTTACCCATCTTTGAATGATATTGACCGAATATCGTGTCTAGACTACCATGTGGAGTAGTCAAGAAGTCTTTCAAACTAGAGTGTGCTCCTTCAACCCTATATTTAGTACAAAAGAGTTTAAAGTTTGATCATATGAGATATTTTTGTTATCTGCATAAACTGTCCGTCACGTATGGATGCACTTCATACGTGACGGACGAAACTCTTTCGTCCGTCACGTGTGGAAACAAAAAGCTATGTAGATAACAGAATGCCCTCAAAATATAGCAAATGAGTGAATACAGAATGCAGTACAGATTAGACAATGCACTAAATTATTTGTTGTGGAAGTTCCAAGCGTGAACATAGTATCTATCCAAATTGACACGAGTCTTTCCCCATACGGGATCATCCAATTGTTTCTTACATATTGAGTCAGACGTGGCAAAGCCCTCCATTCCGACTCAATTCTGCGCAACTCTCTCTCATACTCGGGTACAGTTGTTTGCTTGAATAAATTGTAGTATGTATTTGCAAACCTTGTACCCAAGCTTTTATCCTTCATCACCTTCCTAGCATTGTCCTCTATGTTCTTCTTCACATGGCGCCTATAGAGGATAGACTTTGCACTTGGAAAGAGTCTATCTAACACATTCATCAAGGTCTTTTCACGATCTGTCACTAGGAATGTCGGTGTTACTTGACACTTTTTACACATTTCAAGAAGTTGTTGTGCGGCCCACACGTAGTTGTCTTATTTCTCACGTTGTAGAAACACCCCCGCCACATTGTAGTTCTTCCATGTAGACGTGAATCCTATAATTTCGAGAAAAGGCAAGTCATACCTGCACAAGTAGATGTGTCATGCATAATGAATAAACATATCAACAAGTAGATGTGTTATACTAACCTGTTTGTGCTGTATGTGGAGTCTAGCAAAAGGACGTACGGAAATGCCTTTAGGAGTTTCATGGAATCTGGACTGGCAAAGAAAATGTCGGCGATCTTATTCGTCGTTGGATCCGACCTATACTCCATAAAGTAGTTGTTCTCCTTGCACTTATGGAAGAACTCTTGGACCACGGTTCTTACTTCCATCCCACTATGTCGGACCTTGTACATATCATTGTACACTTGCTTCATTTTAGTGTAGTTGTTTGGGTCCTGGTTAAGTGTTGTTGCAATCTTAGATGGTTTATTATGATTTTCTGTCATGACATTACACAACTTCTTCTGCTCAAGTGTCATCCTGCCAACGAATGCATGCCCATACAAGTCATAATTAGTGACATGGTTGTGGGTTCCAACAACTACCTTGATTGTATATGAGTCCCTCGGTTTTTCTTGACACAACAATCTGAATGGACAATCACATTGTTGCTCCTTGTTCTTTGCCTTACTATGTTTTCATCTTTAGGAATGTAAATCCCGCTTTTTCACACAACAACCATGTCTTCCGAAGGCTTCCTCCACCAAGGTTTCTATCCCGACCAATAGTGATGCATAAGTGATTATCAAAGTCAATCTGTCTATCCCAATTAATTGCATCATCCCTGGAGCCGAATACTTCACCCGTGGTAAACTTCTCTGAATAATCTTCTGAAACAATCACTTATTCAGGTGTAGGATAATCAAACCGCGGCTGTGTGTGTAATGCCGGAAACCCAAACTGAGGTGGAGCCTGCCACCTTACGGACGAAATTCTACTACGAGCAAAACTATCTAATCCCGACATATGAGGTTGTTGAGGCGCCATAGGTTCGCCGAACAACCCAAGTGAGAAGGGAGGTGGTGCCATGTCCCACGCATCATTCAGGGAAAAATTGTTAATACCGTTGTTCACGATATTGTTCTCCTATTGAAGTAAAAAAACAAGTTACCATAGAAGCATGTAAGAATCCAGTTTCTGTCAAACAAATCCATCCATGATGAATAGACACATTCCATTTGTCACGGATGGTAGCATCCCATTCGTCACATATGAACCCTTTCCATACGTGACGGATGAAGGACATCCATTCGTGACGGATGAAACAAGTCCATCCGTCACGGACAATTTTCTTTCAAAAAACAGTCGTCGAACAAAGTTCTTGCACTTGTAATGATCTAGTCAAAATTCAATATAACAAGGTCAAACAATCAAACATGTAGTTTTGCACACAAAATCTCCAACTTTTTAGTACAACTTAATCAAAGATGAAGTTTTTATGAACATATAGTAACTGTTGGGCCCAACATACTCTAAAGGGATCGGTGCAAGCAAATTGGGCCAAGATCCAAGCAAAGTCGAAGGCCAGAAGAAACTAGAAGGAAGCGTCGGACACTCCTCAGACGCGTGGGATCCGACCAACTCCGAAGATTTTGCCCAGGGCATTAATTGCCTGATCAGCAGCAAACGGTAACAAAATTAAACACGAAGATTACGATAACATTCAAGAGGGATCCCGAAGATCACGCATGGAATGAATGGAGGATATTACGAAGATAAGTAACGGACGGAAGAGGAAGATACCATAAGTAGATCACGAAGAAACGATCGACACACAACACGTCTACAAGCAGTATTCACTCACTTAGCTCTCAAAAAAGCTTACTAGCATATTCACTCTCACTCAAGCCCCCTGGGATACTACCCGATCATAGTCGATCGAATCATCGAAACCGCTTGTCGAACAGGACTCGATCCCTTACTCTTCAAGGATAAGTTGTACATCGATTTGATTCTATCATCAATTGATCAATATACCATACTATGATTTTGCATCTATTCTTTACGTGGTTGATTGTCTATTTGGTTTGGATTTGTTTTGTATTATCCGATCGACTCGTTACCCCGTCTAAGGCGATTTAGGTCGACTGATCTTTTCGCCCCAAAACAATTTGGCGCCCACCATGGGGCAACTTTCCGATCACCATCTCAAAAATCCTCCAACCATGACTATTAACCCGCCTACCGGTGACGAGGAGCCACGTCTCGAAGACGACTCCCAAACTCAAGGAAACACAACCGAAAACCCTACTCCGAACCAACTCCAAGAGCTTGCCCAAAAAATGACTACCTTACAAGACGAGCTTGCCCAACAACGCCAAAAGACCGAAGCCCTGGCTACCTTATCCACCTAATCTGAGGCCGAGATCGCACAACTAATCCGTGAAAATGAGTCTCTTAGATCGCAGGTACAGTCAATGGCTTCTGGATCCAGGCGGATGCCCATCCATAGCAACATCCAAACGCGTCTTGACATGGATGGCGTCGAGCTGACTCCCCCGAGCGTTCGACACCCCGTACATACTGAGGGTACATATCGAACTCCTTTGGTCAATCCCTTTTCGACTAATAATGTTACTTTCTCCACACCGATCGGGTCAGCAGGAACCCGGATCGACGAGCCGCAGGTTACCAATCCTCCCGATATCTTGGCTTTCGTCCAGCAGACACTCAGTCAGCATATGAAGGCACTCGACGATCGCATCGCTAGAATTCCCGGAGTTTCGCAGCTGATCGAGAAAGAAGCATCAGACGGATATGAGGAATCTCCGTTCGTCGAGGAAATCGCCAGAGTCGAAATCCCGAAGAAGTTCAACCTTTCTAACATGACGACTTTCGACGACACCAACGATCCAGATGATCATATTTCTCTCTATAAACAAAAATTAATGACTGCATTTGTTCCAAGGAAGAGTCGTGAGGCTGTCATGTGCAAAAGTTTTGGCACGACTCTCGCGGGCCCCACGCTGACCTGGTTTATGCGTTTGCCTCAGGGAACGGTCGCCTCGTTCACGGATCTGGTCAACTCCTTCAAAGTCCAATTCGCAAGCAGTCGAAGGCTCGAAAGGCAGTCAATTGATCTCTATCGAATCACCCAAAGGTATAATGAACCTCTCTGAAACTATCTTAATAGGTATAATAAGGAAAAAGTCACGATCTCCCATTGCGACGTCACCACCTCCATCGAAGCCTTCAGACAAGGTCTGATCAAGGATAGCAACCTCTACAACGAGATCACCAAGTACCCATGCAGAAGCTTCGAAGATGTCCAAGCCAAAACCATGGACGAGGTGCGTTTGGAAGAAGATCGCGAATCGCGAATAGCATCCCATGGACCCGACCAATCCGATCGCAAGTCCTCTTTTGACAACCGTCGAGACAGACGTCATCACCCCTACCCTCGTAATCGAAATGAGCAAAGTCAGGTAAACTCCTTCCAAGATAGGTCTCAAGACTGGAGAGATGGTCCGACGTTGCCTCCTAGGGTTCAATCTTACAACTTCAGCGTTTCCGTGTCGGAGCTCGTCAAGAGTTTCGACAAATATGGGAAAGAAGTAAGATGGCCCCGAAAGAGAGACCGACCGGACGTCAAGAAGGAAATGAGCAGGTGGTGCGAATTCCACGGTGACCATGGTCACTTGACGGACGAATGCATCGCCTTACGCAAAGAGGTCGCCATGTTACTTGCGCAAGGCCTCTTGCACGACGTAATCTCGAAACGAGCCAAAGCCACCATGGAGCGACGAGATCAGGTAAAATAGGATAAACCTTGTTGGGCCCAACATTCTACAGAAGGATCGAAACCAACGGATTGGTCCGGAATCCGAGCAAGGACGAAGGCCAAGAGAGACCGGAAGGAAACGTCGGACGCTCCACAGACGCGAAGGATCTGACCAGTCCCGAAGATCTCGCCCAGGGCATTAAATGCTCGATCGATGGCAATGACTATGGCATTAAACACGAAGATTATGCTAGCAATAAAGGGCAAATCCCAACGATCTCTCCCGAAATTAATAGGAGATATTGCAAAAAGATGAATAACGGACACAAGATGACAATTACCATATATAGATCACGAGGAGGCAAGGAAGAAGGGACACGTCTGCATCCAGTATCCATTAGATTGCTTTGAAAAGAACTCACGAGTACACCCGCTCTAGCGCAGTCTCTTCGAAATCTTGCTCGATCGTTACCGGTTGTATCACAGAAACACCTGTCGGATAGGATCTGATCCTTTGTTCTCTAAGGATAAGTTGTACTTTGACCTGATTCAATCATTAATAGATATATCAATTTCCTCGCTATTTCGTATCTTTTCTTTGCTTGTTGATTGTCTGTTTCAGTTTGGATTGATTTTCTATTATCCGGTCGACTCGTTACCCCGTCTAAGGCGATTTAGGTCGTCCGATCTTTTCGCCCTAAAACAATTTGGGGCCCACCATGGGGCAACTTGCCGATCACCATCTCGGAACCTTCCAACCATGACTATCAACCCACCTACCGGTACCGAGGAGCCACGCCTCAAAGACAACACCCAAGCTCAAGGAAACACAACCGAAAATCCTACCCCAACTCAATTCCAAGAGCTTGCCCAAAAAATGACTGCCCTACAAGAGGAACTTGCCCAGCAACGCCAAAAGACCGAAGCCTTGGCTGCTTTATCCACCCAATCCGAGGCTGAAATTGTACAACTAACCCGTGAAAATGAGTCTCTTAAGTCGCATGTACAATCAATGGCTTCCGGATCCAGGCGGATGCCCGCCCACAACAACATCCAGACGCGTCTTGACATGAATAGCGTCGAACTGACCCCTCCAAGCGTACGGCGTCCCGGACATGCTGAGGGTACATCTCAAACTCCTCTGGTCAATCCATTTTTAACTAACAATGTTACTTTCTCCACACCGATCGGGTCAGCAGAGACTCGAATCGACGATCCACATGCTTCCAATCCCCCCGACATCATGACCCTCGTCCAGCAAACGCTCAGTCAGCACATGAAGGCACTTGATGATTACATCGCTAGAATTCCTGGAGTTCCACAACCGATCGAGAAAGAAGCGTCAGGCGGATTCGAGGAATCTCCATTTATCGGAGACAGTGCCAGAGTTGAAATCCCAAAGAAGTTCCACCTTCCCAGCATGGCGACATTCGACGACACCAATGATCCAGATGATCACATTTCTCTCTATAAATAAAAATTAATGACTGCATCTATTCCAAGGGAGAGTCGCGAGGCTGTCATGTGCAAAAGCTTTGGCATGACCCTCGCGGGTCCCGCACTGACTTGGTTTATGCGTTTACCTCAGGGAATGATCGCCTCGTTCGTGGATCTGGTCAATTCCTTCAAAATCCAATTCACCAACAGTCGGAGGCTCGAAAGGCAGTCGAGTGATCTCTATCGAATCACCCAAAGGTATAATGAACCTCTCCGAAACTATCTAAACAGGTACAATAAGGAGAAAGTCGCGATCCCCCATTGCAACGTCACCACCTCCATCGAAGCCTTACGACAAGGTCTGATCAAGGACAACAATCTTTACAATGAGATCACCAAGTACCCGTGTAGAAGTTTCGAGGATGTCCAAGCCAAAGCCATGGCCGAGGTACGTTTGGAAGAAGATCGTGAATCACGAAAAGCATCCCACAGACCTGATCAATCTGATCGCAAATCCTCCTCCGACAACCGTCGAGACAGACGTCATCACCCCTACCCTCGTAATCGAAATGAACAAAATCAGGTAAACTCTTTCCAAGACTGGAGAGATGGTCCAACGTTTCCTCCCAGGGTCCAATCTTACAACTTCAGTGTTTCTGTGTCGGAGCTCGTCAAGAGTTTCGACAAATATGGAAAAGAGGAAAGATGGCTCCGAAAGAGCGACCGACCAGACGTCAAAAAGGACATGAGTAGATGGTGCGAATTCCACGGTGACCACGGTCACTCGACGGATGAGTGCATCGCCTTGCGTAAAGAGGTCGCCAGGTTACTCGCGCAGGGGCTCTTGCGCGACGTAATCTCATAACGAGCCAAGGCAAACATGGAGCGACGAGATCAGGTAAAACAAGATAAACCCCCATCTCCTGTCCATACAAAAATTATCAATACCATTTCAGGGGGATCAGACGTATGTGGGAACACATACTCCGCAGCCAAACGACATGCAAAAGAAAGCAAAGGCAATAAACCCGAAACGCCAGAGTTCAGACAAACCAAGGTCTCCGACCTCCCGACAGTCACGTTCGACGAGTCCGATGCCGACGGGTCGGAAAACCATCACGACGGTCTGGTAATCTCTTTATCTATCGGGAACTGTTTGATACGTAGAGTATTAATCGATACAGGAAGTTCGACCAATCTCTTGACCTTCGATGCCCTCAAAGGGATGGGTCTGGGTGAAGATGACCTGATCAAGAAATCAAGTCCACTAGTCGGATTCAGTGGAAAAGTTAAACACACTATCGGCGAAATCGTTCTCGCAACGTACGCCGGAGGAGTCAATCAACAGGTGAAATTTCTAGTCCTAGACTGCCCATATCCCTATAATTTCATTCTTGGCAGGCCATGGATACATGCTATGAAGGCGGTACCTTCGACGTATCATCAAATTATCAAGTTCCCTACCAAGTGGGGAGTCCAAGAAATCAAGGGAGACCAGAGGGCGGCCAGGGAATGTTACGTCACCTCCATGAGAAGCGTTGTCAAGCATAAGGTCGCATAACAATCACAGATCGGCGAAGGACCTAATCGATACGTCGAACCCGAAATGGAAAAACTTGACGAGATCATACTAGATCCTTCAAAGCCAAACCAAATGGTAAGGGTCGGGTCGGACCTGGACGACTCGACCAGACAAAAAATTCCTGATTTTCTCAGATCCAATACTGATTGTTTTGCATGGTCACATGAAGACATGGTCGGTATATCTCCAAACATTATTACCCATAAATTGAACGTAGATCCATCTCACCCCCCCTGTAAAGCACAAGCGCAGGAAATTCGCCCCAGAGCGAAACAAGATTGTCGACGACGAAGTCAAGAGCTTGTTGGAAACAAGAAAAATAAGGGAAGTCAACTATCCCGAGTGGCTAGCCAACGTGGTCATAGTCCAAAAGAAAAATGGCAAGTGGAGAGTCTGCATCGACTTCACCGACCTGAACAAAGCTTGGCCTAAAGATTCATTCCCACTCCCTCATATCGACGCCATGGTCGACGCGACGGCGAGACACGAAATGTTAACCTTCATGGACGCGTTCAGTGGCTACAATCAAATCCTCATGGAACCAGAATACCAAGATAAAACGGCATTCATCACAAGCCAAGGTATCTATTGTTACAAAGTAATGCCCTTCGGACTAAAAAATGCAGGGGCTACTTACCAACGACTGGTCAACAAGATGTTCAAAGATCAGATTGAGGACACCATGGAGGTCTACATCGACGACATGTTAGTCAAATCGAAGCAAAAGAAAGACCACATTGAACACCTGAGGGAAGCATTCGAGGTACTTAAACGCTATAACATGAAATTACATCCCACTAAATGTTCTTTCGGAGTCTCTTCAGGGAAATTTTTGGGATACATGGTGACACAAAGAGGAGTAGAAGCCAGCCCAGAACAGGTCAAGGCCCTCATCAATTTCCGATCCCCTCGATGCGTCAAGGACGTGCAAAAGTTGACAGGTCGGATAGCAGCTCTGAACAGATTCATCTCAAAGTCATCCGACAAATGTAAACCCTTTCACGACGCTCTCAAGAAAAACAAATCTTTCTAATGGACGGAAGAGCACGAAGTTGCCTTTCAGGACCTAAATAAATACCTTGCCAGTCCCATGTTGCTAACCAAACCCAAAGACGACGAGCCATTATTGTTGTACCTAGCAGTATCGGAGTCCGCCGTGAGCGCAGTACTGGTCAGAGAAGAAGATGGCAAACAATCGCCAGTCTACTATGTCAGTTGAACGTTACTATCGACAGAAACAAGGTACTCATCGTTAGAAAAACTCGTACTATCACTGGTAATGGCGTCGAATAAACTCAAACCATATTTCGAATCCCATACTATAATTGTCTGCACTAATCATCCCATGAGAGCAATCATGAGGAAACCTGAGTTCACAGGACGGATGCCCAAGTGGGCCATACATCTCAGCGGCTATGACATCGAATACGAGCCTAGAACAACGATCAAGTCGCAAGCCCTGGCTGACTTTGTGGCAAACTTCAGCCCGACCCTAGAACAAGAAGTCGCCAAAGAAACGACACAGTTGCTCGCAACAGAGGAAACAAGTAAGTGGGAGCTCCACACCGATGGTGCGTCGAACGTTAGAGGATCAGGGCTAGGGGTCGTGCTGAAATCGCCACAAGGGGACAAGATAGCCCAGGCAGTAAGATGCAATTGGGACACGACCAACAACGAAGTTGAATACGAAGCACTCATTTTTGGGCTCATCTTGGCGCGTGACCTAGGGGTCCGAGAGATCGAAGTTGTTTTGGGACGAAAAGATCGGACGACCTAAATCACCTTAGACGGGGTAACTAGTCGATCGGGTGATAGAAAACAATCCAAACCAAATAGATAATAGACAAACAAGAAGTAAATGTAGAATAGCGAGATGATTTTATTAGATGTCGTGTAAATCAGATCGAATCGAGATACAACTTATCGTAGTAAGACAAGAGATCGGGTAGGACTCGACCGGTGGCTTTTAGGTTGCGACCGGCGACGAATCAGCGTGGACGACTCTTTGAGAGCTAAGCTTAGAGCAAATGTGTTCTTCTGATGTGTTTCTGAGCGAGAAAATGGTTGTTGTCCTCACGTAATTGTGTGTGTGCCTCTTATCTTCTTCTTCGTCCAAATATGGCAAGTTCTTCATCCCTCTGACCGTTACATTTCGATTCCATCTTTATCTTCAACGCCGAGATTTTATTATGGAGATTCTGTCACTAATTGCTGCTTATTATGGTGCTGTGTAAATGCTATGGCCGTTGATCAATCTTGGCATTTAATGCTTGGCGGGGTTTTCGCGATCTTGTCGGAGGGCGTTCGACTGGAGAAGTCCCGTCGCCTCCTCTGGGCTTTTCTCTTGTTCTTCCGATCCGTCATGGGCTTGGGCTTGATTTGCTCGATCCATCTTCCCAGGGGATGCCATGCCCAACAATAGCCCCAAGTTGCCTTGGGCTTTCGGTTTAGGCAAGTAAAGCGGAGTCTGAGGCAACTTCTCTAGACACGATCTCTACCATCCTTTTTTGGCGCGGTTGTCTAGGGTTACGTGGCGTGCGATCGGGGCACGATGCGACGTCTCTGCAGGTCTTTACTTCCCTCCATAAATTCGGAGCAGAGGAGATCGATTAGACTTCACTTCGTCTTCTCCTACAAGCTTCCTTGGTAAGTTTTCCAATTTCTCTAGCCATAGCTCTTCGATTCCCTTCTCTTTCCGTCCTTGAAATGGTTTCTAGCGAAGCTTCTGAGTCATCAAAGATTCTTTCTGACTTGCACGAGGGCAAAGCTCCTCCTCGCTTCATTTTGAAAGAGTCGGATGCTCTGACGAGCACTCTGTCCCAAGCAGAACTGGATCAAATTCTTCAAGTTGGAGGCTTTCCACCAGAGACGGTTGCCAAGCTGCCTCACCCGGATGAGAGGGCCGATGCGCGTTATGAAGGATGGGTTTGTTTTTACGCATACCCGTTTCGAATAGGGCATAAATTTCCTTTCTCTCCCCTTGTCAGGGATTTCTTAGCTACTTTGGCGTTGGCGCCATGTCAAGTGATGCCGCAGGCATGGAGGGTTCTTAGGGTCTTGGACCTTGTAAATGTCCGATCTGGGGCTGATTTTGATTTTGATGCTTTGTGGTACAACTACTTCATTGGGTCGAAGAGCTCCTCATGCGTTCAGTTACGTATCCGACATGGTCGGAAGCCTCTGGTGCTGAATCTCGACGTGAACGACCGAGGATGGGGGTCGAAGTTCTTTTTTGTCGAACGCTCGTCTCTGGAGAAGGGGGAAGAGTGTCCGTTCTCGTTGACTGAGTGGCGAGTTGAGAGTACGTGTTTGTCTTCTTCTTTGCTTGTTTATGTGTCTTAACTTTTGTTTTAACTTTTTTTTTATAGTTCCTGAACCAGAAGATCTGGAGGTGAGTAGCCGGTCGGAAGGCTTGTCAAATATTGTTCTTGGAGTTCCCGTGTCTGAGAGAAAGTTTGTGAACGTCAACCTGCTGTCGACGACTCCTGCTTCTCAAGATGACATGTCGAACATCTCATCATCTCGCGCAAAAGGTAGACTCTCGACTCTGGGAGTCCTTCTTTACTATTTTTTATTTCGTAGTGTGCTTTAGGATCTTCTTCTTTTTTGTTGTCTTGTCGTGTCAGTTTCCCCCGGTGGTCGAACGAGTGCTCGTCTGGAGGTGGTGTCTAGAAAAGGCTTGATCGAATAGAGAAAGGCGGCGGCTAAGGCGGCGTCGAGCAAGTCAATTCTGACGGACCTGGCGCCCCCACTCAAAGTCGGTTCCAAGAGGAAGACAGGTGCTCCCTCCGATGATGTCATGGCAGAGGCGATTCCCAAGAAGAAGGAGGCGTTCACTGAAGGAGTCATCAAGATCGGCGCGATCGGACAATCGATTACCGACCTCTTTTATGCCTAGGACCCGACTTTGAAATCAGAAGTTGACGACGCCTCTCCTCTGGACTGCATTGGTGAAGCGGGATGCTCCGCGTGGAAGGTGAGTTGTCTTTATTTTGTATTTCTCCCTCTTTCGTTGACTAAGTATTCTGACTACTTGTTTGTACTTTCTTTCTTTAGTCTTTCCAGTACCTCTTAGGCGCGTATTCTGGCATTAAGGCGATGGTTGCCAAGGCCGAGGAAAGAGCTGCCAGGTCGGAGTCCGCTCTTGCGTCCTTGAGGACCAAGTTGGAGGGATCGGAGAGCCGTTGTCGGGAGACTGAGCGCCATCTCACCAGGGAGTTGAAGAGCTGTCAAGAGGAACTGGTTGTAAGCCGGAAAGAGTTTGAAGAGAGCCGATCAGGCGTTGAGGAAGAGGTGAAGCGGGCTCGGATCGTCGATGGCTAGATCGCTGGTGACGTTGGTGCTTTTTACGCACTGAAGTCACGCATCGAAATGATCGAGGAGTTCGGCGAAGGCAAGCACGAGCTCTGGGACTTGAAGGAAGAGAAGGAGACCTTGGACTCCATGTTCCCAAAGGGCAACCCTGGTCATGAGCTATTTCGCTTGGCCGGCGTCGGAGAAGAGGCCGTGGACGAGGGTGCCGACGAGGATGAGGCCCACTCTGGCGATGTCGAGCCGACTGACGAGGCAACCTCTCTGGAACCAGCCCCTGCCGAAGGTAATGTTGTTGTCCTCGATGCTTGATTTGCATTTCTTGCGTACTTTCGACTTTGTTTGCCCCACCTGCGTGTGGGTTTGAATATTATGTGTTTTGGCGACCCGTCCACCATCGCGGGTCGTAGAATATTTCTAAGTGAATGTTGATAAAGTCCTACAGATGTGTAGGCAGACAATGTGTTTTGGCGACCCGTCCATCATCGTGGGTCGCGTTTATGTATAAAAATGTTTGTATTTTGATGCAATTTCGTCTTTACATATAGAATCGTATGCTAGTTTGTTTTGTACATGTTCGTCAGACTTTCAAGGGAATAGTCGGTTACGCTTTATGTATGTCGGTTTTGCCCGTGTGCTCCGTCGAGTGGGGCTCTGCCGTATGTATGTGTGTAGAGCAGGCCTGCGATTTGTTTGTGTATTGTGTTAGTCATGACTTTATGCCGGGGAGGTAAGCAATATGTTTCTATTGCGTGAATGTAATAAGGTGTCGTACCTTATGTTTTATGTAAGGCAGGCGGTGTGCCGACGTGCCTGTGTTGTCATCTCCCCGTGTTCCGATCGATCCTGTAATGTAATGTAATCGCTTTTTATGGATGACTGAATCCAGTGTATATGTCAATTCTGTTCTGCATTTGTATTTTGTAAGGAGGAAGTCCTCGCTTAGTGTTAGATGATAACATGTAAACGAAGATAGCGATGTATATGCGATAGTAAGTGATGTATAAAATTGTGTAATGCTTTACCTTGTTTGATTCAGAAATGGTATAGCTTTAGATGTGCTGCGTTCCAATTTCTTGGGATTGGTTGTCCGTCCTTGTCTTCTAACTGGTATGCTCCTTGTTCGACTACTTCGGTGATTAAGTAGGGTCGCTCCCATTGTGGTGCGAGCTTTTCGTCAGACGGATTCTCGGTGTTCTGGAATGTTTTCCTGAGGACCCAATCTCCGACCTTGAATGCCTTGATCCGGACGTTCTTGTTGTAACTCCTTGCTACCTGTTGTTGAAACCTGACCATCTTGATTCAGGCTCTTTCTCCGATCTCGTCCACTGTGTCCAGATCGTGTGCCAATTCGACGTCGTTCTGATCGTTCGTCTGAAGGTTGCAACGGGCGGTCGAAACTAGTAGCTCAGTCGGAATGAGTGCCTCACTCCCGTAGATGAGAGAGAAAGGCGACTGTCCGGTCGCATTCTTTGGAGTGGTCCTGTCGGACCAGAGAATGAGTGGGAGTTCATCTGCCCATTTGCCTTTAGCCCTAGTGAGGCGTTTCTTGAGGTTGTTGATAATGATTTTGTTGCTGGATTCGGCTTGTCCGTTGGATTGCGGATACCGAGGTATGGATGTGACCAACTTGATGTTCCATTGGTCGCAGAAGGCTCGTGTCTTATGACTGATGAATTGGGAGCCATTGTCGTACACGATTTCTGATGGGATGCCAAATCTGCACAAGATATTGCGTTTTATGAATGAAATGACATGTTGATCTTTTACCTCTCTGTAGGCTTCTGCTTCGATCCATTTAGAAAAGTAGTCTATCATGGCGAGGAAGAAAACTCTTTGTCCTGACGCGGGCGGAAGCTTCCCGACAATGTCCATTCCCCACCTCATAAAGGGCCATGGAGCCAAAGTCGGATGGAGGAGCTCTGAGGGTTGATGATGGACGGGCGCGTGCCGCTGACAGGCGTCGCACTTCTTGGTGTACTCCATAGAATCTTTGTTCATCGTGGGCCAGTAGTACCCGTTCCGCAGAGCTTTCCCTGAGAGGCTTCGTCCGCTGGTGTGGTTCCCACATTCTCCTTCGTGTAACGATTGTAAGATACGTCCGATTTCTGGAGTCTTGAGGCATCGTAGGAGTAGCACTGTGACAGATCTTTTGTACAAGATGTTATCTAGGATATTGAAAGAGAGTGCTTGTACCTTGAGCTTTTTTGCTTCTGTCTTGTCGTCGGGCAGAATGCCGTCTTTTAACCATCTGATGTAAGGTAGCATCCAATCGTCATTGGTGTCGACGATGTCTTCTTCTGGTCGGTTTCTTATTTCCATGGCGACGAGTTCTTCAAGCGGTGTTGTTGACTCGACGGATGTCCTTGGGACGGCTGGCGTCATGATGTGGGCCAATGGTATGTACGGAAATTCTTTCGGGTCCAAGGCGGATCCTAGGTTGGCGAGTACGTCAGCTTGGGAGTTAAGATCCCTGGGTACCTGTCTGATGTCAAATGTTTGAAATTGTCCGATCAACTTCTTGGCTACCTCCAAGTAGGCTATCATTCTGACGTCTTTAGCGTTGTACGACCCTTGTATCTGGTTCACGACTAGCAGGGAGTCGCAAATGACTTCGATCTCTCGGACCCCTAGGTCACGAGCCAGGATGAGTCCGAATATGAGTGCCTCATACTCAGCTTCGTTGTTAGTCGCATCCCACTCACATCTGACGGCCTGGGCTATCTTGTCCCCTTGTGGCGATTTTAGCACGACCCCTAGCCTCGATCCTCTGGCGTTCGACGCACCATCGGTGTGGAGTTCCCATGTGCCTGTTTCTTTTATTGCGAGCAATTGCGTTGCTTCTCTTGTGGCTTCTTGTTCTACGGTCGGGCTGAAATCAGCCACAAAGTCAGCTAAGGCCTGCGACTTGATTGCCGTCCTGGGCTCATATTCGATGTCGTAACCGCTGAGGTGTATGGCCCATTTGGTCATTCATCCTGTGAACTCGGGTTTCCTCATGATTGCTCTCATGGGATGATTAGTGCGGACAGTAATAGTATGGAATTCGAAATAAGGTTTAAGTTTGTTCGATGCCATTACCAATGATAGTACGAGCTTTTCAAGTGACGAATACCTCGTTTCTGTCGGTAACAGCGTTCGACTGACATAGTATATTGGAGACTGCTTGCCGTCTTCTTCTCTGACCAGTACTGCGCTTACGGCTGATTCTGACATTGCAAGATATAGAAATAAGGGCTCGTCGCCTTTAGGTTTGGTCAGTAACAAGGGATTGGCCAGGTATTCCTTCAAGTTTTAGAACACTGCTTTGTGCTCTTCCGTCCATTGAAAGGACTTGTTCTTCTTGAGAGCGTCATGGAAGGGTTTGCATTTGTCGAATGATTTGGAGATGAATCTGTTCAGAGCTGCTATCTGACCTGTAAGTTTCTATACGTCTTTGATGCATTGGGGGGATCGGAGGTTGATGAGAGCCTTGATCTGTTCCGGGATGGCTTCTATTCCTCTTTGTGTCACCATGTACCCCAAGAACTTTCCTGACGACACTCCGAAGGATCACTTAGTAGGGTTTAGTTTCATGTTGTACCTTTTTAGCACTTCGAAGCTGTCGCGAAGGTGGTCGATGTGATCTTATTTATTTTTTTATTTGACCAACATGTCATCTATGTAGACTTCCATCGTGTCCCCAATCTGGTCTTTGAACATTTTGTTGACTAGTCATTGATACGTAGCCCCTGCATTTTTGAGACCAAAAGGCATTATTCTATAGCAATAGATACCTTGACTAGTGACGAACGCTGTTTTTTCTTGGTCTTCGGGTTCCATGAGGATTTGATTGTAGCCACTGAAGGCATCCATGAAGGTAAGCATTTCATGTCCCGTCGTTACGTCGATGTAGGGTAGAGGAAACGAGTCTTTGGGACAAGCCTTGTTGAGGTATGTGAAGTCGATGCAGACTCTCCACTTGCCATTCTTCTTCTGGACTACGACCATGTTGGCTAGCCACTCGGGATAATGGTCCTCCCTGATTTTTCCTGTTTCCAATAAGCTCTTGACTTCGTCATCAACTATCTTGTTCCGCTCGGGAGCGAACTTCCTGTGTTTTTGCTTGACAGAGGGGTGAGATGGATCTACATTCAATTTATGTGTAATAACGTTTGGAGATATTCCGACCATGTCCTCATGCGACCATGCAAAACAATCGGCATTGGTCCTGAGAAAGTCAAGGAGTTGTTGTCTGGTCGAGTCGTCCAAGTCCGACCCGACCCTTACCGTTTGGTTTGGCTTTGAGGGATCTAGTGCGATCTCGTCGAGTTTTTCCATTTCTGGTTCGACGTACCGACTAGGTCCTTCGCCACTCTGTGGTTGTTATGCGGTCTTGTGTTCGAATGCGCTCTTCATAGAAGCGACGTAGCACTCCTTAGCGGTCCTTTGATCTCCTTTGATTTCTTGGACTCCCCATTCAGTGGGGAATTTGTTGACTTGATGATATGTTGAAGGTACTGCCTTCATAACGTGTATCCATGGCCTGCCAAGAATACAATTATAGGGAGACGGACAATCTAGGACTAAGAATTTCACCTGTCGGTTGATTCCCCCAGCGTATGTGGTTAGAATGATTTCACCGGTCGTATGCTTGACCTCACTGCTAAACCCGACCAATGGGGTCGACTTTTTGATTAGGTCATCTTCGATCAGACCCATCTCTTTAAGGGCGTCAAGGGTTAAGAGGTTTGTCGAACTCCCTGTATCGATTAGTACTCTCCGTATTAAGCAATTACCAATGGACAAAGAGATTACCAGACCGTCGTGGTGACTATCCGACCCGTTGGAGTCAGACTCGTCGAATGTGACCGTCGGAAGGTTGGAGGTCTTCTTTAGCTTGAATTCTGACGTCTGGGGCTTGTCGCCCTTGCTTTCCTTGGCACGCCGCTTAGCCGCGGAGTATGTGTTCCCACATATGTCTGATCCACCTGAAATAGTATTGACAATTTTTGTATGGACGGGAGATGGGGGTTTGTTTTGTTTTACCTGATCTCGACGTTCCATGGTAGCTTTCGCCCGCTCTGAGATTACGTCGCGCAGGAGCCCCTGTGAGAGTAACCTAGCGACTTCCTTTCGCAGGGCGATGCACTCGTCGGTCGAATGACCGTGGTCGCCGTGGAATTCGCACCATCGGTTCATGTCTTTCTTGACATCCGGTCGGTCGCTCTTTCGGGGCCATCTTACCTCTTTTCCATACTTGTCGAAACTCTTGACGAGCTCCGACACAAAAACATTGAAGTTATAAGACTGGACCCTAGGAGGCAACGCCGGACCGTCTCTCCAATCCTGTGACCTATCTTGGAAAGATTTTACCTGGTTCAGCTCGTTTCGATTACGAGAGTAGGGGTGAGGACGTCTGTCTCGACGGTTGTCGGAGGGATTTTTACGATCGGATGGATCGGATCCGTGTGAGGCTTTTCGCGACTCACGATCCTCTTCCAATCTTACTTCTGCCATGGTCTTGGCCTGGACATCTTCGAAACTTCTACACGGGTACTTGGTAATTTCGTTATAGAGATTGCTGTCTTTGACCAGACCTTGTCGGAAGGCTTTGATGGAGGTTGTGACGTCACAGTGGGGGATCGCCACTTTCTCCTTATTGTACCTGTTGAGATAATTCCGAAGAGGTTCGTTATACCTTTGTGTGACTCGGTAGAGGTCACTTGATTGTCTCTCGAGCCTCCGACTGCTGGTGAACTGACTCTTGAAAGAGTTGACCAGATCCGCAAATGATGCAATCATTCCCTGAGGCAAACGCATAAACCAAGTTAGTGCGGGGCCCGCGAGGGTCGTGCCAAAACTTTTGCACATGACGGCCTCGCGGCTCTCCCTTGAAACGGATACAGCCATTAGTTTTTGTTTATAGAGAGAGATATGGTCATCTGGATCGGTGGTGCCGTCGAACGTCGCCATGTTGGGGAGATGGAACTTCTTGGGGATCTCGACCATCTCAATACGCGACTTCAACGCATAAAAAGCACCCACGTTGCCCGCAATCCGACCATCCTCGATCCTAGCCTGCTTCACCTTCTCCTCGACACCCGACTGACTCTCGCTAAGCTCCTTCCGACAAACGTCCAAGTCATCTTGGCAATTCTGTAACTCCCTGGCAAAGAGGCGCTCGACGCCCCTACAACGTCTCTCAGCTCCCTCCAACTTGGTCTTCAAAGATGCCAGGTTGGACTCTGACCTAGCAGCCCTATCCTCGGCCTTAGCAACCATTTCCTTGACACCAGAATACGCCCCCAAGAGATACTGAAAAGTCTGGAAAAAGACAAAACCAATCAAGGTTTCACCCGACTACGAGAAAGAAAACAAACAAACTTGAGATAGTCAAGACGACTTACCTTCCACGCAGAGCACCCCGCTTCACCAATACAGTCCAAAGGAGAAACGTCGTCAACTTCAGACTTCAGACTTCAGAGTCGGGTCCTGAGCATGAAAGAGATCGGTAATCGATTGACCGACCGCCTCAATCTTCTCGACTCCACGAGCAGTCGTCCCCTTTTTCTTTGGAGTGTTTACCACCTTCACATCGCCAGAAGAGGCCCCTGCCTTCCTTTTCGAGCCAACTTTGGCCGGGAGCGACGACTCCGCCGGCGTCGATTTACTCGACAAGGCCCTAACCGTTAGCCTTTGCTCTATAAGCCCTTTCTCGGACACTCCCTTCAAACGGGCACTCGATTGACCAGTCGGAGATGCTGACACAACAAGACAAAACATAAAACACGAGCATACGAAAGAAAAAGAAATACACAAGGCGAACGTAAAACTCACACTTGACCCGAGAAGACGAAACATTCAACATGACGTCCTGAGTGGTGGGGGAAGTCAACAACAAGTTGACGTTCATAAACATTCGACTCGACCCTTGCGATTTCTTCAATGAACGGGGATTCTTCGAATCCATCGGATGCTTCCCTCTCGATTGGTTGCGGGACTCCTGGGAGCCTGTTGAAGCGATCGTCGATCGTCTTCATGTGTCGGTCGAGCGTTTGCTGGAAAAGAGCCAGGACATCTGGCGGATTGGTAACCTGTGGTTCGTCGATTCGGGCTCCTTCCGACCCGATCGGTGTGGAAAAAGTGACATTATTAGTCGAAAACAGATTAGAAAAAGGAATTTGAGATGTACCCTCTGTGTGTCGGGGCCGTCGTATGCTCGGAGGTGTTGGCTCGATGTTGTCCATGTCGAGGCGCGTTCGGACGCTGCCGTGGATGGGCATGTTCCTGGATCCTGAGGCCATCGATTGTACTTGTGACTTAAGAGACTCATTTTCACGGGTTAGTTGTGCGATCTCGACCTCGGATTGGGTCGACAGGGCGGCTAAGGTTTCGGTCTTTTGGCGTTGCTGGGCTAGTTCCTCTTGAAGGGTGGCCATTTTCTGGGAAAGTTCTTGGAACTGGGTTGTAGTAGGTTTTTCGGTCGTGTTTCCTGGAGCTTGGGTTTCGTCTACGAGACGTGGTTCTCAGTGGGTCGATAGTCATGGTTGAAAAGTTTCGGAAGGGTGATCGGCAAGTTTCCCCACGGTGGGCGCCAAATTGTTTTGGGACAAAAAGATCGGACGACCTAAATCGCCTTAGACGGGGTAACTAGTCGACCGGGTGATAGAAAACAATCCAAACCAAATAGATAATAGACAAACAAGAAGTAAATGTAGAATAGCGAGATGATTTTATTAGATGTCGTGTAAATCAGATCGAATCGAGATACAACTTATCGTAGTAAGACAAGAGATCGGGTAGGACTCGACCGATGGCTTTTAGGTTGCGACCGGCGATGAATCAGCGTGGACGACTCTTTGAGAGATAAGCTTAGAGCAAATGTGTTCTTCTGATGTGTTTCTGAGCGAGAAAATGGTTGTTTTCCTCACGTAATTGTGTGTGTGCCTCTTATCTTCTTCTTCGTCCAAATATGGCAAGTTCTTCATGCCTCTGACCGTTACATTTCGATTCCATCTTTATCTTCAACGCCGGGATTTTATTATGAAGATTCTGTCACTAATTGATGCTTATTATGGTGCTGTGTAAATGCTATGGCCGTTGATCAATCTTGGCATTTAATGCTTGGCGGGGTTTTCGCGATCTTGTTGGAGGGCGTTCGACTGGAGAAGTCCCGTCGCCTCCTCAAGGCTTTTCTCTTGTTCTTCCGATCCGTCGTGGGCTTGGGCTTGATTCGCTCGATCCATCTTCCCAGGGGATGACAGGCCCAACAGAAGTCATTTGCGACTCTCTCCTAGTCGTAAATCAAATACAAGGGTCGTACAACGCAAAGGACGACATAATGATAGCTTACCTGGACGTGGCCAAGAAGCTGATCGACCAATTCCAAACATTCGACATCAGGCAGGTGTCCAGGGATCTCAACTCTCAAGCTGACGCACTAGACAATCTAGGGTCCGTCTTGGACCCAAAGGAATTTCCAAATAGCCCACTGGCACACGTCATGACACCAGTTGTTCTAAAAACATCTAAGGAGTCGGTCACACCATTGGAGGAACTTGTCGCGATGGAGATAGGCGACCGACCGGAAGAAGACATTGTCAGCAATCATGACGACTGGACGTTACCTTACATCAAATGGCTAAAAGACGACGTCCTACCCAACGACAAAACAGAGGCAAAAAGGCTAAAGGTGCAAGCACTTTCTTTCGATATTATAAATAACATCTTGTACAAAAGATCTGTCACATGGATACTCCTACGATGCCTCAAGACTCCAGAAGTCGGACGTATCTTACAATCGTTACATGAAGGAGAATGTGGGAACCACACCGGCGGGTGAAGCCTCTCGGGAAAAGCCTTGCGAAATGGATACTACTGGCCCACGATGAATAGAGACGCAATGGAGTACACCAAGAAGTGCGATGCCTGCCAACGACACGCACCCGTTCCTCACCAACCCTCAGAACTACTACATCCGACTCTAGCGCCATGGCCCTTCATGAGATGGGGGATGGACATCGTCGGAAAACTCCCACCTGCGTCGGGTCAACGAGTCTTCTTCCTTGCCATGACGGACTACTTTTCTAAATGGATTGAAGTTGAAGCCTACCGAGAGGTAAAAGATCAACACGTCATTTCATTTATTAAACGCAATATCTTGTGCAGATTTGGCGTCCTATCAGAAATCGTGTGCGACAATGGCTCCCAATTCATCAGTCATAAGACTCCAGCCTTTTGCGACCAATGGAACATCAAATTGGTCACCTCCACCCCTCTGTATCCACAATCTAACGGACAAGCCGAGTCTAGCAACAAAATCATCATCAACAACCTCAAGAAACGCCTCACATGGGCTAAAGGAAAATGAGCAGACGAGCTCCCGTTCATTCTCTGGTCCGACAGGACCACTCCAAAGAATGCGACCGGACAATCACCATTCGGACACAGGGAATCCATGGTCTCCTTCTCCGCCTTCAAATCCCAGGTACCCTGCTTGCCCTCTTCGAACTCCTCGATCATCTCAATACGCGACTTCAACGCATAAAAAGCACCTACGTTGCCCGCAATCCGACCATCCTCGATCCTAGCCTGCTTCACCTTCTCCTCGACACCCGACTGACTCTCGCTAAGCTCCTTCCGACAAACGTCCAAGTCATCTTGGCAATTCTTTAACTCCCTGGCAAAGAGGCGCTCGACGTCCCTACAACGGCTCTCAGCTCCCTCCAACTTGGTCTTCAAAGATGCCAGGTTGGACTCTGACCTAGCAGCCCTATCCTCGGCCTTAGCAACCATTTCCTTGACACTAGAATACGCCCCCAAGAGATACTGAAAAGTCTGGAAAAAGACAAAACCAATCAAGGTTTCACCCGACTACGAGAAAGAAAACAAACAAACTTGAGATAGTCAAGACGACTTACCTTCCACACAGAGCACCCCGCTTCACCAATACAGTCCAAAGGAGAAACGTCGTCAACTTCAGACTTCAGACTTCAAAGTCGGGTCCTGAGCATGAAAGAGATCGACAATCGATTGACCGACCGCCTCAATCTTCTCGACTCCACGAGCAACCATCCCCTTTTTCTTTGGAGTGTTTACCACCTTCACATCGCCAGAAGAGGCCCCTGCCTTCCTTTTCGAGCCAACTTTGGCCGGGAGCGATGACTCCGTCGACGTCGATTTACTCGACAAGGCCCTAACCGTCATCCTTTGCTCTATAAGCCCTTTCCCGGACACTCCCTTCAAACGGGCACTCGATTGACCAGTCGGAGATGCTGACACAACAAGACAAAACATAAAACACGAGCATACGAAAGAAAAAGAAATACACAAGGCGAACGAAAAACTCACACTTGACCCGAGAAGACGAAACATTCGACATGACGTCCTGAGTGGTGGGGGAAGTCAACAACAAGTTGACGTTCATAAACTTCCGCTCCGACGCAGGGATACTAAGGATGATCTTCGACAGGCCCTCTGACTGAGTATCTACCTCCAACTCTTCAGCCTCAGAGACTACAAAAAAGAAGAGTTAAGCAAGGAGTTCAAACACATAAGACAGGCAAAGAGATGTCGAATACATACTCTCAACTCGCCACTCCGACAGCAAAAACGAACAGTCACCCCCTTCTCTAGAGATAAACGCTCGACGAAGAAGAACTTCGACCCCTATCCACGGTCGTTTACATCTAAATTAAACACCAAGGGCTTCCGACCCAGACGAATACGCAACTGGACGCGAGAAGAACTCTTCGACCCCAGGGAGTATGATATGTCCTTGTCTCCTATGACAAGCCGAATTGCCAAAGGCGGCGCCTTGGATCTAGTCTTGGTTGGGAAGTCACGTCTGAACATCTCAGTTGATGAAGATGACGTTGTATGCGTTGAAGAACGTGGTGGTGATCACGGTGGTGACGATTGATGGAAAGATGATGGCGGTGGCGGAAGCGATTGAATGGAGGAATAGACGACTTGATGGAACAAGTCGTTGGTATCGTAGCGTCGACTGTGGGTGTCATAGCGTCGACTGCGGATGTCGTAGCATCGACTGCGGAGGGGATAAGCTCGATGGAGATCGAGTGGTTGCCGTAGCGTCGGCGGTAGAGTGAATGGGGATGAGAGGGATAAGGGTGACATCCGATCAAGGGAAGGAGGGAGTAACACTTGACTTTAAACCTTGAACTTTAACTTGAACATGAGAAACAAAGAGTACAAAGTAGGGTATAAATAGGGAAGGGGTCTCGACTAAGACCTAATGGGCTTGGGTCGAAACGAGCCTAAGGGCTAGCCCATGCAAGCATGCAAAAGGCACAAACCCTAAAAGATAAAAGGAAACTATCCTAAACGCTATAAATAAGGAAACTATCTAAAACGTTGCAAATAAGGAAATACCAAATATAGATTATGTCTTAAAAAGAACGCGTGAAACTCATGGACGCGTTGAAGGCTTTGACGAGATCATCGCGTGAGACGACGAGGTGGCACAATCTTCAAAAGAACGCGGCCTTTTCACAGTCTTCAGAACTTCCGATGGTGGCGAGGACGACGAGCCTTGGATTGGTCTCTGGGCTTCCTTGGCTGGCGGCGGCGCGTGCGATAAGTGACGCGACAGCGGCGGCGATGGCCTTGGACCTAGACCTTGTTACTGGGCCTTTGAGCGTAGGCTCATGGCTTCTTCCTCATCTTGGGCCGTCATAGGAGGCAAGGTCACATCAGAGTAGTTGTACCACAGGGCGTCGAAGTTAAAACCGGCCCCGGACTGGACATTCAACAAGTCTAAAACCCTAAGGATCCGCCACGCCTGCGGCATAACCTGACACGGCGCAAGGGCCAGGGTCGCTAAAAAATCCCTAACGAGGGGAGAAAACGGAAACTTGTGGCCAATCCTAAACGGGTAAGCATAAAAACAAACCCATCCCTCGTAGCGAGCGCCGACCCTCTCGTCCGGATGCGGCAGCCTCGCGACCGTCTCAGGAGGAAAGCCTCCGACTTGGAGGATCTGCTCCAACTCCGCCTCTGACAAAGTCCCCGTCAGAGCGTCTACCTCCTTCAGAAGGAAAAGGGGGGGACCTCGTTCTTGCTCGTGTTCGAGCGAGTAGCAGACGATTCAGAAGACTCGCTGGAAACCATTTCCAAAACAGAAAGAGGGGGAAATCGAAAAGCAATTTTTTGAGACCTAGAGAAACCTATCAGATGAAGAAACAAAGGAAGAAGATGAAGCCAAATCGTCAGAAGGCTGATTCGAATTTATGGAGGGAGTCAGCAGGTTACAGAAACGTCACATCGTTCCACGGGATTATCGCCACATAGCCCTCGCCTGTCGCGCCCAAGATGGGAAGGTGGAGATCGTGTGAAGGGAAGTTGTTTGGACTCCATCTCGCAGCTGCCTTGAGCCCAAAACAACTTGGGGCTATTGTTGGGCCCAACATTCTCCAGAAGGATCGAAACCAACGGATTGGGCCGGAATCCGAGCAAAGTCGAAGGCCAAGAGAGACCGGAAGGAAACGTCGGACGCTCCACAGACGTGAAGGATCTGACCAGTCCCGAAGATCTCGCCCAAGGCATTAAATGCTCGATCGATGGCAACGGCTATGGTATTAAACACGAAGATTATGCTAGCAATCAAGGGCAAATCCCGAAGATCTTGCCCGGAATTAATAGGAGATGTTGCAAAAAGATGAATAACGGACACAAGATGACAATTACCATATATAGATCACGACGAGGCAAGGAAGAAGAGACACGTATGCATCCAGTATCCATTGGATTACTTTGAAAAGAACTCACGAGTACACCCGCTCTAGCGCAGTCTCCTCGGAATCTTGCTCGATCATTACCGGTTGTATCACAGAAACACCTGTCGGATAGGATCTGATCCTTTGTTCTCTAAGGATAAGTTGTACTTCGACCTGATTCAATCATCAATAGATCTATCAATTTCCTCGCTATTTCGTATCTTTTCTTTGCTTGTTGATTGTCTGTTTCGGTTTGGATTGATTTTCTATTATCTGGTCGACTCGTTACCCCGTCTAAGGCGATTTAGGTTGTCCGATCTTTTCGCCCCAAAACAAACCTCCATCTCATGTCCATACAAAAGTTATCAATACCATTTCAGGGGGCTCAGACGTATGTGGGAACACGTACTCCGCAGCCAAAAGACATGCGAAAGAAAGCAAAGGCAGTAAACTCGGGACGCCAGAGTTCGGACAAACCAGGATCTCCGACATCCCAACGGTCACGTTCGACGAGTCCGATGCCGACGGGTCAGAAAACCATCACGATGGTCTGGTAATCTCTTTGTCTATTGGGAACTGTTTGATACGTAGAGTACTAATCGATACATGAAGTTCAACCAATCTCCTGACCTTCGACGCCCTCAAAGGGACGGGTCTGGGCGAAGATGATCTTATCAAGAAATCGATCCCACTAGTCGGATTCAGCGGGGAAGTTAAACACACTATCGGCGAAATCGTTCTTACGACATACGCCGGAGGAGTAAACCAACAGGTGAAATTTTTAGTCTTAGACTGCCCATCTCCCTATAATTGCATTCTTGGCAGGCCATGGATACATGCAATGAAGGCGGTACCCTCGACGTACCATCAAATCATCAAGTTCCCTACCAAGTGGGGAGTTCAAGAGATCAAGGGAGATTAGAGGATGGCCAAGGAATGCTATGTCGCCTCCATGAAGAGCGCGGTTGAGCCCAAGACCGCATAGCAATCACAGCTCGGCGAAGGATCTAGTCGATACATCGAACCGGAGATGGAAAAGCTTGACGACATCGCACTAAATCCTTCAAAGCCAAACCAAACGGTAAGGGTCGGGTCGGACCTAGACGACTCGACCAAACAACAAATACTGGATTTCCTCCGATCTAATGCTGATTGTTTTGCGTGGTCACATGAAGATATGGTCGGAATATCTCCAGACATTATTACTCATAAATTGAATGTAGATCCATCTCACCCCCTGTAAAGCAGAAGCGCATGAAATTTGCCCCAGAGCGAAATAAGATCGTCGACGACGAAGTCAGGAGCCTACTGGAAACAATAAAAAATAAGAGAAGTCAACTACCCCGAGTGGCTGGCCAACGTGGTTGTGGTCCAAAAGAAAAACGACAAATGGAGAGTCTGCATCGACTTCACCGACCTTAACAAGGCTTGTCCCAAGGACTCCTTCCCACTCCCTCATATCGATGCCATGGTCGACGCGATGACATGGCACGAAATGCTATCCTTCATGGACGCGTTCAGTGGCTACAATCAGATCCTCATGGAACCGGAAGACTAAGAGAAAACAACATTCGTCACAAGCCAAGGTATCTATTGTTACAAAGTAATGCCCTTCGGACTAAAAAATGCAGGGGCTACTTATCAACGACTAGTCAACAAGATGTTCAAAGATCAGATTGGGGACATAATGGAAGTCTACATAGACGACATGCTGGTCAAATCAAAAAAGAAAAAAGGACCACATCGATCACCTCCGCGACAGCTTCGAGGTACTAAAAAGATATAACATGAAATTAAATCCTATGAAATGCTCTTTCGGGGTGTCGTCAGGAAAATTCTTGGGGTACATGGTGACACAAAGAGGAATAGAAGCCAATCCGGAACAAGTCAAGGCCCTCATCAACCTCCGATCCCCTCGATGCGTCAAGGACGTATAAAAGCTGACAGGTCGGATAGCAGCTCTGAACAGATTCATCTCGAAGTCGTCCGACAAGTGAAAACCCTTTCACGACGCTCTCAAGAAGAACAAGTCATTTCAATGGACAGAAGAACATGAAGTCGCGTTCCAGGATTTGAAGAAATACCTGGCCAATCCCCTGTTGTTAACCAAACCCAACGACGATGAGCCATTATTGCTATACCTAGCAGTATCGGAGTCCGCCATGAGCGCAGTACTGGTCAGAGAAGAAGATGGCAAGCAATCGCCAATCTACTACGTCAGTCGAACGTTACTGCCAACGGAGACAAGTTACTCGTCATTGGAAAAACTTGTCCTATCACTGGTAATGGCATCGAATAAACTCAAACCATATTTCGAATCTCATACTATTATTGTACGCACTAACCATCCCATGAGAGCAATCATGAGGAAACCCGAGTTCACATGATGAATGGCCAAATGGGTCATACACCTCAGCGGCTACGACATCGAATACGAGCCCAGGACGGCGATCAAGTCGCAAGCCTTGGCTGACTTTGTGGAAGACTTCAGCCCGACCCTAGAACAAGAAGCCGCCAAAGAAGCAACACAGTTACTCGCGACGGAGGAAACATGTAAATGGGAGCTCCACACTGATGGTGCGTCGAACGCTAGAGGATCGGGGCTAGGGGTCGTGCTGAAATCGCCACAAGGGGACAAGATAGCCCAGACTGTAAGATGCGAATGGGACACGACCAACAATGAAGCTGAATACAAAGCACTTATATTTGGGCTCATTCTGGCACTCGACCTAGGAGTCCGAGAAATCGAAGTCATATGCGACTCCCTTTTGGTCGTAAATCAAATACAAGGGTCGTACAACGCCAAGGACGACATAATGATAGCTTATCTGGACGTGGCCAAGAAGCTAATCGACCAATTCCAAACGTTCGACATCAGGCAAGTTCCCAGAGATCTCAACGCTCAGGCTGACTCACTAGCCAACTTGGGGTCCGTCTTGGACCCAACGGAATTCCCAAACATCCCACTGACGCACATCACAACACCAACTGTTCCAAGAACACCCAAGGATGTAAGTACACCATTGGAAGAACTTGTCACGTTGGCGATAGGCGACCGACCAGAAGAAGACATCGTCAACGATCATAACGACTGGACGTTACCTTACATCAAATGGCTAAAAGACGGCATCCTACCCAACGACAAAACGGAAGCAAAAAGGCTAAAGGTATGAGCTCTTTCCTTCGATATTATAAGTGACGTCTTGTTCAAAAGATCTGTCACAGGGATACTCCTCCGATGCCTCAAGACTCTAGAAGTCAAACGCATCTTACAATCATTACATGAAGGAGAATGTGGAAACCACACCGGAGGACGAAGCCTCTCAGAAAAAGCCTTGCGAACCGGATACTACTGGCCCACAATGAATAGAGACGTGATGGAGTACACTAGGAAGTGTGATGCCTGCCAACGACACGCACCCGTTCCTCATCAACCCTCAGAACTCCTCTATCCGACTCTGGCACCTTGGCCCTTCATGAGATGGGGGATGGACATCGTAGAAAAACTCCCACATGCGTCAGGTCAACGAGTCTTCTTCCTTGCCATGACAGACTATTTTTCCAAATGGATCGAAGCTGAAGCCTACCGAGAGGTAAAAGATCAACACGTCATTTCGTTTATAAAATGCAATATCTTGTGCAGATTTGGCGTCCTATCAGAAATCGTGTGCGACAATGGCTCCCAATTCATCAGTCATAAGACTCGAGCCTTTTGCGACCAGTGGAACATCAGACTGGTCACATCCATTCCTCGATATCCACAATCTAACGGACAAGCCGAGTCTAGCAACAAAATCATCATCAATAACCTCAAGAAACGCCTCACAGGGGCTAAAGGAAAATGGGCAGACGAACTCCCTCTCATCCTCTAGTCCGACAGGACCACCCCAAAGAATGCGACTGGACAATCACCATTCTCACTCGTCTACGGAAGTAAAGCGGTCATTCCCGCCGAATTACTGGTTCCGACAGCCCGTTACAGTCTCCAGGCGAATGAACAAAACGACGTCGAGCTAGCGCACAACTTGGACACGGTGGATAAGACTAGGGAAAGAGTCAGAATTAGAATGGTCAAGTTCCAACAACAAGTCGCAAGAAGTTACAACAAAAATGTTTGAGCCAAAGTCTTCAAAGTTGGCGACTGGGTCCTTCGAAAAACGTTCCAGAACACCAAGAATCCGACCGACGGAAAGCTCGTGCCTCAGTAGGAAGGACCCTATCTCATCAAGGAAGTGGTCAGACAGGGAGCGTACCAACTGGAGGATAAAGACGGACGACCGATCCCAAGAAGTTGGAACGCAATACATCTGAAGCTATATCACTTCTAGACTAGCAAAGTAAGGCACTAACATTCTTTCACTTGTCATATGCTATTCGATGTTACAAACTCAATTTTATTTCATAAACCTGAGCACTCACATCTAGTAAGGATGTTTTCCTTGCAAACCTAATTACAGGATGACATCAACATACATGCTGGATCCAGTGACAAACAAAAAGCGCTTACACTACATTTACACGATCGATCGGAACACGGGGAGATGAATACCAAAGGCACGTCGGCACACCGCCTGCCTTATACAATACATAAGGTCAAAACACCTTATTACATCTACGCAATAAAGACATATTGCTTTCCTCCTCGACATAAAACTAAGTCATGACTAAACATAAACATATACATTTGTAGGCCTCCTTCTTTACACAATGCGGCCTACTCGACGGAGCACACGGACAAACCCGACACACAAATCAAAGGCATCAACGACTATCTTCTCTAGAAGAATCCGACAAAACACACGAACACGAAACAAGTTTGACCCTTTGTAAAACAAATTACGTCAATAAAAGTCTAACCTTTTTTTACATCCATGCGACCCATGATGGTGGACGGGTCGCCAAAACATATTGTATGCCTACACACACGTAGGACTTCAATTATCCACAAACACATTCTGCGACCAGCGATGGTGGACGGGTCGTCAAACCGAAAAACATTCTACCCACACGCAGGTGGGATCACAAGTCATTTACGAAAAAAGTCAGGGGTCACAGCGTTACCTTCAGCAGGGGCCATGTCGGAGAAAGGCTGGGGCTCGATCGACACAGTGTCGCCAGAATGGACCTCGTCTTCACCGGCACTTCCGTCTAGAGATTCTTCTCCGACGCCAGCCAACTGGAACAGCTCTGAACCAGGATTCCCCTTTGGAAACAGGGTATCCATGGCCTCCTTCTCTGCCTTCAAATCTCAGGTCTCCTGCTTTCCCTCTTCAAACTCCTCGATCATCTCGACACACGACTTCAACGCGTAAAAAGCGCCTATGTTGCCTGCGACCCGACCAACCTCGATCATAGCCTGCTTCACCTTCTCTTCAACACTTGTCTGGCTCTCGCTGAGCTCCCTCCGACAAACATTTAAGTCATCTTGGCAACTCTTCAGCTTCCTAGCGAAGCGGCGTTCAGCGTCCATAAAGCGGTTATCGGCTCCTTCCACCTTGGTCTTCAAAGACGCCAGGTCGGACTCTGACCTAGCAGCCCTGTCCTCGGCCTTAGCGACCATATCTTTGACTCCAGAATACGCGCCCAAGAGAAACTGAAAAGTCTAGAAAAAGAAAGACAAGATCGAAACAATCAAAAACCAACCGGATTATGAGGAAGAAAACATATAAACTTGAGATCCGACAAGACGATTTACCTTCCACGCAGAGCACCCCGCTTCGCCAATACAATCCAAGGGAGATACGCCATCGACTTCAGACTTCATAGTCGAGTCCTGAGCATGAAAAATATCGGCGATCGATCGATCGACCGAGTCGATATTCTCGACTCCACGAGCGACCGTCACCTTCTTCTTTGAAGTATCCACAACCTTCACATCGCCAGAAGAAACACATGCCTTCCTTTTCGAGCCAACTTTGGCTGGAAGCGACGACTCCGCCGGCGTCGATTTACTCGACGAGGCCCTGGCCGCCGCCAGCCTTTGCTCTATCAGACATTTCCCGGACACTCCCTTCAAACGGGCACTTGACCGACCAATTGGGGACGCTGACACGATAGACAAAACGTAAGACACAAGCACACGATGGAAAAAATACATGAGTCGAATAAAAACTTACACATAACGTCCTGAGTAGTGGAGGAGACCGACAACATGTTGACGTTTATGAATTTCCGCTCCGACGCGGGGATGCTGAGGATAATTTTTGACAGACCCTCCGACTGAGCGTCCACTTCCAACTCTTCAGCTTCAGGGACTACAAAAAAGAAGAGTTAAGCAAAGGGTTAAAACACATAAAAATGGGCAAAGAGAAGTCGAATACGTACTCTCAACTCGCCACTCCGACAACAGAAACGAACACTCACCCCCCTTCTCCAGAGACGAACGCTCGACGAAGAAGAACTTCGACCCCTATCCACGGTCGTTTACATCTAGGTTAAACACCAAGGGCTTTCGACCCGGACGGATACGCAACTGGACACGAGAAGAACTCTTCGACCCCAGAGAGTAATTGTACCACAAGGCGTCGAAGTTAAAACCGGCCCCAGACTGAAGATTCAACAAATCTAAAACCCTAAGGATTCGCCACGCTTGCGGAATGACCTGACACGGCGCAAGCGCCAATGTTGCTAAAAAATTCTTGACAAGAGAGGAAAACGGAAATGTATGACCTATCCGAAATGGGTAGGCATAGAAACAAACCCATCCCTCATAGCGAGCGTCAGCTCTCTCGTCCGGATGCGGCAACCTCGCGACCACCTCAGGAGGAAAGCCTCCGACTTGGAGGATCTGCTCCAACTCCGCCTCCGTCAGCGTCCCCGTCAGAGCGTTAGCCTCCTTCAAAAGGAAAGGGGGGGGGGGGCTCATTCTTGCTCGAGTTCGAGTGAGTAGCCGATGACTCGAAAGACTCGCTGGAAACCATTTCCAGAACAGAAAGAGGAGGAAATCGAAAATCAATTTTTTGAGAAACCTAAAGAAGCCTACCAGATTAGAGAGCAAGGGAAGAAGATGAAACCAAACCGTTAGAACTTAATTCAGATTTATGGAGGGAACCGACAGGTCGCAGAGATGTCCCATTGTGCAGCGGGATTATCGCCACGTAGCCCTCGCCTGTCGCGCCCAGATCGGAGGGTGGAGATCGTGTGGAAGGAAAGTTGTTTGGACTCCATCTCGCAGCTGCCTTGAGCCAAAAACAACTTGGGGCTATTGTTGGGCCCAACATACTCTAAAGGGATCGGTGCAAGCAAATTGGGCCAAGATCCAAGCAAAGTCGAAGGCCAAAAGAAACTAGAAGGAAGCGTTGGACACTCCTCAGACGTGTGGGATCCGACCAACTCCGAAGATTTCGCCCAGGGCATTAATTGCCTGATCAACGGCAAAAGGTAACAAAATTAAACACGAAGATTATGATAACATTCAAGAGGGATCCCGAAGATCATGCATAGAATGAATGGAGGATATTACGAAGATAAGTAACGGACGAAAGAGGAAGATACCATAAATAGATCACGAAGAAACGATCGACACACAACACGTCTACAAGCAGTATTCACTCACTTAGCTCTAAAAAAAGCTTACCAGCATATCCACTCTCACTCAAGCCCCCTGGGATACTACCCGATCATAGCCGGTCGAATCATCGAAACCGCCTGTCGAACAGGACTCGATCCCTTATTCTTCAAGGATAAGTTGTACATCGATTTGATTCTATCATCAATTGATCAATATACCATACTACTATTTTGCATCTATTCTTTACGTGGTTGATTGTCTATTTGGTTTGGATTTGTTTTGTATTATCCGATCGACTCGTTACCCCGTCTAAGGCGATTTAGGTCGACTGATCTTTTCACCCCAAAACAGTAACAACTATTGAAATTACCTTAAGAAAGTGTTTTTTTCCTAAAGAATAACTCAAACATATACATTCACAAGAAAGAACCATAAAATTCTTAACTTCTACTAACATGTAAAGTAAAAGCTTAAAAAACATATCTCATTGTAATGATAACCCCTTGAAACATCTTCTCCACCATTGAAGTTGGAAAAATCATCTTCATTTGCCATGAAAAAGAACCAAAGTAATGGAAGAGAATGGAAGAAGTGTTGTGGGATGGAAAGGGAAGAGTGATTGAGAGGTTTAAGGTTTAATTTTGGTCGTAATATTGATACGATATGACGGGGTAGTTAATGTTGTTAGGTGGGGACAATTGTTCAATTTTCTGATTGTTTACCTCGTCCGTCACAGACCAATATCATCCATCCGTCACGGACCAACTGCATCCCCATCCGTCACGTACGAATCACTTTGGTCCATCACGGACGAATGCAAATGATTCGTCACGGACGAAACGGGCGTGAAATAGCAATTTCACCCGTGCGTTAAATAGAATTATTAAAATATACAATGAATATAATGATAAAGTATATATTAGAAATATATTTTAATTTTCAAATTAGAAGTTGTTTTTTATAAAGTATATATTTATTTAATATAATTTTCAGCATCAATCGTTGTAAATAGATAGTTGTGAAAAAAGTGGGTGAGTTAGGGGTGTGCAAACGGTCCAGACCGGACCGGACCGAAATTTCCGGTCCGGAATTTTTTCAAAGTATGGACCGGAGATCGGACCGGTGCTATCCGGTCCAGTCCGGTCCGGTTCCGGTCCGGTCCGGTCCAGGACCGCAATGGACCGGAATTAGCTTATTTAAAGCATTTGGAGACGCTCCGGTCCGGTCCGGTCCGAACCGCAATGGACCGGATGCATAGACATGATATTTTTACACTTCAACTTCACTGCATAAGTCTTTGATTATAATAGTTTTTGGCTTCACTACATAGTACATAGACATAACACTTCACTGTAGTCTGCATAGACATAACATTTGCAATAATGGTTTTTGGTTTTTTGCAATATCAAAAAGTAGCAACATTGCTACATTATACCACTAAACAACCCTTTAAATAGTTGCCAAAAAACAGACTCTATGTCTCAAACAAAAAAAACCATCAACCATGCCACTTGAAGTCTTTGATTAAACAAGAACAACCTGTAAAGTATATAAAAAAACATTATAAGCAATTGTTCATCATTTACCGCTTCAATAACAACACACACAATATAATTTAATACCTTTCTATCAAGACCCTACAAAAAACACACCATCAAGGAGATCATTTGGACAATTGTTCTCCATATCTGAATGATGTTATATCAAATGTGTCAAAACAAATAATGAGATAAATACAATACTACAGAAATTAAACAACATAAATCAACATGTACCTTCTTGAATAATTTCAACCTCCTCTATGGTATCATCTTCTTCACACTTGCTCTTTTTCGACCTTGTGCGTAACCAATCTTGAGTACATATAAGTGCTTGTACCGTCTTATAAACGGATAACATATAAATAGATTATATTAGTAAAAGAAATACAATCATATGAATATTAAAAAGTATTATTCGTAAGTGATATAATAATATACATACCGAAGGTAACAAGCTGGCTCTGTATTGATCAAGTGTTCGTCCTCCAGTACTAAATGCAGATTCAGATGCAACGGTAGAAATCGGTATAGCTAGGACATCACGAGCCATGTGTTTAAGAATGGAATATCTAGGACCATTGAGTTTCCACCATTTCAAAACATCCTTCTCTTCATGTTGACCTTTCACTTCAAGTAAATACGAATCAAACTCAGATCTTGAATTCCCCTGAAGGTTTGACGTTTCTCTTGTTACTTGCTCAGTCAATGTAGTTATCCAGGCTATATTTTCATCCTCCTCCTCCACAACAGATGGACGTGAGATTGAGCCCTCACTTACACTTCTCAAAGGAGCATAAGTATTCCTATATTGATCAAACAGATCATAGGCAAAATCCTTGACAATCTTTTCCTTCTCATCTAAGTCTGCTTGCCCAAAAATACCACTAATAGCAACTTTCACACCCCCAAATTTCAAAGAAGGATCCAAAATGGCAGCCACAAACATCAACATATTCATTTTCCCAAGAGAACCCCAATACTTGTCACACTTCTTTTTCATCTGAATTGCCACAGATTGCAAAGTAGAGTCTATGCTTAAAATCAACTTATTCAGTGCATTCACAGCTGCAAGTATGTGATAAATCATATAGTTACTGGTGACATACAAGGAGCCCGAGACACGGTTTGTCAAATGAAAAAACTCCTTCAAAAAATGACAAAGATCTTCAACATGTTTCCACTCATCAACAGAAAGAGGACTCAATTTTTCTTCCTTCATAACTGGAACATTCATTCGAACAATAGCAGATTTATATTTCAATGCGATATTCAACATAGTATAAGTGGAATTCCATCTAGTAGGCACATCTAGTATCAAAATAGCCTTGCACGAAATCTTGCATTTATCAACTTGTTGTCGGAATGCATGTAATCTTGAAGGAGAACTTCTCACATACTTGACTATAGCTCGGACTTTCTCCACAGATTTAACACATACATTCAAACCATCTCGTACAAACAGATTAATGATATGTGCCATGCATCTCATGTGCAAATACTTGCCTTGACCAATACAACCAAGTTCTTTTGTCATTTCCCTAAGATAAGAACATGCTACATCATTGGCTGGTGCATTATCAACAGTTACAGTAAGCAGCTTATCACACAGACCCCAATATCCCGAACAATCCTCAAGTGCCCTACCAATAGCCTCTCCCTTATGACTATATATAGGGCAGAAATTCAAAATCCTTTTTTGAAGTATCCAGTCATCATCAATAAAATGAGCAGTTACACACATATAATTCTCAGTTTGGATAGATGTCCAAGTATCAGTTGTCAAGCACACCCTTTGACATGAAACTCTTAGAAAATCTTTCAACTTTTCTTTTTCTTTCTTAAAAAGCACAAGAACATCACGTGCAGTGGTGGTGCGTGAAGGCATTTTGAATGCAGGGCAAGCAACATGAAAAGCATGATTTAATCCTTCTTTCTCTACAGCTCTAAATGGCATCTCATCCTTAATTATCATTTCTGTCACAGCTTGTCTAACATCTTGTGCATTATAGACCCAATTTCTCATTTTTGACATACTATCATCAAAGACAAGTTGAGCTTGATTACCTTTTCCTTGATTTGCTGGATTCTCCTTACAACTCGCTGCATGATTCTTCACATTTTTGGTTCCGTTCTTGTCTGTATCGCAAGCATAGGTCTTCTTGCAGAATTTACACCTTGCCCTACGTCGTTTTTTCTCATCCTCATACTCGCTAAAGTCAGCCCAATATTCCATCCTTGGTTTTCTTTTCCTTTTATGCTTCCTCTGATTTTCTACTTGTGTAGAATCACCTTGTGGCTCCACAACATTTTCAGCATCTACGTTTCCTTCCACAAATCCTTCAGGGGACTCAGTCTCATCCAAATCAATAGGATCTCTACTTGACTCGGAGCGCATCATCTAATGAAAAACAAAGATAGTTAAGGATGACTAAAATTAACAAAAGAATAACAATGACAACATATAATAACCCCTCCAACTTACGTTGCATGAATGTTTCGTGGATAAATCCATGAAAATTTGTTTACTCATATTCTGTTTGTAAGACAATACCAAATTTCATACGAACAAAATATTAGTCAATTGTCAGATACTTTAATCCATTCATAAATTCAATCTTTATAACATAAATTAATTATACTACAGGAAATATCTTCCTACAATTGACTAATATTTTACTGTTAAATAACAACCATCCTATAACTTGGCTTAATTAATCCATCCCTGGCTATATTATGTGAATGTGTGATTGCATATTGTGTGATTGCATAATCTAGTTGTTGCAGTTCGTCCAATGAACATGAATCCAAACCCTCGCCCATCAATTTCCTATATATTTATATGATTAATAGTATAGCTTGTGTTCTAATTACAATTAAAAAGAAAAGAGCCAATTAAGTAAGATAAGCAGCTTCACTCTTCAAGTTCTACTTGAATCTGCACACCCCTAAACTAAGACATTCAAAAGATTAATTAACAAATGAATTAAACACAATCAAACTTAAAACCAATCCTAATATAAGAGAGGACGACAAACCGGCAAGAGGAGATGCGCGTGTAATGACTCACTCGATGATGGTGACGAGCAGACAGTCCGACGAAGCTTGGTGGGTGCGGTGTGCAAGAGGAGAGGAGCGATGTTGGTCGTGTTCGCCTTGTGCGAGAACGATCTTGTACAAGTTTGCTTGGTGCGAGAACAGGGCCAACGATGACGACGGAGACAAGTCGACGATGGTGACGAGCCGACAATCCGGGGGAGCTTGGTGGGTGCGGTGGTGCAAGAGGAGAAGAGCGATGGTGCAAGAGGAGAAGAGCGATGGTGCAAGAGGAGAAGAGGAGCTCTGAACTGGTGCAACTGTGCAAGAGGAGAAATGAGAAAAGTAGGGCCGGCCGTAAGTTCAAGCTGGAAAGTGGAAAGTAATTGGGGTAATATAAAATTAAACCGGTCCAACCAGTCCGGACCGGAAACCGGCCGGGTTTGGACCGGACCGGACCGGAACCGGAATTTTGCAAATATGTGGACCGGGGACCGGACCGTAATTCCTCCGGTCCGGTCCGGTCCATTTTTCCGGTCCGGGTCGAATCTGCACACCCCTAGGGTGAGTGGTGTGAAATAGTGAAAAAGAGAAATAGTTATTTGCTTGAATTTATATAGGGAGATTTTAGCATGGCGTTTTTTTGCAATGGTTGAGTCAAATCCATCCGTTGAACTCCATGTCAATAGTGAAAACGAATCCCTTAAATCCCCTAAAACAAAAACAAATCCTTTAAACCATTCAAATTGGCTAACCCACAATTTACCTGCACAAAAACTATTCTCAAAATAGGAAATCTCAAGGAGTACAATATAACACACAATCCCAAGTTCCAAGGGTTACCTCCAAATATTGAGGCCCTATCTCAATTATCATCCACCCACCTCTTCTCTTCCTAAGTCCTTGTATCAAATGCTTAATTCCTCTGCATGCAGCTATTTGATCAATCCTCCATTTTTGGCTCATGAAAGAAGTATTGCCTTGTTAAGAGTCAAGAAACATGAACATAACAATCGAGCAGTCTTCACGTCCAACATGGAGCAGAGGCTTCGTTCACCGCGGGCGGTTAATATGTCAATTCTCCTCCTCCCATGTCAAGTCCAACGGCATCTTCCTTGGAGATAACCCCTTGGATTTCACAACACCAACTCTTCTTGTTCAAATGATCGTCATCATCTTCTTCTCGCGCCTAATTCACTTGGTCATTCGCCGCATTGGACAGAACTTGCTCTCCGCACAAGTCATTGTATGCTCTTATCTCCTCTTAAGGCTCGTTTGGTATCGATACTAAAGATATGAGATATCGGATATCGATATGAATATCAAGATATGTGTATGAGTGATATCAAGGTATTAGAGATGTATATGGATATGAGTGATATATTTAATATACCAATTTTCTGAAAGATATCAAAATAACACTTCAATACTAAACAACATATATCAAAGCATATACCAAACACATATATGGATATGACTGATATCTCATATTCATACTTGATATCCTGAAACGAGCCCTTAAATTTACAACACAGCCTTTTTCTCAATTGGTGCAATCATCATCAATGTACATAATTTTTGCATAACACATAGTTGGTATGTTATATATATATATGTGTAGGCCGGGATACTACTTGGGCCGTCATTCATGTCACACGAACGTTTCCTAGCCGACAAGATCTTCCCGCCAGCAGGAACACTGGTGCTAAGAACATTCGGAAACTTCGGTTTCATGTTGCATTTGTTCGGCTTAGGAGTAAACATGGACGTAACAATGCTGAAAGGCACGGGGAAGAAGGCGGTGCTCATAGGCCTATGCAGCCTGTTCCTCTCCGCATTGTTCGGGTTCGTAGGACTAAACATGGTGGCGAATCACCTAATCAACGGCGCGAAGTACGAGATCCCATTATTCATCATCGTAAGCTCCGTCACCTCGTTTCTCGTGGTGGTCTCGAATCTAATGGACCTCGACCTCATCAACTCCGACCTAGGATCCCTAGCTTCCTCGGCCGCCGTGATATCCGACGCCTGCGGGTGGCTCTTCGTGTTGTTCATCGGGAACATCGCGGTGGCGGGAGATCGGTACAAGAAGTCGGATGCCTTGTACGCCACGTTATCAATAGCGTTGTACTATTGGTCGGTGTTTTGTGTGCTTAGGCCGATTGTGCTTGTGTTCATCAAGAGGACTCCTGATGGGAAGCAATTGAGAGAGTCGCACTTCTTCATTATACTCACTTTTGTGATGTTTATAGGGTACATGGGCGAGTATATAGGGCAGCACGCGTGGTTGGGGATCTTCTGTTTTGGGTTGTCGTTGCCTAGTGGGCCTCCACTAGGGTACATGTTTATACAGAAGTTTGACACTGTGGCGTCAGCTTTGTTACTACCTGTGTTCTATGCAATAGGTGGACTAAGGGTAAATATATACAAGTTGAGTCCGAAGACGTCTCCGTTACTAGTGTTCATCATTTTGATGGGCTACGTTGGCAAGATTGCAGGAGTGTTGCTTGCATCTCTACCTCTTCGACTGTCTTTTAGGTACTCGTCGTCACTCGCTCTTATCATGGCTAGCAAAGGTCTTATGGAGGTTGTTACTTATGGTAGTTTGAAGGATAGCATGGTACGTTACAACTCCTTTGATCTTGCATTTGTTCTATATTATTCATTAGACATGTCAACTGGGTCGGACGTGTCGGGTTCGGGTCGTTAAAATTTTCAGGGCAGGCATGCAGTTTCGGGTCAACCCAGCGGGTCGAAAGTGTTCGCTTTTATTATGATTTTAGAATGGACATTGATCATGTGAGAATGATTATTACCGTGTCAAATGAGAATGATGTGCATATAATCACAAACTTTTGCACTTTTAAAACTCATGCACATATAATCTAAAATTTATGCACTTTTCGAATGTGCACAGATACACGCTCACAAAGTCGAAAACTTATGTACATGTAAGCAAAAACTTGTGCACATTTGAAAAGTGTATAAATTTTTGTTTTTATGTGCACGAGTTTTAAAAGTGTATAAGTTTTGCTTGTATGTGTATCATTCTCATTTTATATGGTAATAATCATTCTCACATGATAAAACTCTTTTAGAATTTAATAAAATAATTAATATGATAAATAGTTTAATAAAGTATATTAAAATATTTAATATAAATAAAATAAAATGTATGACCTTAGGGTCGGATAATGTTGGTTTTTGAGTGGTATATTATTCATCCTTGTCTTTATCATCTATTTTTTCCTCATCTCTATCACCTCTAGGCTAATAAACGACGCCACAAAAATTTAATTCTACATCATCTTTCTTAGTATAAACCCTAATTTAGTGAAGGTACCTAAATTCTAAATGCATAGATCGATGACGATACACAAGTAATGTGATTTGCAATTTCGTTGGTCATTGCAGATTCTGACAGATGAATTGTACACCGTTGCAATACTAATGCTGCTATTACTAAACATGATTATACTACCAAGCGTGAAGAAACTCTATGACCCATCAAGAAGGTACACCTCTAACAAGCTCCACTCGATACTGAGCTCGGGCCAGAGAGGGATCTTCAGGATGATCGTGTGCGTCCATAACGAAGACAACGTTCCGAGCATGGTGAAGATTCTAGAAGCTTCCAACCCCACTAGGGAAAGCCCCCTTTGGGTGTCCATCCTCCAACTCACCCAGCTCATCGGACACAGGAAAGCCATAGTCATGCCGCACTTCAAGAACCGCGGTAATAGGCCCTCAGGGAAACTAACCCGGACCTACTCCGAACGGATAGTCAACGCCTTCAACATCTTGGAGAAGCACCACGGCCACAACCATGTTCAGGTTATTATGAATTAGAATAACTTATCCACTAATTTGATGCATAAGATAACACACCTGTAAATTACTCTAAAGGAACTCACTTTCATAAAACATACACTCACAAATGCACTTCAAATTACATGCTCTCTAATTGTGTTCCCTTTAAGTTTTACTTATTTATTTTATATCATAAACCTTAAATTAGGGTGGGCATTGATCATGTGACAATGATTATTATCATGTAAAATAAGAATAATGCACATACAAACAAAAACTTATGCACATATAGACAATAACTTATGCACTTTTAAACTCATGCAAATATAAGCAAAAATTTATGCACTTTTCAAATGTGTACAAATTCACACTCGCATAGTCAAAAAGTTATGCACATGCAATCAAAAACTTGTGCACATTCTAAAGTGCATAATATTTTGCCTATATGTGCATGAATTTCTAAAGTACATTTTTTATTGTCTGTTTGTGCGTAAGTTTTTGCATATATGTGCGTCATTCTCATTTTACACGGTAATAATCATTCTCACCTGATCAAATCCCAATTAGGGTTAATAATTAAGATTTAGGATTTATAGTTTAAGATTTAGGTATTAGAAGTTAGGGTTTAAGATTTTAGGGTTTATATTTTAGGATTTAGGGTTTATGTTTTAAGATTTAGGGTTTATATTTTAGAGTTTAGAATATAGAAATTAGGGTATAAAACAATCAAGTTTAACCTAGAGAGAACATAAAAAAGAGTGTACATGATTTGATCTCCTCACAATGTACCAAATAAACGAGTAATCACATTACACACATACACATATAAATTCAACACATAATAGTGAACAAGATTTCATCTTAAAATCAATGTATAATAGGAAGAGTAGCTCACAAAACTTATAGACAACATCATTTTAAATCATTTTTTTGTTTCAAACATAGGTGCAACATTTCACGGTGGTGGCACCATACGCAACGATGCACAACGACGTGTGCACGGTGGCCCACGACAAGGGGGCGAGCATCATCATCCTCCCGTTCCACAAGCTGTGGACGGTGGACGGGACGGTGGATGACTCATTCGCCAGTATTAGAAAGGTGAACCGGAACGTGCTGATGAAGTCGCCTTGCTCGGTGGGGATCTTAGTAGACCGGGGTCAGATGAAAGGAAGCAACATAAGCGCTGTGTTGCAGGACAACCAGACGTTGTACTCCATTGCGTTGTTGTTCTTGGGAGGAGTGGATGACTACGAGGCGCTCGTGTACGCCCGGCGCATGGCGGAGCACCCCAACGTGAAGTTGTTGGTCATTTTGATCAGAGTCAATCATGATTTGTCGAAATCGGAGGCAGAGAAGCACTTTGACGCCGAGATGATGAATGAGTTCTTGGTTAGCGTCGAGCACAAGGAGAACATAAGGTAGTGTGCCTTCATCATTTGGCCGGTCGTTTATAATTTATATCTATTGTACGTTTATATTATGACTTTGGAAACACACTTAGAGGTTTCACCAATTGACATTTAGGTGGGTCGGGTTGAGTTCGGATTGGATCATTTTCGAGCGTGTTTGGACTCGATTAAGTGTTTCATTAGAGGTGACAATCGTGTGGGTCGGAACATCTAGGTCGGGTTATAAACTATTAGAAATCCGAAGTCAATATATAAGCTTAATAAGGTTTTATCCTAGAATCTAATAGAAGAATAATTCATCAACCTTATATAATAGGTTTTGATATCCACTCACTTTCCAACAACTTGTTAGAATGTAAGATCTCACATCGGAAATTAGGACTTAACTTGCCTAGTATATAAGTTTAATGGGTTAATCCTCCTATTGTCAATTGGCTTTAGGATAGAACTCCATTGAGCTTATGTTGCATGATCCCAGTATATGGGCCCACAGATAGGTTCGGTCTTGGATCTAGTATAGATTGATAAGGAAAGTAATGATTTGTTTATTGATTGAAGGAAACGTACTTATACAAGAGTCTAACTAATCACTAGAGAATATCTCTAACAAATGCCTAAGATATCTTAGTGAATAACCAAAAGATAATATGGAAAAATATACATAAATGATAAACTAAATTATTTAACAGAATCCTTAACAATTAGGTCTTGATAAAGTTTGGCGGGCCGATAAAGGAGTGACGTGTCCACTCGTGCGCACATGCGCGTATAAGCTCAACACATAAGCCCAGTGGGGTTCCATCCTAAAATCAATTGACAATAGGAGGAGTAATCCACTAAACTTATATACCAAGCCTTTTATTCCCAAGTTTCCGATGTGGGATGTTATTTCTCACACGCCCCCTCAAGTGCAACTGGCCTAGCCCAGTTGACAACATGTCTTAAGGTCGGCAAGCCAAACGGGCTAGCCCATATCACGCCATCATGGTGGGCTAAGCCCAAACAATGTCTTAAGGCCGACAAGCCAAACGAGCTAGCCCATATCACACCATCATGACAGGCTAAGCTTAGATAAACCAGGAAACGAACCCAGACCCAGAACCTGGCTTTGATACCATGATAAAGTCCGGTGGGCCGATAAAGGGGTGATGTGTCCACTCGTGCGCACATGCGTGTATAAGCCCAACAAATAAGCTCAGTGGAGTGTATAAGCCCAACATATAAGCTCAGTGGAGTTTCATCCTAAAACCAATTGACAATAGGATGAGTAATCCACTAAACTTATATACCAGGCCTTTTTATTCTCAAATTTCCGATGTAGGATGTTATTTCTTACACGCCCCTCAAGTGCAATTGGCCTAGCCCAGTTGACAGTTGACAACAGTCTGGCTATGAAGAGATTAAGAAGCCCACTAACACCCGTTTGTCCAAGTGTGAACTGGGCCAGACCAATTGCCCTTCCGTTGTACTTGCAACGACGTGTTAGAATATAATATCTCACATTGGAAGATGAGACATAACTTAGGTTGGGTTAGCTAATATCCTACTATATTCTAATGTCCTACTATATTCTAAGTTCTAACCCAACTAATGTCCCGGTATCAAACCTAGATTTAGCTAGAGTTATAACTTAGGTTGGGTTAGCTTCCATGTGATGAGTTTTGATTGAGTTCAAACAAATTAGGTCAGATCCGTCTGCTAGGTCGGGTCGGACTTAGCAAAGTCTAGGTTTCATCCTCACCTGATAGGTTTGTTCTCATCTTTGGATCGGAAAACAGGTTCGAAGAGAAGATGGTGGAAGACGGAACCGGAACAACTTCAATAGCAAGATCATTGGAGGAACACATAGATCTTGTAATGGTGGGGAGGCACCACCACTACGACTCGCCAGCGCTGCTAGGGTTAGCTGACTGGAGCGACTGTCCGGAGCTGGGTGCAATGGGCGACATGCTGGCCACGTGGGACTTTCATTTCTCCGTGCTCATTGTGCAACAGCAACAACAACAACAATCTAGTAGAAGAGATGATGATCTTGATCCTAAGGGGTTCAAGGATAGGGATTCGGTTCACTCCTTCGATTCCAGGTCATATGTTAGTCGTGAATCTCGTGATGATCATCGCAATGCTAAGGATTGTGAACTGTATGCATATACAAGACCATCATAACTTTGTAGAATAAGTATATATGTAGTTAGCTGGTGGATTTTGGTTCATGTAAAAAACATTGCAAAGAGTAGTTTTGGAACATTAATGTATGTTAGTTGTTTTTCTTGGATTTTTCTCAAGCTGATTAGATATATAAAAAAATTCTAATCTTGATATCCAGGTACATAAATAGAACTTCTTTCAAGTTTGTAGGTTGCAATTGCAATTTGGAATGGTTGCTAAGTAAAAGAAAGTATGTTGTGCAAAAGTATATATATGTGCTAGATTTGCATCTTTTACATTGTGTGACATAGAAAAAAGTGGTGATGAGTGTCTTATAGTTGAAGTAGACTGATAAAAAGGAAAGTGTCATGTGGGTCCATTTTATGCACTTGCACTTTAGATTTTAGATCAGTTTCCAAACAAAGATAAAGGCAAACACATATGGTGAGTAAATGTGATGGACAACATGACAATCTCTTCTGTTGGAATGGACACCTTTTATGTTTTTCCTCTCCAATAATATGACTAGGAGGAGCAGCTTCATTTGTCTTATATGATATTAAGCTCTTTTTATAAGAAAATAATTTAAAATACCAATGTAAATGGTAATTGAGAGACGAATAAAATTAACAGCCGAATAAATCAGTGTGACTTCAAAATAAACATGCAAAAACAAAGTCATAAAAAATACAATAAAATAAAAGAGACTCCAATTAATTTTGGATTTTATGATTCAAAATACCAAACATGTCTAGAAAATTGAGAAACCGATAAAATCACATCCGAATAAATCAGTATGACTTGAAAACAAACATTAAAAAACGAAGTCATCAAAAATACAACAAACGAACTCCAACTTTGGATTATATACATGATAGTATCCTACTACTTCGCTCCCTTATGGGTTTTTTAAGCTCTTGTCAAATATGGAAATTAAAAAAATATTACTCTTGTTATATAATGGTGAATGTTTTTTGAATGATATTATATTTCTGCACCTTTATAGTAGCATAAAATTAATTAACCTTGATCCAAGAGTAAACTTCACAAATGAAACGATTCTTATACTCGCTCCATTCTTTGTATAAACTAATAAGAAATTTCGATTCCCAAGTTATTATACTCCATGGATTATTATGTATGAACATGTTTTTGGTATACTATAAGCTAAACAAATAGAAAAAGAGAAAACACGAATTAATCAAAAAGAGAATTTTGTCATTCGGACTCTAGTTTGGTCCAACTCCTCCTTTTTCAGCCAACAGAAATAGATAAATAAACAAAAGTTCAGATCGCATATGGAGGATTGGAGGAATTGAAGGGGAAGATCAAAGCGAATCCCCAAGTGAACATCTCTAATCCTTTACAACACCACTTGATCAACTGCTAATTGAACATCGATCAATCTGAGCCGCCGAAATTCGTTAATTGGCAGTTGGTTTTTGAAAAAGGGCGGGAGTGGAGAACATCGTCGAATCAGAGCCCGCCACGTGGCCCCAAGAAGCATTGCTCGGATATTAGAATTCGCGTATTAAACGAATACTTGTAAACTGCAAAGGACGGAGCTTGAGGCGAACGGTAACAGGGGAATCAAAGGAGAGTGGGCACACCAAGAAAGCAATCTCCTCTGTTGTGTTGCATCTCGCTTTAATCTCTTTTTGTTCTTTTCCTTTGATGGATGCCTTCTTCTTCTTCTTCTTTTTGGATCCTTTTTAGTCGTAGCCCCACACCCCAACTCTTTCATATGATATCTCTCTCTTAATTGGCTTTAGCTCCTTCCTCCTCCTGCTCCTCTTCTTCTTCTTCTTTTCTAATTTGACCATCATCATCATTGGATCGATCGATCGATCAATCATGTCGCCTGTTTCATTGCCACCCGGATTCCGGTTCCACCCCACCGACGAGGAGCTAGTGTCCTACTACCTCAACAGGAAGATCAACGGCCGCAAAATCGATCTCGAGGTCATCCCTGAAGTTGATCTCTACAAGTGCGAGCCTTGGGACCTCCCTAGTACGTACCCTATACATATATACATGTTCATTTGGATTAATTGTTGTTTGATTATAACAACTGGGTATTGGTAATTTTATGATCATATATATAGGCAAGTCATTGCTTCCAAGTAAGGATCTTGAGTGGTACTTCTTCAGCCCTAGGGACCGCAAGTACCCGAACGGGTCGAGGACCAACCGGGCAACCAAAATGGGGTACTGGAAGGCCACCGGCAAGGATAGAAGAGTCAACTCCAAGGCCAGGGAGGTCGGCACCAAGAAGACGCTCGTTTACTATAGAGGCAGGGCGCCTCATGGCATTAGAAGCGATTGGATCATGCATGAGTATCGCCTTGATGAAAGGGAGTGTGAGTTTGCAAACGGTTTGCAGGTAAATATTACTCCACATTGTTAGAAATAAATTTAAGGGTCCGTTTGATATTGATATTAAGATATCAAGTATGAGTATGGATAAAAATATCACTCATATCTATACACATACTCGATATATTGATATCATTCAAATCATATCTTGATACACATATTCGATATCTCATATCTTTGATATTGATATCAAGCGACGTTGTTTTTGGTTTCATGTAAACTCGGAAAGAAAGAGCTTCATAATGTTATTTGATTGAGAATTTAGGTTGATCTTAAACCATCTTTGGAATGATGTATTTTTTTATTTCATTAAACAACAACAAAATGTAGACTCTTGGCTAACACTACACACCCTCATATGATTCTTTTCTTGTCAATTGCCTTAGCTTTTCATTCTCCTTAACATAGACTCTTTTGGCTTTGCTATCATTCTTTATTTGATTCTAACTCTTTGAAAGAACAAAAAATACATTATCCTTAGGATTCCTATGCATTGTGCCGGGTGTTCAAGAAGGCACCCCTAACCACCACCACTCCTACCGCCCCAAGGATCGGATCATGCAACAACTTGACAAATGCGAGCCAGATCTCTAGTAGTGAACGATCATCCAGCATCGACATCTACTCTGAAGGAAGATGCGATGATTTCGAGAGCTCTGACTACTCGGTCCCTATTGCTGGATGCTCACCTAGCAACATCCATCCTCCTAACTTGGGAACGAGTTCTTCGTATCACAATCTTCAAGATACCCAAGATAGGCAATGGATGCAATACTTGGCTGATGAAGATGATCATCATCAACTCATCAACTTCCCAAACCATTCCTTCCAAAACCATGGTTCCATCTCTTATCCTCCCTCCAAGGTAGAGTACTAATTCGATCATTTCATGGCCTTTGTGTTGTTGTTAGAATGTATATATATACATAACATACATAAACCATCCCACATATGAAGTTGGAACATAACTTATCTAGTATGTAAGCTTAGTGGATTATTTATCTGATTGTCAGTTGTTGATCATGAATTTTTTATCAGGTTGATATTGCATTGGAGTGTGCAAGAATGCAACACCGGTTCACCATGCCTCCCTTGGAGGTTGAGAACCCTTCACTATTTGGACATCCTTCTAGTTTCAACGCGCCTTCATCTTGCTTCTTCAATGGCGGATTCAAGAATGAGGGCGAAGATATTCTGGAGGAGATCCTCTCCGTAGCTCAGGCCTCGCGGAATCTTATAAGCCAAAACGACGTCGATTATGAGCTCAACCACGTCAACTCTTCCATGTTCATGAGTAACAATTTGAGGTCGGTTGATGGAGGAAATTACGAGTTTGGATCCGAGAGGATGGTTGAATACTCGGACCTTGTCGTCATGCCTGAAACAAATCTAGAAAAGGTACTAGTTTACATACAAATTTTTATATCAAGATCTTATATACAATGTATGTTAAAATTGTTTTTGTTTTTGAAGCAGAGTTTTGTTGGGGAGTACTATTATGAAAATCTTTCTGGCTTTCAAAGTGAGAATGAGACACAAGGTAAAAATGCCAAACAAATATCAATTCTCATCAAGTCAATGTATAGATTCTCCCGAAAGTTTAAACTGTTTGTTGATGGTCAAAGTCGGTGTGCAGGAGTTGCAAACGACGACTTGCCACTCGAATTTGTGAGGAATGAGGATCAAAAGACGAGCTTCGTGGACGATGAAGGAGGCGTCGATGACTTGTCAAAGATCAGCACTACTCCTAGCTTTGTTGAGGTGTTTGAGGAAGTTGAAGTGAAACATGCCTTGTGTGTGTCAACTAGAGGCCTAGCTGAGACACACTTCCACCGCGTTCGCCCATCAAGGACGGTCCAAGTCCATCTACTCAACAACATACCAAAACAAGAACAACAAGAAAGTGCAAGGAAGAGGGAGTCTTGTAGGGAATTGAGCACATTGCTTTCACAGCTAACATTAGCACAATCTATGGAAAGGGAGAAGGGAGAAAAGGGTTCTTCTTGGATGAGGAAGATGCAGCTCAACAAAGGCAAGAAAAGAGTTGCATCCTTTGTTGGCAGAACACAAGGGATAGTAGCTGCCTTGGTAGCAATTCCTGTTGCACCTTCTTAAGATCAACACCTTGTTGATTCTTTATTTTACAATTTACTTAATTTTCTCCCCCATTTTCACCTCAATATTGTTGTTAATTAAGAGGTAGTGATTGAAATGGAAAGATGAAATTATTCATCTCTCCAATACAAGCTTGTAACTGTAATTTTTTTTCATCTTTTTTTGATGTGTTGCTAAACGTTGAAAACTAATAATAATAATAAGATATTCATCATTTTATGTTTTATCAATTTGTTCATTCCTCCTCATAAGGATGTATATTTTTTGAATTCCATATTCCGATCATCTTTCAACTTGCCCGCAATATATAATTATCACTGATCTAAGGGAATTTTATATATGAGAAAATCAAATACAAAATAGAGTTTTATACCGTTGCACAAAATTAAGAAGTGAATGTATTGTGTCACGCAAATATAATTTTTGTTGAAGATGTGCTCTTTAGGTAACCCATTGGTCATGACCCATAGGCATGAAAGAATATGCTATATTGTATATGGATATGATTTGTGCAGGATTTTATCATCTTGGCGTGATTCCTGACGTGCTTGATGGTTTAATGTAAGCACCAATCAAACTCAAAGCTGAGGCGTGGTGTGGTGGTCGCTCATTACTAACTTTACAATCAATCAAGCATTTGATACTAAATAAAGGGTCTCCCTATATATACACGAAAAATCGCCTAAATACACACGAATTGGTACGCTTAGTGTAGTGTAAGCGTATAACTTTTATGTGCTTAATTTAAGCGAATAAGGACATAATCGACAATAAAATAAAAAAGGACCATAAGATCTATGCGCTTAAAATAAGCGCATAGAAGATGTGTGCTTACACTAAGCGCACAACTGTGATGGGCTAAAAAAAAATCGTTAAGTTGTGCGCTTAACTTAAGCGCACAGAAAAAAATATAAAATAAAATAAAATTGCGTTAACATTAGCAGTACAACTATATGATATAATCAAATTGAATATAACTATAAGGATATAACCGGTTAGGTTATAGAATTAAGCTCTAGTGAAACAGAGAGTTATGGTAAAACGAGGATACTAATCTAGAGCGTTGGATGAGAATAAAATTGATAGTCATGATTTAATCTAAAGGACTACAAAATAGGCTGGTTAATGGAAATTTGTTTTAATCCCAAATCTTTCCCTGATTTGCTTCCCCTTTAATAACCTCTCTCGCATTACGCTCGGCAGTGGAGCGGTTTCTTCGCCTCCCCAAATTGGCATCGCCATCCGAAGAAGATCCTCCCACTGACATGGTCTCGTCGGCCCGGATCTACGAGATCGGTCGCAGGAGACCAACCGACGACGACTCGGAACTCGATGATGCGAAAGAGAGCGAGGAGGAGGAGGAAGATGATGATGACGACGACGACGACATTGATGGGGATCCAATCCTGAGCCCCATCTTAGAAGGTGATGAGGCGTAGTAAGTGGCCCTATCCGGTTGCCAATCGGAGATGGAGGCGGCGGACGGCGGTGGGGGATTGTTGTGGGCGGCACTGGTGGGGAGGAGAGAGAGAATCGCGGAGGAGTATGAGAGCGTCGGAGACCCACACCACAACCTCGCCGGACAACCACACCGAGCCGTATCATCTCCGGCTCGAACCGACGCCCAACACCAACCCACCCTGATTCCCTCCTCATGCCTCACCTTCGCCGTCTCACCATTACTCCTCGCCGACGACCTTCACTCGCCCAGTCTCAACCACCGGCGAGCGCCCAGCCGAACCCGCCGGCGACCCATACCACAACCTCGCCGGACCTCTGCGCCCACCGCTCACCATTGCCCCCTGACCCACCGGCTCGCGACCTTTGCTTTGGTTCCATTTCTGGTGTCAATTTGACAAATTTGATTCTTCACCTGCTTGTGGATCATCTTATTTCCCTTTCCTGTTTTTTGTTGATTTTGAACTTTTGATTTGTTGTTCCAGCATCCATGGCTTGGAGAGGTGAATTGTCTAAGCACGTGAAGGAGCTTAGGATCCTTCTCTGCCAAACTTCCCCTGAAAGCTCTCAGATTAGGTATTTATTTTGGTTCATCCAAGTTATTAATTTTGTATAGCGTACCGTGAATGTGTTGTTGATGAAATTGGTCCTAGTATTCTGTATCATGATAGTTGAAGTTGTGGGTTTCAGAAATTGGTCCTAGTATTCCGTATTTTATTGGGTTTGGAATATTTTTGATTTTGTTTGGTGGCATGTGCATTAAATTGGTCTTCGACCTTCTACATCAGTAAGGATCTTCTGGTCCACACCCCTGTCCCTAAACCCTGTCCCATGCCAATCAACCCGTTCAAACCCCAATTACCCACTTTTTTCCTTTTTCATTAAACCCTCAATTATATTTATGAAAGGCTGAGATCATTTTAGGAGATGAAATGGGACATGGAGTTGGACCAGAGGATCTCCTGTGCTCCGACATCGTCTCTCCGATGTCATCACTAAAGAGGATGTATTCTGATCTAACTTCGATTTAAGATTTATGTTTTTTTTGTATCTATTTGTACTTGGGTGCTAAACTGTTGTGTAAAGTTTGTTGCTTATTGGTTTCTTCTTGATATACCAATCTGCCTAAAGTGATATGAATATCAGTACAATTTATATGAATATCGCCTAAAGCGATATGAATATGCGTACACATAACGTGAATATCGATATTATTGTTCTTGAATATTTATTTTCTATACATGAATATCATTCCATCATAAAATATTGACTATGCGTATAAAGTATAAAGTACGTGAATATCATAAAATATTGATAGGTGTTATTTCATACACCTTTACTAGCAACTATTAGCATGATTTGGAGGAGTTTTGGTGCTAAGTCGGTAATCTGGAAGTTGTGGAGAGAAGTGAAGATATCCCAGGATTTACAGCTTAGATGGAGATGGAGCTGTTGGAGCATACTTGGAGAAGACTACCAAACACTTGGTAGGATTGAAGAGCAGTAGAAGAGAAGAAGAGGAGCTGAAGAAGCTGAAGGAGTGAGCTCACCGCCCCGCGCCAGATTCACCGCGGCCCGGCGGTGACTCCTAGAGAAGGTTGAAGCCCCGTGCCAGAGGAAGCCACCGCCCAGCGGTGGAGAGCCTGAAGCCCCGCGGTGGCTGTGTTTAATGCCTCGCGCCAGAAGAGTGTTACTTTCCTTTTATTTCGTTTAGATTTTATTTTATTATTATTCCGTTTCCTTTATTGTTTGCATTAGTTTAACCTAGTTTCCTAAGACTATTTAAGTCCTCTTTCTAGGTTAAGAGAGACACTTAGAGACTTTTTACCTACACACGATTTTTCAGACGTTATTTCACATTAGAGTTTTTCATCCCCTTTGATGGAGAACTAACTTTCCCTTGTTCTACTAGACGTATGAAGCAATACAGTTGATGTGTTTGTGAGATTTCTATCCCTTGTTCTTATCCTTATAAGTGTTGGTTTGATTCTCTTGGTTATATTGATTATTGATTTCTTGTTGTTCTTCTTAGCCTGATCAAATAGGTTGAATGTTTTTTATCAATTGCTAGGATTGCATATAGGGGTTCCGAGTGCATATCTAGTAGCAAACACAATTGTGCGTATAGGGGTTCCGAGCGTACAATTGTGAGTGAGAATCAGTTGCATGTGAGTATTAGTACGTCCTTCTATTTGCATGTATCATATATCCTTGTGTGCATTGCTATTGTTGTGTTGGTGGTAAAGTATACTGACAACTGTGAGAATCGGTGGTACTTTATCATTGACATAGTAATAAGTCTATCGACAACTGTGAGAATCGGTAGTACTTAAGATCAGGGTGGGAACAACTATAAGGATAGTAAAAGAACTTGGGTTAAATAGATTTCTGTGATCAAATTATATCTCTGTACTGTGGATCTCGCTCTAGTAGGACTACTTTCCCTCATTATATTTCCTCAACTAAACCAAACTTGTTTGCTTTGCTTGCTTTGTGTTCTCTTGATAACTAAACCCTCGTTCGTGTTACTTGTCATTCACACTTGCATACTGCATCAGATCTTCCCTGTGGGTTCAACCCTTACTTGTCTGCTATACTTCTGTTTAGTGGGTCTGTTAGGATATTTTACTTTGACTAGGCTAAGCAACGATACTTGCACTGCGCACTTTTAGCCACCGTCAAATATTGAATGAATATCGCTATTATGGTTCATGAATATGTATGCGCTGTACATGAATATCATATCATCATAATCAGTTTACAATCAACCAGGTTATTCAAAATTGGATATGTAATATTCACCAAATACAAAGAAAAAGTTTCGAAGATCATGAATCGATTCCAAAAGATTGAAATTAACACACGAATATCAATACAATTTGTATGAATATCGCCTAATTCCTATAACCGATAATCATCATGTGCGAATTAAACTATGAATATTGATACTGTTTTAATGAATATCGACTACTGTTTTTATGAATATCGATTTAAAAAGTACGTGAATATCATAATATTTTGAATGAATACCGACTATTGTTTTTACTATCAATCGGGTTGTAGCGTTTTAGGAAAGATAAAATATTATGTTTTCTCTCTCATCTAACAACCTCATTTATTATCTTTTTCTAATTAAAAAAATTAAATAATTACCTTATTAGAGTATATTTGATGGTTACACCCATATCATATCTATTATAAGGCTCAATCATCCAATCATCCATCACCATCAATCCAACGCTCCAGATTAATACTTCTGTTTTACCATAACTCTCGTTTTACCGGAGCGTTCCTCTTAGATTATACGGCGCAAAACCGCACAGTCACTTTTTTTTAGCCGCGCACTTCCCTATGGGCGGCTCGACATGCCGTCGAGAAAACCCGAGTTCCATGGGCGGCTCTACGAGCCGCCCATGATGGGTTCAGTTTAGGGATTTTTTTTTGAAATAAATAAAAATGTGTTTTTAAAAACCGGTTCATTGAAACCGGGGTTATGGGCGGCATTTCGTGCCGCCCACGAAACTGGGTCAGTGAACCGGGTTTTTTGGGGGGACAGGGTTCATAGGCGGCACTTCCTGTCGCCCAGGGTTCATGGACGGCACGTGGTGCCGCCTAGGGTTCATGGACGTCACGTGGTGCCGCCCAGTGAGTATACGTTTCACTCCCAACGGTCGATGTGGGCTGCACGTAGGGCCGCCCAGTACAGGTGTAGCCGGCTATATAAATTAGGGATGTATTGTATTGTATCCAAATCTAGAAACTCATTTTCATAATAAATGTCGTCGTCAAGCGGTTCTGGTTGGAGGGGATTGTCGGAGTCCTCTTCGAGCGCTAACACATCTGTAGATGATGAGGGTGATTTGCAGGCGCCAATTTCTCCCGAGTACTTCAAGGTATGTAATATTGTAATTTTTACTGTATAAAATAATTAGATCTTAAATGTACTTAGTCTTTGAAATGTTAAACTGTTTTGAAATAATATTTAATTTGTTGATATTAGTTTTTAGAAATTTAATTATTAATTAGTCTCTAATGTGGTAATTTTTGTATATAAATAGGGTGATTCTAGTGATGATGGATTTATAGCTATCGACTTCTCATCCCATTTTACTACTACTGAGATATTTCCTAGTAAGGAAGGATTGCGAGATTGGGTGCAAAGGGTAGGTTTTAGTCTTTTTATGGTGATCACTACTAAATCATCAAATCCTAAAAAGATTATACTTCACTGTGAGAGATCCGGGTTACCTAGGTCCGGAAAGAAGAAGGTGGTAGTCGATGGTATAAAGGTCAGCCCGATACGAGTGAATAAAACTAGGTCAAAAAAGAAGGGTTGTCCCTTTTTGCTGCATGGTACTTTTAGGGAAGGAAATGTTATTAGAGATCCTGGGTGGACCTTATCGGTTGTTAGTGGATCCCATAACCATATGCTTTCTACCACCTTGACCGGCCATGCATTTGCTACCCGACTTACGAAGGAGCAGCGTAGGAAAGTGATGATTGATACTGCGGCGGGTGCAAGACCCAAGGTTATTTCTACACAGCTTAGGAATGAATATTCGAGTGCAACGAGTTCGAGGAATCAGGTGTACACTGTTAGGGCTAAGGAGATGTTGAAATCCCTGGGCAATCTGAATGTGACACAATGGTCATTGGGATTTTTGAATGAGAAAGGCTATTTGTTGGACACTGCTACTAAGACGAGGGAAGATGGGAATGAGGTTTTGGCGTGCTTGTTTATTTCTCATCCAGACGCTCGACATTTGTTGTGCATGTTTCCTAATGTCGTCATTATGGATTCGACCTACAAAACCAACAGGTAAACCTTAGTCTTTTTTGTATTATGTGTAGATAATGGTATTTTCTACGGGTTTTAATTTTTTTGTGTGTTGCATTTATAGGTACGGTATGCCTCTGTTCCAGATTGTTGGGTTTACTTGCACCAACTACACATATTGCATTGCTCTTGTGTTCATGGAAAGGGAGACGACAAACCACTATGCATGGGCGCTGAGACGATTGAAGTGGTTGTACGGGGAGAAAAATCCCGTATGCATCATGTCTGATCGAGAGCTAGGACTGATCAAGGCTGCCAAACTGGTGTTTCTGAAGGTTCTTCATCACTTGTGTCAGGTCCATGTAGACCGTAATATGAAGGCATATGCTAAGACGATGAAGATTGACGAGAAGAAATTCTCGGGAAGTGTTCGTCGGGTGATGAGGTCTCACACAAAGGAGGAGTACAGAGAGCGGCTTGCTCACTTTAAGGGGATATGGAGTGAAAGCTTGGTGCGATATGTGGAGCAAACTTGGTTTAATGAGCATAAGAAGAAGCTGGTTGCGGCATGGTGTGATGATGTTCTCCATTTTGCCACAAGAACATCAAACAGGTAACTTTCATACAAACATTTGCAATCAAATTGGGTTATAAAATTTATTTAGTTAATTGTATACGAATATATTATTTTCAGGGTTGAGGGTCAGCACTCTATGCTTAAGGACATGATTGAGACATCCGTCGGAGGGTTCGACACACTTGTGCAGCACATCGACAACATGTTTGTTGATCAGCATCGGAAGATCCGATATGAGATGACCAAGAACTGCACTGCCTTTCCCATGGAGATAGTGAATGGCCCTGAGTGGGTTAAGGTGTTCTTCAAGCGCATCCTTGAAAAGTGCTCTGAAAAATGCCTGAGGATGTTGTATGCCCAAGCTGTGTTAGCAAATGAGGGGAAAATTGGGAACAAATGTGCTGATTTTTGGTGGAGGTCCACACTGGGGCTGCCTTGCCCACACACAATTAAGGTCTACGTGGAGACGGGTTATCCGTTAGTGCCTGAAGAGGTTGATATTTTCTGGAAGCAGATCCGATGGGAAGGGGTGGATGCTAAGGATCTTGATGTCGATGATGGTGTTTCACTGACAGCGGACAATGTCACGGTGGATGACTTCGTTGAAGAGTACTTATGTGGGACAGTTGAGGGATTTGATTTGAAGAAGATGGTGGAAAAGTGGCGTGAGTCAAAGGACCCTACATCATGCGATATTCAAGACCCGCCACGTGGCGAGACCAAGAAGGGGAGGCCTAGGATGAATGCGAGAAAGACCGGTACGAAGAGGAAAATGTGTTGGGACGAGCATGTGGATGCAAACATGAAGAAGGAGAAGCAGAAGATGAAGATGGAGGATGAGGAGCTGGGAGTGGATGAGGAGGATGAGCCTGCAGAGAAAGAGACGACCAATGTGAAATCGTTCGTTGGATCCCCGGGATCGAAAGGATGCCCTTCTAGCGGACGACCTCACAGTGGAGTTTCAACAGCAAAGGGGAGTGCCACTAAACCTGCAAAGCCGAAATCTGCTTCAACCAAGTCCAAGTCGGGTTCAAACAAGCCGGTCAAGTATCTCGGCTTCAACTGGGGGCACGAGAATATTGATCATTTCATGCTCGCCTACATTTCTGGAGTTCTAAATGTCAAAGGTGATGGTCATTGTGGGTTCCGTTCTCTTGCCGTTTTGCTGTGTTGCCAAGAAGACGAGTACATTGATGTCCGGTTAGGGCTTTCGAAGCACGTCCAGGCACATGGAGCGAACTACGTAGCGATTCTTGCGGAGGAAGCGTTGACGTTGGAAGAATTTGTTAGGAAATTGAATTATATTCCTTCACCGTGCATGGCAAACTTCTGGTGTATAATGCCTATTACTGGGTTGGCGTTTGCAACGGAACACCAAGTGGCTATTGTTGTCTTATCATGGTTCGGACCGCACACATGTCTTCCATTGTGGGCCCCCCCGGGTGCCGAGCCTCCGACAAAGGTTTATGCGATAGCACATGTAGGCAGGAGAGACCATTACGTACCGGTACGTGGAGTCCTACTCTCTCGTATTTACTTATTCTTTCATAATTTTTTTAGGAACTGTATTGTTTACGTGTACAGATTTGGCTTGTTAATGACCATTGTCCCATTCCACCGCCTCCAAGACAGTGGCGCATTTACAAGGATCCAAGTGTTGATGGATGGGATAGTCATGAGCGCTTCAAGGATAGGTTCAAGAATTATGTAGAGGAGCGAGCATATCATGGGCGACCTGACATACTTACCTAGGTTTTTTGGATTGTAATCGACTTTATATATGATATTGTATTTCCTTTTGTGTGAAAGTTTGATTGAGATTGATCGTATATTGTGTTTTTAATCATTTGTTTTTGAGAATTGAAAAAAATCGGGAAAATGCTATACGAGACAACAATATTACTAATCATTAACAAAAACACGTTCACGAAAACATTAAAGCGTACACTAGTTTAACATGAAACATAAAAAAAGCTATCTAATCCCCGTCCGAATCGGCCTCCCCGCCATCATCATAGCTGCCGTTGTCCACCACAGATTCCGGATCTTCTAAAAGACCGGGGATATGGCATCTCGGGTGTGCAGACTCTGTGTAAATGGGAACTGGAACACCAGGTCTGTAAAGAGCCATAATTTTAGCTATATGATATGGGCGGCACACAGTGCCGCCCATATCATTTCATCACCACAACTCCGCTGTACAGCCCATGGGCGGCACAGTGTGCCGCCCAATATGCCTATAAATAGGCCATACGGGGTCCCCTTTCTACCAAGCTTGTCTCACCCAAAGAGGCAAGCTTTCACATCCAAGAGGAAGGGATGTGTTTGATCGCGGTAAGAAAAATAAATATATGTATTTTATTGATTATTTACGCTATTAGGTTGTAGTATTCGTTGGAATCTAATTAAATAATATTTTATTTCAGATACAAGAATTCAATATCATGGGTTTCGTCGTCTAGCATTTTCAGAACTTCAGTCCCGGAGGAACACAGTCAACCGCCTTTTCCACCTTCACTAGTGAGCTTAAACCGAATTGTTTTGTATTCATTGTAGACTCACGTCATGTTGTGGTCATTTCTAACAGTGCGTTAAGATGGATGCGATTGCCTTGTGGTCATTATACTCTTGACCGAGTCAAGAGTCCTAGGACGAACCTCCTTCGGCCATGTCGTGCATGCTGAGCTGCTCTTTTTTCCTCGCTGCAGCACAGAAAAACATGGGATCTTCAAATTTCGGTATTTGTAGGATTTCAAGTTTTTCTGTGATGCAGCAAGAAAAAAAGAGCAGATCAGCATGAACGACATGGCCCAAGGAGGTTCGTCCTAGGACTCTTGACTCGGTCAAGAGGATAATGTCCACAAGGCAATCGCATCCATCTTAACGCACTGTTAGAAATGACCACAACATGACGTGAGTCTACAATGAATACAAAACAATTCGGTTTAAGCTCACTAGTGAAGGTGGAAAAGGCGGTTGACTGTGTTCCTCCGGGACTGAAGTTCTGAAAATGCTAGACGAACCTCCTTGGGCCATGGCGTACATGCTGATCTGCTCTTTTTTCCTGGCTGCAGCACAGAAAAACATGGGATCTCCATATTTCAGTATTTGTAGGATTTCAAGTTTTTATGTGATGCAGCTAGGAGAAGGAGCATATCAGCATGAACGCCGTGGTCCTACGAGGTTCATCCTGAGCTCTTGAGTGAATGTATATGTATAGTGCAAGAGTTGTGTATGTCATTTGTTCCAGTGTGTATGTATTTTTTTTTTAAGTGTGTAAGCTATCAGTGAATGTATATGTGTTTTTAGAATTTGTACGTGTTTTTAGTATGTGTATGTAATTTAAGCCATCGGTGAATGTATATGTGTTTTTAGAATTTGTACGTGTTTTTAGTATGTGTATGTAATTTAAGAATATACATGTGTTTTTTAGAAATAACGCACGAAAATCCAACAAACCAATAAGCAAAGAACTAAAACTAGAAACGATAGAACAAATTAGAAACGACGGAACAAATATCTAAATACGAAACCAATAAAGCCAAAAGTCATACTTAATTTACTGGAATTTCAATCCCCAAAAACGTACAAACACAAAAGTCAAAAGTCATACTACGAACTCTCCGTCTCACTATCAGATGAGTCATCTAGATGTGGAGTGGAAGCACTAGCTAAGGACACACCCGAACCCACGCCCGGTGCCCATACTGGAGGAACATAAGAGGTCGGCTGAGACGATGCCTGCTGAGCTGCTACACGCTCTTCCGCCATCCTAGATGATTCGGCTCTCTCAAATATAGTAGCGTATGTACTATATACATGGGAAGGCATCTGTGAAGCCCCGTACAAGCGGTGGAGCTACAAGAATGACGTCACTGAAAAGGATCATGCAAATGCTGAAAGTGCTCCCTAAACCCTAAACAACCTCCTCCAGACATAAGCTCCTGAAGATAGGCCTGGCTCATCGCATGACGCTGCAAATGAAAACAAACATTTTAAAAACATAGACTTTCATAAAATAATTTAAAAGAATAAAATGGGAAAAAAATATACCCTTTGCAAGTTGATAGCCGGAGGTGGTCCTCTACTGATACGAGGCTGGACTGGCGCATGCGGACTCACGTAAGGATGCGACACCTGTAGATACTAGTCCAGGTACGCGTCGTGGACATCCCAAGCCATCGTCGCAGGAGGACTCGCCAAGATGTGGGGGCAAAGATGATGCTCACGCTGGTCCCACCTGTGCCAACGCGGGTCAAAGTGCAACTGGTATCGCCTCGTCCCCTTGAAATCAGGAGGACGAACTGCAACCAGAGGCGCAATGATATCCATCGGCCTGCTCTGTCGATAACCGAACTGGCGTGTAAGCCGATCTGGCATGTATGGCGCCTCTACACCGAGAAAACGAATAATCCCTCGATAAGTGGAGGACCTGTGACGACCTCGAAAATCAAGACCCTCGTACGGCATCCACCGTATCTGCAATTAACAAAACACGATGGACCATAAATTAATTCATTAAGCTATCTTACTGTAAATTAAAATTGAAAAACAATACGTACATCCTCTGGCCTATACTCGTCCAGAATTCGTCTGTAGTGTGACTGGTCACGGGAGGACCGGAGAGGTGTCCGGCCAATGCAGTATCGTCCAGCGCGTCGGAGGTCGTCGTCCGCACCTTCCTTGAGGTTAGGGTTGCCCGGAAAGTATACAAAGTACGTCCAAATCCAAACCTGCGTACAGAGAAAGAAAACCATTAGTTATAAACAATTCAATAATGTATATTAATAATCTAAATTATAATTTAACTATATTAAAGGACTACCTCCAAAAGACGTGCGCAGCCGGCGAACTGTGCAGCTCCGCGCCGAGAACCCTCTCCGAGGTTCCTATAAAGGAGAGCCAGAACCCCGGTACCCCAAGCAGTATGAACAACACGCTCCCAATCCACAAAAAGAGGTAGTAGTGTGGTCTTCAGCTCGTTCGTTGACTTGTCAACGAAGATGCTAGCCGACATGGCGTGCCATAAGAAACCGGCTGCTATATCCTCTGGGTAGGCACCCTCCTCAATCATCCGCATCACATGCCTCCCAAGCTGGAATTGCTTGACCCAACCCTTCCTAAGGTCGCGGACCATGTCAGCATCATCCTCATCATAGCTGTAGTCCGAATCTATCCCAAACAAATAGCCGAACAAAGCCTCACACTCCGCCATCTCCCTATCATGACCGGTCCATGGTGACGTCACCTCAAATCCCTCGATCGGCAGCCCTAAAATCATCAGCACGTCATGTAGAGTAGGAGCTATCTCGCCCCAAGGAAAGTGAAAGGTGTTCGTCTCTGGATGCCATCTCTCAACGAATGCTGAAATGAGGTTGTGATCAACATTGCCGAACTGCAAATCAAGTAAACCTGTCAACCCCGTCTGCTGCGCAATCCAAAACCAGGAACCCTCCACAGGGACCCCTCTAGGAATACGATCCCTCCAAAATGCAAACTGCATAGGGCGTGTCTGAACCCTCAAACTCCTAACAACGTCCTCGGGTGGGTCCAACGACGCCTTCGTCCATATCAGCTCTGCAATGTGCGTATCAAAGTTCCTCAACAAAGATACAAGCTGCTCAGCTGGCTCATGCGGAGATGGGGCATGTGTGGCTGGCTCAGACTGAGACGGGGCATGCTGAGATGGCTCATGATGTGGAGATGGGGTATGCTGAGATGGACATGGGCCATACTGAGTCTCCTGTGTGGCTGGCTCAGGCTGAGACGGGGCCTGCTGAGATGTCTCACACGGAGATGAGACATGCTGCTCATGTGACTCCTCCAGAGATAGCCGCTGCTGAGGTGAGTCATCAAGATGTGGGTCCTCCTGATGTGACTACTGAGGTGGGTCCTCCATAATCACGTCCTCAACTGAGCGGACGGGACCAACATCGTCCTCACTAGCGCCCTCACTATCGGCCTCACTATGGCCCTGCAATACACCGCCAACCCTCCTCTTGTGAGCAGATGCAGTAGTAGGGCGACTATCTCGATCGGACCGTGCGATCTTACCCAAAACTTCCTATTTTCACATAAAAAATATAGAAAATTGTTTTCTTACAAACAAAATCAATATATTAAAATTTTCATAACAATGACATATTTAATATTACAGTATAATTATCGCGATTTACCTATACTATTTTTTATAATGATTAAATACAATAAAATAATATATTAAATTTTATTTTCTTACAAACAAAATAATATATTAAATTTTCATTACAATGATATATTTAATATTATTTAACACTATAATTGAGTTTATTACCTATACTATTTTTTATCAGATAATGATTTAATAATCTAAAATCCAAGTATATATAAATCTACAAGTGCAGTAACAATTTAATTAAATAAATTAGATTTAACGATTACAAATTTAAAAAACACCATACCTTTTCAGTTGGCCTCCGTTCATATTTTCGCTTTTGGCGAACGAGAATTTCACCCAAGTCTGACATAGCTTGATGAGCAACCGCGCACGCGACGTCAAAGGCATTCTCCGCCGCAATATCGCCCTCCTCGCCCAAAAACCCCCCAATATCGCCCTCCTCGACATCGGTTATGGGCGGCACCACGAGCGGCCTAGATTCCTCCATAGTGGGCGGCACGCTGTGCAGCCCAGCCTCGCCTCCCTCCTCGGCCCCTGCTTCGCCTCCTTCCTCCGCCAGCCTCGCTTCCTCCACCGCATCCCTTGCTTCAGCCGCCTCCTCCGTCGCGTCGCCACCCCTCTCCCCCAGCCTCGCCTCCTCCAACGCCTCGTCGCTGCTGCCCCCCGTCAAACAGAGATTGGCTGCCGACGCCGCCGACGCCAACGTCGAATCGGCCGTCGATTCTGGTACATCGCCGCCGTCTCCGCCAAGAACTCCTGCCGTAGCCATCTGATTTTCCGTCCGTTCTTCCTCCGCCAAGAACTCCCATATGTCGTCAACCGAAAATTCGCCACCGGGATCCATTTTCGCTCTCGAACTCTGGAAATCGCGATCGGAGAAGACGACCCTGGGTGGCTTTTACTAACGCCGAGAAGACGACCCTGGGCAGCAAGATGTGCCGCCCACGTTTCAATTTCAAATTCGCCCTTTGGCGGGAAGCTGTGCCGCCCACAATTTTGGGTTTACACTTGGCGGCTTACCGTGCCGCCGAGTTTTAACCCGGTTTCCAGAAAACCATATTTTTAATTTTAAAATAAATAAATTAAATTACAAAACCGGGTTCTACAAAAACCTAAAAATCTGGGCGGCAATATGTGTCGCCCAGGTACAATTCGGGTTCATAAAAAACCGGTTTGCATGGACGGCATTAGGTGCCGCCCATGTGCAAACCGGGTTTTTGGAAGGGTATTCTAGGCGGCATGTAGAGCCGCCTAGGAGGAAGTGCGCGGCTAAAAAAAATCGACTGCGCGGTTTATCGGCCTAGATTATATCTTATGGTTATATTTTATAGTTATATACTATGATTATATCATATATTATATTTTATAGTTATATACTATTGTTATATTCTATAGTTATATTCTATAATTATATACTATGGTTATATCCAATTTGGTTATATCATATCGTTATATCCTATAGTTGTATACTTTGCTAGAAATAATGACAATTTCTATTTGAAGATAACATTAGATTTAATTAGCCATATATATATGAATGAATTAAAGTGAAACTCTATCCATAAACACCAAATTTTGGTATATTTGATAGATTTTAATTTTTATTTATTTTGTATATTATTAAATCCAAAATAAGCCATATTATTATTTATGGTAGTTTCAATTATAAATATGTACTAATTTAATTTCTGTATATTAAATTGTCATTAGGGAGAAACGTTATACATTTTGTGTGAATTTTGATATAATTATGTCCAAATAAACCATATATGAAAGTCTAATATGGACATTTCTTTCTCTTAAATCTAACCGTCCAAAATGGTTCTTATTTATTTTATACATAATTGTTCTTATATAATCCATCCTTTATTAAATTAGACTAAAATACACCTATCTACCCATTTACTTGTTTCACTACAAATAGAAGAATCTCATTATATCATATATTATATTTTATAGTTATATACTATTGTTATATCCTATAGTTATATTCTATAGTTATATACTATGGTTATATCCAATTTGGTTATATCATATCGTTATATCATATAGTTGTATACTATGGTTATATCCTATATTATATTCTATGGTTATATAATATGGTTATATCATATAGTTATATACTATGGTTATATCATATAGGATATAACCATATATGATATAACCATAGTATACAACTATAGGATATAACGATATGATATAACCAAATTGGATATAACCATAGTATATAACTATAAAATATAATGTATGATATAATCATAGTATATAACTATCTGATATAACCATAGTATATAACTATAGAATATAATATAAGATATAACCATAGTATATAACTATAGGATATAACGATTATGACTATAAAATTATAACCATAGTATATAACTATAAAATTATACTATGGTTATATCATATAGTTATATATTATGATTATATCTTATAGTTATATCCAATTTGGTTATACATATTCTTATAGTTATATCCAATTTGGTTATATCATATAGTTATATAACTTAAGATATATGATATAACCATAGTATATAACTATAAAATATAAACAAATTGGATATAACTATAAGATATAATCATGGTTATATCCTATATTATATCTTATAGTTATATACTATGGTTATATCATATAGTTATATAATATGATTATATCTTATAGTTATATCCAATCTGGTTATATCTTATGGTTATATTCTATAGTTATATACTATGTTTATATCCTTTATTATATTCTATAGTTATATTCTATAGTTATATACTATGGTTATATCCTTTATTATATTCTATAGTTATATACTATGGTTATATCATCGTTATATACTATGGTTATATCTTATATTACAGCGGAAGTCTTAAATACAAAACATAGTTAACACAGCGGAAGTCTTAAAATAACAACAAAAGCACCGTTCGCCTTTATAGTCGTTCTAGCCTTCTCGGATCCGCAATTTATCTGATGTGCCGAATCGAACGGATGACACCAGCCAACCATGCAGAGAACAATTACGGTTGGTTAGTCTAATAAAAGACCAAGCAAAGGGTACAAAGCAGAGTGGTTCGAAGTAGTCGTATTAGGTTAGACTCATCGTTTCTCGAATCAAAACCGATAACGATAGTCAACCACCATACTTCTACTACAATACATGAAAAGACATGATCAAGAGAAGATTCTGGAGACCGAGTCTCACAGCAATCAATCCCAAAAAAAGACTCCAACGAAATGAGCCTTATCGGAAACATGACAAATGTTGGAAAACATAAATAATAATCACAGACTCACAGTATCGCATACGAGCGATTTAAAAGTTAAGACGAGTTTTTCCTAGCTGTACTATCGCCTAGTTGCACTACTCGCCGAAGGTATATTAATTATATGCGACTAACGGCACTTATCTTATTTAATTCCAAAACCCACATCACGTTATAAGCTTTTATATCCACATCGCAGAGTCCAAGCCTCTATATCCACATCACGGTTGGTCATGACCAGAAAGTTTGGCATAGGGTCTTGATCGCCCTGTTATTTGCCAAGTTATAAAGAAACGAATGGACCTCGCAAAGTCCAAGCGTTCCTACGAATACTCGTGCTAAGTAACAGTTCAACATAGTAATAGTCCACATCAAAGCCAACATGGCCAACATCATAAACATATATTTATACTAGCGTTGTTCTAGCAGATATACAACCTAGTATAATATCATCTTTTAATCAATTATTAACAAAGTTGTTCCCAACGAACAATAAATCAATAAATCATCCCAAATTAGTTAACAACTAAACAATTGATAATTAATTGAAATATGGAATGATGAGCAAATGCGAACCGCCACTTGCCTTAGATTAGTCGAGCTCGAACAAAGCTTAGAAACATCGGGTTCCTGGATCCGAAACTGGGATATATCTCGGATTAAAAATCCCTAAGAAACGACCCATAATGAGATTCTAAGTTAGATTCAATATCCACAAATATGAATCTAAAAGAATACGAAAGGAATTGAAGGAACCGAGCCTCGCTCAAGACCACAACTCCCAAGAACACACACACACGGACAGCTCGCCGCGGGTGCGGTGGAGCTCTTACCGCGGGTGCGGTGGGGTCACAGTGGCGAAGGCTTCGACATCAAAGTTCAGAAAACTCACCCAACTCGATTCGTTTGGGGTTTGATCTTAATACTCCTTACACCTTCAAATACTACTTGTGAGTACCTTTGTAAACACTCAAAGGGGTTAGATCACCTTCTCAAACAAAGCTCAAAAGCTTGGTTTCAATGGAGATTTTCAGAGGAGAAAACAAAGGAGGAAGATGATGCTCTCTCCCTCTCTGATTTCGACCCCTTTTATAGCCAACCAAGAGCTCCCCCAGCAGGGAACAAGCAGGAGACCAGCAAGGAAGGCTAGGCGAGGCTAGGCCTGACAACCGGCGCCACTTGCAGGGGAAGAGGATAACGCTGCCGAAGAAAAATATCCCACCGCGGGGTGCAGCAAGGGTGCGGCAGGGTGCGGTGGCGCCCAGTGACCGCCTCACCTGTTTGCTTCAGAACTGGTCCTCGCCGCGGGTGCGGTCAAGGCCATTTTTCACCCTTTTGTCCGTTTTAATCTTGGGTTAATTATCTTAACCCCAGGTTAAGTATATTCGTACACGAACGACTATTTAACCTTGAACATACGTCAACTGTATTTTATATTACTCAGAAAAATATTACAGAGATCAAACAATTTACAGAATGTCCGAACCTCTCTAAAATTAATCCGACTTGTAATACAGGAGTTGGAAAAATTCCAAAATATCCTTATAAAATGAGGGATATTACAAGTATATATATACTATATGATATAACCATATTCTATTCTATAGAATATAATATAGGATATAACCATAGTATATACTATGATTATATCTTATAGTTATATCCAATTTGGTTATATTCTATAGTTATATAATATGTTTATATCCTATATTATATTCTATAGTTATATACTATAGTTATACCCTATAGTTATATTCTATAGTTATATACTATGGTTATATCAAATTTGATTATATCATATATTATAATTTATAGTTACATACTATGGTTATAACCATAGTATATAACTATATGATATAACAATAGTATATATATACTTAATGATATAACCATATTCTATAACTATAGAATATAATATAGGATATAACCATAGTATATACTATGATTATATCTTATAGTTATATCCAATTTGGTTATATTCTATAGTTATATACTATGTTTATATCCTATATTATATTCTATAGTTATATACTATAGTTATATCCTATAGTTATATTCTATAGTTATATACTATGGTTATATCAAATTTGGTTATATCATATCGTTATATACTATGGTTATATCCTATATTACATCCTATAGTTATATATTATGGTTATATCATATTACATCCTATAGTTATATACTATGATTATATCATATAGTTATATACTATGGTTATAGTCTATATTACATCCTATAGTCATATATTATGGTTATATCATATAGTTATACTATGGATATAACCATAGTATAACTATATGATATAACCATAGTATATATACTATAAGATATAACCATATTATATAATATAGGATATAACCATAGTATACAACTATATGATATAACAATATGATATTACCATAATATATAACTATAGAATATAACTATAGGATATAACAATAGTATATAACTATAAAATATAATATATGATATAACCATAGTATATAACTATAGAATATAACCATAAGATATAACCTAATTGGTTATATCATTATAGTTATATCCAATTTGATTATATCATATAGTTGTTCTGCTAATGTTAACGCAATTTTAAGCGCACAGCTTAACGGAAAATAATAATAATATTTTTAGTCCATCACAGTTGTGCGCTTAGTGTAAGCGCACAACTCCTATGCGCTTGTTTTAAGCGCATAGATCTGATGGTTCTTTTTATTTTATTGTCGATTATGCCCTTATGCGCTTAAATTAAGCGCATAGGAGCTGTGCGCTTACACTAAGCGCACCAATTCGTGTGCATTTAGGCAATTTTTCGTGTGCATATAGGCTTTTCGTAAATAAATTACTTACAAAATTATAAGCTCCGATTATTATCATTATTCATTTTAAAACATTAATTCCAACAATGGCAATGGGTTTGTTTTTTCTTTTTCTTCTTTTTTGGTTAACTTGTTTTTCTTAGTTATATACATGATGGTATTATTATTTATGAAAAAAGTTAAGGGGAGGATGGAGGTTTAGGAGAGGAGTGATGATGCTCCAAGACCGTCGGATTAAGAAAAAGAGCGCCCAAATTAGCGAAGGAAAAAATTCGGCACAGTCGAATTTTTCGCGAAAAAAACGCATCATGCGTGCACACGCATTTTAGTCTGTATGCATACATACGTTATTTTACATGCACACACGTTGTTTTCATGTGCACACACATGTCATTTCCGTATGCACACATGTTATTTTCGTTGGTTTTCATACGTATGCACACATGTTATTTCGTATGCGCTTTGAGTCATTTTCGCATGCACGCATATATTATTTTCATGTATACACATGCACACATAGCACGTAGTGCATTTCGTATGAACAAACATGTAATTTTCACATGCACAGTAGTATACTCCGCATGCAAACGGTAGTATACTTCGCATGTACACAGTCGTGTTTTCATGTGCACACGTTTTGTTCATTCCATATGAACGCACGCGTTTTATGCATCCACACAAAAATGAATTTCACGTACATAGTTTATTTAACATGCACACAACAGTGTATTTGACATGCACACAAATCTGCACTTCGCGTACACGTGAATCCGTCTTTTACGCGAATAATTCGATCATGCCAATTTTTTGAAAAGCGATCTGACACTTCGTTTGCTTTCCATCCGACGACTTTCATACGTTCTCGTTCTTTTTTTCCCTTCTCGATCTCAACCCATTATTTATTACAAACAGAAAAATCACTTTCGTTTTTGCAGAAATTTCTATATCAAGATGAGTTTGGGCCGTTGGGCAGAAATGGACGAAGAGGGGACCACTTGATAATGAATCAATGTGCTCCATTGGTTTTACTGCCAATCGGCCATGGCAACGTAAATTGGTGAAATTGTAATCGTTCATTTTCATTATATTCGCCTGAATATTCTCTTTCCTTAATATTTTTTTTTTATAAAAAAAAACTGAAATTCATATTATTCCTCTCAATCCACGTTGCACTCGTATTACGCTTCATTCCAACGCTTCCTTTTTAACGATTCCAGTTTGGCAGCACCAGCGCTCCTTCCATCGTCATTTCCAATCTTATACTTTCTGAATCTATAAAAAAAATCTCGAAGATCCGAAATTAATCTCCAATGGCTGCCGCCGATTCCGAAAAGCTCTCCAAGCTCCAATCTGCCGTCGCAGGACTGAACCAGATCAGGTCTGTTATTCATCTCCTTCCTCCGTTTTCGGTGTTTCTTTGTCTTTTTCGTCCTTGCTTTTTGAATTCAGTCTGAATCGGCGTTTTCTATTGCTTTGTGGAAATGCTGGATCTGAGATCTGTGTTTAATTTGTAGTGAGAACGAGAAATCTGGCTTCATCAACCTTGTTACTCGCTACCTCAGGTAGGAGTGTGCATGTGTATTTTTCTCTATTCCATATTTCATACGGATTTATCTGGAATTTTGTTTTTTCGAAGATGTCATTAATGTTCTGAATATTTGCTTTGCGTGGATTTTTGAAGCGGAGAAGCACAACATATTGAGTGGAGTAAGATCAATACTCCTACAGATGACGTGGTTGTGCCTTACGACAGCTTAGCACCACTTCCTGATGGTATACCCCTCGATTATTCTTTATTAGTTGTAAAAAAATTGCAAAGTCATATGATTGTCTTTCCCCGATGGATCTGAAGTTTTGTGATATCTATGATTGCAGACTCCGCTAAGATCAAAGAATTGTTGGACAAACTAGTAGTGTTGAAGCTTAATGGAGGATTAGGCACTACAATGGGTTGTACTGGTCCAAAGTATGTTGCCAAATCAATGGTTGCACTTTGCTCATTATGCTTTTGTTGGAATTGTCCAAAACTGATGTGTCTCAAATTGATTGATAAATAAGTCTTGACTTGAACCTGCTATATTGTTGTGGCTGAACTGAGTACTGAGACTACTGACTGCTGTAACTGTTGTTTCTGTTTAATGTTTATGTCGAGATTGTTGAATAGATTAGCATTGTAAAAGTTCCTGTACATGTCCAGTATCACTTCTGATTCATGGATCTTTAATTATCTAGATTGGGAAGAGAATACTTTCATTTAGCTATCACGATCTCTGGCTTATAATTCTTTCACTAATGTCTAAGGTTTCTGTGACTCAGATCTGTGATTGAAGTACGTAACGGGCTGACATTCTTGGACTTGATTGTCAAACAAATTGAGGTAAATTTTCACTTTCATCTGTGATGGTGGTTCCTGGTTTAGTATTCTTGTTTTTTATGCCACTTTTCGTTAACAGAGCCTCAATGCCAAGTATGGGTGCACGGTGCCCCTTGTCCTAATGAACTCGTTCAACACACATGAGGATACTCAAAAGGTGAGCGTTAGCAATCAGATGCATAATATGGACTTCACTTTATGATCATCTACTTCATCTACCTTATCTACTTGACTGCAGATTGTGGAGAAGTACCAGAGCTCAAACATTGATATTCATACATTTAATCAGGTATTCAACTTTTGATTACCTATAGCTCCATTCCTCTGATTCATTGATATATATATATATATGTGAATGTTACATTGCTCTCAACCATGCATCTTTTTCTTATCTATCTGTCCTTTTCTGCTTCTTACAGAGCCAGTACCCCCGCTTGGTTGTTGAGGATTTTAGTCCACTACCATGCAAAGGTCAGACAGGAAAAGATGGATGGTAAGTCGTGTTATTCCTTGTTTCATTCTTCATCTGCAAATTTATATGTTCACAAAGAAACTTTAAACTTATTTTAAATATGTGAAGGTATCCTCCTGGCCATGGTGATGTATTCCCATCATTGAAGAACAGTGGGAAACTGGATCACTTCCTGTCCCAGGTCAGAATTTGATATCAAAAATATTCATTATGCTCGTTTTTCTGTGAGCTGTTACTAAAACCATTGTACAAGCATAAATATATTGACTTTTCAAATGTAACATGCAGGGGAAGGAGTATGTCTTTGTTGCTAACTCTGACAACTTGGGAGCCATCGTTGATTTGAGTATCCTCTGCTTCTGATTTGCATCTTTAACATTTTAAAATGATAAGTTACACATAATGAATTTGTAATAATTTCTATAAGAGTTGTTCATAAGAAGAATGGAGTCCTTAATTCACTTTCAAAGAGATCTTATATCACTTGATCCAGAACAAGAATGAGTACTGCATGGAGGTACTTAATATTTCTCTTTTTTTTTCTTTCTATTTACAACCCTCAGTTCATTTTTTTCTTCCAGTGAGGCCTTATTGGTGATAACTGTGCAGGTGACACCTAAAACATTAGCTGATGTGAAAGGTGGTACTTTGATCTCCTATGAAGGAAAGGTTCAGGTATGTTGTAACCATGAATTTTGTGTTGAATGTTGTAAAATTCTGGTCAATATTTTACATCATTGCTGCTCACATCTTTTTCTTTGGAAGAAGTGGTCCACATTTTCTAATTAGCTTAGCTATTTAATTCTGTACTATTTATATGAAAACAACAGTCCTGATAAAAGTATTTCTCTTGCCTTGTGATGCAGCTTCTAGAAATAGCACAGGTTCCAGATGAGCATGTAAGTTATTCGATATCTTTATGTGTGAAGTTTTCTATTTAAAAATTCTCATTATATTTTGATGCTGACGAAAATTTCTCTGATCTGGTCAGGTTGGTGAATTCAAGTCAATTGAAAAGTTCAAAATTTTCAATACCAACAACCTGTGAGTCCCCATTCCTGTGATGTTATTTTTCAATAATAAATCAATTCAAACTGTAGCGAAGTTGTGGTAAGTGGTAACTAAGCCATCTTTTTCTTTTTCTAGGTGGGTGAACTTGGGTGCAATTAAAAGGCTTGTGGAAGCTGATGCACTTAAGATGGAAATAATTCCAAACCCCAAGGTACCTACACTGTTTTGAGTGTCTTTGCATCATCAACTTTCAACTTGAGTGCTCCATGGCTTACTAAATGCTTTACAGGAAGTCGATGGAATCAAGGTTCTTCAGCTGGAAACAGCAGCTGGTGCTGCAATCAGGTTCTTTGACAAAGCCGTGGGCGCCAATGTTCCACGAGCTCGTTTCCTTCCAGTGAAGGCAACCTCAGATTTGCTTCTTGTCCAGGTTAGTGACTTCCGAGGCTTTTGATATCTTACCCAACCCATAATCTTCTCTTGTCTTGCTGTGTCACACTTCAACATCTTAATATGTCTTCTGCAGTCCGATCTTTACACCGTGGAAGATGGCTATGTTATCAGAAACACAGCCAGAACCAATCCTGCAAATCCATCCATTGAGTTGGGACCAGAATTCAAGAAGGTTTGGACTTGATTTTCTATCTTACTTTTACCCAAAAATGAAAAGGAAAACATTATAATTGTGAATGCTGTCTCGACAATTTTTATGATATACCAGGTTGGCAACTTCTTGAGCCGCTTCAAGTCAATTCCCAGTATCATTGAGCTTGACAGCTTGAAGGTCTCTGGTGATGTATGGTTTGGCGCCGGAGTTACACTCAAGGTATTCTAAGTAACTGCAAGCCTTGCTAGTTCATTCTTATAAGCTTTCCTAGTACACTAGTTGTAATATGATTGATTCCCAATCAGCCTAGTCAAGTATATAGGCCTGTTACCGAATACTGTCGCCCTTCAAATCTCCTGTTGAGATTTGAGAACTTTTCAACTAGTGATGTGGTGTTGATCAATGATCACCACTTCAGTTCGGCTAGCGTCTCTTCTCTCATACTAACTGCATTTTCGGGTTGCTGTCAAAAGGGAAACGTGACAGTCACCGCTGGACCTGGAGAGAAGCTCGAAATTCCTGATGGAAAAGTGATAGAAAACAAGGTAATCAGTTAGTCATTTTCTTCTGATTCAAACGAACCATTTCAAATGGTTCAGCAATGATTCTGTAATTTCCCTTGCAATTCTTGTAGGACATCAATGGAGCAGGGGACATCTGAGTGGCTTAAACCCTTCAACTGATCAGAAAAAAACATGATAGTCCTTCTCTGTTTCTAATATCATACTCCATATTAATACCTTCTGTACTGTGATACTTCGAGATTTTCACAGTTTTGTTTCGATAAACTGAGGCTTATAAGCCTCCTGCAGTTTCTGCTGTTCAGAGTTTATTGATCGAGTTTTTAAATAAACTAAAAACCTTCACTCTGGGATTACTGGAATTTTTTGATTTAGCTTGACACGACTTTTCTGAGTGAACTTTCAGAATCTTTATTCTCAACACAAATTGATTAATCGAAACAAATCGTAACATGTATCTTGATTAGGGATCGATTAGTTTATCGCTATATAAACTTTAGAAATTCAATATGGAGTTCATGCTGCATCGCTGGCAGAACTGTAACTTTTTTTATTTTCTTTTATAAGGTAAAAATTAGATTGGAAACCACGAAAGAAACAATTTCTCAATCTATAGCATTCTTATGGATGAGAATTACAAATTCTAGACAATCTCTAAAGTCTTCCAAGGAAACCTGTTGCACCTTCTTCGCGATGAAATCGGCCATGACGTTGGTTTCTCGGAAGACGTGAGAAATCTACACTGAAGAAAACAGTTGTAATAAACACAGGATATCAGAAATTAAAATTTCAATTTCCCATGGATAGTGTCAGATTTTGTTAAGGACATTCACGATGGTAAGGTTGTCACATTCAAGATGAATGTTGGTAATGCCTAATTCATAAGCATTTACCAGGACATTTCTTACTGCCAGAGTTTCTGTTTTAAGCGGGGTTGAAATACCACATTTATCCCCATAGATGAATAGTGGTTTTCCCGTGTTGTTTCTGAAAATGTAGCCAAAGCTAGATTCACCATTGTTTTTGGTGGATCCATCGTATTGATTTTGATTATGTTATCCGAAGGCTTTTTCCATTTCTTTATGGGTCGTTTTACAATGTTTGTTTTATGAGTTTTTTTATTGTCTTTAGTAAGACAGTCTGGGTTCCAGTTTTTCGTTTTATTCCAGTTTTCAATTTGTTTCTTAATGTAATTTGGTACATCCTTAATTGCTTCGATATCATCATTTGTTCTGCCAAAGCTCAGTTGGTTTCTATAGAACCAAATGCTCCACCAAGAGATCATTAATTCTGATAATTGTGATCTATCGGTTTTTTGCCGAATTTCTTCAATAAGTTCATTAATTTTCTTGTTTCCTATGTTTAGTGATGTGATTATGCCAAAGGTGGCAGGGTTCAATTTTTCGATTGTTTTTAAGGTATGCTTGCATTGAAAGAGGAGGTGGTTCAAATCTTTCAACTGACCATTGCAGCGTATACACCCTGGTGGTGTTGCAACGCATTTTTCTGCTAATCTAGCTTTTGTTGGGATTCCATTTTTTATTATTTTCCAGGCAAAGTTCTTAACTTTGGGATACGTGTCCATTTTCCAAATCCACGATGAATCATAGTCAGTGTAGTTCTTGTTTTTGTTAATTAGTTCCATAGCAGAATGTGTAGAAAACCATCCGTTTTTGCTAGTTTTCCAGTACATTCTATCATGGATCTCATTTAGAGGGATTGGGATCGAGGTTAATTTTTCGGTTAAGACATTTGGTAGGTATTGTTCAATTAAATCTTTATTCCAAGTTTTATTTGGTAGCATAAAATCAGCTACTAGGGCATCTTTATTCATGATTGACTGTGAGTTTATGTTATCACATAAATGGGTGTCCAGAACCCAGTTATCCGTCCAGAATTTGATAGTTTTTCCATTCCCAACTTGCCAAATTTGTCCAGATTTGAACTCAGGCATGATTTCAATCATTTTGGACCATTGCCAAGAGCAATTTCCTTTTTTCTCGTAGTGAAAAATATGATTTGTTTTCAGGTATTTATCCGTAATAACTCTAACCCAGAAGTTATTTGGTTCAGCTAGAATTTTCCAAAGTAATTTGAATTGAAGGGCTTTGTTCATGTCTTTAGTTTTTCTCAAACCAAGACCTCCTTGATGAGTTGGTTTACATATTTTTTCCCAACCTATAAGCGGTTTATAGGAGCTATCTTTGTTCCAAAAGAAGGATCTATTTAGTTTATCAAGTTTATTGTGTGTATGTGTAGGTAGCATGAAACTTTGCATAAGATAATTTGGTCTTGAGGCCATATTGGTTTTTATTAGTGTAGTTCTTCCTACTTGGGAGAGAGAATTTGTTTTCCATTTAGATAGTTGTTGTTGAGTGCTAACCAAGAGATCATCAAAGGTGTTTGAGTTAACTCTCCCATTGATGATAAGACAATCCTGGAACTTTAACTTTGAATACTGTCATTCGACTACTTGCGAATCAAATTGAATTTTAGATTTTTTTTAGCAGTATTGAATTTTAGATTGGGTAGCTTCAGTTACGGATGGTGACTGCGTTATTGAGTAAAACTAGTAGTGATGTCCGTGCTATGCACGGATTTTATTTTATTTTTATTATAATTATTTTAGTATATAAGTATAATTTAAATTAAACATTAGTTTATATTTCTTTTGTTTTGTTAATTGGTTTTAGTGTCTATATATATGTGATTTTTTATAAAAAGTGTTGAATGTATTTTTTTTATTTTTAATTGTTTTAGCTTTTCAAAGACAAATATGAATGTAACTATTTTATTATAAAATCATCAGTATGTAAAGATGTAAATCACTCATCTATGGTTATTTTTGTTAAAAAAAAATCGTAATAGTAGTTCTCTCATGAACATATTTTTTATATTGTTTCATTTTTTGGTGACTTTTTTATATCTTTCATTGTAGTTCTTAATGTTTTAATTACTCTTCTTTAATGTCATAGAAATCCAAAAAAAATGGTCTATAATATTAGTCCATTGAAAATTTAAAATATATAACCATTTTAACATGTAGTATCTTATATTCTCATCTATTTAGTTCTTTAAAGATTTTATAAGTATGGTATACTTCATAATATTACATATTCTACATAATTTTTCATATAGTATTTACAAATTTATTAATACATACTTCACTTTTTTTACTATTTTCAAACTGAGATTGTGTATTGAGTTAATATGGGTAGTGACAGTTATGAAATTGAAATTTCAACCCAATATTAAATTATGGAAATTTTAAAGAGTTGGATGTTACACAAAATTATTTATCCAATTATATTTAAAGGAGTTTATGTGAGTGGAGGATTTTCAATCATATATATCTTTCAAGCCTATGTATATATTTAATTTATGTAAATGGATTCCTATTGTGAATTCAATTACTTACCCTTTTGGTCAGAAGTTCATTTGATTAACTTTGATTTTAAGTTGGTAACTCTATTTTGTATTTGTTTGCTTTTATTAATAAAATATCATAAGTGGAATTTGAAAAAAAAAACTTACAAACTAATATGTTGTTAAACACTTATTGAATAGGATATAAAAGTGTGTTAAAGTTTATCAATAAAATAATATGTAATGTTAATTTTTGAATTGAATTATCTTTTATAAACTATCCTGCATATTTTGAGGTATACATATATTGCTTCGTAACATTTTAAGTTTATTAAGTTTATCATTTTAATCAACATTAATACTTTATAAATCATTTTTTAATAATAGGTCAAGATTTAAAAAAAGTAGTGTGATTTATTTTTTTCCACTTTTAATAAATAAACAATTTCATTCATGTAATACCTTATTCACTTACATTTGTCATATATAAAATATGTTTTACTATTTTTTGTTACTTATTATCTAAATAGATAATTATATCTAGGGATGAATTACTCTTTAAAACTAGATATAATTTCAGTAAAATAGTTTTTTTATGTAGTTAGAGTTTGATATATCATCTAATGAGAGAGATATTTATTCCTATTTTATTTTTCTAAAAAAAAAATATTTTTACTATGTACTATTTTAGTAACTATGTATTTATAAAAAAAGTAACTCTTAACATGGTTTATATAGATACAATATGATTTAATTTATTGTATATTTCATCTATACAATTAACTAACATTTTTTCTATATTTTATAAATATTTATTTTTTTATGATAAAATTATTATTTATTTGTTACGTAATATATAAATTCTTATATTTTATTAACATTTTAACCTTACATATTAATGGCTATATTTTACATAAATTTATATAAAATTACTGTCATATTTGATTTTATTTACATAATGTGTGAAATTACTCAAATTTTACAATATATATAATTACTATTACATATTAGTCTATTTATTAACGTGTGAATTTACTCAAATTTACTTCAAAAAAATCACATGATCTCGTAGAGATAATTTGCAGAGAAAATGTACAAAATATAAAGACACAAAAGAGATACAAACTTATCAAAGTATAAACATAAGTATCTATAACAAATGTAACTTTAAAAATTTCATTTTACCTCTAATGTAGTCAAGAGTGAATCACTCAACGTACAACAACACTTAATCAAAATATTTGTAATATATCTTCATCCTGCAAACCACCAACATGAACCAAAATTTAGTATCAAGAGCTTTAACAATACATATATGCATAATCTATATACTATGTAGTATAACATAAAGAAAAATCATAACTACAAAAAATAATCAAAGTAATTCAGCAAAACATAAAGGGAAATAGAAAACAAAGACCCACCTAAATCGTTAGTAGATCGAATCTCTTTAAGCTAAAGAATGTCTTATATATAATGAGATTAATAAGATAATTACTACATTAATTAGGATTTACACTTTTAAAATAAAACATAAGAGTTACACTTTTCAGTATAAATTTTAGTAGATTATTACGTTTTGATTTATTGATGGATTTAATTCAAAATAAATATGTAGGTGACAATTACTATATAGGAGTTACATTTTTTTATAGGAGTTACAAATTAGAATATGTTAAATACATTTACCATATTTGCATTAGCCTATATTTAGAATATGTTAAATGTCTTAGGATTGTACCGAAACTCAAGAAGTATCTTATATAATAACACGATTACTTTTCGGCGCATAGGCATTTTGCCGTTTGGCGCATAGGCTCGCACGTAACGTGAGGGTACAAACTACACGTTACGTGTGACAGTGCTCCACACGTTACGTGTGGGACAATTTCACACGTTACGTGTGGGTTAGTCAATAGGGTTTAGAATGTTTATTTGTAGTATTTATTTGTTTATCTAAAACCCTACAAAAAACACCCCAAAATAATCAACATAGAAGATAGAATAGAATTGTTCATTACGTTGGATGAATACAATCACATACAAGAAATAATACAAGTTCTTCATAAACTTAGAAAACCTAGCACAAAATAAATGACATCGTCTAGTTGCGTTTGAAAAAATTAGGATAGTCTCTTGTAAAACTTCGCGACATATCATGTCTCTGCTTTGATAAAATTGCTTGCTCCCTACAAAGGTTGATAGTACGTAAACAACATTACACAAAAGATACGACATCAAGGCATTATATGATGTACATCATTATATAGATTGAGGTTATACCTACGCATCTTATCCATATCTTGTAAAAGTTCTTGCTTAACAACATCTTGATTCACCTTAATAAGATCTTGTTTTTCCCGCCATTGTTGTCGAATAACCGCGTGTGCCCTCTCCTCGTACACATGATCAATCCAATTCCTGTATAAACACCCTAGTCTTGGGCATCCCCAATACCTCCTTTCGTAGTTCCACTGCAAATCCCAAGTACGGACAATGGTTTTCAAATTACACTCGCATTGTGGAGCACTTATTTGTTGATGGTGCCTATTTAGGTTTGATGATGATTCGGATGAAGATGTCATTATTTGATGTAGTGCTTGGTTTCCTACAAATCCATTAATATGAAAAGGCCAATTAGGGTTACTAAATCGAAAGAAACTGGAAGAAGAAGCTTACCCACAAATGAATCTTCAATCTCGCTTGTGTTGGAAGTGTTGTAGTGAACAAACAACCCTAATGCCTCTTATATAGTGAAATGATATATACAGATGTAGTAATTAAAGACCACAACCACAAGAATTAAAGACCTCAACCACTAGCATTAAAAACCTCAACCACTAGCATTAAGGACCTCAACCACTCTTACCCTAATAACCCTAAACCCTAAACGTCAACCACTCTCATAAACAATGTAACTCGCATACCCAAATTCACCCTTAATAATTAAAGATAAACTCTAAACTCAAACCTTAATCATAACACTAACCCTAAGACCTAAACCCTAACCCTAACCCTAAACCCTAAACTTAAAACTCATTATTCTAAACTCTACCGAAATGCCATAACCCTAAACCACAAAACCTAAACCCTACCCCTATCCATCCTACCCTACCCTACCCTACATACGCCTAAACCCTAAAGCCTAGTAATCACACGTTACGTGTTAGTGTGTTTCACACGTAACGTTCCAATCTACTTCACTCGTAACGTGTGGCACGGTTTGACATGTAACGTGTGGTTCAGTCTGTTGCAAAACGCATTGAATTAACCGTCTTGTCCCCACCTAACTGTAATAATGACCCATCTTCTTTGTCCGCTAACAACCCATTTCGAATCCATTTGGAACCTAAACCCTCATCCTAAACACTCCCAAAATCTTGATTTTCACTCACATTTTTTGTACAAAAAATGGACAATCCGAACAACAACGAGTATTGGAGCAACAATGGGGAAGATATTCCACTTTGGAACGAGGTAATTTCTATAAGTAACCCTAAAGTTGTCTTTTTTATTTCTTGTTTTGAAAATGTTTAAAGTTCTTAGCTCCATGGTTAGGGTTTAGAGAAGTTATTTTTGATGGCCCATTATATTTGTTGTTTAGGATTTAGGAAAGCTATTTTTGATACTTATTGTTTAATATTAAAGATCTCATTTTATTGTTTAGGGTATTAGAAACAAAGATTGAGCGTTGTTTAGGGTTTAGGGCTACGAATTTGCTGTTACATTGAAGAACAGTTTCACACGTTACGTGTGAAGAATGTTCACACGTAACGTGTGAAGGTGTTCAACACGTTACGTGTGGGTGTGTTTCACACATAACGTGTGGACACTCTTCACACGTTACGTGTGCAATCACCACCCGAAACCAGGTTTCATTCTGTAATATGGCACGGTTTGACAGTAAACGTGCTTTTTTATAATCAGTGCACTAATTGATGACATGATTTCGTGTATGTAGACAAACTATCATTTATACGAGGGGTTAAACAATATCTCCCTCAATGACTGGAGCACTCCACATAAGACATTTCCGGTTTGGGAAACGCCTGAAAAACTGCAGGATTGGAGCACGCCTCAGAAGACATTTCCGGTTTGGGAAACGCCGGAAAAACTGCAGGATTGGAACACGCCTCAACCAGTTATTGATATACCATCATTTGATGTTGGGATACCGTTTCCTCTAGAAGCATCTTCATCTCATGCTACCCCACAGCTGTGCTTTCCATCCCTACACACACAGCCTCAGTTCAGTGTACTACCGGAGGAGGATGTGTACGTCTCGGCCGATTATTCAAGGTTCTTCACATCTGATCAAATCTGGGAGTCTAGAGAAGAAGCCTTTTTGTGGGCGCGGGAGATTGCTATGAATCAGCAATTCTGCATCAAAAAGTGAAGGAATAAAGCTTCCACCCCTTCGACCCTCGGGGGGACTTGGTTACCGTGTGATAGGCATGGACAAAACGTCCCTAAAGGAGCTGACCAAGTGAGAGACATCACAAGGTCGAAGAAATGTGGGTGTCCCTTCATGTTGAGGCTGAAAGAAAGGCCGAAGGGATTGTGGAGGATCACTGTACAACATGGAACTCACAACCATGTCATAGGAGACAATTTGTATGGTAGTGCATTAGTTGGGCGACCAACTGCTGAAGAGAAGGAGATTATAAGGGTGATGACGGTCAATCATTGCAAGCCTCAGAAGATTCATACTACAATCCAGTCGTCCCTTGGAAATTTGACCAAGATGAAGCAAGTATACAACATCATGCACGAGATAAGAAAGAAGGGCATGGAAGGAAGAACAGTTGTACAACAGTTCTTGTATGAGTGCAATGAGAAGGGGTACTTCATGGAGTATAGATTGGGGAGAAATTGAAGACGGTATGCATTTGCCATGTCGAGAACGAGTAACATTTTATTGCGGTATGTTTATACAATCTTGTGTTAAAACATCTGTTTATACTATCTTGTGTTAAAACATCTGTTTATACTATCTTGTGTTAAAACATATGTATGATGCATTGATTTTCATGTAGATTGGGCTGGCCAAAACTTCGCCCTTGCCTCCTATTTACTCGGGGTGGCTGTATCATCATGACCCGTCTGCGGGTGATTACGTAGATCAATGGCTATTAGATCGTTCGTTGGAGTATGAACCAGACAAGGACGAAAAGAAGTCAAAACGAAAGAAGAAGGTCGAAACAGTCGATTTATGTAATGAATGATATGATGCAATGAGTACGACATTCCTATAGTATGCTGCAATGAGTACGACATTCCTATTGTTGTCATAATCCAAACAACTTCCCCAAAACATTCAAACTGAAGTCATAACATTCAAACTTCAACAAAACATTCAAACTCAAGTCATAACATTCAAACTTCAACAAACACATTCAAACTCAAGTCATAACATTCAAATTTCAACAAAACATTCAAACTAATGCTCAAATGACGAAGCAGCCAAGTTCAATGGTTCGAAAGGAAGGGATACATTTGCTCCAATGATTGCCGTAACGCCTCGGCTACGTCTTCACATCGGTCATCTCCATGGTGATGATCGCGATATGGATCCATACGTGAATAGCAACTATCAAGGCACTGCACAGAAGATAAGTGGATACGATTAATAAACATACACGAAGTCAAAAATAAACAGGATATAATTACATGATTACTTACCTGCTGCTGAGTGTAACGATCCTCGTGAGGGATGATGAATGGATGTGTATGTTGGAGGTACCACTGCATGTAATCATCGGTACACTGGTGGTGTTGACGAACTAGAGGACCCATGGCTTGCAGGCTAATGAAATGTTCATTGCGGGCATTCCATGCATGTAAGGATCTATCGTACTCCACCGTGTAACTGCTAATCTTCACGCCCCTCCATGCCTTAATGGCAACAATCGGTGGTCTTGGACATTGTTGTACACGCCCAAACTGCCGAGCTACTCGATCCGGCATGTAAGGCTCGGTGACCCACAAACAGGATATGACTCCATGAAATCGCGATGAAGCAAACATCTCATTATTGAAGTCAATGGAGCCGTATGGCATCCACTCAACCTAAACACAATTGAATTTCAAACAACTTATCATGCATATATATTTTAACATAATAGATAAGGACCGTATATGCACTTACACTATCAGCATGCATCCCATCCAGCTCCTCCCTATAATTCCTGGTCCGGTTGGGTTCATGTGACATGTCCCATTTTCTGGCGTATGGGATCGGCTGTTGTGGGTCCCAGTAAACACTCTGTGCATGTCTAAACATGGGAAAGTACTGATATATCCATGACTACAAAATAATTACACATATGTCAATTCCCTACATAACAAACATATAATATATCTATAACAAAAATTTAGATATTTTTATTCAAGCCATTTAATACCTGGATCAGAGTGAAACATGTGGACATGACCCGTGCCTCTTTTCTTGTGCACTCGCCCAAGCTGCGGTACACGTGTGCAAGAACACCGGTACCCCATGCATAGTTCGTGACTTTTGTGAGATCAGTCACGAACGGAGTGTAATAAACGGGCAAGCGATGATGAGACTTGTCAGGAAAGAGGGCAGACCCCACCAAGTACAGCAAGAACCCAGCCGCCAGCTTCTTCGACGCCAACTCCTCGCAATGAGTCTTAAAATCTCCCGCATGCAAGTTACCGGCGACGATAGCACCATCCTCCAGCTCAAAAAACTCATGTGTCTGCTCCATCAACGCCTTCTTCAAATCATTGCGGCTCAGCTGCTCATGCCATTTCTTTGGGGGACCCATGTCTTGCCCTTGTATGTTAAGCCCAAGGATCATCCACACATCATGGAGAGTTATAGTCATCTCTCCCCATGGCATGTGGAATGAGTTGGTTTCCGGTTGCCAACGCTCGACGAAGGCACCAATCAGCGTCTTATCCACATGCTCATGCATGATGTCCGATAGATGACATAGCCCGGACGCCAATGCCATGCTACCCCACGCGTCTTCCGTTGTGAGACGCCATGAGCGTAACTGCTTGCCTCGCTGCTGGAACCTCAAGGGTTGCACCGACTGTATATGAACATAATTAAGCAATCATACAGACTTATTTAAAACAAGATTACTAATTAAAAAAATTGTGTTATGTGCAACTTACAACGCGCTGGTAAAGGAGGTACGCCACGTGGTTTACAAAACTCTTTAGGAGTTCAGGTCTCTCCGGACCTCCAGGAACGCTCACCACCAGTTCAGGGTCGTATCTGACATTCTTCTTTGACCGGGGTGGTTTTCCCCGCGAAGAAGAGGCTTCCTGAGGCTCCTCGCCCGGCTCCTCGCCCGCCGTGTTTGGGGCGTCTTCTCTTGGAATCCAGGCATTGCTGGACTAGGCCTGAGTCCCCTGGTCCTGAGTCCCCCATGTACATGCATGATCCTACATTTATTAAATAGATCAGATGCAATAATAAATTGTAAACAAATGCATGTTATACTAAATGTACTTACCATAGGCTGATGATAGGCAGCGTTCGGGTACACTGCCGGGTTCTCCCACGGGTTGTCCTGCTCCTCATCTCCCTGATAATAATCCCTCGGGCTATGATGAGGGCTCACATGCGGCGGTAGTATCGGCAGACTAAAATTCCGCCCGTAATAGTTATTCTGATATATTGTATCAGAATAACAATGCAGCGGACTTCCTTCATAGTCTGGGTCCCTCGGAGGCTCAGAGCCTTCTCTACCCCCAATAAACGACGGCACTGCCATTAGGCTATGCACTCCTATCATGCCAGTATCGCCAGCAACCCCACTACTGCTACCGACTCCAGTTTGAAACCCTAAACCAGCCCCAGTACTGCTACCTGCTCCAATCTGGTATGCGCCGGTCTCATCATCCCGGTAGCACACATCCCTCCGTTGCCTCCTTTCCGACCTTTTGACCTCTTCGCCAGTCACATACGACTGTTGGCGTACAAGGTTGCGACGTATCCTGCGTTTAGTTCTTTCCCCAGGTTCCATCTGCGTTTACATATCAACACATTTTAATCAACAAAAATCAACAAACAGAAAATCAACGTTCCAGATATCAAAAAAAATGCAAATTCACACGTTACGTGTGACTTGTTCTCACACGTAACGCGTGGTGCACATTCACACGTTACATGTGACTTGCTCTCACACGTAACGCGTGGTGCACATTCACACGTTACGTGTGAATGTGCACATTCCAATTTCACCGGCAAGCCGTCGACGACTTTCCGGTGATATTCCGGTCGTCTTCTCCGGCGAGACAGTCCGATTTTTTTTTTTTATCAAATATACCCAAAATTCAACAACAAATCCACAATTTTTACCAATCTAACAATATCATCACTTCCACTTTCATTTTTCCACACAAAATGTCAACAAACCTAGATCTACCTAACCAAAACCCTAAACATCACAAAAACTTCTACAAAACCTAGATCTACCATCCAAATCATCTCCAAATCGTAGATCTACCATCCAAACCTAGATCTACCTAACCAAATACTATGTGTGGATCTACATTTTCTAACCAAACACTTTAAATTTATTAAAAACAAAATCAAATAATTATTTCTAGGAACTAACCTTACGCGGGAGGGGCGAGGAGGCGTTACGCAGGAGGGGCAAGGAGACGTTACGCGGGAGGGGCAAGGAGGCGCAGCGGCTGAGTGCTGGTGATGAATGAAGAGGAGGAGCCGAATCTGGCTTTTATAGCCAGATTCCCACACGTTACGTGTGATACAATGTCACACGTAACGTGTGAACCGATCCCACAAGTAACGTGTGGAGCCAATTCACACGTTACGTGTGGGTCTTGAATGGGTCAGTATCGACGCGTAACGTGGGAAGTCTATTCTCACGTTACGCGCGGCCCTATGCGCCAAAAGGCAAAAATGCCTATGCGCCGAATAGTTGAGCCCTATAATAATTGATTGGTTAAATTCAAAAATCAATGTTGGTTATTGTAAGACTATAAGTCATCTCTTTGTATACTATATAATATGGATATGAAAGTGTTATGGTATTATCATAGACAATATTATCCTTAGATTTTGTAAATAGTGTTTTTAATGGGTCAAATAAATATAGTCCTAAGTGGAAGCTTAGATCCATATTAAATTGTATTTTAATGTGCTTCTTTTGTGTGTTTAAGTATGTTTTATAGTAAACTATTGATTTTCTATTATTTTAATGTATTTTTTAAAATAGTGTTTTTAATGGGTCAAATAAATCAATAATATGGATCATTAATTTCTCAAAGATTTTATCTTATATTATATGGTATCATCATAGATAATATTACCCCGATGTTTTCTAAAATAGTTTTTATAATGGGTCAAATAAATATAGTTCTATATATAAAAATTGTACTATAATGTGGTTTTTGTGTTTAAGTATATTTATAATATATTAAAACTCTATTATAATGGGTCAAATAAGTGTTTATCAGTAGATAGTAAAATAATAATTATAATATAGATATAGAATATGTATTTTTTTTCTTCTAATTCTAAGCTTGTATGCATTGATTGTCATAAAAACTTCTTTTTTAAGATCATAATAGAGATAATATAGATTGATTTAATATTAAGTTAAAACTAATTTAAAATTTTGTATCATTTAAGAGGAGGGTCATTAATTGTCGAGAACTCTATTTTATATTATATATAGACTAGAATATATGCCCGTAGTAGCACGGGCATTTAAAAAAAAATTCTGACATTTATATTTAACTAAATAAATAAATTTTATTATCTGTTGTATACATGTTATTAATGTGATATGGTTATCTCAACCATTATTATTTTCAAAAAAAAATTATGTTAAAAGTTGAATAAAACTGGTCGATTTTAATACTATAGTTAAACATTGTTATGACTTTCCATAATACAATACACTTTTCTTATCTTATATTTGTTTTAATATCAATAATTAAAAAGAATTTTATTATAAAACAATTTTAACAATTTTGAACTAAAATATTAATATTTTATTTTATTTAGTATTCACCATTTTTGCGATTTTGTAGGTTTCTAACTAATCTTAAATCAATTGATTTACCTCTTTTCATTTTTTTATTAAATTTGTTTTTTGTTCTTGTAAACAATCAAGTAATCAATTGTAAAATATTTGAAAATACAATTGTTAATATATCACTGTATATTCTACGATAATTACACTTTATTATTTTTCAATACTAATTTGTTATCTTGTCATCTTTTGATCAATTACCCATTAAGCTCAATGTTTTGGGGTACTATGTCATATTTTATTCAAATATAATAAAAATTATAGGAAAATCCATGGTTTTACTTGAAAATTAGACTGGAAATTTATTAGGTAATCAACTGAATATGTAGCATACTTTTGCATTACAAGACGCAATTAGCTATCATGCTTATAAGAACAATTGTCATCTTAACAAAGAAATTAAATCCTAGAGAAATAAACCACAATTGCTAGCTTAACAAATGATAGATCATAAATTGACGAATGTCCATACGTACGTATGGTCCATATCTATATTTTAAAAGAAAACAACTCAAGCATTAAAGGCTAAAAATAGTTTCAAATTTCAATCCATGTATTCTCGTAAATATAAGTATGTTTAGTTTTTTTTTGTTCAGAATATATAAGTATATAAGTGCATTATTATTTATAATACGGTTTGTCTAATGTGTGCCCATGGACACATGTTAAGAGCCTAAATTTTGAAACTTTTTTCAAAATATTCCCTAAAGTAGAAGGGGTGAACCCCTAGGAAAAATAAATAAATTATTGGCTAAAAGAAATTGTTACTAAATATGGAATTTTTATTGTGTGCCCATGGGCACACATTAGAAAAATCCTTTATAATTATTCAAATTTTAGAATTTGTGATCATTCCGTTATTGGATATGAATGAATGAACAACTTGATATGTGATCATTCTGCTATTGAATAGGATTTTCTAAGTAGATGCATTTTACTATTGCTTAACTTAGGACTCAAAACGCATGCTCCTAACTATTAAACCCTTATCAAAGAATGATATTCTCATTACATATATAAAACCACAAAATTAAAAAGCTAAGATTATATCAATTACATTCATATTCACTACGTAAAATGAACCGATGAAAAATGTCGAACTTCAATATAATAACATACAAAGATTGAAACAAAACTTAATATTCGCATGACAAATGATCTTCTCATTACATCTTTTAAATCACCCCATTTAGAAAATCATTAACATGACATCAAATTGCACAACAACAAAAAATAGCATAATATCTCACAAATTCAAAAATATAAAGATACAAAGATTGCAAGAAACATAGATTATGCCAAGTAATCATAGATTTTTTAGAACAAATCTATAATAATAAAAGATGGGTGAGATGATTTTTGTTTGAGAAGGTATATAGCATTTTCTTTTCTGTTTATATACCTTCAGTATTCCAGTAGAATGCAGATCTCTCAAATGATCCAAACAATGAGTTCATCTTCATATTCATGATAAAGAGAGAACGTAAAAGGAAGGCATAAAATAGTGATTATTTGTCTACAAATATAGAAGAAATAATTGCATATTAGAATTATGGGTAGAGCAGAGATACTGTAATGAGAAGGCATTATTTACACTCATTTCTATTTTCAATCAAGAGGATTTATAAAACAATATGAGGCTTGAATTGTAAACAAGAAAATTTATTACGTGTGAGTTGTAATCGATTTTCTCAAAAAATAGACCATACATGGATGTAACTGATGTATATACTTTATTGCAATAATATTCTCAAGCAAAAAAATATTTAACTTAATGGTGAATTTATTTTCTAGGTTGTAACATATATGCATTTATGTAGAAGATATTAAGCGTTGTAACTGATGCTTTTGAACCATTCACGTTTATTTGATGTCATGATAAACTTCTATTGGTTTGAGTTCTTTCGAATTAATTGCTAATAACGTTTTAGGTCAAATAGTTGTCTTTTCATTTAAAAATTTTCTTATACAGAGGCTTGTTGGTGCAATTATTTGAGAGAAAGTTTGATCAATCCTACCGTGATATAATAATAATGTTAATTTACATTTTAAATGTTAAATTTTTACCATTTTAACTTTACAATCTAGTGAATGTGATTGCCAAAATATAGAGTGCTACATGATATAAGAAATATATAAAAGATAGGATGTTATAATCATCTATATTTTATTTTAAAAAGACTTTATATTATATTATATAATATAAATAAGATGCTTATAAATGTTTACAGATGATAAATGTTTATAAAGGTAATACAATAATAATTATAATATAGATATAGAATATGTATTTTTTTCTTCTAATTCTAAGCGTGTATGCATTGATTGTCATAAAAACTTCTTTTTTAAGATCATAATAGAGATAATATATATTAATTTAAGATTAAATTAAAAATAATTTAAAATTTTGTATCATTTAAGAGGAGGGACATTAATTGTCAAGAACTCTATTTTATATTATATATAGATATAGATAAATTTATAAATATATAGATATAACATATATATTATGTATCAGTTTTTAATATATTATACAATAAAAGATTTGTTATAATATATCATACAATTAGTGATTGATTTGTTTGTATGATAGATTTAAAAAAAAATCAAAACAAATATATAATAGAGTTTTATAACAAAGTTATTCTAATTTTATAATTAATGAGATGGACATTGATTGCTCAAGACTCTATTTTACATTATATATAGATAGATGTTTAGGGCCCGTTCAGCTATGGTGATATGCAATAAATAACATTACTAAATAATATTGACACGAGTCAGATAGAATTATATTGACACTGAGTCACGTAGTGATTGGACAATTTTGAATAAACAATTTTCTTGATCGCCTAGATTCAACGCCAATTGTGTGTTGGAGATCTGGATTGAATAACATTACTAAATATAGTTGACAATAAATGGTTTTTATAAACGTATCTATCTATAAATATATAAAGTAGATCTTTTGTCCATTTAATATGCCTCATAAATTACATCTCATTTTATTTTTACATTTCACTATTAGTCAATTATTCTATTTTATCTCAATGGTTTAGTGAATAGACTTCATAGAACAAAAAGTTAAAAGTTCAATTCTTCTTAGAAACAATTTGATTTTTGATATTTTTTCCTAAACCTAAGGAGTATTTATTTATTTAAATCAGCCACTAAAATCTATAATACTTGACAATTATCTCAATAAGTAAACCTAAAAGTAACATTAAAAAAAGAAAAAAAGAAAAAACAAACCTAAAAAGGAAATACGAATACATTTATTATCTTCTTCATGCCTAAGGAAACAATATGAGATTTCTACCAGATGATAGACAATTTGAGGTGGTTTGGTAAATGCAATTGAAAAATTCAAATCACAATTAGAATTTTTATTTTTATTTGTTTTATGGTCTCTTCATACCCAGCTAAACAATTTCTTTTTTTACTATTCATAGTTACATATATAATTCAAAATCTCTATATAACATAAAAATACATAATTAAATGTAAAACAATATATCAAAATTAAGACATTACAAATCCAAATAACATAATTCGAATATAAAAAATTGTATCCACTTGAGTACCAAAACAAATAATGTATCCACTTTATCGGGATTAAATTATAAATTATTTTAATGTAATAATTTAACTAATCACTTGAAAATTAAAATACTGCTTACCTCATTCAAGTTAAAATATGCCATTATAATCTTCATAAAACTCTCAAATCCACTACCAACATTCAAACTTAAACACCTAATTTTAATGCATATATTGAATTTTCATACTTATTATCATGTTTTTTTTTCATAACTCTAAACGACTACTTTTCAATTTTGACGTTACAAACCCAATTTAATTCTAAAAACTTTCAATTGTTTTTGTGTAAATTGGAATAGTTTATAAAATTAAAATCAACAAATAGTCATCAACTATCAAATTTAATATAGGGAGAAAACCAAGTTAATGGAAGATTATTTGGCAGGATAAGTTTATCGCAAACGTTATCTTAGAAATGTAACTGATTTGAAAAATGTGTAACATTACGTTATAAGTATACAATAAAAGTATACATTTTGGAAGAAGTAATTAAGAAGATGATTAGAACATGAAAAAGTTACCATCGAATTGCAACATCAAGATATTGAAAAGTTCATTATACTATTTGGTGATATACTTATATCAATGATAATTATGTCAACCTTAGTAACGTTCGGGTCATTCAAACTCACTTGGACATCAACTTTGACGGGAAAATATATATTTAAAAACGCTTACATGGTCGTTCAAATTCACTTGACATAGCTTCTATACGGAAATTTATTTCATTTTATAAGGAAATGAACTCATTTAAGATATTAGATTAAAACACTATTTTAATTTATAGTAATATATTTTTTTGTGACCGTTGTTGCATCTTCATTATATATTTCTAATGTCAATTAATCACATTTAAATTATAGATCGTAACTTATGCTTTTCATATTTCAAACTCCTAATTGATTAGAGGTTGGTTTAATGTAGATGGCAAATGAATGTGACCATAAAGAGAAATTTTACATATGTAACACCCCCAAATCTTAACCCATTTGGAAATGTATTACCGCCAGTGACCCCAGTGTTCCTTACCGAGATCACCCAAGGCTTTACCGGATTAAATACAAATTAAGGCATACAATGATACATAATGATCAAAGTATCCAAATCAAAACATCAATCAAATGAAACATGAGTTACGGGATTACAACCCAATCCCGAATAGGCCAAACACAGAGTTCAAACAAAGTACATCGGAAGACAAATAAAAGATTTTACAAACAGGGTTGTGATCGTAATGATCACCTGCCCAAGGATCTCAACCTGATTAAAAGCAATTATTAAAACATCCAAAAACAACCGTCGTCTTCATAGTCAATCTAGTCTCCTCATATCTTCACTCTATCTGATGTGCCGAATCGAACGGATGACACCAGCCCACATGCGGAGAACAATGTTCGTGGGTTAGTCTACTTGAATAGACTAGCAAGGGTAAAAAGCAGAATGGTTCGAAGCAGTTGTATTAGGTTAGACTCCTCGTCCCTCGAATGATAATCGAGTACGCTTGTCAACCACCATACTCCTACTGGAATAAACAAGAGGTATGCATAAGAGAAGATTCTGAAAGACTTAATCTTCACAGAAATCGACTCGAAAAGAGACTCCAAGAGATTGAGTCTTTAATGAAATATGACAAATCTGGAATGATTACAGGATCATACAACAATGATTTAAAAGTTGACTGAGATGCTTCGGTTCACGACCAACCTCATCGCCTACAGCGAATCCAGATTGGAAAGAGAACGTACTATGATCAAAGTCGAGACGAGTTTTCCTAGCTGCATTATAACTTAGTTGCACTACTCGCCCAAGGTATATTAATCATGTGCACTCGGGCACTTATCTTATTTAATTCCAAAACGAGCATTACGTTATAAGCTTTTACATCTCCACACAAGAGATATTGGATCTCCTCACAAGAGATATCAGATCTCCTCACAAGAGTTATAGAAGGGATGAACCCTGGAAGATTTGGCACTAGCGAAGTGCGCCAACCCTGTGAAAGGGTATGGTCATGACCAGAGAGAAAGTACTGGGGATGATCCACCAAGTACCAGTTATAAAGAAACAACTAAACTCCCTCAAGGTACATAGCGTTCCTAGCCACTAGTGCTAACTAAACAGTATAAGCACAACAACAGTTACAAGATAAATCCACATAAAGGCCCGAAAGGCGATCACAGATAATAGCGTTGTTCTAACAGATATACAACCTATTATATGATTTTCAATATTTTGTTTTCCAAAACAGTTTACCAAAACCATTTCCAGACAAACAGAGTATTCATTCCAAATTAATTATTCAGATAAACTACTGATAATTAATGTAAATATGAAACGAATGAGCAAGAGCGAACCGTCACTTTCCTTAATCCGCTGAATAGTCTAACGACGACAACTGGATTCCGGGCTTGACACGGGTATGGCTCTGACAGCACAACGACCTTCGAGTCGACCCATAAAAGGAATCCTAAGTTAGATTCGACATAACAACAGTACGAATCTAAAAACGACGAAAGGAAAGACGCCACGACGACAACCAACCAAGCCAAAGCCACGAAGGCATTCTGGGCTCTGGCGGCGGTCGCCGCATTCATCACGGCGGTCGCCGTGAAGAACACGGCGGTCGCCGTGAAGAACACGGTCGACAGAGACGAGAGAAATCTCACCAAAACAAAGCGCGTTTCGACCCCTTTTAGCCTGGCTTGGTTTCTGACCTTCAAAGGCAACCACAAGGCTTCAAAAGAGCTGCTGGAAACACCACCAACAACACCGACGAAAGCTTTGAAATTTTCGGCGAGAGGCAAATTTGGCAGAGGTTTGGTGCTTGGATGGCTCAAAACCTCTCCCCCAACACCTCCTTTTATAGCCAACACATCTGGGAGCATCAGCCAAACCCTGAGACGCGGCCGAAAGCAAGATCGGCGCGCCTCGATTGCCGCCGGCGACCAACGGGCAATGCCCACTGGACAAACACGGCGGTCACCGTTTTTAGCCTGCGGCGGGCACGCGGCGGTCGCCGTAATTGCGGCGGTCGCCGTCGCTAGGCCTGTCGCGGCCAGCTAGAAGCTGACACGCTGACTCCTCGGGCCCAATCATGGCGGTCGCCGTTTCTCCCTTTTCCCGCCCATTCAGCTTTGAACGAACCTGACGTTAAACCGGGATAAAAATTATCGTATGCGAACGACAATTAAAATCTAAGGCACCTTGTCTGTATATTATTTCACTGAGAAAAATATTACAGATACAGAGCACATTACAGAATGTCTCAAACTCTCTGTATTAAATCCGACGTACACAACTGGTACTTGGGAAATTTCCAAAATTCCCAAAATAACCTTACAAAAATACGGGGTATCACATCACCCCCCCCTTAAAAGAAGTTTCGACCCCGAAACTTGGCCGAAAAACAACTCGGGAAAGTGTCTGAGCATCTCTGCCTTGGTTTCCCAAGTAACTTCCTCAGTCCCAGACCTGGACCATAGAACTCGTACCAACAGTACGATCTCGTTGCACAGTCGCTTTACACGGCGTTCGAGAATGCACACTGGCATCTCCTCTCAAGTACCATTTGCCTGAATCTCGACGTCCTTATAGCTCAGCCTACGAGACTCATCTTGGCACGAATATCCTTAGCAATGATACGTGGAACACATTATACACTGGGTATGCCGATGGCAACAATGCCAAACGATACGTTAGAGATCTTACTCTATCCAGAATCTTGAATGGTCCCATGTAGCGAGGGTTAAGCTTCCCACGCTTACCAAATCTGAAAACATCCTTGGGTGGCGATACTGTGAAAAGTACCTTGTCACCAACCTTGAACTCAACATTTTAACGCTTCTGATCTGCGTAAAACTTTTGTCGACTCTGAATGGTCAACATTCTCTGTCTTAATCAAAGTAATGTCTGGAGCTGTCCTCTCGACCAACTCTGGTCCAACCAGAATCTTGTCGGCATACTCAACCCAACAAATCGGAGATCTGCCTCTGTGACCATACAAAGCTTCGAACGGAATCATCTTGATTGTAGCATGCCAGCTATTATCGTACGTGAGCTCAATCAGACTTAGGCTGTCTTCCCAGCTAGTCGGATGATCGAGTACGTATGCTTCTTAGCATATCCTCCAGGGTCTAGATGGTCTTTTCAGACTAACCATCTCTCTGAGGATGAAACGCTGCTGAATCTCAATTCAGTTCTCATGGCCTTGTGAAGTTCTTGCTATAAACTTGACATGAATCGGCCATCTCGATCCGATACAATGGTCTTAGGAATGCCATGTAAACGGACAATCTACTGGGGAAAACTTCTGCTGACCTCTGGGTCACCCAAGTAACCTCAGTTTCCAATGCAAACACTATTGCTGCTAGTTCTAGGTCATGTGTTGGTTAGTTTGCTTCATAGGTTTTCAATGGTCTAGATGCGTATGCAATAACCTTGCCCCTCTGCATCAAAGACACATCCCAACCCATTTCTCGAAGCATTAACTATAGACCATATAGCCATCATTCTTTCTGACAACGCCAAAATTGGTGCATAAGTCAGACACTGTTTCAACTTCTTGAAAAATGGTCTTGCACTTGTCATCCCAAACAACTTCTTGTTGACCTTGCGGAACAAACTGGTCATAGGTGGAGTGATCTTAGAAAAATCCTTCCATGAACCGTCTATAATGCTCAGCAAGCTCTGGGAAACTGCGCACCTCGCTCACACCCTGAGGCCGCTTTCAAACTACTACTGATTCACTCTTCTGGGGAATAACCATAACCTCATTCTTATTGATCACATGGCCTAAGAAAGCCACTTCTAGATCCAACAATCGCACTTAGCCCACTTTGCGTACAACCGACTTGGTCTAAGGACCGATAAAGCAATCCGCAGATGTTCCCTGTGAGCTTCCTTGCTCGGCAAAAAATATCAAAATGCCATTGATGAAGACCACTATGAACTTATTCAAGTACTGGTCTAAAACATCGATGCACTAGGTTCATGAAAACTGCTAGAGCATTCGTAGATCCAGATGGCATGACTACAAACTCGTAGTAACCATCTCTCGTCCGAACGCAATCCTCGGAATATCATCCTCACAAATCCTGAGCTGATAAAAAAACCAGATCTCCGGTCGATCTTGGAGAAAACTTTTGCTCCCTGTAGTTGATCCAACAGATCATCACTCCTTGGTAACATATACTTGCTCTTGATCGTGACTTTATTCAACTCTCGAAAGTCAAAACAAAGTCGAAACGGTCCATCTTTTATTTTTACAAATAAAACTAGGGCACTCCTACTCAAGGTGATGCACTCAGCTTTATATAATTTTTGTCAAGAAGATCCTTGAGTTGCTTCTTCAACTCTTGCATCTCAACAGGAGTCATCCGGTACCGTGCCTCAGAGATCGACGTGGTACACGGCTCGAGATCAATTGCAAACTCCACGACACGATTCGGGGTATCTAGGAATATCTTCTGGAAAGACACCCGGAAAATTCTCTAACCACGAGAATATCAAGAACTGAAGTCGATCACTGCCTTATGACTCTTCCGTCAATCCATACCGAGAATAATTATCGTAATAGACCATGGTTATTTAGGTCAAATCGCTTTGAATTTCTTACCCTTGATGGTAATTGACAATCCGACAGATGATTGGTTCCCACTAAATGGTCACCATCTTGGACCAGCCCACTACATGGTTCACAGACGACTCATTAGTGGCTCCGAGCCCAGGCCCAACCATTACCAGCGTCCACTGTTGCCATGAGCCGCTGTCCATACATCTCAACCCATCCTTGATAGCTCCACCTAATTAATAGACAGCCATCTCCTAAGAGGTTGTTGGTGAGTCTCGAACAAGAGACCTTACCCCATTAACAAGCAACGAAACATTAACTTGGTATAAACCAAAGGTTCATATATAAGAAGAGTTACGACAAAAGGTTCACAACCTCGTTGCACACACAACTTAACTTACAACCATCCAAAATTAAAGTCTGGGTAGCACCCACATCAACAACACATTAACAAAAGTAGTACAAAATACTTTAAGCAAATGGAGCATCGGGTCCATCCGCCTCACGCATCACGTATAGGCGTTGACCTTGGCTTCCTGAAGCCACTGGGGCTTTCCCTTTGTTTCTCGCAGTTGTCTGCATTGAAGGACTAGGGGCTTCCACCGGACTGAACCTGGGTTGGTTGTTCTGATTAACAGATCCCTGCTGTGATTCAGCTCCTTTCCCATTCCTCCGCTGACAGAACGCCTGCATATGACCCTCATTTCCGCAGCCAAAGCATGTCTTTTTGTCCTTCAGACATTCATTGCTCTTGTGCCCGTGCGTACCGCAGTTGTAGCACTGAATCGGATTATTGCCTTGGCCAGAACGTTGCGTAGACCCTTCATGAGTCTTATTCGTTCTTGCTCGGCCAGATTTGGCAAACTCTGATGGTGGCGCGGGGCGTTTGAACCCATTTGCCTGAGGCTGGTACTGCACTTGCCTCTGGCTGTTACGCTTCTTGGTCGACTCTTCCAGAGTCACCTCCAGCTTGTAGGCTGTATCCACATACTGCTCCAGAGTAGAGCATGTGTGGTGCACCATCATCGGCTTGATGTCTGGACTCATCCACTCGTGGAAATACCAGATCTTCTGTGCCTCACTGGATATCTCAGGTCCAGCGTACTGCATTAGATGATTGAATTTGGTTGCAAGCTCGGTCACCTTCAATCCATCCGTTTGCGGATACAGAAACTCCTTGTGTTTCTCCTCCCTCATAGCACGAGAGAAGAAACGATCAGTCATCTTGGTCTTAAACATAGACCAGGTCAATACTGGGCTATCAGCTAAGCCGGTACTCTCCCACCATTCGCTGGCTTCTTTCTTTAACTGAAGAGAGGCTATATGCACCTTCTCAGCTTCAGTGCACTCAACATTGCGGAATAGCCGCTCCATGTGGGAAAACCAATGAGCCACCTTGACTGGCTCTCCTTTCCCATCGAAGCTGTCAGGCCTCATGGAGTTAACAGCCTTCAGGGCTTGGCCATACTCCCCTCTATTTCTGATCACACCCCCCTGTAGCACATGGTTCCCTTGTTCCTCAAACCTCGGAACTTCTGGAGGTACTGACACTCCTTGTGCCTGATGCACATTCAGGCGTAACGCGTCGGCAATCGCTTGCATGACGATTCCCCGAATTTCTGCAACGGCTGCTTTATCAAATATCCTTGGAGCGTTGTCCCTAGCTGGGTCGTTGCCTCCAGGATTATTATGGAAGACAGACTCACGCTCTTCTGATGGGTCTGCAACATTCCTCGGATTTAGTCTGGGGTCATTGCTTGGCCCAGCACCAGTACGGATAGTGTTCCTCGTGTTCACCATCTGTTTACCAATCATATTCCAAGGATTTTATCACATTAGTATCATTTTGATATAATTATTGTAATAAAATCAACTTAGAATAGATCAACTTGGTAATTTCTATTGATGAACTCAAACCGAGTAACTAGGTTCTACAACCTCAACTCACAACGAGCGAACTGGGAATCAAGCCTAACTGGAGATGGCGAAACCACCTCGGCTTCTCCCGGGTTCCTTTGACGAGAACAGAATGCACCCATATCTAACGGGGCAACGGGGAAGGAATTAGTCTTTCTAGACATAGAAGCAAGCTTACTATATCAGACTATACAGAAGACATGACTATGAACGGTTGAAAATGGAATTCTTTTCACCTTAAGAAAAAAAAAATTCAGAGCCCTTTTAAAGCATTTTCAGAAACGGATAAATGATTTATAAAATCCCAAACCCGTTTTAAAACCTTTGGCTTTGATACCACAACTGTAACACCCCCAAATCTTAACCCATTTGGAAAGATATTACCGCCAGTGACCCTAGTGTTCCTTACCGAGATCACCCAAGGCTTTACCGGATTAAATACAAATTAAGGCATACAATGATACATAATGATCAAAGTATCCAAATCAAAACATCAATCAAATGAAACATGAGTTACGAGATTACAACCTGATGTGACCTTGCCTACCATGACAGCTGCAGACGAGGAGGAGGCTATGAGTCTTTGGTCCTCAGGTCCCATTACTAGAGCACGAGCCAAAGCTATTCAAGTTGCGACTCAATCACTGGTGACCAGACTCGTAGCAGGTCATGGACGTACAACTACAGATGAGGGATCCATTCTGAGTTTAGTGACAGTTGGGACGTCTACACAGTCTGCAGAGATCCGGGAGCTTAAGATTAGAAATATTGATCGTTATTCGCCTAGTTATCGATATTTCTGATTTATGACATTTTTAGTTTTTAGTCCGGATATTATTTATTATTATTTTCAGCATTTTTAAGGGAGTTTAGGAGGTCATTTTTATACTTAGAATGACCAGCCCCCTTAGAGTAATTTTTAGTGTTTTAATTGTTTTATTTTTAAACTTTTTGGTTAAGGAAAAGGAAGAGTCTTCCTTTTACTTAACCTAGCTTTGTAGCCTCCTTTCTTGTTACGTTGATAATTATAACTTTTATGTTGAGAGAAAACCTCCATTGAAGCTCCTTCAACGTCACCTTGAATCACCTAGTCGAGCTTGCTCCTTCGTCATTCTCACATCAAATCCTTTAGATCTAGGTCGAGCGTGCTCCCTTCATCTATCCCGCTTCCAAATCTCCATCTTTTCCAGCCCTATACTGGCCGTGAACACCCTTCACCCCTATGGTCATCCACTCACATTTCTATCGCTCCCGAAATTGCTTCCGCCTCGCCGTCGTCTTGCAATCTCCATCAAACGCAGACGCCTATTCAAGGAGTTGCTTCGCCCCACTACGGATTCATCACGATCTCATCCGGGACTTGAGACCTTCTTCATAGCAAGGTCACATCACAACCCAATCCCGAATAGGCCAAACACAGAGTTCAAACAAAGTACAGCGGAAGACAAATAAAAGATTTTACAAACAGGGTTGTGATCGTAATGATCACCTGCCCAAGGATCTCAACCTGATTAAAAGCAATTATTAAAACATCCAAAAACAACCGTCGTCTTCATAGTCAATCTAGTCTCCTCATATCTTCACTCTATCTGATGTGCTGAATCAAACGGATGACACCAGCCCACATGCGGAGAACAATGTTCGTGGGTTAGTCTACTTGAATAGACTAGCAAGGGTAAAAAGCATAATGGTTCGAAGCAGTTGTATTAGGTTAGACTCCTCGTCCCTCGAATGATAATCGAGTACGCTTGTCAACCACCATACTCCTACTGGAATAAACAAGAGGTATGCACAAGAGAAGATTCTGGAAGACTTAATCTTCACAGAAATCGACTCGAAAAGAGACTCCAAGAGATTGAGTCTTTAATGAAATATGACAAATCTGGAATGATTACAGGATCATACAACAATGATTTAAAAGTTGACTGAGATGCTTCGGTTCACGACCAACCTCATCGCCTACAGCGAATCCAGATTGGAAAGAGAACGTACTATGATCAAAGTCGAGACGAGTTTTCCTAGCTGCATTATAACTTAGCTGCACTACTCACCCAAGGTATATTAATCATGTGCACTCGGGCACTTATCTTATTTAATTCCAAAACGAGCATTACGTTATAAGCTTTTACATCTCCACACAAGAGATATCGGATCTCCTCACAAGAGATATCAGATCTCCTCACAAGAGTTATAGAAGGGATGAACCCTGGAAGATTTGGCACTAGCGAAGTGCGCCAACCCTGTGAAAGGGTATGGTCATGACCAGAGAGAAAGTACCGGGGATGATCCACCAAGTACCAGTTATAAAGAAACAGCTAAACCCCCTCAAGGTACATAGCGTTCCTAGCCACTAGTGCTAACTAAACAGTATAAGCACAATAACAGTTACAGGATAAATCCACATAAAGGCCTGAAAGGCGATCACAGATAATAGCGTTGTTCTAACAGATATACAACCTATTATATGATTTTCAATATTTTGTTTTCCAAAACAGTTTACCAAAACCATTTCCAGACAAACAGAGTATTCATTCCAAATTAATTATTCAGATAAACTACTGACAATTAATGTAAATATGGAACGAATGAGCAAGAGCGAACCGCCACTTACCTTAATCCGCTGAATAGTCTAACGACGATAACTGGATTCCGGGCTTGACACGGGTATGGCTCTGACAGCACAACGACCTTCGAGTCGACCCATAAAAGGAATCCTAAGTTAGATTCGACATAACAACAGTACGAATCTAAAAACGACGAAAGGAAAGACGCCACGACGACAACCAACCAAGCCAAAGCCACGAAGGCATTCTGGGCTCTGGCGGCGGTCGCTGTTCTTGGCGGCAGTCGCCGCATTCATCACGGCGGTCGTCGTGAAGAACACGGCGGTCGCCGTGAAGAACACGATCGACAGAGACGAGAGAAATCTCACCAAAACAAAGCGCGTTTCGACCCCTTTTAGCCTGGCTTGGTTTATGACCTTCAAAGGCAACCACAAGGCTTCAAAAGAGCTGTTGGAAACACCAACAACAACACCGACGAAAGCTTCGAAATTTCCGGCGAAGGCACAACTCCGGCGAGAGGCAAATTTGGCAGAGGTTTGGTGCTTGGATGGCTCAAAACCTCTCCCCCAACACCTCATTTTATAGCCAACACATCTGGGAGCATCAGCCAAACCCTGAGACGCAGCCGAAAGCAAGATCGGCGCGCCTCGATTGCCGCCGGCGACCAACGGGCAATGCCCATTGGACAAACACGGCGGTCGCCGTTTTTAGCCTGCGGCGGGCAAGCGGCGGTCGCCGTAATTGTGGCGGTTGCCGTCGCTAGGCCTGTCGCGGCCAGCTAGAAGCTGACACGCTGACTCCTCGGGCCCAATCACGGCGGTCGCCGTTTCTCCCTTTTCCCGCCCATTCAGCTTTGAACGAACCTGACGTTAAACCGGGATAAAAATTATCGTACGCGAACGACAATTAAAATCTAAGGCACCTTGTCTGTATATTATTTCACTGAGAAAAATATTACAGATACAGAGCACATTACAGAATGTCTCAAACTCTCTGTATTAAATCCGACGTACACAACGGGTACTTGGGAAATTTCCAAAATTCCCAAAATAACCTTACAAAAATACGGGGTATCACAACATATATATATAAAGGCCATACAGATACAAGACATCCATCCCAAAAAATAAAAGATCTCAATCCATATCTCCTTTAATTGCTTGAATTAGATTTTTATATGGTTAGTTTATTGATATCTATTTTATGAGTTGTAATTGACATTTTGTATGTTTTGTTGTTCCCCATTTTTTGAATTGGAATTTGAATTGATTTTATGTACTTTTTTGTTGATATTTTGTTCGGTGGCAAGTATAATCTCGATCTCTTGAGCACATTATCACAATCCTCCTGGACTATCGATGCTTATTCACATGAGCCAAATTGAAAGCTTAAGCTATTTTATTATCTCTATTCTTTTTTCATTACACTTTTTCCCATAAATTCTTTAGCTTCAAGCCATAGTGATGATATTTAATTAGTTTTTTTTTTAATTTTTTTGTATAATAACAACTAAGCCAATTATTACTATTCTTTAACAACTTTAAAACTAAAATTATGACACATTTGTCAAATGTAGATTTTTAGTTGGTTTTGCATTCCTTAGGTCATTTCCTATCAGTATCACAAAGTTGTATATTTTATCAATTAGTAAACTTCTATTAGTAAAGAAAAGAGCAATATGTTTTTATTCTTAAATGACAAAGCTTTAACTGATCGCTGAATTATTTACATGGCTATATGCAATAACTATAATTAATTTACTAAATTGATAGAAATAATTGAGATCATGAGTATATATATATATATATGATTATCGTGGTCGATGGTATTGTCCACTACAAATGAAGGGTTTTTTACAAAATATGTACTAAGAAAAAGTTAAATTTAACTTATATTATAATATTATTTAATTATCTAAACTTATGATGCAAAATAAGAGATTCATTGAATAATAGCTTAAGCAATAAGCATTTTTTCTTGCTATATGTTTACTACATACTCCATAGGAGTACAAGTTTGTATTCATATATATACATAGATGATCATTAATGATTGTTATAATATCATATATCTTTGTGACTTCTTTGTTACTTTTGAAACATATAGCCCCGTTTAATAAATAGATATAAGTAACAAAAATTATGATCATAACTTCTTAACAACATTCTATATGCCAATTAATTGTCGTATAACTTAACCGTTCGATAACCCTTTCAAATGCATGTTCATATCTAAAAAAAATATTTTGTAAATGGTGTGAATAATATAAAGACATACACAATCAAATATAATAGATCATGACCTACTAAAACTTATTACTATGTACAATCAAAGTGAGACAATGATATCACGAGTAAATAAATTTCTTAGTTTCATACGATATTTGAGATCCATCTAAGAGTTGCAAATAAAATATTTGATCTACTTAAAACCGTTTTAAACATGGTGATTGATAAAATAATAAGGCAACATATTCTAAATTGTTATTTATTCTCTACGATAGCATCTAAGTGTGTCTTTATCCATAAAAATGACAAATTCTCCAGTTTAGCTTGGTGAACAAAAATGAGTGGTTATTTGTGTACATGCCATACTAAAACATTCAAATTTATGTGAATGTTCGTGTTGTTAAAGCTGAAAATATTTAATTTTTTTTTAATTTCTTTTCTCATTTAAAAACAGAAATGAGAAAACCAATAAAATTAATATATATATATCTATAATAAATATATAAAGTAGATAAAATGTCCAATTAATGCCCCTAAATTTAATGTATGCATCACAATTCAATGACTTTTTGCAATCTATAGAGTAAACAAATTATCCAATTAACAATAAATAATCTAAAATAGTTGCATCTTCAATTTGTAAACGTATGTAATATTTCTTTAGCAATGAATGCACCATGCATTAAACTTACAAATTAGTGATATGAAATTAACATTCAAAATATAAATGAAAAACCAATTATATAACCTAACATAGTTACCTATTTAATTTGTAAACGTATGTAATATTTCTATCTATATCTATAAAGATATAAAGTAAGCTTTAAGTCAATGGTTATTTATGGTCATGTTTCACAATTATTGGTGTTGAGTTCAGTTTTTATATAATGCATATTTAGCAAGGTTAAATGAATGTGTGATGAAATATCATACCAATTGCTTAGAAAATGATGTGTGAATACAATAAAATGATGTTAGTGTTGTAATTGAGATTTTTTTTTATTCATAAAAAATACAAATATAGTTATTCTCTTCTTATCCTTAATCGCGTGATCCAATCAAGCGGTGAACCGTTTTCAAATTTTGTTGAATGAGGGAAGATTTGTAAAAGTGAAACGACTTGAAATTGGCTTAATACATTAAGTAGGAGCAATTAATCGCTTAAATTGCATTAGCCAACCTTTTACATTCACCGCACTTTTTGCCTTAAAATAGAAATGATGATTAATGGAAAAGAAAGTTTGATGCTTTGAATTGCAGAAGCTCAAGAAATTAAGCAAAAGAGGAGTCGTCACATGTAGAAAACCAACAACAAAATGGAGAGCTCGAGTAAGCATTATATAATGTATAAGTTTTAGTTTCACAAGCAATATATAATGTATATGTTTCATTTAGTATTTCGGAAAATTAGTTTATGCGTAAAAAGATTTTATATTATATTGATATTTGTTGAATTTGTCAATATACTTTATTTAGGAAAAAGAAGTTAATCGAAATGTGGCCAAATGTGAAGCAAATCTAACACGAAGAAGATATGAGTTCAAAAGACATAAAATTGAGTTCAAGGGCATATCTAAAGGACTTTATACATTTTTAAAGTAAGAAGAATCAGTTTAAATTCTAATTTTATATAAAAAAATGGTGTATATGTGTCTTTTGATTAGTGTTCATGGAAACTAATTTACTTATGATAACTCTATATTGTCTTGACATATTCATGTTGAATTTGTTAATGTATTAGAGATCATGTATGTTTGATTGAATTGTAATATACAGCTTATACATGTTAAACTGTATTTAGCAAATTTGATGTTTTTGGGATTGATTGAATTGTAGTATGCAGTTTCTATATAGAAAGTGATCAAACATACATATTTCTTTTTTCCTATTTTTTATTTGTCTTTAAAAATATTTTACTATATCGTGATGTTTTCCATGTTAAATTATATATATTATTAGAATATTTTGATAATTTAGCAATTTTAATTTTTTTTATTTACTTTATTAAAAGATCACACATAGGAAACATTAAATAAAATTACCGTAATTGAAAAATGTAGAATTGATGATGAGATAACAAGATAATTAATGTCAATTAATTTCGTAATGCATAGTCCTTATAAAAAATAAAAAAATTGTCACAATATCAAATATTATTTTATTACATTAGTATTTTTTTCCATATCTATATTTTTTATTGTATTATAAAATGATTTACTTAAAAAACATATATTTTGAAAAGTTACAATATGATCATATTAAATTAATAAGAATTTAAACTTGAAAATCACACTATTTATTTAGAAATGGTTGCAAAAAAGGAAAAAAAAACACCCATTATATAAAGAATATGAAAAACGATCAATTAAACTCATTTGGGAAATAAAACACCACTATATGCATAAAACAAATATTAACACAGGCTAGGACAACCATTATATAAAAATACGTATGTTAGATCGTTTCTATTATTGAAGCAAAATCTTCAATGTACATGCATGGTAGGTCGCCCATGATGAAATTCATCATTCGTACGCATTCAAATTTCAAATGTTTTTTTTTCACATCTAATGATCTTCTACTATATATTGTAATATTTTTTGAAACATTTATTACTTGAAGGATGATACTGAAGCAAACACGTACATTAAACATCCATGCATATCAATAGATTATTTTTTAAATATCTTTCAGCTTATAATTAAACTTTGTTTTATGGAAAAAATGATTAGTTTCATAACACAAGGTATTATGTGTGTGTCAAATTTTACACAATTTGTAAGTCTCACATAGATGTGAAGGATGAAACATATACAACAACAACAACAACAACAACAACAACAACAATCGACCTAGTATAGTCCCACCAACGACGGGGTCTGAGGGATCCAGATGTACGCATCCATACCCCAAATCAATTCGAGAGGATGTTTCCTGATAGACCCAAAAGAGACTGACACACAAGCAAAAAAAATAACCAAAACCAAACCAAAGAAACGCTTCATGTCCAAATCAATCCTCTACCCTAATTTTTTTCCTCCAAAGCTTTCTGTCCTGATCCATGTCCTCTATCAGTGTCAGGAGAGTCAGATCATGCTTGACTACCTCTTTCCAACTCTTTTTCGGTCTACCTCTACCTCGACGAAACTCGCTGAACAATAACCCTTCACATCTACGCACTGGTGCATCAGGCTGCCTCCTCTGCACATGCCCAAACCATCGGTAAAGAAAAATAAAACAAGTTCAAATGAATGTTGATTCCAATTTCTTAAGAGTAAAATCTATAAATGCAACAACAATACCTTACTATGCAATTCTTTTTTATTAATCCAATGTAATTATTCTATTTCTATAAAACTCTTGATATTTGATATTAAAAAAATACAATCACCTCTCAAATACTGTTTTTTTTAAGAATGTTAAGATTTGTATTAAAAAGGACGATGATATATATATATATATATATATATTGTGAAGTGTTTTTCTCAAAATAGATCACTATTGGCTACATACGACTTCAAAGTATATTAGAATAAAGCGAGAGGGGAAAAGCGTCAACAAAGAAGGTTCCAGGGATTTCTCAAACAAAAAAAAGTAATTTGTGTTAGGAATTTTTAGAAAATAGTTTCATTGTCAAATGAAAGTCTCTTGCAGAGTTGCACTAGAGACTTCGAGTGTCAAATAAGACACTCATTCAGATAATTAAAGGTTTTAATTTATTTTCTTTTTTTTCTAATGTAACAAGTGAGAAACCCTATAACTTCTTTTGTGGATGCTCTTAGACATCAAATGATTCTCAATTACTTTTCCTTAACTCTATTTGATAATTTGGTGATCCTAAAAAAACTATGTGAAGGAATATATAACTTATCTTTTTTGGGGGTCAAAGATATACAACCCATCTTTTAATCATTGTTTGTAGAGATCTGTTACCTTTGTACCAAAAAATAGAGATTGATTACCTCATGTCCTTCAAAAATATAATTAAATTTAGATATAAAGATATATAGAAAATTAGAGTTAATAGGAAAATTAGAAATATTGACATAAAAATATTACCTTTGATAATTATTACCGAAAAACCTTGAATTATTTTTCTACCATACGAAAGAAGTCTATTTTTTTAAGTAACGAGTCGAAATCATTTGATATTACTTGACATATATCATATATTAGTTTGCAATGTTAATAATTTCATAAATGTTGAGTGATCATTTTCTTAGAAGATTTTAAGTGGTAATAATATAAGGTATGTTATTTAGTATATTCATGAAGTCATGACATTTTCGCAATCTGTTCATATTCAGATATTCTTATAACCTCCAACAACCCCTTTTAAAAATAGTCAATGCTAATCTTATATAATTTATATAACGTTTCCGTTATATAGATAGACATTTATTGATGGATTTTTATGTAGTGGAGTCAAGTCCCCTACAAAATATACTTGACAATAAATGGTCTTTATAAACGTTTGAGTAGATAATTGAAGCCGCAAAAAGTATGATTGACAATCAATAAATGATCTTTATAGAATAATTGAAACTAAATGATCTATATACACGCACGCTGAATAACTGAAACCGCTCGAACTAGATATATATTAAAAAAATCATACTACGACTTAAATCTACATTTATTTTATTATATAATTCATTTAATTTGAACATACAAAAACTAAATAACATTACTAAATTGTATTGACACGAGTCATGTAGTGATTGGGCGATTTTGAATGAACAGTTTTCTTGATCGCCAGATGCAGCGCCAATCGTGCGCTGGAAATTTGGATTGAATAACATTACTAAATATAGTTGACAATAAATTGTGATTATAAACGTCTGAGTAGATAATTGAAGCCGAAAAAAGTATGATTGGCAATTAATAAATGATCTTTATAGAAGAATTGAAACTAAATGATCTGTATACACGCACGGCTGAATTACTGAAACCGTTCGAATTAGATATATATTAAAAAATTCCTATTACGACTTAAATCTACATTTATTTATTATATAATTCATTTAATTTGTACATGCAAAAACTAGATGGAATCATTTATTTCTTATAAATCATGATATGGGCATGACATCTTTGTGTATAAATACACACAAAGAAGAGAGGAAAATTTGTGTGCAATACAAAAATCTAATCACATAGGTGATAAGTGATGGAAAGCAATGGCGGTTGTGGTAGTTTCCATTGCCCAAAGAATGAGGAAGGCGAGGCTTCTAGCTCTACGAAAAGGGAGAGGACTAGTAATAGTAGACATACACCTCAACAACTTCTGCGTCTACAAGAGTAATTCCCTCTTATCACCACTTATCAGTTGACATGTTTGTTGCTTTTCTATCTTATTTCGAGTTGACGTTACGATTTTTTTTTTTTAAATATTATATATAATAAATCTTGATTTTCTTTTTTACATATACATCATTCACATTTGATTCCGATTTTCTTATTACGCATGATATCTTATTTATTTTCTAATATTTTTCTGTAATTTTCTATTTAACTTGTCATATTTAATTTTAATTTTTTAATTTATTTTCCAGGTTCGTGAACTACGAAATCACATTCATCTTGATCAATTAATTATTAGTAGAGACTTGTTTATATTATCGTACTTATGTTATAATTTCATTTATATTGTCACTAATTAATTTTTTTTATATATAATTTTTAAAATGTAAAAATAAATACGTCTTTAAATAATGATAAAAATCAATATTAAATTTTATCCAAGTTTCGTACAATTTTATCCAAGTTCCATACAATTAAATACATGGCGCGGGAACTAAGCTAGTAAGTATCAATTTGTATAAGGGTATGCTTATGGTCCTCTAAATAAACAATGCAAATTGTTTGCCCTACTTTGGTGTTATAAACGGTGTCCCAATCATTTTAATTGACTCATAATCCTTTTTAAAACTTTTTATAAAACAAGTAAATGTATTTTTTTATTAACTTCCCACCAATCAAAATATACAGGACACTAATTAGGACACCAAAATAGGACAGAAAATTAATCCACTAAATTACAATCCCGTATGATCTCACATACCATATATACATAAAAAGTTGGATCATGGACCAGACCGTTACAATATACTCCATCCATTTAGTTTTAATTGACGTTTTAGCAAATTTCACACAAAATAAGGAATCCATTTTTTTTGAGATTGCCCTTATGATTAGTGATTAATTACTGCTTTATTATTGATCATGAAATCTAACAATTTTTTTTAAAGAAAATCAGAAAATCAAAAGCTAATCTCATCCGCTTACCGGGAAAGAAAATTTTGTATTACCAAAACAAAGATTCGGAATTGCCACAAAGATTCAGAAAATCAAATGCTTTATTATTGATCATGGGGAAAACAATTAATAAATAATTGAGAAACCAAAAAAAAAAAAAACATGAGGGCAAATCTGAAAAAAAAATGGTAAAAAAATCTAAAACGACAATTAAAACTTACCAAAGACTTAAGCCTAGAATGTCAATTAAAATTAAACGGAGGGAGTAACTTATAATGTTTGGTCAGGTCTTGGACCGTAGCGATCGATTACGGTCCAATTCAGTTACGGTTCAATTGAGGTCCAATTTGGTTTTAGACCGTATTTAAACGGCGAAATCTAGAAATTTAAAATAGAATAACAAGGGTTAATATATATTACGGTTGATAAAAAAAAAATGTAGTTAAGGCATACAGAAGTAACAGAACTACATAAGACACTATATATTTCATGTAAAGTATTTCAAGTACTTGGATTTCTGCACCAAATCTCCCAAAACTGATTTTTTCTTTTGATGGTTAGATACTACGAAGAATGCCGCTTTCCAAACAGAATTCAGAAAGAAGAATTGAGTGATGAATTAGGTCTAACGCCTAGTCAGATCTTATTCTGGTTTCAGAACAGGAGAAACCAAACAAAGGTAATGCTTTCAAATTACTCTGTTCTCTTCTTTTGTTTGATATTCAAAGTAGGTTGCCAACTCACATGCCACGTCAAAAAGAAAACTGCATGGTTATGTTAGGGAAAATCAGGCTGTATTAATATATATGTCTTTCAGAAATTTGGATTTGATTTTAACTCAAAGAGTCCAATTGAATGTGAAATTGTGTTGAGCAGGTGAAAAAAGAGACTTCTGAAAATGCTGTCATTAGAGAAAACAATGAAAAATTGATATATGAGAATTCAGTCCTCAAGGAAGCCCTGAGAACTGCTAAATGTTCATCTTGTGGAGACTCAGATTCATCACAACTAGTCCAAGAAAATGCTAAACTTCAGCTCGAGGTTTGATTTTCATTAGTTGCAGAAAATGTCATCCTCTTTTCTTGTGTATAACATTTGTTTGCTACTTTGAAATGTGATGTTGTTGCAGTATAGCATGGTCACGAGTCAGTTCGTGCTAAACATAGCAAAACAATTCGCGAAACCATTGTTGGATCTTGTTGGTGCTCCTCGCCCTTTGTTAAGCACACAGAATCCTGGATCAGAAGATCTTCACATATATGAAGCTGCTAAAAAGGCCACAGATGAACTCATCAAGCTTTTGGTAATGGATGATGTGTTCTGGGTGAAGTCAGAAACTGAAGGTCAAAATGTCCTTAATTTGGCGAATTACCAGAGGATTATCGCCCCAAGAAACTACTTCATACGCAATGATATGCTTAAGGAGTCATCAAAAGCCTCTGGTTTAGTGCATCTGAATGGGAAGACATTGGTGGAGCTGCTGCTGGATTCAGTAAGAACTCAAATTCAGAGCTATTTTTAAATGCTAATTTCCCATAATGATCCCATTGTTGATGTAATTTGCAGAAGCAGAGGATGAATCTGTTTACCGGGGTAATGTCTGAATCACGTACAGTTAGAGTGCTCGCGTTTGGAGATTTAAGAAGCCGGAGTGGTACCTTGCTGCTGGTAGTAAATCTGTATGAATGATGTTCTTCTTTTGTAGCTCTTCTAAGGGAACTATTTCATCAAATGGTTGGTTTTGGTGCAGGTTCAGGAGCGTGTTCATGCTATTTCACCGGTTATCAAGCCTAGAGAATTATATGTTCTTAGACATTGTCAGCAAATCGGCATTGGGAAATGGGTAATAGCGGATGTTTCGTATGAATACGACAGGAATCGTCCTCTCGTTTGTCAATATTCTCATGTGAGGCTTCCTTCTGGGTGCCTGATTCAAGATCTTGCAAATGGGTATTCAGAGGTTAGCATTGTTTTATGCAGTACTAGCTTTTTGTTCCTTGGAAACAGAGTTGAAAAGGCATGTTTTTTTGGCAGGTTACTTTGGTAGAACATGTGCTAGTTGATCCCAACACTGAAGTTACTCAACTCTATAGAGATGTCATTCAGAATGGCTTGGCATTTGGTGCAAAAAACTGGATATGCACACTTCAGACGAAGACTGAACGCAACTCGAAAATGTCTGCTTTATATCTTGATCCTGCATTTGAACTGGAGTTTGATACCCAAAGTAATGATCTTGTTATACTTCAATTCCTCTTATATCATATAGTATTATGCCTTTTAAAACGTCACAACTGGCGCCATTCTTGATTCTTGGCTTTCAGGGCTACGATGTACTAACGAAAGGCGAAAGATCCTGGGACGGTGTTATACGATGGTGAGGAGTTTCTATTCTCTGTTAGGCATGTCTGGTACAATAAAAGATGTTCCTCAAAACAATGTGGTCGGTTACGAGGAGTCGCGAGTTGTGATTGGAAAGAATCCTGCGGTTGATGAACCAGCAGGACTTGTTGTCTCTGCTTCTACTTCTGTCTTGCTCCCTATCTCAACCAATGCCTTGTTTGATTTGTTGTGTGATCCTGACAAACGAAGCAAAGTAGGTTGTTTTTGGTTTTTGCCCTCACATTGATTTGTTTGCTTTGGTTATATCTGCAATTAGCTAAGGATGAGTTTCATTTTACCTCATTTGTGTCAATAGTGGGACAGTCTAAGCCATGATGGTGTTCGTGTCGTCGCCAACATACCGACGAGAACTCATCAAGGAAATAACATATCAGTTATAATGGTAATGTTACTATCTCTTGCTGCACTACATATTAGGGTTTGTTTGTTATCGATGCCAGATATCGGGTATCAATATTAGTATCGTAGTATGAATATCAAGATATGAGTATGAGGGATATTGAAATATCGATTATGGGTATGAGTATAAGTGATTTTTTCGATAGACTTATTCTGTATGAAATTAATATGAAATAACACTGTCATATATCACTCTCGTATCAACTGATCTCGATATCCAAATATACCAAACACATGCAGATATGTGTATGACTATTGTTGTTAGCGGTTGTAGTTTTCTTAGTAATATTTATGGTTTTGGTTTTCTCATTCAGCCTCTGCCGGAAACAAACAATGTGATCATACAAGAAACCAGCACTAATGCAACGGGAGCGCAAATTGTCTATGTGCCATATACCGCGGGTTTGGGAACAGAGTCTAAGAGTACTACAAGATGTAAGGTTTCAGGGTTCGTGTGGCTTCCGTCTGGCTTTACCATATCGAGTGAAGGTCGTCCCAATCGATTTCGTCCTTCTACGAGCTCAGGAGGCGGTGGTTTGTGGCCAGATGGCTGCATTCTGACGGCGGTTTTCAACTTCAGGGTCGCTGATGGCACTCTTCTGGTGGACCCAAGGCGGATATGTAGCGATCACGTGGGACCGCTGTCAGCAATCCTCACAGAAACTGTTAAGAAGATCAAGTTGGAGTTGTACCTCCAGTATGGAGCGCGCCAAAACAACTAACTGCTAAGAAGATATATCATTCAAAACAGCTTTTAATTTGTGTTCCTGTTCAAGTAATTGAACTTGTTTTGCATTTCCGTTTGTGTTGAATTGTCATCTTGATCATGAGTATGACTCCTTTTTTGTTTTTGTGTGTTGGTTTTATTCAATAAATAGCAGAAATATGTATCTGCCTATAGGTATTATAGGCAGGCCAGCTGTAGTTTGATTATGGTTTACATGCTAATAATATTGCATTATCAAGATTAATTTGGCCCCTATTTTGATCAACTGTGGTTCATGATCTTGAGAAATTCAGTGCTAAATTTATGCTGCAATCACGTTAAGGTCAGTCATATATAGCTAGAGAATTGCACTATCTCTCAATATATATTGCACCTTTTATTTGCAATGTATCAACTGTGGTGCATGTAATGCCTGATTATATATATAGATTGGCATTAGTTGTTAGTGATTAACAAAACTGTCTTTTTTGGATACAGTTTTGTTGTTTCCTTCTGTAATAAAGCTATTCTGAATGGTAATGGATACATTTGACTATGTGAGTTACCATATTCCTTCAATCTTAATATCTTACCTGCTCCCACGTACGTATATTCACATATCAGCATATATTCTCTAAAACTAGGGGGAATATGACATCATGAATCATAAACTTGATATATTTACGGACAAGCTAAATACACGCGAAAATATATTTAAATGGACGCGAAACTACACGCTTAAGCTAAGCGTCCGGTTTTACACGCTTAGCTTAAGCGTGTAGGGGTATTATTGGTATTTTTTAAAAGCAGCTCACGGTTCTTACACGCTTAAGCTAAGCGTGTGCCCACACGCTTAGCTTAAGCGTGTAGTTTTTTTGTTTTTTTTCAAGTTTAAAAGCACACGCTTACCTTAGGCGTACAGTATAAAAATTGTTTTTTCCCAAAATTGCATTTTTTTTCCCATAATCATGTAGAGAATTTCAATACGAGTCCGTACATATCAAATTCGTCCAAAACGGACATCGTTTACCCCTCCAAAAGCCCAAAAAACGAAGCCTTCAACCCGTGCGCTCTTCGAGCAGTCCATCCGTAAGCTTTTATAAGCTTCAATGGGGGATTTGGCAAATTTCTTGGATCCGATTGAAGCCATTAACTATTGAGCATTTAAGAGGACTTTATCATACACGTAATTCCACATTTAATCGGATTGAATGTCGATTAAAATCGTAGAATTTTATCCCCAAAGCCACCGTGTCGTCCAAGGGGCCGATTTGAACAAATCCAAAATTGGACCAAATCATCTTCAATTGGAGGGCATGAATCATAAGGCCTTGTTGAGGGTGTCCTAAGATTCAAAATGCCTATAAAATCTCCTTCAATCGTTGCCCCAATGCATCCAATTTCGAAGTCAAAACTCATGAATCCTAAATCCCGTTACCGATTGTTCTTGACCGAAATTCGAGCACATGAAAGCTTTATTCTTGCAATTGTTGGTACTACTAGCCTTGAAAATTGATCCTCTTTCAAAGCCCTCTCTTTACATCGTCGGAAAAAGTTCCATTCAATTTGGAGTTTTTCAGACGAGGTGTCAAGAAGGTATTCCGGCGGGATTGAATTTGTGCCCATTTTGCGATTTTTGGGGTATTTTTCATTTGTTTTGTCTTAATCTTGGTTAAGTTAATTAATCTAGATTAGTGGAAAATATTTTAGGATCAATTTGGTGCCCGACATATAATATGTAAGTAATAAGTTTATAATATTTAACCATAATGTGTAACTATAGTATGTAAGTAATAAGTTCATAATATTTAACTATAATACATAGTATATAAGTAATAAATTCATAAATATTTAACCATAATGTTTAACTATACTTTATAACTAATATATTTTGTAATACTTAACTATAATACATAACTATAGTATATAAGTAATAAGTTCATAATACTTAACTACAATGTGTAACTATAGTATATAAGTAATAAGTTCGTAATACTTAATTATAATGAAATACTATAGTAAATAAGTGTAACTATATGAAATTTCATGAAGTACTATAGTAAATAAGTCTAAGTATACTAGATTTAATGAAATATTATAGTAAATAAGTGTAACTATATGAAATTTTATGAAGTACTATAGTAAATAAGTCTAAGTATACTAGATTTAATGAAATACTATAGTGTATAAGTCTAAGTATACTAGATTTAATGAAATACTATAGTATATAAGTCTAAGTATACTAGATTTAATGAAATATTATAGTATATAAGTCTAAGTATACTGGATTTAATGAAATACTATATTATATAAGTGTAATTATATGAAATATAATAAAATACTATAATATATAAGTTTAAGTATACTAGATTTAATGAAATACTATACTATATAAGTGTAACTATATGAAATGTAATGAAATGCTATAGTACATAAGTGTAACTATATAAAATACTATAATTTCATTAAATCTAGTATACTTAGACTTATATACTATAGTATTTTATTATATTTCATATAGTTACACGTATATACTATAGTATTTCATTATATTTCATATAGTTACGCTTATGTACTATAGTATTTCATTACATTTCATATAGTTACGCTTATGTACTATAGTATTTCATTACATTTCATATAGTTACACTTATATAGTATAGTATTTCATTAAATATAGTATACTTAAACTTATATATTATATTATAGTATTTTATTATATTTCATATAGTTACACTTATATAGTATAGTATTTCATTAAATCTAGTATACTTAAACTTATATATTATAGTATTTTATTATATTTCATATAGTTACACTTATATACTATAGTATTTCATTAAATCCAGTATACTTAGACTTATATACTATAGTATTTCATTAAATCTAGTATACTTAGACTTATATACTATAGTATTTCATTAAACTAGTATACTTAGACTTATATACTATAGTATTTCATTAAATTTCATATAGTTACACTTATGTACTATAATATTTCATTAAATCTAGTATACTTAGACTTATTTACTATAGTACTTCATGAAATTTCATATAGTTATACTTATTTACTATAGTATTTCATTATAATTAAGTATTACGAATTTATTATTTATATACTATAGTTACACATTATGGTTAAGTATTATGAACTTATTATTTATATACTATAGTTATGTATTATAGTTAAGTATTAAAAAATATATTAGTTATAAAGTATAGTTATGCATTATAATTAGGCCGAATTTCAGTAAACCACCCTTTAAATAGGTCACTTTGCCCACAACCACCCCTTATACACGAAATTACTTACAATCACCCATTAAACACATTCCGTTAGCAACGAGCCACCCCAACCCCTTTTCCATCCAAAAAACCGTTAACTCATGTAAATTTACCAAAAAGCCCTTATTCAACCGGTTTTTGACCGGTTTTGCCAAAAACTTTATTTTTTTGTTTTTTGACCGGTTTTGCAAAAAAAATGAATAAAATAAAAAACCGATTTTGCAAAAAAAGGATTTATTTTTTGATTTTTTAAAATCGATAAAAAAAATTAAAATTTTAAACCGATAATTTTGTTAAAACCGATAAAATAATTTTTTTTCGGTTTTTAAACCGATAATAATTTTTTTTGCAACTGATAATATTTTTTTTTTAAAATCGATAAAATAATTTTTTTTTTAAAAATTTAAACCGGTTTTTGATTTTTTATCGGTTTTTAAAAAAAAGTAAAAATTATTTTATCGATTTTAAAATTTTTTATCGTTTTTATCACATTTTATCGGTTTTGAAAAAAAAATTGGTTTTTTAAAAAAGATTTATCGATTTAAAAAAAAATCGGTTTTAAAAAATCAAAAAATAAATCCGGTTTTTTCCAAAACCGGTTTTTTATTTTATTCAATTTTTTTTTTTGCAAAACCGGTCAAAAACCAAAAAAAATATTTTTTTTGGCAAAACCGGTTGAATAAGGGCTTTTTGGTAAATTTACATGAGTTAACGGTTTTTTGGATGGAAAAGGGGTTGGGGTGGCTCGTTGCTAACAGAATGTATTTAATGGGTGGTTGTAAGTAATTTCGTGTATAAGGGGTGGTTGTGGGCAAAGTGCCCTATTTAAAGGGTGGTTTACTGAAATTCGGCCTTATAATTAAGTATTACGTACTTATTACTTATATACTATAGTTAAACATTATGGTTAAATATTATAAACTTATTACTTACATATTATATGCCGGGCACCAAATTGATCCTAAAATATTTTTCACTAATCTAGATTAATTAATTTAACCAAGATTAAGACAAAACAAATGAAAAATACCCCAAAAATCGCGAAATGGGCACAAATTCAATTCCGCCGGAATACCTTCTTGACACCTCGTCGGAAAAACTCCAAATTGAATGGAAGTGGTCTTTTTTCGGCGATGTAAAGAGAGGGATTTGAAATAGGATAAATTTTCAAGGCTAGTAGTACCAACAATTGCAAGAATAAAGCTTCCATGTGCTCGAATTTCGGTCAAGAACAATCGGTAACGGGATTTAGGATTCATGAGTTTTGACTTCAAAATTGGACGCATTGGGGCAACGATTGAAGGAGATTTTATAGGCATTTTGAATCTTAGGACACCCTCAACAAGGCCCTATGGTTCATGCCCTCCAATTGAAGAGGATTTGATCCAATTTTGGATTTGTTCAAATCGGCCCCTTGGACGACACGATGGCTTTGGGGATAAAATTCTATGATTTTAATCGACATTCAATCCGATTAAATGTGGAATTACGTGTATGATAAGGTCCTCTTAAATGCTCAATAGTTAATGGCTTCAATCGGATCCAAGAAATTTGCCAAATGCTCCATTGAAGCTTATAAAAGCTTACGCGCACGGGTTAAAGACTTCGTTTTTTGGAGGGGCAAACGATGTCCGTTTTGGACGAATTTTATATGTACGGACTCGTATTGAAATTCTCTACACTATTATGGAAAAAAATGCAATTTTGGGGAAACAAATTGTTTTGTACTGTACGCCTAAGGTAAGCGTGTGTTTTTAAACTTGCAAAAAAAAAAAAACTACACGCTTAGCTTAAGCGTGTAAGAACCGTGAGCTGTTTTTTTAAAATACCAACAATACCCCTACACGCTTAAACTAAGCGTGTAAAACCGGACGCTTAGCTTAAACATGTAGTTTCGCGTCCATTTAGACTTATTTTTGAGTGTATTTAGCCATTGCCTATATTTATTTTAAAGTTATTATTTTAATCTCACTTCTAAAATGTCATCTACCAAAATCGTCTAATTGTATACTTTGCAGAACACAAAAAGTACTATTATGAAATGCCATGGCAACATACACCAAAACTACATACTGAAATTACACAAATTAAACTGATCAAACTTTTTTGGCAACGCATACAGAAGAGTTGTTATTAGCGATGCGCATGCACGTAGCATATACTCATTCATGCATTTTCATTGATTTGGTTTCACATACTATACGTGCTAATTACTTGGTACTTAATGGCCACCACCGTGTCCTCCGCAACCTCCACCACCTTCATGGCCACCGCCAGCTCCCCCACCACCATAGCCACCTCCAGCTCCACCACCATGTCCTCCTCCGTAGCCACCGCCAACTCCCCCACCCTTGCCATAGCCGCCACCACCGACGCCAACTCCTCCACCCTTACCATAGCCTCCACCAACTCCCCCGCCTATTCCTCCACCGTGTCCTCCTCCATAGCCGCCGCCAACTCCTCCACCCTTACCATATCCACCACCTATTCCTCCTCCTTGTCCTCCTCCATATCCACCACCCCCACCTGCTCCTCCATGGCCGCCACCAACTCCACCACCTACACCTCCACCATGTCCTCCCCCATAGCCACCGCCAACACCACCTTCATGTCCACCGCCTACCCCACCTCCACTGCCTCCACCGCCTACACCTCCACCATGTCCTCCCCCATAGCCACCGCCAACACCACCTTCATGTCCACCGCCTACCCCACCTCCACTGCCTCCACCGCCTACACCGCCACCATGTCCTCCCCCATAGCCACCGCCAACACCACCTTCATGTCCACCGCCTACCCCACCTCCACTGCCTCCACCGCCTACACCGCCACCATGTCCTCCCCCATAGCCACCGCCAACACCACCTTCATGTCCACCGCCTACCCCACCTCCACTGCCTCCACCGACACCGCCACCAATTCCACCACCTACACCTCCACCATGTCCTCCTCCATAGCCACCACCTCCACCAACTCCACCGCCTGCCCCACCTCCACTGCCTCCACCAACACCGCCTCCATAGCCACCACCAACGCTACCTCCATGTCCACCGCCTGCTCCACCTCCACTGCCTCCACCGACACCGCCTCCATAGCCACCACCACCACCTCCATGTCCACCGCCGGCACCACCTCCAGTGCCTCCACCAACACCACCTTCATGTCCACCACCTATGCCATAACCACCACCTACTCCTCCTCCACCAGCACCTCCTCCATAACCACCCCCACCACCTATCCCACCATGTCCTTCACCATATCCACCTCCTATCCCTCCACCATGCCCCCCACCGGGAAACCCGCCCCCGAAACCGCCGCCTTTGCCATATCCACCACCAATGTCATGGCCTTCTCCAAAACCACCCCCGAAACCCGCCGTCTCCTCTTCATTCAACCTCCTCCCATTTGCCACCCCAACCACCACAAACACCGCCACTAGTAAGCTTAATAGCCTCCCCATGATCCCTACAATTTGAATTAGTGAGAGTACGTGTACGTGTGTTAAGTAAATTGTGTGATATAAGATTAGTTCTCGGCCCCCTTATATATATATATATATAGGACAGAGGTGATGGCCCAGCTGCATATATGGGATCGGAGGGTCTCATATTTCAAACTTGATTGTTCATGACAACTTTGATCCTAACGAGTGTGCATGATTTTAGCTTAATTAATTAATTAATTAATTCAGCGCTAGCTAGCTAGATCTCACTGACAACTGCTCCATTATATAACCTTCTTTTTTAATATAAGCTAGCTAGCTTCTACGTACAAATCTAAATAAAGTTTGGCACCCATCTTTTCGTGCCAATAATGGATCATATATTTGTATGGTCCATCGAACGCTAGTAATTCTTATTGTAATTCAACTGAAGCTAGCTAAAGAGAGCATATATAGCTAGATATATATAGATCAATATCTGTACGCTCAAAGGTGGTGTCAACGGGACAAATTATGTTTAATCAATAGCCATCATGCATGCTTAGTTTTGGGAATTGGCCAATTCATATTTCATTCTTAATTCAGAATAAGAAATATATGTTAGATAAAGATTTATCAAAAATTAATAATTGGTGGACGATCAGTATATAAGTGGCCTATTATAGTCCCAGTAGGTGGTGGTGATCGATGACCGGAGCCGAACCCATTGAAACTTTTCGTAACCAAAAAAAAGTTGGAGCTAAAGTTTACTAGTTTAGCTTATAAGTGATGATATATATTCATGACGGTGAGATCACATGTTAGATACCTTTCGTGTTGCTCCTCGCATAGTGGACTATTTCCACTCAATTAGTTACTACCACGTACTCAATCTTGTAATCTACTATATATATATATATACCCTCTCATCCACGTGACATCCCAGAATGAGTCTGAGTTTTATACTGCCGTGATGTCACGATATTGAATTAGACACGTGTCAGTCTATCATTTTTGTAGATTTATTTTTAAAATAAAAAATTTACACTAATAACATCTTACACTCATCATACCAATATTATTTATAATCAAATCTTTCCAAAATGTATAACAAAATATTCAATATCATATCTTTCTTAAGCACTAAAATAAATCTACAATATTTTATTATATTATTTCCAATATTGACCATAAAATTTTAAAATACAATAACATGTGTTTTGAAAACTAAGTGATTTGTTTCCAAAAATGTACCACCTTATTATTATTTTATATGTTCTATCAATTTACAATTATTTTCTATAATTAATTCTTTCTAAAACGTACCACCTTATTATTATTATTTTATATGTTTTATTATTATAATTCAAATACAAAAAGTTTATACATACATCAACATACTTACGAAAAATTAAGGTTGATATAAAAAAATTACAAAATTTTCTACAAAATATTTTATTTGAAAAATGTTGAGTATCACTTTCATATTGAAATTATAGACAATTATATAAGTTGTGATATATATCGATTTACAAATATATATATAATACCATACCAAAAGTATCAGTGTATAATAGTAAAGCAATTCCTTAAAATGCCACATATCACTTCGACATTTAAAACTTTCGCCTAAACTTTCAGATAATGATATCATGTCACATCAGTACCACCTCACATATTATTTTATATTTTAGTTATATATTAATATTGATAATATTATTGTTCGGAAAAGTTTATATATGTGTTGACATATTTAAAAAAAAAATTAATATAACAAAATTATCATAAATTTTACATTATATTTTTACATGACATATTCAGAGTATGCCATTATCAAATTTAAACTTTAGGCAACTATATACATTTATGATATGCATAGATTTACAAGTAATCTACTATATATCTACTAAATCACAATCCTTCTAAGTCACGTGACATCCTCTTATTTAACTTACTCATTCGTATGCCATATGGCATCTTGTCATTGTTTCCGTCACATGATATTTTATCTATTTTCATTTTTTTTTAAATCAATATTTCGAATATTACAAGATCTCCAAAAATATTTAATATTATATATATGATTATTCTATTACCGAAACTAATGGGTCAAGATCTGCAATGATAAAGATAACATTTTGCTTCCAAATAAAACATTCATACACTATACCAAAATTAAACGGAAAATAATAAAGACAACTTAATTTCAAAAATATGCAATCACCCTTCTTTTCAAAATTTAATCTACTATATATATACTAAATCACAACCCTTCTAAGACACATGACATCCTCCTATTAAACTCATCCCTTCTTATGCCACATGACATCCTGTAATTGTTTCTGTCACATGGCATTTTATCTATTTTAAAAAAAATATATAATAAATATTTCGGGTAATACAAGATCTGTAAAAATCTTTATTCATATATATAGGATTGTTCTATTATCAAAACTAAAAAGTCAAGATCTGTTATGATAAAGGCATCATTTTGCTTCCAAATTAAACATCTGTATACTTTACCAAAAATTAAACAAAAAATAATAAAGACAATTTTCAAAAATCTACAATCACACTTTTTTCCAAAATTTAATCTACTATATATCTACCAAACCACAACCACTCTAAGCCATATGACATCCTCCTACTGAGCTCATCTTTTCTTATTCAACATGACATCCTGTCATTGTTTCTACCACATGACATTTTATCCATTTTAGTTTTTTTTTTATAAAAATCAATATAATTAATATTTCGGGTAATAAAAGATCTGCAAAAATATTTATTCTTATATATAGGGTCATTCTATTGCCAAAACTAAAGGGTCAAGATCTACAATGATAAAGACAACATTTTGATTCCAAATTAGGCATTCATACACTATACCAAAATTATACATAAAATAATAAGACAATTTTCAAATACATGCAATCATCCTTTCTTTCCAAAATTTAATCTACTATATATCTACTAAACCACAATCCCTAAGTCAAATGACATCCTTCTATTAAACTCACCCTTTCTTAGGCCATATAGCATCCTGTCATTGTTTTTGTCACATGACATTTTATGCATTTTCACTTTTTTATTTATTTTAAAAATCAATACTTCGGGGAGTATAAGATGTGCATAAATCTTTATTCTTATATATATGATTATTCTATTACGAGTAAGGTTCAAGTGCATAATGATTTTAGGGTGTAAAGTGATGAGTAATTAGGGTCATAAGATCTAAGAGATGGATGAATAAGATTGGAGTGACAAAATTATAAATATTATTATTTTTATAGTATTTTTTATTAAAAAAGATTTTTTTTCGAAATTAATATTTTTTCAAAAAAATAATCGAAATTTTTTCCCTGAATTTTTTTTTTTTGCTTTTTTTCCATAAAATAATTATTTTCAAAAAAAAATTTAATTTTTTTTCCCTAATTTTTTTCAAAAAATATTTTATTTAATTGTATTATATATCAAGTGTATCTATAATGAATTCAAAGTGTATATATAAGCACATTTTTAATTCTCACATATGGTGCATCTTTAATATGATAGAGTGCATGATCTAATATGTAAATGTGCATGTTCACCATGTATATTAAAAGTGTACATTTTAGCTAGTGTATGTTTATTATATTAAAAATGCATATGTTAATATGTTAAAGTACATACTTAATATGTAAAAAAGTGCATATATAATTATGTTAATGTGAATGCTCAATATTCCAAGTTAAGTGCATACATGTGTAAGTATATTAAAGTGCATGTTTAGTGATCTAAAATTAAGTATATATGTAAACAGTAAATATATTAGAGAATTTAGAGTGCATGAGTAGTATGTTAAAGTGCATGATTAAAATGCTAAAGTGCATGGTACTATTTTTTTCATAAAAATGTTCATGAAAAAATATAAAAAATATTTTTGTGGAAAAAACTTAATTTTCAGGGGAAAAAAAAATTTGGGGAAAAAAATTTTGAAATTTTTTTTTGAAAAAAATTATTTCGGGAATTATTTCTAAAAAGTAATACTTAAAAAATAAATATAAAATTAAAAAAGTTGGTTTTATTTACAAGTTTGTCACTCCATGTGTGTTAATCCTAACTCTTCATTTCTACAATCTAATGGCTAAGATTAATCCTTATTTTACACCCTAAACACTCTTCTCATATGATCCTTACTCATTCTATTACCAAAACTAAATGGTCAAGATCTGAAATGAAAAGGCAACATGTTACTTCCAAATTAAACGTTAGTACACTATAACAAAATTAAACAAAAAAGGCAACTTTGAAAAATCTACAATCACCATTCTTTCCAAAATTTAATCTACTATATATCTATTAAACCACAATCCTCTAAGCCACATGGAATCCTCTTATTAAACTCACCATTCTTAGGCCATATGGCATCGTGTCATTGTTTTGTTCACATGACATTTTATGCATTTTCGTTTTTTTTAAATCAATATAATCAATATTTCGGATAGTATAAGATATGCAGAAATCTTTATTCTTATAAATAGGATTATTCTATTATCAAAACTAAAGGGTCAAGATCTGCAATGATAAAAGCAACATTTTCCTTCCAAATTAAACGTCCGTACACTATACAAAGTTAAACAGAAAATAATAAAAGCAACTTTCAAAAATCTACAATTATCATTCTTTCCAAAATTTAATCTACTAAACCACAATACCTCTAAGACACATGACATCCTCCTATTTAACGCATACCCTCTTATGCCACATGACATTATGTCATTGTTTCTGCCACATGGCATTTTATCCATTTTTGGATTTTTTTTAAGATCAATATAATCAATATTTCGAGTAATGAATGTCTACATAAATCTTTATTCTTATATTTAGGATTATTCTATGGATAAGTATCATGTAAGAATGATTAATATGGTGTAAAATAAGAATGAATATAGACCATTAGATTAGAAATAAATCAAAGGCCGTGATTGAACTTTCATTAAAAGTCATGTGTCATGCACATGTCTTTAATTCAAAGGGTTGACCATCGGAGCACCACCGCCGGACCACTGCCGCCGGTCGCCGGACCACCGCCACCGGTCGCCGGACCACCGACGTCGGTCGCCGAACCACCGCCGTCGGCCGCCGGACCACCGTCAGACCACCGCCATCGGACCACCGTCAGACCACCGCCGCCGGTTGTCGGACCACCGTCGGCCACCAGACCACCCTTGGGTGTATGTGAACTCTATTAGAAGGGCAAGCCTTTGAGTGTGCATGCCTTTTGACTTTCAAGTGCATGTGAAATCTAGTGCATGCTTTATGTGTTATTAGTGCATGTACGTTTAATTGAGAGTGCATGGAAATGCAACTGAAAAGTGCATACGAATTAGAAAATTGGTGCATGTAAATTCTACTAGGAGTGTGCATGTGAATTCAACCGGAAGTGCATGTGAATTCTACTAAAGTGCATGCTTTTGAGTGTTCTTATATGTCTTTTGACTTTTGAGTGCATGTGAAATCAAGTGCATGCTTTATGTGTTGTGAGTGCATGCGAGTTCAACTGAAAGTGCATGTGAATTCAACTGAGAGTGCATACGAGTTATATATGCACAAAAACGTTAAATTCACATGCACAATAATTCGCATGCACATTTAAGCCAACAACTTGCACTCCAATCCAAAAAAATACATGCACAAAATGTTGAATTTGCATGCACAAAAGTATTGCATTCGCTTGCACTTTTCAAGTCATCGGTTTGCACTTTTAGGCCTCCGGCTTGCACTTTGTCAATAATGTTCAAAAAACAAAGGCATGTACAAAAGGGCCATCGAGTTGCACTTTTTTTTAGCTTTTAATCTGATCTAACGGCTATGAGCTATTCTTATTTTGTATTATAAGGCCCTTTCACACCTGAATCGCACCCTTATTCTATTATCAAAACTAAAAGGTCAAGATCTGATAAGGCAACATTTTTCTTCTAAATTAAAAATTTGTACACTATACTAAAAATAAACAAAAAATAATAAAGACAACTTTCGAAAATCTACAATCACTCTTCTTTCCAAAATTTAATCTACTATATATCTACTAAACCACAACCCCTCTAAACTATATGACATCCTCCTATTAAACTCACCCTTTTCTATGCCACATGACATCTTGTCATTGTTTCTACCACATGACATTTTATTCATTTTCGGTTTCTAGAGCAATGAAGGGAGTTAGAGTGGGGTCTTTCCTTGCGCCCACGCGTATCACGTATATTAGGCGGCAACTAACTATGACTTTTTTAAAATCAATATAATTAATATTTTGAGTAATACAAGATCTGTAGAAATCTTTATTCTTATATACAAGATTATTCTATTACCAAAACTAAAGGTCAAGATCTGCAATGATAAATGTAATACTTTGTTTTCAAATTAAACATCCATACACTATACCAAAATTAAACAGAAAAAAATAAAAGACAACTTTTAAAAATCTACAATCACCTTTCTTTCCAAAATTTAACACAAAATACATCCGTATTGAATGTTGCTTAGAAAATAGCAGTAAAATAGATTTTGCTTCCAAAATATCAACAAGTCAACAATACATCCGTACTATACTGAAAAGTTTATTTGCTCCCAAAATCTGCAATCACCCATCTTTGTAATTGCAAGATCTGCAATGATAAAGGCAACATTTTTGCTTCCAAATTAAACATCTGCATACTATACCAATTTTATTTTCTCTTTCATGGTTAGTTTCAGTTGATTGATAGTTTTTAATTCCACACACTAAACAAAATCTGTAATTACATAAACTCCCACAATAGAGGTTCAATTACCCTTTCATCCTTGATCATCCCAATCCAAATTCTGAATTTACAAGCATGAAAGGATATGTCATGAACTGCACCAATCCAAATTCTGAATTTTAGTTGATCAAGTAGTTTTTTTTCTCTATTGTTTTCTCTACTATTTTTTTCTATATTGTTTTCTTAACATAATATTTCTCTACTGTTTTTTTTTCCAGTTATTATTGTTTTAATGGAATGTTACTCTACTGTTTATACTCTTGATTCAATTAGTCTTTTTTCATATTAACATTCATCTATTTTTATAATTAACAATCACTACCTACATATTTCAATATCAATTAAGTATATAATTTTTATATATTATTTTTTGAAAATGTAAAAATAAAATAAACAAATCTCATGTAAGACACGAGTACTACACTAGTAATAGTGTAATACAGTACAGAATAGGTAAAGTTATGGTATAGTTTGGATATTCCGTAAATTAAGGCTGAAAAATATAATTATAATATTCTCAAAGTTTAAATTTTTTGGTGCAATTCTCAAAGTTTAAATTAAAAACACAATATTTGTTTAAGTGGAGACGTTGGTATATGAACATGGACATCGATCGCAAATCTTATGTACTCCTTATTTAACTATATATTATTTACTTAAAAACTTAAACCCTTAAATTAGAGTGTACTGCATATAATTTGTACATGTAGGGATAAAAAAAATCTTGGTAATGTACGTGAGAGAAACGAAGGGCTAGACAATAATATAAGGGAACTACCAATGCCCCCTTAGTCCGGTGGTAAGGAGCTTGCCTCCTTGCCCATAGATGGGAGTTCGACTCTCAGGGACAGCGGTATATGGCCCCAGCTTTAGCTGGGGTAGGGGCCCGTCTGTTGTAGGGGGCCCCGTTTCTAGCCTTTCAAAAAAAAAAAATATATATATATATAAAGGAACTCAATTCAAGAAAAACACACACCTGTTTAACATCTCCAAAATTAACCCACAACCCGGATCAGACGGACTGCGTGTTAATTGGCATGGATAACAATAATATATTTATACCGTTAAATAGAGGGAGTTTCACATACATTTGATTCTTATTGTATAATATGAGAATCATTATGGATCATTGGATTAAGAAGATGAAGGGTTGAGATAAAAAGAGGTGAAAAGAGTGAATGGTAACGCGGTAGCATAACCGTAAATACGACGAATTTTTTTCCCGGTTAACAACTTTTTTATATATATATTTTTCGTCTCTGATCGTTTTAGAATAGACGATTATTGACGTTCACATGTAAGTACTATATGTTCATTTTTCTATGCGGTAAGGTTCACATATAACATGTTCATGTTCAAACACATGTCTTTGTGCATTTAGAGTTTATTTGTGAACTTCAGTGCACAAATAAATGAACGTTAAGAGCTTATTTGTGAACCTTCTATATAGGTTATTCCAGAATGATCAGGAGACGTTAAGAGCTTTTTTTTATTATTTTTCGTCTCTGATCGTTCTGGAATAGACAAGTATTGACGTTCACATATAAGTACTAAATATTCATTATTATATGCTGTAAGGTTCACATATATGTTCATGTTCAAACACATGTCTTTGCACATTTAGAGCTTATTTGTGAACTTCAATGCACAAATAAATGAACGTTAAGAGCTTATTTGTGAACCTTCTATATAGGTTATTCCAGAATGATCAGAGGACAAAAAAAAAAAAAAAAAAAAAAAAATCGATGGTCGAGATCACTTCACATGTTGTACGATAAGGGCCTATTGTACGAGATCCTCAATCCCGTCAAATAATAATATGAATGGCAATGCAAATGAAAAGAAGTAGATTAATCAAATGAACAAATTAAGACGGAAGGAAAACGTCAAATTTCATACATGAACTATTAAGTCTGCAACACTAAAAATGCGTGACGATGAAATTGTCATATTGTTAGGCATCTTTAACAAGGTCCAATAGTATGGGGCTTTTAGAATGGACATAATAAAAAATTAGAAAGATGTTAAAAGAACCACCAAGAGTCTCAAGAATCACCCAAATTTACATACAAAACTATGTCGTTCCACTACTACAGAATAGGGAAAATAACCCGGGCGTGTAAGGGTATATAACTCGGATCTGGTCCGGGTTAAAAAACTACGCCGCATTTGATAGGGGTCAAATAACCCGTACCTAAAATCGGCACGCCCGGGTTATTTGCCTTCCAAAAATTTTCCACAATCCTTTAATATCCGGGTTATTTGGGCATCAAATAACTCGGATATTAGCATATCCGGGTTATTTAAAATACCCTAATAACCCGGATATTTGCACATCCATATTATTTGCAAAACTAATATATCCGGGTTATTTTTAGGCAAATACACCGGTTATGTATAGATCTGGGTTATTAGACCAAACCAAAAATACACCCGAGTTAGCTAGTCCGGGGTATTTGGCTTGAGTTATAACCCGTATTTTAGGTCCGGGTTATTCCATATTGTTAAATACATCGGTTATTACATCCGGGTTATTTGATTTCGAATTTTTGAAAAATCAAGAAAATATATCTCGTGTGTGTATGTCCGGGTTATTTGTATTTTGTTTATATCCGTGTTATGTAGCGAAGACACCATAGTCTCTACAAATCACATTTTAGGCACATGTCCTAATTATACATAATAATTAACAACATTTCAAACTCAACATCAAAATAACATATGTTTTTTGCATTATCCAACTACGTCACTAACCACACAAGTTATTGACAAAATCAATGTCACGACTACAAATAACTAAGACAATATAAGTCATTGCCAACTCCATGTCACAACTACAAATACCTAAGACAATATATGTCATTTCCAACTCAATGTCACAACTAGATATAACCGAAATATACCTAAGTCAATATCTAATAATACTCCTTGTTTTGCACATCACAACTTTGATTTATAACTTATGTCAGCCACTATTTTAGTCTCCCACCTGTAGTGTTGTAAATTGCATATATTAGGCATTTTATAATGATGACGTGAATATGCAGAATCAGGATCTTGACAGATCACACCAATAAGTGAAGAAAAAAGCAAAGTGAATTCTTACCTAAAAGACGAGACGAAGCAGATATTGCATCCACTCCTAGTTTCATCAATCTCATCATATGAATACGTTTTTTTATTGTCGTACCACTGCAAATTTAGATGAAGTCACTTATATTAGCTTAATATTAGGAAAAAAACATAGTTATTTGTAAAGTATGAAGGTCGTACAATCTTTGGGATTGTAACAATTCTTCTCGATATTATCTCTCGCATAAATCTTAAAACATAATATCCACTCTCAATCGAATTTAGCTGTCGTGGACACTACAACCATGAAACAAACACATAAGAATATATCTCATTTCATATTAATTTCGCATAAAATTAGAAGTAGAAAATGAATAGATAGCTTAATCAACCTTTATGACTTGCCACGTAAGTTGTCTTCACAACCTTCTCTTTTCCAAATTCGCAGATGTCATGGTATAGCTCCTGCATACAAAGTAATGAAGTTTGGTAACACCATAATATAGACAAACAATTAAATTATTTAAGACAACACTTACAAATCAATCATATTCTTAGCATCCGTTTCTGGATCACTATGCAATGGGTCAATCCAGTATGCATAACCCAAGTGAGGATGCAACGCCAACAACACCCAATGTTTCCTAAACATATATATGTTTGTAAGCTCAAGTTCATATGAATATATGTATATATATAAGACATTAGTATTGAATTTGTAAAGAAAAAAGAGAAGAAAACAATTACCCAAACTGATATGGTGCAAAAAAAGTCAATTTTATGTATTTCCCATCATAGCATTTGCAATGTAAGTAGCTCGGCTTTTTATTGTTCGAGCGTCACCATTTGGGGAAATTAACCTTGGACAAATAAATCTGAACATATCTTCAGCACCTCCACAATGAGTCTCAAATAAATATCTATGATACAAAACAAGTATAAAGTCAATAGGAATGAGATGTATATAATTCAAATTATGTTGATTGGACTAAAATCATACTAACCTCATATACAATGACATATGACAATGATCTATCTCTCTCTTGTCGAACAATATCTTGATTTCTTCCTTACTGATAGTAGGGTTGAGCAAAAACCGGATCGGAATTTCGGATCGAATCGGTCTGGACCGGACCGGTTCTAACCGGTCCAGTCTCCGGTCCAAAGATTTCCGGAAATCCGGGTCCGGTCCGGTCCAGGTCCGGTCCGGTCCGGTCCAGGTCCGGTCCGGTCCGGTGTTTTTAAAAAATCCTAAAGTTTTAAGGGGTTTGAGATTTTTTTACATTTGAGGTTTAGGGTTTAGGATTTAAGATAAATTATATTTAAGAGTAAATTATATTTAGATTTGAGGGTTTTTTTCATGTTTAAAATTGATTAAATTATATTTAAATTTAACTAGAATATAAACCGGTCCAAACCCGGTCCAAATAGGACCGGACCGGATATTTCCGGTCCGGGTTCCGGTCCATCATATTTGGACTTTCGGGTTTCGGTCCGGTCTCGTAAATATTTTAAAATTTAGGGTTAAATTGTTATCATCTTAAGGTCTTTTCTATTTGAAAATTAAACCTCCCTATTTAAATCGAACTTATTGACGTACCAATTGGAAGCTTGACTTGTAGCAAGCTAGTAACAATTAGTGAGCTGTTTGTAATTTTTTATTACTGAATTCTGTCGGTGAAAAGTTGTTTACGTACTTCTCGTGTTGCTTTAATATCATATTGTGAAAGATAAGGTATGTAGAACCACCACGTGGTTAGTGTCGTTTGATTATGATAGATCGAATTTAATCAGTCACATAGAAAAAGAAGAGACTACCGGACAAACAGTAACCAAATCTCATTAAATTTGTTTGGTGAAAACCTCAACTACTCCATATTCACTTGTCTCGTTACCTATAAACAAACATGTAACAAAATATCTTATCTTCTTTTCTATATATGCATTGTAAAGCGTAAATCTTAACCAAACGCGTTACTCGGATATAGGTCAAGCTTTGATGTATAATATAAAGGTCATGTTGTAATAGATTACAACTCTTTGATCGATCTGGACATGACTCGACAAGTTGCATTATGCATGAGTGCTATAATTAATTAGGTAACTATCTATGGTTTTGTATTCGTATGATTTCATTTTAGTTCATATCAAAATATGGTAATTAAAGACGGAGACTGAGAAGTCGCGGATCGACCGCCAAGTAGCCATTAGTTTTGCTAACGAAATAAAAATTGTGATAGTGAAGGCAGTAACAAAAGTGAACAATTGAAGAAAAACTGGGTCGTTTATTACAATAGTCAATTCTGGCGGAGAAATTCATGCATGTGTTACTTTCTTGCATGAGCGAGCTTTCATTATTAGTACCTCCTTTTCATACCGTATATATAATCATATTTTTTTTAAATGTATTTGTAAATTAATTTAGCTTATAAGCGGAAGTTTGAAAGAGGGGACACACTAGTTTTAGCAACGGGCCGATTAAGTACGGACAAATAATAAAATCTTATTATTAATATTAACTAATGAATTTAAATTGTATAATTAATTTTATATCCAGTCTAAATTATTATATATTGAAACCATTTTATATATACACATTCAAGATTTATTCTTTTTATATTATGTATAATTATTCTCATAATAATTAATATCATAACATACTAATGCTATTTTTTGTATACATATGCTAGAGTTAAGAGTTAAGACATATGCCATTTGATACTTTTCAAATTTTATAATATTCATATCACATACAATTTATTAATCTTGAATTTCTTATCCTAATAGTCTTTTCATTGCTCTTCCTTAAATAAATATTACCTTTAATAATAGATAACCAATCTATTTTTTGTAAATAAAATAATTGTAGTAAAATAAAAACTAGTTAGATATGAAAATATATCCTAGTCAATTATATATCTATGTCTAACCAACTTAATTAGGCAACAAAAAAAATCAATATAAAACAAAATTAATTATGAACAACATTGTAAAAAAAAAAGAGAGAAATGGGCTTTGTAAGGATCGAACACAAGTTCATTGGACAACAATATGGAGTGTACTAAGCAACCAACTGGACTATGTTTTATTTGTGTCTACTATTTACACTAATAAAAATGTATATTGGACTAGAGAAAAAGAGGGGGCACGCCCCCCCCCCCCCCCCGGCCCTCCCTGGTTCCGCCTGTGCTTATAAGTATACGGAGTATTATTTGTGTTTTCTTATTATATTTTATATGAAATGTGATAATTTTAAGGACAAGGATTAGGTCAGAATGAACGCTTTTGTGCAGACGTGAGAATGAAGTGTTCATATGAACATTTAGTGAGAAATTGTATGTAAATGGAGAGCATATGTACAAATAGTATAAATCATGTACACATACTAAGAAAACATATGTACACATTAATACATATATAGGATTAGAGCATATGTACACATATTAAGAAAACATATATGTGCACACATAGTACAAATTAAAAAATATACACACATGTTAAAAAAATATGCACACTTAGGCTCCGTTCGGCAGAGTTTTTTTTCACATTAACGGAGCTTAATTTTTTTTAATATGTTTATTGAGTGTTCGGCAAAAAAATATTCATCTAGCTTGACACACTTATTGTAGATGAATGTAACTTAATTTTGTTGATTTTTTTAATGTGACCTCCCCAACATTATGAAAGCTTAACTACCTTAATGTATTTTTTTACCCACTAGTGCCCTCAAATGAACACATAAAATAACTCGTCATCTATCATTATGAAATTGTAAATATAATTGTATAATGAAAATATTTATATAGTTTTATCAGCATTACATATCTCCTCAGTTAGACTTTTGTTAGAGACTTCGTTTAATTACAATTGATAATTTATTGATCTATAAAAGCTCCAAATTATAGACCAACATGCTAACAAGAAATCAGAAACGATCAATAAATTGAAACAAAAAACAGATAGATTTAGATTTTATTAGCCATATACATATGGATGAATTAAAGTGAAACTATACCAGCTTCGACGTTCCTGAAGATGTTGATATGTGAGAAATGATGAGGCAACGATATAAAATATAGGGTTAAAAAGTATTCACATGGATCAAAATACAACCTTATTTGTGTATGCGCCAAAACATAGATGTATTATTTTATTCTTTTTCGTACTTTTACTGTTATTATTTAAAAAATTAGCTTGTAATATCATACATTCAACTAGCTTTTTGGAGAAAATTAATTAAGGTGATGAACCCAACTCCAACTTCAGCTACTTATTCAGTCCCAACTCCAATTTCAGCTCGATATGCCGAACAGAGCCTTAGTACGTACAAAGCATATGCACACACGTTCAAAAACATATACACATTAAAATTACAATATATATATAGAGAGGCGCGCTCCGGTAAAACGAGAGTTATGGTAAAACGGAAGTATTAATCTGGAGCGTTGGATTGATGGTGATGGATGGTTGGATGAATAGGGTATATAATAGATATGGTAGGGGTGTAACTACCAAATCTAACCAAAAATGGAAATTAATCAAATTTTTAATTAAAAAATATATTAAATGGGTTGTTACAAAAGAGAGAAAGATAAGATTATTCTCTTTCCTTAATCATAGGGTTTAAATTCTGATTTCGTAATTTGGTTTTCGCAATTTTATAGATATTTATACAGCTAGTAATCGATATTCATTCAAAATGTTTTGATATTCACGTAATTTAAAATCGATATTCATATAAGCAATATTCGATATTCATGAAAATAGTGTCGATATTCAGATTTTAATCCGCGTATGATGATTATCGGTTATATAAATTAGGCGATATTCATCAAAATGTTCGTGAATATCGTTAATGTGTTCACGAATATCAATCATTTGTTAATGAATATCGTTCATGTTTGTTTGAATATCGATTTCTATTTAATATCTTAAAAATGTGAATATCATCACTTAAATCATGAATTTCACCACTTGATAATATGAATATCACACTAAGTTACATGAATATCTCAATTAATCACGTGAATATCAAATTCACTTACATGAATATCACCGCTCAATTAGTGACTATCACTATCCATTTTGTGAATATCGCTCACCGCCCACCACCCAATTACATTAATATAGTCACCTAAGTACATGAATATCATCACCTAACTACACGAATATCACCACCCAATATCTTCGAAGGTTTAACAATGACATTGTCGCGTCGATTTTGGGTCGCACAGTCGCACGATCAACCTGAATATCAACATTATTATAATGAATATCAACAATATTATATTGAATATCAATACATATTACACGAATATCACCCCCCATATCATGAATATCACCAATCAATTTATGATTATTGATCACTACCCAATTTCATTAATATTACCACCTAATTACATGAATATCAAAAAATATTACCCGAATATCACCCCCGATATCGTGAATATTACATTAATATCATCACTCAATTCATGAATATCGATCACTATAAAATTACATTAATATTACCACCCAATTACATGAATATCAAAACATATTACACCAATATCATCACCGTGAATATCACCCCTAAAATTACTTTTTGTTTAGACATACAACCATCGAACCATTCACGAAACCCCAAAAATTAAAACACCATTGACATTAAAATAAAAAACAACATCTAACATTACCAATTAAAATCCAATGCATTCTGGACAAAGAATTACAACCAGCAAAAAAGTGTTAACCGAGCTTAATTAACAAAAAATTAGTTACAACCAGCAATTTGAACAAAAAATTGAGGAAACCCCACTAACATTCCATCACTTAATTTCAAACCACGGAAAAAAGCATATACAATTTACCTAAGATATTGATTTGACGAACAGTGTTATCACTTCTAATTGGCCCATGATTATCAAACTCCCAGCTTCTTCGTCCCTGTACGCACGGAAAAAACAGGCTTCCAGAAATTCACCAGGAAACAGTCCCAAAACTCCCAGCTTCTTCATCCGTATCCTCTTCACTCATCGAAGACCTCCCCTGACGGATCTCACCGCCGCTTTCCAATCAAGACCTCCGGTGGCGACAGTGAACAACGAAAGAGAGTCGGAGTGGATCTGCAACTGAAAAAATTTACAGAAATTAATCGTGGATCTGAGACAGCCTGTGGATGAAGAATATTGAGAGGAAAGAGAGAGAAACAGAGGATTGCTTCTGGTGCGAGCGGCTCCGACAAGGCCACTCTCGTCGACGCGCTCGCCTGTGACAACGAGATCTGCTCGGCACGAGCGGCTCCAGGAACGGTGGCGCTGTTGCAGTGGAGTAAACGAGGGTTCGGTGGGAGTAGTAAATATGTTTGTGGAGTAACCGAGCGGTTTCTAAAAAGGAAGCTGGAAAAATTTGGGTAAAAATATCCCTAAAATCACGGGGAGAATAAATCCCTAAAATTATGCTAAAGAAAAAAATTGGGTGTGGGTGAGTCTATCAGCCTACTTTGTAACCTTTTAGATTAAATCGTAACCATTAATTTCATTCTCATCCAACGTTCTAGATTAATACTTCCGTTTTACCCTAAGAGTCCGTTTTACCTGATCTTAAATCTATATATATATAGGTAAAACGGACTCTTAGGGTAAAACGGAAGTATTAATCTAGAACGTTGGATGAGAATGAAATTAATGGTTACGATTTAATCTAAAAGGTTACAAAGTAGGCTGATAGACTCACCCACACCCAATTTTTTACCATAACTCTCGTTTTAATCTAAAAGGTTAAAATTTTGATTAATTTACATTTTTGGTTAGATTTGGTAGTTACACCCCTACCATATCTATTATATACCCTATTCATCCAACCATCCATCACCATCAATCCAACGCTCCAGATTAATACTTCCGTTTTACCATAACTCTCGTTTTACCGGAGCGCGCCTCTATATATATATATATATATATATATATATATATATATATATATATATATATATATAGAGGCGCGCTCCGGTAAAACGAGAGTTATGGTAAAACGAAAGTATTAATCTGGAGCGTTGGATTGATGGTGATGGATGGTTGGATGAATAGGGTATATAATAGATATGGTAGGGGTGTAACTACCAAATCTAACCAAAAATGTAAATTAATCAAAATTTTAATTAAAAAATATATTAAATGGGTTGTTACAAGAGAGAGAAAGATAAGATTATTCTCTTTCCTTAATCATAGGGTTTAAATTCGGATTTCGTAATTTGGTTTTCGTAATTTTATAGATATTTATACAGCCAGTAATCGATATTCATTCAAAATGTTTTGATATTCACGTAATTTGAAATCGATATTCATATAAGCAATATTCGATATTCATGAAAATAGTGTCGATATTCAGATTTTAATCCGCATATGATGATTATCGGTTATATAAATTAGGCGATATTCATACAAAGTGTATTGGTATTCGTGTGTTCAAGCTTTTGGAAACGATTCATGATCTTCAAAACTTTTTGTTTGTATTTGGTGAATATCGCAAATCCAATTTTGAATATCGACTACTCAACGCATGAAACTACATCCAACATGAATATGAACAACATTATAATGAATATCACATCATACAATTTGAATATCAACTACTCAATGCATAACACTTTTAAAAGAAGGTGTATGAATATCACAATCCATAATTTGAATATCACATATAAAAATGTGAATATCAACTATAAATAACTCATACAACCCCATCAACAAACAAAATCTGAATCCACGTGAATATCAATTTTACTATAATGAATAACACTACAGAAAACTGAATATCATATATCTAAATCATAAATATCAAAATACATAAATTGTAACATTATGAATAACACCACACGAAAACTGAATATCATATATACAATATCAAAACAAAACAAATAAATTGTAACACGAGCAATGTCAAATGTAATTCTTGCAAGAATTCCTCCTTTGCGGTACTGAACACCCCCTTGCTCAAATGCAATTCCTGCAAATACACAGAGCAATGTCAAATTAAAATCACGAGCAAAAGTCCTAAACCCTAACTGATGAAATCAAAAGCAAAAAAGGGGGCGATACGAGATTAGGCTCAGGCGAATCTCAAAATTCCATGAAATTAATTCTGCATACTCAAAATTCCAAAAGAGCGACTGATTAATCGGAGAGAGATGGAGTTCAATTCCATGAAATTCAATCGCACAGGGGCTGAGCGTGAGCGAGGGAAAGTCGAACTCGTCGCCGACGGCCGAGAGCGGCGTGACGGGGCTGAGCGTGAGCGAGGGAAAGTCGAGGACGCTAGGCGAGAGGATCTCCGATGCAGAACAGAGAGTACGGCGGCGGTAGGAGCGCGAGCCGCCCAGATCCACCTCGCCCCGAGCCGCCCAGATCCACCTCGCCCCGAGCCGCCCAGATCCACCACGTCGTACTCTTCATCCTGGTGTTCGCTCCTCTACCGTGCCTTGCCCCGTCCACCTCTGTTGTCGGCGATCCCCCTCGCCACCACCCGCGACCACACAGACCCGCGCCGGAGAACCCTGCCCCGAGCCGCCCAGATCCACCGACGACCACTTCACCGCACTGCTCCGAGCCATCCCCAGCCTCTCACGCCCAGTACCTGACGCTGCTCAGACCCGCGAGCCACACCGGCGACCTCGTGCTCTTCCTCTACCGTCCGATCCACATCCTGCGACCGATCTCGTAGATCCGGGCTGACGAGACCGATCTCTTGAATCTCTTCTTCTTCGGATGACAAAGCCAATTTGGGAGGGGAAGAAACCGCTCCGCTGCTGAGAGCGTAATGCTAGAGAGATTATGAAAAGGGAAGCAAATGAGATTATGAAAAGGGAAGCAAATCAGGAAAAGATTTGAGATTAAAACAAATCCCTACTAAAGAAAAAATTGGGTGTGGGTGAGTCTATCAGTCTACTTTGTAACCTTTTAGATTAAATCGTAACCATTAATTTCATTCTCATCCAACGTTCTAGATTAATACTTCCGTTTTACCCTAAGAGTCCGTTTTACCTGATCTTAGTTCTATATATGTATATATACTCACGTAATACAAAAGCATATGCACGTACACTTTCCATCGTATATATAATAAATCATATAAAATATATGAAGATATAATATAAAGTATATGGACGCACATTTTCATTATATATATATCTTTTTACTAAGTGTGCATAAACACACATCATTTTCACACCCTCATATAAACGGCTGTCCGCACATGTTTTTTTTTCTTCTAATTTTAAAGACTTCATTGATGACAATGTAGATTATAAGTAATGTGATTTTCTCTAGTAAAGAATCCTATAATTGCGGTAGAGGCTCTAAACTTTTCTCATAAATAGACAATTCTAAAACAGAGTTTGCTTCGTTATAATATTACAATGTATATTTTATTATAAGTAGTTTATTTGAAATAAATATGTTTGGTGCTCACACATTTTTTTTCTTTTCCTATTTTTTATTTAAGAGATTGGAGTAATTTATTAGGGTTGTTTCTAATTCATAAGTTAAGAATTCTTGGTTTAGTAATTATTTTCCAAAAAGAATTATCAAATCCTTTTAAAAAGTATAAAAATCTCTAAAATAGTAACATCTAAGCGAGACTTTATGAACTTATGTGCTTAACATATGCACTTAGTGAATATGTTAGAAAAATTGATTAACTAGTTATACACTAATCTCAAAGTAATTTAAATACTCTATCAAAATAATCTCTTTGTAACGTAAAGTAGCATTATAAATAGAAATCTCAAACAAACCCTTAAAAGTTAAAAATGAATGTTCATACTAAATTTTCTTGAAAATCAATTAACATGTAGTAGATAATCCACTCTCCATGAACTCTTGTCTAATTGAAAATAAAAAGAAGGATATTAAGGGCATGTGTGAAGTGGCGGATAGTTAGTTCCAATTGTGCACCTAATACGTACGTTGATATGCGGCTAAAGTGAATAGTTTAGTCCTTATTATCAATCACTAATTAATAATACAGCAAAGTAATTTTAGACATATATATGCCGGCAGGGCGGCAGGTATGATCAACTCCCTATTAACTATCTCTTTTTTTATCCAAAAAAAAAATCTCTTTTCATTTTAAATTTCTTTTAAGTAATTTCGTTTTGCATGTGCCTCACTTTGTTTACATATTTTTTTTTTGATAAGGAGAGATTTTAAAAATTCAGAACAATCAAACCTGTATTCTCTTGAGAGGTTAAAAAGACGGTCATCGAAAATAATCGACAAGGAAAAGCCAATAAAAAAGAAAAACAACAACAAGAAAAATAACAAAACAAAGAAACAAAATACAACAAGTCTTAAGGAAACAAACACAGTCGAGGAGGAGTAGCGAAAATGCATAATCAGTTAGAGAGATTCAAACAAGGGTGGGTATACACTAAAATGACGTTGACACAACCGGGAAGCAGAAACAAGACACTGTCTGGAGGCACTTCGTCATTAGAAGCCACTAGAGATCATACGATCACTATCTTGATCTCTAGCCCGAAACAACAGTCTCAAATCAAACCTAAACTCAACTCCACAACAAAAAATGATTGAATCAAACCAAGCCTTCTCGGCAAAAAAGCGACCCTTTTTAAAAGTGCAGTAATCAAAAACACCCCACGAATTCCAGAATAGTTCAGATTAGTCAAGCATAAGGGAACACCAGATCTGGAGTTTCGGCACAAACTCCAGATCCCTGGTGGTCCGGATGAACCACCGACGCCAAAGCCAAATCGTCCCCTCTTCATTGTCAGATCAAACAAATGGAGAGGGCAAGTAGCAAGGATCCAGATCGCTAGGGTCCGAGACATCGTCGTTGATCCAGCGGTGGTCACTCTCCCCTGCCTCCGCGTCCTTATCGATAGCCGCTTTAGCAATTTTCTTGTGGTTGTAATCGGTGGCAAGGCGTCGGGCCGGTGGTAGGACGCGAGGCGTCGGGCCGGGCCGGTGGATGTGGATGCGCAGTGGGTCGGTGGGTGTGTTGTAGCTCGAAGTTCAGAGTGGGTGCCATCGAGCTCGGTGTGGGCTGGTGAGATAGGGGGTCATGCCATGGTAGCGGCAACACTTTAGGGTTTCTTTGGGAGAGAGCGTTTTTTTTTGCTTGACGTGTATTTATTAGTGTTTTATCTCTCTTTTTTGTTTACAGACTCTTGCATGGTAGGTGGATAAACACAATTTTATATAAAAGAAACTTTTTTATCTTTTAAAAATTGATATGCCATATATTTTTATATTTTTTTCATAGAAGACATTAGACCATTATAATATGAAAGAAAATTTTCAAATTCTAAATCTTGTAATTACGGAATACGTATTATGTTTATCAGCTAAGCGGAAAAGATTTGACATTTATAACATGTAAGTACGTAACTGTATATTGACATTTATTTTAATACATTTGTTAATTATAGCATGTAAGTACGTAACTATATATTGAGCCTTAACACACGTTTAAAGTATATGGTATTTGGCTAAAATGTATAATATGATCTATATATAATGTTCGTTGAGAGTCGATATACGTCACGTACTCACGTCAGTTAAACCCCTGCATCTTATAATTGTGTTATATGCAAATCAGAATATGAGTGATAGTTTCCCATCGAAAAAAGAATATGAGTGATAGTTATAGTTTACAAGGTGAACAAAGCATAATTTAAATCTGGAGATTCTGGTGCCCGCTTTTAGGCCCCGCTTTTATAGTTTTACCTTTTTCACGTATATATGTAGTACGTGAAGATTATGTTTTAAAATTTTAATTAAGTGGTGCTCCCATATATTAGTATTTTTTACACTTCACGCGATTATGTTATATTTGTCATTAATTATATGCACCGGCGGATCCAAGAATTTATTGAAGGAGGCGATTTTTCTTTGAGATTTTTTTTTCGCGCTTAATGGATTGACATTTATATTAATATCTTAAAACTATAAAAAATATGACATTCACCTCTTCAAATTTGACTAATTCATATAATACATAATCTATCTTTTCGCATTTTTAAAAATTATTTTTTATTAATGTAAGATTTTTAGATTTGTTTATAATAAAAAAAATAAAACATGGAAGGAAAAATAAAAGACAAAAGAAAAATAAACATGTTTTATAAGCTTAAAGATTTTAATAAGGCCATTAAGACATAAGTTTTTAACAAAAATAAGGAAAAAAAAGAAGAGTTGGGAGGGATTGAAGATTTGAACCCATGACCTCTTGCTTTTTTTTTTGATACAGTAAGAATTCAAGAATCCAGAACAACCAAACTTGAAAACTTGAGAGGCCGAACAAACGGCGTCGGAACACCCGACAAGAACAAGCAAACAACAGAACAACAAAAACAAAACAAAAATAAAAGACAACAGATACAACAACAAGAAAAACAAGAAAAACAGACACAACCGAGCAAGCAAACCAACAAGGCTAAATCAACGAGAAAGGCTTCAAACATGGGTTGGAAAACACCAACAAGGCGTTTGAAGCAGCCAGAAAGAAAAAACAAGACACATCTGGAGGCATTTCGTCAGTAGAAACCACCAGAGATCACACGATCACTATCTTGTCTCGAACCGAAACAACAATCTCCAGACCAACCTAAAGGAAAACCTGCAACAGGAGGACTGAACACAAAAGAAACAAGAGACCGAAAAATCAAAACAAAGGGTCGAGGTAAGCTCGAAGGACGCAGGAAGTCTCAGTGCGGAGGGGGAGGGGTGAGCAAGTTATATCATATCGTTATATACTATGGTTATATACTATGATTATATCTTATAGTTATATCCAATTTGGTTATATCCTATAGTTATATCTAATTTGGTTATATCGTATCGTTATATCCTATAATTATATACTATAGTTATATCTTATAGTTCTATCCAATTTGGTTATATCTTATAGTTATATCCAATTTGGTTATATCTTATGGTTATATCCTATAGTTATATACTATGGTTATATACTATGGTTATATCTTATAGTTACATCCAATTTGGTTATATCATATCGTTATATACTATGGTTATATCTTATAGTTATATCCAATTTGGTTATATCATATTGTTATATACCATAGTATATAATTATAGAATATATCCATAAGATATAACCAAACTGGATATAACTATACAATATAACCATAATATATAACTATAGGATATAACCATAGTATATAACTAAAGGATATAACCATAAGATATAATTATAGGATATAACCATAAGATATAACCAAATTGGATATAACTATAAGATATAACCATAGTATATAACTAAAGAATATAACCATAGGATATAATTATAGGATATAACCATAAGATATAACCAAATTGGATATAACTATAAGATATAACCATAGTATATAACTAAAGAATATAACCATAGGATATAATTATAGGATTAACCATAAGATATAACCAAATTGGATATAACTATAAGATATAACCAAATTGGATAGAACTATAAGATATATCCATAGTATATAATTATAGGATATAACGATACGATATAACCAAATTAGATATAACTATAGGATATAACCATAAGATATAACCAAATTGGATATAACTATAAGATATAATCATAATATATAATTATATACTATGGTTATATCGTATAGTTATATACTATTGTTATATCGTATAGTTATATATATACTATTGCTATATCGTTCATTTATATACTATAGTTATATACCATGGTTATATCATATAGTTATATACTATAATTATATATTATGGTTCTAACGTACTATGGTTATATACAAAATTTATATCGTATAGTTATATACTATAATTATATACTATTGTTATATCGTATAGTTATATACTATGGTTATATACTATAATTATATATTATGGTTCTAACGAATAGTTATATACTATGGTTATATCGTATAGTTTCATATTATAGTTATATACTATTGTTATATCGTATTGTTATATACTATAGCTATATGCTATTGTTATATCGTATAGTTATATACTATTGTTATATTGTATACTATTATTATATTGTATAGTTATATACTATAATTATATATTATGGTTCTAACGTATAGTTATATATTCGTATTAAAATCTTATACAAAATTATAGTAGAAAAATTCTGAAAATACCAAAAATTTTCACTACAATGTCCTATATGCTGGGCACCAAATTGTAAAAAAAAAGGTAGAAAGACTTCGTTTTTTGGGCTTTTGGAGGGGCAAACGATGTCCGTTTTGGACGAATTTTATATGTACGGACTCGTATTGAAATTCTCTACATGATTATGGGGAAAAAGTGCAATTTTGAAGAAAAAAAAATTAGTGAAACGCAAGATCCTTGCTTAAGCAAGGAAGGATCCTGCGTTTCGCTTTCAAAAAAAAAAAACTGAAACACATGTAATTTTTTTTTTGCCAGAAGGTAAAATTGTATAGGTTGGGAAGAAGTCCCAACGTCCTATTTACAAACACCAATGCAAACAACAAACAAACCAAACAAAGCAAAACAACCAAATCAAACACACCTAAAACAGACCTGCACATGCAAAAAAAAAGGAACAAAACAGCATAAAACCAGCAAAAACAGAATACAAGCAACAATGAAGAGGAGCAAGACAACAATCAAGCTCTCAATATTCTCCTCATAGTTCTCTCTCTTCTACCTCTCAGCTGCACCTTCTGAAGATTATGAATTTGCACTCATCAATGACACCAGCAGCACACTGAGCAGCATCAACCTAGAGAACAACAGACCTGTACAAGCAAAAAACAAGGAACAAACCAGCAGAAAACCAACAAAAACAGAATACAAGCAACAATGAAGAGGAGTAAGACAACAATCAAGCTCTCAATCTTCTCCTCATAGCTCTCCCTCTTCTACCTCTCAGCTGCACCTTCTGAAGGATTCTGAATTTGCACTCATCAATGACACAAGCAGCACACTGAGCAGCATCAACATCTTTGTCTTGGAAGATGACTTCATTTCTCATTTTCCAGGAATGATAGACAATACCAGTCACAGCAAGCAGTTTACATTTATAGGTATTGTTATTCCTCCTCCTATACTGAGCAAACCACCCCCACCAATCCATTAGAGAATTCTTTCTAATGTTAATCCCTTGCCACTGTAGAACTCTTCCAGCAACATCTTGAATAACTGAACAATTGAACCAAAGGTGAGCATCATCCTCGACTGCAGAATGACAAAGAGCACAACCAGCAGAAGGAACCAAGCCCCAATGATGAAGCTTGCTAGTAGTAGGAAGGCGCCCCAAGGAAGCCAACCAGCAAATGAAGCTCCACTTCTTAGACTGCAACCCATTCCATATAACACTGCACCACTCCTTTTCCACATACCAACTCCTAAGCATATTGTAGAGAGCAAAACTGTCCAACTTGCCAGAGCTTCTAGCTAAGAACTGATCATTAAGGTCACTGCCATTTCTATTATCCAGCACTCTATCTCTCACCAACAACAGGTTCTTCCACAGTGAGGAGCTACATGGAGAAGCATGCACAGACCAAATGGATTGCCCCTTTGTGAGATGCTTATTGGCCCACAAAGTCCAAAGGTTACTCTTCTCCCTATGAAGGTCAAACACAAAATGGAACATAAGGGTATCATTCCAGGACAGTAACTCTTTGAAGCTGAGACCCCCTTCAGAGAAAGGTCTACAAACATTCTCCCAAGCAACCAAGCTTCTCTTGCTCTCCACAACTCCAGACCATAAGAAGGATCTACAAACAACTTCAATCTTCCTTATAACTCTCTTAGGGATGAATAATACTTTCATCCAAAAGAAAAGAACACCTTCAATGATAGCTCTAACAACCTGAGCTCTACCAGCATAAGAGAGCTTTCTAACACTTCTGTCATGGACCACAGTCCTAATTTTATTCAACAAGGGAGCCATCTCACAAATTTTCAGTCTTCGAGAATACAAAGGTGTGTCAAGGTATCTTACAGGGAAGTTCCCTTGACTAAAGCCTAGCATTGCAGAAAACTCAGTCTTTCTTTCAATACATAATCCACCAAAAAACACTTGAGTTTTATTAGAATTAGCAACCAATCCAGATTCTCTACCAAATTCATCAAGGCATTGCTTTATCAACAAAAGAGAGTGAGAGGTAGGCTTACAGAAAATCAATAGGTCATCAGCAAAAGATATGTTTGTTAGTTGCAACTGCTTGCATTTAGGATGAAACCTGAAGTCCTTATTTGCACTCACCTTCCTCATTTTCCTGGCAAACAATTCCATAACAATCACAAACAAAAAAGGAGAGAGAGGATCACCTTGCCTAAGTCCTCTTTTTCCTTCAAAGAATCCCTTTGCTTCACCATTGATGATAATAGAGAAACAAGGGGTCCTTACACATTCCATAATCCATAGAATTAGCTGTTGAGGGAAATTCAAAAAAATTAAACACTCTTCCAGATAATCCCAAGATACACAATCATATGCCTTTTGTAAGTCTATCTGGATCATGCATCTAGGAGAAGTATTGTTACAGTCATAGCCCCTGACCAACTCTTGTGCCACAATCATGTTGTGAGTGATAGATCTCCCTGGCACAAAAGCTCCCTGATTAATAGATATAATATCATCCAGGAAAGGTCTGATCTTCTGGACAAGGATTTTAGAAATGATCTTCAACATTGTATTGCAACAAGAGATGGGTCTAAATTCCTTCACAGAAAAAGGGAGGTCCACTTTAGGGATAAGGCAAACAAAGGTAGCATTTGTTTGCCTCAAGATTCTCCCTCTACTGAAAAAATCCACAATGGCAGCCACAATTTCATGATTAATAATATCCCAACTATTCTTGAAAAACCAACCTCCAAATCCATCAGGACCAGGGGACTTCAAATTACCCAAACCAAACACCACAGTTCTTACCAACTGAGCAGTAGGAATCTCACATAAATTGCTATGATTAGCATTACTAACCTTAGCACCATCATATCCATCAAAACAGATAGGATAATGAACACCAGCAGTACCAAATAGACTAATAAAGAAATCCAGGATTTCCTTCTCAATCTCTACATTCTTCTCCAATGCTCTCCCATCACTATCTTTCAAAGTAAAAATTGTGCATCTAGCCCTTCGAGCTTTAATTCCATTATAGAAAATAGGAGAAGTTTCCTCCCCAAGTTTTATCTAATCTACTTTAGCTCTCTGAGCAGTAAAACTCTGAAGTTGCACCAATCTCAGATTCAGATCATTCTTAGCCTCAAATACCTCATGTTGTTTACTAAGGCAAGAAAAATCATGTTGTAAAGCATCATTTGCAGCCTTCAATCTATCAACACACTCTTCAACCATGATCTCAAGCTTCCTGAATCTCCCTCTCTGCCATTTCTTCAGTTCAACCTTCACTCTCTTAAGTTTTTCTGCTACAACAAACTGAGCTGTCCCATTAATAGGCCTCATCCAAATGTTCCTAATCAACAACTCATAATCATCCTCCTCAGTCCAGAAAATTTTAAATTTAAAAGGAATCTTCTTGATCCCATCAGAAGGATTTAGCATAACCACACATGGAGAATGATCTGAAATACTAGGATCAGAGAAAAAGACCTTAGAATCAGGAAAAACAACATCCCATTCATTATGGATCATGCATCTAGGAGAAGTATTGTTACAGTCATAGCCCCTGACCAACTCTTGTGCCACAATCATGTTGTGAGTGATAGATCTCCCTGGCACAAAAGCTCCCTGATTAATAGATATAATATCATCCAAGAAAAGGTCTGATCTTCTGGACAAGGATTTTAGAAATGATCTTCAACATTGTATTGCAACAAGAGATGGGTCTAAATTCCTTCACAGAAAAAGGGAGGTCCACTTTAGGGATAAGGCAAACAAAGGTAGCATTTGTTTGCCTCAAGATTCTCCCTCTACTGAAAAAATCCACAATGGCAGCCACAATTTCATGATTAATAATATCCCAACTATTCTTGAAAAACCAATCTCCAAATCCATCAGGACCAGGGGACTTCAAATTACCCAAACCAAACACCACAGTTCTTACCAACTGAGCAGTAGGAATCTCACATAAATTGCTATGATTAGCATTACTAACCTTAGCACCATCATATCCATCAAAACAGATAGGATAATGAACACCAGCAGTACCAAATAGACTAATAAAGAAATCCAGGATTTCCTTCTCAATCTCTACATTCTTCTCCAATGCTCTCCCATCACTATCTTTCAAAGTAAAAATTGTGCATCTAGCCCTTCGAGCTTTAATTCCATTATAGAAAATAGGAGAAGTTTCCTCCCCAAGCTTTATCCAATCTACTTTAGCTCTCTGAGCAGTAAAACTCTGAAGTTGCACCAATCTCAGATTCAGATCATTCTTAGCCTCAAATACCTCCTGTTGTTTACTAAGGCAAGAAAAATCATGTTGTAAAGCATCATTTGCAGCCTTCAATCTATCAACACACTCTTCAACCATGATCTCAAGCTTCCTGAATCTCCCTCTCTGCCATTTCTTCAGTTCAACCTTCACTCTCTTAAGTTTTTCTGCTACAACAAACTGAGCTGTCCCATTAATAGGCCTCATCCAAATGTTCCTAATCAACAACTCATAATCATCCTCCTCAGTCCAAAAAATTTTAAATTTAAAAGGAATCTTCTTGATCCCATCAGAAGGATTTAGCATAACCACACATGGAGAATGATCTGAAATACTAGGATCAGAGAAAAAGACCTTAGAATCAGGAAAAACAACATCCCATTCATTATTGATCATCATCCTATCTAATTTACAAGCAATCCTATCCATCCCTTCTTGTTGATTACTCCAAGTAAACTTGGCCCCTGAATAAGAGTGATCATGCAACTGTACTTTATCAATAAAATCAGCCAACTCACTACTAGCTCTCACAGTCTGTCGGAAAGAGATCTTCTCAGCAGAGCAAAGAATGCAATTGAATTCACCAATTGTAGTCCAAGGCCCAACAATAGAACTAGCAATGGTTTCTAGCTCTCTCCAGAGATCCAATCTACCATTGAGGGCATTAAAAGCATAAACAAAAGAAGCAAGGAATGAGATTTGCCCATCCCTACTAGAGACCAAACAATGGATCAACTGTCTAGAAGTGCTCAACACAGACACATCAACCACAACAGAGTTTCAAGTTAACCAATTCTACCTCTATCCACAAGAGAACTATTAGTCTTATATGACCACTGAGGCATGAGTCTACCAGCAACATCCAACTCTCTATTCATAGGGATTTTAGTTTCCAGGAATGCTACCACACACATCTTATTCTTTCTAACAAAATCTCTAACCAACTTTATTCTAGGAGAAGAGCAACATCCCCTAGTATTCCATGCTCCAATTCTGATTTCAGTCATAAGGAATACTCTTGGAGCTGCTACCACTCCTATTCCCAGTAGAGCTTGAATGACCAGCAGGTTTTGAGTTCTGAAGAACAGAATTATAGGTTTGAGCTTTAGCTTTAGTGTTTCCTTTGTTACCTTGTTTGAGGGGCAACTTAGGATCACCTACCACCTTCTTATTCTTTTGAAGTAATCCACCAATTGAATCACTAACAGCTATCTCTTGCTCACCATGACAAGATGTACTTTCATTTTCAACAATGTCATGGACAATCTTTTCCTTGTCTAGTGACAAATTGACATTATCCTGAACAGAACTCCCTTTCTTGATCCAAATCTTCCTACCTCAAGCTTCTTCATTTTTAGAACCATCCTTTGGAGCCCCAGGCTGAGGTTTTTGATACCAACAACCCTTGTCATCATGACCAAACACCTTACACCTAGTACAACACCAAGGAAGCCACTCATACCAAATCTTATATCGAAATACCTTCCCATCAGGTCCTCGAAGAACAACAGCTTCTCTTTGGATATCCTGGACATTAACCATAATGAGAAGTCTAGCAAATGACATCTTCCTCCCCTTAGCAGTGAATTCATCCATACACACAGGTATACCAATAATACTCCCAATGACACTCAACATATGCTTCGAGAAGAAAATGGGGTCCAAATTCCTAATCTGAACCCAGGCAGGAACACAATCAAAGCTTGACCAAGCTGCAGCCACTCCTGGAGACCAGATTTTCAAAGCCAATGGTTTGACATCGTCTACAATCCAAGGACCATTCTCAAGCACCCAGTCAATGTGTTCCTTACAACCAAATCGAAAGATCCAATCCCGTTCCTCCTCTTCTGAACATCCGGTTTTGCTTCTCCCCAATTCAAAGTAACAAACTTAAGCATATCATCCAAAGACAAATTTTGCTTAAGCAAAATACCTGCGTTTTTTTGTACGAAGACAAAAATTTTATTTTTTTAAAAAATTGAAACGCAAGATCTTTGCTTAAGCAAAGATCTTGCGTTTCACTTTAAAAATAAATAAATTGAAACGCAGGTATTAGCAAAATACCTGCGTTTCATCCTAGTACAAAAACACAATTTCTAGGTACAATTTATCCTCAAACGCGGGTATATTGCTTAAGCAATATTTTTACGTTTCAAAATATAGTGTACGAAGACAAAAATTGTAGTGCACAAAGAGCCTTCGTAATATAAGGAAGAAGATCGTGATAAGTAGTAAAAGCTTGCAAATTTAGTTTCTTCCTTCTAAATTTGAGGTAAAATGATTATATTTTAGTTCGCGATATTTGATAAAACAGAAACTAAATTGGCAGGGCTTTTACTTTGAATGTAAATTATGTAGTTTAAAAATTAGTTTTTTAATTTAATTACTTAAATATTTGTTAATTAAATTGAACGTTTATAGATTATTTACTTGATTAGTTAAATTGGTATGGTTAATTTTGTTCAAATTAAATTTGTTTGAATATAATAATTACTGAATAAGGAATTAAAACATTGATAAATTTGTTGTTTGAAATAAGAAATTATCAATCACAAGTATTCTTATATGAAGTCCGAAAATATAGATAGAAATTTAAGTACTGACTAGCTCAAGTGAAAAATGAGTTCAAATATAATGAAGATTACATGCGAGAGGGTCTTATTAGTGATCCAAACCTACGAATGACTATATGTTCGAATTAATTAAAGATAATGTTAATTGAAATTCTGTAAATAAATGTCCACGTCAACGATTTTCGCTCAATGTTTTACGGAGGGATTTTGTGATTCTATAGCTGTGTCCAACACTGATCATCGATCACATGCGCTCCGTTTTAATGATTTTGAGTTGTAGCAGTTGTAAGATATTGAAACATCCTTAAATCATTACATGCGCTCAGTTTTAATGATTCTGAGGTGTGTTAATTTCTCCACTCTCATTAGAGCAGTAGCACTAGCTAGTACGTAAAATTAATACCACTTGAAATTGTAAAAAAAAAAGAATTGAGTATTACATGGAAATTAAATGCAAGAATCACAAAGGCTGAGCCTGAAAGGAACCACGTACGGAGAATATTATCCCTTAATTTTTTTTGTTCGAAGTCTAGCACTAACCTTAATTAGTTTGTGACTATTTAAGATTTGGATATTAAAACACTAGCTAGTTCAAAATCGTTTACATGCATATATGTACGTTTTTTTTTTTGGGTCCAAATATGAAATATATGTACGTACGTTGTTGATATATATAGTTGGAAAATGTTTAGCTACTTCAAAAAAAAAAAAGTTCTTGAAATGAGTATGTTAGGTATAGGCAGGGGCGGAACCAGGATTTTATCCCAGAGAAGGCTAAAATCCTGCACGATAAAAATATTGTGTGGCTTAAATCCAACGTAACTTAAATCATATTTCTCAAAAATTAATTTTAATTTTTTTTTGAAGTTTAAGGTAATTTTCACATGAGATGAGGGAAAAATAAAGTAATTTTATTTTTTTGACTTAAATCTGTTAGGATTGGCTGAAATTGTATTTTCAGATGAGGTGAGGGGGGAAATTTAAGATAATTTTATTTTCATGGCTTAAATTTATTAGAGCTGACTGAAATTACATTTTCAGATTAAATAAGGGTAAACAAAAACTTAAAAAATTTATTAATTTTTTTGAAAAGGGGCTATAGCCCCTCTGGGCCTCAAGTAGCTCCGACGCTCCTGGTATAGGGTCGGTCTTATATTTTTCGTACGTCTAATCAAACTTGAAATCAAGCTGATGCGGTGAATTAATAATACTCCCTCCATCTAAAAATACTTGTTTTTATACCATTCTACACACTTATTAAGAAATGTATCAAAAATACAAATATAAATATCCCTATTTAATATAGTATTTTTTTACTTTCTTGAAAATCACTACTAATAACATATCATTAATTATAAGGGTAAATTTGTAAAATAAAGGTCAAAATAGCTAAAAAAACAAGTATTTATGGACAAAAAATTAAGGCTAAAAAGACATGTATTATTAGACGGAGGGACTATGACGGTAGAGCTGGCCGGTGAAGACTTTACATGAGAGAGCACAACGTACGTAGTTAACAATTGTGAGTTGTTGAAAATTGAAGCTATAGCATTGAAGACGCATTAATACATATATATGGTAGTACAATATGCAATTAATCATCCAAATGAATTAATAATAGATTATGTTTTAGGGATGCGGTTCTGGTGAGAACCAAATTTTAGGAGAGAACTGAGAACGTACGTATCAGCAGCGTTTCCTTCCTCGCGCGCGTGTCTGTTCCCAGTTAATACGGATGTTCACTGTTTTGTTCGTATATGTTCATCGTAGTATACAACGATGTTCACTACTTTACACTAAAAAATATTGAATTTTCTAGTGTTTTTATTCTTTTTTTTTTTCTTTCTAAACTCTCAAATCTTTATAAAAATAATTATTTAATGTTCACTGCATGTTTATATGACGCAATATTAGTAATCTTTAATATAAAATCAAGTTTAAAGTAAGTAAAATGTACTTTTTTCTTGTATGTATTTTGTGATGCACATGTAGGCATAGTTGTTCACATGTTTGTGTAAAACAAATGATGGACATCAAAAAAATATTCACAACCCCTCAGTGAGCACAAATGTTCGTTATTTTATTCGTAAATGTTCATCACAATATAGTGAGCATCTAGAATGAAAGTGGTGGAAAATTATGGACAAAGTGATAAACAAAAATTTGTTCACAACCCTTCAGTGAACATAGATGTTCACTGTTTTGCTCGTAGATGTTCATCACAGTATACTAGTATAAAACATCTGGATTAAAAGTGGTGAACATTTATGGATAAAGTGATGAATATCAAAAATATGTTCACAACGAGTGAAAGCGTTTTTCCAAAAAAAATGCGCTTAATAAAAATTTGGGTAAAATTGGGGGAAAATACGGATAAAATTCGACTGAAACAGTGAACATATTGTATGAAAGTGGTGAACATTTATGGAAAAAGTGATGAACATCGAAAATATGTGCACAACGAGTGAAAAATATTTCCCCCCCAAAACGCGTATAATACGGAAAAACTTCGGTCAAAATTGGGGGGAAATACGGGTAAAATTCAGCTAGAATATTGAACATCTTGTATGAAAGTGATGAACATTTATGAGAACAGCGATGAACATCAAAAATATGTTCAAGGCGTTGTTCAATGACAGCGAACAAAAAAAGTGCCCAACAAAAAAATAAGCAAAATCACAAGTGTTCAAGGCTTGAAACATCAGTGTTCATGGTCCTGGATGCAAGTGTTCAAGGCGTTGAACATAATTGTTCAATGCCAGCGAACAAAAAAAGTACCCAGCAAAAAAAAGAGCCAAAATCCGTATTATTCGCTAATAAAACGCGAATAATACGGCCGAAAAATTCGGCACGCCCGAATTATACGGCTTTTAATGAAAGTCTAATCTGGAGCGTTGATTCCACTCCGATCCGACGACCTCCTTTTATTCTCATTTCTCTCCTATTTTACTATTCTTATTTGATACTTCTCCTATATTTTAGTATAAATTAATCACCGATATTGATATATTCGTGACACTTGTACGTATCACATTACATTAGGTCAATGTAAGTTTGAAATTTTAGGCTTCTCTTGGCCCACTAACCATCTACTAAGGCCTATAAATAGGGTGCAAATCCGAGCTCAATTTATAACTACATTCGTACTTGAAAGAGAGAAGGGAAAAGCTAGCAACAAGCCATGGGGAAGTTTGGGAGACATCTTGTCGTGTCATGTGCAAGTTTATTAGTGTTGTTTATGGTTGCAGGGATAGCAAGTGGGAGAAGACTTGAGGAAGAAGCCGGTTTTGGAGGCGGAATTGGTGGCGGTGGTGGTGGCGGCTTTGGAGGAGGTAAGGGTGGAGGATTTGGAGGTGGACATGGTGGAGGTGTAGGTGGCGGGTTTGGTGGTGGTGTAGGAGGTGGAGCAGGAGGTGGCTCTGGCGGAGGTCTAGAAGGTGGTCATGGAGGTGGCATTGGTGGTGGAGCAGGAGGTGGTCAGGGAGGTGGTCTTGGCGGCGGCTCTGGTGGAGGTGTAGGAGGTGGTCATGGCGGTGGTATCGGTGGCGGCTCTGGTGGAGGTCTAGGAGGTGGCCATGGAGGTGGTATTGGTGGTGGTTCTGGTGGAGGTGGTATTGGTGGTGGTTCCGGTGGAGGTGTAGGAGGTGGTCATGATGGTGGTGTAGGAGGTGGAGCAGGAGGTGGCTTTGGTGGAGGCCTAGGTGGTGGATCAGGAGGTGGTCTTGGTGGCGGCTCTAGTGGAGGTGTAGGAGGTGGGCATGGTGGTGGCTCTGGTGGAGGTGTAGGAGGAGGACATGGAGGTGGTATTGGTGGAGGCTCTAGTGGAGGCCTAGGTGGTGGAGCAGGCGGTGGCCACGGAGGTGGTATTAGTGGCAGCTCTGGTGGAGGTGTAGGAGGTGGAGCAGGTGGTGGATCTGGTGAAGGCCTAGGTGGTGGATCAGAAGGTGGCCAGGGAGGTGGTCTTGGCGGCGGCTTTGGTAGAGGTATAGGAGGTGGGCATAGTGGTGGTATCAGTGGTGGCTCTGGTGGAGGTGTAGGAGGAGGCCATGGAGGTGGTATTGGTGGAGGCTCTGGGGGAGGCCTAGGTAGTGGAGCAGGCGGTGGCCACGGAGGTGGTCTTGGTGGCGGATCTGGTGAAGGTGTAGGAAGTGGGCATGGTGGTGGTATCGGTGGAGGCTCTGGTGGAGGTGTAGGAGGTGGGCACGAAGGTGGCTCTGGTGGAGGTCTTGGAGGTGGAGTAGGTGGTGGCTCTGGAGCAGGCCTAGGCGGTGGCCACGGAGGAGGCTCTGGTGGAGGTCTAGGAGGTGGAGAAGGTGGTGGTTTTGACGGTGGCTTTGGTGGTGGGCACGGAGGTGGTATTGGTGGAGAAGCTGGTGAAGGTGGAGGTGCAGGAGGTGGTGGCGGATTTGGTGGAGGATCAGGTGGCGGTCATGGTGGAGGCTTTGGAGGGGGAGCTGGTGGAGGACACGATGATGGTGGCTATTAAGTTGAAATTGTGATCGGTGCATGTATGAATCTCTAGCTAGTATAATCCCATGAAAAGATCGATGTAGATGCTACACCATGCATATATATATTTACATGAGTGTGCATGCGTATGTGCCTTTTGTATTTGGCATTAGTTTAATATGAATAAATTATATGTTCTTCCATAGTTTAGTCCTCTTAATATAAGTGGTTTCCTGTTTCACAAATTAATGTTCTCCACATATTATTTATAATTTTGCATATTCATGTGATTTTCTCCCTTTTCATATCAAAGGTTGGACTTTTAATATTAAGTCATAAGTTCGGTTTTTGACGCTGGCATTACACATTTCCTTATTTAACTCTTTTATTGGACTCAGAAAAGGATAAGTGAGAGTTATCTTGTTTGAATCGTTATCCAAAAAAGAGTCATAGAAACGTTATGCCGTCACATGATAAAACATACCTCGCTTTTTAGTTGTAACTAGTAATTTAAGAACAAGTTTGCTAAATCAAATACGAATCATACGATCAATGGGGGAAAATTTAAGTCAACTGTATATAAATGTTTTCTTTTTGCCACGTTAATGACAACTAGTGCAAGTCTTCTAAGGGGTCTTTCTTAGGGATGGCAGCGGGGCGAGGAATTCCCGCTATGGGAACAGTGATGTAAATTTTATACGGGGGCGGGGATGGGAAATAATATTCCTGCCGCGGGGATGGAGACGGGGTTGGGGATAGTGGTTCCCGCCCGCCCTTGTCCCCGTCGGAAGGATCGGATGAGCTAAATGCACTATCGACCATTGTTTAATTTGGACTAGAATTTCAACTTTGTTACTAGTATTACTTGTTAGTTTTTTAAATGATTAAGAGTATTTACTATTTAGAGTTGTTTACGTACTGAATGGGTACTTGATGTTAAACTATTTTTTCTATGTTTGTATTTGATTGGATATATTGTTAATTAGCTAGTTTATACCATATTCTTGGTTATCGATGTTTACGTTTTGTGATTTGTGAATGAACTATTTTCTAATTAGGGTTATATTACGCATGAAAAAAATTAGCGGGAATGAAAAATTCTCGTTGGGGATTTTAAATGGGGAAAATTAACGGGGATGAGGATTCCCCGATGGGGACATGGATGGGGCGGGGATAAGGACAGGGAAAAATTTAAACAAGAAACGGGGATGGGGACGGGGACGGGGAATGCAATTCTAAACGGGGATGGGGAGGGTACTCCCCGCCCCAAACCCGCCCCGTTGTCATCCCTACTCTTTCTAATAAGATTATGTAATATTATAAGTTTATATATAATATTTAAAGCTTACATTAAAATATGTCAAAATTATATTAGTTAAAAAATATAATTGTAGAGAATAAGAAGAATATAAAAATTATTTTGTCAACTCACGGTTTTAAAAAAAAATGTGTAGTGGACATGGTACTAGGACATGTATCTAATAAAGAATAATGTCATGTGACACAATTTCTAAGAAATAGATGGACTTTCCTTTATACTTCATCTGTTAAGCAATACTTGTTATTTTAGTTTTTTGACACAATTATTAAGAAATGCAATAATTAAGTCAAAATACTATAAACTTTTTTTAAAATTTAGAATTTAATAATTACCTACATCATTTCTAACCAATGAGCAAAGAAAAATTTGCATAGAAAGTGTCAATATGTGCAAATTTTAATAATATACCTCATAAGTCGTAACTCACCAATAAATCATTACCCAAAACTCTAAAATAACAAATATTTCTTAACAAAAAATAGAAAGTTAAAACGATATTATTTTAATGGATGGAGTATTGTATTAGGGTGCGTGGATTTTGTTTCAAAGTGACCTATTTGTCTAATTAACAAGTGCTAGGTAGTCTATGCATGAATGTGTCAAGGGTAGCCCAATGTGAGGTTAGGGCCTAAGCGAGCCCAATGCCCACGTTAATACCGAACAACTTCTACGTAGGAAGACTGTGATAATAATTGTCAGTCTGCTGATAACAATTGTCAATAGAAGGATTTCTTTTGTCAGGAAGAAAGAATAGATAGAGGAAGGAATTATGCTGAATACTACTTGATTCTCATTAAGAAATGGAATGGCCTTTTATAGGCGATTATATAAACTGACTTAACCTTAATTTAGGACCCATTACAACCACTAACAACACTAACATACTGCTGCAATATTTTCTCTAAACTAACAACCCATAAATTTCTAAAATTCAGCAACTGATAAATCAAATTTGAAAATATAAAATAATAAAGAAAATATGAAATAATCAGGAAATATCTAACAAATCCTCCCTTAAACTGAAGTTTGCTAACATCAGTTTAATACTTTGATACTGCAAAGACCAAGTAGCTTCCTGAGCTTTATGAAAGACTCCTTCTTGAGTGGTTTGGTGAATATATCAGCCACTTGTTCTTCACTTCGACAAAAGATGAGATCAATTATTCAATCCTTGCTAAGATCCCTCAAAAAGTAAACTTTCACATCAATATGCTTGCTTCTTCCATGCATCACTGGATTCTTTGACAACTTGATGGCTGAACTGTTGTCACAGTAAATTTCAGTTGGTTCTGGCTTCTTGAAATTCAACTCTTCAAGAACTTTCCTCAGCCACATGGCCTGACACGCACCAGCTGTTGCTGTAACAAACTCTGCTTCCGTGCTTGACAAAGTGACAATAGGTTGCTTCTTTGACATCCAAGAAATAGCAGCTGTACCAAGCATAAACACATACCCGGAAGTGCTTTTCCTGTCATCTTGATCTCCTTCATAATCACTGTCAGTAAATCCCAACAGATTTGTCAGGTCACCTTTCTTGTAGTTTAGGCCAAAATCCTTGGTTCCTTGTAAGTACCGAAGGATTCTCTTAGCAGCCAACAAATGCATTTCTGTAGGATTCTCCATATACCTACTGATTAAGCTAACAGCATACATAATATCCGGTCTTGTGGCAGTCAAATACATCAAACTTCCCACAATTTGCTTGTAGAGTGTGATGTCCACCTTCTTCCCTTCATGATCTTTGTGTAGCTTGAAACCACACTCAACTGGAGTGTTAGCAGGATTGCAATCCTGCATCTGAAACCTTTTCAGAATATCTCCAACATACTTCTTTTGGGACATAAAAATTCCATCACCTAATTGTACTACTTCTATGCCAAGAAAGTAGTGCATCATACCAAGATCTGACATTTCAAACTCATTCATCATAGACCTCTTGAACTCCTTAAACATGACAACACAATTTCCAGTAAATAGTAAATCATCAACGTACAAGCAGACAATGAGCATTTTCCCCTTATCTCCACTCTTAACAAAGAGTGTATGCTCATAAGGACACTTTATGAAACCTTCTTTCAAGAAATAACCTCCAATGCGACTATACCATGCCCTTGGAGCTTTCTTTAGCCCATAAAGAGCTTTCTTCAACCTGTAAACTTTATGCTCATTTTTAGATTTAACATAACCAGGTGGTTGATCAACAAATACCTCTTCATCCAAGTTTCCGTGTAAGAAAGCTGATTTGACATCAAGCTGGAAAATTGGTCAAGAATTCTGAGCAGCCAATGCAACCACCAATCTGATTGTGTCATGCCTTGCCACCGGGGAAAAAACTTCTGTATAGTCAACCCCATACTCTTGCTTGTATCCCTTTGCTACCAAGCGAGCTTTGTACTTGTCAACTTCTCCATTCTCTTTCAGCTTTGTCTTGAAGACCCACTTCACACCAATGGTCTTGTGACCTTCTGGTAGATTGCACAACTCCCATGTGTCATTTCTTTCAATAGCATCAATCTCAGCATCCATGGCCTTTTGCCATTTTTCTTCTTTGACAACACTTTCAAAACTTGTAGGATCACAATCAGCAAACAAAGCAAAATAAGTAGTCTCATCATTTAATCCAGTTACCTCATAATCTCCCATCCAATTCGGCCTTCTTCTGACACGCCGAATAAATTGAGTTTCTGTTGGATTAGGCTGGGCAATTGTCGGACTAACATTTGCTGTTGTCGGACTGACAATTGTTGTGCTTGGACCGACATTTTCTTCTGGTTGGCTGACATTTTCTTCTGGCTGGCTGACATTTGCTAAACTTTCAGCATCACTGTCATAAACGACTTGGGTAGGCTGCTGCCTATTCCAATCCCAAGTGTTTTCTTCATCAAAGGTCACATCTTTGTTGGTCACAATCTTCTTTGTGAGTGGATTGTATAACTTGTATGCCTTTGATATCTCACTTACTCCAAGAAAGACACACTTCTCAGCCTTGTCATCAAGCTTCTTCCTCTTGACATCAGGAACATGAGCATATGCAATGCAGCCAAAAATCTGAAAGTGATCTACTGCTGGTTTTCTACCACTCCAGGCTTCTTCTGGTGTCATATTCTGAACATCAAAGGTTGGGCTTCTATTTAGAACATAAACACTCCAATTTATTGCTTCCGGCCAGAAATTCTTTGGGACTTTGCCTCTTGTCAACAAGCTTCTCACCATGTTGAGGATTGTTCTGTTCTTCCTCTCAGAAACACCATTTTGCTGCGGTGTATATGCAGTTGTAAGCTCTCTTCGAATCCCTTTCTCTTCACAAAATGCTTCAAACTATTTTGAGCAGTACTCACCACCCCGATCTGTTCTAAGTGTTTTGATGGATCTTTCTGCTTCATTTTCCACCAGAGCTTTGAAGCTTTTGAAAGCAGTAAATGCTTCTGATTTTTCCTGTAAGAAATGAACCCACGTTTTTCTGGAAAAATCATCAGTAAAAGTAATTACATATCTTTTACCTCCATTAGAAGATGGCTTTATGGGGCCACAAATATCAGAATGCACCAGCTCAAGAACTTTACTTGCTCTCTGATCGGCACTATTTTGTAGTGCATTTCTAGGGGTTGTTACCAGGTTTGAGGTGTCATTTGGATGGATTTAGTGCACAACTGTGGATTATGGAGTTAGATAGGAGAAGTGTGGATTTGGTGGTCTGAAGAAGCAAATTGAAGATATCCAGAGGAAGAAGAGTTGACCACTGAGGAGACGAAGAAGAACCAAGGAGAGAGTCCACACGAGAGTAGAAGAACAATGTGTTGAATTCAATTGATTCGTTCTCTTTACTCAGACGTCCAAATGGAGTGATTCCAATTCGAGGAGTTAGATCTTGAAGTCTACTACAAGTCCTCAAAGTATGAGCGCAATCCGAGTTGGGAATCAAAAGTTATGGCGTTTTTACGGAAATGTCGCAGGAGTTGAACCGAAGAAATCTGGCGGCGACCGCCGCCGTGTCGGATGCGGAACCGAACCACTTTTCCTTACTTTGTTATTTTGGATTATTATTAGTATTTTTTATTATTTCATTTTTGACCTTTTTGGAAGACCTTATTATTTTCTAGAATTTAGGGTTAGAAGGGAGCTTGGCCTCCCTTATCTCTCGAACCCTAATTTCATCTTTTTCCTTTCTACGTACTTTGCTATGAAGAACTAAGCCACTCTTGCTTAGTCAGACGCTGAAGCTTTCGTTTTGATTTAGTTGTGAGATTTTCGTTCCTTATCTATTGCATGGATTTTATCTATTTTCTTGCTTGATTGCTTATGATTAATATTGATAATCTCTAGCCTGCGCAACTAGGGTTTGTTTCTATTGATTGATTGCTAGATCTAGATTGTTACTGGTTGAGTATATCTATTTCAGAGTAGCAACTGCATCGTACTAGTATCTGGTTGTGCTAGTCTTATGCAGAAGAGAACTGATTTACATTCTAGGATAAAAGCTGGTTGTTTTATGCTAGAATTGTATCCAACTATATTCCTATCCGTAACGCTGCTGTTAAACTGAATCTTGATAGTTTCAGGGTTGTTTAATTAGTTAGTGCTAATAGTATCTGGTTGTGCTATTAGTTATATCTGAAAAGGAATAGGAATTTCCATTGCATGAGATATTGAATGATTATCTATGATCAACTTATCATATGAATAGTGGATGTTGTTTGACTGAGCTATTTTCCCCATTACTGAAATCATCATCTTTAGTTTGTTTGTCTTTGCATGCTTAGAACTTCTAAACACACAAAACCCCCCCTTTGGTTACTTGAAGATTGACATAGAAATTACACATAAAGATAGACTTTGTCTCCCTGTGGACTCGACCCTTACTTACTTAGGACTACGGTTTAAGGTTTGTTTGGATTACTTGCATAGCTGGAATTAGCACGACAAATTCCTGTTATCACTCTCCATGATTTCCCCTTGGGAAATTGAGTCTGATGTTGTTTGCTAACAACACATTCTTCACACACCTGAGTAGGAGATGTAATTTCTGGAAGACCTGTTACCATATTCTTTTGCTGAAGAATCTTCAACTTGTAATACCCCTCATTTTTAGTAAGGGTAATTGGGTAATTTCCCAAACCTTCGTCAATTATTCGGGACGCGTTAGGCGAAATTCGGAGTTTCTGTAACTCGTATAATCTCTATAATAATTCTTTGAGCGTTATAATATACATTCGATGTATTTTTGAGGCTTAGAATATTTGTTTGGATACAAATATTTAATTTCGGAGTTTAAACTCGTGTTAAACCTTTTCCCATAGCAAACGACGCAAACGTGGCATTTCCGCGACCGCGGAAAATCGTTCAGCGTCGTCTTCAATGGACTTTGCGTTTCGTCGGTTGGGGTTGCCGTCGATTCACCGGGGGAGGGAGCTCGACCGTCCGCTTGGCCGCCGTTACGCCTCTTCTGGGGCTATAAAAGGGAGGCCGGGGGTGGTGGCTTATCATCCTCAATCCCGATCTCTCTCTCAATCTCTCTCGTGCTCGTTTTCTCTTTGCCGGAGTTCGTCGTCGTCGGAGCTGCTCGCCGGTGTGCCTAGGTGTTGGAGGTGGTGGTGCTTTGGAGGTCTCGTGGTGGTAGAAGTCGAAGCTCCCTCATCCGAGCCATTGTCGTCGTCGTCGTCGATGAGCTTGTGTCGATCTAGGGTTCGTCTGAGGAGGATCCGCGATCGCGGACATGAACACCGCGATCGCGGATGGTGCCCAGAAATCCGCGACCGCGGATGGTGCCCAGAAATCCGCGACCGTGGAATCCAAAACCGCGACCGCGGTTTGCCTTAGCAAACACGATCGTGGCTTTGGACGAGTCGGTCACGGATGGGACCCTCGTTCCTTTCGTTTCCTTTCGTTTCTTTAGAATCGTATTTTTATTCGTATCGAATCTAACCTAGGGTTTCGTCGTGGGTTCGTTGTCGTCGTAGGAATCCGTAACCCGATTACGTTTCCAGTTTCCGAACCCAGAAACCCTACATCGTTTGTTCGTCTCGATTAAGGCAAGTGGCAGTTCGCTCTTGCTTATCATTCCATGTTTTCGTTAATTATCAATTGTTAATTAAATTGGGATGAATGATGTTTTCGTTTGGGAACAGTTTTTATAAATGTATGATTAAAATGTGACATTATGATAGGTTGTATATATTGCTAGAAACAACGCTATTATATCTGTTATTATCATGATGATATTGGTGTGGATTTTATGTGTGAACTTATACATATGTAGTTAGAACGAGTATTCGTAGGAACGCTATGTACCTTGCGAGGTCTAGCCGTTTCTTTATAACCGTGGTGTGTAGGATGTTCAGGCCCTAACACCCTTTACCCTGGTCATGACTATCCCCTATTCGAATATAGGGGAGGTGCACACAGCTGGTGCCAACAATCGGGATTTATTTCCAAGATATCTCTCGTATCAAGATGAAATATTTATATGATAAAAGCTTTAACGTAAATATGCGTTTTGGAATTAAACAAGATAAGTGCGATTATGCACATAACTAATATACCCTCGGGCGAGGAGTACAACGTGGAAACCGCCCGGACTTCGATTAGAGTAAGTCTTCTTTCCAATCTGGATTCGCATTGTGCGGTGAGGTTGGTCGTTGACCCAAATGATCAAGTCATTTTTAAACGCTTGTATGAAAACTATAACGTTCCCAAACATTTGTCATACTTTCCCATAAGACTCAATCTTTTGGAGTCTTCTCTTCATACGTTTCCCATAAGACTCAATTCCTTTGGAGTCTTCTTTTTCTGTGCATGCCTAAATTCTAATCATTCCGTGAAAGTTTCGGGTTATGTATCGTTCCTTCGGTTATTATTCGAGGGACAATGATAGTAAACGGTTACGATCACTAAAACCATTCTGTTTTCACCCTTGCATAGTCTTTCATTAGACTAACCAACCGGGTTTTATTCCTTGCATGGTTGACTGGTGTCATCCGTCCTATACGGCACATCAGTGGTTGGTCCCCGAAGACTCGAAGTAACCAATTGAAGAAGAGGCTTGCAGTTGCAGATTTAAGTGTCGGTATTTCAAGGTCATTAAGTATTACTTTAATATGTATTTTTATAACCTAGTCATGTAATAGGTTTATTCTTAAAGTCTTCCGCTGTGTAATTTAAAGTCTTTCGTTGTAATTTCACTCTGTTGTAAATTGTTCTTGAGAAATCTTTTAATAAAAGTGGTTGAGTTCCATTTAAAAATGTCTTCCATTGTTTAAACCTTTCGTTAGTTATTATGTTTATTTAAGATTAATTATTCCGATTAAAGCCTAGGGTGACATCAGACAGTAACGTCTGAGATCACTGGCGTGTGACACTACCGACGTAAGTCGGGGGTGTTACACAACCCTCCAAAATTCAGATGCCCATATCTAAAGTGCTATAACCACGATGACTCACTTACTTCAGCCATCAGACTAGATTGAATGCTTTCAATCTTTAAAGAGAACAACTTGTTTGAACTCATTGGAATAAGAGTTATAGCTCCTCTAACAAGATCATAAATTTCACAAGCATTTGACTTAATTGTTATAATATAACCATTTTCTTGCAATTGGCCAGCACTCAGTAAATTAGTCTTCAAATCAGGCACATATAGGACTTCTGAAATTTTCTCCACAAAGCCATTCTTGGCTTTTATCTTGATATCTCCTTTCCCCATCACTTTCACAAAAGATTCATCCCCAAATCTTACAGTAGAATGATAATCTTCATCTAAATAAGAGAAAGAAGACTTACTTCCACTCATGTGGTTACTGCAGCCTGTATCCATAAACCAAACACCTGCTTCAGACTTCTTTCCATCTTGGATTGTCATCAGCAAAGTTTTCGAGTCCTTTGTTTCAGCAAACTTCGAGTTCTCCTCCTTCTCCTTGTGCAGTTTGGTGTAGCATTCAAATGCATAATGGCCAAACTTATGACACCTATAACATTCGACTTTAGACTTGTCGAAATCTCGGCCTCTGTCGCCTTTGCCCTGACTGCTGTCATTATTGGGCCTGAAATTGTCATCATTTGGCCTGAAATTCCTGTTGGAATCATGATCTATGTTTCCTCTATCCTCTCGATTTCCTCTTCCTCTACCACGACCCCTTCCTCGTCCTCTTCCTCTGAAGTTGTTGGACTGGGTGTTGGTAGATGCCTTCAAAGCGTGCTCCTCTGTTGTAGAGCTCCTATTCACCTTTTGTTCATGTACCAGTAGAGAACTTTGCAATTCATCAAGAGAGAGCTCATCAATGTTTTTCGATTCTTCGATCGAACAAACAATATAGTTGAAGTTCTGCGTCATGCTCCGCAAAATCTTCTCTACTATGATGACATCAGTCATCTTCTCACCATAATTTCTCATCTTGTTGTAGATCTCCATCGTTTGCCCGAAATAACTGGTGATAGACTCCTTATCCTTCATCCTCAACGACTCAAAATCGTCTCTCAAAGCTTGAAGCTGTGCACGCTTCACTCTGTTGGAGCCTTCATACTTCTTCTTCATAGAGTCCCATATATCCTTGGAAGTATTTTGCAAAGAATAATTTCCAGAATGGAACGATCTATGGCTTGGAAGAGGTAATTCTTCACCTTGAAATCCTTCAATCTTCTACTCTCCAGATCTATTTTCTGAGCATCTGTCAGAACTGCGTTTGCCGACGGTTCTTGCACTCCACCATTAACAATGCTCCGATTCTCCTTAGAGCGAAGAAAATTTTCCATCAACATACTCCAATGATCGTAGTGACCATCAAAGCGTGGAATAGAGACTTGCACGTAATTGGATTCGACAGCCATTGGATGAGAAGAACTGTAATCTGGTTTTGTGAATTTCTCACGTGTTTACGCTCAGGATCTGAGAAAAAATTAGGATCGTAGCTCTGATACCACTGATAACAATTGTCAGTCTGTTGATAACAATTTTCAATAGAAAGATTTCTTTTGTCAGGAAGAAAGAATAGACAGAGAAAGAAATTAGGTTGAATACTATTTGATTCTCATTAAGAAATGGAACGGCCTTTTATAGGCGATTACATAAATTGACTTAACCTTAATTTAGGACTCATTACAACCACTAACAACACTAACATACTGCTGCAATATTTTTTCTAAACTAACAGCCTATAAATTCCTAAAATTCAACAATCGATTAGAAAATATAAAATAATTAAGAAAATATGAAATAATCAGAAAATATCTAAAAGATTGGTTATAACGTACATACGTACGCAAGCGTCGGATATAGTTTGATCGATTTATGTAAAATAAAAATTCCAATTTCACCTACATATATAATAATAGGTAGTTAGAGAAATAGAATCCGATTTAGCAATGCAAACACATATCGTAGGCTGCTTTTGGTCTAATATGATGTCTCCGTCAAATCCAACTAGCAAAGGACTATACATAAAATAAAACCATACTAAAAATACAAATATTGTACAACAAATTGAATTAAGAGTGATTGCAGTAACATTGATCAATTTGAAACTCATCCAATCCAATCCGTTGATTATATTAATTGCTCAAGACTATATATAGTCCGTGAACGGGTCAAATTGGATAATATTTTTGAAGTAATTGAATAAAATCCATTGCTCAATTAAGCACCTTATTTTGGCGAAGACAGATTGTCTGAATTAACATCCATTTAACCCTTTTTTCAATTGGTCGCCAAGTGATCAACTCTTCTTAAAAATGCCCCCCAAAATACATTGTTAAATTTTTTGCCATCCGGTTGACGGTTGACGCAGGGGAAAAGCTGGCTTATCCAGAAATATCCCCCAAAAAAAACAAGAAACGAGAGAAGAGATGAAAAAACTCTTTCGTTTTCCCAATTCAAACCTTGAACACAAAATTCTACCATCCCTTGTTGTTCTATTTTCATTACAATAAGAGTTATAATTAATTAACGTACATCTTAATTATAAAAAAAGGAATTATCTTAAAAAAAATGGCGCTAAGGAGAGCGATAGGAGCCGTGAAGGACCAGACGAGCATAAGCCTAGCGAAGGTAAACAACTACAGCGACTCGCTTTCGGAGCTGGAGATAGCGATCGTGAAAGCCACGCGCCACGACGAGTACCCAGCGGAGGAGCGGCACGTGCGGGAGATCCTGGGCCTGTCGCGCTACTCGCGGCACTTCGTGAGCGCGTGCGTGGGGACGATCGCGCGTCGGCTCAACAAGACGCGCAACTGGGTGGTGGCGCTCAAGTCGCTGATGCTCATCCAACGCCTCCTGGAGGAGGGGGAGGCGGCGTATGAGCAGGAGGTGTTCTTCGCCACCAGGCGCGGGACCCGCCTCCTCAACCTCTCCGACTTCAGGGACACCACGGGGCGGCACAGCGCGTGGGACTACTCGGCGTTCGTGAGGACGTACGCGCTCTACTTGGACGAGAGGCTCGAGTATAGGATGCAGGGGAGGCGGAAGAGCGTCGTGGCACGTGGGCATGATCGGAGGCACCACTATGGGAGGAGGGAGGAGGAGGAGGAGGAAGGGGCTTCGTCGGTGACAACGGAAGAGGAGGCGGGTGGTGGTGGAGACGGTGAACGGAGCGAGGAGAAGGAGGTGAATATGGAGCAGTTGGTTGCTAAGATGCTGCCGTTGCAACAACTTCTTGACAGGTTCTTGGCTACCAGACCTGCAGGTAACATTAACTTATATAGGATCATGCTATTTTATATTCGTACGTTATTCCTAAACTTTAGCAACTTACAAAGAGATCACTCAACTTACAAAAGAAAGAGAGTTATAAACAAGTAATTAAAACTTACATTGAAAAAAATTATAATAGCCTATTCAAATCGTCTATTTCATTTCGATGTCCAAATCATTCCTATTAATCCACAATCTCTTTTTAAGTGTTTATTGAACAAGTAAATCTATTTTTTTTAATCTTCCCATCAATACCCAATAAATGGAACACGAGACACTAAAATAAGAAATAAGATTTGAACTGATGATGAAGAACTTACTCAACTTACATTAAAAGAATGAAGGAAAAAAGAAATATTAATTTTTGCAGCGGTAAAATTGATAATTGTACCGTGTTTATACGCATTCCGATATCTGATTCTTACACACGAGGGGTTTTCGAATAACCAATTCTTAAGCGCTATACACTAGCATCGATATATTTTTATGTACAATTACGTAGCGCATAATTTATTGATTTTCGGGCTAAAATACCATACCCAAAAGAAATGATACATAGGTAGCTCGACTTAAAATAGATCAATTTATTTAAAAAAAAGTTATAACACAGGTACCTAAAACTTGTATTTATTTCATTGAAGTTGCTAAATTTTGTAAAACAAGTGTCTAAAATTGTTACAGGAGCAGCAAAGAGCAATCGGTTAGCGTTGGTGGCGTTGTACCCGGTGGTGAAGGAGGGCTTTCAGATCTACTACGACATCACCGACATCCTCAGCCTCCTCATCGACAAGTTCGTGGACCTCGACGTCACCGAAGCCGTCAAGGTCCACGACATCTTCTACCGTTCCTCCAAGCAGTTCCAAGAGCTCGACTCCTACTTCGCCTGGTCTCAGGAAGTCGGCATTACCCGCTCCTCCGACTACCCCGACATCGAACACATCTCCCCCAAGCAGCTCCACAAAATGGACGACTTCATACGCCAGAAATCCTCCCAACCCATCGCCCTCTCCCTCGACCTGTCTCTTACCCTGCAACACGAGGAGGAAGAGGAAGAGGAAGAGGAAGAGGAAGAGGAAGAGGACGAGGCCGAGGCCGAGGCCGAGGCCGAGGAGGATCTCAACGCCATAAAGGCTCTCCCTGCCCCCGAGGAGGATCCAAACGAAGAAGCGCAAGCCCAAGAGAGGAAGCCAGAAACGCCACGTCAGCACGAGGGTGATCTGCTCAATCTCTACGATCAGCCTATGACCAGCGAGCAGCTTTCCTTGGTACTCTTCGACGGACCCGGGTCGGGCTCGGATCCAGGCCCGTCATCCGGGTCAGCGTGGGACGCCTTCAAAGGCGCTAGCTCTGACTGGGAGACGGAGCTGGTGCAATCCACCAGCTACTTGCCACGGCAGAGGGCCCACCTGGGCGGCGGGCTTGACATGCTCGTGCTCGACGGGCTGTACACGCAGGGCTCCGGGCCTGTCCCGAGCGTAGCGCCCGGGAGCGGGAGCGCGAGTAGTGTGGCGTTCGGGTCAGCCGGGAACCCGCGTGCGCCAATGCTGGCGCTTCCGGCGCCGCCCGTCGAGGGAGACGGGTCGGGTTCGGGCCGAACGAGGGCAGTGCAGATTGACCCGTTTGGGCCTTCGATGGCGGTGCCGCCGCCGTCCTACGTTCAGATGTCGGAGTTGGAGAGGAAACAACGGCTGATGATAGAGGAGCAAATGATGTGGCAGCAGTATGCGAGGAATGGAATGCAGGGGCATATGAGGGCTCCTCAGGGTCAATACATGGGAGGATATAATCCCCAATTGCAAGGCCAAAATCCATATCAAAATGGGTATGGATACAATTTGTAAGGAGAGGGGAAAATGTATTTATGTTGCTAGTGTACAAATTAAATATGAGAAGCGTTGTGCACTTGTGCTCAAAGAAGCAAGTAACAGCTCAACAAAAACTAGGTAAAAAAAGCTCAACTCCATCTGACCAGTTCACAGAAAGAAGGATATTAATAATTATGATTTATGATACAAGAGAAACCATTTAAATAGCTACAAGAGAAAACGAAAAACAAAAAAAAGGGGACAAAAACAATGAAAAGAACAAGAGAAGATGACAGATTTACAACAGATAAAGGTAAGGATATTGATCAACGGTTAGCTGAAAAAATCTGGTCTGTTTCCCTGATTCACCCAAACCTTGTTGCAATTCCTGGCAACAAAAAAAAAAATTGCTACACACTAAGCTGGATTGGTGAAGCTTCTTTTACCATTCACAGAATCTAAGAAGAGGAAAAAATGGAGAGAGATTCATTATCTAATAACTAGAAGCCTCTAAAACAAGAGCTCGGGCTATAAGCAGAGGCGTGTTCGGACACTCTCCTCTCCGGTTATTTTTTGTGACTTGGCGGCTCTCTCCGACAAACTTCTCTTATATGGAACAAACGCCCTCGTGTAATTCTCAGAGCTATCTCTCTTCAATTTGGCAGTTAGACTCCTGGTAAATTCTAAGGAGCATTGAACAGACTGAGTCATCTCAGTGTCCCAGTTGCTAGCAGAAGTAACTTGAGCATTTACAGATCCAACATTCAAGCCTGGCCATGATCCTTCTTTCTTAATTTCCAGTTCTTGAACTTCCTCTTTAGGGGGGTCCAAGTTGTCAAATGGAATGAACTGAAATGGCATGCCTTCACAAAAAGTGTTTAATGGCACAGGAGCTGAAGGACCTACCTCTATAGGTAACATTTGTTCTAAGCAAGGAGAGAAAAGAGACGTCTTCTTTGGATTCTCAAGTAACACTGTCTTCCCAAACAGCTTAAGAATCTTGGGTGAAGTTGCGTCCACTGTGCATTCCTTAGTGAAGGCATCAGCAATAGGGAGCGGCTCCAGTTTCTGCATATTGGAATTAAGTCAGGTGTTAGAAAATGAAAATGCGAGGTGGTTCAAAAATTAAAAAACCGGGCCTAGTGAAAATCACAGTATCATACCACAGAGTTAGATTTGTCCAATTGAGATACATTCTCCTGCACTGCAGGATCGCCTCCAACGGGCAAGTGAACACTATGGCTGACAACGCCATGAGATGACACAGGTGATAAACTACCATCCCTTGAGCTTGAATTTGTGGATCCTACAGTGTCTGAGACAACTACAGATAAAACTGTTGTTGGGGACTGATTCTCTTGGTCAAGTGATGAGTTTGGAGATGCAGATCTTGTTGACTGCTCTTGAAGAGGTGCATCTTTTTTTACGGGAATAACAAGTTTGCGAGGGTATGGGTGCATCGGTTTCCTTTTGGGGCGGGGTGGAGGTATCTCAGTCGGCTTGATTGAGCAGGAGTTAATGTTATCTGACTCGCGAACCACCTAATCACAAGGCACAAGGCAAGTCAGAACCACATAATCTGAACCTTTGACCCTTTAATAGAACGTATTCACGCTCTTGAGGTCATACAAATGCAACTTACATTAAATCTAATCACATGTGTATTACAGTGTTGGAATGGAAAGAAGACCTTGGAAAAGAATTTCTGAGCATGACTTCGAATCTGAACTGCAGTCTTGGTACCAACATGCTCTGTGTTTCAAAAGTGTAATACAAATTAAAGGGTGGTACACATCATAAATCTTCTACTGTTACAGAAATTATGAAGGTAACCATACCCTCTATCTTTCTCCAAGCCCGACCGTACAGCTTTAAAGCTTCTAAGAATTTCGTATGCTCTTCTTCTGTCCATCTCTCTCTTTGCTTAGTCATAGTGTATGGTTTCCTGATCTGCTCATATTAAAAGGGTAAATAAGAGTAAGTCAATGATTTCAACATACAGCTTAAAAATTAATGAATAAGGACGGTAAAGTCTTTCTAGGCAAGAGAAGACAATAACCTTAGGAATATGGCCTTCTGTTATAGTTTGTCCACCAGCATCCAACAAAATTTCGTTCCCTTCATGAAGAAGTGTGCTAGAATCAGGGCTATTGCTGTGATCCTGAAATTCCAAGGACAAATGGAAAAGGTTATTAATCAATTTACTCGTGAGATTTCAAAAAAACTGAACTTTTTAATCCTTCAAAGCTACAACCATTCAGCTGATTCCATTCATATATGTATATGTTCCAGCTCATTCGAATTAGTTTGGCATCTTTCATAGTGCAAATGCATCTCATGAATCAACTTTTCTACTCTATAGTTGAATTCTACTAATCTCCAACTTAACTCATGCACAGAGTTAGTCCTAACTGCAATGCGGAGGATAAAATAAAAGGAAAAACAATCATAGATAAAAAAATTAAAAAGTGCAAGGCAACCATTTCTGTTTCTTAATTGCTTTTATACTCATCATGCAAGTCCCAAAAGAAGCACTTATTCATATCTTTTCACAGAAATTGATTTTGCCTACTCCATAGAAGATATTTCCTGCATATAAATCACAAAAATATCCGTCTACAATTGTTTCGTCTTCTAAAGATCAGATTCCGAAATATCCTACTATAAAGCAAGTCAAAGAAGGAAATTTTATCTTTACACAAATAGAAAAACTTGTTTGGACTCAATTTTGTTGCTCAGGTCCACCTATCCAGATGATGAGATGATCAAAAAAGTATCCACTTAAATACAGACCTTAATTTCCCCTATCTGAATAATCGTGCACTAAATCCGTCAAAATTAGGATATTTAATAGTCACGCGCAACTAGTTTCCAAATTTCAACTCTATACAATGATTTAATCGAAGAGAAATTAAACCGCCAGCAGGAAGAGTGAAGAGTCTTACTTGAATCGTCATAGCTGAAGAAACCGCAAAAATCGCCAAGTAAGCCGTTATCTCAAGTTGCCTGAAGCTCCGATCTATCTAAATGTTTGTCCGATACATCGATTAGGTTAACTCAAAACTTCCAAAATCACAACCGGAGATCAGCTGAATCACTTGTCCTCACTTTAATCGAGAGAGAAAAAGTAGGTTACGAATACAGCAAATTCAACACCGCGATCTCTCACAAAAATCTCAGTGGAGAGAGAAAAATAATTGCTACTGAATCCCAACACTGAGAAAGCAAGATTTAGAGAAGGAAAGGGAGGAGGAGGAGGGAGATTTAAGACTTTGGGGTTGCTTGGGATGAGTTGGGAAAGAAGAGAAGATGGGGTTGAAAAGGAGAAAGCGAAGGGGTGCCACGTCAGAGTGTTGGGGTTAAAATGGGATTTTTAAAGTATTTTCTAGCTGTTTCCTTATTTGTGCTAAAAGTTTTTTTTATTTTTTTGCGGTAGAGATTTTTTGAGAAGGCTCCCGAAGGCCGTATACTTGTGGCTCATGTTGAAAGTACGCCTCAAACACGTGTCGCTTTCTGGGTCCCACTCCCTTTATCTTTTGTTCAATCCAGTGGGACAATTTTGAATTGCGTTGTCGCGGCGGATTTCTGCACGCGCACTGAGCGCGTGGGAACACGCAGTACAGCCACAATATATCGACACGTTAGCATGTGCACTTTTGCGGCTATCGCTATTCGGTATTTTTTGTTGGATAAAGAGAAATTGACGAATTTGGAAGTCACCTTACTTGATTTGGTATAAATCTGGATACAAGATATGATGATGGACAATTGCTGAGATTTATCTTCGAAAAGTAATTGTAGAGAATTGGCTAGTTAGCCGATAAAAAAATCATTTGTATATGTCGCCGTGTTCTACCTAATTTCATAAATTATTTTTTATAATAAATTAATTTTGTTATATAATAGATTATTAAATTAATTTATATTATTTAGTAATATATATTATTTAATTATAAATATATATTATTACATCAAGGATTAGATTATTAAAAAAAATAGGGTTTTTTTCACATATGAGAAAAGTTTATTGATATAAGGTAAAGTTTTAAAATTTAAAGACGTATAAATGTAAATATAGTTTTTGTAACAAAAATTATTCCTTTATAATATAAATTTTATGCTTTTAAAATACATTATATATAGAATAATGTTGATTATTAAGTATGAAAAAATCAAGTAATAAAGAATATATATAAAGGTAGAACAAATAATTGGTCAAAAAATGCATGTGTCATATCTTAACGAACGACACTTAAGTCAGATTAACTCTGCTTTCATATTGTATATATATCAAATTTGCAAAAAAAATAAATATAATAAAAAGAAAAACTGTAAGATAGATGTATTCATAAAATTGTGAAATTAAACCCGTTTAAAAAAACCTTTATACGAAACCTCTGAAAAATGAAACCCCTCGAAACCTCTCCCCAACCCTAATCCCCCGCCGCCGCTGTACCCCCACCCTCACCCTCACCCTCACCCCCGGAACCAATGGCTTACCGTCGCCTTTCCCCCCCCCAAATAAAAATTTCCTTGAATCGATGGGCACCAGTTTCCCAACGACCCCAAACCCGTCCAAATCTCTTCTGGCGTCGGAGCTCATGGTTTCCCTCCTCCTTGCTACGGAAGAAGCTACGGAACAGTGCACCAGTAGCAACCGCTGTTGGTTTGGCGATGGCTGGGAGGGGCCGCTCGCTGGCCCTAGAACCCCATGAAGACCTCCACCGACCTCTTATCCTTGCTCCACCGAGCCTCCACCTGGCCGACCGCCGCTCCACGTTTCGCCATTAGCCATCCAAAGTCTCCACCGAACCCTCAACCCACCACTCCGGTCCTGCTCGCGCCAGACCCGGCTCGAGCCGCCTCGAAACCACCACAGGATCTAGACCCTCTCGAGTCGCCCATCTGAACCCGAACCCACACCCTCACCGATCCGAATCCACCCCGCAACCACCAACCCTCACCGAGCCACCCGGACCTCAATACCACATCACTGCTGATGGAAAAAAAAAAACTATCCCTGGGAAAAACTCCCATCAAACCCTAAAACAAAAAATGTTGATCCGCCGCCACACCTCCACCACCCCCATGAACCCTCATCCTGCACTCGAGCCCCCCGACTCGCGCCGGCCTCCGACTCATCAAGTCCGCACCGCCAACGCAACCACACCCACCACTTGCTGAACCCATATCCGCGCGCCCCCCTGCTAGATCGCACCCCAACCCACATCGACCCTAGATCTGCTGGCTCGTCTCGCGCCTCGCACCCACCGGCCGCCGAGGCCGAAGATGTCGCCGCCATCGCTAACAACACCAACAACTAGAACCACAACAACAACAATCCCTCACCGCGAAGCCCTAGAAGAAGAAGGTGCTGCTCGCCGGGTTCTTCACCGGCGGCAGTGTTTTCCAGCTGCTGTGAAGGCTTAACCCCCGACGAGATGTTCTTTGATGTTGCAGGTTTTCCTTTAGGTTTGATTGGATATTGTTGTTTCGGTTCGAGATAAGATAGTGTGATCCCTGATGGTTTCTGCTGACGAAATGCCTCCAGATTGTGTCTTGTTTCTTCTTTCCGGCTGCTTCATACGCCTTGTTGGTTTTTTCCAACCCATGTTTGAAGCATTTCTCGTAGATTAAGCCTTGTTGGTTTGCTTGCTCGGTTGTGTCTGTATTCTTGTTACCTTTGTTGTGTCTGTTGTCTTTTATTTTTGTTTTGTTTTCGTTTTTCTGTTTGTTGGTGTTCTGTTGGTTGCTTGCTCTTGTCGGGTGTTCCGACGCCGTTTGTTCGGCCTCTCGAGTTTTCAGGTTTGGTTGTTCTGGATTCTTGAATTCTTAATGTATAAAAAAAAATTATGAAATTTTTTGTTGTAATAAAGAAAAAATTAATTAACATATAAATGCAAGAAAACTAACCTAATGTTAAACTTCGTGTCATATAGCCCTAAACTTGGACACTATTAAATCAAAATTATTTAGTATGTGTCCTTAAATAATTCAACAAACTAATTTTAAATTCACATATTGGGTATATTCGCCGGTATAATAAATTACATATCCGTAATATTTGGGATATGTGATTTACATATCCTAAACTTAAATTATTTAGTTTATCACGTCAACAATTTAAATTATTAGGCTACATTTTATCATAACCTAATAAATAAACCTTAATTCTATATATGGTAAGTTATATTTGGTAAATAAGAAAAATGGTGTATAAAAAATTTGATGTAAATTGGCAAAAAATAAAAATAAAATTATATAAAGATATTAGGATTTGTCTATGTTGTATAACTCATTGGCTGACACATAAAAGAGATTATATATTATATATATATGAAATCTATTATTTTATTTCTCCTATCTTATAGCTTGGTCGATTTCGATAGTGATATGTTATGAGTCGGTCCAATGTAGAATTTAGGTCTCTTCTTTAAGGCGAGATTGAAAACACAAGAACAACAAGCAATTGAGTAATGACAATGAGAGGCAAGCAATAAAGCAAGAGAGGAAGAAGGCTTCTTATGGTTTCCTTGGTAGGGAAAAGCCTAAATAGAAAAGATCGATAGACTTTTCATCCAAAAACTAACTTTCATTAAACTAGAAACTAGCTTAAATAAAATAAGAAATAACGAAACTTGCGAGCCCTAATGACCCAAAATAGACATTAAGTTTAATCTAAGTAAGGCTGTAAAATATATTATAAAATGTCCATACAAATAATATAATAAATCTTCAAAAGATAAGCTTGCGGAAAGATTTTCGAACAAACGAAGGATTGCGGCCAGAAGGAAACGCATGGACCGTGTGGTGTAGTGCTCGAGCCGTGCACAATCCGTGCACTTTTCCTGGCGATAAAAAATTGGCGTTTTTTTATCATGTTTCCGATGAAGTTTCAACTCGACGAAAATTAGAGAATTGTATATCTCGAGTCAACTTTTCAATGGTTCTTGAACGAGCTTGAGATCAATTTTATAGCCAAAGTTATGGCCATTTCACCGAACATTATTCGCGTTTCGACGGAATTTTCGAATTCACGAAACTTCTTTAGCTTAAAGTCTTAGACCTCTTTCTTAACGATCTTAATTTTCCTCCTTAAAGGTTTTCAAGTCCTTCGTCATCCGATAATTAAACATGATTTTGCCAAACTCCACAACTTATAATTAATGTTTAAGCTCAATAAGAAAGTTATACAAAGCTAAGCAAGACCGCGAGAGTTTTTTGGATGATCCAGCTAATATACTCTACTAATTTTCCTTTTCATTATTTTTCCGGCCTTCTAAAAGTTTAGAGAACTTGAAATCTTTTATTAGAAATTAAATGAAAAAGACAATAAATAACAAATTTCGTTCTTTTCAATTTATAATCACATGTTTAAATTTATTACATTTAGTTGAAAAACTATCTTCCATTGGTTATTATTAGGGGTGTTCATCCGGTCCGGTCCGATGGACCAGATTTTTGGGCATATGTGGACCGAAGACCGGATCGGACCGGATAGGTCCGGTCCGGTCTTAATCCGGTCCGGTCCGGTCTTGGATCGGATTTAATTTTAAAAAATAAAAAATCAAATTCTTATTTAAAATCTATAAAAATATTTATAAAACATATATACTCCTAACTTATTAAATTTAAAAAAATATCTACAAAAAAGTACATATAAATCTCTAAAAAAAAAATATAAAACATATAAATTATAATTTTTTTTTTTTTAATTCCGGTCTTCCGGTCCGGACCGGATTTTTTCCGGGTTTGGACCGGACCGGAAACCGATTTTGGGAAAATGGTGGACCGGAGACCGGACCGGAATTTTACCGGTCCGGTCATTTCCGGTCCGAAAATCCGGTCCGGTCCACCCATGAACACCCCTAGTTATTATTGTGGGATCCAAATAAATTTGGACTTAAAAGCCCACGGGGAGAGGAAGAGCTCATGATCCATTTCTAGAGTATAAAAAAGGGATTAGATTAGCAAGAAAGAGGAGGAAAAGGGGGAGCCGCAATTTGGGGGAAAAAGAGGGAGATAGCTCTTTGGAGCTCCACCATGGGCGAGAGGGGAGGAGAGCAATCAAGAGTTTGAGAGAAGCGAAAGGCAAGGCTCGAATGACAGATTAAAAAGTGCTACTTCCAGGGCCAAGGAGATCGACCTCGTACTCGTCTGCAAAAAACCATAACCGCAAGCCTGAAAGAAGCCTCAGCACAACACCGTGCTCGACCTCGACCCGAACTTCGACTCGTCTCCCGTATCGGCTTGTTGATTACCTCGACTCGCTCCTTCACGTAGCCCCTTCATGCAGCCCCTTCACGAGGGTCCTTCACTAGGGTCATTCACGAAGGTTCTTCGTGAAGGTCCTTCACGAAGACATCGTTTCATGGTATTTTTCTGATGCGACTTTAAACTCTTAATGAGAGACTTGGTTGGTTGATGAATGTGGTGCTCGTAAGCTTCATAGATATGTCTTTGGTGCAAGGCTTAATGTTTGAATTCTTGACTGATGAAATAAGGTAATAAGTGCACTTATTCAAGGTAATTCGACGGATAAGTAAATCTGTCAACCTTAGCTTTATACATACATATATATATGCTCTTTGTATGAAAAACTGACTTGAGCGTCGGAGTTGCGAGCCCGAGGAAGCCCTCGGGTCTTTTTCAGGTTCGAAGCAAGCTAGAGGGAAGGCATTTCGACAACGGCAAGAGCCAATTGACATGGGAATTCACGTTTATGGAATCAAGAAAGAAGAACACCGAGATTAGTGGTGTGTTAGGCACTAATTAATTCACGTCGTTGAAACCGGGAATCAACATTGGCACCGACCGTGGGGACCTCCTCACACACTAGGAAGGCTCATTTCATGCCGAGAAATGCCCACTCTAGGGAGAACCTCTGACAACCAAGTTCCACTACACTCCACATCGGCTTTGGTTAGCCTTCACTCCATTCTACTTATGCTTCGCGTAACTCTCACTATGCTCCACCTTTGTTTTCGTGTAGGCTGCACGACGCTTCACAACGGTTGGGGCTCGTACGTCCCTCAAGCCGACGCAATCTATGGTATTGCTCCCCTTGCCACCACTTATGCCTTTTACAAGAGAGCAAGTAGAAAGGCAATATGAAGCATAAAGGGAAGAGGCGCTACACTTAAAAGCAAGGTAAACAACATCACAAGAAAAACTAATGGAGTTTCCTTCGCGAAGAACTCCTGGCATGTGCTTGTGGCCTTCCGGCTTGAATCCATTCCCTTCACGAAGGTCCCTCCTTCGCGAAGGTCCCCCCCCCCCCCCCCTTCACGAAGGCCTTTGCTTCATAGCCTTCACAAAGGCCTCCCCTCACTCATGGCTTCCCAACCATGCACCCTCCACAAGCTCAGAGAAAGCAAGTGACAAATGCAATACGAAAGAGCAAGTCTCGAGAAACAATACAAAAAGCGCGCGAGTCTTGAAAGCAAGCCTAATGAGCAAGTGTTGAAAGCAAGCCTAATAAGCAAGTGTTGAAAGCAAGCCTAATGAGCAAGTGTTGAAAGTAAGTCTGAAAGAGCAATACGAAAGAGCAAGTCTTGAAAAGCAATACGAAAGAGCAAGTCTTGAAAAGCAATACGAAATGCGCAATTCTTGAAAAGCAAGTCGAGAAAAGCAATGCGCGAAAAGCAATACGCAAAACCAATATGTGAATGCAATACGAAATGGCAAGTAGAAAAGCAATACGAAAGAGCAAGTCTTGAGAAGCAATATGGAAAGTGCGCGAGTATGAAAAGCATTACGTAAAAGCAATACGAAGAGGCAATACGAGAGAGCAAGTATAAACGCAAAGCAAGAAAGTAATATGAGAAAAACAATATGGGAAAGCAAGTAGAGTGGCAAGGGAAAAGGCAATACATTTGAAAGCAAGTTGAACAACAATGTGATAAAACTAGTGAAGTCGCCTTCATGAAGGCCTTCCCGACCTTCGCGTAATACTCATGACCCATGCTCGTGGCCTCCCGGCTTGTGCCTATTGCCTTTCATGAAGGCAATGCTTCACGTAGACAATGCTTCACGTTGGCCATTCTTCACGAATGTAACACCCCCAAATTTCAATCCGTTTGGAAAGGTATTACCGCTAGTGACCTCGGTTTCCACACCGAAGCCACCCCAGGCTTTTCCGGACTAAACACCATTCATAAACAACGGTTAAGATATAAACATCAAAACCTTTAATTAAAACATATGTCTGGGGATTACATCCCAATTCCCATAGGACAAAATAGAGTATCTAACGGAAGTCTTTATAAAAATACATGGGTCTTGATCATAAAAGATCACCCACCAAGGATCGTAGCCTGATAAACCGTTAAAACACCGTTTACTTCTATAGTCATTCTAGCCTCTATTCCTCGGGTGCTTATCTGATGTGCCGAATCGAACGGATGACACCAGCCAACCATGCAGAGCATAATTACGTTTGGTTAGTCTAATGAAAGACTACGCAAGGGTACAAAGCAGAGTGGTTCGAAGCAGTCATATTAGGTTAGACTCATCGCTTCTCGAATAATAACCGATGACGATAGTCAACTATCATACTCCCACTGGAATATATTAAGCAGCATGAACAAGAGAAGATTCTGGAAGACCGGGTCTTACAACAATCAATCCCAAAGAAGACTCCAAAAGATTGAGTCTTATCAGAAGTATGACAAATGTTGGGGAACATTAATTAATCATACAAGTGTTCAAAAATGACTTGATGTTTCGGTTCATGACCAACCTCACCGCTTAATGCGAATCCAGATTGGAAAGAGAACGATACTCTGATCAAAGTCAAGACGAGCTTTCCTAGCTGCACTATTCCCTAGCTGCACTACTCATCTGAGGTTTATTAATCATGTGCGCTCGGGCACTTATCTTATTTAATTCCAAAACGCGCACCACGTTATAGGCTTTTAATTATATGCCTGCCGACAGCGGGACATACTTCTGATACGGACGAATCCCAAGTTTGTAGCATCAGCTTCGTGCCACCATCTCTATACCCGAGTATAGAGAAAGGTCATGACCCACCAAATGGTCTTTGAGTTTAGAACTCTTAGCACCATTTCCATTATCAAGAAACGACTAGACCTCAATTAGTCCATTGCTCCTACGAATATTCGTGCTAACTAAACAGTCCAAGCACAGCAATAATCATATCAAAGCCCTCAGGCCAAAATATATATTTATAATAGCGTTGTTCTAACAGATATACAACCTATTATATATCATATTCCTTTTATATCATTTAGTAAAACTGTTCCCAACAATTCAATAAATCATTCCAAATTAATTAACAATTAAGCAATTGATAATCAATGGAAATATGGAATGATAAGCAAGAGTGAACCGCCACTTGCCTTAGATCAGACGAAAGTTTGAACAGGCTTTAGAGATGACAGTTTCCTGGGTCCTAAACTGGGACAAATCCTGGATAACAAATCCCTAAGGAACGACCCATAACGAGACCCTGAGTTAGATTCAATATCTATATATTTGAATCTAAAGGAATAAGAATCAAAGGGATTCAAAATAACCAAGCCTCGGCCAACCAACACCCAAGAACACACCACGAACGCAGCTCGCCGCGGGCGCGCCAGATCTCACCGCGGGGTGCGCTAGTGGCTGCCGCGGGGTGCGGTGGTGGCTGCCGCGGGGTGCGGTGGTGACAACAGAGGCAAAGTTCAGCAAGTTTTCGGGAAGAATTACTTACCCAAATCGATCGATTCTACTTCGATTTGTTCTTGGTTTGTTTTTCCACCTTCTTAAGCCTTATACCTCCTCTAAGGATCACCTCTTATCTCTCTCAAAAGGGTTCGGATTAGCTCTCAAACGAAGCTTCAACTTGCTTCAATGGAGGTTTTCTGATGTTGGAGATGGTGAAGGAGACCTCTTGTGGCTCGATTCTCACCCGCCTCTCCTCTATAAATACCCCAAACATGCTGCACATGAGCTGAAGGAGGCAAGGAGGAGGTGTCCTGGCCTCAGAAACGTAGCCAAGGCAAGTCACCAAGGCTACGAAGTAGCCTTGCCAAGTTGCCCTGCAACTGTCGAGTGACATAGGCCACCGCGGGGTGCGGTGGGGGTGCGTCAGGGGTACGGTGACGAAGCTGCTTCGTCTTCGCTGATGGCCTTTGCCGCAGGGTACGGCATGCCCTTCACAGCGGGGTGCGGTCAAGGCCAGATCTGTCCCCCTCCGACTCCTTTGTCGTTTTTACCTTAAGTGGTAAAATGTTTTTAACTCCGGGTTAAATAAATTTGTACGCGAACGATCTTTTAGCCCGAAAATACGTTAACTATATTTTATATTTCTCAGAAAAATATTACAGAGATTAAACATTACACAGAATGTTCATCTTTCCCTGAAATAAATCTGACTCGCAATATGGCTTAAGAAAATTCAAAATTTACCCGTACAAAATGTGGGATATTACATTACCTCTCCCTTAAAAGAAGTTTCGACCCCGAAACTTAGGTCGTAAACATCTTGGGAAAGCGTCTACGCATATCCTCTTCAGTCTCCCAGGTAACTTCCTCAGATTCTGACTTGGACCATAGAATTCGTACCAATGGTACGACCTTGTTGCGCAAATGCTTCTCACGTCGCTCGAGAATACGCACAGGTATCTCTTCATAAGTACCATTTTCTTGAATCTCAATGTCTTCATAGCTCAGTACATGAGACTCATCTGGTACGTACTTTCTCAACAAGGATACGTGGAACATATTATGCACTGGATGCGCCGATGACGGCAATGACAAACTGTACGCAAGGGATCCCACTCTATCGAGGATTTCAAATGGTCCCATGTAGCGAGGGTTAAGCTTCCCACGCTTACCAAATCTGAACACGCCTTTGGATGGCGAAACTCTGACAAAGACCTTGTCGCCAACTTCAAATTCAACATTCCTACGTCTTGGATCGGCGTAAGACTTCTGTCGACTTTGAGCGGTCAACATTCTTTGTCTGATCAAAGCAATATCTGAAGCAGTTCTCTCGACCAACTCTGGTCCGAGTAAAATCTTATCGGCATTCTCATCCCAACAAATTGGCGATCTACACTTTCGACCATACAAAACTTCAAATGGAGCCATCTTGATAGTAGCGTGCCAGCTATTGTTGTATGTGAACTCGATTAGACTTAAGCTGTCTTCCCAGCTAGTCGGACGGTCAAGTACACATGCTCTCAACATATCTTCCAAGGTCTGGATAGTCCTCTCAGACTGTCCATCCGTCTGAGGATGAAATGCAGTGTTGAACCTTAGCTCGGTTTCCATGGCCTTGTGGAGTTCCTTCCAGAATCTCGATGTAAAACGGCCATCACGATCCGATACAATGGTCTTAGGAATACCATGTAAGCGGATAATCTCATGCTTGTAGACTTCAGCCAATCTCTGGACTCCCCAAGTGGACTTGATAGCCACGAAGTGAGCACTCTTCGTGAGCCTGTCAATGATCACCCAAATAGCATCCTTCTGAGTTCGCGTCTTGGGTAATCCTGTGACGAAGTCCATTGCAATGTCCTCCCATTTCCATTCCGAAACAGGAAGAGGTAGCAATTTACCACCTGGTCTGCGGTGTTCTATCTTGACTTTCTCACAAGTCAAGCATTTTGCTACAATTTCTGCCACATCTCATTTCATGTTGGGCCACCAGAACTTCATTCTGAGGTCCTTGTACATTTTACTAGAGCCTGGATGTACAGAATAAGCTGATGAATGAGCTTCCCTCATCACCAATTGGCGAAGATCATCAACGTCAGGCACACAAATTCGGTTCTGGAACCAAAGTGATCCATCCTCTTGAATCACGAAACCGGGAGCTTTCCCGTTCAACGCTTCACAACTCAATTTTACCAAAACTATATCATCAATTTGTTTTTCTCGAATCTGATCAAGTAGTGTAACCTGAATTTCCAACATACTCAGGTATCCTCTATGTTGATCATACAAGAGTTCAGCTTCACACACCATTTGATTTAGCTTGGCTTGAGTAGTGAGGAGAGCTACTACTGTCTCGTGCGGTGTCTTCCGGCTTAGTGCATCTGCTACTACATTAGCCTTGCCCGGATGATACAACAATTCAAGATCATAATATTTGAGCAGCTCTAACCAGCGTCGTGGCCTCATGTTCAACTCTTTCTGAGTGAATACGTACTTGAGACTCTTGTGGTCGGTGAAGACTTGGCATTTCACACCATAGAGATAATGCCTCTAAATCTTCAACGCGAACACTACCGCTGCTAGTTCCAGATCATGCGTCGGATAGTTTTCTTCATAGGTTTTTAGTTGTCTTGATGCATAAGCAATCACCTTGCCTTTCTGCATCAACACACATCCTAAACCATTCTTAGAAGCATCACTATAGACTACATATCCGTCATTTCCTTCTGGTAATGTTAACACTGGTGCCGAGGTCAATCGTCGTTTCAATTCTTGAAAACTGGCCTCGCACTTGCAGTCCATACAAACTTCTTATGGACCTTGCGGAGTAAACCGGTCATAGGTAGAGCGATCTTGGAGAATCCTTCTACAAACCGTCTATAATATCCGGCAAGTCCAAGGAAGTTGCGTACCTCTTTCACATTTTGAGGCCGCTTCCAGTTGGCTACCGCCTCAATCTTCTGGGGATCAACCATCACCCCATTCTCATTGATCACACGGCCTAAGAAAGCCACTTCCTTAATCCAGAAGTCACATTTAGACAATTTAGTATATAGCTCATTTTGTCTAAGGATTGACAACACAATCCGCAGATGTTCCTCGTGAACTTCCTCGTTCGAGGAATAAATCAAAATATCATCAATGAAAACCACCACGAACTTATCTAGGTACTGGTGAAAACATCGATTCATCAGGTCCATGAAGACCGTTGGAGCATTGGTAAGTCCGAATGGCATAACTACGAACTCATAGTGGCCATACCTTGTCCGGAATGCAGTCCTCGGAATATCTTCCTCATGAATTCTGAGCTGATGGTAACCAGATCTCATATCGATCTTGAAAAAGACTTTAGCTCCTTGCAGCTGATCTAGCAGATCATCAATCCTTGGCAAAGGATACTTGTTCTTGATCGTGACTTTATTCAACTCTTGGTAGTCGATACAAAGCCAAAACGATCCATCTTTCTTCTTGACAAACAAGACCGGAGCACCCCAAGGCAATGCACTCGGCCTTATATAGCCTTTGTCTAAAAGATCCTCTAATTGCTTCTTCAATTCCTGCATCTCAGCAGGTGCCATTCTATACGGTGCCTTAGAAATCGGAGCAGTACTTGGTTCAAGATCAATTGAAAACTCTACAATACGATGCGGGGGTAATCCAGGAATCTCTTCTGGAAAGACATCCGGAAATTCCCGAATCACAGGAATATCAAGAACTGATGGTTCATCTTTCGTGGGCTCGTCCAGATAGCAAAGGTACCCGACACAACCCTGACGAAGTAGCTTAAATGCAGTCATTGCGTTTATAAGCCTACCATTATCAGCGTCATTCCAACCTTTAAATTTGCACACACTCTGTGCCCCAGATGACACCGTCACTGTTCTCGAACTAAAATCGATCACTGCCCCATAGCGTGTCAGCCAATCCATACCGAGGATAATGTCGTAGGGATCCATGGCAATACAGATCAAATCTGCCTCGAATTTCTTACCCTGGATGGCAATTGGAAACTCGAACAAACACTTAGTTCCTACTAAGCATTCATTATTAGAAAGATTCACAACGAAAGGTTCACAAACTTCGTTGCAAACTAAACCTAACTTACTAACACAATTTTCTGAAATGAAGGAATGGGTAGCACCCGAATCAAACAGTATGCATACAGGAGTAGAGTGAAGGTAGATGGTACCTTGAGCAATCGGTGCATTAGGTCCATCAGCCTCACGCATCTCATACAGGCGCTGACCCTGACCTCCTGAAGTTGATGGGGTTTTTCCTTTATTTTGGGCAGTTATCTGCATCGAAGGACTAGGAGTCGTTGCTGGTTTGAACCTGGGTCGGTTACTTTGCCTAACAGACCCCTGATGCGACTCTGTTCCTTTCTGCTTTCCCTGCCAAAAGAACTTCTGCACATGCCCCTCAGTCCCACAGCCAAAACACGTCTTCTTCTCCTGTGGACATGCGATGCTTTTGTGCCCAGTGTCACCACAGTTATAACACTGAATCGAACTCTTGCCCTAACCCGATTGTTGTGTCAACCCGCCTTGCGTTCTACCCGTTTTCGCCTTGCTGGATTTAGCAAAGTTGGACGGTGGCGCAGGACGTTTGAATCCGCTTGCCTGAGGTTGATTCTGTGTCGACCTCTGGCGATTCTTCCTCTTGGTCGATTCTTCCAGAGTTGCCTCTAGCTTATAAGCTGCATCCACATATTGTTCCAGAGTAGAGCAATTGTGGCTTAACATCATTGGCTTAATCTTTGGGTTCATCCACTCATGGAAATACCAAATCTTTTGTTCTTCAGTGGATATATCCGAACCGGCGTATGGCAACAAGTGATTAAACTTAATTGCCAACTCAGCCACCTTCAATCCTTCAGTCTTAGGGTAAAGAAACTCCTTGCGCTTTTCCTCTCTCTTTGCCCGAGAGAAGAATCGGTCGATCATCTTAGTCTTAAACATTGCCCAACTCAAATCAGGGCTATCCGCAAGACCGGTGTTTTCCCACCACTCACTAGCATCTCCTTTTAATTGCAGAGATGCTATGTGCACCTTCTCGGCTTCCATGCACTCCACACTGCGGAATAACCGCTCCATGTGGGAAAACCAATGCACCACCTCAACTGGTTCACCTTTCCCGTTGAAGTTGTCGGGTCTCATAGAATTTATGGCCTTCAGTGCTCGGCCACAATCATTCTTGCTTCTGACTACAGTCCCCTGATGCCGGGGTACATGAGTCTCTTGTTCCTCAACTTCTGGGGCTGCTGAGGATGCCGGCATATCCTGTGCCTGAGACACACCCGGGTGTAAGACATCAGTCATTGCTTGCATGAAAATTTCCCGAATTTCAGCAACGGCCGCCTCGTCAAATATCCTCGGAGCATTGCTCCTGGGATTATGTTGAGAATTGGACTCACGTACATTCTCAGGAGTTCCAACGCTCCTCTCGTTGTGTCTGGGATGGTTACCAGCATCAGAACGAGTGTTATTCATTGTGTTCACCATCTGTTTACCGATCAAATTCCAAGGATTTTTATACATTAATAGTTCTCCCAAAATACTTAATGTAATAAAAAAATCAACTCATAATAGATCAACTTGGTACTTATATAGATGAACTTGAACTATTTTACAAACTGCACATTAGCCGATCTCTCGAACGTCAGGTCAAAATTGCTCGGAGATTGTGGTATTTCACAAAGTACATGCCGCAATACTAGAATATTTACACGGTACATGCTGAAATACTAAGAAAAGGAAACTACTGCTACAGGCAACGTCGGTCCTTATCACGGTGTTCCGAAACGTTTCCTATACGGTAGACTTCCCATGCAAGGCTTCTTCGGATGGGGTTTTCCATCGGATTCTGACGATGGACTACGCACCCTGCTTGTTCCTGGAACACATGATTTTGGTGTCCCTGGCCTTATCTCAGTCATGGTGAAGTATGGATCTTCCACGTTTGGCTCCCCTAGCCCAGCCCTTCCGTGAGCACTGGCGATCATTTCATCCATCTGGTATTGCTGTTCAGAAGAGATCATCTCGCTTTGGCGAAGGATCTCTCGTAGTTCAGATTTCGTCCTCCTTCTCCTTGGAGTAGGGATAGTCTGAGATCCTCTACCATTTCTTCCAATACCGTATTCGGTATAAAGTATTTCCCAGTCAGTATCAGACATGAGTGCGTACTCTGGCACTGGTGGCAACTCTTGCACAAGTGGTAACTCTGAACTGGGGTGAATAAATTGCATTCCCGATTCCTGACTATCCACCAGCAAGTGTCTCAAGTCATCGGACTCCGGGTTCTGCCCGTTGAGGTCCATCTCGATATCCTCCTCGGGATCATCCTCGATGGGGTCCTCTTCCTCATCGGGGTCTTCCTCTATGGGGTCCTCTTCTTCATCTTCCTCCTCGCTCCCTTCAGGAATCATTTCTATCTGGTAATCGTCATTATAGTATCCTCTCGCGTACCTAGACGATTCATCTTCATGCATTGCTTCCCCCCTTGATGGATCAACTGGTGCTACCACAGGAACTACAACATTCCTTGACACCAGGACTACCGACTCAGGAAGCACATGCTTGATCTCCTCAGGTAGGCTGCTTAGTCCTCCAACCTCGAAGCATCCCTGGGGTATTGGGAAGTCGAGCCTTCCCGGAGATGGTGAATCCATCTCGGCATCTACCGAGTCCTTCTTATGAGGAGGACGCGCACCCATATCCTATAGGATAACGAGGAAGGAATTAGTCTTTCTAGACATAGAAGCAAGCTTACTACATCAGGCTATAGATAGAAGACATGACTATGAATGGTGTTTTTATTTTCAAATTCTTTTCATTTTGAAAATTCAGAGCCCTTTTGAAAATAGTTTTCAATTGGAACGAGTAATTGGTTTTCAAATACCCAACCCGTTCTAAAACTTAGGCTCTGATACCAAATCTGTAACACCCCCAAATTTCAATCCATTTGGAAATGTATTACCGCCAGTGACCTCGGTTTCCACACCGAAGCCACCCCAGGCTTTTTCGGACTAAACATCATTCATAAACAACGGTTAAGATATAAACATCAAAACCTTTAATTAAAACATATGTCTGGGTATTACATCCCAATCCCCATAGGACAAAACAGAGTATCTAGCGGAAGTCTTTATAAAAATACATGGGTCTTGATCATAAAAGATCACCCGCCAAGGATCGTAGCCTGATAAACCGTTAAAACACCGTTTACTTCTATAGTCATTCTAGCCTCTATTCCTCGGGTGCTTATCTGATGTGCCGAATCGAACGGATGACACCAGCCAACCATGCAGAGAATAATTACGGTTGGTTAGTCTAATGAAAGACTACGCAAGGGTACAAAGCAGAGTGGTTCGAAGCAGTCATATTAGGTTAGACTCATCGCTTCTCGAATAATAACCGATGACGATAGTCAACCATCATACTCCCACTGGAATATATTAAGCAGCATGAACAAGAGAAGATTCTGGAAGACCGGGTCTTATAGAAATCAATCCCAAAGAAGACTCCAAAAGATTGAGTCTTATCAGAAGTATGACAAATGTTGGGGAACATTAATTAATCATACAAGCGTTCAAAAACGACTTGATGTTTCGGTTCATGACCAACCTCACCGCTTAATGCGAATCCAGATTGGAAAGAGAACGGTACTCTGATCAAAGTCAAGACGAGCTTTCCTAGCTGCACTATTTCCTAGCTGCACTACTCGTCTGAGGTTTATTAATCATGTGCGCTCGGGCACTTATCTTATTTAATTCCAAAACGCGCACCACGTTATAGGCTTTTAATTATATGCCTGCCGACAGTGGGACATACTTCTGATAGGGACGAATCCCAAGTTTGTAGCACCAGCTTCGTGCCACCATCTCTATACCCGAGTATAGAGAAAGGTCATGACCCACCAAATGGTCTTTGAGTTTAGAACTCTTAGCACCATTTCCATTATCAAGAAACGGCTAGACCTCAATTAGTCCATCGCTGCTACGAATACTCGTGCTAACTAAACAGTCCAAGCACAACAATAATCATATCAAAGCCCTCAGGCCAAAATATATATTTATAATAGCGTTGTTCTAACAGATATACAACCTATTATAATATCATATTCCTTTTATATCATTTAGTAAAACTGTTCCCAACAATTCAATAAATCATTTCAAATTAATTAATAATTAACCAATTGAGAATCAATAGAAATATGGAATGATAAGCAAGAGCGAACCGCCACTTGCCTTAGATCAGACGAAAGTTGAACAAGCTTTAGAGACGACAGTTTCCTGGGTCCGAAACTGGGACAGATCCTGGATAACAAATCCCTAAGGAACGACCCATAACGAGACCCTGAGTTAGATTCAATATCTATATATTTGAATCTAAAGGAATAAGAATCAAAGGGATTCAAAATAACCAAGCCTCGGCCAACCAACACCCAAGAACACACCACGAACGCAGCTCACCGTGGGCGCGCCAGATCTCACCGCGGGGTGCGGTAGTGGCTGCCGCGGGGTGCGGTGGTGGCTGCAGCGGGGTGCGGTGGTGACAACAGAGGCAAAGTTCAACAAGTTTTCGGGAAGAATTACTTACCCAAATCGATCGATTCTACTTCGATTTGTTCTTGGTTTGTTTTCCCACCTTCTTAAGCCTTATACCTCCTCTAAGGATCACCTCTTATCGCTCTCAAAAGGGTTCGGATTAGCTCTCAAATGAAGCTTCAACTTGCTTCAATGGAGGTTTTCTGATGTTGGAGATGGTGAAGGAGACCTCTTGTGGCTCGATTCTCACCCGCCTCTCCTCTATAAATACCCCAAACATGCTGCACACGAGCTGGAGGAGGCAAGGAGGAGGTGTCCCGGCCTCAGAAACATAGCCAAGGCAAGTCACCAAGGCTACGAAGTAGCCTTGCCAAGTTGCCCTGCAACTGTCGAGTGACATAGGCCACCGCAGGGTGCGGTGGGGGTGCGGCAGGGGTGCGGTGACGAAGCTGCTTCATCTTCACTGCTGGCCTTTGCCGCGGGGTGCGGCACGCCCTTCACCGCGGGGTGCGGTCAAGGCCAGATCTGTCCCCCTCCGACTCCTTTGTCGTTTTTACCTTAAGTGGTAAAAAATTTTTAACTCCGGGTTAAATATATTTGTATGCGAACGATCTTTTAGCCCGAAAATACGTTAACTGTATTTTATATTGCTCAGAAAAATATTATAGAGATTAAACATTACACAGAATGTTCATCTTTCCCTGAAATAAATCTGACTCGCAATATGGCTTAAGAAAATTCAAAATTTACCCGTACAAAATGTGGGATATTACAACGAAGGCCCATCCTACACGAAGGATTTCGCTCACGAAGGTCCTTCATGAAGGCCCGTCCTTCACAAAGGCCCGTCCTTCACGAAGGCCCGTCCTTCACGAAGGCCCGTCCTTCACGAAGGCCCGTCCTTCACGAAGGCCCGTCCTTCACGAAGGCTCCCCTTCACGAAGATCTTCATTTCAAGGCCTTCACAAAAGTTTTCCCTTCGCTCATAACTACCCAACCATGCACCCTCCATTAACTTAGACAAAACAAGTAAAAAGGAAATACAAAAGGCAAGTGTATAGGCAATGTAAGGAAGCAAGTGACAGAAGTAACACGAGAAAGCAAGTAAACAGATAGAGTGGAAAAACAAGCTGAGTAACACGAACATGTATTATCCCTCATTTTGTAAGGGTATTTTGGAAAATTTTCAACTCCCGTACTACAAGTCGGATTAATTTCAGAGAAGTTCGGACATTCTGTCAAATGTTTGATCTCTGTAATATTTTTCTAAGTAGTATAAAATACAGTTGACGTATTTTCGGGGTTAAATTGTCGTTCGTGTACGAATATATTTAACCCGGGGTTAAAAATATTTAACCACATGTAAACAAAGGACAAAGGTCAAAACGGACAAAGGGAAAAGAGGACAAAAGGCCATTTCCTGAGGCAGTCACTGAGGCGGCCACCGCACCCCGCCGCACCCGCGGTGCCGACTTCATCGACAGCCTTTTCCTGCTTCGCCGAACTGCAGACGCTACAACGTTTGCTTTTCTGAGCTGCTTATCACTTCCTTGTCTGTAGGCGCCCCTATGATGCAGCTCTTTGCTTGTGTGCTCCTTGTTGGCCTATAAATGGGGAAGAATTTGAGGAGAAAGATGGCACAAAGCAGAGCTTTCTTCTTCCTCCTCTGAAATTTCCTTCCTCCTTTGTTGCCTGAGTTTGAAGCTTCGCCGGAGTATTATCGGAACTTCCTTTGAGTGGTGAAGGTGCTCCCAAGTAGTGTTTGAAGGCACAAGGTGTTTGGAGATCAAACCCCAATCGAATCAAGGTCAAACGAATTGGATTTGGTGAGTTTCCTCCATCATCGCTGTCAAACCTCTTGCCCCTGCCTCCTGACCGCACCCGCGGCAAAACACCACCGCACCCCGCGGCCAAGGGACACCGCACCCACGGTGAGGCCGGCGCACCCGCGGTGGGCTGAGTCCGTGGTGTGTTTCTTGGGTGTTGTGGTCTTGGGCGAGGCTTGGCTCCTTCGATTCTTTCGTATTCCTTTAGATTCGTATATCTGGTTATCGAATCTAACTTAGGTTCTCGTTATGGGTCGTTCCATAGGGATTTGTTATCCAGGATCTGTCCCTGTTTCGGACCCAGGAACCCGTTGTCTCTAAGCTTGTTCAAGCTTTCGTCTAATCTTAGACAAGTGGCGGTTCGCTCTTGCTTATCATTCCATATTTCCATTAATTATCAATTGTTTAATTGTTAATTAATTTGGGATGATTTACTGTTTTCATTGGGACCAGTTTTGATAAATGATATAATTAAATATGATATTATAATAGGTTGCATATCTGCTAGAACAACGCTATTATAGATATATATTTATGATGATTGCCTTGAGGGCATTGATGTGGATTATTGCGTGCTTGAACTGTTTAGTTAGCACGAGTATTCGTAGGAACGCTACTAGGGCCTTGTGAGGTCCAGTCGTTTCTTTATAACCTAGTGAAGAGGGCGACAAAACCCCTATCACCATCTTGTTGGTCATGACCTTCCTCTATACTCGGGTATAGAGGTGGTGCACTTAGCCAGTGTCACAAACCTGGAAGTTGCTCCCAAAAGATCTCTCGTCTCGGGACGAGCTGATCATGATAAAAGCTTATAACGTGATGCACGTTTTGGAATTAAATGAGATAAGTGCCGTTGGTGCACATAATTAATATACCCTCAGGCGAGTAGTGCAGCTAGGAAATAGTACAGCTAGGAAAAATCGTCTTGACTTTGATCAGAGTAAAGTTCCCTTTCCAATCTGGATTCGCATTGTGCGGTGAGGTTGGTCGAGAACCGAAACATCAAGTCGTTTTGAACGCTTGTATGAAATTATATGTTCTCCAACATTTGTCATGCTTTCGATAAGACTAAATTCATTGAAGTCTTCTGTTGGGTTGATTGCTATAAGACTCGGTCTTTTAGAATCTTCTGTTGATCATGCCTTTTCGTATATTCCAGTAGGAGTATGATGGTTGACTATCGTCATCGGTTGTTATTCGAAAAGCGATGAGTCTAACCTAATACGACTACTTAGAACCACTCTGCTTTTAACCCTTTCATAGTCTTTCATTAGACTAACCAACCGAATTTATTCCCTTGCATGGTTGGCTGGTGTCATCCGTTCGATTCGGCACATCAGATAGATTGCAGTTTCGTGAAGGCTAGAACGACTATGAAGGCAAATGGTGTTTTTGATAAGTTTATCCAGATTGAGATCCTCGATGGTGATCGTTGTGATCAAGACCTTATGTCATGTACTTTTAAAAGACTTCCGCTGTATTTCTGATGTATTTGGAATTATGTTGAAATTCTAAAACTATGGTTCGAATGAAAGTTATGATATTTGTATTATAACTGTTGTTTTATGATTTGTATCGACTCGTTAAGCCTTGGGTGACATCGGACAGAACGTCTGAGGTCACTGGCGGTAATACCTTTCAAGGATATATTTGGGGGTGTTACAGATCTGGTATCAGAGCCGAAATTGTTAAAACGGGTGGATTTTATAAACCATTTACTCGTTTTAAACTAAGAAATGTTTTCAAAGGCTCTGAATTTCCAAAGAAAAATTTTGTCGTTCTAGTCGTGCCTTCTCTTTAGTCTGATATGGAACTTCACTTCTATATTTAGAAAGACTAACTCTCTTCTTGTTGCCCCGAAGGATATGGGTGCATGCCTTTCTCTCAAGAGGGATTCGGAAGATGCCGAGATGGCTCCGCCATCTCCAGTAAGGCTAAATTCCCCTGTTCCCCCGAGATGCTTCGAGGTCGGTGGACCCAGTAGTCCACCTCAGGAAGTAAAGTATGTACTTCCGGAGTCAGTGGTATTAGTGTCCGACAAGACCATGGTTCATGTGGCAGAGCCCATAGAAGAGCAGATGGAGGACACCGAGGACGAAGGTTACCCTTCAGATTATGATATAGGATACTTCGGTGATGACCTCCTGATGGAGTCAATCCCCGAAGAAGAAGAAGAGACGTCAGAGTATACAGGAGGATACCTTGACGATGATTTGGAGATTGAGTCGGTTCCCGAGGAGGCTCCTGAAGAGGATCCTGAGGAAGAAGAGGACCCAGAAGAGGATCCAGAGGAAGACCCTGAGGAGAACCACGAGGAGCAGGGCCAAGAATCCGATGGCTTGAGGCACTTGTTGGTGGACGGTGAGGACACGGGGATGCAGTTCATCTACCCAAGTCCGCCACCTGAACGAGTGTACTCGCCATTAACTTCCGCTGATTGGGAAGCACTCTATGTTGAGTATGACATCAGAGGAAGTGGACCACAAGAGGTACCTGAGAACTCCCAACCTAATCCTGTTCGGAGAAGGCTGAGGTCGAGTTCTGAATTGCGAGAAATACTTTGCCAAAGTCAGATGATCTCTTTTGAAGAGCACCGTCTGATGAACGAGATAGTTGATCGTGCTCAAAGATGGGCAAGGCCAGGAGAGCCAAATGAGGATGATCAGGGCATTACCGTGTCTAGTATAAGGCCAAGGACACCAGGGTCAAAGGATGAACCATGTGTTCCCGGGCCGAGCAGGGTCAGAAGTCCATCGTTTAATTCCGATGAAGAACTCCGCTCGAAGAAACCTTGTATGGGCAGTTTGCCTTACAAGAAACGTTTTTAAGGCGCCTTGATATGGGCCGACGTTGACTGTAGTAGTTTCTTTTGCAAGTATTCCGATGTATATGCGGTGAAATACAAAAATCTTCGAGCAATTTTGTTCAGAAGCTCGGGAGATTTCTTTTGTAAAACCTTATAACCCAGTTGGAAGTTCATCTATATAAATTACCAAGTTGATCCATTCTGAGTTGATTTTATTACGTTAAGTATATTGGAAAAATATTAATGTATAAAATACTTGGAATTTGATCCGTAAACAGATGGTGAACACAAGAAACAACGTTCGTACCGGTGCTGGGCCAAGTAATGATCCCAGACCAATTGAAAGGAACACTGCGAACCCTATGGAGGAACATGAGTCTGCTTCCAACAATAACCCAGGGGGCAATGGCCAAGCTCAGGCCGACGCTCCAGCGGTGTTTGATGCAGCGGCAGTTGCAGCTATTTGGGGAATTATTATGCAAGCATTCACCGACATTATGCGACCAGTTGCACCCCAGGCACAAGACATGCCAGTTCCCCCAGTGGTTCCTAGAGTTGAGGAGCCAAATGTCCATGTACACCGAGATGAGGTGGTCAGGAATAGAGGTGATTATGGTCGAGCACTAAAGGCCATTAACTCTATGAGACCTGACAGTTATGATGGAAAAGGAGAGCTAGTCAGAGTGACTCATTGGTTTTCCCACATGGAGAGGTTATTCCGCAATGTTGAGTGCACGGAAGCAGAGAAAGTACACATTGCTTTCCTTCAGTTGAAGGAAGTAGCTAGTGAATGGTGGGAAAGTACTGGCTTAGTTGATCATGTCGATCTGAACTGGGGCATGTTCAAGGCTAAGATGATGGACCGTTTCTTTTCCCGAGCTACGAGGGAAGAGAATCACAAGGAGTTTCTTTACCCAAAGACTGATGGATTGAAAGTGACCGAGTTGGTGGCCCAGTTCAATCATTTATTGCAATATGCTGGGTCGGATGTGTCCAGCGAGGAGCAAAAAATCTGGCACTTCCATGAATGGATGAGCCCAGATATTAAGCCATGGATGGTGCGTCACGGATGCTCTACCTTGGAGCAATACGTGGATGCAGCCTACAAGTTGGAGGTGACTCTGGAGGAGTCGACCAAGAGACGTAATTGCCAGAGGTCGATGCAAAATCAACCTCAGGCAAGTGGATTTAAATGTCCTGCGCCACCGTCTAACTTTGCCAAGTCTAGCAAGGAAAAGACGGATATGACTCAAGGAGGGTCAACACAGCAATCGGGTCAGGACAAGAATCTGATTCAGTGCTACAATTGTGGTGCAACTGGGCACAAGAGCAATGCATGTCAGAAGCAAAGAAAGACGTGTTTTGGCTGTGGAATTGAAGGGCACGTGTAGAAATTCTGTCGGCAGGGAAAGCAGAAAGGAACGGAGTCACAGCAGGGGTCTGTTAATCAGAACAATCGACCCAGGTTCAAATCGGTGGAGACTCCTAGTCTTTCGATGCAGACAACTTCACAGAACAAGGGGAAAGCCCCAACTGCTTCTGGAGGTCAAGGTCAGCGCCTTTACGAGATGCGTGAGGCTGATGGACCTAACGCTCAAATTGTCCAAGGTACTTTATACCTTCATTCTACTTCAGTATGTATGCTGTTTGATTCGGGTGCTACCCATTCCTTTATTTCGGAAAATTGTGAACCTTTCGTTGTAAATCTTCCCAATAGTGACCGTTTGGTTGGGACCAAGCGTCTGTCTGAATTTTCGATTACCATTCAGGGTAAGAAATTCGAGGCAGACTTGATTTGTATTGCCATGGCTCTATACGACATTATTCTCGGTATGGATTGGCTGACGCGTCATGAGGCGGTAATCGATTTTAACTCGAGAACTGTGATGGTGTCATCTGGGGGCCAGTGTGTGTGCAAATTCAAGGGTCGGAATGACACTGGTAACGGCAGGCTCATCAATGCGATGGCTGCGTTTAAGCTACTTCGACAAGGTTGTGTCGGGTACCTTTACTACCTGGATCCGCCCATGAAAGATGAACCATCAATTCTTGATATTCCTGTGATTAGTGAGTTTTCGGATGTCTTTCCGGAAGAGATTCATGGATTACCCCCGAATCGTGATGTGGAATTTTCTATTGATCTTGAGCCTGGTACCGTGCCGATCTCTAAGGCACCGTATCGGATGGCTTCTGCGGAGATGCAAGAGTTGAAGAAGCAACTCGAAGATCTTCTTGAGAAGGGTTATATAAGGCCGAGTGCATCGCCTTGGGGTGCTCCGGTCCTGTTCATCAAGAAGAAGGATGGATCGTTCCGACTTTGTATCGACTATCGTGAGTTGAATAAAGTTACGATCAAGAACAAGTACCCGTTGCCGAGGATTGATGATCTGTTGGATCAACTGCAAGGAGCAAAAGTCTTTTCTAGAATCGATCTGAGGTCTGGTTACCATCAGCTCAGGATTCGTGAGGAAGATATTTCGAGGACTGCGTTCCGGACAAGATATGGTCACTACGAGTTCGTAGTCATGCCATTTGGACTTACCAATGTTCCAGCGGTCTTTATGGACCTAATGCATCGATGTTTTTACCAATACTTGGATAAGTTTGTGGTGGTTTTCATCGACGATATTTTGATTTATTCCCCGAGTGAGGAGGCTCACGAGGAACATCTTCAGATTACTTTGTCAGTCCTTAGACAAAATCAGCTATATGCAAAGTTGTCTAAGTGTGACTTTTGGATCAAGGAAGTGGTTTTCTTAGGCCATGTGATTAATGAGAATGGGGTTATGGTTGATCCCCAGAAGATTGAAGCGGTAGCCAATTGGAAGCGACCTCAGAATGTGAAGGAGGTGCGTAGTTTTCTAGGACTTGCTGGATATTACAGACGGTTCATAGAGGGATTCTCTAAGATCGCTCTACCCATGACCGGTCTGCTCCGCAAGGTCCACAAGAAGTTTGTCTGGGATGACAAGTGCGAGGCCAGTTTTCAGAAGTTGAAACAGTGTCTGACCTCCGCACCAGTATTAGCGCTACCGGAAGGAAATGATGGTTATATGGTCTATAGTGATGCTTCGAAGAGTGGTTTGGGATGTGTGCTGATTCAGAAAGGCAAGGTTATTGCATACGTATCCCGACAGTTAAAAACCTATGAGGCAAACTATCTGACGCATGATCTGAAACTAGCAGTTGTAGTTTTTGCGCTGAAGATTTGGAGATACTATCTCTATGGTGTAAGGTGTCAAGTCTTCACCGATCACAAGAGTCTCAAATATATATTCACTCAGAAGGAGCTGAATATGAGACAACGTCGCTGGTTAGAGCTACTCAAAGACTACGACATCGAATTGTTGTATCATCCGGGCAAGGCTAATGTAGTAGCCGATGCATTGAGCCGGAAGACGCCGCACGAGACTGTAGTGGCTTTACTCACTGCTCAGACCAAGCTAAACCAAGGGTTGTGCGAGATTGAAGTCTTGTACGATCAGCGTAGAGGATATCTGAGTATGATTAAAATTCAGGCTACGCTACTTGATCAAATCAAGGAGAAACAGGTTGATGTTGTAGTCATTGTAAAGCTAAGCAGTGAAGTGATGGACGGGAAAGCTCCCGATTTCGTGATTCAAGAAGATGGATCACTCTGGTTTCAAGACCGGATTTGTGTGCCTGACGGTGATGGACTTTGCCCGTTAGTGATGAAGGAGGCCCATTCGTCAGCTTATTCTGTACATCCAGGCTCTAGCAAGATGTACAAGGACCTCAGAAAGAAGTTCTGGTGGCCCAACATGAAGTGTGATGTAGCAGAGTTTGTGGCAAAATGCTTGACTTGTCAGAAAGTCAAGATAGAACATCGCAGACCAGGTGGTGAATTACTACCTCTCTCAGTTCCAGAATGGAAGTGGGAGGATATTGCAATGGATTTCGTCACAGGACTGTCGAAGACTCAGAGTCAAAAGGATGCTATTTGGGTTATCATTGACAGACTCATGAAGAGTGCTCACTTCGTGGCTATCAAGTCAATATGGGGAACCCAGAGGCTATCAGAAGTGTTCTTACACGAGGTTATCCATTTGCATGGTACTCCAAAGACCATTGTATCGGATCGTGATAGGTGTTATTTCATGCATCTTTTCTAGCATCCATTAGCATGATTTGGAGGAGTTTTGGATGTGTTTTGGTGCTAAGTCTGCGATCCAGATGTTATGGAGAGAAGTGAAGAAATCCAAGGATTTGCAGCTTAGATGGAGTTTAGAGATGAAGATGGAGCTGCTGGAGTATTTATGGAGAAGGCTACCAACATTTGGTAGTATTTGGAGAGCAGTAGAAGAAGAGAAGAAGACGAGAGCTGAAGTCTGGAGTTCACCGCCCCGCGTCAGCAGTGCCGCGGCCCGGCGATGACTCCCAGTGAAGGATGGAGCCCGCGTGAGAGGAGACCACCGCCCAGCGGTGGAGAGCTGAAGCCCCGTGGTGGATCTTCACCGCCCCGCGGTGGATGTGTTTATTGCCTTGCGCCAAATTATATTTATTTCCTATTTCGTTTATGACTTTGCTTTATTAGTTTATTCGGTTTCCTTATTTATTTGTTTTAGTTTAACCTAGTTTCCTAAGACTATTTAAGCCTCTTTTCTAGGTTAAGAGCAGAGACTTAGACACTTCGTTACTGAGACTTAACTTTGATCGTTATTTGATATTAGAGTTTTTCATCCCCTTTGATGGAGAACTAACTTCCCTTTGTTCTGTTAAACGATTAAAGCAGTGCATTGATGTGTTTGTGAGATTTCTATTCCTTGTTCTTATCCTTATAAGTGTTGGATTGATTCTCTTGATTATATCAAACTTGATTATATCAAACTTGATTTCTTGTTGTTCTTCTTAGCATGATCACCTAGGTTGAATGCTTGTTATCAATTGCTAGGATTGCATATAGGGGTTCCGAGTGCATATCTAGTGGCAAATACAATTGTGCGTATAGGGGTTCCGAGCGTACAATTGTGTGTGAGAATCAATTGCGTGTTAAGTAGGGGAGTGAGTACTTGTACGTCTTTCTACTTGCATGTATCTTATATTCTTGTGTGCATTGCTATTGCTGTGTTGGTGCTAAAGTACACTGACAACTGTGAGAATCAGTTATACTTTATCATTGGCATAGTGATAAGTCTATTGACAACTGTGAGAATCAATAGCACTTACGATCAGGGTGGGAACGACTATAAGGATAAATAATTGAACTTGGATTGAATAGATTTCAGTGATCAAACTCTATCTTTGTACTGTGGATTTCGCTCTAACAGGACTACTTTCCCTCATATTATCCTCTCGATTTTACTCAATCTACTTGCTTGCTTGCTTTGTGTTCTCCTGATTACAAACCCCCTAGTTACTTGTTACTTGTCATTCACGATTGCATACTACATCATACCTTCTTTGTGGGATTCGACCCTTACTTGTCTGCTATACTCTGTTTAGTAGGTTGGTTAGGATAATTACTTTGATAGGGCTAATCAACGACATTTGCTGTGCATCTTTAGCATCCGTCAAATTTGGCGTCGTTACCGGGGAAGGTTTTTGTTTGTTGTGTGTTTTCGTGATTGATTGTTGGTGGTGACCTATCTTATGGTCACCCGTAGTACTGACTCCCCCCTTCTAGATCTTGATCCAGAGATTGAAAGATCTTTCCTTGGAGGCCTGCGAGCTCGAAGAGGAGAGGAAGAAGAGGCCGAGATTGAGACAGTGTTGGACGTTGAGACTGACACAACCGAGAACGTTGAGACTGAGACCACCGAGATTGCTACTACTCCAGCCGCTGCTATGGCTGGAAACGGAACTCTGAGAGAGCTTACTGCACCGAATATTGGGGCACAACCCCTAGCTATAATCATCCATGCGCTAGATCAAGGGGTGAACTTTGAATTGAAGTCGGGAGTTGTTGCTTATCTCCCTAAATTCCACGGTCTGAGTGGAGAAGATCCGATTTCTCACCTAGGCAAGTTCCACAATGTCTGCATGACTATGAAGCCTAGGAACGTGACCGAAGACCAAATCAAGATGAGAGCTTTTGGTTTTTCTCTACTCGACTCTGCGAGTGATTGGTACTATCACCTGCCGCCAGGAACCATAGATACATGGACGAAGCTGCACAAAGCGTTCCTGGATAAATATTTTCCCACGAAGAAGGCGAATGCTTTGAAAAAGGCAATTGCCAACATCGAGCAGGCTGGTGATGAGACACTATATGATTACTTGGAGAGGTACAAGAGGCTTTGCTCTAGCTGTCCGTTCCATGGATACGCCCAGCAGGATCTTGTTCTCTATTTACACAACGGTCTGCAGGACCAAGAGAGAAGAATGGTTGATGCTGCATGCGGTGGAAGTATTCTGAACCTGGCACCGGTGGAAGCTATGGACCGACTCCAGGAGATGAGTGAGAGCACCCGAAATTTCAGGAAGACATACCAGAGGAAGGCGGTCAACGCTGTGACCCCTGCCGGACCGAGTCCTGTGTTATCTGAGTTAGCCGAGTTGAAGGAGATAGTCATGAAGATTGCAAATCAGAGTGCTCCTCTACAAGCCAGACCGTGTGGTCTTTGTTCTAACCAGGCCTACCACACCGACACCTGTCCTCAGCTGCAGGAGGACGGTGTTGCTGAAGTCAATGCTGTAGGAGGCTACGGAGCTCCTAGACAACAATATGGTGGACAGCCTAATTACAACCAGAGAGGCCGTGATCACCCAGGGTTTAGATGGAGTGACCCTCAGGGTGGTCAGCAGCCGGCACAACAACAATATCAGCCGGCTCAGCAACAACAATACCAGCAACGAGCTCAGTACCAACAGAGGCCTCAGGGCCAAACTTTTGGAGCCTCTACTGAGGATATGCTGAAGACTTTGACTCAGCACTTTGCCACACATGTACAAGCCACTGAGTCGAGTATCAAGAACATGGAGAAGCAGATTGGCCAGTTAGCTGATGAGGTGACCAAGATCAACCAGAGGGCCTCAAACTCCCTGCCATCCCAGACCACTGTGAATCCTAGAGAAAACGTGAGTGCTATCACGCTAAGAAGTGGTAAGAAGGTTATTTATCCCATTGCTGAAGAGGAGAACGAAATTCCCGAGAAAAAGGAAATCACCGACACGCCCCGCGGCGACTCTCGCCGCGACCCGGCGCATGTGCCCAGTAATGACACCGCGACCCCGCCGCCCCGCGGTGATGATTTATGCCCCACGGTGGGCTTGCCGCGAGCTGGTCCTCAAGAAGTTGCTCCCGCTGACGACACCTATATTGATAACTACGTTCGTCCAGTGTTCCCTCCTCTAGGTTCAGAGAAGCCCCCAACACCTTTTCCTGAGGCGCTAAAGGCTAGAAGAGTTGTCGACGACAGAGACCTGTTCGAGACATTCCAGAACTGTGAGGTGAACATTCCCCTACTGAAGCTTATTAAGGCTATCCCGCGATATGCCAAGTTCTTAAAGGAGCTATGCAAGGTGAAGAAGGCCCAAAGGCAAAAGACTCAGAAGACGAGTCAAGTGGGTGAACAAGTGTCAGCGGTAGTTCAGAAGCGTCTACCTGCAAAGTGCAAGGATCTAGGTATGTTTACTATTCCTATCACTATAGGTGAGCATGTTTTTGAGAAGGCCTTGCTTGATTTGGCTGCCTCAATTAATGTCTTACCTTATTCTTTACTTGAGAAATTGGAATTAGGACCCTTGCGTGAGTCTAACATTGTGATACAACTTGTTGATGGTTCTTGTGTACCCCCTAAGGGTGTTGTAGAAGATGTCCTTGTTAGGATAGGTCCCTTGATATTCCCTGCTGATTTCTTTGCTATGGATATGGATTATGATGAGCACGTTGCCCCGGTCATGCTAGGGCGACCTTTTATGAAAACTTCCATGACTAAGATTGATGTTGATAGTGGTACTCTGACTATGGAATTTGATGGAATAATTTTTAAACATGACATTCATAATGCCAATTCCATTAAATCACCTCCTCTCTGCACTAATGACTTTGATGATTCAGTGCATGAAAATGTAAAAATTGATGCCATAGAGACCGTAGTTGAGTATTCCACTACTGATGGACCCATTGAATTGCATGATTTGCCTGTTGATGATATTTTGTTAGATGACATAGGAGACTCCTCTACTTTGGGCACTTGTCCCCCTGCACTAACCATACAAGGCAGCAAGCATTTATCTAGTGATGTGCAACATATCCATGTTAAGCCATATCGGCCCCCACATCGTTCTAAGTATGGGGGCGACACTCCAAAGAGAATGAACATGGAGTGGGTGGCGAAGAAAGAACATGGTCTAAGGTTCAAACCTTTCCATGAGAGGTCTCCACAGGAAGAGACGAGTTGGAGGATTCCGAAAGGATCCTATTCGAGATGGTAGTTGATCTGCAGTACGTCGAGCCAACGACGATAACCAAGGCGCTGTCCGGGAGGCAACCCGTATTAGTTTTTCTTTGATTTTTCTTTTTATTAGATTATCTTCGTAGTTTATTTTGCTTTGTTTCGTTCGCTTGTTACTCACATTTCAGGTACGAAAGTAAACCGAGAAGAGATGAGGTGCCCATCCATTCTCACCGCCCCGCGGCGCCTTCCTACTGCCTCGCGGTGGAGCCCCCCACCCCGCGGTGACGGTCAGGTATAACTTCTCAACTCTTTGGAAAAAAAAAAGCAAGAATTATGGGCCCTGAAAAAACCTTAAACGGGTGAGTAATAGTTTTTTCTTAAGAGGTCACTAAGGTTTTGACGGATTGGGCTTCTTTATGGGCCAAGATTTCTCTTATGGGCCATGGTACATGACCGGCCCATCATCCCTTTCTTTTCACCTTACCCTTCCTTGACCTAGCCCCACTTTTCCCCACACTTATAATTCCCAGCGCCCCCTCAAACTCCTATTCTACTTTCCCCTCTCGACCCTGAGCATACTCTAGCCCCAAATCCCCCATTTGGAGTTTAGCCTCACAACCAAGCCCAAACACAACCCCACCGCGCCGCTGTAGTCCCACCTCGCTTTACCTCCGCCTCGCGCTTCCACCGCTTCGCGTTCCTGTTGCTACCGCCCCGCGCCGACCTCACCGCGACCCGGTGCATGTTCTCATTTTCTCACCGCGACGCCGCCGCCCTGCGCTGAGTCTCTCCAGAACATTGTGTTTGCTTGATTGTGAGTATTCTTTGCTGCCTTTTGATTTGAGCATTCCCATTCTTCACTTATGGCTTCGAAAGGCAAGAAGAAAGCGTCAACGAGTAGGGATAAGAGTGAGCTGTACGACATTGTGAAGGAGAGGAGGGTGGTGGCTTCCAAATTTTACCACAAGCCGACTCTGGAGCAGATGGGATTGCTCGCTTGTGTGACGCTGTGTTTGACACAGTGTGGGCTGGGGAATTTCATGAACAAGGCAGCCCCTGCGTATCTTGAGCTATGCTTCCAATTCATTGCCTCGTTCAGGTGGTTCACCCGCGAGGAGTCTGATGACAAAATTCTGCGCAAGATCACGTTCACCTACAATGGGCGTGATTATTCTTTATCGCGGAAGGTGATCCACGAGGCCCTGGGCATTACAAAGAACCCCACCGCTGGGTGGGCGAATGGGATTAATGAGGCCGAGCTGATGGATTTCTGGCGGGCTGCCACAGGGAGGACATTCAAGAAGGGTCATGAGGTGAACTCCAATTTGGTGAATCCGTGTCTGCGGTTGATCCACAAGGTGATGATGAGGGATTTCTTTGGCCATGCTGACGATGGGAAGGTGCCCATGAAGGACTTTGTAACACCCCCAAAACTTAACCCTTTTGGAAAGGTATTACCGCCAGTGACCCCAGTGTTCCTTACCGAGATCACCCAAGGCTTTACCACTTAAATACGATTTATGAAATGCAATTGATACACAATGATCAAGCACTAAATTCCAAAACGTAACATTGTCAAGGAAACAAGGGTTACGGGATTACAGCCTAATCCTGAATAGGTCAATACAACGTTTAAAACAAACACAGCGGAAGTCTGAGAAAGTATATTACAATCAAAGTTATTGTCTAAAAGATCTCAACCTGATTAAAGAAATAATTAAAACATTGAAAAACCACCGTTGACTCCATAGTCCTTCTGGTCTTCTGAACTACTTCTTATCTGATGTGCCGAATCGAACGGATGACACCAGCCAACCATGCAAGGGAAAGTATTGGTTGGTTAGTCTAAATGAATAGACTAGCAAGGAAACAAAGCAGAATGGTTCGAAGCAGTCGTATTAGGTTAGACTCATCGTCCCTCGAATAATAATCGAGTATGCTTGTCAACCACCATACTCCTACTGGAATGAACAAGAGGTATGCACAAGAGAAGATTCTGGAAGACTTAATCTTCACAGAAATCGACCCGAAAGAAGACTCCAACGGAAATGAGTCTTTAAAGAAGTATGACAAATCTGGAAAGTTACAGAATCATACAACAATGATTTAAAACTGACTGAGATGCTTCAGCCAACGACCAACCTCACCGCCTTTCAGCGAATCCAGATCGGAAAGAAGACGTACTACATTCAAGTCAACACGAGTCTTCCTAGCGGCACTATTACCTAGCTGCCCTACTCGCTGAGCGTTCATTAATTATGTGCGTCAATGTAGCACTTATCTGATTATGTTTCAAAAACACACATCACATTATAGACTTTTACATGTGTACCCCACCAATGGGACGACACATCTTAGTATACGTTTCGTCAAGAGTGACGTACACCGAAAGGTTTGTGACACCAACTAAGTGTCCTGCCTCTACACACTTGTGAAAGAGACCGATCATGATCTTAGAATAGTACCAGATGGGGACGAGCCACCCCGATATCAGATTATAAAGAAACGACTGGACAGAGTCCGAGTAACGTTCCTATTTAACAGTGCTAACTAAACAGTTACAACACCACAACAGTTACAGGATAAATCCACATAAAGGCCCGAAAGGCGATCACAGATAATAGCGTTGTTCTAACAGATATACAACCTATTATATGATTTTCAAAACAGTTTATCAAAACCGTTTCCAGACAAACAGAATATTTATTCCAAATTAATTACTCAGATAAACTACTGATAATTAATGTAAATATGGAACGAATGAGCAAGAGCGAACCGCCACTTGCCTTACTCCACAGAATAGTCTAAAGACGTCAACTGGATTCTGAGCTTGACACGGTATAGTTCCGACAGCACAACAACCTTCGAGTCGACCCATAAAAGGAACCCTAAGTTAGATCCGACATAAACAGTACGAATCTAAACACGGCGAAAGAACACGAAAGGAAAGACGACACGACGACAACCGACCAAGCCAAAGCCACGAAGGCATTCTGGGCACTGGCGGCGGTCGCTGTTCTTGGCGGCGGTCGCCGCATTCATCACGGCGGTCGCCGTGAAGAACACGGTCGACAGAGACGAGAGAAATCTCACCAAAACAAAGCGCGTTTCGACCCCTTTCAGCCTAGCTTGGTTTCTGACCTTCAAAGGCAACCACAAGGCTTCAAATGAGCTGCTGGAAACACCACTAACAACACCGACGAAAGCTTCAGAAATTCCGGCAAAGGCACAACTCCGGCGAGAGGCGAATTTGGCAGAGGTTTGGTGCTGGGATGGCTCAAAACCTCACCCCCAACACCTCTTTTTATAGCCAAAGCGTCTGGAGCACGAAGAAGAGGGCCTAGAGCTAGTTCGGCGCTCGCCAGAAACAACGTCGGTGACCAACGGGCAACGACTGCTGGGCAACGATGACGGCACTTACGGCGGGCGCCGTAATTTACGGCGGTCGCCGCGGCCTGACACACCAGCTGCCTCCTCGAGCATTGGGACGGCGGGCACCGTGACTTTACGGCGGTCGCCGTGCTTGGGTCTCACTACGGCGGTCGCCGTGACACCTCTTTCCCGCCCGTTCAGCTTTGAACGAACATGACATTAAACCGGGATAAAGATTATCGTACGCGAACGATAATTAAAATCTAAGGCACCTTGTCTGTATATTATTTCACTGAGAAAAATATTACAGATACAGAGCACATTACAGAATGTCTCAAACTCTCTATATTAAATCCGACGTACACAACGGGTACTCGGGAAAATTCCAAAATTCCCAAAATAATCTTACAAAAATATGGGGTATTACAGACTTCCAGTGGTTTATGAGCATCTTGGGGACGGTAGAGCTTACGCCGTGTTGGGCAACTCTTTTCTTGAGTTCCCTGCGGAGGATTCGTGATGGCGAGCCGAGAGATATTTGTGGGGGTGGTCTTATTACACTCCTCTGTGCCAGCGTGATTGATTGCGATCAGATTCCTTGGCCGGTCCCCTGCGCCGTATATGATTTAGCACACATGAGGGTGTGATCCATGACGAAGCCACTGGGGCAGGATGGTGATTTGGTTTGGGCATCTTATGAGGGCCATATTTTGGTTGTTCCGCGAGAGTTCGCTTACTCGCCTTCATACGCGGGTTGGTGGATTGATAGCGATAGACGGATGCCAACCGATGATGCCCCTGCCGTTACTCCTTCGGGTCCGTATGGAGAGGGCCCTAGTGGTGGTTTTGTTGTTGATCCTGTAGAGGGGGACGACCCCGGTTCTTCACAGTTTGAGGAGTCTTCGTCTGTGTACGGACCTGTCGCACCTTGGCAGGAGATGTACTCTAGATGGGATACTTTCTCAACGCGCCAGGATCAGTGGACTTCCAGAGTAGAGACCGGTCTGCAGACTTGGCAGACCCAGCTTCATTCAGAGATAGATGAGCGTCTGGACACTATAGACACTCATATGAGGGACTACTTTGGGTTGTACCCACCACCACCTTCCGGTCCACAGTGAGTTTATTTCTCTCTTCCCCTATCATTTGATGTTCTCTTTTCACATTGAGGACAATGTTCGGTTTAAGTATGGGGGAGGGATATAGACTTGCTATTCTTGCTAGCTAGTGTACATAGCTTTATTTCTGCATTTGTTTATGCATTTTTGTTTCCATTTTGTTTAAAAAAAAATCGAAAAAGTCAAAAAGAAGTAAAAAGGCAATCAAAATCCTGGGATGGACTGAAAACCCGAAAGAGCGGTTCAGGTAAAAAGCAGGTAGTCCGGCTGGTATTAGACCAGGGCAAGATTGGACTGGAGTGATGTGAGTATTTGTGAGATATCTAGCAAAATGAAATGAGTGGCTAGGTGAAAACCCGAAAGGGCGCCTAGGCAAGATGAGCGTAAAAGAATAAGAGTGATTCTAGGATTTCTCTTTATATCTTGGTGGATGCGTCATAAGAAGGGAGTCATAGAAGGATTGTCGGATAGGCCACTCATGGAGCGATAAGGAGCTAGATTGGAGTTAGGTTAGATTATCTTTGCATCACTTATTTTGGTTGTCTTGGGCGTATTGTTGATATGTTGTAGTTTGCTGGTGTCACGTTTTCTTGTACTTCCTGAGACCTTGGTGTTGATTGAGAGGGTGAGCTTTTCTTTAGCTTACTCGGGACGAGTGAAGGTCTAATTATGGGGGAATTTGATAGGTGTTATTTCATACACCTTTTCTAGCATCTATTAGCATGATTTGGAGGAGTTTTGGATGTGTTTTGGTGCTAAGTCTGCGATCTAGATGTTATGAAAAGAATTGAAGAAATCCAAGGATTTGCACCTTAGATGGAGTTTAGAGATGAAGATGGAGCTGTTGGAGTATTTATGGAGAAGGCTACCAACATTTGGTAGTATTTGGAGAGCAGCAGAAGAAGACGAGAGCTGAAGTCTAGAGTTCACCGCCCCGCGTCAGCAGTGCCGCAGCCCGGCGATGACTCCCGGTGAAGGATGGAGCCCGCGTGAGAGGAGACCACCGCCCAGCGGTGGAGAGCTGAAGCCCCGCGGTGGATCTTCACCGCCCCGCGGTGGATGTGTTTATTGCCTCGCGCCAGATTATATTTATTTCCTATTTCGTTTATGACTTTGCTTTATTAGTTTATTCGGTTTCCTTATTTATTTGTTTTAGTTTAACCTAGTTTCCTAAGACTATTTAAGCCTCTTTTCTAGGTTAAGAGCAGAGACTTAGACACTTCGTTACTGAGACTTAACTTTGATCGTTATTTGATATTAGAGTTTTTCATCCCCTTTGATGGAGAACTAACTTCCCTTTGTTCTGTTAGACGATTGAAGCAGTGCATTGATGTGTTTGTGAGATTTCTATTCCTTGTTCTTATCCTTATAAGTGTTGGATTGATTCTCTTGATTATATCGAACTTGATTTCTTGTTGTTCTTCTTAGCCTGATCACCTAGGTTGAATGCTTGTTATCAATTGCTAGGATTGCATATAGGGGTTCCGAGTGCATATCTAGTGGCAAATACAATTGTGCGTATAGGGGTTCCGAGCGTACAATTGTGTGTGAGAATCAATTGCGTGTTAAGTAGGAGAGTGAGTACTTGTACGTCTTTCTACTTGCATGTATCCTATATTCTTGTGTACATTGCTATTGTTGTGTTGGTGCTAAAGTACGCTGACAACTGTGAGAATCAGTTGTACTTTATCATTGGCATAGTGATAAGTCTATTGACAACTGTGAGAATCAATAGCACTTACGATCAGGGTGGGAACGACTATAAGGATAAATAATTGAACTTGGATTGAATAGATTTCAGTGATCAAACTCTATCTTTGTACTGTGGATTTCGCTCTAACAGGACTACTTTCCCTCATATTATCCTCTCGATTTTACTCAATCTACTTGCTTGCTTGCTTTGTGTTCTCCTGATTACAAACCCCCCAGTTACTTGTTACTTGTCATTCACGATTGCATACTACATCATACCTTCTTTGTGGGATTCGACCCTTACTTGTCTGCTATACTCTGTTTAGTAGGTTGGTTAGGATAATTACTTTGATAGGGCTAATCAACGACATTTGCTGTGCATCTTTAGCATCCGTCAGATCGCGATGGCCGATTCATGTCGAGATTCTGGAAGGAACTCCACAAGGCCATGGGAACCGAGTTGAGATTCAGTACTGCGTTTCATCCTCAGACGGATGGACAGTCTGAAAGGACCATCCAGACCTTGGAAGACATGATGAGAGCTTGTATACTCGATCATCCGACTAGCTGGGAGAACATCTTGAGTCTGATTGAGTTCACGTACAACAACAGTTGGCATGCTACCATCAAGATGGCTCCATTCGAGGCTTTGTACGGTCGAAGGTGCAGATCTCCAATTTGTTGGGATGAGAATGCCGACAAGGTTCTGCTCAGACCGGAGTTAGTCGAAAGGACTGCCTCGGACATTGTTTTAATAAGACAGAGGATGTTAACAGCTCAGAGTTGACAAAAGTCTTATGCAGATCTGAAGCGTAGGAATGTCGAGTTTGAGGTTGGTGACAAAGTGTTTGTCAGAGTATCGCCATCTAAGGCTGTATTCAGATTTGGTAAGCGTGGGAAGCTTAACCCTCGCTACGTGGGACCATTTGAGATCCTTGATAGAGTGGGGTCTCTAGCGTATCGTTTGGCATTGCCGCCATCGGCACACCCAGTGCATGACGTGTTCCATGTATCTTTGTTGAGGAAGTACGTGCCAGATGAATCTCATGTGCTGAGCTATGAAGACATCGAGATCCAGACAAATGGTACCTACGAGGAGATACCTGTGCGTATTCTCGAATGTCATGAGAAGCAGCTACGCAACAAGGTAGTACCGTTGGTACGGATTTTGTGGTCCAAGTCAGGAACCGAAGAGGTTACTTGGGAAACTTGGGAGACTGAGGAGGATATGCGTAGACGCTTTCCCGAGATGTTTTCGGCCTAAGTTTCGGGGTCGAAACTTCTTTTAAGGGGGATGTGATGTAATATCCCTCATTTTGTAAGGGTATTTTGGAAATTTTCCAACTCCCGTACTACAAGTCGGATTAATTTCAGAGAAGTTCGGACATTCTGTCAAATGTTTGATCTCTGTAATATTTTTCTGAGTAGTATAAAATACAGTTGACGTATTTTCGGGGTTAAATAGTCGTTCGTGTACGAATATATTTAACCACATGTAAACAAAGGACAAAGGTCAAAACGGACAAAGGGCAAAGAGGACAAAAGGCCATTTCCTGAGGCGGTCACTGAGGCGGCCACCACACCCTGCCGCACCCGTGGTGTCGACTTCAGCGACAACTTTTTCCTGCTTTGCCGAACTGCAGACGCTGCAATGTTTGCTTTTCTGAGCTGCTTATCACTTCCTTGTCTGTAGGCGCCCCTATGATGCAACTCCTTGCTTGTGTGCTCCTTGTTGGCCTATAAATGGGGAAGAATTTGAGGAGAAAGATGGCACAAAGCAGAGCTTTCTTCTTCCTCCTCTGAAATTTCCTTCCTCCATTGTTGCCTGAGTTTGAAGCTTCGTCGGAGTATTATCGAAACTTCTTTTGAGTGGTGAAGGTGCTCCCAAGTAGTGTTTGAAGGAACAAGGTGTTTGGAGATCAAACCCCAATCGAATCATGGTCAAACGAATTGGATTTGGTGAGTTTCCTCCATCGTCGTTGTCAAACCTCTCGCCCCTGCCTCCTGACCGCACCCGCGGCAAAACACCACCGCACCCCGCGGCCAAGGGCCACCGCACTCGCGGTGAGGCCGGCGCACCCGCGGTGGGCTGAGTCCGTGGTGTGTTTCTTGGGTGTTGTGGTCTTGGGCGAGGCTTGGCTCCTTCGATTCTTTCGTATTCCTTTAGATTTGTATATCTGGTTATCGAATCTAACTTAGGGTCTCGTTATGGGTCGTTCCATAGGGATTTGTTATCCAGGATCTGTCCCTGTTTCGGACCCAGGAACCCGTTGTCTCTAAGCTTGTTCAAGCTTTCGTCTAATCTAAGGCAAGTGGCGGTTCACTCTTGCTTATCATTCCATATTTCCATTAATTATCAATTGTTTAATTGTTAATTAATTTGGGATAATTTACTGTTTTCGTTGGGAACAGTTTTGATAAATGATATAATTAAATATGATATTATAATATGTTGTATATCTGCTAGAACAACGCTATTATAGATATATAGATATATATATATATATATATATATATATGATGATTGCCTTGAGGGCATTGATATGGATTATTGCGTATTTGAACTGTTTAGGTAGCACGAGTATTCGTAGGAACGCTACTAGGGCCCTGTGAGGTCCAGTCGTTTCTTTATAACCTGGTGAAGAGGGCGACAAAACCCCTATCACCATCTTATTGGTCATGACCTTCCTCTATACTCGGGTATAGAGGTGGTGCACTTAGCCAGTGTCACAAACCTGGGAGTTGCTCCCAAAAGATCTCTCGTCTCGGGACGAGCTGATCATGATAAAAGCTTATAACGTGATGCACGTTTTGGAATTAAATGAGATAAGTGTCGTTGGTGCACATAATTAATATACCCTCAGGCGAGTAGTGCAGCTAGGAAATAGTACAGCTAGGAAAACTCGTCTTGACTTTGATTAGAGTAAAGTTCCCTTTCCAATCTGGATTCGCATTGTGCGGTGAGGTTGGTCGGTGACGGGGGCTAAAGATGCACAAGCAAATGTCGTTGATTAGCCTTATCAAAGTAAATTATCCTAACCAACCTACTAAATAGAGTATAGCAGACAAGTAAGGGTCGAATCCCACAGAAAAGGTATGATGTAGTATGCAAACGTGAATGACAAGTAACAAGTAACTGGGGGGTTTGTAATCAAGAGAACACAAAGCAAAGTAAACAAATTTGGTTTATGTAGGAAGAAAGTATGATGAGGGGAAGTAGTTCTACTAGACCGAAATCCACAATACAGAGATAGAGTTTGATCACTGAAATCTATTCAATCCAAGTTAGATTATTTATCCTTATAGTCGTTCCCACCCTGCTCGTAAGTACTATTGATTCTCACAGTTGTCAATAGACTTATTACTATGCCAATGATAAAGCACAACTGATTCTCACAATTGTCAGCGTACTTTAGCACCAAAACAGCAATAGCAATGCACACAAGGATATAGGATACATGCAAGTAGAAAGACGTACAAGTACTCACTCCCCTACTTAACATGCAATTGATTCTCACACACAATTGTACGCTCGGAACCCCTATACGTACAATTGTGTTTGCCACTAGATATGCACTCGGAACCCCTATATGCAATCCTAGCAATTGATAACAAGCATTCAACCTAGGTGATCAGGCTAAGAAGAACAACAAGAAATCAAGTTCGATATAATCAAGAGAATCAATCCAACACTTATAAGGATAAGAACAAGGAATAGAAATCTCACAAACACATCAACTGTACTGCTTCAATCGTCTAGCAGAACAAAGGGAAGTTAGCTCTCCATCAAAGGGGATGAAAAAACTCTAATTAGAAAACTACGTCTGAAACAATAGTGCGTCTGATGATGATGATTTGGAGGCTGTGGGAAAAGAGGTTAAATAGAGTTAACCTAAATCCCCAAGATCACAAACCATATCTTACAAGGAAATAAAATAATAAAATAAAGGAAATCTGACTAATGCATAAAAGGAAATAAAGTAAAATAAAATAACTCTGGCCGCGAGGCAATAAACACATCCACCGCGGGGCGGTGAAGATCCACCGCGGGGCTTCAGCTCTCCACCGCTGGGCGGTGGTCTCCTCTCACGCGGGCTCCATCCTTCACTGGGAGTCATCGCTGGGCCGCGGCATTGCTGACGCGGGGCGGTGAACTCCAGACTTCAGCACTCGTCTTCTTCTCTTCTTCTGCTGTTCTCCAAATACTACCAAGTGTTGGTAGCCTTTTCCATAAATACTCCAGCAGCTCCATCTTCATCTCTAAACTCCATATGAGCTGCAAATCCTTGGATTTCTCCACTTCTCTCCATAACATCTGGATTACAGACTTAGCACCAAAACACATCCAAAACTCCTCCAAATCATGCTAATAGTTGCTAGAAAAGGTGTATTAAATAACACCTATCAGTCGGGAACCGAAACATCAAGTCGTTTTGAACGCTTGTATGAAATTATATGTTCTCCAACATTTGTCATGCTTCCGATAAGACTAAATTCATTGAAGTCTTCTGTTGGGTTGATTGCTGTAAGACTCGGTCTTTCAGAATCTTCTCTTAATCATGCCTTTTCGTATATTCCAGTAGGAGTATGATGGTTGACTATCGTCATCAGTTGTTATTCGAGAAGCGATGAGTCTAACCTAATACGACTACTTAGAACCACTCTACTTTTAACCCTTGCATAGTTTTTCATTAGACTAACCAACCTAATTTATTCTCTTGCATGGTTGGCTGGTGTCATCCGTTCGATTCGGCACATCAGATAGATTGCAGTTTCGTGAAGGCTAGAACGACTATGAAGGCAAATGATGTTTTTGATAAGTTTATCTAGGTTGAGATCCTCGACGGTGATCGTTGTGATCAAGACCTTATGTCATTTACTTTTAAAAGACTTCCGCTGTATTTCTGATGTATTTGGAATTATGTTGAAATTCCGAAACTATGGTTCGAATGAAAGTTATGGTATTTGTATTATAACTGTTGTTTTATGATTTGTATCGACTGGTTAAGCCTTGGGTGACATCGGACAGAATGTCTGAGGTCACTGGCGGTAATACCTTTCAAGGATATATTTGGGGGTGTTACAGAACAAACTAGTGAAATCACTCTCGCCTTATACACTCTATGGGATCACTCTCTCCGACGCATGGCGGGTCCCTTGTGCACAAACGCATACACCCTTCACTAGTCTATGACCCATTTCTAGAGTATAAAAAAGGGATTAGGTTAGCAAGAAAGAGGAGGAAAAGGGGGGAGCCGCAATTTGGGGGAAAAAGAGGGAGAGAGCTCTTTGGAGCTCTACCATGGGCGAGAGGGGATGAGAGCAGTCAAGAGTTTGAGAGAAGCAAAAGGCAAGGCTCGAATGGCTGATTAAGAAGTGCAACTTCCAGGACCAAGGAGATTGACCTCGTACTCGTCTGCAAAAAACCATAACCGCAAGCCTGAAAGGAGCCTCGGCTCAACACCGTGCTCGACCTCGACCCGAACTTCGACTCGTCTCTCGTATCGGCTCGCTGATGACCTCGACCCGCTCCTTCACGTAGCCCCTTCACGAAGCCTCGTTCACGAGGGTCCTTCGTGAAGGTCCTTCACGAAGACGTCGTTTCATGGTATTTTTCTGATGCGACATTAAACTCTTAAAGAGAGACTTGGTTGGTTGATGAATGTGGTGCTCGTAAGCTTCATAGATATGTCTTTGGTGGAAGACTTAATGTTCGAATACTTGACTGATGAAATAAGGTAATAAGTGCACTTATTCAAGGTAATTCGACGGATAAGTAAATCTCTCAACCTTAGCTTTCTACATACATATATATATATATGCTCTTCGTATGGAAAACTGACTTTAGCGTCGGGGTTGTGAGCATGGTAAAGCCCTCGGGTCTTTTTCAGGTTCGAAGCAAGCTAGAGGGAAGACATTTCGACAACGGCAAGAGCCAATTGAAATAGGAATTCACGTTTATAGAATCAAGAAAGAAGAACACCGGAATTAGTGGCGTGTTGGACACTAATTAATTCACCTCGTTGAAACCGGGAATCAACAATTACTTCTTCTTCTTATTATTATTATATTTGCACTTGTATATCTCAAAATCAAAATTCAACAAGCTCTTTTTTCTTAGAATGTACCTATATAACTACATATAAGTTACCATTTCCATAGTATAGTACCTTAGTTCATTGATATTTTTCCCTTTTAATTTTCAATCTTGTTAACATATAATTGTCCTTTTATATATAAAAAAATCAGAGGCTCTCCAAACGCAACCAATCACGTACAGCTTTGCAAAATATATCATATCTTGATCACATATAAAACTTAAAACCTTAGCGAAGAATCCAATGTAAGATAACACTGGAGAACCAGAAGAAATTAATATTAATTAAAATTATTAAAGAGGTAGTAGAATGATTAAAAATGAAGCATTATATTGGTGATAACTGATAACGTGAGTGATGAGCTGTGATTTGTGGTTGTAGAGAGGAACATGTACGTGTCCAACTTCACCGCATCAAACCAATTGCCAATTACGGGTGGAAATGGGTCGGGTGATGGATGGATGGAGCCATTTTATCACCCGATCCGTGAATTAAATCCTTCACCCGACCCACCCGTCACCTGCGAAATATTTCACCCACATCCGTCCATCCATCATCCAACGGGTGATTTGGGTGGATCGGGTCATCCGCATAATATTTTATAATTATTTAAATGTAATTAATTATATGATTAAGTGTAAAAAAATAATTAATTTTCTTCAATATATGAAAATAGTTGTTCTAAATATAGGATTTGATGGATGTTCATATAAAATATTCTTAGAATATTCAACTTTTAAACATAAAAAAACTAAAATTGAAGTCATATATTTTAATAAAATAGAATTAGAACTATAATTGTCAACGGATGAACGAATGGGTGGGTGAAGTGCGAGTGATGGATCGGGTAATGGGTGAGATTTACATCACCCATCACCCACCCGTCATCCGTTTCACCCGATCCACCAACCATCCATCACCCAATTTACTTCGGATGATCATCTATATATTCGGATCGGGTTTTTCGAATGGATCGATCACCCATGGGTGATTTCCAGCCATATTGCCAATCTGCCATCGCGCTCGTGCCCACTACCTTCCATACCAATATTTTCATTAATCATATTATATACACTTCAAACATGTTTTTTTCATTTTCAAAAATAAATGAAAACCATACAAATAGATTTCTTTCACTAATCCAAGCTATTGTAAACAATTAACTAATGCATCTATATAGTCGTTGATAGAGTATATAGATATGTTTGTGCACTTGTACACACGTAGATGTCACGTGTTCACTATTAGCTAGCTTATAAAGCTCAGCTTCTCTCTCTCTAACTAATCAATGAAAGCCGTAACAAACTTTCCCTCCTCTTCTCTGTTTTTTCTCTCCAAACTTTCTCTTTCTCCTTTCATAGAGTTTTCTTCTTCCGCTGTATGATTACATGGTATCAGAGCCTTAGGAGATCAGATCCTAGCTCGTTTCGTTGATCAAATTGCAGATCTAGCTTTTGATCGAAAAGTTTTTTGGGTTTTCCCTCTTTTCTTGACAGTCATGGATGATGAGAATCGCAATTGTGTAATTGACAACAATGATCCTCTTTTCCTTCATCCGAGTGATCATCCAAGACTTTCTCTAGTCTCGCAAACTTTCGATGGCCAGAATTTTGGAGAATGGAGAATTTCCATGCGAACAGCCCTGTCTGCCAGGAACAAACTCGATTTTATCAATGGAACCCTAACTCATCCAAGAGCAGATGATCTGACACACAATCGATGGAATCGGTGCAACGATATGGTCAAATCCTGGTTGACTAACGCGCTTAGTGCTGAAATCCGTCGAAGTGTTATATATACTGAGACAGCGAGTGGAATTTGGGATGAGTTGAATGCTCGCTTTGGTCAACCGAGTGGAGCTCAGTTGTATTCGGTAAAGAGAGAATTGCATTCTCTTTCGCAGGGATCTAGCTCAATTTCTACATACTTCACCAAGATGAAGGCTCTATGGGATGAACTTGGGAGTCTGAGGCGTCTTCCTCGTTGTACGTGTGGAGTTATTCAAGAATTTATCAAGTGCGATGATGATGAAAGACTAGTTCACTTCTTAATGAACTTGAATGATGTCTACACCACAATTCGTGGTGCAATTCTTATGATGAAGCCGCTGCCTAGCGTCAATCAAGCTTATTCTCTTTTGCTTCAAGAGGAGAAGCAGAGAGAACATCAATCTAGCTCTTCGATCAACAATGAATCGGCATCCATGCATGCCAATGCCAAGCCTCCAAAGCCGAATCAATTTCACCAGAAGAATAACAAGGAGAGAAAGCCTTTATTTTGCATAAACTGTAAGAAGACCAATCATATTGTTGATCGATGCTTCTTCATTATTGGTTTTCCAGTTGATTATAGGGAGAACAAGAATGCTAGGTCCAGTCAAGGAGAGAACAAGAAATTTGCAGGCAATGTGCAACATAATGACAACAAGGACAACAAAGAACTCTCTACACTCACTCCTACTCAGATTGCTAAGCTCTTGAGTTTACTTGATAACAAATCTGACAAGAAGGTTATGGATCATGATGATTTTGCAGGCTTCGCGGGTACTTCTCTTAGTACTAAACTCTTTCGTGATGTGTCTTGGATAATTGACAGTGGCGCCAGCTGCCACATGTGTTGTGACTTGTCATTCTTTGAGAGCACACAAATCTTGGCCAAGCCTTACTTGATTTCTTTGCCCAATAAGGAGATCATTTCCATCAACACAGTTGGTACTGTATTGGTCTTGCCTGATTTATTGTTGAAGGATGTCTTGTATGTGCCTTCATTCAAATGCAACTTATTGTCAGTGGGAAAACTAGTTAAAGATATGCACTGTGATGTCCTATTCACTTCCCAACAATGTTTGTTGCAGGCTCCTTCTATGAAGAAGCCAGTGGAGATTGGTAAGGCTGATAAGGACCTATATTTTCTTAGCCCTGCTATTCAGCACCAAAGGCAGGCTAAGACAGTAAATAAGGTGCCTAATACTTTTGTTTCCTATCATGTGGATGCTTCTCTGTGGCATATGAGTTTGGGACATCTACCTTTCTACAAGTTTTCTGCTTTACCTTTCATTTCTAACTCTCTGAGTAATAAGCATGAGATCATGCCTTGTCTAATGTGTGCTAAATCTAGACAATCCAGACTTCCTTTTCATGTAAGTACTATACACAGTTCACATCCTTTTCAGATGATACATGTAGACCTTTGGGGTCCATATCACACCATGACATACAATGGCTACAGATATTTCATGACTGTAGTTGATGATTTCTCACGATCTACATGGATCCATTTGCTTTCTGCTAAGAGCAATGCTTTGTCAATGTTGAGAAGTTTCTTTGCTATGATCAAAACACAGTTTGGGAGACAAGTGCAGGTTTTGAGATCAGATAATGCCCTTGAACTAGGAACTAGTAGAGAGGCTGTTGCATTCTTGAGAGAGCAAGGAGTTGAACATCGAACTTCATGTGTAGCCACACCACAACAGAATGGTGTGGTTGAGCGCAAGCACAGGCATATTCTGGAAATCGCCAGGGCTTTCATATTTCAATCTAAACTCCCTATCAGATTTTGGGGTGACAGTGTTCTTACTGCAGCATACCTTATCAACCGACTTCCTTACAAAATACATCACAACCATACTCCATATGAACTTCTTTACCAAACCAAACCCTCTTATGACCATATTAGAACTTTTGGGTGCTTATGTTTTGCTTCTACCCTTAAGCAAGGTAGAGACAAATTTCAGGCCAGGGCAGTGCCATGTGTTTTTCTGGGATATCCTTTTGGTAAGAAGGCATATAAGCTTTTTAATCTTGAGACCAAAAACACTTTCTTCTCTAGGGATGTGGTGTTTCATGAAACCATATTTCCTTTTCATAATTATTCTCCTCTATCCTAGCCTCTTATTCCTCAATATCCAACCACACCTTTACCCACTGATGACATTCTTCCTTCCTTAGCTCAGTCCACACCTTCTCCTTCTACTTCTGCTCCTATACCTCATAACCCTCCTCCTAGGAGATCATCCAGGCAGCACACTGTTCCTTCTTATCTATCTGACTATGTGTGCTCCTCTGTTGTCGGCACTACTTGTTTTTGTGCTCACACTTTGACCTCTACAATCCAATTTCCTAGCCATTCTTTACCATCCTCTTCCCAACCTGAGACAAAACCATTTACCTATAAACAAGCCTGTCAGTTTGATGCCTGGCAGAAGGCCATGAAAGCTGAGTTTTCTGCTCTTGATCTGAACATGACTTGGGATATTGTTCCCTTGCCTAAAGGGAAGAAGGCTATCGTTTGTAAATGGGTCTACAAAGTGAAGAGAAAGGCAAATGACAGCATTGAGAGGTATAAAGTCAGGCTGGTGGTCAGGGGTTTTACACAACAGGCAGTGGTCGACTATAATGAAACTTTCTCCCCAGTAATAAAGATGACCACTGTTCGGACACTGATCTCAGTTGCTCTCAAGAGGAATTGACCTCTCCTTCAATTAGATGTCAACAATGCCTTCTTGCACGGTGACCTTGATGAAGAGGTCTATATGCAACTTCCTCCTGGCCTTCATGTTGACTCTCCTACACATGTTTGCAAACTGAGAAAATCACTTTATGGCCTCAAGCAAGCTTCTCGACAGTGGTATGCCAAGTTGTCTTCTTCTCTGCGTTCTAGAGATTATGTGCAGTCCTTGAACGATTACTCTTTATTCTCTAAGAAAACATCCTCTTCTATGGTATTTGTTGCCATTTATGTGGATGATACTTTTCTCACTGGTGATGATGAGTGTGAATTGCAGGCTTTGAAAGCCTTTTTGGATTCTGAATTTCGTATTAAAGATCTGGGGAACCTACATTTTTTTCTTAGGCATTGAATTCATTTCTACTCCTAATGGATTACTTATGAGTCAAAGGAAATTCATCTCTGAGCTGCTTCATGATTTTCCTAATGTTCCTCCACGTAATGCTGCTAGTCCTCTGGACTTGAGAACTAAACTATTGCCAGAAGATGGTGATCTAATTGCAAAACCTCTTCTCTATCGGCAACTTGTAGGGAAGCTCAATTTCCTTGTGAATACCCGGCCTGATATTGCGTTTGCTGTCCAACTTCTCAGACATTTCAACCAAGCTCCTCGACATCCTCATATGGCTGCTGCTTATCATGTTATTTCCTATCTTCGAGGTACACAGACAAAGTCTCTTCTTCTCAACAACTCTCCTGCTTTCCAGCTCCAAGCCTTTTGTGATACAGATTGGGCTACATGTCCCTCTACTCGAAAGTCTGTCAGTGGTTTTGTTATTTTCCTTGGAGGAAGTTTGATTTCCTGGAAATCTAAGAAGCAACAGAGTGTTTCTCTGTCTTCTGTTGAGGCTGAGTATAGGTCATTGCGATGGGTATGTACTAAACTTGCTTGGTTAAGCCGTCTACTTGCTGAACTTGATGTTGCCAATGTGACTCCTATTCCGGTCAAATGTGACAATCAGGCTATTGTGTATATTGCGCGCAATCCCGTGTTCTATGAACGGACGAAACATATTGAATTAGATTGTCACTTTGCTAGAGAAAAGCTTCTGGATGGCCTCATTTCTCTGTCTCACATTCCTACATGGTTTCAACTTGTTGATTGCCTCACTAAGACACTGCCTGGTGTTCAACTTCAGTCTTTGTTTCACAAGATGGGTTTGGTTGATTCACCACCTCCGATCCATCTTGAGGGGGGGGGGGGGTGATAGAGTATATAGATATGTTTGTGCACTTGTACACACGTGGATGTCACATGTTCACCATTAGCTAGCTTATAAAGCTCAGCTTCTCTCTCTGTAACCAATTAATGAAAGGCGTAACAAACTTTCCCTCCTCTTCTCTGTTTCTTCTCTCCGAGCTTTCTCTTTCTCCTTCCATGGAGTTTTCTTCTTCCACTGTATGATTACAGTCGTAGATGTTGCTGACCTTCCTTGTACCTAGTGATGCCTCTGTCTTTCTCTTTAAAATTATGTTCTTCGGTCTAGCTTAACGTACGCTTACTGCTCAAGCTAGATTGCCTTAGCTTAATTAGGGGGCGTTTGGTAAAAATTAGGTATCGGATTGGAATGAGATATCGGATTGAGTAGGTATGGATTTGAAAAGTGATAGATGAATTATGTGTTTTTGGTTAGTATTTTGGAATGAAGATTTAAAGCCCATTTTCTCAATTTTTCTCATACCTTATTCCTCAATTTCAACCCCAAAGAAATTGAAGGATTTTATAACTTGGATTTGACTAGGTTTGAAAATGGATTTGATTCCAAAATAGTAAATACCAAACCCTAGATTTTGGAATGTAAATTCCCAACCCTTTTTAACTATATTTCTCATTTCTCGACCCCAACAACCAAACACCCCCTTAATTGCTTAATCCTCTTTAACACACGATGTTCTTGGTTGTCCTCATTGCTTAATTGACCCCCTCTTGGATCTCATATCTTGTCATACAGCTCCTTATTTAATTTAGGATTTTTTTTAAAATAATTGTTCTGGTAATGATAATAGTTGCATTATTGTGTCAGCAACCATTTGTCGTAAACTTGCAAAAATCCAATGTTAGTTTGGGTATTTTTTGTTGATATGGGCATAAATTAAGAAAATATCTAGAAAAGTTATGTTAAATATTACTCCGTAGTATATGTTTAGAGATCTTAAATTTTCTTTTACTAGGTTAAATATTTTAATTTATGAAAACCGTTTTCTTAAAATAAAATTCTTATCTTTGGTATGATATTTACCATACAAAATATATTTGTCATTTAAAAAAAAAATCTACACGTAACTATTTTTAAATAGAAATGAAAATATGCAGCGTACCAAAACCACAAAATTAAAATCTACTCCGTAGTATGTAACCGAGACAAATGCTTGCGGTGTGGATCAGTGGATGCTACTAGAGTACTAGTTTCCTTTTCATTTTTCATTCAACTGAGGTGGGAGTGTGGGGCCCAACCCCGTGCGCTTTTCCGCCACATCATCCTACTAGCTTTTCTGTTTATTTTTTTGCCGTCAGGCATTTATTCCACCGCCACGCGTAATCGCTGAAAGAGAAAGTGATAAATGGATACTTTTTTGACGATTCTAGACCACTCATTCCTATTCAAAGAAAAATAAAGAGAAAATAGAATAATCCGAAAATTTGTGGCCACAAATTGCGGTGTTCTTTGTCACGATTTCTCTTCTCTCTCGTGGTTTCTAGTGACTGAAGATGAGTTGAAAGAAAGGGATGGTGGGGTCCGCCCGTGGGCACAAAAGTATTAGATTTTTCACATTCTATCATTTTCTTATATCTAGAAAAAATAGAAAGAAAGGTGAAAATTAGGTTGGAACGACAAATGTCAATAGGTGAGTGGAGGGGCGACGGTGGGTAGAAGATGTTGTGGCCGAGAAATAAGATATTTTTTGTTATTTGAATTCACCAAACAAAACAAATTAATAAGTAAATTATTGCCAATGAGGACGACACAAGTAAAAAATATTTTGATAGGGTTCACACTTCACATAGATTTCAAGATTTTTAGCATACTTTTCTGACCGGAGTAAGTGGATAATATTCGGTAAGGTGTGATTTAACTTTATCAGTGAATTAATAAATTAAATTTTAAGTTTTAGATTAGTGGATTGATATTATTATCAAATTTTAGCTTTTTATCTTTTTAGGATTCTCCTATATATATATATATATATGATAAAGTAAGAATAATAGTAACTGTAATATTTGAGTAATTCCAGCAAATTCTTCAAACCATCGATATATAATATATCTATTCTTTGACATTTTAATTCATAAAATCGAATTTTTGAGTTAAGATTTGGTATTTTGGATTTAACCCGGAACATAATCATAATTGATCAAATCTAGAATGAAACGGACATGATTCAGGGAGAGTGATTCTACTACCCTAAGGGTAGACTACCCTCTTGTCATGTCACCTATTAATTTCCAATTCATTCTAGTGTTTTATTAAAGTGTGTTCAAATTTATTTTACTTTTTTATTAGTCTTTTACATGCCTAGAAAACAGAAAAATACTACACTCTTAGTGTTGTGCCTAGTAAAAAAGAAATTTTTTTTGGTAAAAAGTAAAGAAGAAAGTTGAAGTATACATATATTTTTCTAAATTTTTTTCGTTCCACCAGATTTTTTAGTTTTTCAATTTTATAGTTGTGGGTCAAAAAGAAGTGTTCACGTTTAAACTAAAAACTATGAAATTCTTAAACTAATAAATTCTTATAACGAGTATTTATTTTAAGTACTATACTACATACTATTATTTCAAATAGTGATTTACATATCTCGATTTAAATTTTACATTTCAAAATCACGTTCATTTCGTCTACGTATTATCATCACATTCATTTAATTCAAAAAGAGAGACATAAATCCTCCGTGTTATTATGAGTGAATTCATGTACGATATAAGAAATATACATATAGCAAGGTTTAATCCGTATAAATTCATATTATTCAATTTTCCTTATACTAACATATAATCATTTAAATAGCGTCGTAGATATCCGATTATAAATAAAAAGTTTGAACAAATAAGATAATACTGATTTATTTCAGATACGATTATCCATAGATTGTTATTTAGCTATTGTAATTTTAATAAAAAGAAAATGAAAAGTTAAGATATACTCCCTCCGTGCAAGCAAATCAACACAAAGTGCAAGAAAATAAACACAAAGTGCAAACAAATACAATGTGCATTCGAATATACACAATGTGCAAGCAGAATAAACAAATGTTCAATGAAAACATAAAGTGCAAGCATATAAGAAAAAAGTGCAAGCAAAAAAATACAAAGTGCAAGCGAATAAACACAAGGTGCATTCGAATATACACAATGTGCAAACTAATAAATAAAAGTGCAATCAGAAAACATAAAGTGCAAAAAAATAAACACAAAGTGCAAGTAAACATAAGGTGCATTCGAATATACACAATGTGCAAGCAGAATAAACAAATGTGTAATGAAAACATAAAGTGTAAGCATATAAGAAAAAAGTGCAAGTAAAACAAAACAAAGTGCAAGAAAATAAATACAAAGTGCAAGAAAACATAATAAAGCGGGTGTAATGACACACTCCATAGCGCTGGCCACGGTGGACGGCTGAAGATCTTCCGTATTTTGTATTTTAACAGCATTTCGCACCCGAACCGCGTCCTTTTCTTATTACATATATATTTGATGATATTTATTTTTCTAACTAATAAAAATAATTAATTATTCTAAAATATATAACTAAGGTGGGAACATCTAACTAATATTTTTTTAAGATAAGATGACATATCTCATAGTCTGACATGTAGACAAAACCAATGTAAGATCGGCAAGTAGACAGTATTACGTGAGGTTGACATGTAGAATTTAGTCTAGCCTAAATAAATATATAGAAATATAGATATATAGATAGATTATAAATTGAAACTAAAAATATGGTAAACAACTAATATGATTTAGAACTCATAACATAATAAACAAATACGAATAACCACTTTAAGGAGTAGAGATGGCAAAAACGACCCAACTCGCAGGATCAAACTGACTCGTTTGAACCGAACCCGATCCAAAATAAAAAAGTTGTCAAAATGCTCAATCTGAAACCCAAACCGACCACTCCAATATGAACCGAACCCGAAATTGAAATGGACCTGAACTCAAAACGGACCCGAACCCGAATTAGACCAAACTCGAAATTACCCGAACCTAAAATAACTCGAATCGGAAATGGCCTGATCTGAAATGGACCAAACTCGAAATAGACTTAACTATAAATCACAACTCAAGTATAAGACGTGTTCACATCTTAATGTAGTGGCTAAAATGGCCAAGTTTATATTTTCAATGACCGCTAGTGTGCGCTAGCCCGAATAAAACCCAAACGCAACCCTACACGCGACATTCAAAATCCAAACTCAACTGACCAACACTAACAGGATCCCGACCACAACATACCTGCAATAATCAAAACGAACCCATACCGACCCGCGGTAAACAAAAATCCGAACACGACCCGACCCGCATTAAACTAAGCACGACTTGACCCATAGTAACCCAAACCCGAACTGAACCGCATGAACCCAAACGCGAAAAAGACCGAAATAGACATAACCTAATTTGTCCCGAATATGAATATGATCGAAAAGTAACCTGATCTGAAGTTGACCGAATACCGAATCCGACATGTGCGGCCCAAATGACACCTTTGAGTATACATAAAACAATAATCCTTGAAGAAAATCCAGTGGATTTTCTTCAAGAATAGTATTTAAAAATATTCTTTAGACTACTAATAGTTGTAGACATAAGAATACATCGTTTATTATATACGTACTAATTTTTTAATATTTTACGTTGTTTAAATTTGACATTTTTTTAATTACAAAGTAATTTTCTTAAATTTTCATCCTTGAAAACTCAGCACATAATATGCATACGGATTCTAAATATTTTTTTTTGTTAGTCTAAATTCAAATCCGTATATATATATAAGTAACATTGTCTTCATGCAATTTTAACTTAATGAATTAAAACACGAGACAATTTAAATATTATATTTTTTTACGGTGAACAACATGTATACAATAACTCTAATGAAAAATATTGAGATGGTACAAGAATATTTGAAAAATGCATAAAGAAGATATAAATTATCTCAAAACATATTGATAATATTTTATGATAAGTTATTATTGAATTTTGATATATATATATATATCATTTGTTGACTAAACATTCGTAGGGATAAATATCTAACAACGTTAATATTTTATTGAGTTAAAGAAAATCTTACTATTCCATATTAGTTATACATTTATTCTGCTTTTATAAAAATATATTTAATTTTTGTAAAGCTGGTAGTCAATCGATTTAAAAAAAATAGCTTATGAGCCTAATGTGTGATGCGGTTAAGAGGACAAGACTTTATATGTACGAATTTCAATAATGATAATAATAAATTATTTTATACAATTTAAGAAAAATATACGTAAAGTGTAATATATATGAAAGAACATAATTAAAATTAGGATAAATTGCACAGTGATGTATAATCATTTTTTGTTTTCTTTGCAATTCATTGCTTACACTATTTTACCATATTATAGTAAGTGCAAATATATAGAAAGTTTACTCATCACTAATAAGATAGACACATTAAATCAATATATATTAGTAAAATTTATTTTAAATATTTGTATTTTTATTAACATGCTAATGGAGTAATAAATCAATATGAATAAGAGTAGATGTTTCTAATATACTTACAAAAGACATCTTTTTCCAAATAAAGAGATAAATTTCGATTATCCAAACACTGAGGCACCAAATCTCTCCCCATACCACAATTTGCTTACGTAAAAATAAATTAAATAAGTAAATATAATATATTAAACTTTTCTCATCTCATTAAATGTCATCTCACCATAAATATATATTTGGACCGCCAACTCATCCATAAATATACATTTAGACTGCCAACTCATTTGGGTAGCCTACCCACAGGGTAGGAAAAACATTTTCCTGATTCGGAGGTCGTTTCACTGAATTTACTACAGCGAAAAATGATGTCAGATTGCGGTGCAGATTTCAGATCTCAAAGTTGGTCCCGAATTAGCAATAAAGAATTCTAAGTCATGAAAACAGCTGGAAAAGGTGCTCAAATATCAATTTTTAAATTTGAAATTTTCAGTTAGTACTCTTGAGTTTAAGAGTATTTTAGCTGGTGCTCTAAAATAAATCTTTTTGCAGTAATGCTCCTAAGGTTTTGACTGTTCTGATTTCGGGGTTTATTTTACATATATAAATATCTTCGTATAATTATTAATAATATATCAATTATATAATTATTAAAATTAAGAAAAATAAAAATTAAGAAAGATTTTTTTGACTGAAAAAAATCAATAAAAAATAGTTATTATTTTGACTTTTTTATGTCATTAGGGAAATATAATTTTGATCCAAATCTCAAAATCATTTATAAATTCACATTCAAGTCATAAGTTGATAATTAATGGTTCAATTCTTTATGATTTTTTTGTGAAGGAGAGTAAATATTTTCCCTTTCAGTGAAAAGAAAAAGGATAGAGAAGTTTTTAGGTATTGTGTATTTTTTTTTGAAAAAGTTTTGCAATTAATTTTCTCTATATAAGTATTCTTCTGAATCGAGTTGATCAAATATAACTCTATTATTGTGTTTCTCACCCTCAAATTAGTATTTTTCAACTCTTAAAACACCAAAATTTATATCCAAACCGTCCCAATTTGAATTATGAAATAACAATTCATTTCGTACTAATTTAAAGGTAAGGAACACAATGAGGAATTTGAATTTGATTAAATTGAATCGGAAGAATACAAATATAAAAAAATTAACTACGAAATAAACAAATAAAAAGTCTTAGAAATATCACCAGAAAAATATTAACCTGAAATGATAATCAAATTAACCTTAAACACAAAGATAGGAAATAGAATTTCCATTAAATTTTTTCATATCTGAAAATGGATAAAGGAGGCGCGTGAGGGAGCGTGTGTTAATCTCTAGATATATGTGTTGAAGCCTTGAAGGAGAAATGCCGATTGGTTTTTAGTGGAAAACAAGTGGATTCAGGATAACGTTATATAGGGAATATTCTGTCAATTGTGTTACACTATTGGTGAGTGGTGACATACCAATTTGATAAAAAAAAAGTGGTGACGTACCAAAATTCGACCCTATCTATTTGTCTCGAATCCAATTTATCCGAAACTTATAAAGTAATATACTTGTGACCTCTATTTTTATTAAAAGTTTATTATTTTAGAATTTAGGTAATGATTTATCAGTAAGTTATGAAATATATATGTTATTAAAAAAATTATATGTATTAATATTGTTTTATGAAAATTTTCTATATTTATATATTTATGACTTAAAAACAATAGTTAGTTATTAAGTTATAATTTTTTTTAAAAAAAACTTATTAAATTCCGTGATAATTGTATAAAAATCAAGATGACAAGTATTACAAAGCCTACGAAACATATTTTTTCAACCGTCTACTAAACATCCTATTAAATTAGATTATCTAAAATTCTCAAACCTGTCACAACTCAGAAAGCTCTGTATTGCACTATGCCTGTTCGATCTAATGTCCAGAGAGAACTTGTGTGTTAATCCAGATAGCAAAGTATTAATTAGACTATTAGTATGAATGAGTCCATTAATAAATGTCACATAATTCTGAGTTGTTCATTGAAATTGTTTGGAGACAATGATAGATCACAAGCAGGAACATTTTTCTGTTGAATTTATTCACAAACAAGAAAGACTTCAACAGAAAAAGGAAAGACAATCTTTGGTAGCATTTTCCGGTGATGAATGTATGAGTTGCAGAACGACTTCTGCTGAGAAGCATCCTCTTCACTTTGAAGCCCCAAACCACCTGCAAATCAAGTAAGAATTGTGTTGAATTCTGATCAAACTAAAGTGCAAAAATAGTCTTCAAAACAAGAGTCAATTTCATTACCTTATCACGCGCGAATCCGGACGCCTGCTATTGCACATACATTAGATAAAGTTAGTTACTTCAAAATGCGCAGAGTTCTGTAAGAAACACAAAATAATAGTAATACTTTCAAACCTTATGTGGAAAACCTTGATGAGATTAACAGTTTTATTGCCTATGGAGCTCTATAACGTACCTTCTTTTCTGTTGGGGTTTCACTAATGGCTTTGGAACTTCTTGGCTTGGGATCGGTACGTTCTTGATCTGTAAAACAAACCCTAGTTAGAACAACAACACAAAAATTCATCTGTAACAATACTACTACTGCTTGCAGTGTAAATACCAGATTCCTGTATTTGAGATTATAGAACATTTGAATGTATCTTTGCTTTGCAGTTTTCTGCTCTTTAAATAACTGTCTCCAGAAGCTGTAAACGCAACCCATATCCAGCATCTTATTTGCACAGATCTTCCAAGTGTAGCTGTCAAGAAATCCCCAAATAAAGAATCAATCTTTCATATCTGAAATAAAAAATAAAATTGGTGAATATAGCATTGAATAGACTCCTCAATTACCATTCATATATTCTTTGTAAGCTGGCTTGAGAGATCTTGTTCCAGTACTCGCTGTCTTCGCCACACTTGACGAAAAAGTCTGCAATTTTGTTGCTTGATTCATCTCCATTTGTAGGGTCAATGTGAAATCCAGATACACCATCAACAATGATCTCTGCTGGGCCTCCTTGATTGGTTGCAAACGTGGGCAATCCGCAGTTCATCGCCTCGATAACCGTGAGCCCAAATGCTTCATACAAAGCAGGCTGTACAAAAGCTCCTCCTGTGTCAGCAATGCATCTGTACAGCTCTCCATTTCTGTGCTTGTCTGTCTGCGCCGCTATCCATCTCATTTGACCTCTCAATTGGTATTCCTCCATCAAAGATTGCATCTTTGTTATCTCAGCCATTTCTTCTCTGTCCTTTGACTTTGAAGGGTCAAAGAAGCCAGCCACCACAACAAGGTTCACAAGGCTTCTAAGCCTTGTGTTCTTGCCATACCACTCGGTTAATCCTGTAATGTTCTTCACTGAATCAAGCCTTGCCATGGAAAAGATGATTGGTTTGTTCTTGTCTTGCAGAAATCCTCTGTTCCAAGATGATTGCACTCTCAGAAACCATCTATAACGCTTGCAAATTGCAGTGACAATAGTGTTTTTTACTTACATGTGCTCATCATTGTCAACATCATTGTAGAGTAGCTCTTCTATAGCCGGATGAATATGTACCAATCGCCTTTGTTTCTCGGTTAATGGGAAATAGACTGACTGATCTGCTCCAGGAGGTGCAATGTTGAACTTGGGATCAAACACATTGATCCCTGAAACAACCCTGTAGAGCCCTGGAAGGGTGTACGCCGCGTGTTGTTCATACTGTCCTGGTCTATCTTTGCTGAAACAAGCACCAAAATTGACCCTTTATTAACAAATGAATATTGAAAATGAGTTTTTATTAGAAGGTATAAGATTGGATCTAGTTTCTCACCTTCCAGCTATTTCTTGATATGTGCTTGTGATGATGAAATCTGCAGCGTTCATCGCGATAATGTCTGCTGTGAACTGGCATGAAAAGTGATACTTGGGATCCTTTTCTTTCCAGTTCACATCTGAATCTTCATACTTGGTCTTCTCCAAGGCATGTGCTATTGTAGCCTGGAGTTACAAAACTCTACTTTACTTACCATTGTTTTTGTTTATACATGGTATGTTTACAGTTTAAAACCCATATATATTATACCTGAGGAACTCCAAGATTGTTTGCCATTATTGATGCTACCAGGTTTCCATCAGTGTAGTTTCCAATGATGAGGTTGGGCTTTCCTTCCATAAGCTGAAGGATTTTCTCCGTGGCGTCCTGATAAATTATGAACCAGCATTGGTGATTTAAGTAAAAAAAAAAAGAACACTTTTATCATGATTCATGAAGCTGAAAGTGGTTCATTGTGCACTTGCCTGAGTAAACCTTTCAAGATAGGGATATATGTCAAACCGGGAAACCCATTCGCGAAGGACTCCAGCTTCTGTTTTAAAGGGCAACCGAAGAATGTGTGAGTGCTTGGTGCCTTCAATGGCTTCCAATTCCTGGTTGCATTTGGTTCCTTGTGCATCTGGTATCAGCCTTGTGACCTGTCCAATTAAATAAGAACCAAGATACTATACACTGAAAAAACTTTGAACTAATTTTGTAAGGTGTTTAGTTTACCACTAGAATTTGGGGCTTTGTGTTAAGCCCTTGATCCTTGAGTCTAACTAGCAATTCCTCCTCCAGTGCTCTGACTTGATCCAAGATGTAGACCACCTGAAAACAACACAACATTTGTTTTTATAGCTCTTATAAGAGTAATGCTCCTTTGAACTATGTGCAGAATTCTTGTTTATATGGTACCTGTCCACCAGTATCTGGCAAGCCAAGCACATTTGCTTGACCAAAATATCCATGGACAGAAAATATGACAATGTTGAAGATTGTTGGGAGTCTGCTGAAGAACTTCTCTACGCTTGCTGGATCCGGTGCTTGGAGTACTTCAGAGAGGATCCTCATCGTCTCCTTCACTCTTCCTGCGGTATCTCCCCATCCCTTCTCGAAACCCCACTCCTTAAACCTGTCAAATAGTTCAACCAACATCACAATCTTGTTTGTCTTTCCTAAAACTCATGATCTAAAGTGATAATGTGCAGTCACCTCAGCTCGAAGTTCTGGTATGGCGCGTCTTGAGGAAGAGACGAAAGGAACACATCAGCCACCACAAGTGCTGCCTGAAGCTTTGCTGCTCTATTGAGTGTCTCATTTATCATGAGTTTCTGCAAGTGTAAGATGTAGTTTTTAAGAAGCATTTTTGTAACTGTCATATGAAACTGTAAATGTGTTTCTCATACTTCTCCATCATGCTGCAGGGTTTGAAGGTAATCAACTAGAGGCTTTGCAGCCTCCTTTTCTCCAAAAAGCCGCGTGCTCAAGTACTTTGACGCGTAATTGAGTCCATTTCCTATAGAAGACGACAAGGTAAGACGAGGCATGGAGTAGTCCAATGCTCCAAAATCAATCTCCAATGCACTTTCATCCTTGGACCTGCACAAAATTCCACACTTGAAACAAGACTAAACTACCAATAACACAACAAACTCAAACAACAAGCGAAAATACCATGTTTCGTTGTAGATGCTTTCTTTGAGTTTTAGATACTCAGTGACATTAATACTCTCCACAGTGAGATCATTTGAATGCACCTTCACATGCTCCCAATAGCCAGGGCTTGACCTTACCGCGAATGCAACATAAGGAGGAACAACAGCCGCTTCCTGGAGGCAGAGGAAACATATGACAAAAGTTAGAATGTTTTGTCCTTGAAATCAAAGGGATAAAAGTAAAGCATTGATGAAAAATGTTGTGTATAGACCTGAGTTGAGCAAAGTATGTAGCCAAGTGTGCCTTCCAAGACTTGAGTCCTCTCAGCATGATCATCAATGCTTTTCTCGAGCTCGCTCATGAGCTCATGGATCTTCATAAGACGCTTTCCTTGGCTCGTGTAGCGGCCAAAGCACTTCTTCATGTGGTATCTGCTCTGCCTCAGCGCTTCTGGCATGTTGTCTGCAATTGAGTCTGATTTCTGCAAGGAAGGTGAGGCAGCCATTTTCTTGCAAACTATTCAGAAGCTTTGTTGTTTGTTGTGTTATATTTGGCTTCGGATGCTGCACCATATATACAACAAATAAAGGTGTTGTTGTGATCTTCATGGGTTTAGAATTGCTTCTGAATTCAACAATGAAATTAGTTTTTTTTTTTCTTCGGAAGAACATTCCTTGTTGTCAGAGATGAGGAAGGGATGGTTTTAGATTTTGGTTTTTCATTTGTTTAGAATTTAAGCCATGCTAATATTTGTTGTCATATGCCTTTCTTGTCTTGCTCTATGAGTCTATATTCTCAAAAACCCTTTCAGCTCATTTGCTTGTTTCTGAAATCTAAATAAAAATAGATTCTTCAAATGGCATTACAATTACAGATATGGATTTTCTTATGGACTCCTTGAAGGGTGATTTCCATTTGCTAAAGGACCTGTCAATTGATTGTGGGCCAAGGCCCATGTGATTTTCAATGTATTTTTGGGCTTGGGCCCTTTGTTTTCATCCACTGCAGCCCATTAGATAGGAATTGTGTTTTCATCCACTTTCATGTATGATCATGATGTTGTCAACTAGGGGTGAACAAAAGTATCTGATCCGATCGACCCGATCCGATAAACCCGTCAATCCGAATCCTAAAAGTTCGTATCCGAAAACATCCGTTTAATTTTTATCTGAATCCGATCCGATCCGGGTGATTTTTCCGGATACTTTGACCGGATACGGATTGAGATATTTTGCTTACCGGATATCCGGGAATCCGATACTATTAATATATAATATATATGTTTTTATAACTAATATACAATGTTTAATTAGTTTAGATGATCTCAAAATGGTGCTTCTACATTTTTAAGTAATTAAACCCACTTCAATTCTTCAATACAATATTTCTTATTTTATTCCTTTTAATAAAAAACAACCTTGATTATTATTCTTATAAAATTAAAATCCTAAATCATGTACTAATTGTCGCCTCACTAAACAGAGCAAATATGTTTTTTTTGTCAAGACTGAGTGTTCATCATTGAATTTTGATAATATAAGTTAAAGTTACAACTTTATATACTTGTCAATTCCTCTTGTTATATAATATATACGTTTATGGATCTTAATTTGAAAAAGTTGACAGGTTTAATTGTTAAAAAAAATTACAAGGACTTGCAAATGGTGTTGATGTTTGACATTTAGTTTGCACTTTGCGGATTATTAGCTTTGATTGAATTAAAAAAAGTAATATTTTGATTTAATTTTTAATAAGTTTTCTAGTAACCAGATAATTTGAATATCCGAGTCGAATATCCGATCCGAATAATATTTACCGGATACGGATAGGAGTTTTGTGATTTTTTTTACCGAATATCCGACATACTGGATGTGATCGAATATATCCGTTTGCTACCTCTATTAAGCACCCCTCTTAATTAGGGTTTTCTTTTGACATCTCTTTTCTAACCTTGCACTTATGTTAATTTTCCCTCATCAAACTTCTTTGTATACGTGTTGTTATAGTTGGATAACGATATGAAACGATGAGAGTTTGGGGAATTTCTCTCTGTCTATTATGCCTCTCTTGGGCTGAATATATATGGATTACAAGATAGATCTCCAAAGAGATATATGGTAACAAGATATCTACAAGATAACATATAAGGAAATAAGATAATAAGGGATAACTTAATATCCAAGTCTAATACTCCTCCTCAAGTTGGAGCATGTGGATCAACAATGCCCAACTTGCCAAGAAGAAACTGAAACGGTGTCTTGTCTAAAGCTTTGGTGAAGATATCCGCAGGTTGCTGGGAGGTAGGTATGTGCGACAGTTGCACCGTGCCAGCAACCACCAAATCACGCACAAAATGACAATCAATCTCTATATGCTTCGTTCTCTCATGAAAAACCGGATTTGCAGCGATGTGAAGAGCAGCTTGACTATCACACATTAACTGAACTGGCGTGTCATGCTTAACGCCGAGAGAGAGAAGAAGAGAGCGAAGCCATATGATCTCGCTACAAGCGGATGTCATTAGCCTGTATTCCGCTTCTGCTGATGACTTGGATACCGTCGGTTGCTTCTTCGTCTTCCAAGATATAGGCGAGTCACCCAAGGTGATGAAATAACCAGTAATGGAACGATGAGTAAGAGGACAAAAGGCCCAATCTGAGTCACAGTAAGCGATCAAGCGAAGAGCACTAGCACCAGACAGATGAAGTCCTTGACCAGGGTGACACATGAGATAGCGCACAACACGAATAGCGGCCTGCCAATGAGATCCTTGGGAGATTGCATAAACTGAGATAGGGTATGAACAACAGAACTTAACTCTGGACGCGTGATGGTAAGATACACAAGATGGTCGATTAATCAGCGATAGCACTCTGGATTCTCGAAGTCGGGCCCTTCGGAAGTCGCGAGCTGATGATGCGAGTCCATGGGGAAGTCGCACGGCTTGGAGCCCAGTAAACCTGTTTCGGCAATAATCTCTAAAGCATACTTGCGTTGAGAGACGAAGAGGCCGGAGGAGTTATGCGCGATCTCTAACCCAAGAAAATACTTGAGAACGCCCAAATCCTTCATGTGAAAGCATGAACTTAGATACCGCTTGAACGCCGAAATGGTAGAGGCATCATTCCCAGCAATGATCAAGTCATCAACATAGACGAGGACATGCAGAAGAGTGCCATTCCGCTCCATAGAAAATAGCGAGTAGTCTGCACGACTCTGGGTGAAGCTGAAACGCGTAAGTGTCATGGCCAGCTATAGAACCAATTGCGCGGTGCCTGACGGAGACCATATAAAGATTTCCGTAGCCTGCAGACACGCCCGGGAAGAATAGAGTTGTATCCCTGCGGTGGGTGCATGTATACTTCTTCATCTAAATCACCATGAAGAAACGCATTGTGCACGTCCATTTGATGGAGTTCCCACCCTCGAATAGCAGCAACAGACAGAAAGACGCGGACGGTTCCCATCTTGGCTATCGGTGCGAACGTCTCTGTAAAGTCGACTCCTTCAACTTGCCGATTTCCAAGAACAACAAGACGAGCCTTGTAGCGCTCAATAGAGTCGTTGGCATTATACTTGATGCGGAAAACCCATTTGCAACCAATTGCGGTCTTGCCAGGTGGGAGATCTGACATAGTCCATGTGCGATTCCGCTCCAAGGCGTCAAATTCCAGCTGCATGGCTGCACGCCAATGAGCGTGTTGCGCTGCCTCCCTGTACGTGCTAGGCTCGTGCCCGGCCGTAATAGCTGCAAGAAAGTGCGTATGCGATGCAGAAAATTTAGCACAAGAAACGAAAGTAACGATAGGATAGACACTACCTGAGGACGATGATGTGGGAGGAGCGGTGAGTGAAGTAGAGGGGGGGGGTGTCAATGGGCTGCTGCATGGTGTGACAGACAAAATCCCTGAGCAGAACGGACGGCTGACGAGCGCGGATAGGCCGGCTCTCGCGCTGATACGAAACCTGATCGCGCTGATCCGAAGGAGGAGCGACGTCGCGCGTTGACAGTGGCGAGCTCCCCCTTTCGCGGGACGCGATCTCGGGGACGCAATCATAGATAGCAGGAGACGGTGGTTCATTCTCGGGCTGTGACGCATTCTCGGAGATAGAAGACAGCGAAGGAAACCGATCCTCAAAGAAAACAACATCTCAAGAGATAAATACCTGGTGAGTGTCTAGATCATAAAAACGTCATCCACGTTGACCTGTAGGGTAGCCGAGAAACAAACACTTCCGACTGCGCGAAGCAAATTTGTCCTTGTCCCGGGGTAATTTGGACGCGTAGCATAGGCATCCGAAGACACGAAGATGCATGTATGACAGAGCATGGCCGAAGAGCATCTGGAAAGGGCTCTTGTTGCCTAATAGCGGAGTTGGAGTGTGATTGATTAGATAGCAAGCGGTTAAGACGCACTCGCCCCAAAAATCAACCGAGAGGGAGGCCTGGAACTGAAGTGCTCTAGCCACGTTAAGAATATGCATGTGCTTGCGTTCAACACGGCCATTTTGCTGAGGTGTGTAGGCACAGGAGGTCTCAACCAGGATGCCCTGCGTGGTAAAAATTGGGCGAAGAGGCAGAAATTTCATACCATTGTCAGTACGCACCCGTTGAATCTGCTTGCGAAACTGAGTCCGTACGAGAGCGCAAAATTCCACAAAGAACTTGACGACTTCGGTTTTGCTGGCTAAAAGATTAACCCAAGTAGCTCTGGAAAAATCATCAACTATAGTTAAAAAATAAGAGGCGCCCGAAGTAGACTTCACACTGTAAGGCCCCCAAACATCACAATGAACTAACTGAAACAAAATGTCTGCTTTATTAAAACTTGACGGAAAAACACTACGTGTTTGCTTTGCCTGGAAGCATACATCACAAGGGTCTGGCGGTTTATTAGAATTAACACAAGAATCTAAACTGGAAATAGAAGATAAGACAGACGACGAGGGATGTCCTAATCGTTGATGCCACAGGACATAAGGATTTGTAGAAGAAATTGCCGAAGCCGAGCCAAAGCCAGAATCACCTCGAATGCCGTGTAGCCAGTAGACCCCACCTCGTTGCTCACCGACTCCAATCACCGTCCTCGTAGTGTGGTCCTGTAGCACGCATAGACGATCAGTCAACAGAACAAGGCGATTTAGATCTTTAGAAAGATGAGCAAAAGATATCAAATGACAATCTAATTGAGGAATCAACAGAACATGCAGTAATTTGCGGGAACCAGCCAGAACGAGGGTCCCTGCTTCAGAGGTTGTTGCAAATCACGCACAAAATGACAATCAATCTCTATATGCTTCGTTCTCTCATGAAAAACTGGATTTGCAGCGATGTGAAGAGCAGCTTGACTATCACACATTAACTGAACTGGCGTGTCATGCTTAACGCCGAGAGAGAGAAGAAGAGAGCGAAGCCATATGATCTCGCTACAAGCGGATGCCATTGCCCTGTATTCCGCTTCTGCTGATGACTTGGATACCGTCGGTTGCTTCTTCGTCTTCCAAGATATAGGCGAGTCACCCAAGGTGATGAAATAACCAGTAATGGAACGACAAGTAAGAGGACAGGAGGCCCAATCTGAGTCACAGTAAGCGATCAAGCGAAGAGCGCTAGCACCAGACAGATAAAGTCCTTGACCAGGGTGACACTTGAGATAGCGCACAACACGAATAGTGGCCTGCCAATGAGAATCCTTGGGAGATTGCATAAACTAAGACAGTGTATGAACAACATAACTTAACTCTGGATGCGTGATGGTAAGATACACAAGATGGCCGATTAATCGACGATAGCGCTCTGGATTCTCGAAGTCGGGCCCTTCAGAAGTCGCGAGCTGATGATGCGAGTCCATGGGGAAGTCACACGACTTGGAGCCCAGTAAACCTGTTTTGGCAATAATCTCTAAAGCAAAAAAAAATAGGTTTTATAAACACTAGTACAAAAAGGCCATCTAATACCGGAAGGAAGGATACCGGTTGCATAAAACCGGTATGAAACTTGGAAACAGATACCGGTTATTGAACAAAACCGGTATCTCTGGAAAAAAAAAATTGTATATCGGTTATTAATAATAACCGATATGCATGTCACCTTGCAACGATTAATTAAGGAGAGATCTCTTGATTCCCCAATGAGAAAAAGAAAACGCTCCCGAGAGGCAAACCACGAGCCCATCCCACGACCACCCCCATCGAGCCGCTGATGCCCTAAACCACCACCGTGCTCGATCCAAACCAACCACGAGCCCATCTCGCGCCCCACCCGCTCACGACCACTGAACCACATCACTTTCGACCTCCTGGACTCACTCGGACCCGCGCCCACAGCAGCCCCGCACCTGAAGCTCAGATTCCCCACGCACCAGCGCCTCATCGTTCATCTGTTCTTGCCTCCAGTTCTGGATGTGGTGGTGGTCATCCTCTAGAGGTGCACAGCAGTCCTCCTTCGAACTCTGATCAGGTGACCTTTATGCTTTCTCTCTGCTTCGGTGAAGGAGGTAGGTCTTCCTTTCTGGTCTATTTGCAACAGCGACTTAAATTCAGTACACCCGATCATCGATGCCCAAACCCTTGAATCTGTTCTGCTTATTTGTTCGCTCAACCACGATCCTCTTTTTTTTGGTTGATCTGCTATTTTCATAAGTGGTTCTGTGTACAACCTTTAAAAGATACCCTATCTGTTGACCCTGTTACGAGATCGAACCCTATGAAATTGGCTGTCTGTCGGCAGGAGATTGAACTTGGGCTCCTGCTTTGTTTTAAATCTTCTTGTGTTGTTAGGTCAACTCTGGATCTATGCTTGGCTGATAGGTACATGCTGTCTGGACTACATATGGATCAAAGATAGTCAATAAGAAGCCAAGAACAAATCTTGCAATGAAAATTAGATCCAGGGAAAATATCATTATATGAAAAGTTACCCCTTGAACAATCTTTACTTGAACCCAACTTTTGCGAAATTTGGGTATTGGCATGACCTGCCACTTCTGACTATGAATCTTATCTCGTATAGATTATATTTTCTTCTATGTGTTGTTATAGGCATGTGGAATTTGATATTAGAAACTTTGAACAAATTGTGAATATTTTTTCTATCCCAACGTCCTCACTCGAAAATGCAGATTGTCGGTCTCTTCTAACCTTTACCATGAATTATGGATTATGATTTATAAAAGTGATTGTCAATGCAGTCGTAGACCTGCTTTTGAGTCCAATAAAGTGAATGTGTGGCATAAGTAATATATTAAGAGTTGTAGGTACCAGATTAAATGTGCTTGTTCAGTAAATGTGCCGCTACTGCTCGAATCCTCCATAACAGTTGCAAACTTGTTATGGAGGATTATAATTTTTAATCTTTCAATTGATCCACACACCATGTTGAATCGAACCTTCAGTTGCTTGGCTTTGTGCGGAAAGCCTGTCAATTGAAGATCAAATGAAGTCTGGTTTTATTAATTTTAAATTATGTACTTTGCTGAGGCTGCTTAGAGATGTTTGGCTCACCTGAACCTGGGGTTGGTTGGACAATCTTTTTCGTCATATAATTCTGCACTCTATGCTGAATTTGGATTTCTATTTCAGGCTACACTATGAAGCTCGATATGAGTGGGTTGGAATCAACTAGGCCACAGTTTGCATCCAACAGTGAGATGCTTGATGGTGTGCTGATGTCTCCCTCATTTGAACTCCCTACCACTACAGATGTAAGTTATTCTATAGCTGCACAGTGAGCTTACTTTGGTAGTATTTGTTCATATTTTTGACATTTTTTCGGCTTTTGTTTAGTTTGATGGCTTTCAGAAGGAGGCGGTACAGATGGTGAAGCCAGCAAAGGGGACAACCACTCTTGCTTTCATATTCAAAGAAGATGTCATGGTTGCTGTTGATTCACGTGCCAACATGGGAGGATATATATGTATGTTCCATTATCATAAAGATATTGTTTTAGTTTTACTGGTCTAGGAAGGGCTTATATTTATCCCATTTATCAATAAGATAGTCTTTGCAGATAATTAGTGAACTCTATTTTTGCATTAAAAAACTAAGATGTGTTAGACAGTGAAGGAGAAATATAATCAAATGAGAAATTCCATAAGGGAATATTAATGAAGCTGCGGATTTGAAGAAAATAATCCAGAGATTTATGTAGTAATGCAACTCCTCTCGTGAATATTGATTTGTAAATATCATGTATAACATTAAGTCAGTGTTTTCTATTTTAAAACTAGAAATTTCAAACAGTTATTTTTTGGCTTGACTAAATTTATCCATTAGCTGTGTTGCTTGTCATGTCAGACCAGATTCATATATTTCTTCTTGGCTTTTAAACTTATTATATGTAATTGGCTGGAACCTTTTGCTTACTAATGTTGTCCCCCTTGGTTGCAATACTTAACCAAAGTCTTCTTGTAAGTGTTTGTGATACCCCGTAATTTTGTAAGGTTATTTTCGGAATTATGGAATTTTCCCGAGTACCCGTTGTGTACGTCGGATTTAATTCAGGTAGCGTGAGACATTCTGTAATATGCTCTGTATCTGTAATATTTTTCTCAGTGAAATAAAATACAGACAAGGTGCCTTAGATTTTAATTGTCGTTCGCGTACGATAATTTTTATCCCGGTTTAACGTCTAGCTCGTTCAAAGCCGAATGGGCGGGAAAATGGGGAAACGACGACCGCCGTGGTTGGGCCCGAGAGGTCAACGTGTCAGCTTCTAGCTGGCTGCGACAGGCCTAGCGACGGCGACCGCCGCGTGCCCGCCGCAGGCAAAATTACGGCAACCGCCGTGATTGTCCAGAGGGCATTGCCCGCCGGTCGCCGGCGTCGTTCGAGGCGCGCCGTTGCGTCGTTTGCCGCGTCTGAGGGTTTGTAGAACACTCCTTGGGGTTTGCCTATAAATAGATGAGCTTGGGCATGGGTTTTGGGTCATCTACAACCCCGAATCGCTGCCAAAACTCTCCCTCAAAGTGAGTTGTGTTTTCGTCGGTTTTCTTGTGCTCGCCGGAGGTGTCGTGGTGTGTTTCCAGAGTGCCTTTGTGAAGCTTTTGGTTAGCCTTGGAGGTTAGAAGCCAAAGCAAGTCGAAGGAGGCCGAACCACTCGTGTTTTGGGGTGAGTTTTCTCTCGTTTCAGTCGGCCGTGTTCTTAACGGCGACCGCCGTATTCTTCACGGCGACCGCCGCCAAGAACGGCGACCGCCGCCAGAGCCCAGAACGCCTTCGTGGCTTTGGCTTGGTTGGTTGTCGTCGTGGCATCTTTCCTTTCGTATTCTTTCGCCGTGTTTAGATTCGTACTGTTTATGTCGGATCTAACTTAGGGTTCCTTTTATGGGTCGACTCGAAGGTTGTTGTGCTGTAGGAACTATACCGTGTCGAGCCCGGAATCCAATTGACATCGTTAGACTATTCTGCGGATTAAGGCAAGTGGCGGTTCGCTCTTGCTCATTCGTTCCATATTTACATTAATTATCAGTAGTTTATCTGAGTAATTAATTTGGAATGAATATTCTGTTTGTCTGGAAACGGTTTTGTTAAACTGTTTTGAAAATCATATAATAGGTTGTATATCTGTTAGAACAACGCTATTATCTGTGATCGCCTTTCGGGCCTTTATGTGGATTTATCCAGTAACTGTTGTTGTGCTATACTGTTTAGTTAGCACTAGTGGCTAGGAACGCTATATACCTTGAGGGGGTTTAGCTGTTTCTTTATAACTGGTACTTGGTGGTTCATCCCCAATACTTTCTCTTTGGTCATGACCATACCCTTTCACAGGGTAGGCGCACTTCGCTAGTGCCAAATCTTCCAGGGTTCATCCCTTCGATATCTCTTGTGAGGAGATCTGATATCTCTTGTGAGGAGATCCGATATCTCTTGTGAGGAGATCCGATATCTCTTGTGTGGAGATGTAAAAGCTTATAACGTAATGCTCGTTTTGGAATTAAATAAGATAAGTGCCCGAGTGCACATGATTAATATACCTTGGGCGAGTAGTGCAGCTAAGTTCAGTGCAACTAGGAAAACTCGTCTTGACTTGAATGTAGTACGTTCTCTTTCCAATCTGGATTCGCTGTAGGCGATGAGGTTGGTCGTGAACCGAAGCATCTCAGTCAGTTTTAAATCATTGTTGTATGATCCTGTAATCATTTCAGATTTGTCATATTTCCTTAAAAACTCAATCTCTTGGAGTCTCTTTTCGAGTCGATTTCTGTGAAGATGAAGTCTTCCAGAATCTTCTCTCATGCATACCTCTTGTTGTTATTCCGTGAAAGTGTCAGGTTATGTATCGTCCCTTCGGTTATTATTCGAGGGACAATGATAGTAAACGGTTACGATCACTCGAACCATTCTGCTTTTTACCCTTGCAAGTCTATTCAAGTAGACTAACCCACGAACTTTGTTCTCCGCATATGGGCTGGTGTCATCCGTTCGATTCGGCACATCAGATAGAGTGAAGATTTGAGGAGACTAGATTGACTATAAAGACGACGGTTGTTTTTGGATGTTTTAATAATTGCTTTTAGTCAGGTTGAGATCCTTGGGCAGGTGATCATCACGATCACAACCCCGTTTGTAAAATCTTTTATTTGTCTTCCGCTGTACTTTGTTTGAACTCTGTGTTTGGCCTATTCGGGATTGGGTTGTAATCCCGTAACTCTTGTTTCCTCGACAATGTCATGTTTTGTAATTTATTGCTTGATCTTTGTGTATCAATTGCATTTCATAAATTGTATTTATTTGGTAAAGCCTTGGGTGATCTTGGTAAGGAACACTGAGGTCACTGGCGGTAATACCTTTCCAAAAGGGTTAAGTTTTGGGGGTGTTACAGTTGTGGTATTAGAGCCAAAGGTTTTAAAACGGGTTTGAGATTTTATAAATCATTTATCCGTTTTTGAAAATGCTTCAAAAGGGCTCTGAATTTTCAAAGTGAAAAGAATTTCAAAACACCGTTCATAGTCATGTCTTATGTACAGTCTGATATAGTAAGTTTGCTTCTATGTCTAGAAAGACTAATTCCTTTCCCGTTGCCCCGTTTGATATGGGTGCATTCTGTTCTCTTCAGAGGAACCCGGGAGAAGCCGAGGTGGTTTCACCATCTCTAGCTAGGCTTGATTCCCAGTTCGCTCGTTGTGAGTTGAGGTTGTAGAACCTAGTAACTCGGTTCGAGTCCATCAATAGAAATTACCAAGTTGATCTATTCTAAGTTGATTTTATTACAATAATTATATCAAAATGATACTAAAGTGATAAAATCCTTGGAATTTGATCGGTAAACAGATGGTGAACACGAGGAACACTATCTGTACTGGTGCTGTGCCAAGCAATGACCCCAGACTAAATCCGAGGAATGTTGCAGACCCATCAGAAGAGCGTGAGTCTGTCTTCCATAATAATCCTGGAGGCAACGACCCAGCTAGGGACAACGCTCCAAGGATATTTGATAAAGCAGCTGTTGCGGAAATTCGGGGAATCGTCATGCAAGCGATTGCCGACGCGTTACGCCCGAATGTGCATCAGGCACAAGGAGTGCCAGTATCTCGAGAAGTTCCGAGGTTTGAGGAACAAGAGAACCATGTGCTGCAGGGAGGGGTGATCAGGAATAGAGGGGAGTATGGCCGAGCCCTGAAGGCTGTTAACTCCATGAGGCCTGACAGCTTTGATGGGAAAGGAGAGCCAGTCAAGGTGGCTCATTGGTTTTCCCACATGGAGCGGCTATTCCGTAATGTTGAGTGCACTGAAGCGGAGAGAGTGCATATAGCCTCTCTTCAGTTAAAGGAAGAAGCCAACGAATGGTGGGAGAGTACCGGCTTAGCTGATAGCCCGGTTTTGACCTGGTCTATGTTTAAGACCAAGATGACTGATCGTTTCTTCTCTCGTGCTATGAGGGAGGAGAAACACAAGGAGTTTCTGTATCCGCAAACGGATGGATTGAAGGTGACCGAGCTTGCAACCAAATTCAATCATCTAATGCAGTACGCTGGACCTGAGATATCCAGTGAGGCACAGAAGATCTGGTATTTCCACGAATGGATGAGTCCAGACATCAAGCCGATGATGGTGCACCACACATGCTCTACTCTGGAGCAATATGTGGATACAGCCTACAAGCTAGAGGTGACTCTGGAGGAGTCGACCAAGAAGTGTAATAGCCAGAGGCAAGTGCAGTACCAGCCTCAGGCAAGTGGGTTCAAACGCCCCGCGCCACCATCAGATTTTGCCAAATCTGGCCGAGCAAGAACGAATAAGACTCATGATGAGTCTACGCAACGTTCTGGCCAAGGCAATAATCTGATTCAGTGCTACAACTGCGGTACGCACGGGCACAAGAGCAATGAATGTCTGAAGGACAAAAAGACATGCTTTGACTGCGGAAAGGAGGGTCATATGCAGGCGTTCTGTCAGCGGAGGAATGTGAAAGGAGCTGAGTCACGGCAAGGGTATGTTAATCAGAACAACCGACCCAAGTTCAGTCTGGTGGAAGCTCCTAGCCCTTCAATGCAGACGACTGTGCAGAACAAAGGGAAAGCCCCGATGGCTTCAAGAAGCCAAGGTCAACGCCTATACGTGATACGTGAGGCGGATGGACCCTATGCTCCTAATGCTTAGAGTACCTTGTATCTTCATTACACTTTTGTTAATGTGTTGTTGATGTGGGTGCTACCCAGACTTTCATTTTGGATGGTTGTAAGTTAAGTGGTGTGTGCAACGAGGTTGTGAACCTTTTGTTGTAACTCTTCTTATACATGAACCTTTGGTTTATACCAAGTTAATGTTTCGTTGCTTGTTGATGGGGTAAGGTCTCGTGTTCGAGACTCACCAACAACCTCTGAGGAGATGGTTGCCTATTAATTAGGTGGAGCTACCAAGGATGGGTTGAGATGTATGGACAGCGGCTCATGGCAACAGAGGACGCTGGTAATGGTTGGGCCTGGACTCGGAGCCACTAGTGAGTCGTCTGTGAACCATGTAGTGGGCTGGTCCAAGATGGTGACCATTTAGTGGGAACCAATCGTCTGTCGGACTGTCAATTACCATCAAGGGTAAGAAATTCAAAGCGATTTGACCTAAATAACCATGGTCCATACGATAATTATTCTCGGTATGGATTGACGGAAGCGTCACAAGGCAGTGATCGACTTCAGTTTTTGATATTTCTGTGGTTAGAGGATTTCCGGGTGTCTTTCCAGAAGATATTCCTGGATACCCCAAATCGTGTCGTGGAGTTTGCAATTGATCTCGAGCCGTGTACCACGCCGATCTCTGAGTCACCGTACCGGATGGCTCCTATTAAGACGCAAGAATTGAAGAAGCAACTCAAGGATCTTCTTGACAAAAGTTATATAAAGCTGAGTGCATCACCTTGATTAGGAGTGCCCTAGTTTTATGTGTCAAAGAGAAAGATGGACCATTTCGACTTTATTTTTGACTTTCGAGAGTTGAATAAAGTCACGATCAAGAGCAAGTATTTGTTGCCAAGGAATGATGATTTGTTGGATCAACTACAGAGAGCAAACGTTTTCTCCAAGATCGACCTGAGATCTGATTTTCATCAGCTCAGGATTCGTGAGGATGATATTCCGAGAATTGCGTTTCGGACAAGAGATGGTTACTACGAGTTTGTAGTCATGCCATCTGGGCTTACGAATGCTCTAGGAGTTTTCATGAACCTAGTGCATCGATGTTTTAGACCAGTACTTGAATAAGTTCATAGTGGTCTTCATCAATGGCATTTTGATTTTTCCCGAGCAAGGAAGCTCACAGGGAACGTCCGCGGATTGCTTTATCGGTCCTTAGACCAAGTCGGTTGTATGCAAAGTGGGCTAAGTGTGATTGTTGGATCTAGAAGTGGCTTTCTTAGTCCATGTGATCAATAAGAATGAGGTTATGGTTATTCCCCAGAAGAGTGAATCAGTAGTTGTTTGGAAGCGGCCTCAGGGTGTGAGCGAGGTGCGCAATTTCCCAGAGCTTGCAGGACATTATAGACGGTTCATGAAAGGATTTTTTTTTAAGATCTCTCCACCTATGACCAGTCTGTCCACAAGGTCAACCAGAAGTTGTCTGGGATGACAAGTGCAAGACCAGTTTTCAAGAAGTTGAAACATTGTCTGACTTTTGCACCAGTTTTGACGTTGTCAGAAAGAATGATGGCTATATGGTCTATAGTTAATGCTTCGAGAAATGGGTTGGGATGTGTCTTTGATGCAGAAAGGCAAGGATATTGCATACGCATCTAGACAATTGAAAACCTATGAAGCAAACTAACCAACACATGACCTAGAACTAGCAGCAATAGTGTTTGCATTGGAAACTGAGGTTACTTGGGTAACCCAGAGGTCAGCAGAAGTTTCCACCAGGAGATTGTCCGTTACATGGCATTCCTAAGACCATTGTATCGGATCGAGATGGCCGATTTATGTCAAGTTTATAGCAAGAACTTCACAAGGCCATGGGAACTGAATTGAGATTCAGCAGCGTTTCATCCTCAGACAGATGGTCAGTCTGAAAGACCATCTAGACCTGGAGGATATGCTAAGAAGTACACGTACTCGATCATCCGACTAGCTGGGAAGACAGCCTAAGTCTGATTGAGCTCACGTACGATAATAGTTGGCATGCTACAATCAAGATGGCTCCGTTTGAAGCTTTGTATGGTCACAGATGTAGATCTCAGATTTGTTGGGTTGAGTACGCCGACAAGATTCTACTTGGACCAGAGTTGGTCGAAAGGACAACTTCGAACATTGATCTGAGTAGACAGAGGTTGTTGACCGCTTAGAGTCGACAAAAGTTTTACGCAGATCAGAAGTGTTAAAGTGTTGAGTTCGAGGTTGGTGTCAAGGTACTTGTCACAGTATTGCCACCCAAGGATATTTTCAGGTTTGGTAAGCGTGGGAAGCTTAACCCTCGCTACATGGGACCATTCAAAATTCTGGATAGAGTAAGATCTCTAACGTACCGTTTGGCATTGTCGCCATCGGCATACCCAGTATATAATGTGTTCCACGTATCATTGCTAAGGATATTCATGCCAAGATGAGTCTCGTAGGCTGAGCTATAAGGACGTCGAGATTCAGGCAAATGGTACTTGAGAGGAGATGCCAGTGTGCATTCTCGAACGTCGTGTGAAGCGACTGTACAACGAAATCGTACTATTGGTACGAGTTATGTGGTCCAGGTCTGGGACTGAGGAAGTTACTTGGGAAACCGAGGCAGAGATGCTCAGATACTTTCCCGAGTTGTTTTTTTTTCGGCCAAGTTTCGGGGTCGAAACTTCTTTTAAGGGGGAGGTGATGTGATACCCCGTAATTTTGTAAGGTTATTTTGGGAATTATGGAATTTTCCCGAGTACCCGTTGTGTACGTCGGATTTAATTCAGGTAGCGTGAGACATTCTGTAATGTGCTTTGTATCTGTAATATTTTTCTCAGTGAAATAAAATACAGACAAGGTGCCTTAGATTTTAATTGTCGTTCACGTACGATAATTTTTATCCCGGTTTAACGTCTAGCTCGTTCAAAGCCGAATGGGCGGGAAAAGGGGGAAACGGCGACCGCCGTTCAGAAACGGCGACCGCCGTGGTTGGGCCCGAGAGGTCAACGTGTCAGCTTCTAGCTGGCCGCGACAGGCCTAGCGACGGCGACCTCCGCATTTACGGCGACCGCCGCGTGCCCGCCGCAGGCAAAATTACGGCGACCGCCGTGATTGTCCAGTGGGCATTGCCCGCCGGTCGTCGGCGTCGTTCGAGGCGCGCCGTTGCGTCGTTTGCCGCGTCTGAGGGTTTGCAGAATACTCCTTGGGATTTGCCTATAAATAGATGAGCTTGGGCATGGGTTTTGGGTCATCTACAACCCCGAATCGCTGCCAAAACTCTCCCTCAAAGTGAGTTGTGTTTTCGTCGGTTTTCTTGTGCTCGCCGGAGGTGTCGTGGTGTGTTTCCAGAGTGCCTTTGTGAAGATTTTGGTTAGCCTTGGAGGTTAGAAGCCAAAGCAAGTCGAAGGAGGCCGAACCACTCGTGTTTTGGGGTGAGTTTTCTCTCGTTTCAGTCGGCCGTGTTCTTAACGACCGCCGTGAAGAATACGGCGACCGCCGCCAGAGCCCAGAACGCCTTTGTGGCTTTGGCTTGGTTGGTTGTCGTCGTGGCGTCTTTCCTTTCGTATTCTTTCACCGTGTTTAGATTCGTAATGTTTATGTCGGATCTAACTTAGGGTTCCTTTTATGGGTCGACTCGAAGGTTGTTGTGCTGTCGGAACTATACCGTGTCGAGCCCGGAATCCAGTTGACGTCGTTAGACTATTCTGCGGATTAAGGCAAGTGGCGGTTCGCTCTTGCTCATTCGTTCCATATTTACATTAATTATCAGTAGTTTATCTGAGTAATTAATTTGGAATGAATATTCTGTTTGTCTGGAAACGGTTTTGTTAAACTGTTTTGAAAATCATATAATAGGTTGTATATCTGTTAGAACAATGCTATTATCTGTGATCGCCTTTCGGGCCTTTATGTGGATTTATCCAGTAACTGTTGTTGTGCTATACTGTATAGTTAGCACTAGTGGCTAGGAACGCTATGTACCTTGAGGGGGTTTAGCTGTTTCTTTATAACTGGTACTTGATGGTTCATCCCCAGTACTTTCTCTTTGGTCATGACCATACCCTTTCACAGGGTAGGCGCACTTCGCTAGTGCCAAATCTTTCAGGGTTCATCCCTTCGATATCTCTTGTGAGGAGATCTGATATCTCTTGTGAGGAGATCCGATATCTCTTGTGAGGAGATCCGATATCTCTTGTGTGGAGATGTAAAAGCTTATAACGTAATGCTCGTTTTGGAATTAAATAAGATAAGTGCCCGAGTGCACATGATTAATATACCTTGGGCGAGTAGTGCAGCTAAGTTCAGTGCAGCTAGGAAAACTCGTCTTGACTTGAATGTAGTACGTTCTCTTTCCAATCTGGATTCGCTGTAGGCGATGAGGTTGGTCGTGAACCGAAGCATCTCAGTCAGTTTTAAATCATTGTTGTATGATCCTGTAATCATTCCAGATTTGTCATATTTCCTTAAAGACTCAATCTCTTGGAGTCTCTTTTCGAGTCGATTTCTGTGAAGATGAAGTCTTCCAGAATCTTCTCTCATGCATACCTCTTGTTGTTATTCCGTGAAAGTGTCGGGTTATGTATCGTCCCTTCGATTATTATTCGAGGGACAATGATAGTAAACGGTTACGATCACTCGAACCATTCTGCTTTTTACCCTTGCTAGTCTATTCAAGTAGACTAACCCACGAACTTTGTTCTCCGCATGTGGGCTGGTGTCATCCGTTCGATTCGGCACATCAGATAGAGTGAAGATTTGAGGAGACTAGATTGACTATGAAGACGACGGTTGTTTTTGGATGTTTTAATAATTGCTTTTAATCAGGTTGAGATCCTTGGGCAGGTGATCATCACGATCACAACCCCGTTTGTAAAATCTTTTATTTGTCTTCCGCTGTACTTTGTTTGAACTCTGTGTTTGGCCTATTCGGGATTGGGTTGTAATCCCGTAACTCTTGTTTCCTCGACAATGTCATGTTTTGGAATTTATTGCTTGATCTTTGTGTATCAATTGCATTTCATAAATTGTATTTATTTGGTAAAGCCTTGGGTGATCTCGGTAAGGAACAATGGGGTCACTGGCGGTAATACATTTCCAAAAGGGTTAAGTTTTGGGGGTGTTACAGTGTTTCCGCTGTTTGGTTGGAATATTGGAGGACTAAGCAAAGAGACATAATCAGTTCATCTGCTTGAGCATACATTTATCAATATAGAAGTGGTAGATTCTTTCATTTCCATTATTTTTGTCAAGTTTCTCTGCAATATCTGGTCACTACAGCTTTGCTTTGTTTCCTTTTGCATAACTATTATTTCCTTCCTTCAGCTTCTTATACCACTTTTAGTGATACTCCTTCATCATCATCCTCATCCTCATCATCTAGGTAAAGGTCTCTTTACAATCTTACACAATAGAAAGACTCTTGATTGTGTTAAAAGATTGATTTTCTGTCCATTTTATAAAATACAAGAAAAGTACGTTATGTGTCACCTTCCTTGAGACATTCAAGGCTACCTGGAAACTCCTCCAGCTGTGGCTCCACCCTGAAGAAAGAACAAGGTGCCCAACCATTCTTTTTATGCTTTTTATGTTGTAAGAAACTAAATTTTGATTTTTTGTTCATGTATTGAATTCAAATTTTCAGTTAAGCATTCTTTCTTGCCAAATTTTTGGGTGAAACAGGCGAGGGACACATTCTACGCTTGTTTAGAGAAAGAATCCAAGAAGCGAGCCACTGAAATTGCTTCTGTGGGACTCCTTTACCCGGTCGATTGCAAAAAATCTAGGGTTCAGTATGAGAATGCATGTCGACCTTCTTGGTTAATGAATTTAGGTTTTAAACCATTTCTGATTATTGGTGAATCCTTCAGTAACTAGTATATTTTCTTGGAAGCTATTTTATTAGGTTATTTTGTTATTTATAGTTTAAAGAGATATGAAACTCTTAAGTTATTTTGTTATTTATAGTTTAAAGAGATATGAAACTCTTAAGTTATTTTGTTATTTATAGCTCAAGGAGCTAACGCTTGTTAACAGTTTATTATATATAATTTATATATGGATTATTTGATGTGATTTTGTTGTACACTGTTGTAGCATTTTGTGTGAGATACAATGACGTAAACAGGTGGTATAACATATAGCTGAATGGGTATTGTAAAAAAATATTTTAAAAAATAAAAAATAAATATCATACCGGTTATTTTAATATCCGATATGTAACAGACAAGGAAGTAGATATAGGTTTTTCACATAACCGGTATCGACAATAAATAATTTTTTTTAAAAAGAAAAACAAATACGGGGATACCAGTTTTTTAAATAACCGGTATCCGTGTCCCAGCTTCATACCGGTTTTTCAAAAACCGGTATACGGAGCAGGATTTCGGCTCATATTAGACCGGAACCATAACCGGTATCCGTTTCAGTAAAAAACCGGTATTAGATGGCCTTTTTATACTAGTGAAACCTGCTCTGATACCATAAAACGATGAGAGTTTGGGGAATTTCTCTCTGTCTATTATGCCTCTCTTGGGCTGAATATATATGGATTACAAGATAGATCTCCAAATAGATATATGATAACATTTATCTACAAGATAACATATAAGGAAATAAGATAATAAGGGATAACTTAATATCCAAGTCTAATACGATATCATGATTAACATTAAGATTAGGAATTCAATCCTAGTGGTGGATACAATTACAATCAAACACGCCCACACTATAATGTTGGTGAGTTGTGTCAAATCGCACTTCTTTTTTTCCATTTACGTGAATGTTTGAGTTTCAGGCTAGGTTCATATAATCTTTGTAAGTTAAAAGCAACTTAGAGTGTGAACACATTTAGCTTTTGACTTCATTACCAAACCTACTTCAGATCATTTCGACCAAAAAAAAACCTACTTTAGATCAAAAACACAATCAAACCGGCCTACTTTATTGGTCAAATTAAGTGTCAAAAGTCATCGATTGACAATGCCACTACTGGTGAAATCTATAGACATGTAATCAGATTGAAAGTTTTACAACTTTATACCAACAGATATATATATGCCAAACTTTTTTAACCTTTGGTTATGAAACTGATTTATACGGAGTATATTTGTTTTTAAAAAGGTTGACATTTGGGACTGTATTAATTCCTACCACATTATAAACAGTTTTCGGGCAGTGAGAAAAAAAGGGCCCACTGTATACTTGGCTTTGGTGGGCCCCATGTTAGCCACATGCACTTGCAACCTTTTAGTATCTCGCAGTCAAATCAGAAGCCGCCACGTGTAATAACCCTTCCAAAAAAACTATCATGTCTCATCGTCATCACTCATCCTCTGCCCAGTACTGATAACGTTATCTTGTCCCTATTGGATTACCCTTCCACGTGTCACGCTGCTGACGCTTCATCCTTATTTTCCGCACTTTTTTTGTCCTTTGGGTGGAAATGGAATATGCCCACTTTAACTTTCGGGTCGGGTCTAACTTGACCCGGCATGATCGCCCTTGGACCTGCCGACCTCCCAAGCTCATCACTTTACCTACCTAATCAAATATCATTAGTCTATTCGAACTCTGTTATTAGTGTTATATCGACGTGGCTAATTTATTATTTCTTTCCAAAAGAGTGGAGCTCTTGCTTGTTATTTTAAAATTTGAACTCTTATCTGTCAATTTTATTGGTTAATGTTTGATAATGGTGCACCCTTGATATAATATAAAAAACAACGTGACGAAATTCACAATCGAATCGGATAACAGTAGTTCAAATAAATTATAACTTCCTTGGATTATAACTTAACTTTTGAAAGGATTAAATAAACAAGAATCCAAAACTATTGGCAGTAGGCCGTAAAATATGTTTTAGTGTCACATTGGAGGATTTGCCGTCATTAAAAAAGGAACGAGAATCCAAAATTGATTGACCATAGCCCGGTAAAAAGCGCATTTTCCGGATCCGGGTCAGGGCATATGCCCTTCCCAAATCCCAAGCCCAGCCAATTGAAGACAAGATTTCCTCAAGCAACCGTTAAACCCGTGGAAGCAGAGGTCAGTCAACTAAAAAAAATACTCTTTTATATTTAATTTGGTGGTTCAATTTTTCATATAAACAAAAGAGGGAGAAATTGAGGCATGATTCTTGTGCTCTCTGATGTGTATTATGCTTAGACAAGCATTTCTGAGTTTCTGATTAAATTTGGCTGGTGGGATTTGGCTATTGCAAATGTGGGTTTTATCTTAACAAATCTTTGGTATTTTTCCATCTCCACTTCTCCCATTACCTTTTTTTTTTTTTTTAATTTGATTTTCAGTTCCATTTCGTTTTCAATTGAGCTTGTGGTTCTTGCTTGTGTTATGTTTGATCATGTTCAATTAGAAATTCAGAAACACATAAACAATTACAAAGATGGCCTGCTTATCTTGATTCCAATTATCATTTTTCCCCCTACTTTTGTTTGTTCATTCTTAATTAAGTATTAGCACTTTCATATCTTTTGGAATGCTGTAGAAAGTTCTCCACCTTTTCTTGTTTTTTTCCTACCTCATGGGCAGATACAGGAGAGCCTTTTTATTCTAATTAATTGTAGTGATATTTATGTAGAAGATTACATGTATCATCCCACTTTTTGAATGCTTTATCTGTTCAAACAATTCTATTGGGTGATTGTACTGTTGTATCTGAAGCTTCAATTCCCATCTAATTCCCAGCTCAAGAACTGAATCATCAGATCACAATGTCTGTTGCTATGTTGTGGGTTGCATCACCCACCTCAGAGCTATACAATGGCCTTGGTGCACTGGACTCTGCAGCCACTAGGACTCTTGATTCATCCAAGCTTGTATCCCGGACTCGAAGCTCGAATTCAGATGGAAGGTTGAAGAAGCACAAGTGGAATCCTTGCTGTGCTAAGGTGGATAAGCAGACCAGATCAGCTGGATTTCCAGTGTTTTCGAGTGTGGTGGCGAACCCAGCTGGCGAAATGGCCATCTCATCAGAACAAATGGTCTATGATGTGGTTCTGAAGCAAGCCGCCTTGGTTAACAGGCAATTGAGATCAAAGCCTGATCTTGATGTCAAGCCTGATATTGTCCTTCCTGGGACACCAAGCTTGATGACTGAGGCTTATGATAGGTGTGGCCAAGTTTGCGCCGAGTATGCCAAAACATTTTACTTGGGTTAGCATTCTCCACTTCTTGATTCTTTGTTTAGTTCTTACTGGGATTTGTTTTCTTAAAATTTGGTTTTGTGTTGATTTTCAGGGACACTGTTGATGACCCCTGAAAGGAGAAGAGCTATATGGGCCATATATGGTAAGTTGTCACTTATTTACTAAGGGTGAATTTCTGTGTTCATTTGCTCATAGCATATAAGACCAGTGGGGTTCCATTAGAGAGGCAGTGGGTCATGGGCCTACGCAGGGAATGTTGTAGGTACGTGCGCAAATGTGCGCATAAACCTAGCACATAAGGCAAATGGGATTCCAACTCTGTGGATGTGTTAGATGTGCGCATAAACCTAGCACATAAGGCAAGTGGGGTTCCAACTTTGTGGATGTGTTAGGTATGTTATGTATATATATATATATTCTAACAATGGTTTAATCAAGATTGGTTGCTAGATAGATAGATAGATAGCTTGTAATCATATTTAGTTTTATATTGATGCTGTAAAGTAACTGAAGTTCTGCCATTCTGACAGACTAGTTGATCATTTGACATGATTTGCTAATTACCCATTCAAACAAAACCAATTCCGAGTGCTTTTAAACTAGTGATTATCTTTTTTTCTTATAGTTTATTGTCAAAATAGATAGTGGGTAGTGGGCCAATGCGAGAGAATGTGAGTATGTATGGCATAAATGCGCGTATGAGCCTAACACATAAATTCAGTGGGATTTCATCCTAAAATCAATTGATTATAGGAGAAGTAATCATCAAACATATATATTAGATCAGATATGTCCCAACTTTAAAGGTAGGAGGTGTATTCTAACATTTATGCAATTTGCAATCCAGTGTGGTGTAGGAGGACAGATGAGCTCGTGGACGGTCCAAATGCTTCGCACATAACCCCAACCGCTTGGGAGAGGTGGGAATCAAGATTGGAAGATCTCTTCGGAGGCCGCCCATTTGACATGCTTGATGCTGCCTTATCTGATACTGTTGTCAACTTCCCTATTGACATTCAGGTTCATTTCATACACCATGTTACTAGTCATCACTCAGTTGCTTCAAAAACTAACACCAAATGTTGCCAGCCATTCAAGGACATGATTGAAGGAATGAGGATGGATCTGAGGAAGTCCAGATACAACAACTTCGACGAACTATACCTCTACTGCTACTATGTAGCAGGAACGGTTGGGCTAATGAGTGTTCCTGTCATGGGGATTGCGGCCGAATCAAAGGCCCCAACAGAGAGTGTGTACAACTCTGCTCTAGCATTGGGAATCGCGAATCAGCTGACTAACATCCTTAGAGATGTTGGAGAGGAGTAAGTTTTACTTAAACGTACATCAGATCTGATCAACTGTTGTGTCTTCTCTTCAAATCCAATAAAAAAATCTGGGTTTGTTGGCGCGTCAGTGCAAGAAGAGGGCGCGTTTATCTTCCACAGGATGAGCTGGCCCAAGCTGGGCTCTCGGATGAAGACATATTTGGCGGGAAGGTAACTGATAGGTGGAGGAGCTTCATGAGGCAACAGATCAAGAGGGCTAGAATGTTCTTTGATGAGGCGGAGAGAGGCGTCTTGGAGCTCAATGCAGCTAGTAGATGGCCGGTAAGATCAAGATTACTTAGCCCTTACGCTTACAATTAACAACAAACATATATATATATGGTTTGTTATTATCTTTATACCGACAATGTGGTGGTGGTGGTGGTGGTGGTGGTGGTGTAGGTGTGGGCGTCGTTGTTGTTGTACAGACAGATATTGGATGAGATCGAGGGCAACGACTACAACAACTTCACCAAGAGGGCGCACGTGGGCAAAGTGAAGAAGCTAGCGGCTTTGCCAGTTGCGTATGCGTGGGCGCGTCTAGGATGCCATCTCTAGTTTAGCAAAGGCACAGCTTCATCAGGAAGTTGGATTTTTGATGTGGTTGTATAACAGGGCCCTTGAAGTTTCGCTTCACACTTGACATTGTAGATGATGTACATGTTGAAAATAGTGTGAAAATTCTTTGACAGAAAAACCAGCTGAAGAATCCATTCTCTTCTACACTACACATCATCCGCATTATACTATTTTATTCAAGTTTGGAGCAACGGTGGACAGTCTCCAGGGACAAAAGTTCAGGTGGAGATGGACCTATGAAATGGGCCGGACCGTGCTTTGAATGATTGAGCCGGACAGAGTAAAAAATGATAATACACTCATCAAGCTTCTTCTTCCTTTTTGGTTACAAGAGTTGGAGAATATACAAACAGGCTAGCAGAGTTTAAAATGCTACTAAAGATTAATTAGCACATTTACATCCCAAGAATGTTTCTCCAAGTAGAAAGGTCTCTCCTACTTGCACCAGGCTGATCAACTGTTACTCTCACCATGAGAGAAACCGTTACTTTTTTTTTATTATTATTATTAAATATATATAAAAAAAATTATTTTTAAATGAGAATTGTTTCTTAAAAAAAATTAGCGTATTTTATAAGGAAAAAAAAGCGGTACTAGTATGTATGTGAGTCCAAGGATATGATTTGTTCTTATATCTCATAAATTTGGCCATATGAACACCACTTAAACTTGTTTTTTTTTAAACTTTGTAAAGTATTGTGCTACTTTTTAATTAAAAAACGGGGATACTTTTCACACCGGGTTTTCTTATGTCAGCTGTAAATTTGGCCATATGAACACCACCGAGTAATACTACTATGGTTTTTAATTAAAGCAAATATCCTTTAAGTTTTTATCCGTATCCGATCCGATCCGGGTGATTTTGCCGGATACTTGAACCGGATACGGATCGAGATATTTAGCTTATCGGATATCCGAAAATATCCGATACTATTCATATAATATTTATAATCATAAATTTGTTTATTATAACTAATATATTAATAAATTTTACATCCTTAATCACATATTTATATTGTTGTCCAAGTAAAATATTGTAAATACATTTTCATATGAATAATAAGTGTGTATATAATTTAAATCGTACGAACAAATTAAGAAACAACCTACAAATTTTATTTCTTAATTTACAAATTTATTACTTTTGAATTTAAAAAATAAATATATTGATTTATTTTTAATAGATTTGTAGTAACCAGATAATTCGGATATCCGGCTCAGATATCCGATCCGATCCGGGTCCTTTTTACCGGATATCCGTTTCAAAACGGACCGGATACGGATCGGGGTTTTGTAAATTTTTTGAACCAGATATCCGGTATAACGGATCGGATCGGATCGGATCGATCCGTTTGCTCACCCCTAGCTACTTATATCATTGTTGCAAACAAAAGATGACTAACAACATAAATGACTACTTAACCTCTTATCTAACTGGACAATGACTCCTACACTGGTAAACGATCGATTAACTCCGATCAATGATTGGACAATGATGGTCAACGATCATCTAGATCTATAGGAACGGATGTGTTAGAAACAAGGGAACTGGGACACAACAACGTCCAATTCCTTACGCAGCGGAATAGTAAAGACAATTAAAAAAAACACAGTTTCTTACAGTGAGAACCTTTGATAACCAACTAGTTATCTATGAGAAACCCACTATTTTTCCCTTGGAAAGGATTTTGAACAAGTCTACTTCTGTATTGATGATTCGATTACAAGAAGATCAAGACAACACACAGCTTTATTCTTAAACACTCCTAAGAATATAGGCCTAATTAACCAAGTAAACAATCACAATCACACAAATAAACTTACTCAACTCTTTGCTGAAAGCTTCTTCTTCCAGCACGATTTCTCACTTTGATGCACTAATTTGACTTCGTTTTTGCATTACATAATTAGAGACAACAAAATTGTATTTATAATCTTAGAAGAGTGTTGAGAAAGCTTCTAAAAGGATCTCAACCGAAAGTATAAATAAAATTTGTTGTAAAATCTGAATAGATATTGTTTGTTATCAAAGATATCAAACAATATATTTCTGAGATTCTGCACAACAACCTACAACTAACAAATGTAGATAGCAATCTCTGAGGTTATACGAGACACTCTTCATCAGCATAGACAAATTACGTTCCAGCTCTTCAGATATTTCGTTAACATTCGTCAGTTTCCTATCGTAGTTCCATTTTTGCAGTTCCCAACACTTGCTCTTCTTGGATTGTTGAACTGGTAATTTTGCCAATCTAAACTCATGAAAGTATTAGTTTAACATGTGTTTGTCATCGTCAAAAATGAAGAAACAGATAAATTTAACCAACTGAGCCTTGTCCACATCTACCATCCAACAGAACCCAAGAAGCTGCAAAAAAATTGATGGCTGAAGTTATAACTCTTGGGGAACAACAAAACACAAGTTATCAAACAAATTGAGTATGAGAAATAAATTACCAGAGGGTACGAATGGCCATGTGATGAGAGAGGAAATGGAAGATGAAATGAGCTCCGTGCAGGAATACTACCATGCCCGTGCATCCTAGCACCAACAGCTCCACCACCATCTTTAATTCTTCTGCACTGGTTTGGTTTTGGAGGAGGGAGAGGAAGAGGAAGAAAGTCAATCTCATATAAGACTCAGTACTTCCATATGGATGCCATTTCCCAGCCTAGTCATAGCTTTAATTTCACAGCTTGCTAACATGAATTTCACAATCTAATTTCACAGCTTGCTAACATGAATTTCACATCCGTCTCCGGCCTCGACATCCATTTTTAAATCGGCGGCTCTCGCTCTGTGAATTCTACAACGAGCGAAGCGTAGTGGTGTACTGCAAAGCCGACGATGCGAAGCTCTGCCTGGTTTGCGACCACCAGGTGCACTCGGCGAACGCGCTCTCTCTCTCAAGCACCTTCGCTCTCCCATTTCCGACGATCGCTCCACTCCGACTGAAAAATCCTTTTTCGGCTCACCTTCCGCACTCCATCTGGCTTCAATTTGGGGTCGATGTTATCTCTGTTTCCCTCATCGGCGACAACTCTCAGTTCGACAAGGACAGCGTCTCGATCGGTGCTTTTTGTAAGAGTTGGGACTCTGTCTTGGTCAGTTCCTCTGAAATGCTGAATCTTCAGATGGAGGGAACTGTTCTCTGGAGGCGTTGAGTTCCTCTTGTGGATGTTGATGTAGATGACAGCACATCGGTAGATCAATCATATGCAACAAGATCTTGATATCGGTTTGAATTGTGGTGAACCACTTTCCGAAATCAATATTTCGCCCCTTACATAGCCTTAGGGAATCCACGAAATTTGAAGTGAGATAAGACAAACCAATCAGTTCCAATCAAGGCTCATGAAAGGAACTGAACTTTAAAGTTTATGTAATAATGGATTTGAGACTTTCAGCAAGTTCAACAAGTTCTGTAGAATCACAGATTACTTGTGTAACGCAAACACTAAATCCCGAAATCCTTTATATAGGCATTAGGGAGAACTTCCAGAATCAGTTACGGAAGTTAAGGGAAGTTACAGCGGCAGTTGAAAACGGTTACCAACTGATTTCAGCGGTTATCAACCATTCCCAACCGACCCACAACAGTTACCAACGGTTACTAACAGTTACAAAGTAGTTATGACGGTTATAGCGGTTACAAAGTTGGTTTTACCAACAGTTACAAGCACATTAAACACGTGCCAAGAAAATCAACCAGCCATACACATGTGTCTAGTCCCGTAGAAGGGAAATAACGATCAGTTCCCTTCACAAGAAGTGAACAAACATCTAGTTCCCTTTCCTGAAACTATTTCCAGGGAACTAGAGCTTTTTACAAGTTGTTTCAAGGGAACTTGACCCTTACATGTAACATATACTTTGTTTCCCTCTAGAACTCAAGTCGTTTACACAAGCGTGTACTCCACACACCCGAGCTCGTGTTATAACGAAATGAGTTCCCTTAGTGTCGCATGAATCCCGATCACACTAAATGGCAATGATTTCACTAAAATCACCAACAATCCTCCCCCATTTTAGTGTAATCCTTGATTCACAAAATAAGCTAGTCTTTATCCGCAAACTCTATGCATAAACGAAAATGTCGAGACGATTGAATTTCCGCTTAGTGTAATTACACATTCCAAACACCCGGGAATCATGGTGTCCTAAGGATTGAACCAATCAACCTCTTTGGGTGCATGAAGATAACACACACAAGAGTTACTTTACATCTCTAAAGTTGTACTTGACTCTATTAAGGGCCTTGAGTCCATATCTATTCATGAACGTATGTGAAGCCAACCCAAAGCTTCATGAAGCGGCCAAACTTCACATTCATATAGGTAGATCCTTTAAGGGAACATTGCCCCAATCGTGCACCTACAATTTGTACTTTTTTAAAGGAACTATTAAGAAGACTTTATCTTCAATCTCTCAACTTGTAGGAACTGAGCACACATTTAGGGATATTTCATTTGTGCTCTCAGTTTCTAGGTGTGAGCTTTCCACATTGAATTATGTCCGTGACGTTAATCAGGAAGGAATTGGGTATCCCACCACTAGAAAGCTATATGGGTCTTAAATCCCATCCCCTTTCAGCCAACCTCTTCATCAAGTGGTTAGCCAAAGTAGTTTTGACTAAATTAACACAACTGAAATCACACTATGTGTCATGAGCTCATGAACTGTGCCATACCTCACATCCAAGGACGTGACCTCTTATAGCACACATGATAGTTCCCCTCTGGCCAGAGATTTTACGCTCACATAGACAAAATCAGTTTCTATCTCAATGAAATTAGGTAGATTTAGTTCCCTAGTCGTTTGCCATTGAACTTGGCTACAACTAATACTACCAATCTCATTTCCGTTGTCGAAATCAAAATGTTAGATTGTTCCTCCGAAGTCCATGAAATGACACTTCCGTTATGTGGAACTATTCAAGTCTAGTTTCCTCAAGGGAACTGACAAAGGTTTTAAGGACAAAGTTCGCTTCAAGGGAACTAGCGTCCATCCATCTTTAGAAGATTAATACTATAAGTTTAATATCATCTAACATCCAAATATTCCTTCATATCCAGGAACAATTTCGACATTAATAAGACCATAAACCATGGTCCGCTCAAAGTCCTTTACTATCTATCGAATCACCCCAAACAAGGCGTTCAATACAGCTATGACCATGAAACATGATCTTTTCCAAGTACTTAGGTACTCGTTGAACCACCATATCAAAATGTGTATTCAACGTTGCATCTTACAATGTACATTTTCTTGTACACCCAGAGTTCCCTAAACTCGTAAGTACTTGAGCCAAGATACCATCATGCCCACACTTGGCGCAATCTATAAGCTCTAGTCCATGAGAGAGGAAACAAGAAACTAAGGAACTCATTTCACTACAAGGAATATGTTTCCCTCAAGGAACACTTTCCTTCATTCTTGTTTTGATCCTAATTCTAAGGATCACATTAACCTCCCCCATAAGCTGCATAGGGAATCCTAATGCCATGAATCCATAACATGATCCACTAGTTTTGTACTATTCATTATTGAATCAGCTAGACAAACAACATCAAACTTGATGCCACCATATTAGTGCTTTATTTGTCTCATCAACAAAATTGATATGGGCCTTATTTCCCTTAAGGAAATATAAGTATCACATAAATGTTGATCTGGTGGGAACTACGATCAAATGCATAGTCCATACCCATGGGATAATCCATCTCATTCACCATCGACCTTTTTAAAAGGCAATAATAGTGTCTTATTGTATTCACATAAGGTCCTATAGTCATACCCTCAAACTTGAGTATATTTTCATCCTTAGTTCCCTAGCCAAGAAAACTGAACGATTTTTCCCCTTCTTGCTTTCGTATTTAATACGAAGCACGAGTGAAATTCTTCCTTGAAAAATCAATTCCATATCCCGTTCCCTAACAATTAGGAAACATATCTTTTGGTCCAAGTGTAAGGAACTAATGTACTATGAAAAATTACATCTCTTCACTTGATTACGATAAGCTCCATTCTCAAGTCATTCAACTCAATAATATTGGTCTGAAAATTCTTGGAATGCATAACACACCCAATGATGCAATCCACACCTATCCCGCCCAAGGTCTACCTCTTAGGCATGGGTAGTCCTTTGACCGCCCTAGATCCAAACTCAATTAAACCAAGTTTAATATTTAAACCAAAATTCATATGGGACAATCTTGTTCTTTATGAAGAACCCTGTTTGATAATAGGAAAGGACTTAGTTCACTTCAGGGACTAACCGCTTCCATTCTAGGAATATGATTCCCTACAACTAACAGTTGCTTCGCTTCAAGGAATATATTTCCCTACATGGAACTCATCTTCCTCCTCGGGACATATTTCCCATAAAATGTCACTTATACCAAGTACAGAACATGGATTTCACCATAATTTCAAGGACTTTATTTCCTTCCACACACCATTATGTTGTTCAAGTGTGAAAAGCACGTACCACATGTACATTTCCCATCATTGTCGATATACAACATTGGTTATAAAACCTCAATCATGTCTAGCTTTTCATGATTAACATGTCACAAAATTTTAGATATCATCAAATAAATTAAATACAAAGCACGAATAAAAAGAAGCAAGACCAATCTACACACGAAGTATAGTAGGGTCTAAACCGACTAATCTGTATAGATACAGTAGAGTCAAATGGCCAATCTATGAAAACAGTAGGGCCTGAACCAGTAGACCTAATAAGTAATCTGTCAAAGGAACAATAGACTTTAATTAGGTAATCTGATATCTAGTAGACATTACCCAAGTAATTTGTACTAAAATACAATAGACTTGAAGTAAGTAATCTAGATTTAACCATGAGTAATCTATACACGAGGCATAGTAGACTCACAAGAGCAGTTCCCTTCAAAACTTATTCCCTGGTAGGGAACTTAGCCCTGAATGGAATCAGTTCCTTCCAAGGAACTTTCCTCATTCTCCAGCATGAAAATGCTTTGGAAATCATCCATACAACATTCATCCCAGAATTTGTATTATTAATGAAATCCAACCCTAGTGAAGTTTATCATCTAGGTCTCAATATCTAAACGCTTTGATTAAGTCTTTTCGGACTCTTGCTCTCTCAACCTTGGAATCTCATGATCAATCCATGATAACAGCTTTTATCATAAATCATATGGTTATATATATATACCATAAATTATCATATGTATAAACATATTTATGTAGTACAACACCCCTTAACGAAAACAAGTTCCCAATAAGGGAACTCTTAAAGGACAAGTTTTAGCAACAAAGCAATACTTTAGACTATTGATTATACAACCATAAAACATATGATCAGTATTATGTATCAAACAATACTTTAAAGAAAAGGATCCTTTCAATACATAGTTCCCTCAATGAAATTATCATTTCCCACCAAGGACTAGATCCGTACAAAGGAACTCCCTACAAGGTCCGAATTTCTTTATAAGAAAATCTTCCATCATCCTCAAATCTAGGATAATTAAGATATCATATGCCATAAGTTTATTTTATATAGCCAAAGGTTATAACACCTTTCATTCACCCAAATAAATGGTCAATACATGATCATGTTTTAGTTTCCATGATCACAGATTCATTAACATTATGTAAATGTCCTTTTGCTTGAACCACATGACTCTAATGGAGTCACTATTGCATCCAGATGCAATTACCAAAGTCTCATCATCGTCCAATTAGGGAGACGTCGCCACGTTGGACACAATTCCCTATCAATGGACAATCATCCAAAATTCTCTTATCAATTTGGCCTTATATGATCATACAATATACTCTCATATATAATGTATCGAAATACAGGTTTACACCTATCATTTCCCATTAAATAATTATGAGAAATCATGGAAATGTTTACATAACAAATCCATTGATATAAGTTCCTTATCCCATGATCAAATGATCATGCATGGTTTACATCTAACCATCGTCATATTATACATACCATTATATGAATAATATCAAAGCCAAAACATTATTTCAATTTTCCCAATAAAACTTGGGACAAATAATATCAAAGTTTCTTCGGATCAAGGGTTCTAATTTCCCTTCGATGGTAAGGTAACCAACGTCCTTTGATCTCCTCGAACATCAACTTGGTTGTCTTCTCATGTGAAAATGCCATATGACTTGATCTCTAAATATTGATTTCGATTGTAAGAGTTAGGACTCCGTCTTGGTCAGTTCCTCTGAAATGCTGAATATTCAGATGGAGGGAACTGTTCTCTGGAGGCGCTGAGTTCCTCTTGTGGATGTTGATGTAGATGACAGCACATCGGTAGATCAATCATATGCAACAAGATCTTGATATCGGTTTGAATCGTGGTGAACCACTTTCCGAAATCAATATTTCGCCCCTTACATAGCCTTAGGGAATCCACGAAATTTGAAGTGAGATAAGACAAACCAATCAGTTCTAATCAAGGCTCATGAAAGGAACTGAACTTTAAAGTTTATGTAATAATGGATTTGAGACTTTCAGCAAGTTCAACAAGTTCTGTAGAATCACAGATTACTTGTGTAACGCAAACACTAAATCCCGAAATCCTTTATATAGGCATTAGGGAGAACTTCCAGAATCAGTTACGGAAATTAAGGGAAGTTACAGCGGCAGTTGAAAACGGTTACCAACTGATTTCAGCGGTTATCAACCATTCCCAACCGACCCACAACAGTTACCAACGGTTACTAACAGTTACAAAGTAGTTATGACGGTTATAGCGATTACAAAGTTGGTTTTACCAACAGTTACAAGCACATTAAACACGTGCCAAGAAAATCAACCAGCCATACACATGTGTCTAGTCCCGTAGAAGGGAAATAACGCTCAGTTCCCTTCACAAGAAGTGAACAAACATCTAGTTCCCTTTCCTGAAACTATTTCCAGGGAACTAGAGCTTTTTACAAGTTGTTTCAAGGGAACTTGACCCTTACATGTAACATATACTTTGTTTCCCTCTAGAACTCAAGTCGTTTACACAAGCGTGTACTCCACACACCCGAGCTCGTGTTATAACGAAATGAGTTCCCTTAGTGTCGCATGAATCCCGATCACACTAAATGGCAATGATTTCACTAAAATCACCAACACTTTTCACGCCGCCCTAAAAGGAATCCCCGTGGTTTGTGCGGTGGGGAACAATGGCCCCGATCCTTCCACCGTCTGCAATGTCTCGCCCTGACAATTGACCATCGGAGCCAGTACGATTGATCGCGATTTCACTAGTTGGCTGGATCTAGGGAATCACAAGCAGCTAGTAGATGGCCGGTAAGATCAAGATTACTTAGCCCTTACGCTTACAATTAACAACAAACATATATATATATATGGTTTGTTATTATCTTTATACCGACAATGTGGTGGTGGTGGTGGTGGTGGTGGTATAGGTGTGGGCGTCGTCTTGTACTGACAATGTGGTGGTGGTGGTGGTGGTGGTGGTGGTATAGGTGTGGGCATCGTTGTTGTTGTACAGACAGATATTGGATGAGCAACGGTGGACAGTCTTGTATTTTAGTACAAGACTGTCGGTATAAAGATAATAACAAACCATATATATATATGTTTGTTGTTAATTGTAAGCGTAAGGGCTAAGTAATCTTGATCTTACCGGCCATCTACTAGCTGCTTGTGATTCCCTAGATCCAGCCAACTAGTGAAATCGCGATCAATCGTACTGGCTCCGACGGTCAATTGTCAGGGCGAGACATTTCAGACGGTGGAAGGATCGGGGCCATTGTTCCCCATCGCACAAACCACGGGGATTCCTTTTAGGGCGGCGTGAAAAGTGTTGGTGATTTTAGTGAAATCATTGCCATTTAGTGTGATCGGGATTCATGCGACACTAAGGGAACTCATTTCGTTATAACACGAGCTCGGGTGTGTGGAGTACACGCTTGTGTAAACGACTTGAGTTCTAGAGGGAAACAAAGTATATGTTACATGTAAGGGTCAAGTTCCCTTGAAACAACTTGTAAAAAGCTCTAGTTCCCTGGAAATAGTTTCAGGAAAGGGAACTAGATGTTTGTTCACTTCTTGTGAAGGGAACTGAGCGTTATTTCCCTTCTACGGGACTAGACACATGTGTATGGCTGGTTGATTTTCTTGGCACGTGTTTAATGTGCTTGTAACTGTTGGTAAAACCAACTTTGTAACCGATATAACCGTCATAACTACTTTGTAACTGTTAGTAACCGTTGGTAACTGTTGTGGGTCGGTTGGGAATGGTTGATAACCGCTGAAATCAGTTGGTAACCGTTTTCAACTGCCGCTGTAACTTCCCTTAACTTCCGTAACTGATTCTGGAAGTTCTCCCTAATGCCTATATAAAGGATTTCGGGATTTAGTGTTTGCGTTACACAAGTAATCTGTGATTCTACAGAACTTGCTGAACTTGCTGAAAGTCTCAAATCCATTATTACATAAACTTTAAAGTTCAGTTCCTTTCATGAGCCTTGATTGGAACTGATTGGTTTGTCTTATCTCACTTCAAATTTCGTGGATTCCCTAAGGCTATGTAAGGGGCGAAATATTGATTTCGGAAAGTGGTTCACCACAATTCAAACCGATATCAAGATCTTGTTGCATATGATTGATCTACCGATGTGCTGTCATCTACATCAACATCCACAAGAGGAACTCAACGCCTCCAGAGAACAGTTCCCTCAATCTGAAGATTCAGCATTTCAGAGGAACTGACCAAGACGGAGTCCCAACTCTTACAAAAAGCACCGATCGAGACGCTGTCCTTGTCGAACTGAGAGTTGTCGCCGATGAGGGAAACAGAGATAACATCGACCCCAAATTGAAGCCAGATGGAGTGCGGAAGGTGAGCCGAAAAAGGATTTTTCAGTCGGAGTGGAGCGATCGTCGGAAATGGGAGAGCGAAGGTGCTTGAGAGAGAGAGCGCGTTCGCCGAGTGCACCTGGTGGTCGCAAACCAGGCAGAGCTTCGCATCGTCGGCTTTGCAGTACACCACTACGCTTCGCTCGTTGCAGAATTCACAGAGCGAGAGCCGCCGATTTAAAAATGGATGTCGAGGCCGGAGACGGATGTGAAATTCATGTTAGCAAGCTGTGAAATTAGATTGTGAAATTCATGTTAGCAAGCTGTGAAATTAAAGCTATGACTAGGCTGGGAAATGGCATCCATATGGAAGTACTGAGTCTTATATGAGATTGACTTTCTTCCTCTTCCTCTCCCTCCTCCAAAACCAAACCAGTGCAGAAGAATTAAAGATGGTGGTGGAACTGTTGGTGCTAGGATGCACGGGCATGGTAGTATTCCTGCACGGAGCTCATTTCATCTTCCATTTCCTCTCTCATCACATGGCCATTCGTACCCTCTGGTAATTTATTTCTCATACTCAATTTGTTTGATAACTTGTGTTTTGTTGTTCCCCAAGAGTTATAACTTCAGCCATCAATTTTTTTGCAGCTTCTTGGGTTCTGTTGGATGGTAGATGTGGACAAGGCTCAGTTGGTTAAATTTATCTGTTTCTTCATTTTTGACGATGACAAACACATGTTAAACTAATACTTTCATGAGTTTAGATTGGCAAAATTACCAGTTCAACAATCCAAGAAGAGCAAGTGTTGGGAACTGCAAAAATGGAACTACGATAGGAAACTGACGAATGTTAACGAAATATCTGAAGAGCTGGAACGTAATTTGTCTATGCTGATGAAGAGTGTCTCGTATAACCTCAGAGATTGCTATCTACATTTGTTAGTTGTAGGTTGTTGTGCAGAATCTCAGAAATATATTGTTTGATATCTTTGATAACAAACAATATCTATTCAGATTTTACAACAAATTTTATTTATACTTTCGGTTGAGATCCTTTTAGAAGCTTTCTCAACACTCTTCTAAGATTATAAATACAATTTTGTTGTCTCTAATTATGTAATGCAAAAACGAAGTCAAATTAGTGCATCAAAGTGAGAAATCGTGCTGGAAGAAGAAGCTTTCAGCAAAGAGTTGAGTAAGTTTATTTGTGTGATTGTGATTGTTTACTTGGTTAATTAGGCCTATATTCTTAGGAGTGTTTAAGAATAAAGCCGTGTGTTGTCTTGATCTTCTTGTAATCGAATCATCAATACAGAAGTAGACTTGTTCAAAATCCTTTCCAAGGGAAAAATAGTGGGTTTCTCATAGATAACTAGTTGGTTATCAAAGGTTCTCACTGTAAGAAACTTTGTTTTTTTTAAATTGTCTTTACTATTCCGCTGCGTAAGGAATTGGACGTTGTTGTGTCCCAGTTCCCTTGTTTCTAACACATCCGTTCCTATAGATCTAGATGATCGTTGACCATCATTGTCCAATCATTGATCGGAGTTAATCGATCGTTTACCAGTGTAGGAGTCATTGTCCAGTTAGATAAGAGGTTAAGTAGTCATTTATGTTGTTAGTCATCTTTTGTTTACAACAATGATATAAGTAGCTAGGGGTGAGCAAACGGATCGATCCGATCCGATCCGATCCGTTATACCGGATATCTGGTTCAAAAAATTTACAAAACCCCGATCCGTATCCGGTCCGTTTTGAAACGGATATCCGGTAAAAAGGACCCGGATCGGATCGGATATCTGAGCCGGATATCCGAATTATCTGGTTACTACAAATCTATTAAAAATAAATCAATATATTTATTTTTTAAATTCAAAAGTAATAAATTTGTAAATTAAGAAATAAAATTTGTAGGTTGTTTCTTAATTTGTTCGTACGATTTAAATTATATACACACTTATTATTCATATGAAAATGTATTTACAATATTTTACTTGGACAACAATATAAATATGTGATTAAGGATGTAAAATTTATTAATATATTAGTTATAATAAACAAATTTATGATTATAAATATTATATGAATAGTATCGGATATTTTCGGATATCCGATAAGCTAAATATCTCGATCCGTATCCGGTTCAAGTATCCGGCAAAATCACCCGGATCGGATCGGATACGGATAAAAACTTAAAGGATATTTTCGGATACGGATTTTTAGGATACGGATCGGTGGATTTTCGGATCGGATCAGCCGGACCGGATATATTTGCTCACCCCTATAAGTAGCACACTTATAACTCTTTCTGAATCTATCAATAATAAAATCACTTACGTTTTGTTTCAAATTCTCAACATCTAGTGTATACTAGTATGTACAAAAGATTATTATATCCCATAAAAGAAAAACTAGTATACACTAGATGTTGAGAATTTGAAACAAAACGTAAGTGATTTTATTATTGATAGATTCAGAAAGAGTTATAAGTGTGCTACTTATATCATTGTTGCAAACAAAAGATGACTAGCAACATAATTGACTACTTAACCTCTTATCTAACTGGACAATTACTCCTACACTCAGTGGCGGATCCAGGATTTCTTCGAAAGGGGTCACAAAATCGCCGATGAAAAATTATATAATATTGTTTAGCATTAATCACATTACTATTTGTAAAAAAAATTATACAAATCTTATATACTAGGTGGATTATTATGTTTTGAAAAACATTTTTAACTAATTTACAATTTTGAAAATATTTTTGGACAAATAGTAAGGAGAACTACCTAAAATATGTTAGTATCAAATATATTGTGAGAATTTTAAATAAGATTAATTCAATTAGCTTACAAAAAATTTAACTTATTTCATAATCATGATGGACAAAAATAGAAAATACAAATATTTGTATAAAAGAGAAAATAAAGGACACAAATTGTTATTTATCTAAAAAGAAAACAATACAAAAGATGGGAGATGGGGACTTGAACCCCAAACCTTTGGGTTATACTCATGTTCCACAACCAATTGGGCTAATAACTCTTTTTGTTAACATGTAAAAGACATTAATATATATATATTTTTAATTTAATTTTTTTTAATATATGCCTTGATCCAAGGGAAGGAGGGTCACCGGACCCCCCAGGATCCGCCTCTGCCTACACTGGTAAACGATCGATTAACTCCGATCAATGATTGGACAATGATGGTCAACGATCATCTAGATTTATAGGAACGGATGTGTTAGAAACATTTGACAACCAACTAGTTATCTATGAGAAATCCACTACCTTTCCCTTGGAAAGGATTTTGAACAAGTCTACTTTTGTATTGATGATTCGATTACAAGAAGATCAAGACAACACACAGCTTCTTCTGAAAGCTTACTCAACTCTTTGCTGAAAGCTTCTTCTTCCAGCACGATTAACCAAGTAAACAATCACAATCACACAAATAAACTTACTCAACTCTTTGCTGAAAGCTTCTTCTTCCAGCACGATTTCTCACTTTGATGCACTAATTTGACTTCGTTTTTGCATTACATAATTAGAGACAACAAAATTGTTATTTATAATCTTAGAAGAGTGTTGAGAAAGCTTCTAAAAGGATCTCAACCGAAAGTATAAATAAAATTTGTTGTAAAATCTGAATAGATATTGTTTGTTATCAAAGATATCAAACAATATATTTCTGAGATTATGCACAACAACCTACAACTAACAAATGTAGATAGCAATCTCTGAGGTTATACGAGACACTCTTCATCAGCATAGACAAATTACGTTCCAGCTCTTCAGATATTTTGTTAACATTCGTCAGTTTCCTATCGTAGTTCCATTTTTGCAGTTCTCAACACTTGCTCTTCTTGGATTGTTGAACTGGTAATTTTGCCAATCTAAACTCATGAAAGTATTAGTTTAATATGTGTTTGTCATCGTCAAAAATGAAGAAACAGATAAAAGAAACTGGCAAGGGAACTTGCGTTCAGAAGGGTTCCTTTCCAACAAGATCATTTACTAAAATTACCCTAAAATATACTCTTATTTAATATTTCTCATTATTTCTATATTATCTTTTATGTATCATTCTCCACGCCACATAAACCAATTTCTTATTAATTATTTAGGATATGTTCTTCAAATTAACCTCTTCTATTATTATTGTAAAATTGAATGCAATGCACTAGGAAATAGACTCTTTTTTTTATGTTTCATCTATAAAAAGCAGCTACTCTTACTCGTACTCATAAATACCAATTTCATAATCGATCATCTCCCTTTGTAAAAACATTATTAGGAGACAAACACATGAATACATAGAAGCAGTTTCTCTTACTAATATGGAGAAGTTAGAAAAGTGCAGAGCAAACTACACGCCACTCACTCCCATCAACTTCCTCAAGAGAGCCGCCGTGTCCTACGCCAACCGCACCTCCATCGTCTACGGCACCAGCACCCGCTTCACCTGGTCCCAAACCTACCTCCGCTGCCTCCGCCTCTCCTCTGCCCTCCGCTCTCTCAACCTTAACAAAAACGACGTCGTACGTCCCCTTATTTGCCTCTTCTCACCTAACCCTACCATTATAGTTTTAGTTTTACAAACTGATTTCTCTATAATATAATCTAAGAATCTCGTTTTAAAATTAATATGTTATTTATTTTATGTAATAAATAGTTTTTATCAACTTAAAATTAGTTTATACGGCAATTAGCTAACAAGTATTTTTTTTGACGTAGGTGTCGGTTTTGGCGCCAAATGTTCCGGCGCTATACGAGATGCACTTCGCGGTGCCGATGAGTGGCGGCGTCCTCAACGCAATCAACACCCGCCTCGACGCAAACACCGTCAAATCGATCCTCCACCACTCGGCCGCCAAGCTCTTCTTCGTCGACCACCAGTACATTCCCTTAGCCACGTCCGCCCTCCGCCTCCTCTCCCTCCACCACCCCAACGCCCCTCCCCCGATCCCCGTCATCATCGACGACCTCGATTCCCCCACAGGCCTCCGCCTCGGGCCCCACAACTACGAAAACCTAATCCTCACCGCCAACCCAACCCCAGAATAGACCTGCCACGTGGAGGACGAGTGGGACCCCATCGCGCTCAACTATACGTCGGGGACCACGGCGGCCCCCAAGGGCGTGGTGTATAGCCACAGGGGGGCCTACCTGAGCACTCTAAGCATGATCATGGGGTGGGAGATGGGGTCGGAGCCGGTTTACCTGTGGACCCTACCGATGTTCCACTGTAACGAGTGGACGTTCACGTGGGGGATCGCTGCCCGTGGTGGGACCAACGTTTGCATACGCAATACGACGGCGTTTGAGATTTATAGGAGCATAATGCTGCACGGGGTTACCCACATGTGTTGTGCGCCGATCGTGTTTAATATCTTGCTAGAGGCGAAGCCGAGCAAGGCGGCGAAGAAGGTGGAGATCCTCACCGGAGGTTATGTTAGGAAGTGAACTTTTGGGAACTTCAGTTCCCTAACTGAGTTCCCTTCCTCAGTTCTCCTAGTTTTGATAATGACAAACTCCTTTGCTATTAATGTTTGCTTAAGTGTGACAAACAGGGACATTTGGACTTGAAAGCATGGAACAGAGACAGTGACGCCAGACTTGGGAACTAGCGGAAGGAACTGAAGCTTGCTGGCGCCAGAATCACTTGGATGAATCTGTGAAGGCGGCGGCGGGCTGAATTAGGGTAGATCTTAGTTTGAGAGAGAACTAAAGATCCTATCCAGTTTCCATATATTTTAGGAGCTTAAAAGGATTATCTTTTATGAAAACAAAGTTGTAAAAATCGGTAAAGATAATATTTGGAAACAAATGTTATCTTTAACGATTTCTTTTGATTATTTTATTTATGTGATCTTATTATTGAAGACTTGTTTCTTTCGGTAATTAGGTCATATAAATAAGATAGTCAAATCTCTCTCATTCTCACGCATTCACGAAGATTACAATTCCAGTGCAGTGAAGAAACTTGTGCCGAGTTCTTTAAAGAAGAACGTAGTAAGTTACTTGATTGTTACTTGGTTAGGTTGAACTAGGTAGAGAGTCTTTAGTGTGTCTAAGACTTTAATCTGTGTGTTCTATTCTAGTTGATTGTAACCAAAGTATTAATACAAGAAGTAGACTTTGAAATCCTCTTGGAAAAGAGGTAGTGGGTTTTATCCTGGATAACTAGTTGGTTATCAAAGATTCCCACTCTAAGGAACTTGTCTTGAATTCATATTCGTTACTTATTCCGCTGCTTAGGAACTGAACTCTCAGTTCCCTTGTTTAACTAACAACGTACGATCCTATAGGTTCTCCGCCACCGTCGGCGTTGCTGGGGAAGATCGAACGGCTGGGGTTTCACGTCGGGCATGCTTACGGGCTCACTGAGGCAACCGGCCCTGCACTTGTGTGCGAGTGGCAGGTCAATTTCCTCTACAACCTTAATTAATTCGGTACAGCTTTCGGTACAGATTTATGTACACCTCTTAAGCGTGCGTATATGATATCAATTAATTTTAAAATATTTTTAAAAAATTTAAAAATGATAAATCTTATATATTTTTAAGTTTTTAGTATCAAAATAATTTTATTTATATTTTTTAATAGTCAAAATATAGTTATTTTACAATTTAATTCAAAATAAAATTTAATTTCAATTTTATAATATTAAAATGTTAGAAATTTATAAGATTTATCATTTATAATTGTTGAAATATAATTGTTTCACCTCTAAAGTTGGGACATAACTTGCCTAATATATAAGCTTAATGGTTTACTCCTTTTATTGTCAATTGGTTTTAGGATTGAACCTCATTAGACTTATGTATTAAGTCTATCTGCGCCTATGCGCTCGTGTCCGCACGAACCCCCAGTCTATGGATCCACTGACTTTGACAATAATGTATATATATATTTTTTTAAATATTTTAAAATTAATTTATATTACATATACTTGAATAGAGTACCTAGAAATATATATCATCCCTCCTCTTAACTAGGATTTTTCACGTTTTCAACATTACACTAAACAGAAGTATTGCTCTCTTCCACTCCTTTCAAAAAACAGAAACGAAAGGTCCTTGTCTTCTGTTTTACCTTACACTAAACAGAAGTATTGCTCTCTTCCACTCCTTGTCATTTTTGTCCACAAGTGTAAGGATTTCACATGCAGATGGTAACCTTGTCGTACCCTTTTTTTTGTCATTTTAAGAAAAAATTTAGTGAAAAGAACATTTAGCTTTTGGTTTATATTAAATCTTAGCAACCAATCATTTCTACAGAAAAAAAATCTTTACTATAGTTGTGTAAAAAGGTATGTTTTTGTAAAAAATATTTTTCATAATATATAACTATATGATATAACTATAGTATATAACTATAAAATATAATATATAATATAATCATAGTATATAATTATAGAATATAATCATAAGATATAATCAAATTGGATATAACTATAAGATATAACCATAGTATATACTATGGTTATATCTTATAGTTATATCCAATTTGGTTATATTCTACAGTTATATACTATAGTTATATCATATATCTTATAGTTATATAACTATATGATATAACCAAATTGAATATAACTATAAGAATATATATAACTATATGATATAACCAAATTGGATATAACTATAAGGATATATATAATCAAATTGGATATAACTATAAGATATAATCATAGTATATAACTATATGATATACCCATAGTATAATTATATACTATGGTTATAATTTTATAGTTATAAGCGTTATATCCTATAGTTATATATTATGATTATATCTTATAGTTATATCCAATTTGGTTATATCATATTGTTATATCCTATAATTATATACTATGGTTATATTCTATTGTTATATACTATGGTTATATCTTATATTATATTCTATAGTTATATACTATGGTTATATCATATAGTTATATACTATGATTATATCTTATAGTTATATCCAATTTGGTTATATATTATGGTTATATTCTAAAGTTATATACTATGGTTATATCCTATATTTTTATTCTATAGTTATATCTAATTTGGTTATATCATATATTATATTTTATAGTTATATACTATGGTTATAACTTATAACCATAGTATATAGCTATATGATATAATCATATATAGTTTATATACTATATGATATAACCATAGTATATAACTATAGAATATAATATAGGATATAACCATAGTATATAACTATAAGATATAACGATATGATATAACCAAATTGGATGTAACCATAGTATATAACTATAGAATATAACCATAGTATATAACTATAAAATATAATATATGATATAACCATAGTATATAACCACAAGATATAACCAAATTGGTTATATCCTTATAGTTATATACAATTTGGTTATATCATATAGTTGTACGGCTAATGTTAACGCAAAAAAAAATCTATACGTTAACATTAACAGTACATTTTTTGTTCCTATGCGTTTAACTTTAACGCACAGCTTGGGCTGGACTTTTTTCCTTTTTGCCCCTGGTACTGCTAAGTTAGGCGCACAGATTTATACTGCTAAGTTAAACGCACTATTTCGTGTGCATATAGGCAATTTTTCGTGTGCTAGAGACAGCCTACAAAAAATGAAATCTAAGTACAGATACAACTATATCAACATGAACATTAAACAAATTGTATTTCATAACAAAAAATAAAAAGTCCTCCCCTAAATCTTTTTATTAACAAAAAATCTCCCAAAACTCAAAAAATTATGGAAATTTCGCATGGTAGTAACGAGGTATTGCGAATTCCGCATTGTATCCATTGTTTTTAAAATCCGCGTGATGAATATGGGATTTCACAAATTCCACCTGGTACCCTTAAGCATTATAAAAAACAAAAAAATCATTACAAATTATCTATATATTAAAAATAATTTAATAAAATCATAATATTTTTGTGGCATGTTAAAAAAACACTTCATCTTTATTTTATTATAAGACCATCGAATGTTATATTTTTTGTAGGGTAATTTTTAAAACCTATTCTTATTTACACATTTTTCATTACACCATAAGTTTTTTATTTTTAAAAATTAATCTTATTTATTTATTTATTTATTTATATAAAAATACACCGTTATTCAAATTTAAGTTTCAATAATACCTTTTATTCAACTATCAAAAGTACATGGCATTTTGACTAAATCTTTTTTTCTTTCAAAACAATATTTGAAATTAAAATATTTTTATAAAAGTTACTCTATGACGTTTTATGGAAGAACAAAAAAATTTATTAAAATAAGTTTTCTTTAAAGAAAAAAAGTTGATCAAAAATATATAATGTTGAAAGATTTTTAAAAATTATAATTAATATGATGTCATAAAATGTGTAAATAGGATAAGGTTTCTTAAACTTTTCTTAAACAATTATAAAGTTTTATGATTTTATAAAAGATAAAAATTAGATGTTTAATTAAATACCACAAAGATATAATAATTTATTAAATCAATTTTAAAATACGGATAATTTATAATTATTTTTTACACAAATATTTTAAAACCTTTAAGCACCACATGAAATTCGCAATACCTCATGCTACTACGTTTTTTTTTTCCAAAAAATTATTTATGCATTTCAAACAACTTCAAACAATTGAACTCTAAATGTCCGACCAAATTTATGTATCATTTTTTAAAATTCTACCATATCCTACGTAAGAACTAACAATTTTTAATATTTAATCTTACGTTAGAACTAATAGTTTCAACCTACAAAAATAATATGTTACAGAAAGAATGGAACAAGCTGCCACAGAAGAAGCAGTGGGAGCTGAAGGCAAGGCAAGGAATCAGCGTGGTGACGGTGGCGGAGGTGGACGTGAAGAACGCCACCACGATGAAGAGCGTCCGGCATGACGGCAAGACAGTGGGGGAGATCGTCTTCCGCGGCAGCGGAATCATGAAAGGCTACCTCAACGACGCCACCGCCACGTCGGAGGCCTTCCAGGGCAGCTGGTTCTGGACGGGGGACGTCGGGGTCGTCCACCCCGACGGCTACGTCGAGATCAAAGGCCGCTCCAAGGACGTCATCATCTCCGGAGGGGAAAACATAAGCGGCGTCGAAGTCGAGGCGGTGCTCTTCGGCCACCCCGCGGTGGCGGAGGCGGCTGTCGTTGCCATGCGCCACCCCCGGTTGGGGGAGAGCCCCTGCGCGTTTGTTGTGGTGGGAGCGGGGGCGGAGGGGGTGTCGGAGGAGGAGATTGTTGAGTATTGTAGGAGGAATATGGCGGGGTATATGGTGCCGAAGAAGGTGGTGTTTGTGGAGGAGCTGCCTAAGACCTCCACCGGAAAAGTGCAGAAGGGGAAGTTAAGGGAGATTGCCAAGCTCTATCATCTGGATAATCATGCATTGTCATCACGGTTGTAATCACTACTACAAAAAAAGTTCAAATATCTAATTATATGTGTACAAGAAATTCGTCCCCAATTCGATATTCGTTAGTGGTTTTTCTATTCTTCATTGAAGTTGTCCTTAATTAATCAAATGACATAATAAGTGGTTCAAGAATTAATGGTTGACGTGGTACCGGGTTACAAACGATTTATGACAAATTCCGGTTTAAGGTTTCGGATTTTATACAAAGTAGAAGGCTGGAATCATCTATACTATGGGTTAATTTAAATGTCTAAAATAATGCATTAAATTGTAAGATATTATAATTTAATAATGCATTAAATTATAATATCTTATATTAAATTGATAATTTAATACATTATTTTGTGAAATCCAAACGGACCCTATATTAGATTCCGCAGAGGGTCACCTTTTCTTAGAAAAAAAAAATCGAGATTAGAAAACCAATATCCTCAATTGGAAATGAAAAACTCTTTATTTTTTTTAAGAAATTCTAAACTAATGTATCTAAACAAGGCCTTGTTGAGCATCTATTTATAATGTCTTTATTTATAAAAATATTTTTTTCCCTCTTTATACACTTTCTCATACTATCCAAATTTCAAAAACTAATTTTATCAAAAAAGCACTTTTTAACCAAAAAAAGTCTATAAATACACTCAACAAACAAATCTAAAATCAATCATTAAGTACAAATAAAATAAAATGTAAAGTAGTATGCAACAATCCATGTGTCCATGGACCACACTTGAGTCTATGCCGAACCATGCATAGGTTAGGTGGATAGCATTTTCAATTGTATGTGGGACAAACAACTATCATCACTAACTTTAATTTGATACATGACATATTGCATATCCCTTAGTTTACCTAACCTCCCAATACTGTTGAGAGTGCAATGCCACCGGCCAATATTAGCTTGGTCCCTCTACAGGGTAAATTCTTGTACATGGAAAAAATTGCCTAGTTCCATCGATTTTGCATAGGTACAAATTTGGCCAAGAAAAAAAAGAGTGAAAGACTGTCAGCCTTTCTTTTAACTGATGGACGTCTCACCAAAAACTGTCCCTTGTCTTAGTTGTCTACCACATTTTATAAGGCAAAATACCAAACATATAGACCACACCAACAAATATGATAGAGAAGGGAAATTGAACTACAAGTTCACCAACAACACCACACAAGGATTAAAAGTCACTGCACTCGTGCATTAACAGATCACGTATTGACAAAACCGATCAATGTCAGGACTCCTTTCAGAAAAGAACATTATAAGCAAGGCAATACTTTGCATTATGAAGATAAAGGAGTATCAAATATATTTGGCTATCAACACACAGAAAGAAAGTAGATCACATAGTTTGAACAATTTAGACGCAGATGTACAAACCTACAAAGTTGATACTTAAGAACAGCACGACCCCGCAGCTGCATTTCTTTCTGCAGGTCTATCAACGAGAACCATGCCTGCCGGATTCTGAGGAGGTTGAGCCCTTGGAAGTCGTTTGGCTGTTTTGTATGAGAGATGTCATATCAGGAACCATATGTGCAGGTATTATTCAACAAGTAGCTTGGGACAACAGGACATAAATCGCATCCAATTATTCAGAGATTTGAACAGCATTATACAAGTGAAAAACTGCTGAACTGGCAAACATTTGGATCTGTTTTACCGAACTCCCATATGTATATATTTTCTCATTCTCATTTTGTACCATTCAAGTGAGTTATATGCGTACCATAATCACATATTATTAGCATGATGCATGTGATAGTTTAACAGTAAGCAAAAACATCATACGCACCTATTTCAAAGAATATATCATTGACATTAAGAGAACTCTTAGCAGATGTTTCCATGAAGAAAAGGCCATTCTCCTCAGCATAACTACGTGCTTCCTGCATAATCAGATAATTTAAGCCACAATGAGCGGAGTCCAATTCCAAAATTTAAGTTGCAGCTAATTTTATATCTCAAAGCAAGCAAACAGAAATGAATCATCAAACATAATCACATACAGTTTTGTTGATATAAAGATAGCAGAAACAACATTTATCAAGTAAGAAAATGATGCAACAAAGAGAAAACTATAACATCTTGATTAATGACAGAAACGAAATGGAAGCGAGAATCAGATTGAACAGAAAATGCTAGAAAAGAACTGGCAATCAGGATGCTTAATGAATTACAATTATTTTATCAGAAGGAAAAGCACTCGAAGAGCTTTCTCATCATCCTCTTGTCACTTTTCTTGCAACCCAAATATCATTTGAGATATAGGTTGGGTTGCACAAAATCATTTTTCTAAATCTGGGAAGAGAAACAACTGTCCATGGACATCCACAACAGTCTACATAAGCCTGAGCTGAAGTTTGCAGAAAGAGAAAGCACTATTATCGCATAGTTCCAACAGTAAAAGGTAATCTCATCCATGATTCCACTTGTGACAAAATTCACATAATGCTTTGTAATCATAAAATTTAATGGGGTATTTGGCTAGATCAGGAAATCAAAGGAGGAGACATTGGTATGGTATAACCAAAACCCTTCTCACCAAATCGCCACTAGGGTTAGAAAATACATTCTCAGAGAATTTAGAAATCAGGTTCAAAATTCATAAAGTACAAAACAAGAGCAGTCACAGAAAAGGGGTTTTGAGTTTCGCAAGCCACTCCTGATACCCACACTGTCCAACCAAAGGCCACCAATGGCACAAGTTCTTATGCTACAATTTCAATATACAATAGTTGTAGCAAAAGACAATCTTGAGTGAACTTGTAAAGCAGTTCTCATGCTCACTGTCAAATGACCCAAGCCATTAATGCCTTGAATTTTCCTTTCAAAATAAGCATATTAATTATATCATCGTCCATCAATGCAAAAAGCAAGGAGGCATTATCCTCTTACCTAATTTCTAAAGAATCAAAAGTCAATTTATATGCTCAAAGTAATGGCAAATCCTTCTCTTTTCACTTGATAAACATTATCTCTTTGTTCAAAAAGATATTGTACTGAACTATACGAGAGGCAGAGAGAAAGTATTCGAGTTACAAAAAGGAACAAACTAGCAAAGGACTAAAGGAGGCACTTAAGGGTGATGGTAGCATGGGTGAGCAATTACATTATTTAAATTCAGAATACAGGCATGAAGTAGAAGTGTTAACTTACTTCAGCTGAAACAATCCTCTTCTCTTCTAAATCTGCCTTATTTCCAGCAAGTGCCATCACCATGTTTGGATTGCCTGGAGTAAGAAGCAGAATCAGAGAAGACAATACGTATATATGAGAACATCAGTAAATAGGTCAAGAAAATTTAGAACTAAAAGAGAATAGAACATCCGGACATATGCACTTCCATACACCAACTCTAACACTATCTTTAATCACCTTGCTTCTGGAGCTCCTGCACCCACTTCTTGGCACGTGCAAAAGATTCCTAAAAACACAACATGCAGTTTAAATTTCATAGAAGCAAAATCCAATAAAAAAACTGGTAACTTTTCAGGGCATCTTTGGCTTAAATACCTTAACAATTATCAGTAACCACAAAAGATCAAAACAGATGATACCAATACCATAAATGTTGCATTAGGACTTCAGATAACATGGGCATAGAGCCCCATAATTTGAGTAACTTGTTCATTTATCACTGACATGTATAAGCAAGCTGCCCTGAGAAGAGATTAATTGCAGGTACTATGAAAGCCAGTTAGCCCAAGATTACAGACTTAGGCTTCTCCACAATAAAACTTACAGTAGGCTAGTAGGGAGTTGGAATTCATACATTTTAGCTTCATAGCATAAGAAGTTAAGAACTCTAGCACGCAATAACAAATTCCATAAGTTGAAAGGCAGACAAACATGCTCACAATCAATGCTTGCCCAAAACATTCAGTCAAGACATGGTATAAACATATAAGATAATTCTTCATTCTGGTAGTCCCAATTTCCATACATAAACTCCAAAATAAAGTAGTCAAACCTTCATTATCATTCAGTTAACAACTAAGAGTAGTCATATAAAAAAAAGTTAGCAAACAAAAAGAGAGGAGGAAAGAGAGGAATAGAACTAACAGCAGAAGTGATGTCAAAGACTATAATTGCAGCAGCTGCACCTCTGTAATACATGGGGGCTAAGCTGTGGTATCTCTCCTGTCCAGCAGTATCCCATATCTCAAATTTGACTGTAGCATCATTCACAGCCAATGTCTGAGAAAAGAAAGCTGCCCCTATGGTCGACTCCTGTACAAACAATCAACCCCCAAAAGTATAAATAGCGTCATAATCAGACAGCCTTAACCTGAACACCCTATAACCTAGAATCCCCAAATTCTACCGATTGTATCCGTGTTCGAGCATTAAGAAATCCCAAATCTAAGCAAAGTCAGATCGGATGAGAGATCAAAGCAAAATTGGACCTGAAATTCGAGGAAATGACCCTTGACGAAGCGGAGGACGAGGCTGGATTTGCCAGCTCCCATGTCGCCAAGCAGGACCTGATCGAGAACGATCAAAGCATTGAGAAACAATTCAAAGACTAAAGCAGTTGGATTTCAGTCGAACGGATACATAATTCTTATTTTGTAGGAGAAAATTGACTGGAATTGAAAATCCTAAAAATAGACGAAACATGGGGGCTCGTAATACTCACGAGTTTGGCATTGAGATTGTTATGGCCGATCGTCGCCATTGGAATCGCCGACAGCACAGGAAAAAAAATACTAGAGCACGTAATCGGCGAGAAGAGCGAGACAATGATTGCAGAAGCAGAATGGGATTTCGGGGAGGACGAGATGAACTTTTCTAGAATTGGGAATTTTCTGCCCTAAATTACAAATTTGTACACATGCTACAGTTGACGCGTTTTTGTTCCAACAAAGGTGAAAAGTTGAGTTTGCTTCTTCTCGTGGGTAGCCCAAACTAACCCACCTCAATTATCAAGCACGCAAATCGGGGTCCAACCTTTACAATTTTAAGGTTCAACCTTTGAAAAAAATGGAGTGAGGGCTTATTTAAATATGGAGAATTTAAACAACATAATTAAGTTTTTAATAGTAATGGTTTTCGTATATTTGAGTTTTTAAAATGAAAATCTATCTCGATGTTGATTATCTTTTGAATGCGATTTATATAGATAATACGATGAAGATTATAACAGACTCTCTTTTACAATATAACTATATATTGTGAAGACTAGTAAAAATTACAAATTAACAAAACAATTACAAATCACAAATCTTTAACATAAACTTAAAGATTGGGTCTTGAATTAAAAATTCCTTTTTTAAGGAGATCCGTGTTTATTTATAGCCTTTATATCTTGCTTCAACTTAATGTGGAGATGTTGGGACACGTCGTTCAGTGATTGGTCATTCAAGGTGAGACAGTGAATGTGAGTTGTCATATAATATTAAAGTAGAACTCTCCTAAAGTCACGTGACATCTCCACATTTGGTTTTACTTCATTAAATTATTCATTTGACAATTCCTAGTTAGCTTTTCTCAATAGTTGATTCCTACAAATTGAATTCTTCAATAGTTCATTTCTGCATTTCTTTAAGGGTCAGTATATATACACACCAAACAGTGTCTAAATGCACACTGTTTGGTGCGTTAACACTTAACGCACACTTTGGTGCGTTAAGTGTTAACGTACAAGGGACAGAACAGTCCGAAAGTTGAAAAAATATTCAGAACTGGTGCGACAAATCTTAACGCACGATACTGTTCATGTACGTTAACACTTAACGCACAAATTGATGAATTCAAAGTCCCAACGGCTAGAAAAAACCAGACAATATTGTTCACGTGGTGCGACAAGCCTTAACGCACGATACTGTTCATGTGCGTTAACACTTAACGCACAAATTGATGAATTCAAAGTCCCAACGGCTAGAAAAAATCAGACCGTTGGTGCGACAAGGCTTAACGCACCAAAGGGTCTGATTTTTCCGAAGCCATTTCAGCCTATATATACCCGGAGAAATTGATACCAAGAGCACACCAACTCACTCAATATGAAGTATTATAATCATGAAAGTGAGGAATGTAATTGGGTACAAGCACGAGAAGATGAAGAAGTAGACGAAGTGAACGAGTCTTCGGGTTCCGATGACGAAGGAGACAATTGTGATTCGAGTGGCGATTCTTGCACGGTTAGTGTTGATTTCATTTTAATTTGAGTAATGAATCATGTCCTAGTTTTGTATGAAGTAGTTATGATATTAGGTATGAAGTAGGGGCTTACGTAGTTGCACATAAAATTCGTGGATTGTATTATGAATTATTAATGTCTTTGCTAAATTGATGTATTTGTAGTTATAATTGTAGAAAGTATAATAATTATTAAATAACAATTAATTATAGGGGGAAGATTATGGAGATTATTTTCGTACTGTCCTAGAGTGGGGGAGTAAGAATGAAATGCTTGAATGGGCTAGAGCTAAAGCAAAAGAGCTGATGATAGTTTTGGTAAAACGTACTTCAAATGCGTACGTGGTTAATTTGACATGCGATAGATATGGTGAGCCGAGATCTTGGAGGCGTAAAGTTAATGTACAAAATCCAAAGTTGTCGGTTGAAAGGATTCGAAAACGTAGATCGAAGAAGTGTGGTTGTAAATTCGAGCTATACGGTGTCGTTTCCATAAGAAGACAGGATCCCTTACTGAAAAATTGGTGTTGGATGTTATACATGGCACCCACAACCACAAGCTTTATGCTAGCTTTCATGGGAATGCATTCATGGGTCGAATGACCCAAGAGGAGGAGGTCATGGCTAGGAAATGGGGTGATGGTCGGAAGACTCCGAAAGAGATTGTTTCGAACTTGAGAAAACACTTTCCGGAAAATGTGACATCAATGAAGCAGGTTGCAAACTTTTTGCAGAAGCTCCAGTACGAGGATCGTGGGGAATTGACGATTACCCAGTGGTCTCTGACTTTTTTGAAAGAGAACGGGTATCTTTTTTATCCTCTTAGGAATAATAAGAAAGGACAAGAGGTAGAGATCCTGTTTTTTGCTCACCCGGAGTCGCTACGCTTGTTGAAGAAGTTCCCGTACGTGGTGATCATTGACGCCACATACAAAACAAACAAGTATGTAAAACCATTTAATAACAGTTAATTTTGTTTGTGCTCTTGTTTAATTAGTTATATTGACAAGTATTAATGTTCACTGGTAATAGGTATGATATGCCTTTGGTGGAGATTGTTGGTTTTACCAGCACTCACAAGACATTCAACATTGCGTACGCATTCACAAAAGCAGAGACGTTTTCCCATTACCAGTGGATATTGACTGCCCTTCGGAACTTGTTTCAGCAGTTAGGAGTTATGCCCAATGCTATCATGACCGATTGTGAAAAGGCTCTCATGAAAGCTATTAAGGTAGTATTCAAAGACTCCCCGGTTAGGCAGCTCTTGTGTTGGGTCCATATTAGAAACAACATCAAGGCACATGCGGATAAGGTTATAAAAGATAGTGCCAAGGTCGATACGTTTACAAACCAGTGTTGGGGACTATTTTGCTCGACCACAGAGGAAAGGTACGAGGAGAGGCTCAGAGTATTGAGGAAGTCGTGGAAGAGCGGCCTTGTTGGATACGTCGAGAGAGAATGGCTGACTCCTTACAAGGAAAGTATAGTAAGAGCCTGGATGGATGACACCCTTCACTTCTTCACACGAATTTCAAACAGGTATAATTTGAACATTGTGTAGTTAGAATAGTTTAGTATTCGATATGAATGTTGTACTCTGAGTAAAATTTTATTGTTTTGATAGGGTTGAGGGGATGCATCGTGTGTTCAAAGATATTGTAGGGTCCAACAGAGGCGGCTTTAACAGAGTGATCGTAAGGATCCACCATGCAATCCTTCTTCAAATAGACACGATAAAAGCGACCATGAATAAGTCACTGTCTACACGACCAATGGAGTTCAACGACCCAGGGTTTCCAGAGCTTGCTCGAATGGTCTTTTCAAGGCTGTTTTGCAGAGTGTCGGATATGTGTTTTGATTTGTTGTTGGCCATGTATGATCAGCTAGTGAAGGATGAGTATTCAGAAGTATGCGATGATCATTGGGTGAGAGACTGCCTTGGGTTGCCGTGCGTCCACGATATTGCAAAAGCCATCATTACAAAGACAACTCTCACTCCAGACGACATTCACGACTTCTGGAAGGACTTGCATTGGGAAAACGATCCAACAACATGTGCGCTTGGTGATGACGGTGTAGCTATTTCCATTCCAGAGTTGAGATTGCGTGAGATGTGGTCGAAAGTGCAAAGCCGTACTTTGACCCAAGCCACGTTATGGAAAATGAGTGAGTTGTACATGGCCTTGGAGCATCCGGAACATAGTATATTTATGGAGCCGACGGGCATACGTTCCAAGGGAAGGCCAAGTGGTGCGAAGAACAAGGCAAAGGGGTCGCCGACTAGGGAAAAGAGTCTGCATGAGCACGTAAGAGAAGACTTAGTGAAGTCTGAGAAGGCAAAGGCAAAGGAGAAGGCAAAAGGGCCAGGCCGTCCCAGAAAGCAACCAAGTATTGTGGTGCTCGACGCTGAGAACATGCAATCACAACCGCAACCAGAAGAATCACAATTTGAGGACGCCGATGTGGGAGTCCGTAAGTCGGAATGGCCTGAGGAACCCATGATTCATTTTGGGGTGGACTTTGGGGTTCGGAATATCGATTACTTCTGGTTTGGGTACATTAACGGTGCTAAGGAAGTACGTTCAGATGGACATTGTGGCTATCGGTCTTTGGCTGTGCTTATGGGGATGAGTGAGGGTCAATATCCCTTGATCCGTAGCGCGATGGCAAAGGAGTTGCGTGTTAACCGACAAATATGGGAGCCGGTACGAGCTTATGCAAGACCAGGGTCATGGGACGATCTAATGGTTCAAATTAACTATGTTAATACCCCTTGTGGCGCGGATTATTGGCTTGACATGCCATTCATGGGTTTAGTGTTTGCAACGGTGTATAACGTTGCTATCGTCGTCATATCTGAGCACCCTTCATTGTGCTTACCAATACGGGCGTCTGGATCAAGCTTCGCACCTCCCATAAATTTTGTGGGGATAGCACACGTAGGGTGTCACAACCACTGGATACCGGTAATGTTTTGTATCTCTACTTGTACCTAGATGTTTCATTTGCAATATTGTGTATGCTAATTGGGTTTTGTTTTTGTATTCCAATAGGTGACGCTCATTAACGAGTCTCCATTACCACCCATGACGGATGCGTGGCGAAGACATTGTGATCCGAACATCCTTTGGTGGGAAACATTGTATTCTTCGAAATTTCAAGAGTTTAGGGAATGCCGCATTGCAGCCGGCAAGAATCCAAATTATGTGGCGTATTAGAGTTTAGTGTGAATTGTAATACAATATGAAATTTGATGTTATTTAGCTTGATTATTTGCTAATTATTATTGCTTTGGTGTGTTTGAGAGTAATCCAAACGTAAAATTACATACTTAAAATTGGAATACAATATAAGAAGACATTAAACTTATACAATCATAACATTGTAATATTACATAATCAAACAACATCATTTCGTTATATCATAACCCCGATAATATATCGTTCTCTTTAACTTCCAACATTTATCGGAAAGGGTGTCACACAGTTCTTGAAGCTTATTTCTTTCCTTCACCAGATCTCTGATAACCTTGGCAGTATTCTCGTCATACGGTGGATCGAGCCACTTAAAGGTACGACACCCTCTTTCATCTTCATACCGCTCCGATGGGACGTAATCTTTGCATGCGAGGTACCTTCTTTTATAGTGATTGGGCATGTCGCAAGTGTACAATACGACCGGAAAATTGCATTCACACATTGTAACCGGAGGCAATGCACTGTTAGAGGATGAAGTCATCCCCTGATATGTAATACGAATTATTGTATAAGAAAATATAAAGTCTTGCAAAAACTAAAGCAAAAAGGTGACTGTTGTGTTTGGATGTGGAAGTATGAAGAAATTGATATGGGTATATATAGGAGGGAAATTCGACCGTTATAAAATTCTTACCGTTGGTGCGTTATCCCTTAACGCACCAACGGTAAGATTTCATAACGGCCGAATATTGGCCGTTCAGGATGGATTCTGGGTGTGCGTTTAGGCTTAACGCACACCTGGCTGGGCTTGACTCTGGCCCCAACAGTCATTGGGCTTCGTAACAGCCCAATGAATATGTGTGCGTTTAGGGTTAACGCATAGTATTGTTTTAGGGTTTAGGATAGGATTTAGGGTTTAGGGTTTAGGATTAAATGCATATTAAATAAATTAATATTATCTTACCATATGGTTAATACTAATGTATTGTTTAAGGTTTTAGGGTTTAGAATTTAGGGCTTAGGGTTTAGGGTTTCTTATATATGAATTAGAACTTTATACTTATAAAGCATTCATCAGTCATGGTTTATACTAATGTATTGTACATGATTCTTAAGCAATCTCTACTTGCACTATATACTTACATGAGTTTCATAGTAACGATATATCACGAAGTATGAAGAAGCTGTACGTATAGGTTATAATACTATGTTATTATAATATTATACTGATGTCTCACTCGTATTATAAGTTAATGGGCCCAGACAAAGTTTTATGAAGTTATAATGGGCCTAGTTTTAGGGTTTAGGATAGGGTTTAGGGTTTCTTATATACGTTCCAACGGTTTAGGGTTTAGGATTAAATGCATATTAAATAAATTAATATTATCTTATCATATGGTTAATACTAATATATGATTTAGAACTTTATACTTATAAAGCATTCATCAGTCATGGTTTATACTAATGTATTGTACATAATTCTTAAGCAATCTCTACTTGCACTATATACTTATATGAGTTTCATAGTAACGATATATCACGAAGTATGAAGAAGCTGTACGTTTAGGTTATAATACTATGTTATTATAATATTATACTGAGGTCTCACTCGTATTATAAGTTAATGGGCCCAGACAAAGTTTTATGAAGTTGGTCCTATTGGGCCTAGTTTGGGCCCAATATGCGTTTGTTGGTCTTATTGGGCCTAGTTTAGGCCCAATATGCTTGTTCGGGCCTAGTTTGGGCCCAATATGCGTTTGTTGGTTCTATTGGGCCTAGTTTAGGCCCAATATGCTTGTTCGGGCCTACTTTGGGCCCAATATGCGTTTGTTGGTCCTATTGGGCCTAGTTTAGGCCCAATATGCTTGTTCGGGCCTAGTTTGGGCCCAATATGCGTTTGTTGGTCCTATTGGGCCTAGTTTAGGCCCAATATGCTTGTTCGGGCCTAGGTAGGGCCCAATATGCGTTTGTTGGTCCTATTGGGCAAATTAAAATGTATACATAGGTAACCCAAAATACAAAACACAAGTCCAAAACACAATTTCAAAACACATAACATCGCTAATCTCCGAGCTGACTCCCACTACCCTCCCCCGGCTCGTGTATGGAATCCGGGAATATCTGTGATGCACGAGGTGGAGGAGGGGCCATCGGAGGAGTCTCATCAGTCATCATATGCAATAGAAGAGACATCATCTCGTCAACCTCCTGAACGGGGATAAGATCCCTATGCGTCCGCCTCTGGAAATAGGCACGAATCTCACCAGCAACCAACTGGTTCCGCTGTATTGGCAAATACCCATTAGAATTTAAATATGATTAATTAATAAATGACATTAATTGATTTAAACAAATTGCACATACCGCAAGAGTGTCCACCGATGGTGTGGGATGGACAGGGCCATGAGGACGATCTTGTCTGGTGGATCTAGGATCCACCAGCACATGTGAATACTCGTCCAACCAATCCAGATAGTCATCTGTAACATCCCAATAGCGCGTGACTGGTGGCGCCTCAACATGGATCAAAGGCCTCGGATCCTCATCCCATGCCCCCAATAGATGAGCGTCGAATTTGACGTCGTAATGCCTGAGGTCGTCCTGTCGGATCAATGAGCTCGGCTCTGGGGGTAAGATCGGGATCCCCTGTACATGGCTAAACTGACGAAGGCAGCGGTCCGACAGGTACGGCTCCTGAATATCCATGATCTGAATGATCCCTCTAAACAGGGAAGGAGCGTACTCTGGTCGGTCGAATGATACTCTACGAAACGGACACCACTGTACCTGTAACAAATAAAATTGATAACATATTATAAAATATATAGCATGAAGTACATATTATAAATTAAAATACTAATATGGTGAAACATATTACCTCCTCATATCTAATATTGTCCAGCATCTGGCGCATACACACCAAACGCCCTGGCTCTTTGCTCTGTGATACCTCCTGGCCGTCTTCGATGGCAGAAGCATCGTCGGCCATGGCAGCTGGGTCCGTGACATAATGTCCACGGAAATGAGGAAAGTACGCCCATATCCATGACTACATAAGAAGATCGAACGAAGTATAAGGTTACAAAAGAAATAATTATAATGTATAAAGTAAATTCAAATTTATTAAATTTAAATTCTTACCCTCAAAAGTATGCCACAACTGGCAATGCCCTGTGCCTCTCGTCTGGACGCATGTCCTAAGTTCCGGTACAAGAACGCCAGAATGCCTGCTCCCCATACATATCGGCCTGTGGCCTCGTGATCGAACAACAGTGCCAACCACTTGTGCTTGATCTGACGGGTAGACTTGTCGACCAACACTGTGGAGCCGAGCATCAAGAACAGATAAAGTGAAGCCAAGACGCTCTCGTCCCTCTGTTCGCTACCCATCATGCGCGTCAAATCGTCCTGTAGCCTCACGATAGGAATGCCGCCAGTACGGTACCATCTATCCACCTGAGAACTATCGTCAAACCCAAAAAGCTCCAGCGCAATCCTCCGTCTGAGCTCTAGATCGTTCACACCTGGTGCCGTACAGCTCCTCCCGTCAATGGGCACCCTCAGTATCTCATAAACGTCGTGTAGCGTAATCGTCATCTCACCCCAAGGAAAATGGAACGATGACGTCTCAGGGTGCCATCTCTCCACAAAAGCAGAGACCAGGACGCGATCAATAGCCCCGGTGCCAAGAACACGGAGATGTGTGAGGCCACTACGCTCCGCTAGCCGAAACCATGACTCTGGCTCGGGTCTGATGAACGGCTCAAGATCTGTGACGATGCCGACGTGGAAGTGAACCCTCAAGACCTTACATGTCTACATGTTCGATAATTAATATTAGCTATGAAATTAAAAAAAAATTACATTTCTACAAGACAAATGAGTTAAGAAAACTCACCAAATCCTGAGTCTGCTGGCGGGCCTGACGACCTGAAACACGGGGAGCGGCCTCAACATCTGCAGCCTCCTCCGGCGCAACCTCGGGAGCAGCCTCTGGTGCAGCCTCTAGAGCATCCTCTGGAGCAGCCTGTCCTCTAGCTCTCCTGCGCCGTCGCTGCTGTGGAAGGGTGGGGGCACGAGGGGGAGGAGGGGCCAAAGGAGTCAAATCATAAATCGCCCTCGCGATATGTGTGGTGTAGCTCGGAAGGAGGAAAGGGACGTGCGGCCCTCCAGGCATCCAAGAAGACTGCCCTAGAACGGGGCCATGAGCTGGTGCTGGAGCTGGTGCTGGTGCTGGAGCTGGAGCTGGTGCTGGAGCTGGTGCAGGGGAAGAAATAGGGGAGGGGGCAACAAGACTATAAGGGAACGGGGAGGAAACGGGGGATGGGACAGAACAAGGAGGTGGAGGGTCGGTCTCATCCGGTAAAATCGGCTCATAAGAAACCGTGTAGTCTGCCAGCAGATCCCCGTCCTCGTCTGACACATGACATGCCACCTCATCAACTGGCATATCGTCACCAGATGTGACGTATGCGTCCTCCATCCTCGCATCCTCGGTCGGACAAGAAGCTGGAACCGGCGACGAATCCTCAGTCGGACCAGAAGCTGGAACCGGTGACTCTACTGCTAATAAGTCCGCCCTCATATGCACCGCATGACGCCGCACTGTCGCTGAGATATGCCTTCTAGGCGCACCGCGTCGATCAGCTACCGGAGCGGGATGTGTCATCCCCTCAGATCCACCCAACGCGTCCCGTAATGCCTAAAATTATTGTTTCGTAATTTATTATAGTCATTCTCTAATATCATTAATTTATTTCTCTCAATTTCAAACGAAATTCGAACTTTTATTTTAAACTTAAATTATATAATTTAATATCTATAATATCTAATTTTATAAAGCATTATTTCTAATTAATCTATTTTATCTAAATTTCATATTTATTGATCGGTTCAGAATTATCTAACTTTCATACCTATTTCACTAAATATTATATGACATTTTAAATTTCATTTAAATTTTATATAAATTATATATATTTTATCATATTTCTCTAAATTTTATATAAACTTAATTTTGGATGAATTCTAAGCAAATCTAACAAATATAACGATTAAAATTTAACGTCAAAATTTAGATGAAATCTAAGCAAATCTAACAAATACAACAAATATAACGATTAAAATTTAACGTCAAAATTTAGATGAAATCTAAGCAAATCTAACAAATATAACGATTAAAATTTAACGACAAAATTTGAATAAATTTGGATGATTTCTAAGCAAATCTACTTACCTGACGACTGATGCCTGTTGTGGGTGTAACGTCAATAGGTGGACTCGACGGGATCAATGGGGTCAACCGACGTCTCGCGCCACCAGTAGTCCGTCGGACTAAGCTACCATCCTCCTCATCCTCCTCCTCCTCCTCCATGGCCATCCAAGCCGGAGCTTCACCAGCGGCGGCTCCACCTCCGACACCGACGGCGGCTCCACCTCCGACACCAGCGACGGCTCCTCCACCGAGACCGGCCGTCGTTTGCACCCCCTCAGCTCCGGAACCAGACGCCAAACAACCACCACCGGCGCGAGTCTGCTGCACAGGAGCTCCGGTCGCCGCCGCCTCAACGCCTTCGGCCACCTCATCACCACCAGTCAGACCGCCATGAGCCCCCCTAGTTGAATCCATGATCGGATTTGAGATTCAATAGCCGAAAATTCTGGGAAATCAAAATCGAAGAAACGAGAAAAAAATCGGCGCCGAAATCAGGAAATGGGAAAGGGGAAGAAGAATCGGCTTCAACCCTTATCGCACCATTGTGCGTTAACCCTAATCGCACAGAAATATGTGCGACTACACTTAACGCACACGTGGTTAAGCTGGGCCAGACTATTTTTGGGCTTGTCTCCCTTGGCCCAATTCAACCTGTGCGTTAAGTCTAGTCGCACATAAATATGTGCGATATTCCTTAACGCACACGTGGTTAAGCTGGGCCAGACTATTTTTGGGCTTGTCTCGCTTGGCCCACTTGGCCCAATTCAACCTGTGCGTTAAGTTTAGTCGCACATAAATATGTGCGATATTCCTTAACGCACACGTGGTTAAGCTGGGCCAGACTATTTTTGGGCTTGTCTCGCTTGGCCCAATTCAACCTATGCGTTAAGGAATGTCGCACACATTTTACTCCCGAATTTTTCGAAAATGCCTCTTCTGTCCCTTGTGCGTTAAGAAATATCGCACAAAATCTGTACGTTAAGGGTTAACGCACACTTTGGTTTGCATTTAGACGATTTTTCGTGTGTATATATCTTTTACCTTCTTTAATATCCATATTATTCATTTGACAATTCCTAGTTAGCTCTACTCCTAATTTTAAGTTTATTAAACTTGCGTCAAAGATAATAAACAAAAAAAAAATATTACTATCTCAATCTCTTTTAGAGCATCTTCAATGGTGATACTCATTTCAAATATTATATTTTATTTTTTTTACTTTCTCTTTCTTCCACCTCATTTTATGATACTCTATCTCACATTAGTGATATTTGTTAGAGTATTTTATTTTACTTTTTTAATCTACTTTTCTTATGAACCCATTATTTTTTTTATTTTTTTCCTTTGTTTTTAATATAAAAATTTTATAAACAAAAAAGAAAAAGACACTTGTCATTAATTTGTGTCATATGTGTAAGAAATTGTGTAAGAGTGAGTATCATCTTCATGATACTTCTCTCCACTTATTACATTGATTCTATAACCAATTCTTACATTCTTTTTATTTTATCTTTTAAAAAATGCTTATGATACCTAAAGTATCACTATTGTAGATGTTCTTATTATTCTTAACACTATCATTATCCACTAAAAAATCATTGATTTCTCATTAGCTTTTCTTGGCAACATACTTTAGAGCACCCCTTATGGGGGGCTCAAATGAGAGGCTTAAATGGATGTCTTTTGAGTTTAAGCCTCTATTTAAGCCTTATATCAAAAGAGCATTTTAATGGAGGAGTTTTTGGAATGACTTTTGAACCCAATTTATATTTATAATAAATATATCTAAAATGGAAGTCTATAGATAGAGAAAAATGAAACTAGAATTATGGTATTTTTTATTTTTTATTTTAATGTTTAAAATTTTAAATAAACAATTTTTGTCTTTTGAAAAGCCCCTTGGGGGACACAGCTCTAATAATGGAGCGACACGTGGCGTTCCCTTTAGTTTAAGCCCCATGGATTGGGGCTTAAACTTTTTCCTTTTTTTAAGCCCCAAGGGGGGGACTTAAACTAAAGTTATAATATTTTAATAAAATATATTGTTTAAGCCCCATGAATAAGCCTCCATAAGGGGTGCTCTTATAGAGTTGTGCCTGCATCTATTAATACCAATGGCCAATGGGTCAAACATTTGAATAAAGATCTTGTAGTCCACGTTTATAGTCCATTTTATGGTCCATTCACTTTAATTGGTTGTAGTGAATATTTTATATTATTTCTTTTAAAATATATTTGTCATATTTGATATATTTAAATCATTTTTATCAATCAAAACTAATGGATCACAAAATGGACTAAAAAAACCGACTAGAAGATCTTCAGGGGTCAAACTAACCCCATTGTTGTCTTAGAAAACCCCTTCCTTTAACAACCACCAACAACAGTAACAATACAACCGGCAACCACCACGACATCACTACCACTGGACAATCCCCAATACTACTGGTAATCACTTCCTCTGGACAATCTCCTTCATCACAGGGCAACCCCCTACTCCCATCACCACTAGATAACCCCCAACACCACATCAACACTAATACCAAAATATCTGCCTACCACCGCTAGGCCACCACCACAACCACCATCATCAACAACTAATCAGCAACAACAAATTCTGGGGGAAAAACATACTCCAAACCCCTTAACCAAAAATAAAATCCAAACTCCAAAACAATGCTCAACAACATCAACAAAATCGAGAAGTCTCAGATCTCGCAAACCAATCATTCCAAACAAGTTGAAGGAGCCAAACGAGATATTTATTTCATTTGGTTCCCCTATCTGAATCTTCAACATGATAGACCTAACCAAACCAAATTCTCACCATCGCAAATCTGACCGATTTGGGCACCATCACCATTGCAAATCTGAACGATTTGGGCTCCATTTAGGGCGACGAACAACTTTCTCTTCAACTGGGTTTTATTCGGGTCATAGGGGCCTCCACTATGGGGTTTCGGCTCGGTGTTCCTCGTATAGAAGAACGTCGGCTGGGTATCCGGTTGGATTCCGCTGTCGGGGACCTCCCGGAATGGCAGCCTCTCACCTTCGCCAGTGACCCGCTCTTGTTTCCGGCGGAGGCGAGGCTAGTCGTTGTCACTAGATCTGCAACTCCTCCTTCTACAAACTTGTCCATCTCACTGGATTTGGAACTCAAATGCAACAATTCGTGTTTAGATCCTTCAATAGGATTTTGGATCGCGATCAACTTCTTCGATTACCTCATCTTACTTGAAACCTTCATCCCGGTCTGCCATGCTTGATCCCAACGGTTTACCGCTGGTCTGAGCATGAGCACCATCTTTGAATCCTGAAATCGCAAGATTCATGTGCCCATTTTTTCTCTTGAGCTTGCTCTGCAAGTTTTGGAAAAAGTAGGAAATAATTATTTAACAATTAAAATATCTACCTAATTCGTATTTGCTTTATTCATCCTTGACAATTTGATTTTAGTTGTGCCAGATGGTAAAGCCTGCAACCCATTTTAATTTTTCCTTGTTTCAGCAAGAAAAAGTCATTAAAAAATTAAACCTCTATTAAACATACTCTTCACAAAGTTTCGAACTTGCTGTGCAAGTTTAGCATCTTGGTACTCTCTAATGTATTATTTACCAAATCTTTGGGGCCTTAAAGCCCAGTAACTAATTTATAACAACATATATTAAATCAACCCACCATCATTTTTCTACCAAACAACCCAACTAAATTAACCCAACTTCTTTTTCTCCATAATTATTATTGTTTATCCATATGGATAATCAAATCAACCCCTTCGGTATTAAACAAATCAAATCTGGTTGATTTAAAGTGTTTAAACAAATTAAGAGCTTTAGAAAGAAATGCTCTAAAAAATTCTAAAAATCAAAGGGATTAATCCCCAAACAACCAAAGGAGTAAACTTCCCTCTTCAACAACAAATAACAACCAAACACCACCACCGGATAACCCTCGACACCACTAATAACCCATCTCTCTGGGCAATCCCCAACATCACCGGACAACCCCCGACCACTTCTTGATAACCCCCGTCTCCCATCACCACCGGATGAGCCTGACACCACATCTACAATAATTTCAAACTACCCGTCTACCACCACCAAATTTGACCTGATTCGGGCTACATCACTGATCTGGTGATATTAGCCCCCTTTGGGGGTGCACCAACTCCAAACCATTACTATCTTCTCATCTTCTGTCAAGACCAAATTGATGAATTCAATCTCATTAATTTCAACCTTGTTAACCTTTTTATTACTTGTTTAATCAAGCATGGGTGACAAAATTCTCGCGATTTTGTGGAATAATTCTTGGGTTCTGGCTGAGTCACCGGTCGTGGTCGTGTCTGTGGCTGAATGAAGACCCCTCTCGAACGAGGGCAACGTCATGGTTGAGGCTCCTGAAGATCCTTCATCTAGGTGAAGACAACGTCAAGGTAGCCCGTTCAGCACTTCCGCAGGTGTTCCTGTTTGACCCTTTCCCGGTGGCACCCTTGAGTCGTGTTGACTCCCTGCCTGCCTTAGATTTGTTTTTCTACTTTGCTTCGTTGTAATTTCTGTGCTTGTCTTTGGTTCTTACTGTTCGGTTTGTATCGACGCCGATTTTATCGGCCTCTCGAGCTACCCGATGTTGTTATGTCGGATACCTTGAATTCTTTCCTCATAAAAAAAAAAAACAAAAAAAAAACATTGTTGTCTTTAATCAATGAATTAACAAACGATATTATTGCATTAAACTAATACGACTGTGTGACGCATTGAACTTCCAGATCCCGCGCGAAGAAATCGATCGACAGAGAAGCGTCACAGGCTTCGATCCCATACTACAGTCTCTTCCCCGCAACTCAATTCGATCTTAGCGAGCTTCAATTGGCAGGTCTAATTCGTCGATCAATCGATTCAGATATAGATTATTGGTGATTTGGCGAGAGAAGTGCTCGCGAGTGAGCTTTCGAGGGGCTGAACAACTTGCGACTTTCAAATTGGAAGGTGGGTGCCTCTTCTTCAGGGCATTCAAGAGAAAATTTGGGGTTTTCGGAGTATGAATAACGGATTGACCACGCGGAAATTCCTGCTTCATATCCCCAACACTCGATTCCAATTGAGTATCTGCCAACTCCTATAAACAAGGTCTGATTTTGGATTTTGGGTTTTGCTTATTTAAATTAGCCCTAATATTGATTTATTATATGTTAGGCTTTCTCTTGCTGTATCTTTTGCTTTTGGACATGGATTCCTTTCTTTGTCTCAACGCCTGCCATGTTTGATTCTATTGATTTTTATTGGGTCTGTATAAATGTTGAATTAGATGATTCACTGGCTTGTGATTAGAACATGCAAATCCTTCTGCCTTCATTACCATGTCTGTAAACAGCTGAAGTGGGCATCTTGACTTCCCCAGGTTGCCCTGTCCATACTCCAAGGTTATTTGATTTGGATTTCACTGTCTTTCACCTAGTCTGTAGTTCTTCTCCAGTTCATGGGTGACTTGGATTTTTCTCCTCCTTGATTGACATATGAACTAAAAGTGCTTTCCAATCTCATGTTCTGATATTGACAACAATTGGAGTTCTAATCTTATTTACTATGCTTCAGACTGGATGCCTTTGTAAACATCTATATTCCAATAATTATTTCCATCACAAAATAATATGTGACCCAAGTTTTAGTCCAACCTAAATCCTTTATTTAAACATTTGTTAAGCTGTAACATATCATTGCGCATGTTTGCTTGCTAGTTTTTTGAGTCATATTAAGTTGAGATCTCATTTGTCAGTAAAAAGTTATCCCTTACTTTAACATCTCCATTCTATCATTCTGGGTCAACCTGTATAACATTAGAGTGTAAATACTAAATACTTAGATTTATGAATGAAGTGCATTTCAGTCTCTGACTTAGTTGGTTCTCCTACAGGATGAGAAGGTAGCTATGCCTGATATTTTCTTGGAGACCCTTGTTGGAGATTACAATGTTATTCAAATCCAAAATAAAATGGGTTGCACTTGGAGGACTGATCTTATCATTCGTATCCATAGTGGTTCACTTAATCCTTGCCAAATACTCAACTGCAGATCTTGTCCAGTACAATGCATTAACGGCATTCAGTGATGATATAAGTTTAAGCATAGGAGGAAGTCAGGTATGTTAGAGCAGAGGTGTTTTTGGCATTGTAAATTCTTTAGGCTCCAGTCATCCATTATTGTTTTTTTCTTCTTGTTTGTACTATACAGGTGATTGTGAATAGAAAGCTGTGGGGAACAGTGAAGTCACTCCGCTTCTTGCAACCTTATTCAAATGCTAGAACTGTATATCCTGGTAATTTGGCTCTCTGTTTTGTTAATGTATAGCTTTTTTAGGTGCTTTGGTTTAGCGTTGATGGATTGATAACTTCACTGGAGAAGTGGAGAACACTTAATGATTTTATCAACTTTTTATTATTCTATTGTTTTCTGTCAAATTAAAAGAATTTGTCTATGATATTGACTAAAATGTATAACAAATGCGACTTATTTCTAGCTTAATAGTTAAAATTTTATTGCTTGGTTTTCTACTTAAAGAAATGTTGCATAATATGAGGCAGGCCTTGTCTTTTTAACATGTCAGTAGCATGTGCTAGGATGCCACTCCGTTGACTTGATTGAGCTAGATATGGAATTAGTTTACATTACTTATAGACTTATAGTCTACATATTCATCTTTTTTATAACAAATTTATCCTAGCATCTGAACCTGAGTTTCTGATATTGTGAACCGTGACAACTGTATGTTTATATGAGGGTGTATGCTTTGGTATATGAGAATGATTGTATTTGAAAATCAGTAGTGATGACCAAAAGGCTCGTTTTTATATGAGCTGTAGCTAAAAGCTGAATTTTGGATTCAAATATGGAACAAGTGCAAGGTGGTAAGGAAACCCCTGTATTATTTAGACTTTCTAGGTTTCAACCTTGTGGCTTGCTCTGTTTCTGTATGCTTTTGCTATGGTGTTTGTCCAATTCCCTCGTCTTCTTATCCTTGGGTTTTGTCTTTACTACTCTATTGCAGAGCTATCTAATCTGGGAAATGGCTTCATATATGCTAAAGTTTTTGGTGGATTTGAGAAGATAAGAAGTTTGGTATGTTAATTATATTCAAGATTTTTGTGCTTCTTCCTTCTTTTAGGTTTTGCTTAGACATGTTCTCTATTAATTGAACATTAGAAAACTAATGGTAATTGTTCTACTTGCTAGATTCCAGATCTTGTTGCAGTATCGCGACTTTTAAATGCTACTCTGGTGATTCCAGAGATTCAAGAAAGTTCTCATTTGAACGGCATCAGGTTTCCTTGCAGCTTTGTCCTTTTAATTTTGATGTTGCCAAAATCAAGGGTGACAATTACACTGTACGTGTTCTGGTTGGATTACTAAATAATAACTTTTCTTTTTCTTTGTGCAGTTCTGAGTATACCAGTTTTTCTTATCTATACAATGAAGATCAATTCATAGCAGCTTTAAAAAATGATGTGATCATTGTGAAGAGCCTTCCTCCAAAGTTGAAGGAAGCCCGAAGACAGAAGCACTTGCCAATTTTTAAGCCTACTAGTTCTTCTGCCCCCAGCTATTATTTAGATGAGGTTTTACCAATGCTAAAAAAATCAAAAGCTATTGGTTTAGTACTGATGGACGGAGGCTGCCTGCAGGTATACTTGAATCTTTATGTCCCCTGTGCTCCATGTTTCAGGGCACAACATATTATTAATTTGGCTAAAAATTACGTAAAGAAAAGTTTGCAAATTAACTGGAGATATTATTATATAAGTGTTTCCATATCAAAATCTTATTCTTCTTGTGGTTTGATGATTATTGCTTGTTTGAATCAAGATTCTGAAGTTATGTGTTCAAGGCTAATGCTTCTTGTAGACTTGCAGTTATTAACATGCTATATGAAATAAATATTGTTTCATCAGCTCATAAACCATGTTGTCCATGTCAATCTTGTTTTTGTGGTCTAACATGTGATTCTCTATAGCTTTTTATGACTTGTGCTTTTAGTGACTTCTCTTGAGCTTGTTTGTTATTCCCTCAAGCCTTCTTTCATGTTATTTTGTAGAACGAGTTCTTATATATTCTTTGTTTATCAAGCAGTCAAAATCTTGAGTATCTCTCTCATTTTTGTGGTGGTCCTGTTTCTAGAATATTCTTCCTCCAAACATGATCGAGTATCAGAGGCTTCGGTGTAGGGTGGCTTTCCAGGCTCTACGTTTCCGCCCTGAAATTTTGGCGCTTGGGCACCAGATGGTTGAAAGGTAAGAACTAAGAATCTTATTTTTCCTGAAGTGCAATGACACATGAATAATCAAATATCTTATTGATGTGCTGTGTTAGATCACAAGAATTGGGTGCATAGAAGATTGTAAACTTCTTTATTGGCGTATGCTTCATTCTGGCGTCGCATTTTAGTGCCGTGAACTAAAAAACTTATTCAGAATTTCAGATGATGATGCATAGTTTGTCTTTTAACAGACTAAAAGCTGCAGGCCAACCTTACCTTGCTTATAACCCAGGCCTTGTGAGAGACACATTAGCTTACCATGGCTGCTCTGAGCTTTTCCAGGTGACCTGCTCTTTAATCTTCATATATCTTTTTGAGCTTATCTTGCAAATTCGAATTGCTCATGTCAAGTGTGATGATAATTTTTAGTATTGATTATCTAATGTTTGTAAAACAATGCATTGGTGTGTATTAATAAAACTGGCTATTATTATTATTTAAAGCTAGATTTCAAAGTTCACAAATGTGCTCCATCAGTAAATGGTCTTTCTTCTTAGGGGGCATCATGGTTAATGGTTATATATCTTATCCTTCTGTTTTTCGTTGTTACTTGCTACAACAATCTCTGAATTACACATCTGGAAGATTTGTATCCCATCCTTGAATCTCTTCCAATAAGGATTCTATATTTATTGGAAAAAGTTTCTTCAGTATAATGGTATTTATGGATTTGGGCAGCTTCCCTGGCAAATGCTCTCTTCCTGTTACCGACGAGATAGGTATCTTTATCTTCCTTAACACGTATTCTTTATTTCTCAGGATGTTCACACTGAACTCATACAGCAACGGAGGGCACAGATGATCAAGCAGAAGATAATTAAAGAACAGCTAAGTGTAAATTCACATGCTAACAAAATGAAAGGTTCATGCCCCCTGATGCCGGAAGAGGTATAGTCGCATGCATTGATTCTCTTGTATCATATTTGTATGTGTTGCATGGGATATTAAAAAATATATATTAAAATTTTGTTGTTTAATGAAATATTTTAGGTAGGACTGTCACTCCGGGCCCTGGGTTATCCTCCGAGAACAAGAATATATTTGGCAGGTGCCGAAATATTTGGTGGTCAAAGGGTTCTTATCCCTCTACGTGCAATGTACACCAACTTGGTGGATCGTACCTCGTTATGTAGCAAACAGGAACTACTCAACTTGTTCGGTGCAGAGAAGCCTCTACCCGAGGATACAGTCGACCCACCTCCATCCAAAAGCGAACAGCAACTAAAAGAAGAGTGGAACAAAGCGGGTCCTCGGCCTCTGCCTCTGCCACCCCCTCCCGACCGACCATTTTACCGTCATGAGAAGGAAGGATGGTATGGTTGGATCACTGAGAAGGACTCAGAGCCAGAGCCTTCTCAATCCGAACTAAGGAGACGAGCGCATAGGCTGTTGTTTGCGGCTCTTGACTACATAGTTTCTGTAGAAGCAGACGCGTTTTTCCCTGGATTCCACAATGACGGTAGTGGATGGCCTGACTTCTCAGGCTTGGTAATGGGGCATCGCCTCCATGAGATGGCGTCTTTAAGAACGTATCGACCAAACCGGTACTTGTCCATTTCTCAGCTCTTCAATGCTTTTCAGCCTTATGAAACTATTGATCACTTTCTGACTGCTAACCAGGAAATATCTAGCAAAGCTATTCAGCAACGTCAGCGACCACCTTTACTACCCGAAGCACAACTGGACAGTCTCGTTGAGACGGCACTTAAACAAGAGCCTTGCTGAGGAAGGCCTCATAAGAGAACTCAAGTCATCAAAGCCAGGTTTCTTCCTGTCTCATCCGGTTCCGGAATGTTCTTGTAAACTCTCTAGCTCTCCCGAGATTCTGGATTCGGTATACAAAGGCGTAGACGAGTGCCCCAAGTGGATGGACCGCGGCATTGTACAAGAGAAGGGCACGGCAGGAGACGTTCCACAGGAAGACGAAGGGGACGTTTACGAGCAGCCAGAAACCGAGGAAGGTAACAATGCAGTTCAAACCGCACCTTCAATGGAGCAAGATGAAGAAATGGATCCCAATGACTAGAGGGATTTGAACGTTCCTGCTACAGAGACCAAGTAATTGGGTGTTGAATCAATTTGTTGATTCTTTATGTTTTCTTATTACCATTTTTCCATATACATGGTTAGACATCAAACTATACGTAGTTGCTCTCTTCTTTTACTCTATAGGGATTCTTTTGGTCATACCCATTTTCTTAGGGCTTTTGCTGCTTAAATCTCTGTAATATGTGTGTACTTTGATAGGCAGATACTTCAATTCTTTCTCTTATTAGCAGAGGATAATAACTAATAAGTACAAGTCTTTATTCCAATTAAATCACAGTAATTTTCTATTTTTAAATAATTATTACTAAGTGTTTTTTTTTTCTTTTAAAAAATCCTTGTTATCTCATTAATCTGATGTGACAGGAAATGAGAGAATTGGTCTGAAATGACAAATTCTTGTTCACTATTCAGATAGAAAAGTTGAGAGTGGAAGAAATTAGAAATCTGCCTTGTGGACAAAGCCAGTTAGTGTACCAAATACCAACTAAAGGCAACTATTGACATTATATATAAAACAAAAATTCTAAAATAAATAAATACTCCATTCTGTAAAAAATAAGTGTCATCTTAATATTCAATTTTTGTTTAAGTAATACTTATATTTAAGAGTTTTAGTCATTAATATTTAAGAGTTTTAGTTAATGACTTATTGGTAAGTTATTTATGAGAAATTCAATATATTAATATAATTTATGAAAATTTTCTTCATTTAGGGTTAAAATAATATAGATAGTTATTAAATTTAAACAAATAAATTATAACATTTTAATTTAATAATTTTGTTATATATTAAAATAAAACTTATTTCACAAGGGAAAGGAGTATATAAAACAAAGAACTAAAGAGATGAGTCACGTCACAGCTTACGTCACCGCCTCTGAACTGAAACTTGGGGAGCAATACATACTCCTCGATAAAACCTACAGCTCCAAAGTTTCAAACTTGTATCAGAGAGAAAGAGAAAGAGAAAGATGGGAGGAGTTCAAATCATGGTGCCAAGTGAGTACGGATACGTTGTGTTGGTGATCGTTCTCTACTCCATTCTCAACATCTGGATGGCCTTACAGGTCGGCAAAGCCCGCAAAAAGTAATGTCAAACTTTTCTCTTCTTGATTTCGTCCATTTCATCTTAACTCCAATTTAAATTGATTTTACCTGAATTTGGGATTGGAATGCAAATCTCAGGTATAAGGTGTACTATCCTAGTATGTACGCTTCCGAATCGGAGAACAAGGATGCCAAGCTCTTCAATTGCGTTCAGGTAAACCCTTCTCTCTCGGACACGCTCGAAATTATTGCGTGAATTGAATCTTTGATAAGAAACTTCCAGTGAAAGACGAATCGGATTTCAGTTTTTATTCTTCTGAAATTTGGAAATTTTGTGATTCGTTGACAGAGAGGGCACCAGAATTCGCTAGAACAGATGCCTGCTTTCTTCACGCTGATGATGCTGGGAGGGATGAAGCATCCCTGCATTTCCACCGTTCTCGGCATCGTCTTCGTCGTCAGCCGCTACTTCTACTTCACCGGCTACGCCACCGGCGAACCCCTCAATCGCCTCTCCATAGGGTAATGAATTTTAGCTTCTCCAATTTGATACTGATCAGATTCTTGAATTTTGACTAGGCTCCGTTTGGTTGAATATCATCATGCACTCAAAAATGAAAAAAGAAGACTGAAGTCCGAACTAGCCAAACATGAATAGATATATCAAGTATATATACTGGGAATTTTGGGAGCTATTGCGATTGTGATAATAAGTCTTGTGCTTGGACTGCAGGAAATACGGGTTCATAGCCATGGGAGGGCTGTGGCTTTGCACTATTTGGGCTGGGATCAGTTTGATTATTGCATAGGATTATCAAGAAGAAGAGACTCTTGTTCATTTAACATCTTTTGTAGCTTGTTCTGGCTGTTCATTTCTATCCCCTTGTGCTTGGTAATTGTAATTGGCTTGTCATCCATCTTTATGAATTGACCAGAGTAGCAATAAACTGCTGACTTTTGTAAAGTCATGTCTCTGTGGCTTTTGGTTAGTCATTCTGTTTCCAATTCAGTTTAGAGTTGCAATGTTTGCAGATCAAGAAGTGTAATGCCTAGTGTTTGTACTTTGGGAAATGCTTCAATATTTTTTTTTTTGTATGCAAATTTGAGGATGGACTAAAGATCTCTTAACATTCAGATCATTTTGTGCTGATTGGTCTTTGAAATTAGATAGGCAAGATGGGTAAAAGGGGCTGATCAGTTACCCACAACCTTTTATTAGGCAGTGAAGAAGATTAAATTTTCATTAACTGTATGAACTGCAAAAATGGAGTACTAATTCATATTGCATAAGATTATATGCTCTACTGTTTTTTTTTTGGTCGAAGATTATATGCTCAACTTCACATATCAGTCAAAAACACAATTACTAGAAATGAGCAAAAATAGATGCAGTAAAGGGATCAGGAGCATTATGGTAGTGGTTGAGTTTCAAATTCAATTCGATCTCATACCATTGAATTATTAAATTTCATAGTTACATTATAATCAATATTGTAATGTAGCATTAGTAGATCCGTTTCCTCTTTCAGATGCACTTGTACTATACAAATTTGTGACTGTTTTTTTACGGCGAGAAACAGCACACCTTTTTTTTTTTTTTTTAATCTCGCACTCCACCCTGGGCGGCACCTCTTGGAGGTGTCGCCCAGGAGACCCTTTTAAAAACCGGTCTGACTCTGGGCAACAATAGGCGCAGTCCAGACAAACCGGGATTTCGTAAAACCCGGTTCAGAGTCTGGGCTGCACCTATTGCCGCCCAGATTTTTTGTTGGGGAGAACCCGATTTAGAAATTTATTTTCTTTATTTAAATAAAAGTAGATTGTTTTTTTCGAACCCGGGTTTAAAATTTGAACGTGGGCGGCACCTATTGTCGCCCAAAATTGGTTTTTAAAATTTGAACGTGGGCGGCACATATTGCCGCCCATAATTGATTTTTAAAATTTGAACGTGGGCGGCACATATTACCGCCCACCTTTAACCCCAAAAAAATTCCAAGTCGGCGGTATTTAGGGCCGCCTATGTCGTCTTCTCCGTTACCCAGAGGAAATCTTTTCCGAGCACCCACAGAGAAAATTCCAAATCGATGGCGGATTCCGGCGAATTTTCCATGGAAGATATATGGGCGGCGGTTGACAAGGAGGAAAACCAGATGGCGGCGGTGGGAGATCTCGGCGGCGACGGCGATCCACTGGACTCGACGGCGGAATCGACGACGACGAATCTTTGTTTCGTTGGCGGTGGCGGTCGCGATGGAGGAGTCGACGACGGCAGGGGAGGCGACGAGGCGGAGGGAGCTGGGCTGCACGAGGAGCCGCAAGGGACCGAGGAGGAGGGGATTTCTGGGCTGCACGAGGTGCCGCCCAGGACCGGGGAGAAGGAGATTTCTGGGCTGCACGAGGTGCCGCCCAGCTTGCTGGCGAGCATGGAGGTTTCCGGCGCGGTGGTTTTGGGCGAGGAGGAGAGATTGCCGGCTAGGACCGAGGAGGTGGATATCGGGGCGGACAATGCCTTCGACGTGTCGGTAGCGGTTGCTATGCAGGCGATGGATGATTTGGCGGAAATTCCCGTTCGTCAAAAGCGCAAATATGAACGGAGGCCGACCGTAGAGGTATGGTGTTTGTAATTTTTAATTTGTTAAATCTAATTTATTTAATTAAATTGTTACTGTAATTGTAGATTTGTAAACTTAGTGTTTATTGTATTTAATCATAATTAAAAAAGACAATATAGGTAATAGGCTAAATTTTACTGTTAAATAATATTAAATATATTATCATAATAAAAAATAAAAAATTTAATATATTGATTTTATAAGAAAACAATTTTCTTTAACAATTATTAAGGTATATATAACTAGGTTGTATTGGATAAAATAAAAATAGTTATATTTTTTTATGGCAAAATAGGATGTATTGGGTAAAATCAAACAGTCGGATCGAGACAGTCACCCTACTACTGCATCTGCTCGCAAGAGGAGGGTTGTGGGTGTATCGCAGGACACGGAGGTGCTTAGTGAGGACGATGTTGGTCCCGTCCGTTCAGATGAGGACGTGGTTATGGAGGACTTTACTACCGACCCTTCTACTATCCCTGAGGATCCGGAGTTTAGTACCGACCCAGCAGAGAAGCAACCACCTCAGGAGGACTCACCTCAGCACCAACCACCTCCGTCAGAGCCACCTCAGGAGGAGCCACCTCAGCCGCAGCCACCTCCGCCTGAGCCACCTCAGCAGACTCCACCTCAGCAGGACTGATAGGTGTTATTTCATACACCTTTACTAGCAACTATTAGCATAATTTAGAGGAGTTTTGGATGAGTTTTGGTGCTAAGTCTGCAATCCAGATGTTATGGAGAGAAGTGAAGAAGTCCAAGGATTTGCAGCTTAGATGGAGTTTAGAGATGAGGATGGAGCTGCTGGAGTATTTATGGAGAAGGCTACCAACACTTGGTAGTATTTGGAGAGCAGCAGAAGAAGAGAGCTGAAGTCTGGAGTTTACCGCCCCGCGTCAGCAGTGCCGCGACCCGGCGATGACTCTCAGTAAAGAATGGAGCCCCGTCCAGCGGTGGATCTTCACCGCCCCGCGGTGGCTGTGCTTAATGACCTCGCGGCCAGTTTTATTTTATTTTACTTTATTTCCTTTTATGCATTAGTCAGATTTCTTTTATTATTTTATTTCCTTGTAAGATATGGTTTGTGATCTTGGGGATTTAGGTTAACTCTATTTAACCTCTTTTCCCACAGCCTCCAAATCATCATCATCAGACACACTATTGTTTCATCGTAATTTCTAATTAGAGTTTTCCATCCCCTTTGATGGAGAGCTAATTTCCCTTTGTTCTGCTAGACGATTGAAGCAGTACAATTGATGTGTTTGTGAGATTTCTATTCCTTGTTCTTATCCTTATAAGTGTTGGATTGATTCTCTTGGTTATATTGATTATTGATTTATTGCTATTCTTCTTAGCCTGATCAACTAGGTTGAATACGTTTTATCAATTGCTAGGATTGCATATAGGGGTTCCGAGTGCATATCTAGTGGCAAACACAATTGTGCGTATATGGGTTCCGAGCGTACAATTGTGTGTGAGAATCAATTGCATGTTAAGTAGGGGAGTGAGTACTTGTACGTCTTTCTACTTGCATGTATCCTATATCCTTGTGTGCATTGCTATTGCTGTGTTGGTGGTAAAGTACGCTGACAACTGTGAGAATCAGTTGTGCTTTATCATTGGCATAGTAATAAGTCTATTGACAACTGTGAGAATCAATAGTACTTACGATCAGGGTGGGAACGACTATAAGGATAAATAAACGAACTTGGACAAAAATAGATTTCAGTGATCAAACTCTATCTCTGTATTGTGGATTTCGGTCTAGTGGAACTACTTCCCCTCATCATACTTTCTTTCTACGTAAATCAAATTTGTTTACTTTGTTTGTTTGCTCTCTTGATTACAAAACCCCCCAGTTACTTGTTATTTGTTACTCGTCATTCACGTTTGCATGCTATATCATACCTTCTCTGTGGAATTCGACCCTTACTTGTCTGCTATACTCTGTTTAGTAGGTTCGTTAGGATAATTTACTTTGATAAGGCTAATCAATGACATTTGCTTGTGCATCTTTAGCCCCGTCAAATTTGGCGCCGTTGCCGGGGAAGGTTTTTGTTTGTTGTGTGTTTTCGTGATTGATTGTTGGTGGAGACCTATCTTATGGTCGACACCCGTAGTACTGACTCCCCCCTTCTAGCTTTGGATCCAGAGATTGAAAGATCTTTTATTGGAAGCCTGCGCAATCGAAGAGGAGAGGAAGAAGAGGTCGAAACCGCAGAGACCGAAACCGTTGAGACTGCTACTACCCCAGCTATTGCAATGGCTGGAACTGGAACTCTGAGAGAGCTTACTGAGCCAAATATTGGGGCTCAACCCCTAGCTGTCATCATCCCTTCACTCGGAGAAGGGGTGAACTTTGAATTAAAGTCGGGAGTTGTTGCTTACCTCCCTAAATTCCACGGTCTGAGTGGAGAGGATCCGATTTCTCACCTGGGCAAGTTCCACAATGTCTGCATGACCATGAAGCCCAGGAACGTGACCGAAGATCAAATCAAGATGAGAGCTTTTGGTTTCTCTCTACTCGACTCTGCGAGCGATTGGTATTATCACCTGCCGCTAGGAACCATAGATACATGGACGAAGCTTCACAAAGCATTCCTGGACAAATATTTTCCCACGAAGAAGGCGAATGCTTTGAAAAAGGCAATTGCCAACATCGAGCAGGCTGGTGATGAAACACTTTACGATTATCTGGAGAGGTACAAGAGGCTTTGTTCCAGCTGCCCATTCCACGGGTATGCCAAGCAAGATCTTGTTCTCTATTTGCATAATGGTCTGCTGGACCAAGAAAGAAGAATGGTTGATGCTGCATGCGGTGGAAGTATTCTGAACCTGACACCGGATGACGCCATGAATAGACTCCAGGAGATGAGCGAGAGCACCCGGAATTTCGGGAAGACATACCAGAGGAAGGCGGTCAATGCTGTGACCCCTACAAGACCAAGCCCGGTGTTGTCTGAGTTGGCCGAGTTGAAGGAGATAGTTATGACGATAGCAAATCAGAATGCCCCTCAACACGCAGAGCATGCGGTCTTTGCTCTAATCAAGCCCACCACACCGAGGCTTGTCCTCAGCTGCAAGAGGACGGTGTTGCCGAAGTCAATGCTGTAGGAGGCTACGACGCTCCTAGACAACAGTATGGTGGACAGCCTAATTACAACTAGAGAGGCCGTGATCACCCAGGATTCAGATGGAGTGACCCTCAGGGCGGTCAGCAGCCGGCACAACAACAATATCAGCCGGCTCAGCAACAACAGTACCAACAACGAGCTCAGTACCAACAGAGGCCTCAGGGTCAAACTTCTGGAGCCTCTACTGAGGATATGCTGAAGACTTTGACTCAGCACTTTGCTACACATGTGCAGGCTACCGAGTCGAGTATCAAAAACATGGAGAGGCAGATTGGCCAGTTAGCCGATGAGGTGACCAAGATTAATCAAAGGGCCTCAAACTCTCTGCCATCCCAGACCACTGTGAATCCCAGAGAAAACGTGAGTGCTATCACGCTAAGAAGTGGTAAGACAGTCGTTGCTCCTATTGCTGAAGAGGAGAACGAGAATCCGGAGAAAGAAGTCACTGAGCGCCCCACGGTCGATGACACCGCGACTCCAACGCCCCGCGGCGACCCCCGCCGCGACCCGACGACTGTGCTAAGGAAAGACACCGCAACCCCACCGCCCCGCGACAATCACTTACGCCTCGCGGTGGGCTCGCCGCGACCTGATCCTCGAAAATCTGTTCCTGCTGAAGACACCTACGTTGATAATTACGTTCGGCCCGTGTTCCCTCCTCTAGGATCAGAGAAGCCCCCAACACCTTTTCCTGAGGCGCTAAAGGCTAGAAGAGTTGTCGACGACAGGGATCTGTTCGAGACATTTCAGAACTGTGAGGTGAACATCCCCCTGCTGAAGCTTATTAAGGCTATCCCGCGATACGCCAAGTTCTTAAAGGAGCTATGCACGGTGAAGAGGGCTCAGAAACAAAAGACCCAGAAGAAGAGTCCAGTGGGTGAACAAGTGTCAGCGGTGGTTCAGAAACGTCTGCCTGAGAAATGCAAGGATCCAGGTACTTTTACAATTCCTATCACTATAGGTGGGCATCTTTTTGAGAAAGCACTGCTAGACTTGGGTGCCTCAATTAATATCCTACCCTATTCTTTGATTGAAAAACTGGAATTAGGGCCCTTGCATGATTCGAATACTGTTATACAGCTTGCTGATGGTTCTTGTGTGCCTAATGGCGTTATAGAAGATGTACTTGTTAGGATAGGTCCTTTGATTTTCCCTGCTGATTTCTTTGTTATGGACATGGATTACGATGAACAAGTTGCTCCTGTTATGTTAGGGCGACCTTTTATGAAAATTTTCATGACAAAGATTGATGTAGATAGTGGCACTTTGACTATGGAATTTGATGGAATTATGTTTAAGCATGACATTCATAAAGCTAATCCCATTGAATTGCCCACTCGTCTCTGCATTAGCACTAGTGATAATTCTGTGCATGAAAAGGTTAAAATTGATGCAGTAGAGACCGTAGTTGAGCGTTCCAATACTAGAGGACCTATTGATTTGCATGATTTGCATGAGTTGCTTACTAAGGATGTGTTGTTAGATGACATAGGAGATCCCTCTACTTTGGGCACTTGCCCCCCTGCACTAACCATACAAGGCTGTGAGCCTTTATCTAGTGACGTGCAGCATATGCAGATTGAGCCATATCGGCCCCCGCATCGTTCTAAGTATGGGGGAGACACTCCGAAGAGAATGAACATGGAGTGGTTGGCAAAGAGGGAACATGGTCTAAGGTTTAAACCCTTCCATGAGAGATATCCACAGGAAGAGATGAGTTGGAGGATTCCGAAGGGATCCTATTCGAGATGGTAGTTGATTTGCAGTACGTCGAGCCAACGACGATAACCAAGGCGCTGTCCGGGATGCAACCCGTGTTAGTTTTTCTTTGATTTTCCTTTTTATTAGATTATTTTCGTAGTTTATTTTGCTTTGTTTCATTCGCTTGTTACTCACATTACAGGTACGAAAGTAAAACCGAGAAGAGATGTGGTACCCAGCCATTCTCACCGCCCCGCGGTGACCCTCTTTCGCCCCGCGGTGGAGCTCCCCGCCCCGCGGTAAAGGTCAGGTATAACTTCTCAACTCTTAAAAAAAAAAAGCAAGAATAATGGGCCCCGAAAAAACCTTAAACGGGCGAGTAAAAGCTTATTTCTTCAGTGGTCACTAAGGTTTTGACGGATTGGGCCTCTTTATGGGCCAAGATTTCTCTTTTGGGCCATGGTACATGACCGGCCCAGCATCCCTTTTCCTTTCCCTTTTCCTGACCTAACCCACTATCTAACCCCCATTCCCACGCCTCCCTTAAGCCCCCAAATCTATTTTCCCTCTCTCTCCCTGAATCCCCTCTCGACCTTGAGCATAATCTAGCAACCAATCCCCAAATTGGAGTCTAGCCTCACAACCAAGCCCAAACACAACCCGCCGCGTCGCCGTTGTCCCGCCTCGCGCTGCCCCCGCTTCGCGTCGCTGCTACCACCGCCCCGCGCCGACTTCGCCGCCACCCGGCCACAGCTCTCAGTTTCTCACCGCGACCCTTACCGCGCCGCGTTGAGACTCTCCAGACTGCGTGTTTGCTTGTTTGTAAGTTCTCTTGTTTGCCTTTGCTTTGAGCATTTCAATTTCCTACTTATGGCATCCAAAGGCAAGAAGAAAGTGTCGACTAGGGATGAGAGTGAGGTGTACAACATTGTGAAGGAGAGGAAGGTGTTGGCTTCGAAGTTCTTCCACAAGCAGACTCTGGAGCAGATGGGTTTGCTCGCTTGTGTGACAATGTGTTTGACACAGTGTGGGTTAGGAAACTTTCTGGACAAGTCTGCCCCTGCCTATCCATAGTTGTGCTACCAGTTTATTGCCTCCTTCAAGAGGTATACTAATGACTCTGACGATAGGCATCTGCGGAAGATCACGTTCATTTACAATGGGCGTGATTACTCCTTATCTCTGAAGTTGATACATGAGGCCCTGGGTATTACAAAGGACCCAACTGATGGATGGTCGAATGGCATTAACGAGTCCGAGATGATGGAATTCTGGCGGGCTGCTACGGGAAGGACATTCAGGAAGGGTCAGGAAGTGAATTCCAAACTGGTGAACCCGTGTCTGCGGTTGATCCACAAGGTGATGATGCGAGATTTCTTTGGCCATGCTGATGATAGGAAGGTGCCCATGAAGGACTTCCAGTGGTTTATGAGCATCTTGGGAGCTGTCGAGTATACGCCGTGTTGGGCTTCCCTTTTCTTGGGTTTCTTGAAGAGGATTCGTGATGGCGAGGCACGTGATATTTGTGGGGGTGGTTTGATTACACTCCTTTGTGCTCGAGTTATTGCCTGTGATCAGATTCCTCGGCCTGTTGCCTACGCGGTGTATGATTTAGCGCACATGAAGGTGTGCTCCATGATGAAGCCACTGGGGCGGGATGGTGATTTGGTTTGGTCATCCTATGAGGGCCACATTCTGATTGTTCCCCGGGATTTTGCCTATTCGCCCTCATATGCGGGTTGGTGGATTCCCAGTGATAGCCGGATGCCGACCGATGATGCCCCTGCTGCTGCTCCTTCCATTCCGTTTGGAGAGGGCCCTAGTGGTGGATATGCTGCCGCTGATCCTGTAGAGGGGGACGACCCCGGTTCTTCACAGTTCGAGGAGCATTCGTCTATGTACGGACCTGTCACACCATGGCAGGAGATGTACTCTAGATGGGACGCTTTCTCCACGCGCCAGGATCGATGGAATTCCCGAGTAGAGACCAGTCTGCAGACTTGGCAGACCCAGCTCCACGCAGAGATAGATGAACGTCTGGACACTATGGACGCTCATATGAGGGACTACTTTGGGATGTACCCACCACCACCACCACCACCTTCCGGTCCACAGTGAGTTTATTTCTTCTTCCCCTATCATTTGATGTTCTCCTTTCCACATTGAGGACAATGTTCGGTTTAAGTATGGGGGAGGGATATAGACTTGCTTTCTTGCTAGCTAGTGTACATAGTTTATTTCTGCATTCGTTTCCTGCATTGTTGTTTCCATTTCTGAATTTTTTTTATCTTAATTAAAAAAAAAATAAATCGAAAAAGCCAAAAAGAAATAAAAAGGCAATCAAAATCCTGGGATGGACTGAAAACCCGAAAGGGCAGTCCAGGTAAAAAGCAGGTAGTCCGACTGGTACAAACCAGGGCAAAAGTGGACTGGAGTGATGTAAGTATTGGTGAGATATCTAGTAAAATGAAATGAGTGGCTAGGTGAAAACCCGAAAGGGCGCCTAGGCAAGATGAGCGTAAAAGAATAAGAGTGATTCTAGGATTCCTCTTCATATCTTGGTGGAGGCGTCATAAGAAGAGAGTCAAAGAAGGACTGTCGGGTAGGCCACTCATGGAGCGATAAGGAGCTAGATTGGAGTTAGGTTAGATTATTTTTGCATCACTTGTTTTGGTTGTCTGGAGCTTATTGTTGATATGTTGTAGTTTGCTGGTGTCACATTTTCTTGTACCTCCTGAGGCCTTGGTGTTGATTGAGAGGGTGAGCTTTTCTTTAGTTTACTCGGGACGAGTAAAGGTCTAAGTATGGGGGAATTTGATAGGTGTTATTTCATACACCTTTACTAGCAACTATTAGCATAATTTAGAGGAGTTTTGGATGAGTTTTGGTGCTAAGTCTGCAATCCAGATGTTATGGAGAGAAGTGAAGAAGTCCAAGGATTTGCAGCTTAGATGGAGTTTAGAGATGAGGATGGAGCTGCTGGAGTATTTATGGAGAAGGCTACCAACACTTGGTAGTATTTGGAGAGCAGTAGAAGAAGAGAGCTGAAGTCTGGAGTTTACCGCCCCGCGTCAGCAGTGTCGCGACCCGGCGATGACTCTCAGTAAAGAATGGAGCCCCGCCCAGCGGTGGATCTTCACCGCCCCGCGGTGGCTGTGCTTAATGACCTCGCGGCCAGTTTTATTTTATTTTACTTTATTTCCTTTTATGCATTAGTCAGATTTCTTTTATTATTTTATTTCCTTGTAAGATATGGTTTGTGATCTTGGGGATTTAGGTTAACTCTATTTAACCTCTTTTCCCACAGCCTCCAAATCATCATCATCAGACGCACTATTGTTTCATCGTAATTTCTAATTAGAGTTTTCCATCCCCTTTGATGGAGAGCTAATTTCCCTTTGTTCTGCTAGACGATTGAAGCAGTACAGTTGATGTGTTTGTGAGATTTCTATTCCTTGTTCTTATCCTTATAAGTGTTGGATTGATTCTCTTGGTTATATTGATTATTGATTTATTGCTATTCTTCTTAGCCTGATCAACTAGGTTGAATACGTTTTATCAATTGCTAGGATTGCATATAGGGGTTCCGAGTGCATATCTAGTGGCAAACACAATTGTGCGTATATGGGTTCCGAGCGTACAATTGTGTGTGAGAATCAATTGCATGTTAAGTAGGGGAGTGAGTACTTGTACGTCTTTCTACTTGCATGTATCCTATATCCTTGTGTGCATTGCTATTGCTGTGTTGGTGGTAAAGTACGCTGACAACTGTGAGAATCAGTTGTGCTTTATCATTGGCATAGTAATAAGTCTATTGACAACTGTGAGAATCAATAGTACTTACGATCAGGGTGGGAACGACTATAAGGATAAATAAACGAACTTGGACAAAGATAGATTTCCGTGATCAAACTCTATCTCTGTATTGTGGATTTCGGTCTAGTGGAACTACTTCCCCTCATCATACTTTCTTTCTACGTAAATCAAATTTGTTTACTTTGTTTGTTTGCTCTCTTGATTACAAAACCCCCCAGTTACTTGTTATTTGTTACTCGTCATTCACGTTTGCATGCTACATCATACCTTCTCTGTGGGATTCGACCCTTACTTGTCTGCTATACTCTGTTTAGTAGGTTCGTTAGGATAATTTACTTTGATAAGGCTAATCAACGACATTTGCTTGTTCATCTTTAGCCCCGTCAAGGACCCACCTCCGCAGTTTCCAGCTCAGCAGGCCCCACCTCCGCCTGAGCCAGCTCAACAGGCCCCACCTCCGACTGAGCCACCTCAACAGGCCCCACCTCCGCAGGACCCACCTCAGCAGGCCCCGCCTCTGCCTGAGCCAGCTCAGCAGTTTCCTTCTGTGTTGAGGAACTTTGATATACACATTGCGGAGCTGATATGGAGGAAGGCGTCATTGGACCCTCCAGAGGACGTTGTTAGGACTTTGAGGGTTCAGACACGGCCTACACAGTTTGCATTTTGGAGGGATCGTATTCCCAGAGGGGTCCCTGAGGAGGGTTCCTGGTTTTGGATTGCTCAGCAGACGGGGTTGACCGGTTTACTTGATTTTCAGTTCGGCATGGCTGATCACACCCTCATTTCAGCGTTCGTTGAGCGATGGCATCCAGAGACAAACACCTTCCACTTTCCCTGGGGCGAGATAGGTCCTACGCTACATGACGTTATGATGATTCTAGGGCTGCCGGTTGAGGGATTTGAGGTGACGTCACCATGGACCGGTCAGGATAACGAGCTGGCAGAGTGTGATGCCTTGTTCGAGTATCTATTTGGGATAGATTCGGAGTACAGCTTAGATGAGGATAATGCTGACATGGTCTGTGACCTTAGGAAGGGTTGGGTCAAGCAATTCCAGTTAGCGAGACATGTGTTGAGGATGATTGAGGAGGGTGCCTACCCAGAGGATATAGCAGCCGGTTTCTTATGGCACACCATGTCGGCTAGTATCTTCGTTGACAAGTCAACGAATGAGCTGAAGACTACATTGCTACCTCTTTTTGTGGACTGGGAGCGTGTCGTTCATACTGCTTGGGGCACCGGGGTTCCGGCTCTCCTTTTTAGAAACCTCGGAGAGGCTTCTCGACGCGGAGCTGCACAGTTCGCCGGTTGCGCACGTCTCTTAGAGGTAGACTTTTATTATAGTTAGATTGTAATTTAAATCATGAATATACTGTGTTTAATTGTTTATAACTAATGGCTTTCTTCCTCCGTACGCAGGTTTGGATTTGGACGTACTTTGTATACTTCGGGCAACCCTAACCTCAAGGAAGGTGCGGACGATGACATTCGACGCGCTGCACGATACTGCATTGGTCGGACCCATGTCCGTTTAAGTCGCAACCAGTTACACTATAGACGGATACTGGACGAGTATAGGCCAGAGGATGTACGTATTCTTATTCCATTTTAATATACTTAAAGCTAGGCTTAATGAGTTAATATATGTTTTGTCTTTTGGGGTTAATTGCAGATACGGTGGATGCCGTATGAGGGTCTTGATTTTCGAGGTGCTCACAGGGCCTCCACGTATCGAGTTATTATGATCTTCGAGATAATCTTATAAATTGTAGAGCATAGACTTATGGGTCTATAGTGATTAGTAGAGTTCGGATTGTCACATTTTGGAATCAAAGAGATGAATGTGTGATTTATTTGAGCAATTTCCCGAAAAGAAAAAAAACTTTTAACTGCTTGAATAACAGAATGACCTACAATGTCCCAATATTTTTGGTAGAATTTTGCTGTCATACCATCAGGCCCCGGTGATTTATCTGAGCCAATGTTAAAGACAACCTTCTTAATTTCTTCATTGGATACGTTTCTTATTAATTCTAAATTGTCCTCTGTAGAAATTTCAGATTGAATTAATTCAAGATTTTCCTAGAATAGTCTCTGGTTCATATCCTCACTTCAGAATCTTTTAATGAAATCATTTCTGATTTCATTTCTAATGTTTTCTTCTCTAGTAATACTTCTTTCTTCTTGTGTTTTAATTTCTTTTATGATTTTTCTATTTCTTCTTCCACTTGCTATTTTGTGAAAATAGCTAGCATTCGTATCAGTTAATTTGATGTGTTTAACTTTAGCTTTTTGGTTCCAGTAAATTTTCTGGAAACACATAAGTTTTTCTTTTTTTCTATGATTCTTATTTGTTTTTTAATGAGATCATTTGTAGGGTAAGTACAGATCTCAATTTGGATTTCAGATAGCTGTTTTTCTATAGTTTGTAATTGAGTAAATACATTGCCAAAAGTACTTTTGTTCTAGATCTTGACATGTTTCTTTAGTAATTTTGTTTTGGATACAAGAGTATACAATCTCGATCCATGATAGTTAGTTCTCCAAGCTTGTTTGACAACATTTCTAAAGTCCTTTCTAGTCATCCAGATTTTTTAAAATTTAAACGACTGATTTTTAAGAGGTATTGCTGAGTCAAGCTCGATAGAGATGGGACAGTGGTCTGAGCTGGTAAAAGTAAAGTATTTAGTACAAATATCAGGGTACCATTGAAGGATCTGGTGATGAATGAGTACCCTATCCAATTTTTCATATATGTTATCTATTTCTGTAATGTTCTTTTTCCAGGTATAGATGTTTCCTTGAATTGGGGTCTCCAGTAGTTCATATTCATTCTTAAAATGTTGTAATCTTGCAAATTTTGTCAAATGTGGTATTAAACCACCTAATTTTTCAGATGGGTCTTGTATTTCGTTCAGATCTCCCATAATAATGCACGAAAGAGAACAATTTTTAATAAAAGAGATGAGTCCGTCCCAGAACACATTCTTTGCAGATTCATATGGTGGAGTATAAGTTAGGATTAACATAAGTTTTATGTTCGTGAGCTGGTTTGTATACTTGATACTAATAAATCTTGTTTCAATTTGGTCAATTTCGAGGATTTTATTTGTAAGTTGGTAGGTTTTCCACATTACACAAATGCCACCCGAGAAACCCGTAGCCGGGACACAGTAGAATTGATCAAATCCCGCTTTTTTCCACACTTTTTCACTTGGTTCTTTGTTTGTTCTTGTTTCAAAGAGTGCAATTAACTGAATTCGTTCAATTTTGCAGAAGGATTCAACATCCATCCAATAAAAGTTTTCTTCCCGATTCCACGACAATTCCATGTTGTAATCTTCATAAAAAACCAATTGAGTGATTGCCCCATATCCAATGACAGTTAGGGGTCTTGTTCCGTGGTTCATAGTAATGACAGTTATGACGAGTGCAAACCGTCAAAGATTCGTGATGATCATCCCAAGACTTGGTTCTCTTTGTAAGTTTACGAGTTATCTCATTAGTAACAATGAGAAACCACATAAAAGAATAATTCATTCTTCTCCGGTTCGTGTATAACACATTTCTTATAATAAATTGTTCATAATTGCCCATCAAAGTAACAAATTGTGTACTCATGGTTAACACATTGAGATCTTCACATGAGTAATTCTTATTGTTCTAGTCGACAAAGTAGAAACTACAAAGGAGCACTCCATAGATGATGCAAGCATCAATCATAGAAGATCTGTACAAGATATAAGAATAGGATAAAGGGATACAAATTTTAACAAGGATCCAAATTTCAATGTTAGTGTTGTTCACATAGTATCTAAAACTGAGAAGAAAAATCCCAGTCTCACATAACAAATAAAACATCAGTTTATAGCTATTCACTGATACATAGCTCAAATTTAAATGTGTCATGGAGATGAGACTCCACATACAGTTGTTCATGAAATAAAAGTTTGTTCTGTTGTTTGCTTTTCTCAAGCGGGATTGTTCCGTGGATTTGTGGGGGTCACCCATTCCAGATTTCCCTATTTGATTGTTCAAAATTTTCAGAGTTTTCTGTATTATCCGTTGTGATTTCCAAAAGCCAACTCCAGATGCTTTATTCACTCTACATTGGTGTTTCAAGGCACCATATCTCAAGAGATTCTGCATAGCAGAATGTTTGTTCAGATAAAGAGGGTTCAGTAGGAGATTCTGTTGAAATATAATAAGATGTTCTCCATGCAGTATCCCGTAAACTCCTTCAAGGATTTGGTTAGGATATTGTTCAAGCTTTTCTTGTTCCTGTAAGACGTTCAAAAGGTTCAAATTAGTCAATTTTGTCCAACAGTAAGAAAGCAAAGGAGACATCAACAACCTGATAGAGGTCAGAGGCGGATCCAGGGGGTCTTGTGACCCCCCTTCCCCTGGATCAAGTCATATATTAAAAAAAATAAAATAAATATATATATTAATGTCTTGTGTATGAAAATAAAAAGAGCAATTAGTTCAATTGGTTGTGGAACAAGAGTTTAACCTAAAAGTTTGGGATTCAAGTCTCCATCTCTCATCTTTTATAATTTTTTCTTCTTTTAGATAAATAACAATTTGTGCTCTTTGTTTTCTCTTTATTTTTTTTTATACAAATGTTTGTATTTCCTATTTTTTGTCCACAATGATTATGAAATAAGTTAAACAATTTGTAAGGTAATGGAATTAATCTTATTTAAAATTCTCACAATATATTTAATATTAACATTTTCTATGTAGTTCTCCTTACTATTTGTCCAAAAATATTTTCAAAATTGTAAATTAGTTAAAAATGTTTTTTCAAAACATAATAATCCACTTAGTATATAAGATTTGTTAAAAAAATTATACAGATAATAATGTAATTAATGCTAAACAAATTATATAATTTTCCACAAACGGTTTTATAACCCCTCTTCGAATAATTCATGGATCTGCCACTAAGATCACAGGTGTAAGATTCAAGTTCGAGTGCTCATGCTGGATGTACCCAGTGCCGGTCCTAACATTTTCAAGGCCCGGGACGAAATTTAATTAGGGGTCCTTATATAAGCTCTTATTAAAAAAAAAAAAAAGACAAAGATGCAAAATTTTGAAATCGAACCCATGACCTATTGGAGAAAGGTGTGCTATAAGACCACTAGACTATGCTGGCTTTTTGTTATCCATATTTAACACATATATACATATCTACAAAATTTTTTTGAAGCCCCAAAAATTTAGAGGCCCTGGGCGGTCGCCCATGCTACCCCCTCTGGGCCGGCCCTGGATGTACCAGTCAGTAAACATCCAGTAGCTTTCAATCTTGTAATTCCAAAGTTTATGAGCAAAGAAGTATAAGGTAGACACAAGAAAAGTCATAATATGCTTAAGATTGAGAGATACAAAATACAAACTAAGCTGGGCAAAGCACCCATTTTTAGGTCCAGGTTTATAATCCATAATTCCATATACCCAGCAAGAGAGTCAGGAAGTTTGATTAATCAGTAGACGTGATTACGAAATTAATTTTTTTTTTGCATTTTTTTTTTTTAATGTTTGGTGGCATGTAAAGGTGGATTTTGCGCTTACGTTTTCTATATATAGGTGGAATCTTCTTCTACGATATATCATAACCCGCACAATAAGTTATACTTTAGTTAATTATTACTTATCTTGGCTTCTTAGTATTTATTTGAATTACGTATTATTTAATATTATATTAAATATTTAAATTTTTTACTTAATAGTTATGTACTTATATTAAAAAAGTTTAAAACTGTACAAATTTATCCCATAATTAAATATTTAATTTTTGACATTGGAAATAAAATTATCTAAATATAATTTCATTCTTTATTAATTATAATGAATAAAATTATATTTTTTATCCAAAACATATAAAAAAGACAAATAATTATAAACAAAATTAATGTTCTAAAAAAAATCTAAAATCTTCAAATGAATATATATACCCTAATACAATTAAGGAATAGTCAATGTCTTCACAAAATATTACGTCACGTAGCATCTTTTGCAATTGTCATTTGTCCAACTATCTCCATCCAAAAATTTATTATTATTAAAAAATGTTTAAAATTTTGTGAAACTTCCATTTTGCCATTATTTGTTTTTTTGTTTTATCATTTTTTTCTAACCAACCAAAATACCATTTAAAATTGAATCCACATTAACTTAAAAAAAAAATTGACCTATAAAAAATTGTCATTATATATAGAACAATAAATTTATATTAGGGTAACATTGTATCATGCGATCCAATTTAATACATGTTAATATTTTATTGTTCAAAATATAATATAAACATAAAAATAGTATATTGAATAATTGTTTATTGTATTATAATTAAAGACATCATATTATAAGTCATAAATAATTGTATATTATATATTGTATATTGTTCAAAATATAATAAGTAAAGACATCATACTTTAAGTCCTATATAATTGTATTAAACATTATAATTTTTTGCATAAATAATTATTTATGAACTTTGATTTATTACTATCACACCATCTTATATAGATGAATAGATATTGTACGTAAAAACTTTTATCATACTATCATCTTATATAAACTAATATTTCGATAGATTAAAGAAGATTTTTATTATTTAAAAGACAACTTCATTAACTAGAATATCATTTAAAAGAACAATTTTTTTAGAAAGATAGTAAGGATTTTATTTTAGAAAGATTGGGTTGGATATTATGTATTTAAAAATTAAAAAAAATTAACGAGTTTAAGCATTTCCTTTTACGGTAACAATTTCCTTAAAATGAATTCCTTAACATATGCGACTATGCCATTAGGGCATGAAAGACCGTTAAACGAAAGATTCACTTTAATTTATGTTTATATATATATGTATATATATGATGATAATGAAACATTACATCATCCTTTGCAGGCTTGGGGTTTGAATTGATTGTAGTTGGTAATGTTTTTTCATTTCCTTTCTTATTTGATTTAGCCTCATTTATAGTTCTTCAACATTTGTAGGTTGAAAGTCTCCTCTTCACCTCTTTATTCAAATTTTGTTTATATGTCATTTTTTTGGATAAAGGTACAATTAAGAACTATAATATGAATAATTTATAATCTATTTAATATAAATCACATTTTTCATTATAAATTTTATTTATTTAATCCCACTTCCTTCTAATTAATTGGGAAGGACTTAAATAATTTGTTTTAGTGTAAATTTATTATCTTTTTTTTATTTTCCTAATATCTTTCGAAGTATTTTTTTTTAACTTAGACCTCAGGAAGATTGAGTAGCACATTAGCACAAGTTGTGCGTCTATAAAATAAATTGCACTTGAGAAATTAGTAGTGAAATGTACAATCGTGATCTCTTTATCTTTGCAATGTTTATATTTATCAATTCATCCACCTCATTTTCTTTAATTTGTCTATGTTTCAGAATAATTTAACATAGCTAATGTCAATCTCTTCTCATTTTCCTTATGATCTAAATCAACTTGAAGTTTACTCAGGAAGGTAATGGTGAAGTGAGCAAGAACTGTCTTCTAGCAGCTGAAAAATCATCATTCAGTCCCATTAAGAACTTCATCAGTTTATCCTCATTCTCACTGACTTCCAGTTGAGCATTCAAATTGCATTCACATTTGCCACAGACACACTTCACAAGAGTGATTAAACCAGATAATTGTTGCCACAGGCCTTTCAATTTTGTGAAATAGTCTGTTACAGAGAGTGTACCTTGGCGGCAATCTTGAACTTCTTTCTTGATCTGAAACAGCAAAGGACCATTTATCTGGCCATAGCTCTCTGCTAGGTCATCCCACATCTCCTTGGCAGTGTCAAACTCATCCAAGGTTGCATAGATCTCCTTCAAAACTGTGTTCAATATCCATGAACATACCATATCATTACAGTGATTCCACAAGGCAGAGTTCTCCTCATTCTCAGTGATAGTTCCTTCAACAATTCCGATCTTATTCTTCACGGATAAGGCTTTTGTCACTGCTCTCTTCCATCGTCGATAATTGTCTCCTGTCAACTGAATTGTAGTGATGATCATTCCAGAATTATCTGATGGATGAATGAACAAAGGATTTTGCAGATCCATGGAGGTGATGAAGTCACGGCGCCTTTCACCATATCTCTCACCAGATCCACTTCGCTCATCCGTATTCACCATTGTCAATCAGATTTGATCAATTTCCAGAATTGAAATTAATCACAGATCTACGATTCTCCAATGGAGAATCAGAAAATTGAAGAAAACAAAGAGATTGAGCACAGAAACATGATCAGAGGTGATCAATGCTCTGATACCATCTTGATCAAATTGATCATGGTCAAGCTCTGTGAAATTTCACTCAGGGAAAAGAGAGAGAGAAAAAGAATCCTCTCAAACTAAAAATTATAGCTTTGAAAGATAGGATGATTACACGGATGAACACAAGTACTTATAGCCACTTACTAGCTGACATCACTAACAAACTTACTGATGTCATAGCCTAACAACCTCTAACAGATTGCTCTAACAACTTATTTAACTAACACTAGGCTCAAATCAAGATAAAGCATAATTTTTTGTTATTATAATTCTGTAAATTCAATTGTGCGTTAAATTTCTACAAATATTCATTGAGTAATTTAAATCTATTATATATTCAAAAAGAATTACATATCATAATTTTGTTTGCTCATGCATCGAAATAGCCTAAAAAAAAAGAATAGATTAGCATTGGAATTTGAAAATACATAAAATTCCGTTTCTATTTTACTAGTTTAGCGATCTTATAATTCAAAAGTGTATAAAGATTCTAAAATGTAGAATTTTATTGAAATTAAAATTTTAATATTTCAATATAAAATTAGTAGAATATTTTTACGATGAGAAACAATCTCACATCGGAAATATAAAGAAATCAAGACCACTATATAATGTCATGGACTCCTCCTATTGCCAATTGATTTTAGGATGGAACCCTATGGACCTATATGGTGGGCTTGTACACAGACGTACACACTCCTATCCTAACCGGCCTACGGATTATAACATGGTATCAGAACGGTTCGGTCTGGGTTTGGACTCCTGGTTGATTTGGACTAGCCGGCCTTAAGGCATGATTGGGCTTTTCGGCCTTAAGACACTAATGGACTTGCCGTCCTTAAGGCATGATGTCAAGTGCCAACTGGACCAGACCAGTTACCACTTGAGGGGGCGTGTGGAAGATAAGATAGAGAGAAATAATTCCACATCGAAAAATAAAATAAAAATCAAGACCATTATATAATATCATGGACTACTCCTCCTATTGTCAATTGATTTTAAGATGGAATCCTATAGACTTATTGAATAGACTTGTGCACGGGCGTACACGCTCCTACCCTAACCGGCCCACAGATGATAACAAGGGTGTAAATTAGAACGTCTAAGTGTTGTTCATGAAATTGAGTTTAACCAATGTTAAGTTGATCAAGATACACTATTTTGCGGGGAGATACTTTTTAGCCCAACTGCCCAATCTAATATATGTTTTTAAGAAAAATGAACTTGGTGGGCTCTGGATCGTACAAGAGGAAAAGAATAACAACCACTAAACTGCATGCAAGTTGCAGTAGACGTACTGCAAGATCGTTCGACAGATTTGAGCCGAATCCATCCAAATATATATTGTTGTTAGGTGTACATATGTTTGAAGGCTAGCTACCTCCACCTAACTCTTATTGATGTGTTCGTACGTACACTTTCGTTTATGAATGAAGGCAAGGTGTCAAAACAATTGGCATAACCGATATGGACGTGATCGACACCGCCACGGGCAAGAGCGTGAAGCGCGACGGCCAGTCCCTCGGAGAAGTCGTCCTCCGCGGCAACTCTCTGATGCTCGGCTACCTCAACGACCCCGAGGGCACGGCCAAGTGCATGGGCGAGGACGGCTGGTTCCGCACGGGTGACGTCGGCGTGATGCACCCCGACGGCTACCTCGAGATCAAGGACCGGTCCAAGGACGTCATCATAAGCGGGGGAGAGAACATTAGTAGCGTGGAGGTAGAGTCGGTGCTCTACACCAACCCTGCCGTCAACGAGGCGGTTGTGGTGGCCCGCCCCGACGAGCATTGGGGCGAGAGCCCGTGCGCCTTCCTGAGCCTCAAGCCCGGGCTGGAGCTGGACCCGACCGAGGAGGAGGTGGTCAAGTATTGTAAGGCTAACATGCCGCATTACATGGTGCCGAGGACGGTTGTGTTCAAGGACGAGCTCCCCAAGACAGCCACCGGCAAGATTCAGAAGTTTCTGCTTCGAGACGCCGCGAAAGCCTTGGGACCGCGCGTGGCGCGTGACAAGCCCATTGTGAAGGCGCGTGCGGTGGTTAGTGTGAAATATATGAAGATGAGGCTTTCAGTTTTACCTTCTGTTAAAAAACTGTGTTTTATGCAGTTTCGTTAGCCGTATACCTAGCAAGCTAGCGTAATATATACCCAAATAAATTACTCGTTTCATAGATAAAATTTTAAGAATTACCAAGGAAATGAGAACTTACTAAAACCATCATGCATGCCTTTGATGGGAATTTTTATACAATTCTGTCCATTTAACCGGTGATTTTTCAAGAAAATAATGGTTTCATTTTTTTTTTTGGTAAAAGAAAGTTTAGTGGAGTTGGGTTTTGGGGGCTCCACAGGGCCAGGGCAGACCTTTGGGCTCTTTGAGCACTTATTAAGAATTTACAGATCGTTCACCAACAAGGTTTTAACAGGTGATAGCGGGGATCGAACGCGGGTCTTTTTGGACCTCATGCGTGTCCTTTACCAGCTGAACCAACCGTTCGATCCCTTACCAACGGGGATCGAACGCGGGTCGCTTTGTTACAACGCCATAAAATAATGGTTTCTGGTGTTGTAACAAAGCGACAAGGGAGAAAATATTGGTTGCTGGTGTTGTAACAGAGCGACAAGGGAGAATCAGGGTGTTGTAACGGATCTCGATCTAGCCAATACATGTATTATGATTTATGAGAACTTCTTGATCTCAATAATGGTTGCTGGTGTTGTAACATTCCATTTTTGTAATAATTAAGTGTTTGTAGCTTCGCTTTCTTTCTTTTCTCCTTCGTCATTTGATCCAGCATCCATGTGATCTAAATTATCGTCTTATATCCTCTGTTGAGTTATATGTCAATTTACCATCAAGCACAAATACTAAGGAAATTTTATTTTATACTGAAATACTAACTCTTATTCAATTGAAACGAAAATTATAATATATATTAGTGAATTAGTATGTATAAGAGAAATAAAGAGCCTAAATGTGAGAAATAACATTCCAAATTGGAAACTTGGAAATAAAATGACCAGTATATAAACTTAATAGATTATTCCTCATATTAACAAATGGTTTTAGGATGGATCCCGACCGGACTTATATATTAGGCTTATACGCGCATGTAAGCATGGATTGGCATGTCCCCGTCTATTGACCCACCAGACTTTATCACTAGATAAATTAATAAATATAAGAGACAATTTTGGTAAATTAATTTGATCTAAAATATCTTAATTAAGAAATAAATAATTGTGAACAAAACTTTTACCTAAAAAAATAGATAAAACTTAGTGCTCGTTTGGTTGGGAAGTAAATTCCCATGATTTTAAATACCTTGGAAAGTGATATCAAATATATGTGTTTAGTTGACTTTTTATTTTTGAAAAATTCAGATATTTGAATTCATGAGATTTTTAATTCCTACAAAATATAGGAAGTGCAATTACCTGGGAAGGGGTGGGTAAGATTTTTTTCTCCCATATTTTCTATGATTTAGATTTTAACCAAATATAATTTACCAATTCCCATGAATTCAAATTCTCATGTTTTGATTTAACATGAAATAATTTTTTTAGAAATTACACTTCCCATTCATTAACTTGATCTAATGCTGGCTGATGAGAAAGCAAAAGTTGTCCATAGTAGCTAGCTAGCTAGGACGTCAAAAGTATTTGGGGGAAATACATATTAACATGACTTTTTTTTATTAGATAAAAAATAAACTGAAAACCATAGAAGAGACGATTTTTCAGTCTATAGCATCCTTACGGATGAGAATTACAAATTCTAGACAAGCTCGAATATCTTCCAAGAAACTCCGCTGGACCTTCTTTGCGATGAAGTCGGCCACCACATTTGTTTCTCGGAAGACATGAAGAATCTACACTGAAGAAAACAATTGTAAAACATGCAAGGCATTTCTTACTGCAAACGTTTTTGTTTTTAATGGGGTTGAGATACCACATTTATCCACAAAGAGGAAGATTGGTTTACCCGTGTTATTCTTGAAAATGTAGCCAAAGCTAGATTCACCATTAGTTTTGGTGGATCCATCTGTATTGATTTTAATTATTTTATCCGATGGTTTTTTCCATTTTTTATTGGTCGTCTAACATTGTTCATTCTATGTGTTTTTTGTTTGTCATCTTCTAAACAGTCAGGTTCTAACTCTTCGTCTTATTCCAATTCTCAATTTGTTTTTTTAATATAAATTGGTACATCATTTATAGTATCTGCATCATCGTTTGTTCTTTCAAAGCTTTGTTAGTTTCTATAAAACCAAATTCTCCACCAAGAGACCATTAATTCTATAAATTGTGATCTATCATTTTTTTGTCGTATTTCCTCAATGATTTCATTGATTTTTTTTATTTCCTATGTTTATGGATTTAATGATACCATAGGTATGATAGTTCGTTTTCTCTATTATTGTTATGGTATGGTTACATTAGAATAGTTGATTATTCAAATCCTTCAATTGAGCATTGCAACAGATACAACCCTAAGAGATTGCTACATCTTTTTCTGCTAATCTAGCTTTGGTTAAAAGTCCATTTTTCATTATTTTCCAGATAAAGTTTTTAACTATGGGATATGTGTCCATTATCCAGATCCATGAAGAATCATATGCAATATATCTTTTGTTTCTGTTAATTAATTCCATAGCAGAGTTCGTAGAAAATCAACCATTTTTGCTAGTTTTCCAGTACATTCTATCATGAATATCATTCAAATGTATTAGGATAGAGATTTTTTTTTGTGCTAAATCATGTGGTAAATAATGTTCTATTAAATCCTTGTTCCAGGTTTTATTTGGCAACATAAAATCAGCTATCATACTCTACCATTAATGATAGGGCAACCTAGATATTTTTCGAGGGATATCATATTTGTGATTGTGAGAATACCTTGTATTGCTAATTTCTTATGGTTGGTAACATTTTTTGTGACTTGAAACGCCGATTTATGCAAATTCACTTTTTGTCTTGAGATTTTGCAATATTCATCAACAATATCCTTAATTTCCTTACAACTTTCCTGTTTAGCTTTTGAGAAGATCACAATGTCATCCACAAATGTCAGGAACGGAATTCGTGTTCCGTGTTAAGTGATTTGAAATCCTAGCGGATTTCGTGGTCTTTCTGAAGCTTTTTGGAGTTTTCTTGCAAGGATTTCAGATCCTAGAATGAACAAGAAAGGGAAAACGGGGTCACCCTGTCGAAGTCCTCTTGATGGTTTAAATATTTTTGTGGGTCCGTTGTTTACAAGTACCGAGAAGGATACCGTTGTAATGCATTCTTTTATCCAATTGATAAATTTTTCATGAAATCCAAAATTTTCCATGCTTTTAATAATGAAATTCCATTCAATTCTATCCTAAGCTTTTTCCGTATCTAATTTTAGGGCAATGAATCCTTCTGTTTTTTTTTTAATTTGAATGAGTGAAAAATTTCATGAGCAATCAAGATATTATCTTGAATGGCTCTATTAGCAACAAAGGCACCCTGTAGGGGGTGGATTAATTTTTGGGTCAATTATTGGAAACTACCCGTCCAATAGGCCATATTGCCCAAAACCACCCCTATAAATCGATATTACCGGAAACCACCCCAATAACGAACGTCGTTACCAAATCACCACCCATCCCCTAACTCCGTCTAAAATCTGTTATATTCAATAGGCCATATTGCCCAAAACCACCCCTATAAATCGATATTACCGGAAACCACCCGAATAACGGACGTCGTTACCAAATCACCACCCATCACATGTACTCTTTTTTTGAATATTACTATATTAATCTTGGGTTAAATAATATCAGTAATCTAGATTAATCTAATTAAACATGATTAAGCCTCGACGCGGCGGCACCTGCGGTTCAACGCCAAAATTCAGTCTCGACGGTGGAGGTCCGGCAGCGGGGCAAGAGGGCCTTTAAAGGTGGCTTCCCGACGCAACTATTGGTGGCGGCAATTGAGGTGGAGGTGCTCGGTGGTGGCCGAAAACTAGACGACAACATAGGCTTTGAAAATTCTAGGGCTTGTGGCTTTGATCTCGAAATTGGATGACCAAATTTCAACGATTGCAACCCTATTTATAGGGGTTGAAAAGAGCTTGGAAAGATCTTCAAAATTGTATAAAATATCAATAGAAACGATCTAGAATTGGCCCCAATTTCTTCGATTTACCATTACTCGTTTTCGGATAAAATTATTGCCTTAAACGAGGAAATTCGATCTTGTCTGCTACTTATTCATCCCGATTTCATGGAGATCTTACGCGTTATGATCCAAGCTACAAGGATACCTTAATTGAACGGATTGTGGAGAGCTCGGCCGAGGAGATGGGCTGTTTTGGGGGAGACGATGAACAGTAACCGGGGTCGCCCCCCACTTTTGGTTTAATTGCAATATTTTGCCCAACTTTCCAAGTTATGGCAAAAATGTCCCTAAAAGCTTCTAAAAAATTACCCAAACTTCTTTATTTTATAAATCTAAGTTTCTAATATTATTTAATCCAAAATTAATATAGTAATATTCAAAAAAAGGACGTGTGAGACTAGGGGTGTTCATCCGGTCCGATGGATCGGATTTTTTCAAAAATCTGGACCAGAGACCGGACCAGACCTATTCGGTCCGGTCCAATTCCCGTCTGGTCCGGTCCAGGACCGGTTAGATCGGATTTTGTTTTTTTATTTAAAATAATTAAATTCTTATTTAAAATCTAAAAAAAAATCTTTTAAAAAATCTAAAAAAAAATCTAAAAAACACATATACTCCTAACTTATTAAATTAAAAAAAAATCTATAAGAAAATACATATAAATCTCCCAAAAAACATATAAATTAAAAAAAAAATCAAAAAAAACTCCGGTCTACCGGTCCGGACCGGATTAAGGGAATTACCTGGACCGGAGACCGGACCGTATTTTCACCGGTCCGGTCCGGTCATTTCCGGTCCGGTTTTTCGGTCCGGTCCTCTTTTGAACACCCCTATGTGAGACTATTCGGGTGGTTTCTAGTAATATCGATTTATAGGGGTGGTTTTGGGCAATATGCTATATTGGACGGGTGGTTTCCGGTAATTGACCCTAACGGATTTTAGACGGAGTTAGGGGATGGGTGGTGATTTGGTAACATCATCCGTTATTCGGGTGGTTTCCGGTAATATCGATTTATAGGGGTGGTTTTGGGCAATATGACCTATTGAACGGGTGGTTTCCGGTAATTGACCCTTAATTTTTCTATGGTTCCTTTGAGTCTTATTGTTATGATTTTCGAGATAATCTTATAAATTGTAGAACACAGACTTATGCATCTATAGTGATTAGTAGAGTTTGGATTGTCACATTTTGGAATCAAAGAGATAAATGTGTGATTTATTTGTTTGAGCAATTTCCCATGCAGATAGAAAAAAGCTTATAGCTGCTTGAATAACAGAAGGACCTACAATGTCCCAATATTTTTGATAGAATTCTGCTGTCATACCATCAGGACATGGTGATTTATCCGATCCAATGTTAAAGATAACCTTCTTAATTTCTTCATTGGATACGTTCCTTATTAATGCTAAATTGTCCTCTGTAGAGATTTCATATTGAATTAATTCTAAATCTTCCTAGAGTAATCTCTGGTCCATATTCTCACTTCTGAACCTTTTAATGAAATCATTTATGATTTCATTTCTAATGTTCTCTTCTCCAGTAATACGTGTTCCTTCTTGGGTTTTAATTTCTTTTATAATTTTTCTATTTCTTCTTCCACTTGCTATTTTGTGAAAGTAGCTCGCAATCGTATCAGTAAATTTGATGTGTTTAACTTTAGCTCTTTGGTTCCAGTAAATTTTCTGGAAGCAAAGAAGTTTTTTGTTTCTATGATTCTTATTTGTTTTTAATGAGATCATTTGTAGGGTGAGTATAGATCTCTGTTTGGATTTCAGAAAGTTGTTTTTCTATAGTTTATAATTGAGTAAATACATTACCAAATGTGCTTTTATTCCAGATCTTGGCATGTTTCTTAAGTAATTTTATTTTGGATACAAGATTATACAATCTAGATCCATGATAGTTAGTTCTCCGAGCTTGTTTAACAACATTTCTAAAGTCCTTTCTGGTCATCTAGATTTTTTCAAATTTAAACGGCTGATTTTTAAAAGGTATTGCTGTGTCAAGCTCGATAGAGATGGGACAGTGGTCTGAGCTGGTAAAAGCAAAGTGTTTAGTACAGATTTCAAGGTACCATTGAAGGATATGGTGATGAATAAGTACCCTATCCAGTTTTTCATAAATGATATCTATTTCTGTTATGTTCTTCCGCCAGGTATAGATATTTCCTTGAATAGGGGTCTCCAGTAGTTCACATTCATTCTTAAAATGTCGTAATCTTGCAAATTTTGTCAAAGGTGGTATTGAACCACCTAATTTTTCAAAAGGGTCTTGTATTTCGTTCAGATATCCCATAATAATGCATGGAAGAGAACAATTTTTAATAAAGGAAATGAGTACGTCCGAGAACACATTCTTTGTAGATTTATTTGGTGGAGCATAAGTTAGGATTAGCATAAGTTTTTTATTTGTGAGCAGGTTTGTATACTTAATACTAATAAATCTTGTTTCAATTTGGTCAATTTCGAGGATTTCCATTGTAAGTTGGTAGGTCTTCCACATTACGCAAATGCCACCCGAGAATCCCATAGTCGGTACACAGTAGAATTGATCAAATCCTGCTTTTTTCACATTTTTTCACTTGGTTCTTTGTTTGTTCTTGTTTCAAAGAGTGCAATTAATTGAATTTGTTCAATTTTGCAGAAAGATTCAACATCCATCCAAAAAGTTTTCTTCCCGATTCCACGACAAATTCAGGTTGTGATCTTCATAAAAACCCAATTTTAATTTTGCCCCATATCATAAGACATCTAGAGGACTTATTATCATTTGTAATTAGTATTATATTTTTAATTGTCTTAATAAATAAAGGAGGTATACTTCCTTTATTATTTATTAAACCATCAAGTTTGTGTCTTAGTTCAACAAGGAGTTTATAGTTTCCCTCCTTTATAGGTATAATGTTATAGTAGATGTTCTTCCATCTTAGTGGGTATTTTCTATGAATATGTAAGGGCTCAATTCGTGCAGCCGTGGTCAACAAACAAAGACTACACCAGCTTTGCTTCAATTTCATTTTTTCAGCAAGAATTAAAATGTTTGGGTACAACAGCAGTTTGTATCTTAAAAGTTGATTTTTACAGATAATGGTCATTGAATAGTGATTTATTATGTATCTTAATTTAGAAACCCTGTATGAACAGTATTCCAAACTCATTTTGAATTTAAGCATCAAGAGGTAGTTCTCAGTTTTAAGAAGCCATCTACAATAGACAAAGGTCAAGTCACCTTGGTGTACATTGTAATTATTGTTAACCCTCCACAAATAATTCAAAAACCAAATACATTGGAGAAACATGTTGTCGTGGCACAGATTCCAGCATAGTGTGTTGTTCTTTGCAGCCTGGATCCATTGTGTACATTCTTTGGTGTTGACCCTATTCAAGTCGACATGATGTCTGGAGGTTTCATTGTTGACTTGTAAGTGCCAGAAGACAATATTTCGGACAATACATGCATTAGTTTGTGAGGAACACATCCAAGCCTAGTAATTCACAAGGATATAACTATTTTCATTCCATATTTCAGTATAAAGCACCAGAATATGTAATAAATATCTGATATCATAATTGGGCATTGAGGTTAACCTCCATAGCTGATTTTTCATAGAATAGGTTGACATTTTTGGTTTTGTTTCCATGGTTTTCCATAGAGCTGGTTTATTGACTTGAAAGTCAACTCCAGATTGCCATATCTGATTGTTCATGAGTTCATGTGTTGTCTGTTTCAAGGATTGTAATTCGAAAAACAATTTAGATTTTTTGGAGAATAATTCAAGAAAAGCCAGAGAAAGACTTACCTTAGGGTATACATAAATTAACATGACTTTTGTAACATTGTTCATCACCGGTGGTTTTTTTTTTTGTTTTTTTTATTGATCGTCTAACATTGTTCATTCTATGTGTATATTAACATGACTTTTGTAACTTATATCCAAGGGTATACATAAATTTTGTTAGATATTATGTATTTAAGAAATTTAACTATTATTTCTATGGGTTTGAACACGTTTTTTTTTTTATAATCGTTTCCTTAAGACCGATAGAAATGAAAATGAAAGTTCCAACTTTTAAGGGGTCCATAGTTTTCCAAGGTCCGACTCCAATGTCCACCGTTAACTTCCAAAAACGAATTATATATAGTTATAGTCTAATATATACATATACATATTTATGTCAGCGAAGTGATCGATATGTCCTATATATAGCTTCATCTGTTTTCTGGGTGGAGAAAGATTCACTTCTGTGAGTACTGCATGGCACTATGAATACTGCAATTAAGATCTTTGGACACAAAATCTTTGATCTTAACCTTGTCAAAAAGCCTCAAACTTCTTCTACTTAATCCCACCATTTTGTCTCATTGGTTCCCTCTATTCGCATTCTATCCTTCTCTCTCATATATGGATTGTTCAAGGAGCACTCTATAACCCCCACATGTCTCCAATGATTGACATCACTTTCAGAGTTCCAACGTACGTGCGCGGTCTCAATCACGTTTCCAAGCAATCCGCAATTCTGAATTCCAATATTGTTGCCCTCTTAGAAATAAGACTCTGTGAAATACTCAGTTATCACTAAGAGGAAAGAAAGAGGAAGAAAATGAACTCCATTGATGAGAGCTCAAAGCTCTGTATTACATAGAGGAAAGAATGAATTCCGTTACACACGCGTAAGAGAGAGAGAGAGAGAGAGAGAGAGAGAGAGAGAGAGAGAGAGAGAGAGAGAGAGAGAGAGAGAGAGAGAGAGAGAGAGAGAGAGAGAGAGAGAGAGAGAGAGAGAGAGAGAGAGAGAGAAGGGAAAGTCTTATACAGACTCTGACACGTCAGCTCCTAACAACAAGTAACTAATTGACCCTTAAGTCCACTAACTGAGCTTAGCTCATATACTTCATATCCCCCCTTTAAGGTGGAATTGGTGGAGAATCAACCAATCCCAACTTGAAAGAAAGAAATCGATGCTGAAGTTCTCCCAGAAGTTTGGTTAAAACAGCAGCGAGCTGGAGCTGAGATTTGACATGAGAGGTGTGGATAAAGCCTTCATTGACCTTATCCCGGACATAATGGTAATCGATATTGAGATGTTTTGTCCGTTCATGATACACGGGATTAGCAGCTATGTGCTCAGCTCCTTTGTTGTCACAATATAAAGCAATCGGCAGAGGAACTGTGACAAATAAATCCTGCAAGAGACCATGAAGCCAGACAATTTCACTAGTGGTAGAAGACATACTTCTATATTCAGATTCTACAGAAGATTTGGAGACTGTCTTTTGCTTTTTCGTCTTCCAAGAGATCAAGGCATCACCAAGGAACACATAGTAAGCACTTAGTGACCTTGCAGAGAACTTCCAAGAGCCCCAATCTGCATCACTATAACCACTGAGGAGAGGAATAGATTTTACTAGATAAAAGAGACCCCAATTTAAGGTACCTTTCAAGTATTTAACCATATGTAAGGCAGCCTGCAAGTGAGGTGCTCGAGGAGAACTCAGAAACTGACTGAGATGTTGAACAAAATATGACAAATCAGGTCTAGTGATGTTGAGGTAAAGAAGTCGTCCTACTAACCTTCTATAAACCTCAGGATCAGGTAGAGGTAATCCTTCATCAATAGACAAATTGAGACCTTTCTGAAGAGGGAAAGATACAGCATGACAGTCCAGCATGTCAAGATCCTGAAGTATATCCAAGATATACTTTCTCTGATTAATAACTGTCCCTTTAGCAGATCGAGCAACTTCAATGCCAAGAAAAAATCGAATATGTCCCAAATCCTTGATAGTAAAAGTAGAATGCAAGCCAGCCTTTGTAGCCAACAAGAAATCAGTATCATTCCCAGTTAATAACAAATCATCCACATAGACCAAGGAAATAACAATCAAATCACCAACCTTTCTTACAAACAAAGAATAATCTTGCATGGACTGAACATATCCCAACTTAAGCAAGTAGGCAGTCAACTCAATATTCCATTGGCGAGAGGCATGTTTAAGACCATATAAAGATCTTACCAATCTGTATACCTGACCAGTCTTAGCCTTAGCATAACCAGGGGGTGGTGTCATGTAAACTTCTTCATCCAAGTATCCATGAAGAAAAGCATTATTAATATCCAACTAAAAGATATCCCATTGTTTCATAGTAGATAGAGCAATCAATGTTCTCACAGTAGCCAATTTAGCAATAGGAGAAAAGGTATATTTATAATCCTTACCCTCAATTTGATTATAGCCTTTAGCTACTAGTCGGGCCTTATACCTTTCAACAGATCCATCTGACCTGTACTTCACTTTATAGACCCATTTACAACCAACTGCCTTCTTATCTAGAGGAAGAGAAGTCAGCTCCCATGTGTGATTAGTTTCTAAGGCCTTTAACTCAGCTACCATAGCAATATAGCATCTTCCCAACAAGGTTATCCCTTAGCTTGTGCATAAGAATGTGGCTCAATGACAGCACAAGCATTATAAAAGGAAGCAACATAGTCAGCAAAAAAATCAGTAAACTCAGTAAGAGTTGAAGAATAAAGAGAGGAGGAATTTGAGGCCCTTGAAGGACAGAAATAGTCCTGCAATCTCAATGGGTGTGACTTAAGTCTAGCAAACCTCCTAGGAGGAGGAATATAGGGTGCTGGTGTAGAAATCTCATTAGAAGCAGGACTTAAAGAAACATTATGTGCAGGATTAGGAGATGCCAAAAGAACCTCTTCAGGAATAGGAGAAATAAATGTTGCAGGAGCAGATTGTGCAGGTAAAACTGAAGTTGTTCTCAAAGGAACTAAGCAATCTGTAGCAGGATTCACCAAAGGTAACTGACTTGGCAAAGGTACAATAGGAGGTGAGGAAGACTTATAAGGGAAATCAGACTCTCGAAAAATGACATCCCTGTATACAAAGAAGCTATGATTGTCAAGATCATATAACTGATATCCTTTTTTTCCAGAAGGATAGCCAATAAACATGCACTTTCTTGACTGAGTGCCAAACTTATCTCTCTTAAGTTGTGGTGGTTTAGCAAAACATAGACAACCAAGTACTCTCAAGTCATCATAAACTGGCTTCTTGTGAAACAACTTCTCATAAGGGACAGACCAATTTAAAACTGAACTAGGCATTAGATTAATGACATGAATTGCAGCTAGCACACAATGCCCCCAAAACTTAATTGGTAGATTAGCATGCAATCTCATAGCCCGTGCAATCTCAATAAGATGTCTATGTTTTCTCTTAACTCGACCATTCTGCTGTGGATTACCAGGAATAGTTCTCTGATGAACAATACCATTAACAACAAACAAATCTCTACATTTCTGCTGAACAAGTTCTGTGCCATTGTCACTTCGAAGGACTTTGAGAGAAGTGTGAAAATGATTCTTCACATAAGCAAGGAAGGATTCAATAGCTGTGGACACTTGATGTTTGTGTTTGAGCATATAAATCCAGGTAAACCTTGTGATGTCATCAAGAATGGTAAGAAAATATGATACACCACAAACACTTGGTGTCTTGTAAGGACCCCATAGGTCAAAATGAACAATATCAAATGGAAGTGAAGCCACTGATTCACTTCTATGAAACTGGTCTTTACAATGTTTGGCCAAAGCACAACTTTCACAAAACAAGTCTGCACTGCTATCTATAAGAGAAACAAACAAATGTTTCAATTTTCCCTTAGAGCAATGTCCTAGCCTCTCATGTAAGATCTTAGTTGAAACATTAGCATTTGAGTCAACTGCATTACATGAATCAATCCCTTTATTAGCAAAACCAAAAGATCCTTCCTGATGCAAGTCTGGGACCATCTGAGCAACATATAAGCCTCCAGCTCTTTCTCCTTCAAATACAGTATGTCTAGTGATAGGGTCCTGAAACAAGATTCTATCAGCCTTTATAACCCTAAGAAAACCATGATCATCAACCATCTTTGTGACAGATAACAAATTATGTTGAAAACTAGGAACAAGAAGAACATTATGAATCACCAGAACAGGACTGATTCTGACACTCCCAACAACATCAACTGCCTTAATACTGCCATCAGGTAGATCCACTCGAATAGGTTTCAATAACCCTTTCTTAGCTAGAAATAGACTATGATCAAATATCATGTGGTCGGTTGCACCAGTATCCACTATCCAATTACCAGAAATATTACAAGGAAGTGAAAGAAAACACATTAGAGTCAACAACTTTACCTGCAAAGTTTGCAGATGAGGATGCTTTCTTTCCCTGAAATAGCTTGACCATTTCCTGCAAAGTTTGCAGATGAGGATGCTTTCTTTCCCTGAAATAGCTTGACCATTTCCTAAAATACAGCATTCACCAAAGCACTGTCTATACCATGATTCCTCTTTTCATGATTCTCCAGAGGATTATCAAGTTCAATGTCAACAACATTAGCCCCCCTATCATTTTGCTTAAGGTGGATAACCATTAAGCTTGTAGCATTGATCTTTGAGGTGACCTTTGACATGGCAAAAGTCACACCTCTTATCAGTTCTACCTCCTTTCTTGAAACCATCTTTAGGCTGAAAATACTTTTGAAACTGTTGATATTGCTTCCTAGTAAAATTGTTAACTGACAAAGCCTCATCATCTTGATGAACATTCAGTGTTCCACTCACAATCTTTTGTCTTTCAGCTTGTTGAACGAGATAAAAAACCTTGTTTATTGAAGGCATCGGATCCAAAGCCAATATATTACTTCGTATACCATCAAATTCTTCTCCCAATCCCATTAGGAATTGAAGAACTCGATTTCTGGACTCTTGATCTTGAAGTTTCTTCATGATTTCACAAGTACACTTCCCTAACATGCCACACTCACACACAGGTGAATATTCCAAGCAACCTATCTCATCCCAAAATCCTTTAAGTTTGCAGTAATAATCTCCCACGGATTGAACACCTTGCTGCAAAGAACCTAGAGTTCTTTTGAGTTGATACAACATTGGTCCATTAGTTTGACCAAAACGTTTGATCAATTCATCCCATAATTGTTTCGCCGAATTCACTTTCATGAAGGTTCCTGAAATATTCTCTTCCATGGAATTCACTAACCAACACCTGACCATATAATCGGCCTTGATCCATCGATCGCAATCAATAGATCCCACATTCGGCTTCAAACACGAGCCATCAATAAAACCTAATTTCGATTTCGCTCCTAGTGCCATTTTAACATTGTAACACCAGTTTAAGAAATTCATACCATTCAAATGCATCGCGACTAACTGAGCTCCAAGATGATCTGAATTGGATAGCGCCAGAGGATCATTCGAAGCGAATCCTTGCTGATTCAATCCTCCTTGGCGACTCAAATCATCTCCTCGATTTCCCTGATTCGCATTATCCATCGCGAAATCAATCGTGTTCACAAGATCAAGAAAGCAACGGAAAGAATGTGAGAACTGAGCTTGTTATGCTTTGATACCATGTGAAATACTCAGTTATCACTAAGAGGAAAGAAAGAGGAAGAAAACGAACTCCATTGATGAGAGCTCAAAGCTCTGTATTACAGAGAGGAAAGAATGAATTCTGTTACACACGCGTAAGAGAGAGAAAGAAGGGAAAGTCTTATACAGACTCTGACACGTCAGCTCCTAACAACAAGTAACTAATTGACCCTTAAGTCCACTAACTGAGATTAGGTCATATACTTCATAGACTCCACCACCAAAAACTCCTTTCTTCTATGATGTGCATCAAGGGTTGAATGCTCGTATTCTGCTCCTCTAGGACGATTCTAAAATTTCGCTCTTTATTCTCTGTAGCTCTGCCCAAATGATTCAATGTATGATCAAGGATATTAGACCTTCCACTACATTTCTTTCTACCTTTGTCTATGCTTATAATGATTCTGAAAGACGACACCACCTCTAGTTTCCATGCTAAAGTTGTGCATCTTGAAGCCATGAGTCTTAGCTGGTGATTTTAATTGTGATCTCATATGTGATTAGAAGCTTTTTGATGCAGCTTCCAGCCATGCTCCCATCATCAATGAGATGCATGGTTTCTATCATAGATTCAAACGGCATGATTGATATGAATTTGTTGGAGTATAATTAATATTTTTAATTGGGCTTATATGGTTTGGACCAAATTAAAGGTAGAATAATGGGCTTGGAAGGAATTAAGCTCAAATAATAGAGGATGAGTTTGGATGGATTTAGAAACAAATAAGATGATGAAAGATCAAAGAAGAATAGCCTAGAAAGAGAATTGTCTAGAATTCTAGGGAGAAGTGTGTACTTATCTTCTTTGTAATATGTGTAAACCTAGAATATTCTAGAGAAAGTTGTGTTAGTATTGTAACCCTATAAATAGGCATGTGTGGTAGCATTTTGGAGCATTGAGCAAGAGAGCAAATTAAGTTTGTGTGCTCAAGTGTGAGGGGTGTGAAGTTGTGTGAGGGTGTCCCATATAATAAAGAGTGTTGTGAGCTACCCATAAAACACCTCTTGTACATTTCACTATATATTACAAAGTTGCTTTTGTATATTGTGTCTTTGCTTCGGTGGGGTTTCGGTGAGTGTACAAGGGTCCTGAGGATGGTCGATTCTCTAACAATAGTATTAGAGTTGAGGTTGCCGGTGTTAGGTGACACGAGTTTAGTTCACTGGCGGAAGGATCTGCTATTGGCGTGATGACGGCCAATTTGTCGAGGAAGTTCGAGATCCCACTCTTTGATGGGAAAATCAACTTCACGTTGTGGCAGAGTACGATTCAAGACCTTTTGGTACAACAAGGTCTTAATTAGGCTTTCGAGGAGGAGAAGCTTGACTCCATGAATGATAGGGAATGGAGCAAAATCCAAAAGAAGGCGGTGAGTACAATCTGGTTGGCACTTGCTCCCGAGATCAAGTTTAGCGTGTTGAAGGAGACCACACCGAAGGCGTTGTGGGACAAGCTCGAGAGCATTTACGCATCGAAGTCGCTGATGAACCGGTTGTGTTTGAAGATGGAGTTGTACTCACTGAAGATGCAGGAAGGAGGTAAACTTCACGACCACATTAACTCGTTTTTATCAACTAGTATGCCAATTGATGAATGCAAGTGATAATATTAAAGATGAGGAGCGTGCATTGTTGTTGTTAGCGTCATTGCCGACGTCCTACAAGTCCTTGTGGAGACGTTACTTGTAAGAAGGTCGAGTCTCACTCTAGATGAGGTGATGGCCGCTTTGCAGGAGAATGAGAGGATGATGAAGAATGACGCTATCAACACTAGAGGGGATAACATACTAGTTACGAGGGAGCGTGAGCGAGAGATAAGTCAAGAGAGGGGGCAAGGTGACCCAAGATGGAGAGGAAACTCATGTCGGCGTCAGGATTTGAGTGACATCGAGTGTTACTGCTGCGGGGAGAAGGGTCACATGCAAGCGAGGTATCCTCAGATGAGGGAGGACTTAAAAAAACTGAGAGAGACGTCGTTGCCGACGTGTAGTGGTGACTCTCATACGAATATGGTCGATGATGAGGATGTTTACTTGACAACAAGTGACGAGGAGGTTGCTAAATGTGAGTGGGTGATGGATAGTGCCGCCTCGATGTATGTGTGTGGAGATCAAGCATTGTTCGACACCTTGAAGAAGGATGGATAGTTTGGTCACCTCAACTTAGTTGGCAAAGAGAAGTTGAAGGTCGAGGGTACCGAAAGCGTGACGATGAGGCTTCATAACGGTACAAACCACACTCATCATAATTTGAGGTAACCAACATTCAATTGGTCTAGTGGTTTGGCACTAGACTCCCTTAAGAGTTCTATCTAGAGGTCTCGAGTTCGATTCCTACAGGAGTCGTGTATGGATACACTTATGTTGGGAGGGGTCAACCACTTCGTGTGCCAACAGTACCCCGGTCTGGACGTAGAGCGGCTCTGTCCGGTCAAACCGGGCGATCAAGACAAAAAAATCATAATTTGAGGTGCATGCCTTCAAGTAAAGTTAACATCATCTCGTTGGGTGCGCGATTATGTCAGAGGGGTGCAGGTTTGTCGGCACGTCTAAGTTGTGAAAGGTGTTCAAGGGGAGACGCTTGATCATGTGAGGTCGAAAGAACAAAAAGAATATATGTGTGGTGGATGGACAAGTCGTGCAAAGAAGATGTCATGGTACCGTGATGGGGACGGCAAAGAAGGTACGATTTTCGAATCTTATGGAGGTGTATGAAAATATTAATTAAGGGAGGAATTGTTGGAGTATAATTATTTTTTGCAATTGGGTTTATATGGTTGGACCAAGTTAAAGGTAGAATAATGGACTTGGAAAGAATTAAGCCCAAATAATAGAGAATGAGTTTAGATGGATCTAGAATCAATTAAGATGATGAAAGATCAAAGAAGAATAGCCTAGAAAGAAAATTGTCTAAATTCTAGGGAAAAGTGTGTATTTATCTTTTTTGTAATATGTGTAAACCTAGAATATTCTAGGGAAAGTTGTGTTAGTATTGTAAGCTTATAAATAGGCATTTGTGATAGCATTGAGCAAGAGAGCAAATTAAGTGTGTGTGTGTGCTCAAGTGTGAGGGTGTCCCATATAATAAAGAATGTTGTGAGCTACCCGTAAAACACATCTTGTACATTTTCACTATATAATACAAAATTGCTTTTGTATATTGCGTCTTTGCTTCGGTGGGATTTCGGTGAGTGTACAAGGGTCCTAGGGAGGGTCGATTCCCTAACAGAATTATGGAGGTGCAAAGTACACTTGGAACAATCGACAATCTGTGGGTAATAGAATTTGATGCAAACCCGATAGAACCATTGTCAACATTGAATGGATCAGTGCCTTTCCTATGGCCTCTTCCTTTTTTGGGACTCAAGGTATCTTTGATCACTCCCCTGCCACTGTTTTCATGGGAGCCAGACAAAGGTTCAGGAAAACTCCTTTCAGATTTGATAACTTATAGATTGAGCATTAGCTAATGCTCAATGAAGTTTCGCTGGATCAAAGGAGGTGATCATTGCTCTAGAGCTTTTTACTCCTCACTCAAGACCAAAAGAAAATCAAACTGGCTTACTTTCTTGCTTGACCCAAATGGCATTCCTATCACCTCTGAGGAATGTATATCCCATATTCCCATCTCATGTTAACTAATACACTGATCTGCTTGGCTCCTCCCAGTCCCTCTCCACTAAATGCCCATAACCTCTTGAGATTACAGACTTCCGCCCAATCTCTTATTGTAATACCATCTACAAGATCATCTCCAAAATCCTTGTACATCGTATTAAAGATGTTCTCCCTAGTATTGTGGGTGATTGTTAGGGTGTTTTTCTTCCTAATCGATCCATTAGATACAATATTATCCTCTCCCAAGATCAATCCAATCCTGAGTTGATTAGTGTTATGAAAGTTTTGAATTTTTAATCATTGTGATTGATTTGCATTGGAATTAGGAAAAGATTAGTGTTAAATTTAGAATAAAAATTCTTTGATTTATAATAAAATTTATTTGAAAAAAGTGAAAAAAGAGAAAATATGTGACAGTTTTAATAAAAGGGTGTCATGTGACGTAGTTAAATTCGAATTTAATATATATATATAGTATATTAATAAAGTTAAAAAAGAATTCAGTCAATGATAAAGATATCTTCCACAATCTATCAAAAAATAAATATCTTTTCATAGGATCGTAATGCAATCGTTCAACACAAAATAACCAGAATACAATTGTAACGAATATAGATATCAACAATTTTTTTTTTTAAATAAAACCTTGCCAACGAAAAAATGTGTTATACAAATGTAGTGATTTGACAAAAGCATTTCAAGAATAAAATATAAAAAATACGTAAAAAGCTTGTTGATGAAATTAAATTTATAGAGATGGTTTCATATATAGCCATAATAAAGATTGAAAAAAGCATTCCAAATAAAAAATTATTACTATTATGATGATGGATACGTCAAATATTTTTAAGAGATATAAATTATATGAGAGATCAAAATTCTAAGAACATGTTAATCATAATAAAATAAAAAATATAACAAAGTTAAATTCATTTCATATATAAAAGTAACACTTCAAAGAGCTGATTAACTAAAACAATTGGAATGCACAAAGTACTTAATAACCGCAATACACACAATAACATGTTCAATATAGGAGTATATATTTTGCATAATCCAATCATTTAAAATTGTATACATGTTTTCCCTAACACAAATAATCAACATTAAATTAACACAATATTTAAATAAAACTATCATGCACATTATTCATTAACTGGTGAAAATAATTGACGAAAATTAATAGCATGAAAAACCTTTCTTTTAATTGTTCAAGTTATTGTGTAGTATATATCCTAACTACCAAAAAAGAGGGAGACAAAATTGAGGGAGATATGCATGTGTATAGGCAATTTTATATGCAGTGGATGCCTTTAGAAGTAGACACATTATCCTTGTGTAGTAGGTGTTCAATAAGGAGTGGCCAATTGACTTTAAAGCCATTCAGGAATTCTCTTTTTTCTTGTCTCTAAGGACCTGATCGGTATGTCTTATATCAGGGCTGAACATGGTTATCTTCTCTAATAAGATCAGATGGCTGAAGCGCTGTGTAAAGGTGCGTTCGGCGACGAGGCGACGTATCGGGTCTGAACAGGGTTGATCAGGGTTGAAATCTTGGCCAAAAAATAAGCTTCGTTTTCCAACTTATGGGGCTTTTCTCAAAAGTCTTATCAATTTCATTTCCAACAATTACCCCTTCTCCCCAACATGTCCTCCTCTCGTCGTTCTTCCTCCTCCTTTCTATTCTTCGTCCTCGCGTAGCTCTTCCTCCTTGCCCAGATCAGCGGCAACTCGAGGCTATTCTAGGACCATCGTCCTCGCAAGATCACTAACCTGGTACGAACCAGAGGATCTACTTCAGTGCTGGTTGGCTTCGCTGCTTCAAACCAGCTACGGTGGTGCTTTGGTGCAGTGTTGGTGTTCTTCGGCGTCAGAAGCTAGAAGGAAGAAGGTTGTTGGGTGGCTTTGGTGCTGCTGGTTGGAGAAGGGGGCTCGTGGAGGCAGACACCATTGGAGAAAGAGGTTGCGTCGCTGTTGGTTGGCTTCGGAAGCTGTAAGCAAGCTCGTGGTGACAATGGTGGAGAAGGAGGGAGGCTGCTGGTGACCTTCACCTCGTGGAGGCAACAGATGGAAATGTGGGGAATATTTTGCCCAATCCTAGAACTAACCCCTCAAAATTATATCCCTCACAAAATTAAAGTAGGGACATTTTTGTAATTTTTATCAATAATTTAAGTCGGAATAAGTTATCGATGCCGAACAGATATTAATGATTCAATTCTTAGATTCAGTTTGACCCTAAGCACAATTCAACTCACAACTTAAATTATTTCATTCAGCTTCAGTCAAATTCAGTCATTATTTTAGCCTCGGTCTTAATAAGCCTTCGTCGTACCGAACAGACCCTAAGTGCAGGACATTCATTGGTTTTACGTGTCTGTTTTTTAAGGCTTATTTGATGCATGGAAGACATGTGGCACCTACTCGAGACGCCGACCTTAATGTGTACGACTACATAAACAAAGTTTTGTTGTCCGTTCTATCACCACGTACCGATCCGAACATGGACGAGAATGTGAAATCCGAGATGGATTCCAATAAGGATACGCTTTTTAGGCTCGAATCCTCCCACGAGGAGACCAAGTCGATCCACAAACCAGACAGACGCTCTTAAGGCTTTCCGGGCGAAGATGAACTCCGACGTCATTGTCGTTCTAAAGAAGGCTCGCGCCATCAAGTCTTACCTTGCGGAGATGGATCGCGCCAATGCAAGGAACCGCCGATTGTCTGTGAAGCTCACCGATTGATCGAACTCGGACTGCCATCACCAATGGGCTCACGATGAAGCTCAAGGAGCTTATGGTTGATTTTCGGGTACTTTAGAACTCAAATTTCTCTTTGTCTTACTTACTTGATCTTTTATTGTTGATGGAAGATTATTACATTGAAATCTGAGTCCGTATTTTGCTTGTTAGGGTTCGATATGAGAATGGGCTAAATTAAAATCGGATTTTTGTTAATTTCTATTTTATTTGCGAACTCAAATGGAAATTTGATAAACAATCCACTTTAGGTGTGGTTTAATTACATTGCACTGGGGACTTGATTTGATCAAATTGAAGTCAGAATTCAACCTAAATTGAACCCTTACATTGTTCAAACTTAAATTACCCTTCAATCTATATCAGATTTCATACAAATTTCCAAACCTGATGGCAGGAATTGAACTAAAATGGTACTTCTCATTTGATTTCTTACAAAACTAGAGAGCTGATATTCTTCCCATTTAATGTTGGTTGATTAATTTATCAGGAACTAAGGTAGAGGATGATGTCAGAGTACAGGGAGACAATTGGGAGGTGCTTGTACACAATAACAGAAGAGTACCCAAATGAGGAGGCTGTTGAAAAGATCATCTCAAGTGGTATTGGAGAAGGCGAAATCCTGTCTAGAGCAATCCATGAGCACGGTTGAGGGAACAATATTACATTTACTGGAGCTCCACCATGCTTTCTTGGACATGGCAGTAATGGTGGAGGCTCAGGGAGAACAGATGGATAACATTGAGCACCATGTGCTGAATGCAGCTCATTATGTTAAGGATGGGACTAATTTCTTTATTTTTATTCTTGTAAGAGCTTCATGAAAATCAACCAACAACTTCCTTAGGAGTGATTGTCTTACGAGAGGGTAGCCTACCCTCTTGACACATAAGCCAGAGAAACCCACTTTAGTATTTTATAAATATATATTAGAAAATTAGAATAGCAATGTACAGAGAAGGCAAATGAATTAATTAATTAAAAATTTAGTGACTCCAAAAAACTATCTCATAAAAACAGAGAGAGAAACGCTCCCGAAAGAGAGCCGACCCTAAACCAAGTTTGCTTTTTGGAGTCTGCCGCCACCATGGCAATCACCGCCGCCGCTACCATGGCAACCATTACCACCGCCGCTACCATGGTAACCGCCGTCGCCGGTTCTCTTCTCCTCACCACCACTTCTCCCTTCCGCTTTCCCGGCGGTTCTCCTCTCCTCACCACCTCGTCGATCCGGCGACCTCTAACCACCTCCGACGAACTCGTCGAGTTTCCCGCCGGCGGCCTGCATTTGATCCATCCTTGACGGGCCCTGCGTCCTGCTTCTCCCACCGGCGGTTCTCCCTTTTCACCACCATGGTCGGAGCAGCCCGAGCTCGTTGTCCTCTAGGGCGAGGGCGCTAATGGGGTCGGGGCAGCCGAGGTGGCGCAGGAGGAAGGGGGCCAGCAGGAGAGGAGGTGGGGGTGGGAGACATTGGAAGGGTCGGATCTGTGGAGGAGCCATTTTTTTTTTTTCTTCGTTGCGAGACTCTTTTGGTTAATGAAACTTGCCCAGATGATGAATCGAGTTGTAGTTCCGGGTTGATAGAGGATGACCATCCTTCCGGGAGCACAGCGTCTGTTTGTGCTTACTCACCTCATTTCTGGGTGTTTTTATTTTATCATGCTTTAGGTCGTTTCGCTTGTTGTTTGCTTGTTTTTGTTTCTTTTGGGTCTTGTTGTATTGTCGGTTTGTCCGGTTGTCAGTTTCTGGCCTCTCGAAGTTGTATATTTCAAATTCTTACTTTATCAAAAAAAAAAAAATGAATTAATTAATTGGTATACCATAAAGCAGATGAACAAAATCCAATTCAAGCGACAGATTCACGGACATCATCTTCATCAAAGAAGTTTACTTTTTGAGAGAAAACGCTCCCAAAGGAGCAGGGAGCCGGGAGCCGGCCCTAGCCCTTGGCTGGGCTGACGAAGGCAACCCTTACCCCGCTACGCAGACCGATCCCTAACCCCCGCCGCTCCGACCGAGCCCCGCTTGCACCGAGCCTCCGCCGACGCCGCTGAGGACAAGGATGGTCTGAGTGCTCCAAGCCCAGATCCAGCCATGGTCCGAACCATTCCCCCCGCTCCGACCGACCCCCGACGACGCCGCCGGTGACGTTTGGCGAAGGATGGAGGTGGCGCCGGTGTCCCTCTCTTGTCTTTCTGTTTCTTATTTTTGTTTCTTAATTTTTTGTTTTTTTTGTTTTTTTTTTGTTTTTTGTTCTTTTAGATCTTTGCTTCTTTTGTTTTCGGATCTGGTTTTTTGTGCTTTTGTCAACCAGATTCTTTGTCCGTGTGGTTTCCATTGGTCTTGACTTCATGAGATGCATTCTTTGGTGAAGGGAGCTTCCTAGACGGTGAATCGAGTTGTAATTCCGGGTTAGATCAAGGATGTTCATCCTTCCGGCGGTGCAGATTTCGTCTGTGCTTTACTCACCTCTCCTCTGGGTTCTTTTGTTTTCTTCTTCTAGTGTGTTTCTTTTTTTTGGAAATGGTTAGTTGTATTTTCAAGAGCTTTACAAGAAGCTTTACAAAATTCTGGGTATATATGCCCAGAGGGATTACAATTGTTCAATGAGCCAAATTAAAATCTCCTAAAAGACTGGGAAAGAAGACTAGAGATAATCAAAACACAATGGATGTCAACCACTTTCAAATACGTTGTAACTTATTGGATACCCAAATGCCTAAGCCAAGAAGATTCGACTCGATTACTACCCTTGAGTTTCCCTTTGAGCCGAGCTTTGACGTCAACAATAACTTATTGAGCACATTCTGTCGGGCTAATATCGAGATCCTCGAAACATTTTCTATTCCTTGCTATCCAGATGTGGTAGATTGCTAAGGTGAAGACATCCATTCTAATCTTAAAGATAGGTCGCTCCTGATGGGTGCTATTGTTGAACCATTCCAGCCAATGGAAAATATTGTGGGGGAATGCAGAGACACCAACCCAAGACATAGAAGTATGCAACACAGTGTAAGAGAAAAGGCAGGAAAACCACCTGTGTTCAGTAGACTCCACGTGTAAGGTGCAAAATGGGCAAGAGTCTTCAATTGTGATGTCAAGGCTGCTAAGGCGTCCTCGGGTAGGGGCTCGACCCTTCGCAACAAGCCATGTAATAAAGGACTGCCTGGGAATACAAGTAGATGTCCAAATCCCACGAGCCCAGTTGGACTGACTACCTTTGGACCGCCAACAATCATAGAAAAATTGGGTTCTCTCCTTATCTGTCCCTGAATTCCACGTGGTATGCCAAGAAGACGCCGGGGTATTTCGCTTAGTGTTGAGGATGAGGTCTCTAGTGCGAAGGAGCGTACGCCATGCTCCACTATGACTTTGTTTAGCCTCAATGTCCCAAAGGTGATATCTCCTTAGAAGAGTAGAATTGGCCCACTTGACCCAAATGTTGTCACACCCCACATCAATATCATGGATGTGCTTCACCATTTGTGCTCGATTCCAGGAAAGTACCTCCTTTAGGCCTAGTCCTCCCTCCTCCTTTGGACGAGTCACCTTTTTCCATGCTACAAGGCAACGTCTTGACTCTGAGCAACCGCTCCACAAGAAGCTTCTCATAAGCTTGTTAACTTCTTTGATGATTCTCTTCGGAAGCATGAAGACTTTAATCCAGTAATTAGTGACACCCCAAAGAATGGATCGAATGAGTTCAATTTGCCCCGCATATGAGAGTGATTTGGCAGCCCATGAGTCCACTTTTTTCCTAATCTTGTCGAGGAATCCCAAATAATCATTAACCCGAAGGATGCAGGAATGCAGGGGAACACCCAAGTAGGGGATAGGCAGAGACCCTTCATTCATACCCAGAATCTCGAGCAAGTAGTTCTTAGTTGTGGGGTCAACGCCAGCAATGAAGGCGTTAGACTTCATGGAGTTGCAATGCAAGCCAGAAAGGGCAGAGAAGCTATCAAGGGTGTCCTTCACAGCTTGGGTAGAGATAATGTCACATTTGCAGAAGAGGAAAAGGTCGTCGGCAAAGGTGATATGAATGAGCTTCATCCTCCCACATCTAGGATGGAAATGGAAGTTGCGAGAGGCAGCCATATGCAGCAACATCCTATTAAAGTACTCCATGGACAAGGCAAAAAGATAAGGGGCCATTGGATCGCCTTGTCGCAAACCTCTTGTACCATGGAAGAACCCCGAAAGCCCTCCATTAATGCAAACTGAGAAGGAGGTAGTCGAGGTGCATTCTATAATCCACTGCAGAAGCTTACTTGGAATCCCCAATCCCTCGAGGACCTTCCAAAGGAAATTCCAATTAAGGGTGTCATAGGCTTTCCTAAGGTCCACCTTTAAGGCGTAACGAGCTGAGAGGTTGGCTCGCCCATAATGCTTAAGCACATCCTGACACACAAGAATATTACTCCAAGTTCCCCGCCCGGGGATAAAAGCACCTTGTCTAGCATCAACAACCTTTCCCACAACAACTTTCAGCCTGGCAGCAATGATCTTAGAAATGATCTTGTAAAGCAAATTACAACATGAAATAGGCCTATAATCAGACATGTTAGAGGGGGAAGGTACCTTGGGAATTAAGTGAATTATAGTGGCATTAATCTGCTTAAGGAGGCGCCCAGTTCTGAAGAAATTCTGAATCGCAGCAGTAACATCAGCCCCAATAACTTTCCATGCTTTCTTGAAGAAGACACTGTTATAGCCGTCGGGTCCATGAGCTTTGTTATCCGGGATGGAGAAAACTGCATCAAAGACCTCCTTGTTAGTGACCGCAGCCTCTAGGTCAATAGCATCACCACGACATAACTTAGGCCCGAAGTTGCAAACAGAAGGATCAAAAGCAGGACTATCATCTTGATTATCAGGGCCAAGGAGGTTCTTATAGAAATTGACGATGTTACAATCAATTTGGGAGGAATCAGTGATATTGTTGCCCTCACCATCTCTGACAGCCAGGATAGTGCAAGAGCTCCTTTTCTGCTTAATAGTCGCATGGAAGAAGCGAGAGCTGTCATCGCCAAGATTGATCCATGATTGCTTTGCCCTTTGAGCAAGATCCATGGTGACCTTCTTCTGAAGTGCACTAATCTCAGCCTTCAAAGATTTCTCGTTGTCAATGGAAGAATTGTCATGGGGATGAGTGATAAGCATAGACTGAATGTGATCAAAAGAAACTTGTTTCACGTGAAGCTGCCCCTCAAGATTGTTGAACTTCATGGTGTTAAGATGGAGAAGGCGTGGCTTAAGGAGCTTCAATTTTTTAACAATTCTGAACATACGATTGCCTTCAATTCTAGGCTGCCAAATTGCTCTGACTTCCTCAATAAAGTCAGGATCAAGACTCCAAATGTTTCTGAATCTAAACGGTGTCGCCCTCTGGACGCGCTCGCAAATCCTCACCACACAAGGAGAATGATCAGATTCGCCTCTATTTTCAAAATAGGCCGACGAAGCAGGGAAAGATTGAAGCCACGCTGAGTTATGCATAATCCTGTCCAGTTTCCTATAAATCCTGGCTGATCCAATCTGACAATTGGTCCAAGTGAAGAAGTTTCCAATAGCTTGCATGTCACATAAATCAGTGGAGTCAATGAGGTGATTCAAATGACGGCAGGGTCTCCCATGACTACCATCAGCATTGAGGTGTTCATGAGGAAGTCTAATGGCATTGAAGTCTCCCATGACAACCCAAGGAGAAGAGACCGAGTTGTGCAAGGCTAATAATTATGCCCAAAGATTTGCTCTAGCTGCTTCCTCATTCAAGGCATAGATTACAGTAATTAAAACCTCCTGATCAAGACCATTAAAAATAGCCCTGCAGTGAATAAATTGCTCCGAGGATCGAATAATCTGAATCTGGACGCAAGCAAGGTTCCAAATGAGCCAAATACGACAGTTGAGTGCAACATTACCATTGTGATGATGGCACCAGTCTTCCAAAAACCTACTAGTAACCTTACCAAAATTCTCAAGTCTAATACGACTTTCCAAAATAGCCACAAACTGAAGCCTAAAATCATAAATAAGCTTGTTAATATCTCTACGTCTAGGGGATCCATTACTACCCCTAACGTTCCAAGCAGCAAGGTTAATACTATCCATTAATGGACGGGGTAAGGGGGGATGAAGCACCACCATTCAACCCAGCAAGATCAATGACTAAGCTTCCTGCAGCCTTATCCACATTTCCACGCATCTCATCAGTAATGACAAAGGGTTGGCTACAAGAGGAGAAGTCTGGAGTAACAACGCAAGGACCTTGCTCAACGGACACACGACCCTTTGTCGGAGAGAGTGGAGGCCACTCAGAATCAGCCAGAGCCGTAGTAGCAATATTCTTAGCACCGCTAGAAGAAGCAACATGAGGGGAAGGAATAAGAGCCACATTAGGATTACCTGGTTTAGCAAGTTGGAGGGCCTTCACAGCAGGCCCGACCGCATGAACGGGGGGCGGAGGAGGGTCCTTTGGATAACCTTGCCGTTTCATGATCCATCGCTTGCGCGGCGGTGCTCTAGGTACTGCGGCAGAGGAAGCAGACTTCTTGCAGTCACCCTCCTTGTGGCCAAAAGAGTTGCACTCACAACAGCTCCAAGGCTTCCAATCAAAACAAACAGGTTGCTTGGAGATCGAACCATCAGGACCTTTGATGTTGATGGCTTCCTTGTTAGCGTGGCGGGCATCAACTTCAACCAACATTCTTGCATAAGAAATCCTACCCCATTGGATGGTGAGCCTGTCTATAGAAAGAGGAATGCCCAAACTGGTGCCTAACTTGCTCAAAGCCTCAGGAGACCAAAACCGGATGTCAAGATCAGGAAGAGTGACCCATAGAGAAAGCGTTTTGAAGCTGGAAGCAGAAAGTTGAAGCCCTGGAGTCCACTTCCTTAGAAGAATAGGGCGAACACCCCCAAACATCCAGGGACCTCCGTTCAAAATCACCTCAGCATCCTCTTCGTTATCAAACCGGAACAAGAAGAGACCATCTCGATGTTGGACGATCTTAAGAGGGGAAGGAGAGCTCCATTTAGCCTTGACAAACCGTTCCATGGAGAAAAAAAGAACTTTTCCCCCTGGAATGAAACCCACAAGGGTATTTGCCCAATAGGAACAAGGTTCCAAGATGTCACTTTCTGTAATCTCAACCAGGTCTTCATCAATTCCTTCCACAAAGTGCAATTTGATACCTTTTGAGCTGTCCCTGTTGAGAGAAGCCGCCTCCAAGAAAGATTTAGTTTTCTGAGGCAATCTCGCCCCCGTCAATTTGCCCAGATCTGAAAATTCGGGGGGACAAAAATGAATAGCAGCGGTCTCAGAGAGGTTGGGCGGAAGATCGGCGAGCTTCAACAGGCGGTATGGGGGCGGGTCGAGCAAGTCCCTCCTCGGCAGTGACATGTTCGACCGGAGAAGATGACGGCTCAACAACATCGGCGCCGGAGTCCGTAGAAGACCGAAGAGCCATATGGATGCCATCGCTAGCACCTTTTGTCTTTGCAGGGGAAGCACCTTTCTTCTTTTTCTTCCTGTTCGCCATAGCCGAGAGACCGCCGGTGCCGGTGCCCTAGCGGAGCGGTGGATGAAACCCTCGAACTCTCTTCTCACTTTTTGTTGCGTGTGAGGCGCGTGATAATGGAAACAAGAATTACCACAATTGAAGACTCTTGCCTATATAGAAGGTTCACGAATAAGCACTAGATGTTCATTTATTTGTACATTCACGTTCACAAATAAGCACTGAATGTTCAAAGACATGTGTTGGAACATGATCATGTTATATGTGAACTTATACGGCACATACAATGAACATATAGTACTTATATGTGAACGTTAATAATTGTCTATTCCAGAACGATCAGAGACAATAAATAAATAAAAAAAAATTTGTTGACCGAAAAATTTTTTTTGCCATATTTACGGTTATGTCACTGCGTCACTATTCACTATCCTCCCCTTTTTTTAACAGTACAGTGCCCTTGAATATTACCCCCCAGATAATGAACATTATCGCTCAGAAAATGAACATGTGGTCTATTTATGAACTCGAATGAACGCGACCGCTTCGCATTTCGCACGATAAACATATTTTGCACGTGAAACGGACTCTTCATATTGTTTCTACCTATAGTTATGTGTTTCCACTGAACTAGCTAAAATGCTGGTTTTTACCCCCAAAAGAAACTAAAAATACGCTTTCAAAAAAGTTGATTATCAATGAAATCAGTGCCATATATAAATATCGTTTCTAGTTCATATATATGCAACATGCCAACATGGGTGTTGTAGGATTGTGCCGTATTTAATTCTCCATCACAACCTTATGCTTGGATTTGAAAACTTAAAATTCTTTCAAAGATTCAAAATTTTATTTGAAAAGCTATCAGAGATGGCCTTCCCACCACGGAACGCCTTAACAGTCATTACTACTCTGTTTATTTCACCTGCCAACTTTGCCAAACTATAGATGAAGATACTAACCATTTATTCTTTACCTGCCCATTTATTCAATTAATGATAGCTGCCATTGAATCAAAACTTCAATCATCTTTCTCTTTACAATTTAGTTCAGATTTTCAATACAATTTTGATCATTTCAGACAATCCAATTCTAACCCTGCTCCTTTACTATTTCTCTAGTGGTGCATCTGGAATCACAGGAATAATCCGATCTTCCGCCAATCTACTACCTCCCAAAATTCCAATCCTTCCGATCAAGCCTGACGATTCTTTCAAGATTGGACATTATCCAACGAATCCATAAAACCAGTAACCATCAGAAGAAATCGTGAGCTGGTTACAAATCGGATATGGAAGAAACCACCTCTGACATGGATAAAACTTAATTTTGACGGTTCTAAGAAAAATGACAGTACTTCACACTTTGGATATATTCTCAGAGACCGTAACGGAAAAACTTTATTCTTCAACTGGAAACAAATTCCTTCAACTCTACACTCCGTAGTGAAGCCCTAACAGCTCTTTCAGAAATTCAGTTTGTTGCTAAGCATAATATTACACAACTAATTATCAAAGGAAATAATCTGTTGGTCATTAATTTCATCCGACGCACCTGAAAAATTCCATGAGAAATCCATTATATTATCATGGATATTTTTGCTCTCCTTTCATCATTTTCTTCTTTTAAGGTCTTTCACTGCTTCCGGGGGGTTAACCGGGCAGCCGATTTCTTGGCCACACATCCCATCCCGTCATACGCACTGCAACAATTCCAACGTATTCTTTGTCCCACCAATGACCATCATCATACTCGCCCGATTACTGGTGACAGATATGAGTTCTTACAATTGAACTCTATTTTTAATTCTTTTGGAACTCAATTTGTAAAGATCATTCATTCGGATGATTTAGGACAGTCATCTGTTTAGGTGGGTCATAATATTTGCCTTGTATAAAAAAAAACATGGGTGTTGTAGGTATTTAATTACTAATTTTTATACTTTTGTTCTTAGGATATAGACAAATCAGATTAATAAGAACAAATTTGCAAAATATTATTAATTTTAAATTGTTTTAAACAGGTTCAAACTTTTCTATTTAAGATAATAGTTTTCAAAACGAAAATATGCTTAATCTATGTCCAGATTATAAAAACCATTTTAATTATAAGCTTGAGTCAACAATTATAATTTTGGTAAACGGAGAATGATAAATAAAAAACATGTTTTATTTGAGTTATTTCACAATAGGAAGGATATACAAGTATATGCAATGCTTAATTGGTTCACACCAAAATATATATATAGTCCACTTCACATTGTTATATTATTTTCACCATAAAGCCCTCTCACCCTTTTTTTTTGTAAATCATCAATTAAAGCAATTAAAACTTTTCTGATAAGGCACTAAATCAACAACTACTTTAGTGAATTTGGATCAACAACACTAAATCAACAGCAAGTCAGTAGCAGCGCGAATGTCGATTCAGCCATCAACTGAGCAATGTTACAAAGTCACAATTGACCAATATCATCTCTCAATATATAGTTCAAATTTCACCAATTTTCGAACTTCACAACAATTCAACCATTTTTTTTCTAGAAATACAAAAAAAAACATTTTCACAATGGACAATCATGCGAATAGAGATCGATGTAAGTTTAAAAATTGGCGGCGATGTGAGGCAGCCCTAAATCGGTGGTAGCAACACAATTTCACACTACTGGTAGATCACCTCAGCAGACTTTTTGGGAAGACATAATGTTATTAGAAATCAGAATGAGATGGAAACGAAATTGTTGAGTATGCTTGAATTCAACTGAGGGCCGACGCCGGGTCGCGGTAGATTTGGACGCCCCGCGGTGGACAACTGAGAGTTGCCGAGAGTTGTCGCCGGGTCGTGGTGAGGCTGGCGCCTCGCGGTGGAAAGGCCACCGCCCCGCGGTGGAAAGGTCACCGCCCCGCGGTGAGGGACACCGCCCCGCGCTGGATGGATTCATCTCGCGGTGGGCCATGGGCCGGTGTCATGAGGCCCAAATCTGTCAGGGTAGATTAGCACTATATATAGTCGTCTAATGTAAACCCTAATTGTAACCTGAAATTTTGTCTCCTACTACAATCTGATCTCCCTCTGTCCGTGGATGTAGCCAATTTGGTGAACCACGTAAATCTGTGTTCGTTTGTTCTTGTTTCTTTCTTGTTTGTTTGTTTGTCCCTCTCTTAATCCGCACAACAAACTGATATCAGAGCTTCGGGTTAGATCGGCGTTTGTAATCAGGAGAGAAGGATGTCTGCTATGAATATCAAGATCGACAAGTTCACGGGGAGGAACAGTTTCAGTCTATGGCAGATCAAGATGCGGGCTTTGCTGAAGCAACAGGGTCTATGGGGGCCGCTGAAGGTAAAGGCAGGCGAGGACGTCACCGCTGAAATGGCCATTCAGGAGGAGAAGGCACACTCAACGATTATGTTGTGCCTGGTAGATGATGTCATCACCGAAATTTCGGATGAAAATTCTGCCGCTGGGTTGTGGTTGAAGTTGGAGAGTCTTTACATGACGAAGTCTCTCACCAACAAGCTACTTCTGAAACAACGTCTGTTCGGCCTGCGTATGCAGGAAGGTACGAAACTCAGGAAGCATTTAGAACAACTTAATACTATTCTGTTAGAATTAAGGAATATTGATGTTAAGGTTGAAGATGAGGATGCTGCCTTAATTTTGTTAGTATCTCTGCCCAGTTCGTATGAGAACTTTGTTCAGTCATTCATAGTTGGGAAAGATACAGTAACTCTGGAAGACGTCAGGTCTGCCCTTCACTCAAGGGAATTACATCATCAGGCGAATGGCACGAGTTCAGATAATCAGGCCTCTCGGCTGTTTACCAGCGGAGGCAAGGGGCAAGGAAAAGGGAGGAAGAAGGAAAATAAGTCGTCTTCTTCAAAGAGTCCTAAGCCGAACGATGTCTGCAACTACTGTAAAGAGAAAGGGCATTGGAAGAACGAATGTCCTAAGAAGAAGAAACCACAGGATGCTGGTTCTGCAGCTATTGCAGAAGATGATTTTGCACTTGATGAGGATATAGCTCTGGTTGCTGGTGGACACACTAATCAGGCTGATGTGTGGGTTCTTGATTTCGGGGCTTCCTATCACATATGTCCTAAGAGAGAGTGGTTCGAAACCTATATGCAGGTAGATGGTGGCAGTGTTTCCATGGCCAACAGTTTTGTCTGCAAGGCGGTTGGAATTGGCTCAATCAAGATCAGGACACATGATGGCATATTCTGTACATTGAACGAGGTCAGGTATGTTCCACTTATTACCAAGAATTTGATATCTCTGAGTCTGCTGGACAGTAAGGGGTTCTGTTTCAAGGGTGAAGGTGGAGTTCTGAATGTCTGCAAGGGTTCTGATGTTATCCTGAAAGGTGTCAAGAAGGGCACCTTATATTTCCTGCAGGGTTCTACTGTTTCTGGGTCTGTTTCTGTTGCATCTTCAGAGATTCACAAGGATGATATGACTAAGTTATGGCACATGAGACTTGGTCATATGGGTGAAAAGGGGATGCAAATTCTGGCAAAGAAAGATCTTCTTGGTGGTCACAAGATCACGAGTCTGGACTTCTGTGAGCACTGTGTCCTTGGGAAGCTACACCGCAGCAAGTTTCCAAAGAGTATTCACAGGACAAAAGGCACACTTGATTACATCCATGCGGATTGTTGGGGTCCGGCTAGCGTTGAGTTTCTTGGAGGTCAGAGGTATTTCTTGACGGTCATTGATGATTACTCAAGAATGACTTGGCTGTTTGTCATGAAGCACAAAGGAGAGGCTTTCAAGAACTTCAAGGAGTGGAAAACGTTAGTGGAGAATCAAACAGGGAAGAAGATCAAAAGGCTGCGAACTGATAATGGTATGGAGTTTTGTTCGTCTGAGTTTGATCAGTTCTGCAAGGATGCTGGAATTGCTCATCATCACACAGTCAGGCATACACCACAGCAGAATGGTGTAGCTGAGAGGATGAATCAGACACTACTGGAGAGAGCGAGGTGCATGCTCTCTAATGAAAAACTGGATAGGAGATTTTGGGCAGCAGTAGTGACTACATCATGCTACTTGATAAACCGTGGACCTCACACTGGCATAAACTGCAAAACACCTTACGAGGTGTGGTCTGGTAAGCCTGCTGATTACTCGAGTCTAAAGGTTTTTGGCTGCACAGTTTATTATCATGTAAGTGAGGGTAAACTAGAGCCAAGAGCAAAGAAGGGAGTATTTGTGGGCTATGGAGATGGTGTCAAGGGATACAGAGTTTGGTCTCCATCTGAGAAGAGGGTTATTATGAGTAGAAGCGTCATTTTTTATGAGAGTTCTATGCTTAACTCTACTGTGAAGTCCATAGAAGAAAGTAGCAGTGTTGATAAACAGGTGGAGTTAGAAGTTTCTCTACAAGAAGAAGAGGAAGAACACCACAATAAAGCTGAGTCGCCAGAATCTACACCATCAGATTCTCAACCATCAGAAGCTATTCATCAAAGTTTAATTGATGGTCTATACAAAAGCAGATCTGGCACAGGCTGTTAGTGTTGTGAGCAGGTTCATGGTTCAACCAGGAAAGGAACACTGGCAAGCTGTGAAGAGGATATTCAGGTATCTGAGGGGAACATCTGATATTGGTCTCATTTATGGAGGTGATACACAGTGTTTGGTCACAGGGTATTCAGACTCTGATTACGCTGGAGATGTTGATAGCAGGAGATCTATGACTGGTTATGTTTTCACTCTTGGTGGTTCTGTTGTTAGCTGGAAGGCGACTCTGCAACCTACTGTGACTTTGTCTACAACGGAAGTAGAGTACATGGCTTTGACGGAGGCTGCTAAAGAGGGAATATGGCTGAAAGGACTGGTTAGTGATCTGGGTCTACATCATGATCAAGCAACTATCTACTGCGACAGTCTGAGTGCTATATGCTTAGCCAAGGATCAGGTTCATCACGAACGGACTAAGCATATTGACATGAGGTATCATTTTCTGAGAAGTGAGAAGATGATAAAGGTGAAGAAAGTAGGTACTGCTGACAATCCTGCTGACATGTTCACCAAGCCGGTTCCATATAGCAAGTTTCAGCACTGTTTGGACTTGCTAAACGTCAGAAGCTGTTAGTTTGCCATGTGGGGCAAGTCTGGATCTGAGAGACAGAGGAGATAGTACATCTGGCATTGCCAAATGCATCTGGTACATCTGGGAGAATTCAAGTCAAGGTGGAGATTGTTGAGTATGCTTGAATTCAACTGAGGGCCGACGCCGGGTTGCGGTAGATTTGGACGCCCCGCGGTGGGCAACTGAGAGTTGCCGAGAGTTGTCGTCGGGTCGTGGTGAGGCTGGCGCCTCGCGGTGGAAAGGCCACCGCCCCGCGGTGAGGGACACCGCCCCGCGCTGGATGGATTCATCTCGCGGTGGGCCATGGGCCGATGTCATGAGGCCCAAATCTGTCAGGGTAGATTAGCACTATATATAGTCGTCTAATGTAAACCCTAATTGTAACCTGAAACTTTGTCTCCTACTACAATCTGATCTCCCTCTGTCCGTGGACGTAGCCAATTTGGTAAACCACGTAAATCTGTGTTCGTTTGTTCTTGTTTCTTTCTTGTTTGTTTGTCCCTCTCTTAATCCGCACAACAGAAATCTTAGTCGGAACAATTGTATGGTCGCTTTGAAGACGTTGATGTGGTGTGGTATGATATCCACTATCTGGCGAATTCGCCTTGACCCACGGTGCAAAGTTAGACAAGGCAGCACCCCTAGGATCACACAACACCCTCACATACACTCGCTAAAGAAGGGTTGAAATCACCAGATATGCTCAGAAATAAGTTCGTAAAATATGGTCACAACACACGTGCCTCGAGTCGGACTGGACGGTGGAAACCAGACGCGCCTGGGGAATATCTTTCTTAACACAAATAGTCCCATTTCCTCCGAGGCATAAAAAATTCAAAATCCCTTTTTTCACTTTTTTGAAATCTTCCTGCACATCACATGTAACACATAATTTAATAATTTGGGCAATCATATAATTAATTAACTTGAGCGAAGAATCGGGTGATCGGCGGCAGCCGTGGTCATGGTTGTGGTGGTGGGCTGGGTTTAGCGTGGTGACACTTGCTATTATATTGTAGTAAAAGAATATTTTTAAGAGAGTATGTTTGGTTGGAAGGATTTGAGAGGATTATAAAGGAGAGAAATGAGGGGAGATAAATTATCTTGTTTGGTTAATATTATTAAGGGAAATTGAAAGGATTTTAGAGAAAAATAAATAAGAAAAGGGTTGGGAAATGAATCCTATCAAATTGTTGGAATTTGGGTGGAAAGGAAAACAAGAGTAGAGTGTTGAAATGAAAAAAAAAAAAAAAGATTAACTATTCTAGTTAAATTTTTTTTAACTTTTTTCTCAAAATCCTTCTTATCCCAACAAAATAAAAATAAAATTTTCTTCTCCCATCTCTAATCCTCTCCCTTTTTTTTTTCTATCGGTAAATTTCTCTTATTTTATCTCCCTTTTCGTCCCCTCATTACCCAACATCCAAACAGGGTGTTAAGATATGTTATTTTTGGTCGAAGGAGATTTAAGATCTCTTAGAATGAGAATTTCCACATAAATTTGTCTAAAAAAGGACACTAGAATCTAAATTATTCGATTATTTGGTATGATTTAAAAAGGAATTGATTTATTCATGCATCTACTCGATTCTAGTTTTATTGGATTAAATACCGCAGCAAACAGAGGGATTTAGCATGCCTATATATAACTAACACCGTTTCATATATGCCGTTGGCCAGTACAAGTTACTTAACAATGAAGGGCCTTTGCACCGTCTTCATCCTCATTATTGCTCTCTCTTTAATCTCAGGTACGTCCGTACATATATAAATCTTAATTTAGCCCTCTCTAATCTTTGATTAATTAGTCTGTAACGCATAATGTATATGCAGGTTATGAATGTAAGCCGTGCTTTGAACGTGCGACGCCGTATACGAAAACGTGCAACGGTGACGGCGACTGCAGAGATGCTTGCGAGGGTTTAGAGTTTCCACCAAATGCGCAACCTAAGTGCTTGGGTCCCTATTGTTGGTGTGTTTATGATTGCCTCTCCTCATCCCAAATAACACACCCTTAAAACAATTTGCTACCTTCTACGTACCCTCCTAAATTAATTAAGTGCTTTACTTTAGTTTTTATATTAGCTATTTTACCTATGTAGCGTGCTTAATTTAATAAAATAATATAGCAGATTATCAATCAATTAGATCGTTGACCATGGTGTTAACACATATATTATTTATCATCTACTCTACCATGACGTAGCCCTAAAAGGCTAAAACACATACTCGTTTAGTTGATGTATATCCTGGCGCGGGTCTACTCAGAAACTCTCTTATGGAAAGCCCTTCTTTACACTAAGGGAAATTTACTATTTTTCAATTTTTATTTTTCACATGTAAAATTATTGATTAATACATTGTATTTTTCATATAACAAGTACACAATAAATTCGGTAAAATTATTGATTAATACATTGTATAATTAATTAAGTTTACATATAAAAGCTTTACATGCATAAAAATACAATAATGTATTTATAAATACAATCTACCAATTTGAATTAGGAAAATCTAAATGTTGGTTTGGTAAATAAAATAAGCACTCCAAAAAAGTTCGTTTTGACAAATAAATCTTAGTACACATTACTTGAAAAGAAGTTATAAGGTGGTTTCTTAGAGAAGAAAAAAAATACTTTAAAATGTGGTTTTTAGCAATTTAAAGACCCTTTTTTTATGTTTATCTTACCTTGAGAGAGTTGGGATTAGAAGAAAGCAAACGAGCGACTAGAAAATTGTTAGAGAGAGTTGAGATTAGGAGATCCTCCTTGTAATACCTAAAAATGTCAAGGATTTTGTAAGTTTACCTCTTGAATGAGAAGAATTACCTTTTACTCTAAAAAAAACCCAACTCCATACACATTATTGTTTGGTGTTTTATCAGTCTTCCTGACAACCGTTATTGTCGGTCTCTCAAAGTTTGTAACTTTCAATTATTACCTTATCCAAAAAAAAAAAAAATCCAATTCAAGCGACTTTCCCTATTACAGTATGAAGCTACGGCCAAAAGAGATCGTAGCGAAAAAAGATTAGAAAGAAGTAGTTTTTCTTTTTGTAGAAGTTAGAAAGTAGTAGTTTTGGAGTATTAGTTCTATTTTTTAGAGTGAACATCAGTTTATAGCTAAAACTTCAATAACAAATATAAAAAGATTGTACTAAAATATATGAAAAAGTGCAGATCTAAATTTCTCTATAAATTTAATAACATTTTATGATAAGTGATTATAAATTTTCAATATATATGACTTTTATTGACTAACACTGGCCCTTTTTTAGTAATATGATTTAGAAAATCTCTTTAGAGAAAATGTATGAAGAGAGTTGGGAGAAAGAAAAAAAAAGTTAACATGTGTGAATTATTTGAATAATGATAATGATTTATTTTTTGAAAACCTAAAAAAGTGTAAAGTGCAATATAAAACAAGATAGGATAAATTAGTTTATACGTAATTTGTGTATCAATACAACATTTAGAAAAATAAATAAAGATAAGTTATATTATTAATCTATGTAAAAATATATATAAGAAGTTATATAATAATATAAAAAAGTATATACAAATAATTAGTTGAAACATAGGAATAAATGTTCATGAATGATATATCCACACCTGAGATAAAAGAAATATATAAATATGAAAGTTGTCCATAAGAACCTCTTTAATGACCTTATGAAAATTATCACCCTTTGAAATGTAAAATACTCGTATAATGATAATGAAACTTTAGCATATGACAATAATATTAATACTTTTTATATACGTTTAAGATATCTTTCATCCATTAGTATTATTTTAGTGATAATATATTGGGTAAGATCTATAATGATAATGAAACTTTAGCATATGACAATATTATTAATACCCTTTTATATAAGTTTAAATTTTAGTCTTAAGAGTGTATAAGATATCTTTAATCTATTAGTATTATTTTAATGATAATATATTGGGTAAGATCATTTTTCATGGAAACCTATAACCATTTAATACTTATTTTAACGAAAAAGCTAAATACATGTGAATACTTAACTATATCGACGTTATTTTACACGCTTATTTTAAGCGTGTGGTTTTACACGCTTAAGGTAAGCGTGTAGGGGTATTGTGGGTATTTTGAAAATACAGCTCACGGTTCTTACACGCTTAACTTAAGCGTGTGTCTGGTTTTTTGTTTTGTTTTTCAAGTTTAAAAGCACACGCTTACCTTAAGCGTGTAGACACTATTTTTTTTCCAAAATTGCGTTTTTTTCCATAATCATGTAGAGAATTTCAATACGAGTCCGTACATATAAAATTCGTCCAAAACGGACATCGTTTGCCCCTCCAAAAGCCCAAAAAACGAAGTCTTCCTACCCATTTTTTTTACAATTTCGTGCCCGACATATAGCGCATTGTAGTGAATTTTTTTGGTATTTTCTGAATTTTTCTACTATAATTTTGTATAAAATTTTAATACGAGTCCGTACATATAAAATACATCCAAAACGGATATCGTTTTCCCTCCAAAAAAACGAGAATAGAAACTATAGTATTTAAGTAAAATATTTTGTAATACTTAACTATAATGTGTATTATGAACTTATGTATTATAGTTAAGTATTATAAACTTATTACTTATATACTATAGTTAAGTATTAAGTAATAAGTACGAACTTATTACTTATTACTTAAGTATTACGAACTTATTACTTATATACTATAGTTAAGTATTATGAACTTATTACTTATATACTATAGTTATGTATTATAGTTAAGTATTATAAAATATATTAGTTATAAAGTATAGTTATGCATTATAATTAAGTATTACGTACTTATTACTTATATACTATAGTTATATATTATGGTTAAGTATTACGAACTTATTACTTATATACTATAATTAAGTGTTAAGAACTTATTACTTATATACTATAGTTAAGTATTATAGTTAAGTATTACAAAATATATTAGTTATAAAGTATAGTTATGCATTATAATTAAGTATTACGTACTTATTACTTATATACCATAGTTACACATTATGGTTAAGTATTACGAACTTATTACTTGTATACTATAGTTAAGTATTATGGACTTATTACTTATAAACTATAGTTATGTAACACCCCCAAATTTAACCCTATTTGAAAGCGCTACTGTCGATGACCCCGGACGTAAACCCCGAAGTCACCCCAGGCTTTTCCGACGACATAACTGTCTTAAACGTAGTTATAATACTAAAATCATAACTTTTATTAAACCACATGGTCGCGGAATTTCACGATTCCAAAAACGACCCAATTAATCAGAAATACAACAGCGGAAGACTTTTTAAATACAAAATAAATATAACACAGCGGAAGACTTTTAAATACAAAACGACAAAACAAATTGTCAAAACACCGTTTATCTTCATAGTCGTTCTAGCCTTCTCGGATCTTCAACACACCTGATGTGCCGATTCGAACGGATGACACCAGCCAACCATGCAAGGAATATAACGGTTGGTTAGTCTACATGAATAGACTAGCAAGGGTACAAAGCAGATTGGTTCGAAGCAGTCGTATTAGGTTAGACTCATCGCTTCTCGAATAATAACCGATGACGATAGTCAACCATCATACTCCTACTGGAATAAACAAGAGGTATGCACAAGAGAAGATTCTGGAGATCGAGTCTCACAGCAATCAATCACAAAAGAAGACTCCAAATGAAATGAGCCTTAAAGGAAACATGATAACAAATGTTGGAAAACACACACCTCATCACAATATCGCATACGAGCGATCTACAACTAAGACGAGCTTTTTCTAGCTGCACTAGCGCCTAGCTGCACTACTCGCCAAACATTTTAAATAAGTGCTACTCATACGGCACTTTATTATTATGGTCAAGGCATTTTCATTATGTGCATACTCATGGCACGTATCTTATTTAAATGACCACACACGCACATCACGTTATAAGCTTTTAACATCTCTCTACAAGAGATAACACGGGGAATAATCCCAGGGAATAAATCTCATCTAGTTGTACTTTAACAAAATAACGGGGAATAAATCTCAGGGAATAAATTCCATCCAGTTGTACTTTAACAAAATAACGGGGAATAAATCCCATCCAGTTGTACTTTAACAAAATAACGGGGAATAAATCCCAGGGAATAAATCCCATCCAGTTATACTTTAACAAAATAACGGGGAATAAATCCCAGGGAATAAATCTCATCCAGTTGCATTTCTGCGTGCACGTATCCTCTATTAGGATAGGGTCATGACCTGAACAAAACTAACGGGGAATAATCCCAACAATTACGTTACTACACACGGACTGTACTAGCAGTCAAACACACAATCACAACACAGAGAACCATCACGGCTCAACCTGAACAACTAACACCCTAGATTTAATAATCTAAACACACACGATAAATCACATCAAAGACCCTTACGGCCTTCACCTGCACAAATCTAGAATAGACTAGCGTCGGTTCTAGCAAAATATACAACCTAGTATAATAACTTCTTTTAAACACATAAGGTTATCAAAACAATTTCCAACATAATTCATAATCATCCCAAATTAATTAACAATAAAACAATTGATAATTAATGAAAGTATGGAATGATGAGCAAGAGCGAACCGCCACTTGCCTTAGATCCGACAAGCTCGAACTCAGCAGAGCAACGTCTAGTTCCTGGATCTGAAACTGGAGCAAATCTTGGATATTAAATCCCTAAGAAATGGCCCATAACAAGACCCTAAGTTAGATTCAATACACTTATATATGAATCTAAAAGAATACGAAAAGAAATCAAAGGAAACGAGCAAAGCCCAAAGCCAAACCACAAAACACACAACTCGGACACACATACCGCGATCGCGGCAGGTCGCGGTCGGTCGTGGTTTTTGTGCTGTGACAGTGGCTAGCTCGCGAGACAACAATGGAGAATTTCTTACCCAAACCGATTTGTTTGCCTTCGATTTGTCTATGGTTCGATCTCCCAACACCACAAAGCTTCCAACAACACCTAGGAGCACCTTCTCGACTCAAGAACCACTCGAAATCTCCCTCTCACGAAGCTCCAAAACTGCTCAACAATGGTGAAAAACAGAGGAGAAACAAAGGAGAAGGAAGAAGAAGAGAAAGAGAGCTCCGGTTCTCACCTCTTTTATAGCCCAAATCCGAGCCTCCTCATGGGAAACAAGAAGGGGACAAGGCAAAAGAGCCACTTGCGAGCCCAAAAATATCTCCCCCAAGCCACTTGCGCGAGGAAGACGAAGCCAGCTCTGTTTTCAGCGAAACCGCGATCGCGGCCGATCGCGGTGACTCGCGGCAGATCGCGTCATATCGCGGTGAGTCGCGGTTAATGGCCGACTTCGTTAATTCTTATCCGAATTTGGTTTGGATTAAATTTCTTAACTCCGGGTTAAATATATTCGTACATTAACGATACATTAATCCTGAAAACACCTCAACTGTATTATATAATGTTCGGAAATTTTTTACAGAGCTCAGACCCCTTTTCAGAAGGTCCGAGACTCACTGAATTAAATTCGTCTAGCAAAACGGGCATAAGAAAAATTTAAAAATAATTCAAAATACCCTTAAAAATTACGGGGTGTTATATTACTACCCCCTTATTTTAAGTTTCGACCCTGAAACTTGCATTATCAAGGCCAACAACAAGTAGGGAAAGTATCTAAGTACACCCGTCTCAGTCTCCCAAGTAACCTCTTCGGTTTCTAACTTGGAGCACAAAACTCGTACCAAAGGTACCACCTTGCTACGCAGCTGTCTCAAACTTCACCCTGAATGGTAATCGAGACATCTGACAAACGCTTGGTTCCAACCAAATATTTATATTAGCAAGAATATTAACAACAAAAGTTTTACAACATTGCTGCGCTCTTAAACTTACTAACACAACTGTCCATAACAAAAGACTGGGTAAGCACCCACATCTACAACCTACAACAAAAGTAGAAAGCTTTAATCAAATGGAAAATCAGATTCATCCGCCTCACGCATCACGTAAAGACGTTAACCTTGACTTCCAGAAGCTACTGGAGCCTTCCCTTTATTCTGTACAGTCGTCTGCATCGTAGGACTAGGAGCCTCCACCGGTTTAAACTTCGGTCGGTTGCTCTGAATAGCAGACCCTTGCTGAAACTCAGATCTTCTTTGCTTTCTCTGCAGGCAAAACCTCTGCATGTGACATGCTCTTCCACAGTCGTAACATGTCTTTATCTCTTTTAGACATTCATTCCTTTTGTGCCCAGGTGCACCACAGTTGAAACACTGAATTGAACTCTTTCCTTGGTCAAACTGTTGTGTCGACTCTCCTTGAGTCATACCCGTCTTTGCTTTGCTAGCCTTGACGAAGTCAGATGGTGGCGCGGGACGTTTAAATCCGCTCGCCTGAGACTGATCTTGCATCAACTTCTGTTGATCACGCTTCTTCGCCGACTCCTCTAGAGTCACTTCTACCTGATAAGCTGCATCCACGTACTGCTCCAAAGTAGAGCATCCGTGACGCACCATCCATGGTTTAATGTCTGGACCCATCCACTCATGGAAGTGCCAGATCTTCTGCTCCTCGCTGGTTACATCTGACCCAGCGTATTGCAACAAATGATTGAACTTAGTGGCAAGCTCTGTCACCTTCAATCCTTCCATCTTCGGATACATGAACTCCTTGTGCTTCTCATCCCTCATAGCTCGGGAAAAGAAACGGTCGGTCATCTTGGCTTTGAACATTCCCCAGTTTAGCCTTGGATGATTAGCCAACCTGGTGCCTTCCCACCATTCACTGGCTTCCTCTTTCAGATGGAGAGAAGCAATATGCACCTTCTCAGCTTCAGTGCACTCAATATTGCGGAATAACCGCTCCAGGTGTGAGAACCAATAGGCCACTCTGATCGGTTCTCCCTTTCCGTCATAGCTGTCAGGCCTCATAGAATTTATGGCCTTCAGTGCACGGATATAATTACCTCCATTCCTGATCACCTCTTCCTGATGTACCAGGACATTTGGTTCCACAATTCTAGGAACCACTTGAGAAATTGGCACCTCTTGTGCCTGAGGCGCAACTGGTCGCAGTATCTCGGCCACTGCTTGCACAATCATTCCTCGAAATACTTCCATTGCAGCAGCATCTAAAATCATCGGAGCGTTAGCCTGAACTTGGACACCGCCTCCGGAATTATTGTGAGCAACAGACTCGTGCTCCTCCACAGGGTTTGGAACAACCCTTACATCCGGTCTCGGGTCATTACTCGGCCCAGCACCAGCATGAATAATGTTCCTTGGGTCCACCATCTAATTACCGATCAAAGTCCAAGTACTTTACACATTTATATCTATCCATAATGTAATAAAAGTCAACTCAGAGCAGATCAACTTGGTACACTTTCCTAGATGAACACCAAACCGGAATACTAGGTTCTACAACCTCAAATCCTGACAAGAGAACTAAACTCGAGTCTAACTGGAGATGGCGAAACCACCTCGACTTTATCCGAGTTCCTTCTAAAGAGAACTGCACCCTTAACCTTCGGGCGACTAACAGAGAATCTTAGTCTTTCTAGACACAGAAGCAAACTTCCGTATCAGACTATAGAAGGCACGACTATGAACGGCTTTTTATTTTAAAACTCAGAGCCTTTTGAAAACAAAACGAGTAAATGATTCATAAAATCCCAAACCCGTTTAAAAACGTTTGGCTCTGATACCATTATTGTAACACCCCCAAATTTAACCCCATTTGAAAGCGCTACTGCCGATGACCCCGGACGTAAACCCCGAAGTCACCCCAGGCTTTTCCGACGACATAACTGTCTTAAACGTAGTTATAATACTAAAATCATAACTTTTATTAAACCACATGGTCGCGGAATTTCACGATTCCAAAAACGACCCAATTAATCAGAAATACAACATCGGAAGACTTTTTAAATACAAAATAAATATAACACAGCGGAAGACTTTTAAATACAAAACGACAAAACAAATTGTCAAAACACCGTTTATCTTCATAGTCGTTCTAGCCTTCTCGGATCTTCAACACACCTGATGTGCCGAATCGAACGGATGACACCAGCCAACCATGCAAGGAATATAACGGTTGGTTAGTCTACATGAATAGACTAGCAAGGGTACAAAGCAGATTGATTCGAAGCAGTCGTATTAGGTTAGACTCATCGCTTCTCGAATAATAACCGATGACGATAGTCAACCATCATACTCCTACTGGAATAAACAAGAGGTATGCACAAGAGAAGATTCTGGAGATCGAGTCTCACAGCAATCAATCCCAAAAGAAGACTCCAAATGAAATGAGCCTTAAAGGAAACATGATAACAAATGTTGGAAAACACAAACAAACACACACCTCATCACAATATCGCATACGAGCGATCTACAACTAAGACGAGCTTTTCCTAGCTGCACTAGCGCCTAGCTGCACTACTCGCCAAACATTTTAAATAAGTGCTACTCATACGGCACTTTATTATTATGGTCAAGGCATTTTCATTATGTGCATACTCATGGCACGTATCTTATTTAAATGACCACACACGCACATAACGTTATAAGCTTTTAACATCTCTCTACAAGAGATAACACGGGGAATAATCTCAGGGAATAAATCCCATCCAGTTGTACTTTAACAAAATAACGGGGAATAAATCCCAGGGAATAAATCCCATCCAGTTGTACTTTAACAAAATAACGGGGAATAAATCCCAGGGAATAAATCCCATCCAGTTGTACTTTAACAAAATAACGGGGAATAAATCCCAGGGAATAAATCCCATCCAGTTGTACTTTAACAAAATAACGGGGAATAAATCCCAGGGAATAAATCTCATCCAGTTGCATTTCTGCGTGCACGTATCCTCTATTAGGATAGGGTCATGACCTGAACAAAACTAACGGGGAATAAATCCCGGGAAATAATCCCAACAATTACGTTACTACACACGGACTGTACTAGCAGTCAAACACACAATCACAACACAGAGAACCATCACGGCTCAACCTGAAAAACTAACACCCTAGATTTAATAATCTAAACACACACGATAAATCACATCAAAGACCCTTACGGCCTTCACCTGCACAAATCTAGAATAGACTAGCGTCGGTTCTAGCAAAATATACAACCTAGTATAATAACTTCTTTTAAACACATAAGGTTATCAAAACAATTTCCAACATAATTCAGAATCATCCCAAATTAATTAATAACAAAACAATTGATAATTAATGAAAGTATGGAATGATGAGCAAGAGCGAACCGCCACTTGCCTTAGATCCGACAAGCTCGAACCAAGCAGAGCAACGTCTAGTTCCTGGATCTGAAACTGGAGCAAATCTTGAATATTAAATCCCTAAGAAATGGCCCATAACAAGACCCTAAGTTAGATTCAATACCCTTATATATGAATATAAAAGAATACAAAAAGAAATCAAAGGAAACGAGCAAAGCCCAAAGCCAAACCACAAAACACACAACTCGGACACACATACCGCGATCGCGGCAGGTCGCGGTCGGTCGCGGTTTTCGTGCTGTGACAGTGGCTAGCTCGCGAGACAACAATGGAGAATTTCTTACCCAAACCGATTTGTTTGCCTTCGATTTGTCTATGGTTCGATCTCCCAACACCACAAAGCTTCCAACAACACCCAGGAGCACCTTCTCGACTCAAGAACCACTCGAAATCTCCCTCTCACGAAGCTCCAAAACTGCTCAACAATGGTGAAAAAGAGAGGAGAAACAAAGGAGAAAGAAGAAGGAAGAAGAAGAGAAAGAGAGCTCCGATTCTCACCCCTTTTATAGCCCAAATCCGAGCCTCCTCATGGGAAACAAGAAGGGGACAAGGCAAAAGAGCCACTTGCGAGCCCAAAAATATCTCCCCTAAGCCACTTGCGCGAGGAAGACGAAGACAGCTCTGTTTTCAGCGAAACCGCGATCGCGGCCGATCGCGGTGACTCGCGGCAGATCGCGTCATATCGCGGTGAGTCGCGGTTAATGGCCGACTTCGTTAATTCTTATCCGAATTTGGTTTGGATTAAATTTCTTAACTCCGGGTTAAATATATTCGTACATTAACGATACATTAACCCCGAAAACACCTCAACTGTATTATATAATGCTCGGAAATTTTTTACAGAGCTCAGACCCCTTTTCAGAAGGTCCGAGACTCAGTGAATTAAATTCGTCTAGCAAAACGGGCATAAGACAAATTTAAAAATAATTCAAAATACCCTTAAAAATTACGGGGTGTTACAAGTTACGTATTATAGTTAAGTATTACAAAATATATTAGTTATAAACTATAGTTACACATTATGATAAGTAGTATGAACTTATTTCTTATATACTATAGTTACGTATTATAGTTAAGTATTACAAAATATATGAGTTATATACTATGGTTATATCCTATAGTTATACATTATGGTTATATCTTATAGTTATATCCAATTTGGTTATATCTTATGGTTATATCATATAGTTATATACTATGGTTATATTTTATAGTTATATCCAATTTGGTTATATCATATCGTTATATCATATAATTATATACTATGGTTATATCTTATAGTTATATCCAATTTGGTTATATCATATCCTTATTTCCTATAATTATATACTATGGTTATATCTTATAGTTATATCCAATTTGATTATATCATATCGTTATATCATATAATTATATATTATGATTATATCTTATAGTTATATCCAATTTGGTTATATCTTATGGTTATATCCTATAGTTATATCCTATAATTATATCCAATTTGGTTATATCTTATGGTTATATCCTATAGTTATATCTTATAGTTATATCCAATTTGGTTATATCATATCGTTATATCCTATAATTATATACTATGGTTATATCTTATAGTTATATCCAATTTGATTATATCATATCGTTATATCCTATAATTATATATTATGATATATCTTATAGTTATATCCAATTTGGTTATATCTTATGGTTATATCCTTTAGTTATATCCAATTTGGTTATATACTATGGTTATATCCAATTTGGTTATATCTTATGGTTATGTCCTATAGTTATATAATATGGTTATATCCTTTAGTTATATACTATGGTTATATCCTATAAGTATTATGAACTTATTACTTATATACTATAGTTACGTATTATAGTTAAGTGTTACAAAATATATTAGTTATATACTATGGTTATATCCTATAGTTATATATTATGGTTATATCCAATTTGGTTATATCTTATGGTTATATCCTATAATTATATACTATGGTTACATCTTATAGTTATATCCAATTTGGTTATATCATATCGTTATATCCTATAATTATATATTATGGTTATATCTTATAGTTATATCCAATTTGATTATATCTTATAGTTATATCCAATTTGGTTATATCCTATAGTTATATACTATGATTATATCCTTTAGTTATATAATATGGTTATATCCTATAGTTATATATTATGGTTATATCTTATAGTTATATCCAATTTGGTTATATCCTATAGTTATATACTATGGTTATATCATTTAGTTATATACTATGGTTATATCCTTTAGTTATATCTTATAGTTATATCTAATTTGGTTATATCATATTGTTATATCCTATAGTTATATACTATGGTTATATCTTATAGTTATATCCAATTTGATTATATCATATCGTTATATCCTATAATTATATATTATGATATATCTTATAGTTATATCCAATTTGGTTATATCTTATGGTTATATCCTTTAGTTATATACTATGGTTATATCCTATAAGCATTATGAACTTATTACTTATATACTATAGTTACGTATTATAGTTAAGTATTACAAAATATATTAGTTATAAAGTATAGTTATGCATTATAATTAAGTATTACGTTATATACTATAGTTATGTATTATAGTTAAGTATTACAAACTTATTACTTATATATTATAGTTATACATTATGGTTAAATATTATTATGAACTTATTACTTATATACTATAGGTATACATTATGGTTAAGTATTACAAACTTATTACTTATAAAGTATAATTATGCATTATAGTTAAGTATTACGAACTTATTACTTATATACTATAGTTGCTAAAGTTTCTATTATCGTTTTTTTGGCTTTTTGGAGGGGAAAACGATATCTATTTTGGATGTATTTTATATGTACGGACTCGTATTAAAATTTTATACAAAATTATAGTAGAAAAATGCAGAAAATACCAAAAAATTTCACTACAATGCGTTATATGCCGGGCACGAAATTGTAAAAAAAAAATGGGTAGGAAGGCTTCGTTTTTTGGGCTTTTGGAGGGGCAAACGATGTCCGTTTTGGACGAATTTTATATGTACGGACTCGTATTGAAATTCTCTACATGATTATGGGGAAAAAATGCAATTTTGAAAAAAAAAATTAGTGCTTACACGCTTAAGGTAAGCGTGTGCTTTTAAACTTGCAAAAAAAAAAAAACTACATGCTTAAGTTAAGCGTGTAAGAACCGTGAGCTGTATTTTCAAAATACCCACAGTACCCCTGCACGCTTACCTTAAGCGTGTAAAATCACACGCTTAAGATAAGCGTGTAAAATAGCATCGATATAGTTAAGTATTCGCGTGTATTTAGCCATTGCCTATTTTAATGCATTGCAGCCATATTTTCAGTCAACCGCTAACTTATACCATCAATAAAAACAGGTACGAATGAATTTGAGAATAATTCAAAATACTTCACTTGCACTATGTAATGTATAGTGATTTGTATCATGAAATACGACTCAATTCAACAACTAATGCAGCATCAACTTCGTTAGATCCCTGACCATTCACCAAACGTTACTCGCACACAACATTTCACAAACCACAGATTTTTCAAGTTGTTTTAATTATATATAGTAACAGTAAAATTATGAATATTAAATGGTAAAAGAATTAAGCAATTAGATTGATACAACATACAAAAAAAAAACAGATTAGGAATACTGAGGTGAAGTGAGGAAGCACTGCCTCTATTAATTGAATAATATTGGCACTCATGTGAACATGACTGAACCCAAAATAGAGATGTTGACAAAAATACCTACTTATCAAAGTATCAATTGAGTTGATTATAAAAGGTGTATATATCTCTTCATAGAGGTAGGAAAAAAACTCAAATTTACAAAGCTATATACAACAATACTTTATATATTGGGATTTGTGCGCCACATCACCCGTTATATGACCGATTTTACATTAAATCACCCGTTATATTGATAATTATTTTAAACCACCAATAAATGATCATCCGTTAACAAGGAGCCACCCACGAGCTTATCCATTAACTTCTCCGTTTAAAAAATGTAAAAAGACCAAAATACCCTTGTAAATATATCAAATTTTCAAAAAATGTCATTCATACTCCACCTTAAACCCAAGACCCTAAAACCCTAAACCTTAAAAATAAATAAATTTCCCAAATCAATGGCCGATTACAGAATCAGAGGGTTTAGGTTTAGGGTTTCAATTTTTTTTTAAAAATAAACCCTAAAAAAGATTTAGGGTTTAGGTATAGGTTTTAGGGTTTATGTTTAGGGCTTAGGAATTTAGGGTTTAGGTTTTGGGGTTTAAGGTTTAGGGTGGAGGAAGAATGGCATTTTTTTGAAAATTTGATATATTTACAAGGGTATTTTGGTCTTTTTATATTTTTTAACGAAGAAGTTAATAGATTATGATCGTGGGTGGCTCCTTGTTAACGGAGGGCCATTTATGGGTGATTTAAAATAATTATCAATATAACGGATGATTTGGCGCAAAAACCCCTTATATATTATTATCTGCACTTGACTCTAGGAGCATGTCAAACTCACGGTCACTTGCACTAATAAATAGTTATTGTAGCCAATCACTTGATGTATTAGTGCAAGTGATTTTGCTATAATTTTTTTTTGCATAAACAAGTCATATACTGAACAAACCTTAAGCTATCTACTCTCTAACTTTTGTACTATGGAGTGCAAAATATTGACACAATGAGAAATGAGAAAAGATCATATACTAAAAGTCTTAACATAATTCCATGCATGAAAGATCATCGTAGCAATTAGATTGACATCAGATAAGAAGTTCAATATAAAAGGGAAAAAAATGTCAACATTTATATGTTCTAAACAAGCTTGTATGCTTAAAATACAACATTATGAAAATTATACTCCAATAATATTAAACTACAATGGCATTTTTCACTTCTTGACATCTTAACAAAACATATAGATTTCTAGAAACAAATAGAAATTATCTTATCCAAACACAAGAAATTCTTAGTTACAAAGAAAGCATTTTAGAATCTCAACATTCAAATAAATAGCTCAAAAAAGATAGAAGATCTAAATCAAGATCAGGAAATACATCCTTCCATATATGATGCTAAGAAGTTTGATGAGCTTTAAGTATAAAGTATTTCAAATGATGAATCAGAAACAAAAAGAGCAATATCACAAGGTGATCGAGAGGAGTCTCGATTTGCATACCAAAACATTGCAAGACAAAATAAGTCATACTATCCAATCACAAGAATCATTCAAGAATAAATGAAACATCTAGAATAAGAACATTAAAGTTATAGAGCTCAAAGAAGATAGAAGAGTTAGAGAGAGAGCAAGATATACAATATTTTATATGTGATACAAGAAGTTTAAGAAGCTTCATATACAAAGTGTTTCATATGTTCAGTCAGAAACATAGAGAGTCAGTGTCACAAGGTAAAAAGAGGCTCAATATGCATATAAAAATATTGAAAAATGAATTGAAAGTCATATTATCCAAGCACTATGAGTTGTTTGGGAAAAAAGAAAGCATTTTAAAATCTTATCATTGAAGTGCAAAGCTCAAAGATGATTGAAAAGCTAGAGCAAGTGCAAAAAATACAATCTTTGATATTTGATGCTAAGAAGTTTTAGGAGCTTCATTTACAAAGAACTTCACATTTTGACTTAGAAACAAAGATAATCGTTGTAATTTTCCTATTAAAAAGGTGCAAGAATTATTGAAAGTTATAATATTGAGGCACAAGAACATTTCGGGCGGTAAGGAAGTAGTTTAAAATCTCAATATTGAAGTAGAAATTATATCAAAAAGATGAAAAATTTAGAGAGAAAGAGGGAGAGTAAGAAGTATTGTCTATGGTTATGTGATGCCAAGAAGCTTGAGGAGCTTCATATGATATACATAAGTTTTACATGTTAATTTAGATACAAAGACAACCGATGTTACAAGGTGAAGATATGCTATGATGATCAACTATGATCGTGTCCTGATGTTTATGCGCCTACTTCATTTCAAAGCAAATTTTAGAACAATTTTGATGAACCCAAAAGTCTCCGATTTCAGTAAAAAAAATTAAATACTTCATTGCATATTACTACGGTTTACCTTAAATAATATTTTTTCCATACATTTTTCTTCTTAATATTTTTTGTTGCTCGACTGTCCCAATCCAACAAAAAGTCTCTAATAAATCTTAAAAACATAACTCCTACATGATAAGCCAATTTTACATTTCCCTACAATAAGAGAAACAATAACTTACGGGATTCATCTTCCCCGTCAGCCTAGTATAGAGTAAATACGTTATCTCTACAAAGTTGGTTAGCTAGAATAAATTGAATTTAATGATATTTATTTTTTAATATTTTAGCAAAAATGTGTAACAAAATCAAGATTCAGATTTTGGTTAGACTTATTGAGAATTTTTTCCTAGTTAAAATCCTATTGATCTCCATACCATTCATTGAATATCAATATCAGAAGATGACCAAGGTATGAGTTTTAAGTGTTCTAAGTGAGAATATTGTGTTAGGGTTGAGTTTTGTTCGTGTTGTCAGGTTGCTTACATTTGTTTAAGAGTTAAGGTTAGATCTAGAAATTTCGTGTGTCGACCTAGATTGTAAAGTTTTTACTCGCAAAATTGTTTGTAATTGAATTAATAATACAAATAACGTTTGAAATCAAAGTGAACCACCTAAAAACAGAGTTTATGTTTTATCTTTATAAGAAATTGCATTAAACACTTAGAGCATCCGTAATGGGGCTTAATTTCATGGGCTTATTGGGTTTTTTTGAATAAAATAATCAAATGTTCAAATAAGCCCCTTTGAAAGGCTTAATTTTTGGGCCAAAATTAAGCCCCAAACAACCGGCTTATTCTTATGCCTCGTTTGGTTTGCTTTTATTTTTTTTGGAACAAAGCATTCAAACGACGCGTTTTGGCCCAAAACGGGCCAAAACGCATCACTTAAAGCAAGCAGCCAAACGGCTGCTTGCTTTAAGCAGCGCCACGTGGCGCATTCTTACTGGGCGCGCGAAAGCGGCCCAGATAGCGCCATGTGGCGCCTAATCGGACGTTCAACGTTTTTCGCTGGCCGTCCGATTTTTTTTAGTTTAAAAATAACATAACTTTTCTATCTTACATTAAAAAAAAATAAAAAAAATTACTATAATTCTAATTGCATTTTTCTCTATCCATAGACACCCATTATGATTATGTTTCTAATATTTTTTATTGTATTTTGTATATTATTAATTGAAAACAAATAATATTAATATTAATTATGGTGGTTTAACATATAAATATACACTAATTTAATTTCTTTATATTAAAATGAAATTATGGATTTATAAAAGTATAAAAATGTACTAACTAAGATTATTTAGACAAGTTTTAATATACACTCATTTAATTTATTTACAATAAAATGACATTATGAATAGTTTAAACTACAAAAATATACTAACTAAATGTTTAGTATATTCTTTATATTAAATATTTAATGTATTATTGATATTAAATATTTAATGTAATCATTATATTAAATATTTATATAAAGGATATATTAAATATTTAATATAAAGAATATATTTAATATTTAATATAAAGGTATATTGATAATTTGATATAAATGAAAGGGTATAATTGTAATTTTATATAATTCATAAGCCCCTTCAATAAGCCCTCCACTAAAATTAAAAAAATGAGTGAGCCTTATTGGCAAAAAGTCTCCAATAAACCCTTCTAATAAGCCCATCATAACGGATGTTCTTAGGGTTTGTTTGGGAGAAGTCTTTATAAAGACCTTTTTTATTTATAATGTCATTTTTGTAGAAAAATAGTTTTGAAATATGTGAGGTATTGGGAATTATGAAAGATAAAAAAAATACTTTATACAAATAAAGTCCTTATAAATAAGGAGTCAAACAAAGCTTTATACGGAGTATAAATATATATAATGTACATGCAAGCCTACTTAGCTATGGGTAAGAAAATAGTCGGATCAAATTTAATACTCCCAGTACATATTTTAGACCTACAAAAATTATAGGTAGTTGCTAGGTTCGGCATGAATATAATACGGAGTATTCTTTTATAAATACACAGATTGTCCTTATTAATTGCCGTCACGGATGGATCAGAAATGAGCCCCCCTTGTTAATTTAATGATTTCATGCTTTCTATCTTTCATTTAATTTGTTTGAAATATTAGTTTAAGGAAAAATAATTTTAACTTTTATTAATAGATTAAACATAATTTTAACTTATAAATAAATGTTAACTTTGTGTCCATAAATAAAAATAATATAGATGAATTTTTTGATTGAAATTCCGGCTCATTCGATGAAATATATTCGAGTTCTCTTCGTAATAGGATGCGATAAGTGGTTTTTCTTTATAATATTATGGAGTCTACGTCAATAAATCAAGTGAGATTTTAAATTAAAAGAGAATTTATATTATTTTTGGTTTATGAATATATATTTATAATTATTCTTTGTTGATTTAAAAGCTGAAATTATTTTCAATTTGAATTATTTTTGGTAAATTTTTCTTAATTTTTTTTTGCTTATTTATGCAATTCATCAACTATTTGCTTTTGGATTTTTTTATAGATACATAGTGCGTCGATCAGTCATAATAAATATTCACGTGGTGATGCTGCATGTACGTATAGAAGCGTTATTACTTGCATTTGTGTGATTGTGTGAATGATCCAGAAATTGGTCAATGATTTTAAGTTGCTGTAGTTGCCATTAATTGATCTAGAACAATATTGTACATGTAATGTGACTACTTTATTTACTTGCGGATTTCGGTCTTCTCAAGGGGAATTAAGAGTGGAAGACTTTACGAAGTAAGCATTTGAAAAGAATTACCACTCAATTACTTCTTTTTTATTTAATAGTAATTATAGAAGATTCAATTACATTACATTGTGGAATTTTAATAAAACTATGACCCAAAATTCACCTTTAAATTTTTCTAAAAAAATCATAAAATACAATGACAATGTATTAGAAGAAGAGCTTATTTTCGTCAGAAGTCCTTATAAAAAAGTGAATAGACAGTAAATAAAACATTATATTTTGTAGAGTAAAGAAATCATTTTAAGCATGTTTAGAATTTTGTATAATATCAACCTCGAATTCTTTTCATACAGATCTCTTTTAAACCATTTAAACAACATTTTAATCACTATATTTAAATTGTGATATATTTATATAAAAAGAGTTGGATTCATATTAGAATAACTAATGAGTAAAGGTTAGGTTAATATAATACTTATTAAGTATCAAACAAAACCATCATCTCAAGTCATAAGGGCTCGTTAATTGACACATATCTAAGGTATGACTCATACCTTAATATGTGTTTGGTAGAGATAAGAATGGGTATGGAATTGATTCTAAAATATGACTCATATTAACCCACAATACTATATTTCATACCCACATAAAATTAGAGATATGACTCATACCTGATTTTATACTTAATTCAATCTCTTCAAAATTATAACAAACACAAAGTCATAGGAATCACTTAATCTCATTTCTTATAACCAACTCGATTTCTCATTTCAACCTGATGACTATTATAATACCAAACGAGCCCTTAGATATTCGTTTTGTGTTAAAAGTTCACGTTATTGTTTTAGGTTGTTAATTGACACATATCTAAGGGCTCATTTGGTATTATAATAGGCATCAGGTTGGAATGGGGAATCAGATTGGTTATAAGGAATGAGATTAAGTCATTCCTCTGACTTTGTGTTTGTTATAATTTTGGAGAAATGGAAGCAAATATAAAACCAGGTATGAGTCATACCTCTAATTTTATGTAGGTATGAAATATAGTGTTGTGGGTTGATATGAGTCATACTTTAGAATTAATTCCATACACATTCCTATCTCTACCAAAATCGGATTGACTCATTCTTATACCCATTCCGGTATAGAAACAAACGGACACTAAGAGTACGTGTTGTGTTGCTATGACTAATCAATTGTGGAAAAGTTCTTAAGTAATAAGATTCATATATTCAATGCAGATGAAAATAGTTGCACATGCAAAACCTATATTATTTAATTCTACTTTAAAACTAAAATGATCAATAAGTGAATTATCATAATTATAAAGGTTTGGAAGTAAAATGATTCTTACATTTTAGTATAACTATTATACTAAAATATAAATGTTAAAATCTTAAATCGTGCGTAGCATGTTCATGTAACTGTATATTTTTTTTTATCAAAAAAAAAATGTCAATAAAACATACATTTGGTGCATATCTCAAACCAAATGCTCTTATATAATTATTTGATAAAACTGAATGTCAATTTTGTAATATTTTTTTATATGTTGTAATTTATTTGTCGGTATAGGAAATAAGTTTAATGTTTCCATAAGTATTATTGAAGAAATTTAAATACTAGACCTATGCATATCTCATACAAAATGCTCTAAATAGTTATTTGATAAAACTAAAATGTAAATTTTGTAATATTTTTCATATGTTATAAATTTGGATTTATCAATTTGACTAAACAAACTTGAATAAATGATAATATTGTAATAATTATTGAAACAAAAATAAAAACACCTTTTTTTAAGTAATGAAAAGGTATATCGTACATAACACGGATACAAAAGCTAATTAGTGTATCGATTTTTGTAACCTATCCCTAAGGGCATAGACTAAGATCTTTTATATAAAATTTGTTATTGTATATATATTGCTCTCAATTAAGATATTCTTTTGAGTAGGTGCATGATTAGATACTAGTTCCCATAGCTAGAATTAATGCATGGTCCAGTTTTTAGATTGTTGCCACTTGCCAGCTTCCTAAGTCTATGTATGAGTCGTCCCAAGACTCCCAATAACTTCTATCGGTTCCACTAGATTTATATAAAAAAATTCGGTTGATTTATATATGTTTTTATATTGTTAATACGTGTATTTTAAATGTATTTGGAGTATACACTATATGTATATATGTATTTAGAGTGTATTATATATGTATTTATTAAATTTAAATACACATCATGTTATATTCAAATTCACATTACGTTATTTAAATTGTCCAATACATGCATTTTAAAATTTTAAATCAAATACAAGTTGGGTGGAAAAAATAACCTTGATTAAATTATATGTGTTTTTATAATGTGCATTTAAATTGTATGTACTATATGTATATTTGAATTGTACGTACGTACTATACATACATGTATTTTTTTTTCAAAAGCATAAGTTCGTTGGTCAACACCATATATACACATTCGTAAATAAGTCATTGCAGACAACTAGCAAAGCTGAAGTGGATCCGTTATGGGGACCATTGCTTTTCCTACTTACATAATCAAATCAAAGCCAGAAGGGCAATGTCCAGAATCTCGTCCATTCTTGACAACTCGAATCATCCTCTGACTGATGAGGGAGAAATTTCAGAATACCTCATCAACCATTACTCTGCTTTCTGGGGGTCGTCGACCAATACAGAACCTCTATGCTTTGCTCCCTTCGAATTGGGTCCGAATCTGAGGAATGAACACATATCCTCTCTCTCCCGCCATGTGACCCCGGAAGAGGTGAAATCGGTGATTTTTTCTTTTGGAGACATTAAGGCGCCAAGGCCTGACGGGTACAACGCCCACTTCTTCAAGAAATCATGGAACATTGTCGGAGCCGATATTTGTAGTTTTGTTTCTGAGTTCTTCTATAATGGCAAGATGCCCATGGAAATTAACCATTGTTTTGTTTCTCTGATCATGAAATGTGAGAATCCTGAGAGAATTAGTGATTATCGCCCCATCTCTTGTTGTTCAATGCTATATAAAGTGTTGGCTAAATGCCTTGCTAATTGCCTCAAGGAGGTGGTGAATGATATTGTGGGGCTACAACAAAGTGCCTTTATTCCGGGGCGATCCATAAGACACAATATTTAACTTGCTCAAGAGTTGCTTCGAGGCTATGGCTGCATTAATTCTTCTCCCAGATGTGCTTTGAAAATCGATCTCAGTAAAGCTTTCGACTGCATAAGTCACCAATTCATCCTTGATGCCATGGCTGGTTTTGGGTTCCCTCCCCACTTCATCTCTCTTATTAAGGAGTGCATCACCACTGCATGTGATGTGACCATGGGTCACCTCAAGGACATATCAAGACCGGTGCAATGAAGAGGAAGATGTTTGAATTGTGTTTGTTGTTTTGTTATTTTTCCTTTCGTTAATTAACTAGGTAGTTAGCTAGTTAGTTGTTAAGTTAGTGGCCTACGTAGTGCTAGGCTTAGTTATTAAGTTAGTGGCCTACGTAGTGCTAGTGGTTAGTTAGTGGCTTATTAGTTGATTTTCTTTATTTTGTATTTTGGCACCTATATAATGGTGGTCATGCATTGTATGTTTATAAGACTTGAATGGAGATATAAACCGAGTGTTTGGTGCATTTCAAGCCTCTTGGACGATGGTTTCCGAGGTGGTATCTATCCTCGAACCCTTAGTCTTGTTTCGGTGAGTCGTATCCGAAACACCCTTTGGTGTGTCATATCCGAAGGCGGTTGGGTGATCATGGTGTGTCGTATCCATGAGTGTTCAACCTTGTCTCAAGGTTCTTGGTGAGTCGTATCCAAGGGTCGAGAGATACTTATCCCAAACTCTTCATGAACCTCTTTATGAGAGTTATATCCATTTCCCGTTTTGAGTCAAATCTCCATCAAGCTAGTGTTTAGAGTATGAAACACATCAAATGTCCTATCCTTGAAAGATTCGCCGAGAAGGTGTTAAACCAAAGTCTTGGCGCCCTTCGTCTTGTACCGTACGGATCTTGGCATGTGCTTACGCACAACATTTGGTATCAGAGCCATTCAAGGCGAGGGGATGATCGTTGTTCATCAAAAAAGCCCCGAACGTTGCCAATCCATATGCATCGACGCGACCATGGAGTCTTCTTGCTCTCGGGCACCGTCGGTCAATTGACAACCTTTGTGGGTCATATTTCACCAGCAGCCCTCATTCCTCATATGAAACATTGCCACCAAGTTTCATCATCATTGGGCAAGGAGTGTCGAGTCGACGCCGAGGAGATGCTTGGTTCGCCGCCGTCGCCGCAACCACATCGTCTTGGCCTCAGAAGCCTCGGAAGCATACTTGTGCGGAGGTCCTAGCTATGAGGAGAACCAAGGTAGGAAGGCAAGGGTCAGTCAAGGGGAGAAAGGGTCAGACCACGGCTAAAGGAGGCTTCTAGCTTGCGGCTAACCCAACCACCACCACTTCTAGCCTCCACTCCCCACGTCTAGCCCTCATCACTACCCACCATCTCCCACGTCCAAAACCATGTTCCTAATCACTTAATTGTTTGCAATTGGTTGGTTAAGGAACACAAAAAAAAAGAGAAGAGAGAAAATAGGCTTGCGGTTTAGGGCTTCATCCGAGTACCCAAGATCTTCCTAGATCTTATCCTAACCACCCCCAACCAATCTCCCTATTTTCTCTCCTTTCAAATTCGGCAGCCTTCCCTCCCACACGCCCACTAATAGCCTTCCCTTCTTCATTCCCCAACCGAACCCTTGATTTGTGGAGACAAGTTGTTAAATCCCTACAAAATCCCCCCCTCCAACAAATCAAACTACCCCACGTCCCAAATCCTCCCTAAAGTTGTTGCCCCCCCAGCTAATTAATCAGCCCTCTCCCAGCTCACACTAAGCTGCTGCATGTCCACCAAAACTCCAATCCAGCGACGCCGAGTGCAGCCCGTCGACGTTCCTTCACGCTGACCCCCACCACCCTTGTCGTCAACTCGACCGCAGCAAAGGGCCCTCCCTTCTAACGTCCAGCCGAGATGATGAACATGGAGCTTAAGCAAGAGCCTTGTGATTTGGTGCACACCTTTGAAGATGCAAATCCAAGGTCCAAATGTCTACTTCCCCATGAGTTCTTCGCAAGCAAAGCCAGCGAAGATTCGAGGACGAATCTTTCTTAAAGGAGGGGAGGATGATGTGACCATGGGTCACCTCAAGGATATATCAAGACCGGTGCAATGAAGAGGAAGATGTTTGAATTGTGTTTGTTATTTTGTTATTTTTCCTTTCGTTAATTAACTAGGTAGTTAGCTAGTTAGTTGTTAAGTTAGTGGCCTACGTAGTGCTAGGCTTAGTTATTAAGTTAGTGGCCTACGTAGTGCTAGTGGTTAGTTAGTGGCTTATTAGTTGATTTTCTTTATTTTGTATTTTGGCACCTATATAATGGTGGCCATGCATGGTATGTTTATAAGACTTGAATGGAGATATAAACCGAGTGTTTAGTGCATTTCAAGCCTCTTGGACGATGGTTTCCGAGGTGGTACCTATCCTCGAACCCTTAGTCTTGTTTCGGTGAGTTGTGTCCGAAACACCCTTTGGTGTGTCATATCCGAAGGTGGTTGGGTGATCATGGTGTGTCGTATCCATGAGTGTTCAACCTTGTCTCAAGGTTCTTGGTGAGTCGTATCCAAGGGTCGAGAGATACTTATCCCAAACTCTTCATGAACCTCTTCATGAGAGTTATATCCATTTCCCGTTTTGAGTCAAATCTCCATCAAGCTAGTGTTTAGAGTCACAATGAAACACATCAAATGTCCTATCCATGAAAGATTCGCCGAGAAGGTGTTAAACCAAAGTCTTGGCGCCCTTCGTCTTGTACCATACGGATCTTGGCATGTGCTTACGCACAACAGCCTGATTCTCCATCAACTGTGAAGGATTCCACAAGAGATATTTCACTGGAAAACGGGGTATTCGCCAAGGGTGCCCGCTTTCACCATACCTTTTTGTCATCTCCATGGAATACTTCTCCCGCCTCCTTCTTCACCGTACCTCTAACCCCAAATTTAACCATCACTCGAAATGCTCCAGAACCGGTACCACCCACCTTTGTTCCGCTGGTGATTTGTTACTTGTTTGCAGAGGTTATGAGATTTCTGTGCAAATCCTAAAGCTGACACTTGATGAGTTCAGCATCTATTCTGGTCTTCAAACAAACATGCTGAAATCCCAGCTTTACTTTGGTGGAGTTGACAACCGCACCATGGAGTCAATAGCTTGCTCCATTGGTCTCTCTATTGGCTCTTTACCTATGCGCTACTTGGGCATTCCTCTGGGTGCTAAGAGTCTATATGTTAGTGACTATGCCCCTCTCATCAACATGATGGTCAACAAAGTTAACTCCTGGTCTACTAGATGCCTTTCGTATGTTGGCCGACTGGAAATTCTCATATCTGTTCTGTGCAGAATTCAGTCATTTTGGGCCAATATTTTCAGATTTCCGAAGAAGGTTGTTGAAAAGATCGTGAGCATCCTCCACAACTTTCTGTGATCAGGGAAAGAGAATGGTAGGCGCAATCTGGTGTCATGGGAGAATGTATGCAAGCCCAAGATTGAGGGGGCATTGGCATCAAAGAATTGCTCTCATGGAATAAAGCAAGTCTGGCCAGATCAATTTTTGAGCTTGCCAACAATCATACCAACATATGGACTTTATGGATCAATACTTATGTTCTTAGGAATCGAGATATTTGGCTCGAAGAGGCCAAGCCGAGCTCAAGCAACTACTGGCGCTCCCTCATTCAGATTAAGGATGAACTTCTTACAATCGACAACAGTCAGGGCATCTTGGCAGCCATGACGAAACCTTTGGGTAAGTACTTATCCGCCAAAGTTTATGAGCTATTTCGTCCTTCATTGCCTACACCCCTGTGGTGTCCTGCTATCTGGTGCAAGTTCAATCTCCCTCGATGCAGCTTTATTTCTTGGCTCGCCATTCAAGAGCGTCTCCCTACCCTATATAAACTTAAGAAATAGGGGTTAGTTCAATCCGACAGTTGCTCTCTCTACCATATGGAACCTGAGACTGAATTACACTTGTGGGGCGATTGTTCCTTTATCAAAGAAGTCCTTAAGAATGTACTGAGCTGGCTGGGGACGGCTTCTAATGCAACCAATTTCAAGGATTGGTTCACTTTGTTGGACAGTAGCATGAGACAAATTGCCTTCATTTTTCAAGCAACTTGTGCAGCAATGACCAACTTTATTTACTACACATGGCAAACTAGAAATAGGGGAATTTTTGACAACCACATTGCTCAAGTTCAAAAGTGCGTGAACCAAATCATTGCCACTACTAAAATTTGCATCTCCGTTCGGGTGAATTCAGAGTCACAATCGGCTAGAACTTGGCTTGCTCAGCTCCATATTGATAGATAGATAGTCTAACCTCTGTTTTGCTATCTGTTGACTCACCTTTGTTGTTCTCTGGTGTGGTATAGTTATACACCAACAAACTTGTTGTATATCCTTCCCCATTTTACTTAATATTATTAACCCTTTTATTATAAAAAAAACACATAACGACTTAAATAAATAAAGGATAAGTTAGTCGGTCAATACCATAGACATCCGTATATAAGTCAATTTTTAAGAGTTTGATTTCATTCGCCTCCATCTCATGCGTGATCCAACGACCGATCTCGCCTAAAATTTTATTCGGAAATTTCGCCTGATACCCTCAAGGTTTTGCATAATTCGCGAAATATCCAGAAGTTTGAACATTTTCGCGTGATACCCCTGAACTATTGTCAAAATTTTGCCAAATACCCTTCCGTCTTATTATCGTTACCAAAACGTTAAATAATTAAAAAAAATTAAAAAATCCCATGAATTCCGAGCTCTCTCTGTCCAACAATGATGACCATTCCTCTGTCTCTCGCAATCCCAGCCACATCCCCAAAACCATCTCTCCCGAGCTCAGTCGCCAGTTTCCCCAATTTCCAATTTCCACTCTCCCAAACCCCTCTCCTTCCCTCGCCGACGTCTCTCTCTTTTCCCTCTGCCGCCCTCCGCCATGGCCATCGAGAAGGAGTCGATTCCACAAACACCAACAACGCTATCTTTCTTTCACATTAGAAACTGCTTCACCTTCTTTAAGCCAACCTCGAGAGCATCGCCAATATTTCCCAAATTCCCCTCGGATTTCTGCCCTAATTCCTCCATCCTCTTAATCTCCTCCTCCAACCACCCCCTCCGCCTCCAGCCACAACCCCAACCGCAACCCCGACCTACACAGCGCCAAGCCGGTGCTCGATCCGGCGCGTCGATTCCTCGAGCCGATCGAATCGCTCGGCGGTATCGAACCTCAAGTGATGAACATCGGCTAAAAGGTGGGCCTGCAGTGGACCTTGGACGAAAGTGGCCACTCTCTTCTCCAATTTCTCCATCTTCCTCGCCAATTGGAGGTTTCTGTAGACGTTCCATCGGCCAAAATTGAGGATTTCTTCGGAGAGGTCGCGGCCTTCGAGGAGGAGTTTGGAGAGGCGCTCGAGCTGGAACTGGCGGAATTGGGGGAGCTCGACGCCGGTTTTCGTGATCTCTTGAATGATAGGGAAGAGCTCGTTGACATGGTTGATGAGGCCCTCGGCGCTATCTCTGCAGAGGGAGGATTCTGAGCGATGGAGAAGAGTTGTCTGAGGAGCTCAGTGGTGATCTCGCCGGCGAGGAGGTTGGCTACCGCCATAGGCGAGAGAGATGCGGCGAAGGTGGTAGAGATGCCGTGAAGGTGGGCGAAGGAAGTAGTGATTGATTTGGAGTTCACCTGTGGGGTATAATGATGAGATGAGTGCACAAAAGTCACCTAACAAGTTAATGCTTTCACACAGTGGGTTGTGGAATGGAGCCATGGAAGTGGAGGGACACACGGCGAGGGAATTTTTTATTTTTTTTAAATGATTTAACGTTTTGGTAACGATAATAAAATGGAAGGATATTTAGTAAAATTTTGACAATAGTTTAGGGGTATCACGTAAAAATGTTCAAACCTCTGGATATTTTACAAATTATGCAAAATCATATCTTGAGGGTATTAGGCGAAATTTCTGAATTTTATTCTATATAATATATATCGATTTATGTTTGATCCATTGAGTTTACATATAATTCTTACGAACTAGTGACCGACATCATCAATTTCATTAGCTTATATAACGAACTTGAAACTCATCACAGTTACTCCAATTAAAGTATATATCGCCACATAAGGTACCTTATACGTTCCTCTGCGATCACCGATCGATCGACGTCCACATCAAATTAAATGGACGAGCTAAGGGCACCAAGGGCAGCCAACTCCACGCCACTGACGCCGCTCACCTTCCTAGAGAGGGCGGCCACCGCCTACCCCGACACTCCCTCCCTCATCCACGACGACGTCGTCGTGTCCACGTGGCCCGACACCCACCGTCGCTGCCTCCGCCTAGCCTCCTCCCTAATCACCATCCTCGGCATCCGCCCTAAAGACGTCGTCTCCGCCTTCCTCCCCAACATCCCCGCCATGTACGAGCTCCAGTTCGCCGTCCCCATGGCCGGAGCCGTCCTCAACAACCTCAACACCCGCCTCGATCCCCGGTCCACGGCGGTGCTCCTCCACCACTCCCTCTCGAAAGCCCTATTCCTAGACTCCCACTCCCTCCCTCTCATCCTCGCCGCCCTCTCTCTTCTCCCAAAAGCACACCCTTGGCCCGCCCTTATCGTCGTCGACCCAGCGGTCGAGCGACGCCTAAACTATTATTCGTACGAGGATCTCATTAGTCAAGGAGATTCGGGTTTCGAGTGGGTCCGACCCGAGTCCGAGTGGGACCCGATCGTCCTCAACTACACCTCCGGAACGACGTCGCATCCCAAGGGGGTGGTCCACTCCCACCGGGGCGCGTTCGTCAAGGCAGTGGACGCCATAATACACTGGCAGCTGCCCGACACGCCGACTTACTTGTGGACCCTACCCATGTTCCACGCCAACGGCTGGGGGTACGTATGGGCGACGGCGGCGGTCGGGGGCGCGAACGTGTGCATGCGGAAGTTCGTCGCTGCTGACGTGTTCGATGCCATCCGGCGACACCGCGTCACCCACATGTGCGGGGCGCCGGTGGTGTTGAATATGCTGGCCAACGCTGCGGCTCCCAGTGGGGAGAAGAAGCGGAGGCTGGAGCGTCCGGTGGAGATCTTGACCGCCGGAGCGCCTCCACCGGCGGCGGTGCTGGAGAAGGCGGAGGAGATGGGGTTCGTGGTTAGCCATGGGTATGGGTTGACGGAGACGGCTGGATTGGTGGTTAGTTGCCCTTGGCAGCCCAAGTGGAACCTTTTTCCGGCTACTCACCGTGCTAGGCTCAAATCAAGGTAACGCATAATTTTTTGTTATTATAATTCTTTAAATTCAATTGTGCGTTAAATTTCTACAAATATTCATTGAGTAATTTTAATCTATTATATATTTCAAAAAGAATTTCATATCATAATTTTGTTTGCTGATGCATAGAAATAGCCTAAAAAAATAATATATTAGCATTGGAATTTGGAAATACATAAATTCCGTTTCGATTTTAGAAGTTTAGCGATATTATAATTCAAAAGTGGTATAAAGATTCAGATTTTAGGTAGAATTTTATTGAAATTAAAATTTTAATATAAAATTAATAGAATATTTTTGTGTACGATTCAGATCATGCATATGATTCTAGTGAATCTATAAACGATTTTTATAATTCTACAATATGTTTATTATATAATATTATTTTAATATGAGATAAAAAATGTATACTTCAAATATAAAATTTATATTTTTTTATATCTCTATTATAATAAAATTATATTGGTAAATCACCACTAAATTATTATATAAAACATAATATTTTCAATTTCTTTTTAAATATTTTTTCACTTCAAATATAAAATATTTAAACTTTAATAAGTTAATTTCAACTCTTTTTTGTTATATTATAAAATCTTACGATTTTACGATACGTTTAAATAAAAGTTTAAGATCTGACTTTAAAATCCAGATTTTAACAATATTACATGTACCAGTATTGAAGTATAATATATGCGACCCTACTATAGTATAACACACAGGGGAGGAGCTATGTGGGGCCGAGAGGGGGCTATAGCCCCCGCTAGAAATAAATAAATAAATATATAAATAATTTTTATAAAGCTTTTTTACCCTTATTTAATCTGAAAATATAATTCCAACCAACTTTGATAGATTTAATCCATCAAAATAAAATTACCTTAAGTTTTTTTCCCTCATCTCATTTGAAAATATAATTTCAGTCAGTCCTAACAGATTTAAGTCACAAAAATAAATAAAAATTTCCTCATTTCATGTTAAAATTACCTTAAGCTTCATAAAAAAAATTAAAATTGATTTTTACGAGATACGATTTAAGTCACGTTGGATTTAAGTCATACGAGATTTTTATCGTGCAAGATTTTAGCATCCTTTGGGATAAAATACTGGCTCCGCCCCTACTAACACATACTACTTGGGTAGACCTAAATTAACATTTGATTTATAGGTACGTACTTAATGAATTGGTACTTAGTAGTTACATTGGCATTAATAGTTGCTATGTGTTTTTTGTTTTGTTTTTTTCTTAATAAGGTAAGAATTAAATTGTATCAAAATTGATTTGACAATTGCCCTATATCATAAGAATGAGAAAGGATGAGAGCCTTAATCTATAAATTGTTCGGAATATCACCAGTAAAAAATTATGGCTAAGTTTTTTTATTTGTTCAACCACCGAATTGATTTCAAAAACATATAAAAAATGATTGCTACGCGTTTCTAGCTTTATCTACTCCTTTATTAATCGGTAATAATGCTATATGCATGACACGCAGTAGACTACCTGATGCTCCGTATAAATCTATAACGTACCCTTGTTTCCAGGTTAATCTAATACTAGCCATCCGTGACATAAGCTATACTCCTACTTCATTATATTTATACATCAAAATAGATTATGTTCTGCTATCTACATACACTCTTCAAAGATCAAAGCACGATACGAAGTACGAATAAATATCCTTTGCTTGAACCAATTAATGGTGACATATCCGCACCTAAATAATTATTTTTAAATGCTCATGTATAATTAAATGTAAATTGAACGTACAATAAAAAATTATCATAATGAATATTTTAAAACTTTATTTTTAGTTAATTATATTACAGTATATTTTTATAGACATAATTTTCAACACAATAGCTTATAAAAATATAATGTTTGTAAACGTTTATTAATGAGGATCCTCTATAACCTACGATACATCATTCGATATACCACTTAAGCATATATGATATCAATCAATCTTAAAATATTTTTAAAAAATTATAAATATATTATAAATAATAAATCTTATATATTCATAAATTTTTAGTATCAAAATGAATTCATTAATAATTTTTAATAGTTAAAATATAGTTATTTACAATTTAAATAAAATTTAATTTCAATTTTATGATACTAACAATTTAAGGATTTATAAGATTTATCATTTAGAATGTATATATAATTTTTTTTTAAAAAAATTAAAATTAATTTATATTATATATATTTGAATGGTACACCGAGAAGGGTAACATAGGCGTAAAAGATTCTCCCTCTTTATATCAAGGGGCACCGGCACCGCACAGGATTGAGAGTTTGGGACTTGTATACATCGTAATAAATACTACTGTATTAAAGAGCTGGTGGAGGTGACTACTAGAACATTGTTCGATCTATCGCTTTCTTCGACCATGCAAGAAAATAAAGGTGCTCGCTTTAAATTGGATATAGCAGTATTTGGTTTGAAGTCTTCCCTCGTAAAGCGATCTCTAGTTTAAGTGTTTAACCCTAGTTTGGTTAAGGGCTTAACTCTTAAGGCCTTGTTTCTCGTGTATTTATAAAGTTTTTTATTTATAAAATAATACTTTTTTTTTATTTTTGCACACATTTTCATATTATCTAAATTTTAAATTTTAAAAATTTAAAAAGTATATTATAAATAAGAAATTATTAATACATATTCACCAAATAAACTCTAAATATACTCCATATCTATCTATCTATCTATCTATCTATCTATCTATCTATCTATAATCTGTATATTAAAGTTTTCACATTTAGAGCTACGAGAACGTTTTTAGAAAAAAGTTATTGAGGTGTTATTATTTAATTAATTAATTTACTATTATATTAAGTAATTAACAAAATATATATATTTATATTAAAGCGATTTATTTTTGAACCATCAAAAAGATTTTAGACCCACATTACTATGTGTCAAATTATAAAAATTAACAAAGTTTGATGTTAACCAACCAAGTATCTGAATTTTAAATAATATATCTTACATTAGTTATATTTTATTTATCTGACTATCAAATTTGGTTTTAACCAACCAAACTTTTTAATTTAATGTACGGTATTAGTGATGTTTTTTATTATTAAATGTAACAATTTCCATTTAATCTAATATTTATTTGTTATTAAAAAGATATAAATCATAATCTCACTATTTTTAGCAAATCTTATTTATAAGAACATGGCAATTTAATATTATTTTTAAGAACATGACAATTCTTATCATAGTTTCACTCTTCTTTCCGATATAAATCGTAGTATTAGCTACGTTACTACTCCAATGATAATTTTTACACCAAAAAAATAATTAAGAACATGTTAAATACATTTTTTTCTAACCTATGATTATGTCATATATAGGTTAATCACTTAATTTTAGAAGGATTTTGTTAGGAGTAATTATATCATGGATTTTAATATTTTGTAAAAGGATTTAAACATTACTTTTTAGGGAATATTCTTTAAAACGATAATTCTTAACATATCCCTTAGGATATAGGTTAAAACAACCAATATAACAATTATTAGCAGAGATTATTTAACGTATTCCAAAAACTTTCAATAAAAAAACTTATTTTTTTAAATACAAATACACATTTAAATAAACTCATCATAACAAATATGAATAACCTTTTGTATATTCTAACTATCTCAAACATTTTTACTTCAAATTTTTTCATGTTTTTTAGATTATGATTTATAATTAGTCATTAAATTATTTCTATTTTTCTTATTTTTATTTTTGAGCTAATATGATTGATATTTTGAATAATTAATATTAAACTAATATATTTGTAATATAGCATTTCAACATATCACTTTTAAAGTTAGAATTTTGTTATAAGTACACATATTTATGTTCAACTAATATTATGACTTATAATTTTTAATATTAAGGTATTGGCAAAATTTTAATATTATATGTTAATATAATATAGGCTATTGAAAATACACGATAAATGGTAGTGAATCATGCACGACTTTAGAAAAAATATTCCGTGTATGTCGACAATAATTGCATGATTAAAAATAAAAAGGATAATTGTACGAGAAAAGGTATGAAATATAATATAATATATCTATACAAGTTATATAATTAACAATAACATTTTGAACATATTGTTATTTCAATCTTCTATTCATATAATTCTTAAACAATATCACTAAGATTTTTTTCTTCTGAAAACTACTTAAATACAACATAATTTGATTTAATTATAAATAACTATTGATGATTTTATAAATTTAAGTTTACCCATACAAGATACGAGTACTACACTAGTAAAATTAAAATTTGGGACTTAGTTACTTTTATGAAATTATTGGAATTGGAAATTATATTTTTGTTCATTTTATTGTTTTTCGTATATCGTATGAATTAAGTTTTTATTATATAAAAATAAATTAAGTGAATCTTATCTACCCTATCAAAATAAGTGAAATTTATTTAATTTAGAGGAATTATAACTTTCTTAAAAAGTTATACTTAAAATTTAAAATCTGAATGATATAGAAAAATATGAAAAAAGTAATAAATATTTTTAATAAAAAATCAAATAAACCCTTAATTATTATGTACGTACTATGTCTCTACATCTTAATAATAATCACTATATATAACGATTTTTCTGAATCCTAATCGTACACACTAAACCTAAAAAAAATCTTATACAAAAATCTTAAGTAACCCTATTTAAATAAAATCTTTTTTACTCTATCTAAATAAGAGTCCTAGAAAAACGTATATACAAGAAATAAGATTATTAATTAATATAAATTTGATAACTTAATACGCCATCATAGTTATGACTTATGAATTATGATATAGTTTTCTTTATCCATAAAAAATATTAGATTATTAATTATAACCGGAAAGACATTTAAACTCATAATCTAATGACTAAATCGGGGCGTCAGTAGAAAGGTTACTTAATTGATCATATATAAACAAGGATTATTAATTACATTTTACAGACATTAATTAAATAAATAGCTAGTGTGATTTTCTTGTTCTAAAATTTGTATGTGATCGATCAAAGGCAAGGTGTCAAAACAACTGGGCTAACCGATATGGACGTAATCGACACCACCACGGGGAAGAGCGTGAAGCGCGACGGGCAGTCCATCGGAGAAGTCGTCCTCCGCGGCAACTCTCTGATGCTCGGCTACCTCAACGACCCCGAGGGCACGGCCAAGTGCATGGGCGAGGACGGCTGGTTCCGCACGGGTGACGTCGGCGTGATGCACCCCGACGGCTACCTCGAGATCAAGGACCGGTCCAAGGACGTCATCATAAGCGGGGGAGAGAACATTAGTAGCGTGGAGGTGGAGTCGGTGCTCTACACCAACCCCGCCGTCAACGAGGCCGCTGTGGTGGCCCGCCCCGATGAGCATTGGGGCGAGAGCCCGTGCGCCTTCCTGAGCCTCAAGCCGGGTCTGGAGCGGGACCCGAGCGAGGAGGAGATGATCGAGTATTGTAGGGCCAACATGCCGCGTTACATGGTCCCCAGGACGGTGGTGTTCAAGGACGAGCTTCCCAAGACCGCCACCGGCAAGATTCAGAAGTTTCTGCTTCGAGACGCTGCAAAAGCCTTGGGGCCGCGCGTGGCGCACGACAAGCCCATTGTGAAGGCGCGTGCGATGATGATTGCTAATACTGGCAAGTATATGATGCTCAAGAATTTGGTTTCGCCGTCTGCTAACAGTTCTATTGTATGCAGTTTCGTTAAAATTTAAAAAAAAACACTCGCTAAATGAGAAATTACCGAAAGTTACGTGTAAGTATACCACTCTACCTAATCAAGATTTGGGTGGTACAAATTGTTGGCTGCATTGGTGGTTTTTGGTAATCTCTCATTCAATTGGTAATTCTACCCAATTTCTATATATTTAACAGATGTTTTTAGCATTTTATCGTTACGAATAAATAGAGTTATTTGTGTCATAATAGACTATATATGGGGGATCGAATACATATATATCGATCTATCCAATAAATGTATTAATAACTTCTATATTACGTTTCCATTCTTATAATAAGGATTCGTAGCTTCGCTTTCATTGTTAACACGTTTTTATTTCTACGTTGTCCTTTGTTCAATTAATATAACTTATTGGTCCGTGAATATATGTAACAAACAAAAATGGAAATAAGTTCCATATATTTTTCTGGGTCCATCCATAAACTCACTGTTTTAGAACTCATATAAACATTACAACCTTATTTACGTTTTTCTTACAATACGGTAAATACAAGATGAATTAGTTATGCTACAATCACATAGTACAAACGAATTAATATCACTAGCTAATGGACGGAAAATCTGTTGGTATACGTGGCTTAAAGAGAAGAGAAATATTTAATCAAAAAAAAGAAGATAAATATGGATGATTTTTCGAAATTTTTTAAAAAATCTGGTGATATTTGGAAAATAACATAAAATGGAGGTGCTTTCTTGAAATTCTCTTCTTTTTTTTTTTTTTGGTTTTACAAATACTAATGTTGTAGACTCGGCTGGGTTCAGCCGGGAAAACTTACAGAGACATCTAAACCCTTTTCCGAAAGCAGACGCTCGCCAGAAATTCATCGGAGACGATGGTGTGGGGCTTAATCCCCACCGACCCACTTTCAGGTTTCTCCTCTTGCTTCGAATATCACTCTTTTCCTTTGGAATTTGACAAGTAATTCGTCCGCTTTCACTCTTCAAAATCCAAATTGAATTCGAAAAATGCTAAAGAAATGTACGAATTCGAATAGGCGTGCAAATTGACGACAATCCAAATCTAATTTCTCTACAGAAACGATTTGCTTTTCTCCTAAAGATTGCTTATGATGTGTTTTTTTTTTAAACACACAGGTGAAGAAAAGTACTACATCTTTGCGAAGGGAACATACAAAGTAGGAAGAAAAGGTAATATTTTGGACTTATCAAGCTCAAGTATTTTTGATATTTTATGATTAAATATGAGCTTGCATCAAATTTTGTTATGGTCACGAGTGTCCCCTGAAACTTGTTAATTTACAAGGGAGTTATTCTTGCTTTGGAGAGGGGAAATTTCTTTCGTTAATAGACAAGTCCTAACTGCAACCAGTATTCTCCATAAATTCAGAAACTCCTATGGACTTTTTAGCAGGAAGATAGAATTCTAATTCTAATTGTGTTTTAGAGTATTTGCTAAGAGAATACAGCAATATGTATCAAGTTGCTATAATTCGTACACTCATTTAACCTTTACTAATAAGGTTTAATCTTCTGTTTCATTAGTCTATTAATCTTGACAAATAATGTAAATGAAATAAGACTCGTTACATTTTGAATGATGATTGATCAAGAAAATGCATCAAAAAATGGACTGTAGCTACATCTTTGACATTTTGATTAAGCCTTGTGCTAGTATCTCTTAATTGGAATTGTAACTTGGATTTTTTTTTGTTTGTTTCATCAGCGGTATTTGAATCTGAGGCCCAATATCTAATTTGGTGCTGTTTAGCGTGTTCTATTCGTTATCATGGGTGGCTCTCTGTTTCGATTGAGGCCTTGGCTATGGGGATTAAATATTTATTCATGATGAAAGATTATATTTTCCACGAACTTTTCATGTATACTTGAAAATTCAGAATGGAATGATGGTCTATTTCTCTCTTTGGATATTGTTAACTTAATAAATGACCTCCTAAGTGAAATTTTAATGGCAAATTTTGTTTTGAAGGCTGTGATGTCACAATTATCAAAGACAAGGGAGTTTCACGAGTCCATGCTGAGATAGTTGTTGATGCCATGGAACACTTGGATCACCGGAAAAAAAAATGTACTGATATGAACACCAAAGTTCGGATAAGAGACTGCTCAAAGTACGGAACTTTTGTTACTAGAGTAGATGGTTCAAAACAAAAAGTCCATGAATCCCCAAGTAAAGAAACATCCCTAAAAGTTGGAGACCTTATTTCATTTGGCATTAATAATGCTGCATACAGGTATTTGTTTTCTGTTGAAAAAATATAATGGGGAAATGAATGGTGTCACTTCGTGATTGCTTTTTGTGATATCGTGTTTTTGTTTAACTACATCATGCAATTACTTTTGTGACTTAAAATATAAGCTAAACCTTGTATTTATTAAGTTTGATGTTTTTGCTAACGTCTTTTTACAGGACACCACAAAAGAAGATATAGTTGCTATTTTATTGAGTTATATACTCAAATGCATGGTTTTTATACAATGAGCCTTGATTCTAGAGGAACTTGGTTAATTGTTTTGCTTCCTTTACCTGAACCTCAAGTTAACTTCCTCTTTACTTAGATTGGCGTGTAATCACTGATACGGTGATACCCAAAATCAAAAGCTGTTGCATTTATGTAAATTTGTTTAGAATTTGATATCTGGGATTGTTTATGTTTCATCCTGTATGGTTCAGATCTTAATATTTTCTTTCTGTTTACACTTGACAGATTTTGTTTTGTTCCATTTCTGCTTTATGTTTTCCACGTTGAGGGCTCCCAAGGGTTTCATTCAGTTCAAGACATGGTACTGTCAATAGGTAGTAAAATGACTGACATATTCTTTCTTATGATAATTCAGGATTGTATATTTCTAAGATTATACTGTTTACAAGATGTTTTCAAAAGAATTGTTACTTGTATATTACCTTTTGTGTTCTGTTTGTTTTGTTAAAGTAAAGGTTTATTTCCAACGGGAAGAGCATGTGAGAAAAGAGTAACATTTCCAGTTAATGAATTATATCGTCATATCTTGTTGAGAAATATCATGGCAGTCTTTGGTCCCATGGACTAATACATGAATTGGCTGCTTGTATATTAGTATCTTTGGCATTTTTGGTATGTCTCAAATGGTAATAGTAGTTAGGTCAGGCGGAAAAAATATTTTGCAGGTTAATAATACCCTGCTTCTGTTTAGGGATTTCCCCCTTGAGTTTAAACGAGGCTACTACGTCAGCTCTCTACAAAGTCTTTGATCTATCAAGAATAGGTTAATAATACCCTGCTTCTGTTTAGGGATTTCCCCCTTGAGTTTAAACGAGGCTACTGCGTCAGCTCTCTACAAAGTCTTTGATCTATCAAGAATTGTTGTTAAGGAATCTAATCAATGAGTAACGTACTAACGTTGAACGATAGTTTTGTTTTTCTCACCCAGGAAGACAATGTTTTAAAAGGTATCTTTAATAGTTACTGGTGTTTGAATATGAACTTCAAGTGTACCGTTTTGTTCTCGTCTTTTTCGGCTTATCGGTTGATGTTTCAACCTAGGCTAACATCATAAGAAATGGTTCTTATAGACAGGTTTTTCAGCATTGATCGGATCTGTGAAGTACTTTTGCTACTTTATTGGCATGCTTATATAACCAATAATCTCATGGATGCTTTTAAAGGACTAAGAGTGTATAGTTTTTCTTACTCTATTGTCTTGCAGGTGCTATTGTTACCAAGAAGTGGACTGATGAGTGCACCCATGTCATTGTTGATCAATTTGCACCTGTGAATGATAATTTTATTGATGCTATTGTGTCTAAAAAACCTTTAGCTTCACATAAGTGGTTAGAGGTATACACTTTTATTCTTTTTATATTATGATAGGCTTGTGGATTCCAACTAGCTCATGTAAGCATTTTAGTAATGTATTCTTCTATAGCTTTTAACGAAATGGTTTCTACTTTCTACTACTCATTGCTCTTGCTAGATGTGGCCATTAGGCCATGCAAGGAAGAGCAATTTAAGTTGAAGTATTGTGCTAATAGTGTTTAAACCGGGACTTATGCTATTGATTCTTGTATATAAGATATGACTTTCATAGCCTAAATATCTAATGAGCAACCTTTCCTGGTTAAAAGAGAACACAATTAAAAGAAGCAGGAATTATCTCAACACTCACTGGTATTCTCACGTAGTCACCTAACATGAGAAGGATTATGTTTTACAACTTCCTGAAAGGTACGAGTCATATAGGTGATCTACATGACACTTTCTGGAAGTTGTTGGTTCATGTATTTTTACCTAGCTCTTTTGTTGATGTGTACTGATAAAGATCAAGATCATGTACAAGTGTGACTATTGCTGTATTTGCTTGTGAATTGGCTCATTTATGAGGAAAAGAATGCCATCTTGAAGACTGATATATCATTTTTACATACTTATAGTTAACTTCTTTTCTTTACAGTTCCTGATTTCTGATTATATGCTCTGCTGTTTATGTTTAGGTTCTGAAAGAGAGCAGGATTATCCATGAAATCCCAAGTTGCAGTTCGTAAGTTTCCCTTGGTCTTTTTGGCAAATATTAACTGGCTCGTTTTCAATGTTTATGCTCTTTTTCATGTGTCAGTTATGCTCCAACGTTGACATTGGATGGGGTATCAGTGGTTGTTGCTGACAATAGAGTACGTGAAAACTGTTTGAAAGGATACACATTCGTATTGGAGTCTGCACATATGGTAATATTCTGTGTCTTATGGAGTTATGGCTAATAGATTTTTTAGGAACAATAAAAAGGAACTATAGTACGTTCTTTAGACACTCCAAGTAATTTGACCTAGTTGGGATTCTTGCTGTTGCTTAATTATGGATAAAGCTTCTTTTAGTTTTATTTCCACTGTATAGTTATTATATTGCTATTTATAATTAAGCTGGTCAATTAGGTTAGCCGGGTTGTGTAGTCTTTGTATTTTCGTTATTTATGGTCAAGTACTATACATTTGGATGTTTAAAAGGTCAAGTTATGGGTTGGTTAGGTTTTCAAAGTCTTAATCCATTCCTGTCACAGCCTGGTATCAATGGGTCTGTTGGGCTGTGCTTGTTAACTTTATGACATGCCTAATTATATATATGTCAGGTATGATGAATATAACTAGTGATATTTTACTAAAATAACATAACTTTTTTCGTTCTTCAAATTGTAGTACAAGTTTTCTAGTAGATTGCCATTAATCCTGGAAGTTGGTGGTGCAAAAACTGTTTCCTTGGAATTCTTAGATTCCGATAGTCAGGTAAACATCTAGCAGCCCTTTTGCTTTATAATGTAATAGTTCATGCTTAATGATCGCAACCTATGTTTCTTGTTATTGCCTTTGTGGTGCTTTGCCGCTCACCTTGTTTGTGTATCATTCTGTTTGGGTCAAGGGTCAAATTATTAATGTTGAACCAAATTATTTTTCTGCTTCCAGTTTTGGTTTGTATTTGAAGTATCTTAATTGTTCTTTTTTAGGACTTGCAAGGTGAAAGTAACCGTGTTGTGCATGTAGTCCCTGCTAATTCCACCACTCACTCCAATCAGCGAGGTTCTAAATTGCAAGCGAAAGAAATGGAATTGATTAGAGCTGTTATATCAGGATACTTGGACCCATCTATCCTTGTTTCACCAGCTAGTAAGTCTTTAGTCTTCTGTTTTAGGTAATATATAATTCTGAGCTTTACTTGGATAACCCAGTCTTGCATCTTATGAGTTTGGATAACCCAGTCTTGCATCCTTAGCTCTTGGCTGATAAGTAAATACTTCTAAGAGCGAAACATTCACTTCTTATATGCATGTTAAAAAATAAGAAAAGTTACAAAAAGAAAATCTCCAATTCTATTTCTGAACCTTCTGCAGTTGTGCTGTTTTCTAAATTTGCCATTTGATATATGGCAAAGCTGCAATGTAATGTAATTGTTTTCTTCTGCAGTTACGCTGTCTTCATCCTCAACGGATGAGACAATAGTAGCGGATTCTGATGCAGAAACAGAATCTGCCAACTCTGGTCAACCAACCGGTTCTCCTGAAATGAACAGAGCTATTACATATGAAGACATCAAAGAGGAGACATATAAAGTCCATGTTACCCCCTCATCTGAAGATGTTCAAATTAAAAAGATTAAAGAGGGGAGTAGAGTAACCATTGAAATAAAGGATAGTGACGAGGCTGGTGTACATGAGAGCAAAGTGGACCCGCCTAAAGATTATCTTGCTCCTGGTTCAGGAAATCGTCCTAGTACGAGCTTTGTGGAGAGAAATGATAGAACAGTTGTCAAAGGAAAGATGGATGATGGCCCTGAAGATGGGTGCTCAGAAGTTGTATATAGCCAAGCCTTAATTATGAGAGATGTGAACATGATGAAAACAGCCAGTCTACGAACCGATGACAACGTTGTAAACTTCAAGCGTTTCAGGAAGGTATGAGTACAACTACTTGTGTTTTATTATCACTTGCAATTAGAAATACTGTCCTCCATAACGACTTATATACCGTTTGAGACGCGTGCAGGTAGCTACTCAGTCCGGGAATAGCTTTACAAATCTCGTTCCCTTTGCTAAACAACCATACATGTACGTTCTAACGTTCTCCATTCATCCTATTTTGTCATTATTGATTCTATTGTAGAGTTCATTGTGACCTGTTCTCTACTCCTGTGGGTGTTTCCTGCAGGAACTCGGAGTATGAGAAGGAGGTGGTTAGATCTGTGGAGGAAGAAAAGAAGAGGAAGAAAATGGAAGCCATGGCAGAGGAGTTATTCAACAGTGAAAAGGTAAAACTCTTGCCCCTTGAAGTGAAAGTTTTATAAGAGATTGTTCAAGCCAATCGCCAAAGATGAAACTAGATACGCGTGGTTTGAAACAGGGGCGGCGCCGTGCTGGGTCTCTGCATCCATTTCTTACTCGCCGTTGACCAAGGTCAACCTCTTTCCCTTAATCTTAACTGAAGTTTGTTCCAGGCTGTCAATTTTCAGAAGTTCTTTTTTTGGGTAAAACGCGATCAGTGAATCCTTGTTACGTCGTAGCAGGTACCGTGATTAGAGTCGAGGATGAGGAGATGCTGACTTGTGTTGTCGCCAGAAGTCTTGGAATAGAGAGCACTTGAGGCTGAGGTTGGTCCTGTATCTCCCTAGATTTGGTGAGTGTGGCTCACAAGGACAAGTTTACCCTTGATGAAACTGATACTGACTCGGCAATTATGTATACTATTTTTGTAATCGCTTAGAGTGTGTTTGGCAAGGCCATAAAAGCAGCTATTGAAGTAGCGTTTAGCGTTTTGAAACATTTGCTTTTGATACTGACTCGATCACCCTTTATGCTATAAACATTTGCTTTTGTTATATTCGTGTGGAGATACATGTGAGTTGTCGCCGGAGAATATGAAAACTCAACTCTCAGATTCAATGGAGTCTGTCTAGTGCAAACGCCATTGATGTATGTTGTAAGAATTGGAGAGAAACTTGATAAAAATGTATTTATAAACATAAAATATAGTTTTGTATTTTTGTACTGTTTTAATCGATTAAAAGATATGTATTCAACATAAAATAAGAAAAGGAGATGGTTTTTTTAATGGATGTATAATTGTTTCATTATAGTCCTTTCACACCTTTTTCATTTACGCTATTGAAATTTATGTATATTTGAATATTTGTTTGCAATCAATATTGAAGAGGTTATAAAACTAATAGATCAATTATGATTTTTCTTATACAAATAAATTATAACCATATATCAAAAATATTGACCCCCCAAATATATAGTATATGACCAACTTAATCAAATGTATGTTCACACCAAATAAAACCATAACATAGAAAAACACTTATATTTATGTAAAAAATATGAGTTGGTATAATTGCATTACAAAAATATAACATATGTCCCTAGTACGGGCTTGTTTCCTTTTTCTATTCCGACAAAGAAAAGTTGAATCCAGGCTCCATTTTGCTTTAGTGGTTAATGAAGAGTACAATGAAGGATCACTGCTGTTAACCTCATCAACAAAATCACCTCGACTGGACGAAGATTGCAACTATAAATTTAAGGGTCTCAAGGCTACAATTGAGGATTGTTTGCAAATCCAAAGTGTGAATGAATGTATTGTTGATTTGAAGGCGTTGCTAGAGTGCATGGATCTCGAGAAGACGAAAGCACATATGAAGAGATTGATGTTTGCTCCCTTTTACTATTCCGACAAAGAGAAGGTGTGTGTGTATATTGATGACATGTATAGTGCAATGTGGAACAGTAACAATTATTATTTTAAAGTGGCAGAAAAGAAAATATGGGGGGTTGAATTTCATGTGAGAAAACTGCGATAACAAAGAACTGGTTCAGGTATGGAAGGATGGTGAACAAGATAGTATAAAAAATGCATATGATCTAACAAGGTTTGCAAGAAACTGTGTTCATCACTTGAATCAAAAGTGGAGAAATCTTGGCAACATGGGTGTATCTCCCCTGATGAGAAAGCCCCATTATTTTTTGAAAAAACTTAACGATTGACATGAAGATTTTCTCAACCATCTTTTCGTTAGTAGTTAATGGAGTAAAGAATGAATGATAATTGTTGTTAACATCGCCAAGAAAAGTACCACATCCGGAGGAAGCTTCCAACCAAAATTTAAAGATTTTAAGGCTACAATTGAGAATTGTTTGAAAGGACAAAGTTCGAAGAAATGTCTTGCAGACATTGCTAGAATGCAGGAATCTCGCCACAACGGAGGTACATCGGAAAAGATTGATGTTCGCACATGTGTTTCATTCCGACAAGAACAAAGTGTGTGTTTATATAGAAGTCATGTACAATGGAATGTGGAGTTGTCAGCATTATATAATATAGTGGTAGCAAGGGGAGCATGCATAGGCTAGGGCGTTGCAACCCTCGCTCCCCTCCGGCAAATTCCTTGGACTCCGTCGAATTTCGCCTCAATTTTTTATTGATATAAAACAATGAAAGAATAAGAAGTAAAACATATTGACTAGTAGTTTTTGTGTTCAAACTTTTGTAAAAGAGTATCAATAAGTCTTGAGTTTAGGTTTTGCATTGTGAATTAAAACATAATTTGCAGTTTCTACATTTCATTTTCGTAGGTTTGTCATTACCAATGTCCAAACAAAAGAATGTCAGGACCTCTCTCTACCTTCATTTCAATATCATAAGAGATTGGATAGAAAGTTACAAATGTTTCTCGACAACGAGGAATTAACATACGAAAATGACGAAAGAATGTCAAGACTTCCCTCCACCGGTCTTTGAGTATCACAAGAGGTTGCATTCAAAGCTACAAATATTTATCGACAAAAGAGAATTGGCATATACGATATGATCGATGAGGATAACATTACCACGTGTACGGTAGTAATTCTTCAAGACAGTCATCCATGCGTGAAGCTTCAAAAGCTTAAGACCGCATGCATGGAGTCACAAGTCATATCCCAACTCGACAAAGTCGATTATGACAATGAAAAAGGGGATCAGTTAACGGCTTTGGTTTACAGCCCGTTCAAGACGTTCAAAATATATTTGGATAAATTCGGAGGCACCATGAGAGACTGTGCTTTTGTGGGGGTTTTGAAGGGCATGGTGAAAGGGCTACCAACCTGCAAGAGAAAGGATTAGCGCCCTTGGTGATCGACAAAGTTGAATACAAGGTCATCGACAAGTTGAATCCATGCTCCATTTTGCTTTAGTGGTTAATGAAGAGTACAATGAAGGATCATTGTTGTTAACCTCGCCAACAAAATCACCTTGATTGGACGAAGATTGCAACTATAAATTTAAGGGTCTCAAGGCCACAATTGAGGATTGTTTGCAAATCCAAAGTGTGAATGAATGTATTGTTGATTTGAAGGCGTTGCTAGAGTGCATGGATCTCGAGAAGACGAAAGCACATATGAAGAGATTGATGTTTGCTCCCTTTTACTATTTCGACAAAGAGAAGGAGCATGTGTATATTGATGACATGTATAGTGCAATGTGGACCAGTAACAATTATTATTTTAAAGTGGCAGAAAGGAAAATATGGGGGTTGAATTTCATGTGAGAAAACTGCGATAACAAAGAAGTGGTTCAGGTATGGAAGGATGGTAAACAAGATAGTATAAAAAATGCATATGATCTAACAAGGTTTGCAAGAAACTGTGTTCATCACTTGAACCAAAAGTGGAGAAATCTTGGCAACATGGGTGTATCTCCCCTGATGAGAAAGCCCCATTATTTTTTGAAAAAACTTAACGATTGGCATTAAGATTTTCTCAATCATCTTTTCGTTAGTAGTTAAGGGAGTAAAGAATGAATGATAATTGTTGTTAACATCGCCAAGAAAAGTACCACATCCGGAGGAAGCTTCCAACCAAGAATTTAAAGATTTTAAGGCTACAATTGAGGATTGTTTGAAAGGCCAAAGTTCGAAGAAATGTCCTGCAGACTTCAAGACATTGCTAGAATGCAGGAATCTCGCCACAACGGAGGTACATCGGAAAAGATTGATGTTCGCACATGTGTTCCATTCAGACAAGAACAAAGTGTGTGTTTATATAGATGTCATGTACATTGGAATGTGGAGTTGTCAGCATTATATAATACAGTGGTAGCAAGGGGAGCATGCATAGGCTAGGGCGTTGCAACCCTCGTTCCCCTCCGGCAAATTCCTTAGACTCCGTCGGATTTCGCCTCAATTTTTTATTTATATATACTAATGAAAGAATAAGAAGTAAAACATATTGACTAGTAGTTTTTGTGTTCAAACTTTTGTAAAAGAGTATCAATAAGTTTTGAGTTTAGGTTTTGCATTGTGAATTAAAACATAATTTGCAGTTTCTACATTTCATTTTCGTAGATTTGTCATTACCAATGTCCAAACAAAAGAATGTCAGGACCTCTCTCTACCTTTATTTCAATATCATAAGAGGTTGGATAGAAAGTTACAAATGTTTCTCGACAGCGAGGAATTAACATACGAAAATGACGAAAGAATGTCAAGACTTTCCTCCACCGGTCTTTGAGTATCACAAGAGGCTGCATTCAAATTTACAAATATTTCTCGACAAAAGAGAATTGGCATATACGATATGATCGATGAGGATAACATTACCACGTGTACGGTAGTAATTCTTCAAGGCAGTCATCCATGCGTGAAGCTTCAAAAGCTTAAGACCGCATGCATGGAGTCACAAGTCATATCCCCACTCGACAAAGTCGATTATGACAATGAAAAAGGGGATCAGTTAACGGCTTTGGTTTACAGCCCCTTCAAGACGTTCAAAATATATTTGGATAAATTCGGAGGCACCCTGAGAGACTGTGCTTTTGTGGGGGTTTTGAAGGGCATGGTGAAAGGGCTACCAACCTGCAAGAGAAAGGATTAGCGCCCTTAGTGATCGACAAAGTTGAATACAAGGTCATCGACAAGTTGAATCCATGCTCCATTTTGCTTTAGTGGTTAATGAAGAGTACAATGAAGGATCATTGTTGTTAACCTCGCCAACAAAATCACCTTGATTGGACGAAAATTGCAACTATAAATTAAGGGTCTCAAGGCCACAATTGAGGATTGTTTGCAAATCCAAAGTGTGAATGAATGTATTGTTGATTTGAAGGCGTTGCTAGAGTGCATGGATCTCGAGAAGACGAAAGCACATATGAAGAGATTGATGTTTGCTCCCTTTTACTATTCCGACAAAGAGAAGGTGCATGTGTATATTGATGACATGTATAGTGCAATGTGGACCAGTAACAATTATTATTTTAAAGTGGCAGAAAGGAAAATATGGGGGTTGATTTTCATGTGAGAAAACTGCGATAACAAAGAAGTGGTTCAGGTATGGAAGGATGGTAAACAATATAGTATAAAAAATGCATATGATCTAACAAGGTTTGCAAGAAACTGTGTTCATCACTTGAACCAAAAGTGGAGAAATCTTGGAAACATGGGTGTATCTCCCCTGATGAGAAAGCCCCATTATTTTTTGAAAAAACTTAACGATTGGCATTAAGATTTTCTCAACCATCTTTTCTTTAGTAGTTAAGGAAGTAAAGAATGAATGATAATTGTTGTTAACATCGCCAAGAAAAGTACCACATCCGGAGTAAGCTTCCAACCAAGAATTTAAAGATTTTAAGGCTACAATTGAGGATTGTTTGAAAGGCCAAAGTTTGAAGAAATGTCCTGCATACTTCAAGACATTGCTAGAATGCAGGAATCTCGACACAACGGAGGTACATCGGAAAAGATTGATGTTCGCACATGTGTTCCATTCAGACAAGAACAAAGTGTGTGTTTATATAGATGTCATGTACAATGGAATGTGGAGTTGTCAGCATTATATAATATAGTGGTAGCAAGGGGAGCATGCATAGGTTAGGGCGTTGTAACCCTCGCTCCCCTCCGGCAAATTCCTTAGACTCCGTCGGATTTCGCCTCAATTTTTTATTGATATAAAACAATGAAAGAATAAGAAGTAAAACATATTGACTAGTAGTTTTCATGTTCAAACTTTTGTAAAAGAGTATCAATAAGTCTTGAGTTTAGGTTTTGCATTGTGAATTAAAACATAATTTGCAGTTTCTACATTTCATTTTCGTAGGTTTGTCATTACTAATGTCCAAACAAAAGAATGTCAGGACCTCTCTCTACCTTTATTTCAATATCATAAGAGATTGGATAGAAAGTTACAAATGTTTCTCGACAGCGAGGAATTAACATACGAAAATGATGAAAGAATGTCAAGACTTCCCTCCACCGGTCTTTGAGTATCACAAGAGGCTGCATTCAAAGCTACAAATATTTATCGACAAAAGAGAATTGGCATATACGATATGATCGATGAGGATAACATTACCACGTGTACGGTAGTAATTCTTCAAGACAGTCATCCATGCGTGAAGCTTCAAAAGCTTAAGACCGCATGCATGGAGTCACAAGTCATATCCCCACTCGACAAAGTCGATTATGACAATGAAAAAGGGGATCAGTTAACGGCTTTGGTTTACAGCCCGTTCAAGACGTTCAAAATATATTTGGATAAATTCGGAGGCACCATGAGAGACTGTGCTTTTGTGGGGGTTTTGAAGGGCATGGTGAAAGGGCTACCAACCTGCAAGAGAAAGGATTAGCGCCCTTGGTGATCGACAAAGTTGAATACAAGGTCATCGACAAGTTGAATCCATGCTCCATTTTGCTTTAGTGGTTAATGAAGAGTACAATGAAGGATCATTGTTGTTAACCTCGCCAATAAAATCACCTTGATTGGACGAAGATTGCAACTATAAATTTAAGGGTCTCAAGGCCACAATTGAGGATTGTTTGCAAATCCAAAGTGTGAATGAATGTATTGTTGATTTGAAGGAGTTGCTAGAGTGCATGGATCTCGAGAAGACGAAAGCACATATGAAGAGATTGATGTTTGCTCCCTTTTACTATTCCGACAAAGAGAAGGTGCATGTGTATATTGATGACATGTATAGTGCAATGTGGACCAGTAACAATTATTATTTTAAAGTGGCAGAAAGGAAAATATGGGGGTTGAATTTCATGTGAGAAAACTGCGATAACAAAGAAGTGGTTCAGGTATGGAAGGATGGTAAACAAGATAGTATAAAAAATGCATATGATCTAACAAGGTTTGCAAGAAACTGTGTTCATCACTTGAACCAAAAGTGGAGAAATCTTGGCAACATGGGTGTATCTCCCCTGATGAGAAAGCCCCATTATTTTTTGAAAAAACTTAACGATTGGCATTAAGATTTTCTCAACCATCTTTTCGTTAGTAGTTAAGGGAGTAAAGAATGAATGATAATTGTTGTTAACATCGCCAAGAAAAGTACCACATCCGGAGGAAGCTTCCAACCAAGAATTTAAAGATTTTAAGGCTACAATTGAGGATTGTTTGAAAGGCCAAAGTTCGAAGAAATGTCCTGCAGACTTCAAGACATTGCTAGAATGCAGGAATCTCGCCACAACGGAGGTACATCGGAAAAGATTGATGTTCGCACATGTGTTCCATATGTCCCTAGTACGGGCTTGTTTCCTTTTTCTATTCCGACAAAGAAAAGTTGAATCCAGGCTCCATTTTGCTTTAGTGGATAATGAAGAGTACAATGAAGGATCACTGCTGTTAACCTCACCAACAAAATCACCTCGACTGGACGAAGATTGCAACTATAAATTTAAGGGTCTCAAGGCTACAATTGAGGATTGTTTGCAAATCCAAAGTGTGAATGAATGTATTGTTGATTTGAAGGCGTTGCTAGAGTGCATGGATCTCGAGAAGACGAAAGCACATATGAAGAGATTGATGTTTGCTCCCTTTTACTATTCCGACAAAGAGAAGGTGTGTGTGTATATTGATGACATGTATAGTGCAATGTGGAGCAGTAACAATTATTATTTTAAAGTGGCAGAAAGGAAAATATGGGGGGTTGAATTTCATGTGAGAAAACGGCGATAACAAAGAAGTGGTTCAGGTATGGTAGGATGGTGAACAAGATAGTATAAAAAATGCATATGATCTAAAAAGCTTTGCAAGAAACTGTGTTCATCACTTGAACCAAAAGTTGAGACATCTTGGCAACATGGGTGTATCTCCCCTGATGAGAAAGCCCCATTATTTTTTGAAAAAACTTAACGATTGGCATTAAGATTTTCTCAACCATCTTTTCGTTAGTAGTTAAGGGAGTAAAGAATGAATGATAATTGTTGTTAACATCGCCAAGAAAAGTACCACATCCGTAGGAAGCTTCCAACCAAGAATTTAAAGATTTTAAGGCTACAATTGAGGATTGTTTGAAAGGCCAAAGTTCGAAAAAATGTCCTGCAGACTTCAAGACATTGCTAGAATGCAGGAATCTCGCCACAACGGAGGTACATCGGAAAAGATTGATGTTCGCACATGTGTTCCATTCAGACAAGAACAAAGTGTGTGTTTATATAGATGTCATGTACAATGGAATGTGGAGTTGTCAGCATTATATAATATAGTGGTAGCAAGGGGAGCATGCATAGGCTAGGGCGTTGCAACCCTCGTTCCCCTCCGGCAAATTCCTTAGACTCCGTCGGATTTCGCCTCAATTTTTTATTTATATATAACAATGAAAGAATAAGAAGTAAAACATATTGACTAGTAGTTTTTGTGTTCAAACTTTTGTAAAAGAGTATCAATAAGTTTTGAGTTTAGGTTTTGCATTGTGAATTAAAACATAATTTGCAGTTTCTACATTTCATTTTCGTAGGTTTGTCATTACCAATGTCCAAACAAAAGAATGTCAGGACCTCTCTCTACCTTTATTTCAATATTATAAGAGGTTGGATAGAAAGTTACAAATGTTTCTCGACAGCGAGAAATTAACATACGAAAATGACAAAAGAATGTCAAGACTTCCCTCCACCGGTCTTTGAGTATCACAAGAGGCTGCATTCAAATTTACAAATATTTCTCGACAAAAGAGAATTGGCATATACGATATGATCGATGAGGATAACATTACCACGTGTACGGTAGTAATTCTTCAAGGCAGTCATCCATGCGTGAAGCTTCAAAAGCTTAAGACCGCATGCATGGAGTCACAAGTCATATCTCCACTCGACAAAGTCGATTATGACAATGAAAAAGGGGATCAGTTAACGGCTTTGGTTTACAGCCCGTTCAAGACGTTAAAAATATATTTGGATAAATTCGGACGCACCATGAGAGACTGTGCTTTTGTGGCGGTTGTGAAGGGCATGGTGAAAGGGCTACCAACATGCAAGAGAAAGGATTAGCGCCCTTGGTGATCGACAAAGTTGAATACAAGGTCATCGACAAAGTTGAATCCAGGCCCCATTTTGCTTTAGTGGTTAATGAAGAGTACAATGAAGGATCACTGCTGTTAACCTCGCCAACAAAATCACCTCGATTGGACGAAGATTGCAACTATAAATTTAAGGGTCTCAAGGCCACAATTGAGGATTGTTTGCAAATCCAAAGTGTGAATGAATGTATTGTTGATTTGAAGGCGTTGCTAGAGTGCATGGATCTCGAGAAGACGAAAGCACAAATGAAGAGATTGATGTTTGCTCCCTTTTTTCTATTCCGACAAAGAGAAGGTGCGTGTGTTGATGACATGTATAGTGCAATGTGGAGCAGTAACAATTATTATTTTAAAGTGGCAGAAAGGAAAATATGGGGGGTTGAATTTCATGTGAGAAAACGGCGATAACAAAGAAGTGGTTCAGGTATGGTAGGATGGTGAACAAGATAGTATAAAAAATGCATATGATCTAACAGGGTTTGCAAGAAACTGTGTTCATCACTTGAACCAAAAGTGGAGAAATCTTGGCAACATGGGTGTATCTCCCCTGATGAGAAAGCCCCATTATTTTTTGAAAAAACTTAACGATTGGCATTAAGATTTTCTCAACCATCTTTTCGTTAGTAGTTAAGGGAGTAAAAAATGAATGATAATTGTTGTTAACATCGTCAAGAAAAGTACCACATCCGGAGGAAGCTTCCAACCAAGAATTTAAAGATTTTAAGGCTACAATTGAGGATTGTTTGAAAGGCCAAAGTTCGAAGAAATGTCCTGCAGACTTGAAGACATTGCTAGAATGCAGGAATCTCGCCACAACGGAGGTACATCGGAAAAGATTGATGTTCGCACATGTGTTCCATTCAGACAAGAACAAAGTGTGTGTTTATATAGATGTCATGTACAATGAAATGTGGAGTTTTCAGCATTATATAATATAGTGGTAGCAAGGGGAGCATGCATAGGCTAGGGCGTTGCAACCCTCGCTCCCCTTCGGTAAATTCCTTAGACTCCGTCGGATTTCGCCTCAATTTTTTATTTATATAAAACAATGAAAGAATAAGAAGTAAAACATATTGACTAGTAGTTTTTGTGTTCAAACTTTTGTAAAAGAGTATCAATAAGTTTTGAGTTTAGGTTTTGCATTGTGAATTAAAACATAATTTGCAGTTTCTACATTTCATTTTCGTAGGTTTGTCATTACCAATGTCCAAACAAAAGAATGTTAGGACCTCTCTCTACCTTTATTTCATTATCATAAGAGGTTGGATAGAAAGTTACAAATGTTTCTCGACAGCGAGAAATTAACATTCGAAAATGACGAAAGAATGTCAAGACTTCCCTCCACCGGTCTTTGAGTATCACAAGAGGCTGCATTCAAATCTACAAATATTTCTCGACAAAAGAGAATTGGCATATACGATATGATCGATGAGGATAACATTACCACGTGTACGGTAGTAATTCTTCAAGGCAGTCATCCATGCGTGAAGCTTCAAAAGCTTAAGACCGCATGCATGGAGTCACAAGTCATATCTCCACTCGACAAAGTCGATTATGACAATGAAAAAGGGGATCAGTTAACGGCTTTGGTTTATACCCCGTTCATGACGTTAAAAATATATTTGGATAAATTCGGAGGCACCATGAGAGACTGTGCTTTTGTGGCGGTTGTGAAGGGCATGGTGAAAGGGCTACCAACCTTTAAGAGAAAGGATTAGCGCCCTTAGTGATCGACAAAGTTGAATACAAGGTCATCGACAAAGTTGAATCTAGGCTCCATTTGGCTTTAGTGGTTAATGAAGAGTACAATGAAGGATCACTGCTGTTAACCTCGCCAACAAAATCACCTCGAATTGACGAAGATTGCAACTATAAATTTAAGGGTCTCAAGGCCACAATTGAGGATTGTTTGCAAATCCAAAGTATGAATGAATGTATTGTTGATTTGAAGGCGTTGCTAGATTGCATGGATCTCGAGAAGACGAAAGCACATATGAAGAGATTGATGTTTGCTCCCTTTTTTCTATTCCGACAAAGAGAAGGTGCGTGTGTATATTGATGACATGTAAAGTGCAATGTGGAGCAGTAACAATTATTATTTTAAAGTGGCAGAAAGGAAAATATGGGGGGTTGAATTTCATGTGAGAAAACTGCGATAACAAAGATCTGGTTCAGGTATGGAAGGATGGTGAACAAGATAGTATAAAAAATGCATATGATCTAACAAGGTTTGCAAGAAACTGTGTTCATCACTTGAACCAAAAGTGGAGAAATCTTGGCAACATGGGTGTATCTCCCCTCATGAGAAAGCCCCATTATTTTTTGAAAAAACTTAACGATTGGCATGAAGATTTTCTCAACCATCTTTTCGTTAGTAATTAAGGGAGTAAAGAATGAATGATAATTGTTGTTAACATCACCAAGAAAAGTACCACATCCGGATGAAACTTCCAACCAAGAATTTAAAGATTTTAAGGCTACAATTGAGAATTGTTTGAAAGGCCAAAGTTCGAAGAAATGTCCTGCAGACTTGAAGACATTGCTAGAATGCAGGAATCTCGCCACAACGGAGGTACATCGGAAAAGATTAATGTTCGCACATGTGTTCCATTCCGACAAGAACAAAGTGTGTGTTTATATAGATGTCATGTACAATGGAATGTGGAGTTGTCCGCATTATATAAAATGGCGGTAGCAAGGGGAGCATGCGTAGGCTAGGGCGTTGCAACCCTCGCTCCCCTCCGGCAAATTCCTTGGACTCCGTCGGATTTTGCCTCAATTTTTTATTTATATAAAACAATGAAAGAATAAGAAGTAAAACATCTTGACTAGTAGTTTTTGTGTTGAAACTTTTGTAAAAGATTATCAATAAGTCTTGGGTTGAATCCATGGTGAAAGGGCTAACCAACCAACAAGAGAAAGGATTAGCGCCCTAATACATGGTCATCGACAAAGTTGAATCCATGCTCCATTTTGCTTTATTGGTTAATGAAGGATCACTGTTGTTAACCTCGCCAACAAAATTAACTCGACTGGACAAAGATTGCAACTATGAATTTAAGGGTCTCAAAGACACAATTGAAGCTTGTTTGCAAATCTAAAGTGTAAATGAATGTATTGCTGATTTGAAGGCGTTGCTAGAGTGCATGGATCTCGTGAAGACGGAAGCACATAGGAAGAGAGTCGTGTTTGCTCCCTCTTTCTATTCCGAAAAAGAGAAGGTGCGTGTGTATATTGATGACATGTAAAGTGCAATTAACAATTATTATTATAAAGTGGCAGAAAGAAAAGTATGAGGGTTGAATTTCATGTGAGAAACAACGATAGCAAAGAAGTGGTTCAGGTGTGGAAGGATGGTGAGCAAGATAGTATAAAAAATGCATATGATCTAATAAGGTTTGCAAGAAATTGTGTTCATCACTTGAACTAAAAGTGGAGAAATCTTGGCAACAAGAGTGTATCTCCCCTGATGAGAAAGCTCCAGTATTTTTTGAAAAAACTTAACGATTGACATTAAAATTTTCTCAACCATCTTTTCATTAGTAGTTAAGGGAGAATTTAATGAATAATTATTGTTGTTAACATTGCCAAGAAAAGTACCACAACCGGACGAAGCTTCCAACCAATAATTTAAAATTTTTAAGGCTACAATTGATGATTGTTTGAAATGTCGAAGTTTGAAGAAATGTCCTGCTGACTTGAAAACAATGCTAGAATGTAGGAATCTCGCCACAACGGAGGTACATCGGAAAAGATTGATGTTTGCACCCGTGTTCAATTCCGAGAAGAACAAATTGTGTGTTTGTATAGATGTCATGTACAATGGAATGTTGAGTTGTCAGCATTATATAATATAGCGGTAGCAAGGGGAGCATGCTTAGGCTAGGGCGTTGCAATTCTCGCACCCCTCCGACGAATTCCTTGGACTCAATCGGATTTTCGCCTCAATTTTGTATTTATATAAAACAATGAAAGAATAAGAAGTAAAACATCTTGACTAGTAGTTTTTGTGTTCAAACTTTTGTAAAAGAGTATCAATAAGTCTTGAGTTTAGGTTTTGCATTGTGAATTAAAACATAATTTTCAGTTTCTACATTTCATTTTCGTAGGTTTGTCATTACTAATGTCCAAACAAAAGAATGTCAGGACCTCCCTCTACCTTTATTTCAATATCTTAAGAGGTTGGATACAAAGTTACAAATGTTTCTCAACAACGAGGAATTAACATACGAAAATGATGAAAGAATGTCAAGACTTTCCTCCATCGGTCTTTGAGTATCACAAGAGGTTGCATTCAAAGCTACAAATATTTCTCGACAAAAAGGGAATTAGCATATACGATATGATCGATGAGGATAACATTACCACATTTACGTTAGTAATTCTTCAAGACAGTCATCCACGCGTGAAGCTTCAAGAGCTTAAGACCGCATATATGGAGTCACAAGTCATATCTCCACTTGACAAAGTCGATTATGACAATGAAAAAGGGGATCAGTTAAAGGCTTTGGTTTACAGCCTGTTCAAGACGTTCAAAATATATTTGGATGAATTCGGATGCACCATGAGAGACCGTGCTTTTGTGGGGGTTGTGAAGGGCATGGTGAAAGGGCTAACCAACCTGCAAGAGAAAGAATTAGCGCCCTTGGTGATCAATAAAGTTGAATACAAGGTCATCGACAAAGTTGAATCCAGTCTCCATTTTGCTTTAGTGGTTAACGGAGAGTACAATGAAGGATCACTGCTGTTAACCTCGCCAACAAAATCACCTCGATTGGACGAAGATTACAACTATGAATTTAAGGGTCTCAAGGCCACAATTGAGGCTTGTGTGCAAATCCAAAGTGTGAATGAATGTATTGTTGATTTGAAGGCGTTGCTAGAGTGCATGGATCTCGTGAAGACGGAAGCATATATGAAGAGATTGATGTTTGCTCCCTTTTTCTATTCTGACTTAGAGAAGGTGCGTGTGTATATTGATGACATGTAAAGTGCAATGTGGAGCAGTAACAATTATTATTTGAAATTGGCAGAAAGGAAAATATGGGGGGTTGAATTTCATGTGAGAAATTCTGATAACAAAGAAGTGGTTTAGGTATGGAAGGATGGTGAACAAGATAGTATAAAAAATGCATATGATCTAACAAGGTTTGCAAGAAACGGTGTTCATCAATTGAACCAAAAGTGGAGAAATCTTGGCAACAGGGGTGTATTTCCCCTGATGAGAAAGCCCCATTATTTTTTGAAAAAACTTAACGATTGGCATTAAGATTTTATCAACCATATTTTCGTTAGTAGTTAAGGGAGTAAAGAATGAATGATTATTATTGTTAACATCGCCAAGAAAAGTACCAAAGCCGAACGAAGCTTCCAACCAAGAATTTAAAAACTTTAAGGCTACAATTGAGGATTGTTTGAAAGGCCAAAGTTCAAAGAAATGTCCTGTAGACTTGAAGACATTGCTAGAATGCAAGAATCTCGCCACAACGGAGGTACATCGGAAAAGATTGATGTTCGCACATGTGTTCCATTCCGACAAGAACAAAGTGTGTGTTTCTATAGATGTCATGTACAATGGAATGTGGAGTTGTCAGCATTATATAATATAGTGGTAGTAAGGGGAGCATGCATAGGCTAGGGTGTTGTAACCCTCGCTCCTTCCATACGAAGCTTGACAGGAGATAAAATGTTGAAAACTTGGAATTAACATACGAAGCTTGACAGGAGACAAAATGTTGAAAACTTACATCCATTTGAAGTCGATGGCTTTTTTCGCCTTCAACACTTTAGATTTTGCCTTTCCCTTTACTGTTTTAGTTGGGGTGGACTTGTCCTCTTTCTATTTTGAGCTAATAGATCTGGCATTCTCAGAATTTTTGCCTCTACTTTTTCCTTTAACTTCGATTTAAACTTCGTCTCCTCTCTGCTTCTTCTTCTTTCGTTCTTGGGCGTATTCTTATTTCCTCTTCCTTTTGTATGCGCTCTTTATCGGGCTCGATTCCTTACTGCGAAGAACTGTCATTTCTAGGGTTTACAGAGGTTCTGAAGTGGTGGACAACAATGGAGTTCAGAGTTGAAGCAAGTTGAGAGAGAGTTGAGAGGACGGTTCGGGAGTTGAAGCAAGTTGCAAAAATGGAGTTGGGAGAGTAGATTGATGGAAGAAAGGAAGGAAGTTGCAGAATAAGAAGTTGATGGCGGTTCAGAGAGGTGAGTTAATGGAGGATCTTTTGGAGGGAAGTTGGGAGGGAACGATTTTGAGTAATAATTTACCTAGCTAAATTAACATGATTATTAATAGGTAAATATAATTTGGAGGTAAAAAGCTAAATTTAATTTTTAATTATAGGATATTATTAAAAAAATATTTAGTTTAACTTTTTATAATTTCAAAACAACCAAAAGAAAAGGGAGAATTAAAAATGAATTTACCTGTTCTTGTAAATTCTGAAAATAGGGACTTTGGGCATTGATGCAACTCTTTTGGACTATTTTACCCTCTAAGTAGATACTCATACAATAAAAATTAGGTATGTGTGCTAATTTCAAAATTCATGGACTAAATGTGCAATTTATTTATTGTGGATGCCTATTTTTTTGCTAATTCCTCTTGAAATTATCCTTTGCTCCACATATTTTCTCTATTGAGCATCAATCTATATACTATATTAAAACCTTAATTATCTCTCCAACGTATCAATCCATGAGTTTTATGCCATGGTAGGCAAATCTCAATGTACTATTAATTTTATCCTTCTCTAAGTTTGATTTTTACATATTCTATTTCTTATTTATTAATTTTTTCACATAAAATAACTTACCTTAATTGTATAGATATTATCATCTCAAGTATTATTAATATATTTTTACCTTACTAGTTTCTTCTCACGTGTAGATAAAATTATTTATAATATATTTTTACATTATTAGTTATGTTATTTCTTATAGTTTTAATACTTAAGATCAAAAAAAGAAATGAACATTAACGATCAAATGACAACTAATAACCTTTGTTTCAAGCTTGGTGCGAATCGACCATGCATTTGAGGTGCTGATCTAGGATATGGACTGAGTTTATTGGTTGAGGCCATGGTTGTGCTCGAGGCTCCTGAAGATCTTCCATCTCGATGGAGGAAACGTCATGGGTCTATTTTACACTTCCCAGGAGATATCCTGTTTGACTTGCTTCCAGCGGCACTGCTCTTCGGGTAGTGCTTTACTAACCTCGATCTCTAGTTTGCTTACGCTCTTTATTTGTTTGTTGTGTTCAACTTTTCTTGTTTATTTTTCATGTTTGTTTTCATGTCGGTTTTTCCGGCTGCCGATTCATTTGGACTCTCGATCTACCAGAGTTGTCTGGTACATCGAATTTTTCTCCTATGAAAAAATACTTAAATTTATATAATTGATAACAACTAACATACAATTGAACATAATTGGTAATATATGATCCATGATGCAAAATAAATAAAATATATTAAAAATATTTGAAATAAATATGTGATATAATTTCAATATTTTCTTTTATTTAATTCTCATTACTTAAATCTAACCTTATATATTTTATTAATTAGTTATTTGTATGAGATGTGTAATTAATTTTTCATTTTTATATACAATTTTACGTATATACTTTCAATTCTAATCATACAAAAACATTATCACCATATGTGTCAAGAGATTAAGTTTATAATCTATCAATTTAGTTTTCGTAAATATTTAATAATATTCAATTACAAGTTTTATTAATCAAACTCGTGCAGGGTACAAGTACATGCATATTCTAGTTTCTTCAAAAATTGTAATGAGAAATGTTGGGTGATTGATAAAGAGGGAGATGAGACTTGAGAGTCACCAAATCTAATGTTATAAATCATTTATGGCTCCCTCAAATTGACTATTTGAATTTTTAATCAAGCTTTTTCTTGTAGAGTTGTAATAGCTCCTCTATATATATATCAAAGTTGTAGGTAAATCTTCACAAAAGAATGATCCAAGTGAATCAAGTGGCTCATTGTAAAGATGACATGTGCCGTACATTTAGATTAAATTTATTTTTACAAACTAATTTTCTCTACCATGTATTTCCACTAGCCCCATTATCTTTCTAAGAATTTATCGATACATTTAAGTAACTCATTTTTTAGGATAAGATAAAAAGAATCTGCAAGCTCAAGCATCAAAACGATGCCAATTTCTATCATATATATTCAACTTATGTAAACATCTAATTTATAATTTTAGTCAATTTTGTTTGTAAAATATATATAAAATATAAATTAAATTTTATATGTTATTATTAATATACTTTAATATTTTATTTGAAAATTGTATGTTTAATAAATTTAGTCACACAAATATAAAATAGTATTTTTTATTTTTGGTTAATCTGTACAGGTATGTAATCTACACTAATTTGATTTACCGAAAAGTGGAACCGAAATCTTCAAAAGAAAGACATATCTCCCTTCGATGAGAAAGCCCAAGTATTTTTTGGATCTACTTAACCGATGGTACCCTGATATACTTGACCATATTTTCCTGGATAGCTTCGACAGTAGCATTCTTGGGAAGATTAAGATGATAGATCGAAAAGCTTGATAATAAAACTTTTATGGTGTATTATATATTTTGGTTAATGTACTTGCTAATTGCTATACATATACACTTGGTATTATTTTGGGTTATTTCTCCTATGTAGGCAATACAATATCCCTATATGGATCTTGTTTGTGAACTCCATTTTGGCAGTATGTACGAATTAGGGATCTTGCCTGACATGAACAAAGTATTCCTACATAATTCTATAGAGATGAGTTGATGGAGCTTGATTTCTAAATTCTAATATTGAAATTACTTGCTTGATACAAATCTGTACTCCATACAATAGAATTAAAATTGCAATGGTTCTCTTAAGAGTATAAGGTAGGCAGTTGAAACTTAGCCAGGCAAAGCAGCCAGAAGAAATACAACCACAAACTTGACGACTCTCACATAACCTGAGTGATTTCTATTGCAATGCAAACCATGAGCTCATCACTCATGGGATGACATTTACAGAAATTATTAATTGCATGTACAAATCTAAGGATACAAGTCCATTTCACTGACCAAACATGATTTGACAACCACAATCTTCAATATGACAACAAAAACTGAATCACCGTAATTTCATAATACATGAGATCGAAAACATCTGAAAAAAATTGAAAGGTCGGGACTGTTGGGGATCGATCACTATTCGGTCCAACAAACACCCGTTGTCGGCTTTCCGGGACAAGAGATGAACGATCCAAGATGTAGACAAGAAAAAGCCTTCACTTTCTCCATCAATTTCTCTTCTCTCTTCTCCAATCTCCCTCCTCACTTTTGTGCTCCTTTGAATCTCTCAAATGGGGGCTACAAACTAGGGCAATGACTTTGCTCCCAAAAATCTGCACTCTCACGTGCTGATGCTCTCTCCAACTTTGCTTATATATGACAAGCAAAGGAGACTTGGGCTGGACTAATGGGCTTTAGGCCCAACAATCTCCCCCTCCAGCCCAGGGGAAGACATCCACGTCGTCTTGGGATCTTCACTTGCGCACCAGTCTTGCCATCTTGGCGCAGAATTGATGCTTGTCAGTAGTCACCACCTTGGTAAACATATCAGCTGGATTCTTGTCTGTGTGAATCTTCTTCAAGCTCATCTGACGATCACTCACAGCATCTCGAATCCAATGGTACCTCACATCAATATGTTTTGTCCGGCAATGGTATGTAGCATTCTTGCTCAAATCAAGAGCACTTTGACTATCACAGTTCACCACATACTCTCTCTGCTTCAGACCCAGTTCTCGAAGGAATCTCTTCACCCAAAGCATCTCTTTTCCTGCTTCTGTCATGGCAATGTACTCTGCCTCTGTCGTGGACAAAGCAACACACTTCTGCAACTTAGACTGCCACGAGACAGCTCCCCCTGCAAAAGTAAACAAGTACCCCGATGTCGACTTTCTACCATCGAGATCTCCTGCCATGTCTGAATCTGTGAAACCCTCAAGAATAGGTTTAGCTCCTCCAAAGCATAGGCTCGTCTTGGAAGTACCTCTAAAGTACCTGAAGATCCACTTCACAGCTTCCCATTGATCTCTTCCAGGATTAGCAAGAAACCTGCTAACGAGATCAACTGCATGAGCTATATCTGGCCGTGTGCACACCATATCATACATCAAACTACCAACTGCTGATGAATAAGGAATGATGGCCATCTTCTTCTTCTCTTCACCTGAAGACGGGCATGACTTCTTGCTCAATTTGAAATGGCTAGCAAGAGGAGTACTAACCGGGTTAGCATCTTCCATTTTGAACCTACTCAGAACCTTCTCAATATACTTCTCTTGTGACAACCATATCTTCCTGGCTTTCTTGTCACGAGTAATCTGCATGCCCAATATCTGGCGTGCTTGTCCCAAGTCTTTCATGTCAAAGAAAGTGCTCAAATCATGCTTCAAAGCTTCAACTAGGGATTTATCTTGTCCCACAATGAGCATGTCATCCACATAAAAAAGAAGAATGACAAACTTACCGTTTTCCTGACGTTTGAAGTAGACACAATGATCTGCACTTGTTCTGGTGTAGCCATGATTCACCATGAAGCTATCAAACTTCTTGTACCACTGTATGGGAGCTTGCTTTAGTCCATATAAGCTCTTCTTCAGCTTGCAAACCAAGTGCTCTTTTCCTTTTACTTCAAACCCCTCTGGCTGCTCCATATAAATCTCCTCATCTAAATCACCTTGGAGAAATGCAGTTTTCACATCCAACTGCTCGAGTTCAAGATCCATGCTTGCAGCTAAGCCAATGATCACTCTGATGGAACTCATCTTGACAACAGGCGAGAAGATTTCATCAAAATCAACTCCCTTCTTTTGACTAAAGCCTTTCACAACTAGTCGGGCTTTGTACCTGACTAGTTTGTCTCCATCCATCTTTAGCCTGAACACCCACTTGTTTCTCAGCGCCTTTCTTCCTTTTGGAAGCTTCACTAGCTCATAATGTGTTGTTCTTTTTCAAAGAACTCAACTCCTCTTCCATGGCTTTCACCCATTGACCTTTTTCTTTGTGGTTCTGTACTTCTTGGAAACTTCCAGGCTCCCTCTCTTCAGTAACTGCAACATACTCAGACGAGGGATATCTAGTGGACGGACGACGTTCTCTTTCTGACCTTTTGAGCTCATTAGCTTCTTCACTCTCTTCTGGCTCCCCTTGCTCAGAACCCTCACCAGTTTCAGCATCTGGCAAGACATCATCTAACGCAGGAATCTCATTTGTTCCATTCTCTGAAGAAGACTCATCACTTGTGTCATTCCCTTCTGAATGAGAAGGCAAGTAAACTGGAAGCTCATCAACTTCCTCTGGTGTCTCAGAATCTGACAACAACTTGTCTTCGTGAAAGATCACATCCCTGGACCTTATCACCTTCTTCCTTTCTGGATCCCACAACTTGTATCCAAAATCAGTATCTCCATAGCCTAGAAAAATGCATGAAACTGCTCTGTCGTCCAGCTTATGTCTCTGCTCTTTAGGCACATGCACAAATGCCCTACAACCAAAGACCCGCAAATGAGAGTATGAAATGTCTCTTCCAGACCAAACTCTCTCAGGAATATCAAAATCCAAAGCAGTTGATGGAGATCTATTCATCAGATAGCAAGCAGTCATCACAACTTTACCCCAAAATGGCTTAGGAAGATTCGCCATCTTCAGCATACATCTGACCTTCTCCATGATGGTCCTATTGGTCCTCTCTGCGACACCATTGTGTTGTGGAGTGCTCGGAGTTGTCTTCTCATGTCGTATGCCATGCTCCTGGCAATATTTCTGAAACTCATGGGAAGTGTACTCGCCTCCATTATCACTGCGAAGGCATTTCAGAGAATGATCCTTCTCTCTCTCCACCATGGCATGAAATCGCTTGAAACAATCAAGGATCTCGTCTTTTGTTTTCAAAACAAACACCCAAACCTTACGTGAAGCATCATCAATAAAGGTCAGGAAATATCTATGACCACCAAGTGTGGGTACATCAATGGGACCACACACATCAGAATACACCAGTTCAAGCAAATTCTTTTTTCTTTCAGAACATTTGTTAAATGACACTCTAGTTTGTTTACCAAACAAACAATAATCACAAGGGCTCAGAGGAGTACCTTTGGCGGAAGGAATGAGAGACTTCTTCGCCAAAATCTACAGTCCTTTCTCACTCATGTGAGCCAGCCGTCTGTGCCATAAATTTGGTGATGCATCATATTCAACTGCATTCAGGTCATTTCTCAAGACCTTCATCTGAGTCTTGTACAGCGTGTAGCTCAGACTCCCTCTAGCAATCACCATCGAGCCTTTAATCAGCTTCCATCTCTTATCACCAATATAACTGTGATAACCCTCTAGGTCCAAAGCATGAAGAGAAATCAAATTCATACGCAGATCAAGTACATGTCGCACATAATTCAGAGTCAACGTGCAACCCGCATTTGTCTGAACACAAATGTCACCCATACCAACAATCTTCGCATAGCTGGTGTTCCCCATCTGTGATACCCCGTAATTTTGTAAGGCTATTTTGGGAATTATGGATTTTTCCCGAACGTCCGTTTGGTACGTCGGATTTAATTCTGAGAGCTTAAGACATTCTGTAATGTGCTCTGTATTTGTAATATTTGTCTCAATGAAGAATTATACATTCGAGGTATGTTGGGAGTTTATACTCGTTCGTGTACGACTTTCGTTAACGCGGATTAAGATTGGTACAAGTTTATTGCCCAAGAGTTGTTATCTAATGGGCAATAGTACAAGATTCTTTATCCAAAGGTTTTTGTCCAAGAGCCATTGTCCAAGGGGCAAAAGGGTTTGGATATTGTCCAAGAGGCAAGGACCCTAATTTCTTCTATAAATAGAGGTGTTGGGTGAGGGTGAAAGAGGGTGTGAAAGACGCGAAAGCGCTCTCAGATTCTCGACTCTCAAAAACGCTCTCAAAGAAAACGCTCTCTCTCGAGAAGGCTCTAAGTGGATCGTCGGAGCTCGTTTAGTGTCGTTCTCGGTGGCCAAGGGGAAGCTTGGGAGGCCATTAGAAGCCTAGAAACCAAGCAAGGCGAAAGACGAGCCAAATCGATCGTCGAGGGTGAGTTTTCTCCTCTCGTATTTCTGTTTTCGTTCGCGACGGCGACCGCCGCGAGGATCACGGCGACCGCCGGCTCGAAGGCGGCGACCGCCGGCATGAGACGGCGCCCGCCGTGGTGAACGGCGACCGCCGTGATGAAGGAGGCCAGCCGCCGTGGTTGAGCGGCGCCCGCCGTGGTTGAGACGGCGCCCGCCGTGAATTGGGCGGCGCCCGCCGTGATTGTTGTGGCGCCCGCCGGCGAGTTGTTGTTGGCCGGGTTGTTGGTGTTGGCTTCCATAGCCTTCGTTCGGGTTTCGTTTCCTTCGATTCCTTTTGTTCTTTCGTAGTTCGGTATTGTTGTTTGTCGAATCTAACTTAGGGTTTCTGTATGGGTCGATCCGAAGGTACCGGAGTTGGCAGATTCGTCTCTGTGTCGAGCCCGGAATCCCGTCGTTAGACTTCGTTCAAACTCTGCGGATTAAGGCAAGTGGCGGTTCGCTCTTGCTCATTCGTTCCATATTTACATTAATTATCAGTAGTTTATCTGAGTAATTAATTTGGAATGAATATTCTGTTTGTCTGGAAACGGTTTTGTTAAACTGTTTTGAAAATCATATAATAGGTTGTATATCTGTTAGAACAACGCTATTATATGTGATCGCCTTTCGGGCCTTTATGTGGATTTATCCAGTAACTGTTGTTGTGCTATACTGTTTAGTTAGCACTAGTGGCTAGGAACGCTATGTACCTTGAGGGGGTTTAGCTGTTTCTTTATAACTGGTACTTGGTGGTTCATCCCCAGTACTTTCTCTTTGGTCATGACCATACCCTTTCACAGGGTAGGCGCACTTCGCTAGTGCCAAATCTTCCAGGGTTCATCCCTTCGATATCTCTTGTGAGGAGATCTGATATCTCTTGTGAGGAGATCTGATATCTCTTGTGAGGAGATCCGATATCTCTTGTGTGGAGATGTAAAAGCTTATAACGTAATGCTCGTTTTGGAATTAAATAAGATAAGTGCCCGAGTGCACATGATTAATATACCTTGGGCGAGTAGTGCAGCTAAGTTCAGTGCAGCTAGGAAAACTCGTCTTGACTTGAATGTAGTATGTTCTCTTTCCAATCTGGATTCGCTGTAGGCGATGAGGTTGGTCGTGAACCGAAGCATCTCAGTCAGTTTTAAATCATTGTTGTATGATCCTGTAATCATTCCAGATTTGTCATTTTTCCTTAAAGACTCAATCTCTTGGAGTCTCTTTTCGAGTCGATTTCTGTGAAGATGAAGTCTTCCAGAATCTTCTCTCATGCATACCTCTTGTTGTTATTCCGTGAAAGTGTCGGGTTATGTATCGTCCCTTCGGTTATTATTCGAGGGACAATGATAGTAAACGGTTACGATCACTCGAACCATTATGCTTTTTACCCTTGCTAGTCTATTCAAGTAGACTAACCCACGAACTTTGTTCTCCGCATGTGGGCTGGTGTCATCCGTTCGATTCGGCACATCAGATAGAGTGAAGATTTGAGGAGACTAGATTGACTATGAAGACGATGGTTGTTTTTGAATGTTTTAATAATTGCTTTTAATCAGGTTGAGATCCTTGGGCAGGTGATCATTACGATCACAACCCTTTTTGTAATATCTTTTAAAAGTTTTCCGCTGTGCCTTGTTTAAGATTTCCGTTGTAATTTATTTAAACTCTGTGTTTGTCCTATTCGGGATTGGGATGTAATCCCGGGACTCGTGTTTTATGTAAATAAGGTTATCATTTTGTATCATTGTATTTCATGATTTGTATTTAAACGGTAAAGCCTTGGGTGATCTCGGTAAGGAACACTGGGGTCACCGGCGGTAATACCTTTCCAAAAGGGTTAAGTTTTGGGGGTGTTACAGTTGTGGTATCAGAGCCAAAGGTTTTAAAACGGGTTTGGGATTTTATAAATCATTTATCCGTTTTTGAAAATGCTTCAAAAGGGCTCTGAATTTTCAAAGTGAAAAGAATTTCAAAACACCGTTCATAGTCATGTCTTCTGTACAGTCTGATATAGTAAGCTTGCTTCTATGTCTAGAAAGACTAATTCATTTCCCGTTGCCCCGTTAGATATGGGTGCATTCTGTTCTTTTCAGAGGAACCCGTGAGAAGCCGAGGTGGTTTCACCATCTCTAGCTAGGCTTGATTCCCAGTTCGCTCGTTGTGAGTTGAGGTTGTAGAACCTAGTAACTCGATTCGAGTCCATCAATAGAAATTACCAAGTTGATCTATTCTAAGTTGATTTTATTACAATAATTATATCAAAATGATACTAAAGTGATAAAATCCTTGGAATTTGATCGGTAAACAGATGGTGAACACGAGGAACACTATCCGTATTGGTGCTGGGCCAAGCATTGACCCCAGACTAAATCCGAGGAATGTTGCAGACCCATCAGAAGAGCGTGAGTCTGTCTTCCATAATAATCCTGGAGGTAACGACCCAGCTAGGGGCAACGCTCCAAGGATATTTGATAAAGCAGCTGTTGCAGAAATTCGGGGAATCGTCATGCAAGTGATTGCCGACGCGTTACGCCCGAATGTGCATCAGGCACAAGGAGTGTCAGTACCTCGAGAAGTTCCGAGGTTTGAGGAACAAGAGAACCATGTGCTGCAGGGAGGGGTGATCAGGAATAGAGGGGAGTATGGCCGAGCCCTGAAGGCTGTTAACTCCATGAGGCCTGACAGCTTCGATGGGAAAGGAGAGCCAGTCAAGGTGGCTCATTGGTTTTCCCACATGGAGCGGCTTTTCCGTAATGTTGAGTGCACTGAAGCGGAGAGAGTGCATATAGCCTCTCTTCAGTTAAAGGAAGAAGCCAGTGAATGGTGGGAGAGTACCGGCTTAGCTGATAGCCCGGTTTTGACCTGGTCTATGTTTAAGACCAAGATGACTGATCGTTTCTTCTCTCGTGCTATGAGGGAGGAGAAACACAAGGAGTTTCTGTATCCGCAAACGGATGGATTGAAGGTGACCGAGCTTGCAACCAAATTCAATCATCTAATGCAGTACGCTGGACCTGAGATATCCAGTGAGGCACAGAAGATCTGGTATTTCCACGAATGGATGAGTCCAGACATCAAGCCGATGATGGTGCACCACACATGCTCTACTCTGGAGCAGTATGTGGATACAGCCTACAAGCTGGAGGTGGCTCTGGAGGAGTCGACCAAGAAGCGTAACAGCCAGAGGCAAGTGCAGTACCAGCCTCAGGCAAGTGGGTTCAAACGCCCCGCGCCACCATCAGATTTTGCCAAATCTGGCCGAGCAAGAACGAATAAGACTCATGATGAGTCTACGCAACGTTCGGGTCAGGGCAATAGCCTGATCCAGTGCTACAACTGCGGTACGCACGGGCACAAGAGCAATGAATGTCTGAAGGACAAAAAGACATGCTTTGACTGCGGAAAGGAGGGTCATATACAGGCGTTCTGTCAGCGGAGGAATGTGAAAGGAGCTGAGTCACGGCAAGGGTCTGTTAATCAGAACAACCGACCCAAGTTCAGTCCGGTGGAAGCTCCTAGCCCTTCAATGCAGACGACTGCGCAGAACAAAGGGAAAGCCCCGATGGCTTCAGGAAGCCAAGGTCAACGCCTGTACGTGATACGTGAGGCGGATGGACCCTATGCTCCTAATGCTTAGAGTACTTTGTATCTGCATTACACTTTTGTTAATGTGTTGTTGATGTGGGTGCTACCCAGACTTTCATTTTGGATGGTTGTAGTTAAGTTGCGTGTGCAACGAGGTTGTGAACCTTTTGTTGTAACTCTTCTTATATACGAACCTTTGGTTTATACCAAGTTATGTTTCGTTGCTTGTTGATGGGGTAAGGTCTCGTGTTCGAGACTCACCAACAACCTCAGAGGAGATGGCTGCCTATTAATTAGGTGGAGCTACCAAGGATGGGTTGAGATGTATGGACAGCGGCTCATAACAACAGAGGACGATGGTAATGGCTGGGCCTGGACTCGGAGCCACTAGTGAGTCGTCTGTGAACCATGTAGTGGGCTGGTCCAAGATGGTGACCATTTAGTGGGAACCAATCGTCTGTCGAATTGTCAATTACCATCAAGGGTAAGAAATTCAAAGCGATTTGACCTAAATAACCATGGTCCATACGATAATTATTCTCGGTATGGATTGACGGAAGCGTCACAAGGCAGTGATCGACTTCAGTTTTTGATATTTCTGTAGTTAGAGGATTTCCGGGTGTCTTTCCAGAAGATATTCCTGGATACCCCAAATCGTGTTGTGGAGTTTGCAATTGATCTCGAGCCGTGTACCACGCCGATCTCTGAGGCACCGTACCGGATGGCTCCTATTGAGACGCAAGAGTTGAAGAAGCAACTCAAGGATCTTCTTGACAAAAGTTATATAAAGTTGAGTGCATCACCTTGATTATGAGTGTCCTAGTTTTATGTGTCAAAGAGAAAGATGGACCGTTTCGACTTTGTTTTGACTTTCGAGAGTTGAATAAAGTCACGATCAAGAGCAAGTATCTGTTGCCAAGGAGTGATGATCTGTTGGATCAACTACAGAGAGAAAAAGTTTTCTCCAAGATCGACATGAGATCTGGGTATCATCAGCTCAGGATTCATAAGGATGATATTCCGAGGATTGCGTTTTGGACAAGAGATGGTTACTACGAGTTTGTAGTCATGCCATCTGAGCTTACGAATGCTCTAGGAGTTTTCATGAACCTAGTGCATCGATGTTTTAGACCAGTACTTGAATAAGTTCATAGTGGTCTTCATCAATGGCATTTTGATTTTTCCCGAGCAAGGAAGCTCACAGGGAACGTCTGCGGATTGCTTTATCGGTCCTTAGACCAAGTCGGCTGTACGCAAAGTGGGCTAAGTGTGATTGTTGGATCTAGAAGTGGCTTTCTTAGGCCATGTGATCAATAAGAATGAGGTTATGGTTATTCCCCAGAAGAGTGAATCAGTAGTAGTTTGAAAGCGGCCTCAGGGTGTGAGCAAGGTGCGCAGTTTCCCAGAGCTTGCTGAGCATTATAGACGGTTCATGGAAGGATTTTTCTAAGATCACTCCACCTATGACCAGTCTGTTCCGCAAGGTCAACCAGAAGTTGTCTGGGATGACAAGTGCAAGACCAGTTTTCAAGAAGTTGAAACAGTGTCTGACTTATGCACCAGTTTTGGCGTTGTCAGAAAGAATGTTGGCTATATGGTCTATAGTTAATGCTTCGAGAAATGGGTTGGGATGTGTCTTTGATGCAGAAAGGCAAGGATATTGCATACGCATCTAGACAATTGAAAACCTATGAAGCAAACTAACCAACACATGACCTAGAACTAGCAGCAATAGTGTTTGCATTGGAAACTGAGGTTACTTGGGTAACTCAGAGGTCAGCAGAAGTTTCCACCAGGAGATTGTCCGTTACATGGCGTTCCTAAGACCATTGTATCGGATCGAGATGGCCGATTTATGTCAAGTTTATAGCAAGAACTTCACAAGGCCATGGGAACTGAATTGAGATTCAGCAGCGTTTCATCCTCAGACAGATGGTCAGTCTGAAAGACCATCTAGACCCTGGAGGATATGCTAAGAAGTATACGTACTCGATCATCCGACTAAGCTGGGAAGACATCCTAAGTCTGATTGAGCTCACGTACGATAATAGTTGGCATGCTACAATCAAGATGGCTCCGTTTGAAGCTTTGTATGGTCACAGATGTAGATCTCAGATTTGTTGGGTTGAGTACGCCGACAAGATTCTACTTGGACCAGAGTTGGTCGAAAGGACAACTTCGAACATTGCTCTGAGTAGACAGAGGTTCTTGACCGCTCAGAGTCGACAAAAGTTTTACGCAGATCAGAAGTGTTAAAGTGTTGAGTTCAAGGTTGGTGTCAAGGTACTTGTCACAGTATCGCCACCCAAGGATGTTTTCAGGTTTGGTAAGCGTGGGAAGCTTAACCCTCGCTACACGGGACCATTCAAAATTCTGGATAGAGTAAGATCTCTAACGTACCGTTTGGCATTGTCGCCATCGGCATACCCAATGTATAATGTGGTACACGTATCATTGCTAAGGATATTCGTGCCAAGATGAGTCTCGTAGGCTGAGCTATAAGGACGTCGAGATTCAGGCAAATGGTACTTGAGAGGAGATGCCAGTGTGCATTCTCGAACGCCGTGTGAAGCGACTGTGCAACGAGATCGTACTGTTGGTACGAGTTATGTGGTCCAGGTCTGGGACTGAGGAAGTTACTTGGGAAACCGAGGCAGAGATGCTCAGACACTTTCCCGAGTTGTTTTTCGGCCAAGTTTCGGGGTCGAAACTTCTTTTAAGGGGGAGGTGATGTGATACCCCGTAATTTTGTAAGGCTATTTTGGGAATTATGGATTTTTCCCGAACGTCCGTTTGGTACGTCGGATTTAATTCTGAGAGCTTAAGACATTCTGTAATGTGCTCTGTATTTGTAATATTTTTCTCAATGAAGAATTATACAGTCGAGGTGTGTTGGGAGTTTATACTCGTTCGTGTACGACTTTCGTTAATGCGGATTAAGATTGGTACAAGTTTATTGCCCAAGAGTTGTTATCTAATGGGCAATAGTACAAGATTCTTTATCCAAAGGTTTTTGTCCAAGAGCCATTGTCCAAGGGGCAAAAGGGTTTGGATATTGTCCAAGAGGCAAGGACCCTAATTTCTTCTATAAATAGAGGTGTTGGGTGAGGGTGGAAGAGGGTGTGAAAGACGCGGAAGCGCTCTCAGATTCTCGACTCTCAAAAACGCTCTCAAAGAAAACGCTCTCTCTCGAGAAGGCTCTAAGTGGATCGTCGGAGCTCGTTTAGTGTCGTTCTCGGTGGCCAAGGGGAAGCTTGGGAGGCCATTAGAAGCCTAGAAACCAAGCAAGGCGAAAGACGAGCCAAATCGATCGTCGAGGGTGAGTTTTCTCCTCTCGTATTTCTGTTTTCGTTCGCGACGGCGACCGCCGTGAGGATCACGGCGACCGCCGGCTCGAAGGCGGCGACCGCCGGCATGAGACGGCGCCCGCCGTGAGGAACACGGCGACCGCCGGCATGAGACGGCGCCCGCCGTGGTGAACGGCGACCGCCGTGATGAAGGAGGCCAGCCGCCGTGGTTGAGCGGCGCCCGCCGTGGTTGAGCGGCGCCCGCCGTGGTTGAGACGGCGCCCGCCGTGAATTGGGCGGCGCCCGCCGTGATTGTTGTGGCGCCCGCTGGCGAGTTGTTGTTGGCCGGGTTGTTGGTGTTGGCTTCCATAGCCTTCGTTCGGGTTTCGTTTCCTTCGATTCCTTTCGTTCTTTCGTAGTTCGGTATTGTTGTTTGTCGAATCTAACTTAGGGTTTCTGTATGGGTCGATCCGAAGGTACCGGAGTTGGCAGATTCGTCTCTGTGTCGAGCCCGGAATCCCGTCGTTAGACTCCGTTCAAACTCTGCGGATTAAGGCAAGTGGCGGTTCGCTCTTGCTCATTCGTTCCATATTTACATTAATTATCAGTAGTTTATCTGAGTAATTAATTTGGAATGAATATTCTGTTTGTCTGGAAACGGTTTTGTTAAACTGTTTTGAAAATCATATAATAGGTTGTATATCTGTTAGAACAACGCTATTATCTGTGATCGCCTTTCGGGCCTTTATGTGGATTTATCCAGTAACTGTTGTTGTGCTATACTGTTTAGTTAGCACTAGTGGCTAGGAACGCTATGTACCTTGAGGGGGTTTAGTTGTTTCTTTATAACTGGTACTTGGTGGTTCATCCCCAGTACTTTCTCTTTGGTCATGACCATACCCTTTCACAGGGTAGGCGCACTTCGCTAGTGCCAAATCTTCCAGGGTTCATCCCTTCGATATCTCTTGTGAGGAGATCTGATATCTCTTGTGAGGAGATCCGATATCTCTTGTGAGGAGATCCGATATCTCTTGTGTGGAGATGTAAAAGCTTATAACGTAATGCTCGTTTTGGAATTAAATAAGATAAGTGCCCGAGTGCACATGATTAATATACCTTGGGCGAGTAGTGCAGCTAAGTTCAGTGCAGCTAGGAAAACTCGTCTTGACTTGAATGTAGTACGTTCTCTTTCCAATCTGGATTCGCTGTAGGCGATGAGGTTGGTCGTGAACCGAAGCATCTCAGTCAGTTTTAAATCATTGTTGTATGATCCTGTAATCATTCCAGATTTGTCATTTTTCCTTAAAGACTCAATCTCTTGGAGTCTCTTTTCGAGTCGATTTCTGTGAAGATGAAGTCTTCCAGAATCTTCTCTCATGCATACCTCTTGTTGTTATTCCGTGAAAGTGTCGGGTTATGTATCGTCCCTTCGGTTATTATTCGAGGGACAATGATAGTAAACGGTTACGATCACTCGAACCATTCTGCTTTTTACCCTTGCTAGTCTATTCAAGTAGACTAACCCACGAACTTTGTTCTCCGCATGTGGGCTGGTGTCATCCGTTCGATTCGGCACATCAGATAGAGTGAAGATTTGAGGAGACTAGATTGACTATGAAGACGACGGTTGTTTTTGGATGTTTTAATAATTGCTTTTAATCAGGTTGAGATCCTTGGGCAGGTGATCATTACGATCACAACCCTTTTTGTAATATCTTTTAAAAGTTTTCCGTTGTGCCTTGTTTAAGATTTCCGTTGTAATTTATTTAAACTCTGTGTTTGTCCTATTCGGGATTGGGATGTAATCCCGGGACTCGTGTTTTATGTAAATAAGGTTATCATTTTGTATCATTGTATTTCATGATTTGTATTTAAACGGTAAAGCCTTGGGTGATCTCGGTAAGGAACACTGGGGTCACTGGCGGTAATACCTTTCCAAAAGGGTTAAGTTTTGGGGGTGTTATACCATCTTCACCTTGCCAAAGTCTCCTGCTCTGTAGCTGGTGAATATCTCCTTTCTCGGTGTAGCATGATAGGATGCAGCTGAGTCCACTATCCATTCTACACGAGAATCTGACTCATCACTGTGATCATCAACACATGAAAGAACAACAAGACCTTCTTCATCACTGTATACAGCTGCAGTGGTGTTCTTGTCGTCTTCTTTCTGATTCTTCTCTTCAGTCATGCTCTTCTTCAAGGCATAATAATTCCTCTTCATATGCCCCTCTTTGCCACAATGAAAGCAAGCCATCTTTCCTTTACTCTGAGATGTCCCTCTATTCTGTGACTTCCCTCTGGATTTCCCACGTCCATTTCTTTCTCTGCTTCTCGCTCTGGACTTATTCTTTGAAGTCGTCGCCAGAGTCTGCGAAGTGTTAGTACCCATATCTTTCCTCCTAGTCTCCTCATTGTAGAGATTATCAATCACGGTACTCAAGGCCACAATGCCACTCGGTGCAGAGTTGTTGATGGACACAACCAGAGTCTCCCAGGTATCCGGCAAAGAACTTAGAAGCAACAAAGCTTGCAGCTCATCATCTAGGACCAACTTCATTCTGTTCAGCTGATTCACTAGCTCCTGAAACTCACTCAGGTGCTCGGCAATAGACTTTCCATCTTTGTATTTCAGATTCACGATCTTTCTGATTACAAAAGCCTTGCTCTGCGCTGACTTTCTCTCATACATGGATTTCAGCTTCTTCCACAAAACCTGTGCATCTGTCTCGCTGTTGATATGATGATAGACACTATTGTCTACCCACTGCCTCATGGTTCCAACTGCCTTTCTGTGCAACTTTACCCAGTCGCCCTCTTTAATCTCATTTGGTATGTCCGATCCTAACTGAATCGGATCAAACAGATCTTTGCAGTACAAAATATCTTCCATCTTCGACTTCTAAATCGAGTAATTCGAAGACGTCAACTTAATCATCGTACCTGCAAACTCCTCTGTCTTAGTCGCCATATCTCGACCCAAATTCAAACTAAGCTCTCTCTGGCTCTGATACCACTTGTTGGGGATCGATCACTATTCGGTCCAACAAACACCCATTGTCGGCTTCCTGAGACAAGAGATGAACGATCCAAGGTGTAGACAAGGAAAAACCTTCACTTTCTCCATCAATTTCTCTTCTCTCTTCTCTAATCTCTCTCCTTACTTTTGTGTTTTTTTAAATCTCTCAAATAGAGGCTACAAACTAGGACAAATACTTTGCTCTCAAAAATATGCACTCTCACGTGTTGATGCTCTCTCCAACTTTGCTTATATATGACCAGCAAAGGAGACTTGGGCTGGACTAATGGGCTGTAGGCCCAACAGGGACAATTGTGGAATCAAATTCACACAAACTTTGTCATGGAGCCATATCGATCTCATATATCATCACAAATATAGTATGCTAACTTAATGCCCTCCGATCCTAATTTCCTGGGCTTTCTTTGGGGCTCATATATCGCCTAATGGAGAGTAATCCTGCATGCCGCCTCCGACCCTAAATCGCTGCTATTTCCAGTCACGGTACTCTCTTGATCGATTTTTCTATCAATATGTGCGATGTCTAGGTCTTCGACGCTATATAAAAGCCTGGTTGTAGACTTTCGGTGCTTGAAATTGGATGCCGACACATTGTGATGAAATTGATTTGAGATGCACAAATAATATTGCAAATGTATGGAGTCGTAAAAGCAATTTTTAATCCAGCCCCCGATTGATTGACTTAATCTCTTGTTTGTTAAGGAATGATCTCAGCAGATTTTCAAGGATTCAAGTTTGATATTACTGATTTCTTGTAATTATCTTTTATTTATAATTTGAATTGTTGTTTCATCTCTGGTAACAGTCCCTAGTTCTATGTCAATTCTTAAAGCCTTCACATTGTTAGTTGAATCATGGGTCGACGCAAGGGAAAGACGAGAAAGGGAAAGCAACAAAAGGTGCTAATTGTGATTTTGGCCTTTTATTATGGATGATACACTACAGTCTACAGGTGTTGATTTTATTTCTTGATAATAACTTTTCAGGAGGAGAGCAAGGGAAGGTATCTTTGCGTATCGAATGGGTTTGAGATCTGGTGCTTGGATCTCAACAAGTTCCCGGAGAGAAAAGTTATCGTCCCCCTTCCTAAGATCTCTGCTCTGAATTTGGTGGGGGGCCAACTCCCCGCCTCAGTGGGTTTGTTCAAGTTGAAGTCAGATGTATACATGATTGGCGGGCAGCAGCTTTTAGCCTCTTTGAAGGAGCCCATGGATGGCTACTCTAGGTTGTGCTGGGGCGAGTTCCCCTCTCCCTTGGGTCTTTATAATTACAAAATCCTTTGTAATTCATGGGGCATTCAGGGCTCATCCCCTCTCACATATCGCCTGTCTCTGGTTGAAGGCCGTACTCTGTCTCTATCTAAGTCCCGCAACATTGCTGAATTGAACCATCCAAAAGTCTGGCCTATTGTTGAGCACATAAACGGCCAACTCCATGTGGTGGAGTCGGTTCCTTGCTTCCTCGAGGGCCGACGTGACTGGAACATCTCCCATGAGGTTTCAAACCCTGACGGCAGTGGCTGGGAAGACATTGTAACAACTGAGGCGGTGCACATACACTCTCATGTGGTAGTTGGTGACCGCATCTATGCAATAGCTTATGATGAGGAAGCTACGATATTATATTATGAGTTCGACTCCCAGACAAAGATATGGAATAGATGTCCAATTGAGCAGGAATAGTTGAATCCCTCTGAGATGAAACGAGTGTGGCATATCATTGATATTGGAACCGGAAGGTGCGTTGGAGAGTTTCCATGTGAAGGAGCTGGAGAACGGGTGTTCGTGCTCGTTGCAGTACATGATAATTTTGTCCGTCCTCCAATGCATCCTATCGGTACGCAAGCGGTGGCGTACCTGGTGACGTTGACAGGGCGGGTTATTTGCTATCAGCTGCTGCCCAACTTTTTCAAGAAATCAAGGGTTCCTTGTGACAGGATAGCAGGTACCATAATTGAAGTTGAGGAGGAGGAGGGGCCTGCGCGGGCAATGTGCTCCGTTGTCAGCGGAACTTTACTGAATGAAGATGGTGCAAAGAAGGATAGGGATTATGTGTTCGTGAATAGATTCTCAGTGGAGATGCTTCCTTGTGTGGGGGCCAAGGTTAGGGAAATCTTGGAGGAGAAAGCACTTGAGGCGGAGGTGGGTCCGGGTGTCCCCCTAGACTTTGTGAGTGTGACTCATAAGGACAAGTTTATATATGAAACTGATACTGACTATAGATCGGGGTCTGGTAGATATACTAACTCGTTTGTGGGTTGGCGAGCTTGCTTCCTGTAGCTACCTGCAAACCAATTGATTCTGTAGATATACTAACTCGTGCGAGCTGTCTTACTCTGCTGCTGCCTGAGTTGCTTTTGTTTGAGATGACACCCTTTATGTTACATATTTGCTTTTGTTTGAGATGATGTTATATATGTGCTTTTAATGTTCCATTTCCATGTAATAAAACAAATTCACATATTATGCCTTCCATATCTATGTTTAATGAACTTCCCTGTAACTAACTTCCACAGGATTCAGGAAGAAATTCTTCCCTGTAACTAACTATTACAGAGACTTTGATGCACTTAAGCAAGAATACTATTATACGGGTAGGCTAGGATTGATGGTTCATACATTCATATCATACATATACAATTTTGGAAAAAAAACAAACAACAAAATTAGTCTAAAGTAAGTTATATATACAAGTTGCGTATTGTGTATAGACACAACTTAAATACATAGGCACATTCTAAATACATATTGTATACTACAAATATCCAAATGACAGATTATAATATCACATACACAATGGATCATATATATATACATACCTCTGTTATTAAAATTGAGATCCGGATCGTAAAATTGTGAGATTTTACGATCCAGTAGGAGGGGTCTGATCCGGATCGGGCTATAAAATCGAAAAATAGTAAAATCGTATTAAAATCATGTAAAATCGTGTAAAATCGGCTTAAAATCGTAGGATCTTACGACCCTTATAAAATCTTAAGATTCTGTCTTTTTGGTTAAAATCGTGTAAAATCGTATTAAAATCGGCTTAAAATCGTAGGATCTTAAGATCTTAAGATCATGTCTTTATGGTTATTTAAAGTAAAATCGTGTAAAATCGGCTTAAGATCATGTCTTTATGGTTATAAAATCTTAAGATCCTGTCTATTATGTATGAATTCTGAACTTTTGGTCATGTAATGTTTCATTTTATATTAGAAAACTTCCATTTATCGTACCTAAATTCTTGAATTTTTTATTTTATTTTATATATTTTTAATATATTATTTTTAATAAGTTTATAAAATCTTACGATTTTACGATCCGATTTTACGATCCGATCCGCAGGGCCTTCCGTGATCCGATCCTAAAATATCAATTTTAATAACCTTGATACATACACAAATATGATGAATTAACTCCACGTTGAATATTAAACTGGCTGCAATAATTTGATTGGTTTGAAGTCCCTTTTCCAACATACCCTTCCACCTCTCTAAAAAAGATAACCTCCGGTTACAATTGTAACAAATCAGTAATTGCATAAAACATAATTTATTCAGCCACACATTTTCAGCTTCAGCCTTCACAAAGCTCATTTACTACACCGAAACAAATTCTCTGAGTCTCTCTTTTTCCAACTGCCGCAACCCTTTCACCTTCCTACAACATTGAAATCTATGACCTATAAATCATATTTCCTCCTCCATCTGTCTCCCCACAACAAGCCACAATGGATTCCTCTAATAAGAAGTTCAAAAAAAGTCTCCATACAGGTCAAAACCCATGAAAAAACACATTTACTGACGTTTTTCCGGAGGAAATTCCTAAATTGCCCCCGGATCGTGACGTGGAGTTTACCATTGAGATAGAACCCAATACTGTGCAAATTTCCAATGCACCGTATCGTATGGCTCCAGTGGAGATGCAAGATTTAAAGAAACAACTTGAAGAGTTGCTTGAGAAGGGATATATAAGACCGCGTGCGTCACCTTGGGGTGCCCCGGTTTTATTTGTCAAGAAGAAAGATGGTTCATTCAGGTTGTGCATCAATTATCGGGAGTTGAAAAAGGTCACTATAAAGAATAAATACCCGTTACCACGAATTGATGATATTTTGGATCAGCTGCTAGGAGCTAAAGTCTTTTTCAAGATCGATTTGAGGTCTGGCTATCATCAGCATATAATTCGTGAGGAGGATATTCCGATGACTACATTTCGGACGAGATATGGACACTACGAGTTCGTAGTCATATCATTTGAACTTTCGAATGCTCTAATAATTTTCATGGATTTGATGCACATATGCTTTCATCAGTATCTGGATAAGTTTGTGGTGGTGTTTATCAATGATAGTTTGATATATTCGCCAAATGAAGAAGTTCATTAGGACCATCTTCGTATCACATTATTGATCCTTAGACAAAATCAGTTGTATGCTAAGATTTAGACAAAATCAGCTGTATGCTAAGATGTCTAAGTGTGACTTCTGGTTGAAAGAAGTGGCTTTGTTAGGCCATGTGATTCACGAAAAAGGGGTTATTGTTGATCCTCAGAAAATTGAAGCAGTGGCTGACTGGAAGCGACCTCAGAATGTGAAGGAGGTGTGTAGTTTCTTAGGACTTGCTGGATATTACCAACGGTAAGGATGGGCATCCGGTCCAGACCGGACCGGAAACTTTTTAAAGTATGGACCGGACCGGACCGTTACGGTCCGGTCCTTTACGGTCCGGACCGGTAAGACCGAATTTTATATTTTTCGGCATTTAAAGGGTTTGATTACGGTTCGGACCGTAAAAATGCGATATCACTAGTAGAAGATGTGAATGCGCTCCCTTTATCCCCACAAACCTCTAAGGGAGATGATTGCCCAAGGGTTCAAAGTGTTTCAAGTTTCCCAAAACCCACCTATGATGGGGTATAAGAAACCATATCCCGCACACTTTGATGTTGTGCCATTTCCTTCGGGATACCAAAGATCCAACTTTGACAAGTTCGATGGAATTCATGGGTCACCACATGAGCACCTTGCTCACTTTTACTCCGCATGTGGAGAAACATCTCTAAGTGATGCCTTATTGATTAGGCAATTCGTTCAATCACTAAAAGGATCGGCCTTCACATGGTATACCCAACTTCAACCAGGGACGATCGAAACGTGGGATGAACTGCAAAGCACATTCCTTGCTCAGTTTCTGAGCACAAAGGAAAAGGTTTCTATCATGGACCTGGCAAACACTTGTCAAAGGCATGATGAGTCTACAAACGACTTCATAGCAAGATGGAGAAGTCTAAGACTCCAATGCCCCAAAAAATTAAGTGAGCTAGCATGTGTTCAAATGTGCACAAATAATTTGCTCCCTGAGCTGGTTGTACATGTAGGTAGTGCTGAACCACTATCTTTTGATGCTTTGGTATCGAAGGCTTATAACACTGAACGCCAACTTGCTCGGCGTAAAAATGGACTTCATCATACTCCTGCAAATAGTGGGGAAAGCTCACAAAATGAAGATGAGTCTTTGACGACCTCCATCAAAGAAAGTGGCAAATTCTCTAATGAGGGTAATTTTAAAACCCAAAATAAGAGTAAAGCCAAAAAGCCTGTTAAGAGGCTCACTCTTCAAGAGAGAAAGCAAAAGAAGTATCCCTTTGATGATGATGATGTTCAAGGGATCTTTGATGAGCTTGTGGTCGCTAAGGCTCTAACACTTCCCGAGCCAAAAAGGCCCAATGAAGCAAATATGACGGATGACCCGAAGTATTGCCCATATCATCGCATTATTGGTCATTCAATCCAAGATTGTTATGTCTTAAAGGATATCATAGAAATGATGATCAATGAAAAGGAGATTGAGTTTGAGGGGGCATGTTCAAAAGGTTCGTATGCCTCAACAAATGAAATATCACTAGTAGAAGATGTGGATGCGCTCCCTTTATCCCCACAAACCTCTAATGCTTATCCTTCATGCTCCAAGACGGGTGAGAAAGAACCCGACAGAAAGAGGAGCAATGAACACAAGGCAAAAATGAAGATGGGTATAAAAGAAAAAAAACCCAAAACTGATTATGAGGATGAATACATTCAACTTCAAAGAATTCCTTTCACTTTGAAGGACTTTATCCCTAAAAATATTCTCAATGACAACTCCTTAGATCATGATGATGATTCAATCCATGGAGAAGAAGTTGCCCAATGTTGCATGATTTCTTGTGTCGAGGACGATGAAGATGATATTGAACTTTCTCGATATGAGGTGGTCAAATACACACCAAAATACAAGGGCATTGTTAAGGAAAAAAATGATGATCTTCTTTATACTTTTCCTTTAAAAAAGGTTGACCAATCCATGTCAAAGAAAACATTGGTTGTCCACAGATACTTTGGGGAAGGAAAAAATGAGAACAAGAGGGTGGTGATACGAGGTGAAGCCTCTAATACTTTCACTGTGCCTTCCTATCCAAGAAAACAAATGAAACACAAAATTCAGGTGCAAAACACGAGGCCCTTTTCTAAGGGAAAAGCTCAAAGAAAATTTCTCAATGAGAGTGTTCTCAACAACTTGCAAGTTTCCAACGAAAGGAGACTTTTGAAAAGAAGTGTCATAAAGCCAATGGAACAAGACATGGTTAGACAAGAAAAAGCAACTGCTCCTCGAGTGTCGGTGTTTCAAAGGCTTGACACAACATCCACAATGGGATCATCTCGATCATCTGTGTTTGAAAGGCTCGAGAAAGTTGATATGCCTAAAAACGAGAGGGTCCAAATAAAAAAAAAAACAAGAAATGGAGGATCAAGAGGAATAAGCAATCAAGTTTCCTCGTCCAAAAATCAAATGATGCCCAAGTTGGAGAAGACAATGTCTCATTCGAGGCAAAGTTTTAAGACCCCTAGCTCTATGAAAGAGCTCCAAATGGTGATAGCCTCAAAAAGTTAAACCACAAGGAGGATTCACCGGACCACATCAAGATGGTCCAAACCGTGCCACTGATATAGGAAAATAGAGGTTTACGGTTGTACAAGAACTGCGTTAAGACTTGATCCCAATAAGGGTACGTAGGAAATTTGATCTCAAATACAATCGGATTCAGTCGCAAATCTCAAATCAAAATCAAAAGCCTATGCGCAAATGATAGTCGAAATGACTTGGGCAACCCTTCTTAGAAGGTGGGTTCAGGTTATCTCGGTGATGCGCACAAAAAGGCAATATATGCACATGATAAGTTGGATTGAAACTTTGACAACCCTTCGGGTTTACATTTCGTCCTCTAGCACATATAAAGACATAAACTAAACTAAATTGCTTCAGAAAGAACTACGATGGCTTGATCCCTCACAAAGGGGGTACGTAGGCAGTCTAGTTAATCCACATGCTAGATGCAGCCACAAAACAAAGAAAAAACATCATCTTGTATTTTTGAGGAAAAAGAAGAGAATATCTTATAAACATCCGTTATCTTGGTTATATGGGCCCAAACTCATAGAAAATGACGAGGGATAAAACAAAAAGGGAAAATGCATCGATGAAAGATGTAAAGGATAAACAAAGGTGATATATACCTAAAATTCTCAAAATCTCCTCCCAAGGAATTATATGCAAAAATACCCAAAACATCCTCCTGATCTCCTCACAAAAGTTACCCTTGTCTCTCAAACTCTTCAACCTCTATCTTAAATCAAGATAGAAACCCCTATGACTTGCATCAATGTCATATGTGCAGTCACTAAAAGTCCCCAAAACTCAAATTTTGTCACACAACATGGGTATATCCTCAAGATTTTACCACAAAGGTAGTCGAAACATCGACATCCACGGCATTAAGCCCCAAAGCCAATTTCTTGTCTATAAAAAATGACCAAAATGGCCAAAAGTCAATGTCAAATACGACCTAAGGCCTCACAGTCAAAAGCATATACCAAGTTCAAAAAAAATCTCAAATATCCATATACCCATATCCCATAACATTATTGGTAGTCGCAAACATATGTCGACTACACAACTTTGAGCATGTGGCTTATGTTTCATAGGAACAAGTTTTCAAATTCCTTTTAAGTCTTATAATCTCGAACCTTGCACGTGTTCAATGTTTCACACGCACAATGTTCGGGAGGCAACTGTTGACGGATAAATTTTTCATGTATATGATCAACCCATAATTAATCGGCAAAGTATATATAAGGTTGATTTTAAAATCAACAAACGTATACTAGTCCAAAATACGTTGGCTCTAAGATTTGTGTCAACTAAAACAATTGAGGTTGTACGTGACTTTTGAGCCAATGCTATATTATTAACATCTAATAATATAACAATATATTTATTCGAGTAATGTGCACTAGGCCGTTTTGACAAGTTCCAGTTGCGGTGGTGTAAACTAACACCTCTTTGGATAAATATATATGAAAAGCTTAAAGCAAATTTATATAATGTTTATTCGGTTGGTACTTAGGCCAAATTGGGATAAATATATATATATAACATTTAATTACCATGAAACCTTTTCAATAGCTTCACGTTACATTGGCCAAATTTTGTAACGGTGCAAATCAAGGTCTTTAAATTGTACGTTTAGTCCAGTGTAAAGGCTAATAAAGTAGATGGCAATTAAAGGCTTGTCTTGGAATTCCCACTGTCCATATATACGTACAAGGCAAAGAGAAACGGGGATCCTTGATTTTCCTAAAACAACAGAAGCTCAAAGACAAAAAAGAAAGCAGAGAGGCAAGCTCAACAAAAAAAGGCCGAGAGTTATAAAACCACATATAGGTTGCTCAAGTGATAAAACAAGCCGTGGTAAACTTTCTTAAGCCTGTAAATTTGCTAACATATTTTTTGTGTTTGTCTTAATTTGAGCAAGATAAAGGAAGATCCGTAATTGGCTCGAAATGCATAATTTCGCCGTTACATGAAGACCCGTAGTTGGCTCAAAATACATAATTTCGCCACTACAAGAAGTCTCAAAGCTGTAAAGATTCAAACGGATCCAAATGCTACATATAAAATCGTCGTGGTCAAGATTCAAACGGATCTAGCCACCACACAAAAATTTCCTAAGTGTGAGGATTCAAACGGATTCAAACACTACACGTAAAATCTCATAAGTGTGAGGATTCAAACGGATCCAAACACTACACGTAAAATCTCATAAGCCCTATTGCTGAACAGGGTAAATTGCAAGACGTTTCTGCGGAATGTGAGATTGGGAAACCGCGATCCACCGCGACCTCCCGCGATCGAGGTTTTGACTGTGAAAGCCCACTGGATTCTGCAGGAGATTTGGACGAAAGTTTGCAAGAAAAAATGCGATCGCCGTCACCCGCGGCCACCCGCGGTTATACTCCAGACATTCCAGAAAATTCAACTCAAAAACCGCGATCGCCGCCACTCGCGACCACTCGCGTTTTGGACCAGGATCCTCTTGATGATTATATCCGTCCGAGCTTCCCACCCCTATTCTCTCAGAAGTCGGTCCCTCCTTTCCCTGAGGCGTTGAAGGAGACTAGAAGACCGGAGAATGACAAGGAGATATTCGAGACCTTCAGTAAGTGTGAGGTAAACATTCCATTGCTTAAACTGGTTAAGAGTATTCCTAGATTTGCTAAGTTCTTGAAAGAAATCTGCACTATTAAAAGGAATCAAAAATTGAAAGGGAAACAAAAGGTCAAAGTGAGTGAGCATGTGTCTGCGGTGTTTCAAGGGCGAATGCCTAAAAAGTGTGGTGATCCAGGCATGTTTAGCATTCCATGTGTGATAGGTGATATAAGAATTGAAAGAGTTATGCTTGATCTTGGTGCATCTATCAATGTTTTGCCTTTCTCCTTGTATGAATCCCTAGGACTAGGACCCTTGCATGAGACAGGAATTATTGTTCAACTAGTTGATAGGTCCAATGTGTATCCAAAGGGAGTAGTTGAAGATGTTCTTGTCATGGTAGGTGACTTGATATTTCCTGCTGATTTTTTTGTGTTGGATATGGAACATGACGAGCATGCGGCACCTATACTGTTAGGAAGGCCTTTCATGAAAATAACACAAACAAAAATTGATGTGAATAGTGGAACACTTACAATGGAATTTGATGGGGAGAAAGTGCAATACAACATATATGATGCTATGAAACATCCCATTGATGATCATTCCTTGTGTTCCATTGATGTGATTGAGCCCTTAGCTCAAGATGTGTTTGATATTACTTGCTGTGATGAGTTGCGATCTATTATAGAGAATGATGTAGTGGATCCACATGCAAAATTGTCTTTGTCCACTAACATGCAGCTAGTCTTGGCTCATTTGAATGCTGAAGGTAAGCATTCTCGTACTCATTTGGGCAGTGACCCCATGGAACTAATAGTGCCGAGCGAGAAGCTCCTACCTTCTATTGTGCAGGCACCCGAAGTTGAGTTGAAGCAGCTGCCCAAGCATCTCAAGTACGTGTTTCTTGGGAAAGAGGAATCGTTGCCGGTCATCATCTCGAATAGTCTTTCCAAGGAACACGAGGAGAAGTTGGTAGCGGTGGATTTATATGATGGGGAGACGCACAAGGTTTTCAAGGTGAACGGACAGCGTTTGAAGCCGTATCATGAGGGCTTCGACAATGGAATTCTTGAGGAGGCACGTTTGGAGGTTCCCAAAACCGAGGTTTGAATTGAGCACCATTGAGTCGAGCCACGACGTTAAAAAAAGGCGCTTCTCGGGAGGCAACCCGAGGTTTGTGATGCTTTAATTCTTTTTGAATATTTTTGTTCATTTTAACTGCCATTTTAGTGTGTTTGTGGTTAGGGAAGGATGCCCGAAGCGCAGGTTCAGCTGCAATCTGCAGCCAAAACCGCGACCTCACGCGATCGCGACCGGTCGCGGTTTTTCTATTGTAAGTTCCTTCCCTTTCAAAAAAAATAAAATAAAATAAAAATAAAAATCCGAGGTCCTCTGTCAGTAGGTTCCCAGAAGACGAGCCTGTGATTGTAGGTTGCAAACTGCGATCACAGGTATGTGCTCAGAAACCTTTAGGGAGTTGGCGATTTGCTGTATTCGTCATTCATTATCTTCTTTTGTGGATCTATATTTCGGAGTTCTTCTATGTTACCCCTTGTCTTGGATGAGCTGTGCATTATTGGATCATCATTGTTGCTCATCCCACTTCTTGTTGGAACTGAATTTTCCGAGCACTTTTCCGGTGGGCTCCGGTCACCGGTTGTGCCGGATTATGGGAGCGTTGGATTCGTCTCCGCGAGCTCTACAACGTAGTGTGCTCATACGATAAATTCAGGTTCCGTTTGAATGAGAAATGAGGACTCAAAGGTGGTTGCTTGCAATACCCAAATGGAGTTTGGGGTGCGATTCTACATCCCACATCGGAAATGTGGGAGTAGAATTGAGTGGTTTATATACCACTATCACCCAAGCCAAGGTAAGAACTTGATGACTATGGAGAGAAGAGCTTGACCACTCACGCGCGCCGTCCGTCCGTCCGATCCGATCCGGTCGGGGTCGTGGGCCGTGGGCCGTGGGCTTGGCCGAAGGCCCAAGCAGCAGCTAAGCTTCTTTTTGGAAGCCAGCTGGGCCGTTTCGGGAACGTCCACAAAGAGTTGTCCATGAACTAAGCCATGTCCGGTCTTCACAGGTCTTCCATCTACATGGGTTATGACTTACTAAGCCAATTTTGATTCTTTTTGTCTCTATAAAGTATTGTGCCAGCATAAACAAGGTTGCCCACATATTGAGCACCTACTGAACGGCTACAATCATGAAAATTTTGCATGATAGAGTTTAACTTGGCCTAGACAATAGTTTCAAAACCGGTAAAGTGGTCACTTATATATATCACCCCTTTCAAGGATCTGGATAACGAGGACTACTGCACTTGTTCCGTTTAACTTTGGGATTACGAAAAGTTTAGTCTTTTAAGCGTATTAAATCAATGAAGACTGGTGGGTTTCGTGGCAGATAGCTTGATACATCACCAATTGTCTTTACAAACTATGTATTTTGTAAAAGATGACCACGAGCAATACATTTACAAATGTAAAAAGAAACTAAGACCGTGGAGGGTATAAAATCCAACATATGATTAGTCAATTAAGTGGTCACTTGTACGAGTTAACTAAATTTAACTCATTAAAAAAAATGTTCTTTCCAAAACTACGTCTGATTTGATGCTCTTTTATGAGCTATGTATAAAACTTGATACAAATATTATCGAGTTCAATCTCAAACCTAAAATTGACTTTCAAATAAAAGATAAAGTCAATAACATAAATCAAGTGGTTCTTCCAGAACTACGTTTGATTTGATGTTCTTTTATGAGCTACGTAGGAAACTTGATACAGATATTATCGAGTTCAATCTCAAAACTAAATTGACTTTCAAAAGTCAAAAACATAAACAAAATGTCTAAAGAACTACGTAGACTTGATTCCGTACTAAACGGATACGTAGGAAATTCGATATCAAATTCAAATATATATCGGATTCAGTCACAATTAAAATTTCATCCAAAACTTGAAATCAAAATTAAAAATGTTCTTTCAAGAACTACATGGACTTGATTCTGTATTAAACGTAGGAAATCTGATATCAAACCCAAATGGGTATCGGATTCAGTCACACCAAAATTCAAATCAAATTTCAAACAAACATGAAATTAAAACTAAAAAATGTTCTTGTTAGAACTACGTGAAGACTTGACGCCTCTAAGGGCTACGTATGAACTCGATATCAAATTGAAATACACATCGAGTACAGTCGCAAATCTCAAATTAAATCAAACCAAACTAAATCGGTTCTATGTTAGAACTACGTGTGATTTGATCCATTTTATTAGGGTACGTAGGAAACTCGACACAAAGCAAATGCTCTCCGAGTTCAATCGCAATCTCAAAAAAAAATACAAAATATACTTTACATGCAAATGATAGTCGAAGTGATTTGAGCAACTCTTCCTAGAAGGTGGGTTTAAGTCATTTCGGTGATGCATGAAAACAACTAAAACACATGCATATGATAGTTGGTTCGAAGTTTAGGCAACCCTTCCTAGAAGGTGGATTTTGACTTCGACTTCTGATGCGTGTAAACCAAACCCAAATTTTCAAAACTAAATCCAAATTTAAAACTCTGAACTACATAAGGCTTGATCCTTCCTAAGAAGGTACGTAGGCAACCCGCCATAATTCAGGTACAGCCCAAATCATAAAACAAACCTAAAATCCCCAACGTATATATGTTATTGGAATTGTAAGGATATACAGATAAGGGTCGAACTTAAAAAAAAAACTAAATAAGATGTGTTTGTGCATTGTTGTTTTCTTTTAACAATTTTTGCCTAACATGTCCTTTAATCAAAGGTGCAATTATTAATTATGAAGTGAGACCATTTATGGAGATTCATAATCCGGTTATCTTAGGTAGTCATAGTGTTTTGCTAGAAGCCAACTATGATTTATGGACTATATGTTATAAAGTCTATTGCTATTATTATCGGGTCCTACGAGGTCGTACCCTTAGAGTTTATGGATTGTATCAGTTTATTGGGAGACATATTATATAAAGTATATGATATAAAGTTATATATGATATAATTTGGGAGATAATGCTTATTAGTAATAAAGATTTATTATTGATAATAAAAGATATATTAATTTAGGAAATAATATATTTACATATGGTATTATAAAAGGAGAGCTTTCAAGGAGAAAATCCTAACCAACATACACAACCACACGGCTGCCCCTCTCCGTGGAGTTCTCCCTCGTTTGCCTTCGTTCCTCGTTCTAGCAATCGAGCCCTAGGCGATCCAGATCCATAGTCGGGTGGACCAACTAGAGGAGTCACACTTGAGGATCTAATCTCCCCATTTCAGGAAGATTCAAACACACATCAAGAAGTAATTAATTCTTCTTATCTATGATATATTTGGTTTATACATGAGATCCTTGTTTAGATGTTAGGAAAACGTTTCCTGAAATTCCGCTTTAAGCATCTAAATACCTACAGATTTGGAATTGGATTGGTTCTCTTTTGATATTAGGATTAGATGAAATGTTCAGCTTCGAATTAGCGCTTCTGAAGTTCGGATTGTGGTGAAATTGTTTATGTTTCTGATTAAGGCTTTCTTTAAATTAGGTTTTGATAAATTTCTTCTGATTAAAATTAGGGGTATCTAAATCTGATTACGTGATTTGTCGGTTTGTGATTAGTTATCGGAGTTATTACTTTCCAGCTAGTGGTTTTTATGGCTTTTATGGTGATCATTGCTTGCTTCAAGTGTTTCTTGAACTTGGCAATGTAATTAGATTGTGCTGGTTTGAATCCCCATATGGTGGTATTTAGAAATGGATTTTGCACTTGTTGTAAGGAAGTTGGGTACGTGAAGTCAATACCATAATTGCTTCCTTTCCTGCTATAGGAAATACATGGGTTGAGTTTGGCATTTCATGGGAGGTCTCGAGGACAGTGAACCACCTCTGAAACGTGTTAAAGAATCACCAAGGGAATCAAACGACTTTCTTGGGGAATTCATCGTGCTCTAATTTAGGGATCAATTAAATTAACCTTCCTTCAATTAAATTAACGATCCACATATAAATGTTTACGCCTGCAAATATCTTAATGCAAATCATTGAGATATAGAACAATGGTGAGAGAAAGATCCACTATGTGGTAAAATATGGGTGCACAAACCTAAGTATTTATTACTTCTAAATATCCAAGTCGGTCTAAGGCATGCAAGCAAATAACACATGGCACAATCACAAATTAAAATGAGAAAAAGAGAAATAAAAAATGATGTCAAACCAAAACAAGCTCTTGTAATTTGGACACGCAACAAAGCTAACGTGGCATGATGAGGACTAACCAACATAATACCAAGACATTTAAAATTAAGAGGAGCACAACTCATGCTTTTAGATATTAGTGATATGATACTAAATCAAAATTGACTAATTATCCGACCTATTCCATTTTTCTATTTCTTCGTGGAAGGATGATATCACCCATCTATTGTACCTCAGATGCACCGGGGTTCAAGGTCCTCCTTGCCGGAATTGCCTCACGTAGCCTCGTGTAACATCATCTAAAAGTTCCACGATTGATTCTTGACTTAGTGAACAATTTAGGCCTTATGGTGAAGGAATTGTGTCCTTTAATCAAAGGTGCAATTACTGATTATGAAGTTGGACCATTTATGGAGATATTTAATCCGGTGATTTTAGGTAGTCATAGTGTTTTGCTAGAAGCCAATTATGATTTATAGACTATATGTTATAAAGTATCTCATAAAGTCTATTGCTATTGTTACCGGGTCCTACGAGGTTACACCCTTAGAGTTTGGACTGAATCAGTTTAAATGGGAGACATATTATATAAGGTATATGATATAAAGTTATATATGATATAACTTGGGAGATAAGGTTTGTTAATAATAAAGAGTTATTATTAATAATAAGAGATATACTTATTTAGGAAATAAGATATCTACACATGACAATATAAAAGGAGGGCTTTTAGGAAAAGCCCACAACCCTAATTCACTTAAGAAGTACGGCTGTCTCCTTCTCCCTCTCTCTCGCGTTCGCCTTCGTTCCTCGCTCTAGCAACCGAGTCCTAGGTGATCCAGATTCAAGCTCGGGTGGACCAAATAGAGGAGTCACACGTGAGGCTCTATTCTCTCCATTCCAACAGGTTGAAACACGCATCAAAAGGTATTTGATCTTCCCATCTATGATCTATTTGGTTTATGCATGAGATCCTTGGTTAGATGTTAGGAAATCGTTTCCTGAAATTCCGCTTTACGCATCTAAAATCCCTACAGTGATATCAATTGTCTCTTGCATAAATTGATTAGATCAAGTTTAAAGTTTTAAATTTTGATGCATATTCATGATTGCCTTGATTCAAATTAAGTAAACAATTGATATATAGGTTAATTTACATGATTAAAATTATGATTTTAATTGATTGGATTAATAAGGTTGAAGAACTTTATGAACAAATATGTATGAAAAATCAGTCTACTCATACTTGATTCATGTGATTTAATTTTAATTATTCAAAAGATATGATTTTTGACATGTTTTAAATGAAGATTTGATTTTCATAAGATGTATCAATTACTCAAATTCTGAATTTTATGGAATTGTTCCATACAAAAAAAAAATAAAAAATCAAACGACCAAGGCCGACTACAATCAATGGAAGAAGAGGTTTGATTGTTGTAATTAGCGGCGGCGTAGTCAACGAATTGACGCTGGGAAGAGCTTTCAACATTTGATTTGCTCTCGTCGGCGCTGTTGTAAGGCGAGGTCTTCGTCAATGGCGGCAGAGAAGGCTCCTGCAGCAGCCCCTCTTCTTCTTCTTCGTGACAGTGAGGATTCTGATTCGGGCGCGCACCCGGCACATGGGGATGAGCTCACATGGTGCGACCCACAGACGGCAGGCGCGGACCGACCCGGCTCATGGGGATGAGCACAGCAGACCACCACGGTTCTGCACTGTGCTGAACCGCGGCCTGCGCACGGTGCGGTCTGGCGCGCATGGGCTCGGTTGACTCGGACCGCAACGGTGTGGACCGCGGGGTACGGCGCGCACCGCGGGGGTCCAGCGGTGTGGACCGTGGCTCAGCACAGGCGCGGGCAGGTGCAGACGCTCGGCTGGAACGTCCAGCAGTGGGTCGCACCACCCGGCAGAACGCGAATGGTTGGCGCGTCTGCGTGACTCGGCGCGGTGGACCCGGGACGGTCCGGTCCGTGCATGGGTCCGGGTCTGGTCCACAGTGGGAGCCGCGGTCTGCGCAGTGACTGTTTGGGTTCGGTGGACGCGGATTGGTCCGGGTTTTGACTCGGGCGCGACTCGGTCCGATTGGATAGATTTGGCATTTTAGTATAATTTCTTAAACTACAAGATAAGATCTTATTAATTTAATTGGATAATATTTGATATCATCTAAATTATATAATTTCCTAAAAGTTGTTAGGATAGATTCCCACTAGATTTAGATAAGGATATTTGATATATTATCTTATTCATGCATTTCTTATCCAATAATGCATTTTAATGATTAATCATGATTAATACTATATATTAATTTTAATTTTAATTAAGAATTTGATATTAAATTATTTATATCATGAGATGATTTATTTAATTTGATATAGTTTTATTTAAATTAGTTAAATCGGTTATTACTATTAATTAGATTAATATTATTTATAATATTTGATATTATTATTGCATGCATGTTTTATGATATTATTGCTTGCATGAGGTGACTAGTATGGCCCACAATAGGATACATAAATACGGTCTGCGTACCGTTATGTTTTTCTTGTACACGATCTGCGTATCGTTATGTATTTTTGTAATTTAAATTTCTGCAAGAGAGTTTATTTCAATTATATGTAAGACAAGAAGAAGAAGATCCTAAGAAGACCAAATGATGGAGATCCATGGAGGGTACTAAGGATAGAGATCCGAGAGTAACAAGACCCATAAAGATTAGATCTTTAATTTTGGTTTTTAGGGGCCATACTAGGATCACATTTAATTACTGCATTACTTGAATGCTTTATTTCCCACTTTGCATGATTGCTTGTTTGTTTATGCTATTTTGTTCACTAGTAAATAAACAACCATTGCATGCTTAAGTCCCTTAACAGAATATTGAGATCATGCCTTTCCATATCATAACCATGAGGCCATTGGGATTCGTTGGATAGTTTTCGCCCTAGCGAGGTGTCCTTCCTTGACCTTGGGATAGTGCGGGTATGTCTAATAGGGGCATGCTGTCTTGGTATGGTTACACTCAACAAGAGACCAAAAGGCTCAGTTTTGGATCTTGAGGCATAAGGATGAATCTTACATAAGATGTGGCCATCAACCAAGAGTTATAAGGTGTTATAATTAGTAAATGAGTTTACTTACCTTGATTACATGAGACTTGGGGAAGTGCCCTAGTATGCTCGAGTTTCATCTAAGATATGATCTTGGAATCATTTTACTCACAAGGGACAATATAATTGAGTAGAATGTGCAATAACTTACTGTTTATAGCTTGTCTAAATTTTAAGTTCTTGCATGTCAAGCATAATTTATCTGCATGTTTTATTCCGTTTTGTAGTTACTATGTCTCCTGAACACTTCAAATTCACTCTCCGTTCAATTGTTGAGAAAAACAAGTTGAACGACACAAATTTCCTTGATTAGGAAAGACACATGAGAATCAGTCTCAGGTCTGAGGGACAAGAGAATGTCCTTGAAAAACCCATCCCAGAGTTGACTGCCACCTCATCTGATGAGGATAAGGCAAGTCACAAAAACTTGGAAGAAAAGAAGAGGGAAACAGTCTCCACTTCAGGTATTTATGTTACTGAAATCTTATCAACCAAGTCTCATTCTTGGATATTAGATTCAGGATGTGGTTCTCACATTAGTTCGAATGTGCAAGGACTACGAAATAGGAGACGGTTGCAGAAGGGTGAGATAGATCTCCGCGTTGGAAATGGAGCAAGGGTTGCTGCACTTGCCATTGGAGATTATAGTCTACCTCTACCTTCTGGCTTAGTTTTAGAACTTTATAATTGTTATTTTGTCCCTTCTATTACTAAGAATTTGATTTCAATTTCAGTTTTGAACCTTGAGGGTTATGAATTTGTCATTAAGGATTGTTTTTCCATTTACAAGAATGACATTTTCTATGCTCGAGCCCATGTGAGAAGTAGTGGACTATACATGTTGGATCTCAAATCTGAAATTTATAACGTTGATACAAAGAGGCAAAAGTCAAATATAAGTGAGGCCAATCTATGGCCTTGTCGTTTGGGTCACATCAGCATCAAACGCATGAAGGAACTCCAAACAGTTGATAGCCTAAAGTTATTTGATTTAGAATCATTTGAAACATGTGAGTCATGTCTGATGGGCAAGATGACAAGGTCACCTTTCACTGGTACGAGTGAGAGGACTACTGAGCTCTTAGCTCTCATACATACTGATGTGTGTGGACCTATGAGCACAGAAGCTAGGAGAGGCTATCGATACTTCATTACATTTACTGATGATTTTAGTAGATATGTGTATATCTACTTAATGAAGCATAAATCTGAGTCCTTTGAAAAGTTCAAAGAATTCCAGAATGAAGTTGAGACACAGACTGGCAAGAAGATAAAGGCACTCCGATCAGATCGAGGGGGCGAATATCTGAGCCAAGAATTCGACCATCACTTGAGGAGTTGTGGCATTTTGACGCAACTGACTCCACCAGACACGCCACAGTTGAATGAAATATATGAGTGGAGGAACAGGACATCGTTAGACATGGTCCGCTCAATGATGAGTTTTGCTGATCTTCCTACATCCTTTTGGGGATATGCACTCACCACTGCTGCGTTCACACTAAACAGGACTCTGTCACGATCAGTTGACAAGACACCACATGAGATATGGTATGGAAATGTTCCTAGCTTGTCATTTCTGAAGGTCTGGGGATGCGAAACTTATGTAAAGCGTTTACTATCTGACAAGCTAGCACCAAAATCAGACAAATGCTTCTTGATAGGTTATCCCAAGGAAACAATGTGATATTATTTCTACAATCCCGCTGAGAACAAAGTGTTTGTTGCTCGGGATAGTGTCTTTTTGGAAAAGGACTTCTTTTCCAAGAAGCCAAGTGGGAGAAATGTTCAGCTTGATGAGATTCAAGCTGAGCAACAAACCCAACAAAGTGAGGACATAGACGATGTCACTGAGGAACTTGATTTTGGGGGCGTACCTTCTCAAAGGGAAATTGCCCAGATTCAAGATGCAATTCTTCAAGTTGATGAAGCACCTGAGGTCCCGCATACAGATGTGGTCAACCCAGTAGCTGAAGTCTCTCATATTGTTGGACCACATTGGAGATCAGAGAGGCTAAGGCAGCAACCTAGACGTTATGAAGATTACGTCTTGACTGCTAGCATTGACGTTCTACTTTTAGAGAACGGTGAGCCTGCGACCTATAAGCAAGCGATGGCGGACCCCGACTCTGAAAAATGGCTGAAAGCCATGAAATCCGAAATGGACTCCATGTTTGAAAATCAAGTATGGGACTTGATAGATTTGCCTGATGGGGTAAAACCCATTGGATGCAAATGGATCTTTAAGATCAAGACAGACAAGGATGGAAATGTTTTTGTCTATAAGGCAAGACTAGTTGCCAAAGGATTTAGACAGGTTCATGGTACTGACTATGATGAAACGTTTGCACGGTCATTATGATCAGGTCCATTAGGATACTCCTAGCGATTGCCGCTTATTATGATTATGAGATTTGACAAATCCTAGGAGAATATGCAAGCTTAAGAAGTCCATCTATGGACTTAAGCAAGCATCCAGGAGTTGGAATCTTCGTTTTGATGAAGTGGTCAAAAAGTTTGATTTTGTCAGATGCGAAGAAGAGCCCTGTGTCTACAAGAAGTTTAGTGGGAGCAAAGTGGCCTTCCTAGTTCTATATATGGATGACATATTACTCTTTGGGAATGACATTCCTATGCTGGAGACAGTTAAGGAGTGACTTAAGAAGTATTTCTCAATAAAGGACTTGGGAGAGGCTGAGTACATACTAGGCATTAAGATCTATAGAGATAGATCTAAGAGACATTGGTCTAAGTCAGGGAACTTATATAGATAAGGTCCTTGATAGATTCAATATGATGAACTCTAAGAAAAGGTTCCTGCCTATGCAGCATGGCTTATATCTCAGCAAGAGCCAGTGTTCTAAGACACCTGGTGAGGCTGAAAGGATGAGCAGGATTCCCTATGCCTCAGCCATAGGATCCATCATGTATGCAATGACTTGTACTCGCCCAGATGTTGCATATGCTTTGAGCATGTGTAGAAGGTACCAATCAAACCCGAGTGATGTACATTGGTGTGCAGCCAAGAACATCCTGGAGTACTTACGAAGGACTAGGGATGATCTCTTGATATTTGGAGGTGATGACGAGCTGGTCGTCAATGGCTATATTGATGCAAGTTTTCAGACATACGTAAATGATTTTGAATCTCAATCTGGATATGTCCTCATTCTGAATGAAGGAGCCGTCAGTTGGAAGAGTTCCAAATCCAGACATGTTCTACGGAAGTACCACATGATCAGACACTATGTTGATAGTGGAGATGTGAGGATGTGCAAAGTGCACACATACGACAACATTGCAGATCCTTTTGACCAAGCCCATGTCTAGGCCCAAGCATGACAGTCACACTCGGGCCAAAGGACTCAAGCACATTAGAGAGTTCTTTTGAGACATTCTTTGTTTTATGATAAACCTTGTTTATTGTTATCACAGACATTTATGCTTGACTTATATATATGAATTTCATATTATTATTTAATCATTGCTTGGGATTAGATAAAGTATCCAAACAATTTAATAGTTATCAAATGGGCTCATCAAAACTGTTTTGGTGAATGAAACCTCGTTAAGTGAACTGAAATTATAAAATTGTTAGAAGTCCATGGTCTAAGTTGTTAACTTGGATACAAATGACTTAATCAAAAGACCATATGTGAGATTGATTGATAACACCGGGTTTCATGTGTTATAGGGACATGGAGATGTCTAATCGATTACATAGATGTGTATACCGATACGCATCAGACAGACCGATCTTAGGATTCCTCGGGACTTTACTGCGGAGTTCTAAGATTATTCATGATTAGTGAGTTCCTTAGATATGAGTATGATATAGTTATCATTTGACTGTTGGTATGTCTTTAACGCTGTCAAACGCTGATCATAACAGGCAGTTATAAAGGCAGTGATTGAGATTGCCAAAAGTTGAGTGGGAGCTGTAGTCTTACAAGATTGAATATGTCCTCATATTCCGTGTATACCATGATACATTTGGAAAGGATTGTGTCTCGGCCACTTGAAGAGTGAGAACTGTGAAAACGCATGGCCATGCTCAGATGGATTATTAGTAATCATCTGTACTGACAGTTTGATCTCAAGAGTTCAAGAAACGTGTTTGGCGATAAAGATGAGTTTCATCATATAGTCAAATAAGACACTAAGTGACAAAGGAATTTTAACATTGCACACTTGTATTAAGGACAAGTGGGAGATTGAAGGAATTGTGTCCTTTAATCAAATGTGCAATTACTGATTATGAAGTGGGACCATTTATGGAGATATTTAATCCGGTGATTTTAGGTAGTCATAGTGCTTTGCTAGAAGCCAACTATGATTTATAGACTATATGTTATAAAGTATCTCATAAAGTCTATTGCTATTGTTACCGGGTCCTACGAGGTCACACACTTAGAGTTTGGACTGGATCAGTTTAAATGGGAGACATATTATATAAGGTATTTGTGTTTTGATGACAGTTTGTGTTTTGATGACAATATGTGTCATTAACTAGTTGCGATTCAGTTTGTATTTGATGATAATTTGTGTTTTGATGACAGTTTGTGTTTTGATGACAATATGTGTCTTTGATGACAGTTTGTATCTTGATGACAATTTGTGTTTTTGATGACAGTTTGTATTTTAATGACAAATTGTATTTTGATGATAGTTTGTGTTTTTTATGACAGATTGTATTTTGATGACAATTTGTGTTTTTTATGACAGTTTGTGTGTTTGATGACAGTTTATATTTTGATGACAGTTTGTGTTTTGATGATAGTAATTGTCATCAAAATGATGATAATTTGTATTTTGATGACAGTTTGTGTTTTGATGACAGTAACTGTCATCAAGATGATGACGTCACCAAAAATATTTTTTGACGGGAAAAAAATTCGGTCAACGCTGGTCAACGGCCGTTGACCGGCCAATGGTCAAATGTGTTAATTTGTTTGACTTATGGTGATGTCATCATTACATAATAATGACATCACCATGAGTCATGGGTTTGGATGAAGTTTATTGAGGGTTATTTGTCTAATTTCACTATAACAAAAGGGTCATTTAACTTGAACATGATTCTTTAAATTCGATTTTGCGTTAAATTTCTACAAATATTCATGGAGTAATTTTAATCTATTATTTTAAAAAGAATTTCATATCATAAATTTGTTTGTTATGCATCGAAATAGCCTAAGAATAGAATATAGTACTCCCTCCGTCCCTATTTGATGTTCCCGTTTGACTTTTTGAAAGAATTTCATATCATAAATTTGTTTGTTATGCATCGAAATAGCCTAAGAATAGAATATAGTACTCCCTCCGTCCCTATTTGATGTTCCCATTTGACTTTTTGACATTGTTCATCGTTGAAGAGAATCTTTAAGATTTCTTCCAATATATAAGAAAAAACATAGTCATGTGGGGTCTTGTTTGATTCATCTCAACGAGTACTTTGATAATATCAAAATTTTATAATTTTTAAGATTATATAATTAGAGATATTAACGATACAAAACCCGCCTCGACGGATGTGTCATGTCAAATCAGGAACATCAAATAAGGACAGAGGGAGTATTAACATTGGAATTTGGAAATACATCAAATTTCGTTTCAATTTTATTAGTGATATAAAAATTCAATTTTAGGTAGAATCTTATTTTAAGTAAAATTGTAATATTTTTATATAAAATTAATAGAATATTTTTGTGTACGATTCAGATCATGCATATGATTTTAGTGAATCTATAAACGATTTTTACGATCATACAACATATTTATTATATGATATTGTTTTAATATGAGATGGAAATATATACTTTAAATATAAAATTTATATTTTTTATATATCTATTATAATATGATAATATTGGTAAACCACCACTAAATTATTATATAAAACATAATGTTTCAAATATAATATTTTCAATTTCTTTTTAAATATTTTTTTCAATTGAAATATAAAACGTTTAAAATTTATTAAGTTAATTTCCACTCTTTTTAGTTACTAGGATTTGTAGCCCCGTGCGAAGTTTATTTGTGAATGTTAAAATTTATGGGAGATTATTGTTATGTGGTGGAAACATTGTATGTTAATGTTGGTTAATTTCTTTAAGAAAGTGAAGTATATAAAGCGACAGTTACCTGAAGTACTATGTGTTTGTGAAGCCGTAGAACACATGGAGCCGCTGACGGACATTAAATAATTTATGCGTTTTTGTACCGCACATTCGTGAATTGTACTATCAGTTTGTCGAATTTATTGTAGGGCGACATTTAGCTTAAGTAATCATGTTTGCCTATCATTTAATCGTAAACAGGATGTAAAGTATCGCATTGGCACATGTGTCGAAAATATACTTTCGTGCAGTTCGTTATTCTCAAAGTTTTTGCACAGTGTTCATGTGCGTTTTCAGTTCTCGTAATGATTCTCACGGGAACCACCCCGATATTGGCTATATATATGTTGATATTTAGATTGCTTTCTAACCTTTTTATTTATATAATGCTCGTTTGACATGATCCCTTTTGACATATTAATCTTTAATATGCTAAATAATGAAGCATATTTAGGATGAATCTTCACAGAAGAACGTTGAGCAAAATTTGACAGAATTAGAGATTTACTATAAGTCTATAACCACCAAATTAGCTTAAAACTAGTCAAACTAGCAACTTGTGAACAAACATAATTATTTCAAAAGTCAAATATATTTCAAGGTTAATATCTACAAATATAGCACCCTTGTAGCTGCAACTGTCATTCATCAAACTTTCTTTTCAAATTTGTCCAACACCCCAACTTCCCCTTGTGTTTTGGTGCCAACTACTTGCACCTGCAGTGGTGCTGCAGACACCACTATAGGGCCGTTCATTTGAACGGTGATAGTCACCGTTCAAATGAACAATTTTTTAAAATTTTGGAACGGTGATTATCACCGTTCCAAACTTCTTATTTTATGTAATTGTATTTTTTAGCCATTAGTTTAAATTTTAGCCATTAGTTTAAATTTTTTAGTCACTAGTTTAATTTTTTTAGCCATTAGTTTAATTTTTTTAAGGGTTTATCCATTCTCTATTAGGGAATATTTTGTAGGATTTTATAATTTAAAATTTTAGCCACTAGTTTAATCTTTTTAGCTACTAGTTTAATCTTTTTTTAAGGGTTTATCCATTCTCTATTATGGTATATTTTGTAGGGTTTCATAATTTAAAATTTTAGCCACTAGTTTAATCTTTTTTTAAGGATTTATCCATTCTCTATTAGGGAATATTTTGTAAGATTTAAACTTTACATCCTTTTCAAACCAAATAAACCAAAAAAAAAAACCCTAAACTATAAAAAAAAACCAAACGGCTTTAGAAGCCGTTGCAACAAAAAATAAAATAAAAATACGAACGGTTTCTGAAACCGTTCAACTGCACAAATTTGCACGATTTCCAATAGGGTGGAAGTAGTAATCGCCTTGTGTTTTTGACTCACCTACATTATTTCCACCACCTGCATAATGAAGGCTACACAGAGGAACTATGTTGTAATGAGATAATAGTATTATACAGAACCCATATTCATGGTTAATCATATAGAAGTTTTCCTTTTTTTGAGTCGGTGAGAGAACAATGTCGGTATTGATGTGACTGGGTTTGGAGCCCCAATATTTTTGCTTTCTACTTTTGTATTTATATTTTAATTTAGTAAGATTTTTTGGAAATTGTATACCGAGAGAAATGAATTTGAAACTCGAATTCGATTATTGGCATGAACCATTTAAGTAATTAGACACCATTGGTATAAGACATACGTCACAAATTAATAAACCAAATTCTAATATAGTAGCAAACACGGTAGAAAGGAATCCACCATCATTCTTGGTGGAGCTACTTTGTTTGGTGATGGGCCGCAAGTCGACTATTGGGACGACACTGGTTACCCAGACCCTGCATTTTGGTTTTGCAACATTTTGTGTGTGTTTAAATGGTCACTCAATGAAGTCGGTATTTGTTGATCACTTGTGCCCCTCTCTGGGATGTATATGAACTGGGCTGGAACATCGATCCAACAGAAACTGCGGCATGTTTGGTAGACAATGCGGCTTGTTTGGCAGACAAAAGAAAAAGCCCATTTTTTAGTTCGCTGCATGTACACGTGTAACCGATGCTTCTTTAATTATGACACGTGTTTATATGCACTCTAATAAAATTCAAGCTTAGATTGCATGCGTGATGTGGAAGTCATTTTGTTCGCTATCAAGTGGGCTGAAATGCAAGTTAGTGCTTTAAAAAATTGTAATGTAAAATATCTAACAGAGTCTTGTGGAAAAAAAAATATGCGTAATTATAATATAAAAAAGAAATGCATGTTCGTACTTAATAGCCAACCATCATGTCCGATACTTACATATTCGGAGACACGGTCAACATTGTGGCCACATTTGAGGTTTTTTGAGATCATTTTATGAAACAACAATAGTTGGGGTTGGGTTCGTGAACCACTATGAAGTCGAGTATACAACCGTATACGATGTTGATGCCGGCGGAATATTCAGAGAAGTTGTCCATGATTGTGTAACACCCCCAAAACTTAACCCTTTTGGAAATGTATTACCGCCAGTGACCCCAGTGTTCCTTACCGAGATCACCCAAGGCTTTACCAAATAAATACAATTTATGAAATGCAATTGATACACAAAGATCAAGCAATAAATTCCAAAACATAACATTGTCGAGGAAACAAGAGTTACGGGATTACAACCCAATCCCGAATAGGCCAAACACAGAGTTCAAACAAAGTACAGCGGAAGACAAATAAAAGATTTTACAAACGGGGTTGTGATCGTGATGATCACCTGCCCAAGGATCTCAACCTGATTAAAAACAATTATTAAAACATCCAAAAACAATCGTCGTCTTCATAGTCAATCTAGTCTCCTCAAATCTTCACTCTATCTGATGTGCCGAATCGAACGGATGACACCAGCCCACATGCGTAGAACAATGTTCGTGGGTTAGTCTACTTGAATAGACTAGCAAGGGTAAAAAGCAGAATGGTTCGAGTGATCGTAACCGTTTACTATCATTGTCCATCGAATAATAACCGAAGGGACGATACATAACTCGGCACTTTCACAGAATAACAACAAGAGGTATGCATGAGAGAAGATTCTGGAAGACTTCATCTTCACAGAAATCGATTCGAAAAGAGACTCCAAGAGATTGAGTCTTTAAGGAAATATGACAAATATGGAATGATTACAGGATCATACAACGATGATTTAAAAGTTGACTGAGATGCTTCGGTTCACGACCAACCTCATCGCCTACAGCGAATCCAGATTGGAAAGAGAACGTACTACATTCAAGTCTAGATCTTACAGAACCACATAACGATTTAAAAACTGACTAAGATGTTTCGGTTCACGACCAACCTCATCGCTTACCACGAATCCAGATTGGAAAGATAACGTACTCTGATCAAAAGTCAAGACGAGCTTTCCTAGCTGCACTAAAGCTTAGCTGCACTACTCGCCCAAGGTATATTAATCATGTGCACTCGGGCACTTATCTTATTTAATTCCAAAACGAGCATTACGTTATAAGCTTTTACATCTCCACACAAGAGATATCGGATCTCCTCACAAGAGATATCGGATCTCCTCACAAGAGATATCGAAGGGATGAACCCTGGAAGATTTGGCACTAGCGAAGTGCGCCTACCGTGTGAAAGGGTATGGTCATGACCAAAGAGAAAGTACTGGGGATGAACCACCAAGTACCAGTTATAAAGAAACAACTAAACCCCCTCAAGGTACATAGCGTTCCTAACCACTAGTGCTAACTAAACAGTATAGCACAACAACAGTTACTGGATAAATCCACATAAAGGCCCGAAAGGCGATCACAGATAATAGCGTTGTTCTAACAGATATACAACCTATTATATGATTTTCAAAACAGTTTAACAAAACCGTTTCCAGACAAACAGAATATTCATTCCAAATTAATTACTCAGATAAACTACTGATAATTAATGTAAATATGGAACAAATGAGCAAGAGCGAACCGCCACTTGCCTTAATCCGCAGAATAGTCTAACGACGTCAACTGGATTCCGGGCTCGACACGGTATAGTTCCGACAGCACCACGACCTTCGAGTCGACCCATAAAAGGAACCCTAAGTTAGATCCGACATAAACAGTACGAATCTAAACACGGCGAAAGAACACGAAAGGAAAGACGCCACGACGACAACCGACCAAGCCAAAGCCACGAAGGCGTTCTGGGCACTGGCGGCGGTCGCTGTTCTTGGAGGCGGTCGCCGTGAAGAACACGGCGGTCGCCGTGAAGAACACGGCCGACTGAAACGAGAGAAACTCATCCCAAAACACGAGCGGTTCGGCCTCCTTCGACTTGCTTTGGCTTCTAACCTCCAAGGCTAACCAAAAGCTTCACAAAGGCACTCAGGAACCACACCAAAGCAACACCGGCGAGACCTTCAACTTCCGGCGAAAACACAACTCCGGCGAGAGGCGAATTTGGCAGCGATTCGGGGTTGTAGATGACCCAAAACCCATGCCCAAGCTCATCTATTTATAGGCAAACCCCAAGGAGTGATCTGCAAACCCTCAGACGCGGCAACCGACGCAACGACGCGCCTCGAACGGCACCGGCGACCATCGGGCAATGTCCACTGGACAATCACGGCGGGCGCCGTGATTTTGCCTGCGGCGGCCACGCGGCGGTCGCCGTAAATGCGACGGTCGCCGTCGCTAGGCCTGTCGCAGCCAGCTAGAAGCTGACACGTTGACTTCTCGGGCCCAACCACGGCGGTCGCCGTTTCCCCCTTTTCCCGCCCATTCGGCTTTGAAGGAGCTTGTCGATAAACCAGGATAAAAATTATCGTACGCGAACGACAATTAAACTCCAAGGCATAATGTCTGTATATTATTTCACTGAGAAAAATATTACAGATACAGAGCACATTACAGAATGTCTCAAACTACCTGAATTAAATCCGACGTACACAACGGGTACTCGGGAAAATTTCATAATTTCCAAAATACCTTACAAAATTACGGGGTATCACAGATTGTAAAATCAAGTTGTCACCATTAATTGCTTTCAAGGCGGCATACGATATCGGCGACGTAGTTGCCGTATGTCAAGACGGTGGTTGATGGCTCGGAACCGTTACAAAGACGTATACTCCACCTGATAGATACGAAGTTTTCTGATAAAGTTGTTGAAGTCAGACGATCAAAGATGGGGCCTCATGCGTGAGATTGTCTATTGAAATGCTATAAGCGTGAATGCATGCATCTCGACCATAGCAAATACGACATTATTCTTTAGTGCAATGCACTAAAATAATTCATTCCACCACCATCTCCTACGCAACCCACTTAGGTCTCATTTGGTACGATTCCAGTGGAATGAGGAATCAGAATGAGGAATGAATGATTCTGAAATCATGTTTGGTTAGGTGAAAAATTAAAATTTCTTTCCTACCCTGGAACGAGTCATTCCAAGCTCAAGAAATAATTTCATTCCATCTCAAAACCCAAAGTTTCATCCATTTCAACAAAATTATGGATACTTTTTTTCATAATCGCTCATCTTAATTGAACATTGTTTTCATTGAATAATATTAATTAATTTTAATAACATTAATTATTTTTATTAAATAATATTAATTATTTTTTATTAAATAATATTAATTATTTTATTAAATAATATTAATTATTTTTATAATTTTAGTAAATTATTAAATAATATTAATTTTTTATCAAACAATTAAAAATATAAATTATTTTAACAATATTAATTTTTATTAAATAATATTAATTGATTTATAAAATAATTGAATAGTATTAATTATTTTTATTCAATAATATTAATTATTTTCATTGAATAATATTAATTATTTTTATAAATAATTAAATAATATTAATTATTTTTATTAAACAATAAAATAATATTAAATATTTTTATTAAACAATTAAATAATTACTTATTTTTAATATATAATTAAATAATAATAATTATTTTAATAAATAATTAAATATACTTTATTAAACAATTCAATAATATTAATTATTTTATTAAACAATATTATTTTTTTATTAAATAATATTAATTGATTTATTAAATAATTGAATAGTATTAATTATTTTTATTGAATAATATTAATTATTCTATTAAATAAAGAGTATGTCCAAAAATAACTCATTCCGATTACCAAACGACAAGCTATAGGAATATGAATGAGTCATTCCTGATTCCGATTCCGAATCCGATTACAACCCGATTCCTGTATCATACCAAACGACCCCTTAATGTTGTCCGATATTTCTGAATCCAGCTAGATAATACCACGCTTACGATGGGATAACCTGCAGCGTAACATTCCTCGGTAGACTAGGTTCTGTTTGGTTTCTTTCGTAGAATATATTAAATTGTATTATCTTATATTAAATTAAATTAAATTATTAATTTAATATAAAATAATGCAATTTAATGCATTAAATTTTTCATCCAAACGAACCCTAAGATTAGGTTCACTCGCTTACTGCCGCCCTCCTAGGGTTTTCTCTCTCGCACACTCTCTTCCTCGTTAACTCACTCCAACTCTCTTTCTCGCTCTCTCTGTCTCCCAATCCGTTTTCATGGCTTTGAGCTACAGATGCTAGGGTTTAGTTTCCGAAACTGATCAATTTAGGAGCTTTAGTTTTTTCGGCTGTTAATTTTGTGTCCAACAAAGGAAAGGGGCGAAAATGGCGACAACAAACCCTTTCGATTTGCTAGGTGACGATGACAACGATGACCCCAGCCTTCTCCTTGCTGCTCAGCAACACAAGGTCGCAGCTGCCGTCACCGCCACCAAGAAGACGGCTCCCGCCGCTGACTCTAAGCCAGCCAAGCTGCCGTCGAAGCCTCTTCCTCCTGCTGAAGCCGGTAATAGCTGAAGCGTATTTGTGCCTATTTTGTGGTTCTTTATCTTTTTTGCGATTTGCTTGGTTGGAGATGTATGAGAATCTCATGCTGTCTACTCTGGGTGTGGCTATTGGTAGTACTTGTTATGTATTAGAACTTGATTGTTAATCAATGATTTATAGTGAACAGTCAGTAATCGTGTTCATAATAATTGTTGACAAATTTTTATGGTTTAAATCAAGGTAGAGGGAGAAGATAAATGGTAATTTACTATATTTTTCTGTAGCATTTGTTCACAAGTCAGTAGGTACTATTATTATTTTGTTAGTTTTGTATGGATTGATGAACTTCAAACTGGGCTAGTTCGACAATCGTCTTGGATTTGTCTTTTTGTGATAGTACCAAGATTCGTCAGCTTAATATTTTTCATGTTTTGTAAAATATTGCCTATGTTTGTTGCTTCTGATTTAGGGATGAGGAAGCTTAAGATTGTTGAAGGAGGTACCCCATGGTTGAGGACTCTAAACAGCCACATTGGAAGACAACACTGGGAATTTGATCCATATGCTGGAACACCTGAAGAGATCAATGAGATTGAGAAGGCTCGTGAGAACTTTAGGTATTAGGGATATGCACTTAGGCATTGTATGATTTGATTATCTGAATTTTAAAACTTTTTAAATTTTCGTCGAGCTGGTAAAGTGATGATCTTTATCTATCTTAGTCAAGACAAATATATCTATTTGCATGCTTATTTGAGGAGCTTTACCAATCTTTGCAAGATGTAGGCTTTCCTATATTCTGAGCATTTTCTCCTGGAAGATTATAATCCTTATTTAAACAGTAATGGAAAATGGCAATCAGGTTTAAATTGGTTTGTTGTGGAGAGTGGAGACCACTGAAAAAATGGAGATATGAGGCTTAAGAACTTGTGGAGTCCCCATTTTCCTAGATTGATTCCATTTTGGCTTACCCTCGTGGAGAAATTAGCACATTGAATGGAACTCTGGACAATTTTTTGAACTTATTAAATACATGTCGGATAATTGTTTTATCACATTTGGCACTGACTAATCTACGCTTGGTGATAATGTAATCATGTAGATGACTTTTTCTGGTATCATGTAGGGAGGCTATTGTAACTTGGATAAGGAAGAAGGTGGGACCTGGCGTGTACAACATATCAACGAAGAGGATGCAGAACAGATATTGTCTTCCGAAAGTAAATTGGTGTTGGCCTTCCTTGATTCGTTGGTGGTATGTTTTGCTTCCTTTTGAGTTTTAAAATGTTTTGCCTGGCAATTTTGCATTTCATAATCTTTTACCATTTCTCCACTTGGTTGTTTGTGGTCAATGGGTCATATTTGAGTTTTTGGATTCTTGTGTCAGGGGCAATATTACATCCTCATTCATTTGTTTATTCATGTTTGTACAGGGTTCTGAGACTAAGGAGCTTGCTGCTGCATCGAAACTTGAAGATGATGTCAGTTTCTTTTAAAATATGGAGGCGAAGGTAGCAAAGCTGTCTAACATTGATGTAGAAGCGAAACGCCCTGCTTTAGTTTTGCTGAAAAAGGAAACTGAGAAAACAAGTCATTTGGGTTAGTCGGTAGATCTTATTGTCTGTTTTTCTTTCTAAATATTGGTTCTGCTTAAAAATGAGGCTGAGGGTTTCTTGTTCTCCCATTGAGAATCAGTTATTGGTTGATTTTGTTGCCTATAATCTTATATTATGTCTATGTTTTTGTTGCTGCAGATGGTGAACTTTCCAAGTCTGTAATTTCTGATTTTGTCTTTTCAAACAAGCTTCCATTGGTTACTGTATTCACTCGTGAAAGTGCACCTTCTATATTTGATAGTGAAATCAAGAAGCAGGTAATTGCTATTTGCTTCCATTGAGTATGGCTGTCACTGTATCCCCCTTTTAAAGATTCTGCTTCTTACCTATTTCGTTGTGATATGCATCATGGTGCATTTTTTTTGCCTATGCAGTTATTGTTATTTGCTTCTTCAAAGGACTCAGAAGATTTTGCCAATATTTGAGGAAGCTGCAAAATTGTTCAAGGGAAAGGAAACTTAAGTTTGTTATAGGATGATAATGTGCAGTAGCCCGGTAATTGGGTTAGGCATTCTGATATCTAGGGCAGCAGCCCAGTAATTAGGTTAGTTCCTTGGAACCAAAGGAAAGGGGAAACTTAAGTCTAGATGAGCTGATTCAAGAAGGATTTGTTGCAAACATGAGGATAAATTATGTGTATTAGTCTGAGACTCCATTTGGGAAATGTTTAGGGATGATAAGAGGCTTTAGCCTTTTTCTCCATACAAATATTCTTAGATTACTATCTAATGAAACTCTCATCCCACAAGTTCAAAACTCGTTTAGCTTTTTTGAAGAAGGTTTCGATGAAGGTGAAGAACACAGAGACATTACTTGTTTTTTGTAATTTGAGGGTTAGAATTTTAGAAGCCTCTAATATGAGGAAGATACTTCAGTTGAGAATTATATATTTTTGTTGGTAGGAAGCTTCTTTTCTGGCTGTTACATTTGTTTCACCTATATGTTGCAGATAATCTTTGTTTATGTGCAACCGGACAATGAAGATTATGGGAAACCTGTTGCAGATTACTTTGGTATAATTCGAGATGCTCCACAAGTAAATTGTGTTTTCTAGATTAATTGGTCGGCCAGGGCTCGATTAGCGGTCCTTGTAATTAAATGTTTGAATTTGTGTGCGCATACAGGCCTATATTTGAAGCGCATGTAACACAAGCAACACTCTTGTGCAAACAAAAAAAGAACGCTTCACAACAACGACAGACAAGCAGACGAGCAAAGTTATAACACAAGTGGGCAACAAAATAGAGGCGATCGGCATATACGTAAAAGTGAGGTATCGGTCGAGATACAAGAGCAATGAAGATGGTCGAGGAGGTTACAAAGATCGATATCTCTCGAAGTCGAGTGAGACCAACCTTAATACAAACTTGTCTTGGATGGTGAAGAGGGAGGTTTGCACATGGTAGTTTTTAAATCACCAGAAAACAGAGGCTGTTTATGGACTCCCTCTGATGGTAAAGATGATTATTTGTCCGTGTATTTATAAACCCACAAGACCAAGGCGGTTTAACATAAAAAGAAAACACATGCACAGGTAACACATGTCACCACCACAATCTAAAAGGGAAAAAAATAAATTCAAAGTGATGATAAATCAATATAACCTCTCACAATTTGGACACATAAGAAAGAAACCTAACGTGGCATCATGAAATCCAATACACCTAATACAACAACATGCAAAATTAATAAATATAAAAATCTATCAAATATAAATACTCCATACAAGATATTAGCAGAAGGAAAGTTGGTAGAAGTAATTAATAATGCAATTTCAATTTTCAATAAAGTAATTTGCAGGAGGAGATCAGCAGAAGGGATCAGTTTTGTGAATGGCTTTGCTTTGATGGGTTGTCAGTGTAAACGTATCAGCCCCAAATCAATAAAAGTAGAAATTTAAGCTTTGATGGGTTGGACAAGAACTGAGTGTAATAAACAAGAATCTCCTACACCTTTTATTCCGAGCATGTCATCTGTCATCTTTCTCTTTCCATTAGGCCTTTCACTTTCCATTCTTTTTCCTTTTCTTTTTTTCTTATCACTCTTTATCCAATTACGCCTTTCACTTTCAAATTTCTTAAATTATCATCAATAATGATAAATTTTCTAAATTATCATCCTAAAATATTTTTAATTATACATTATAATCTTATATTTATTAAAAATATTATTATTATATTTAATTAGTATCCATAATATAATATATACGTTAATGGTTTGTAAACTTTATTATAAAGATATGTATAAAATAAATGATTCATAAATATTATTATCATAATTAAATTTTTCTAAAAAAGATATAGATAAAAGAGAGTCGAAATTATACCGTTATAATAATTTCGGATTAAATCTGGGCCAACGTCAATATAACAAGGGGCCACTCCCTTTCACTGTTCATCATCTTCCACATTTCGCCCATTTCACGTGAAGAAACAGAGGAGGACAACGGTGGCTTCGGCGGCTTCGATCGACTTGTCAACGCCGGAGATGGAGCGGCGCCCGGGGAGGAGCAGCGGCGGAGCAGGGTCACCGGCGGAAGGGAGCGGCACCACCACGCAAGAGCCGCAGCGCAGCAGCGGCGACTACGGGCATCAGCTCGGCTCCGTCTTCGCCGGGAAAGACGCTCGTCACCGGGAGAATCAGCAGCCAGCAACGACGCGGCATTTCAGCGGTGGCGACTTCACGCAGCAGTGGCAACCGGAAGGCACCACGGGAGTCGCCGGGATGAGCTTTACGACGCCGGGGATGACGATGTCGAGCTCGGAGACGACGCCGGGGAGACGAGCTGGGCGACGACGATGGAGGCGGAGACAAGCTGATGGCGAGCAAGGGAAGACGAACGCGAACAGGGGCGTCGTCGGCTCCTCTGTTTTCCCATAACATAGCTTGAATTGAGCCTACTTTGAGTGGCTCGTTGGAGGTCCAAACGACGACCAAATTGAGTGGGGTCAGTGGCGTTGGGTTCAGTGGTGTTTCAAGGTTTCACCGTAGCTGGGTCGAAGCGACCGAGCATTCACACGTACGTTGGAAAACCTCCCCAAAGTGGTGTGGTTTTCTCTGCTTTCTGCGCACATATGGGCGTGTTCGGAGGCGATTCGATGTCGTTTTGAGATGGTTCAGGGTGATTCAAGAATCGATTCCTATTAATTCGAGTACAAGGAAGGGGGTCATGTGATCTGATTTTAAATTGGAGGGCTCAAATATGGGTATTTGTGGTTGAGCAGAAGCTCGGCGGGAAGAGGTATGGCGGGGCAAGGGGAGTTGGTGAAGCAGGAGACTGGAGAAACCTTGCAACCCAACCTCACTCTACATCGTCGCTGTTCGAGCCGCCAAAGAGCAACCCAAAGTAGACTCCATCAAAGGATAATTTTGTAATTAATTAATTAAGATAGTTTCGCAAAATAAAACTAGCCTTGTTTGACCCCCAAGAAACACCCTTTTGGAGGCAATCAATTCAAGATCTGACCACACCACCATCTTCCTCACGCTTAAGATAGTTGAATCTGACTCTTGAATCATCTCAAACCATCTCCGAACGAGATCGAAACACCCCCGAACTTGCCTATGTTGTGCGTAGAAAACTGAAGAACCATGCCACTTTGAAGCGTTTCTCCGACACCGGTGACGGATCCCAGCCGCCGCGACGCATTATCGGAGAAACCTTGCAACGCCACGAACCAAAGTCACCAACCTCCACTCTACATGATCGCTGTTCGAGCTTCAATAACTTTGCCTTAATTTACTGGCAACAAGTTTTGCAGTTCCTTAATGCCCACAAACTGAATACAAGATTCCCAAATAAAAACCATCAACCTAATAACAGTGATTCAATTTCCAAGTTTTGCAACTCCTGAATTTGGCCTCCAATTGGTTCATTGGGTGCTGCGAGTGGAGGACCGCCGAGACCGAGGTGCTGCGAGAGGCCGCCGGAGACTGGTGCTTCGAGTGGAGGACCGCCGAGACCGAGGTGCTGCGAGAGGCCGCCGGAGACTGGTGCTGCGAGAGGCCGCCGGTGACGAGGATGGTGGTGACTGGCCAGCCGCCGGTGAAGAAGGCGTCGACGAACTGCCGAGAAGACTGCGAGGAAGGTGGTGACTGGTGGTGGCTTCGAACCGCCAGCCGCCGGGGAAAATGTCGTCTCTTCGAGGAGGGTGGGTGAGTGTGGGTCCCAGTGTCTGATCGAACTCCATAACAATGAGATGGGTCCCAGAACATTTCCCCTTCTTTCCGTGCATGCCTCTACGTTACTTTTTCTTGATTGGTCCACGTGGAAGTGTAAGAGATTCTCTCTTACACTGAGTGTATACGTATGAGGCCCCTGATGGGTTGCTTGTAGAAATTCAACAGTCCTATAAATAAGAAAGAAGACAGCACTTCATTTCAGCCTATGTATGGGTTGCTTGTAGAAATTCAACAGTCCTATAAATAAGAAAGAAGACAACACTTCATTTCAGCCTTTGTAATTCCCAGCTGTCTCAAAAAATATAAAAAATTCATATATCTCAGCTTACTCCAAAACAATTTTGCCATAAAATTCGTTTGAATTCAAAATCTTGTGCAAAAATGGAAACTGTGAACACTCTAAAAACAGAGTGTTGTACAAAAATGAAGCCCCTGAACTTGGACTCCCCATCTTTACTGACTCTCATCTATCGATCTTTTAAGACTCTACTTTTAGAGTGTTGTACTCTAAAATGAAGCCCCTGAAACTTTAAACACTCTACTTTTGAGTTGTTTCCCAAATCTCCATCTTCCCAGCCGGCCTATCTTCCTCCTTTCCAAATCTCCATCTCCCCAAATCTTCCTCCTTCCAGATACAGTCGACCAGCCCGCCGGCAGCCAGCTCCTTCTTCTCATCTTCACAGGCTCCGCCTCGCACCTCGTTCCTCGCCGGCTCTGCCACTAGTCGACCACGAAAGCACGATCTCCATCTTGCTGTTGGCTCTACTTGTGCTCTGCTTCCACCATGGATGACAGTTCTTCGATCTTCTTCAGGACTATTGGTTCTGTCCCCGGCGATCTTCGAAAGCTTGTAAATAACTTCTACTCTTCTCATCTCCTTTTCTGCATACACATGATCTAGATTTAGTGGAGTTATTGTGCTCTACTCTTCTCATCTTGCTGTTACACTTCTCTTCTGCATACACATGTTGGTGGGAGTTTAGATCAAAATTTGTTTTAAGTTTCCGGTTCTCTATATTTCAATTAGATAACTGATTTATAGTATTGTGAGCTTGGAGCAACGGTTTAGCATAATGCTTCTAGTTCTTGATCTATCTTAAAGTTTGATTTTCTTAGACCACTATTTCGGTGAGTTGGGTAAATGGTACTTTGACAAAAAAAAAAATTAAACTAATGGACCTTTAAAAAAATAGACTCTTCCTCCTCTCCCAAAACCCCACTCTTAAACCCTACCCCTTAAATCCTAAACCCAAAAAACAATAATAAAATCTCTTTTCATGTTTGTTAGATGATTGCTCCGGCATTCACAGAGGAGTTTGGGAGCATCTTCCCCGATACCACCTACCTCAGAGCTCGAGGAGGTAAGGAGTACAAAGTAAAGATGGAGAAAAGGGGAAGATATGTGTTTTTCTCCAGCGGTTTGGAGAAGTTTGCAGAGTTCTACGAAATAGAGCTGGGATACTTCTTGATTTTTGATTTCAAAGGTTCTAGTTTTGATGTCGGCATCTTCGACGTGTCCAACTGCGAGATTGATTACGATAAGTTCAATTCCCAAAGTCTGGACCACGAGGAGGAAGACGAAGACGAGGAGGAAGAAGACGAAGAGGAGGAGGAAGAAGATGAAGGTAAGTGGTTAAAAGTTTATTATACTTGCATTAACATATATACATATGTTTTATGGTTGAATTTTATAGGGAATGAGGTGATGTATGATGCTCGGGAAAGAGCGGAGCAATTTCCATGTCGCTATCCGAGTTTCATTATAACGATGAAGTCGTCCAATGTATTGAGAGGTTGCCGCTTGGTAAGCGTTCTATTTTGATTGAATACAGATCGACCAATCAAACAAAGGCGATTGAGTTGACTTATATTGTGTGTGTAATGTTGTGTAGGGGGTCCCTTTGCACCATGCCCAGAAGTACCTTCAGAAGGGGGAGTCGACTGTGGAGCTTCGAGTCGGGACTAAGCGAAAGGAGAGAATTTGGCGCGTGGCCGTCAAGAGTAAGCGCGTCAGGTTTAGTGTCGGTTGGCAGAAGTTTGTGGAAGACAATCTGTTGCGCTTGGACGACGTGTGCAAGTTTGAGCTTACCGACCTACGGTCGCAGACTTACCGGGTCCATATCTTCCGCCATGACGACAGCACTCGTCATTAAATCAGTTATTGTTTACTTTTTAATTCGGAGTTATGTTATTGTTTACTTATTAGAGATGTTATTTATGGTTTGTTTGAATTTAAATGTTTAAGACTCTCGCTTTCAGCTTGCTATTAATTCACGAAAAATTAGTTTACTGATACAAGATATTAAAATTAGTTTGCTGTGTGAATTTCTCAAGCTGACTTGTTTTAAATCTGAAGATAGAGATATTTATACTGTGCAAGTCAAGATCCTGGTTTCTTAATAACAACGGAGTTTGAGTTCTGTATTTGCACTGATCAATTGAATAATCAATTCTCGTAAAGAAAGTATCTTGATGTATTAAACTTGTGGTGGTTGTTTCAATTGGGGTTTTATAATTTATAATGTGTTATTGGATCTCAGCTGCTGATGTGTAATGTGTTCCTCTGGAGAGACAAGAAGGTATCTGCTGGTGTACTGGGAACAGCAACTGCCATCTGGGTGCTCTTTGAGTTGCTAGAGTACCACCTTCTCACCCTGATTTGTCACATCTTGATCTTCTCTCTAGCAATCCTCTTTCTGTGGGCAAATGCTAGCACCTTCATCAAAAAGTATGCGTTTTATCTGTCTAATTTGATATCTTCGTGTTCTCAATTGTGTAGCTTCTTGAGTATTAACTGTGAATTTACAGGAGCCCACCCAGCATCCCAGAAGTGCTAACAAAACCTGTATTCTTGATCTTGTAATAAAAATCTGTGGCAACTTAAGTTTAAAGAGAGTGAGGAAAGGATGGTGCTTTCATGTTACAACTGTCTTTTGAACATCATGAAATATGAGATTAACTGCAGATTCTCAATAGCAAGTGAACTTTGGCATAATATTATTGGCTTGTGTGGAAAGTGCAATCGAAATGTAAACGATGAATAGCGGAAGAAACAAGAGATCAAGGATGATCAAATCTGCCAATCAATAAAGCCACAGATCGAACTAGATCTGAGCCAAAAGAAGAAGATTACACACGACAGAGAGAAGAAAAACTCTCTCTGTAACAAACTTCGTAAATGGAGTTCACAACTAACTCAAACAGAAAGACAACTATTTATACGAATGACTAAACCGGGTTCACAGAACCCTTTTATTGAATTATTGACCAAACCGCCAAATACACTTCCGCCAGTGTTCGAGTCTTCAAACCAGCAACAAGTCCCACGCTCTTTGTTTGTTGAGCTCCAACTTGATTCCAACGAAGACACGAATGAATGAATGTGAAGATCAACATTCCCCCCACAAGTTAGAAGGCGAAGCAGACCCAACTTGGAAGAGAGGAAGCCGTGTTGATGCTGCCCCAAGGCCTTCGTAAGAAGATCATCGAGCTGAAGGTTGGTGGAGACGTAGGCGGTTTGAAGGAAACCAAGAGAAATCTGATCCCGAGTAAAATGACAGTCGATATCGACATGCTTCGTACGCTCGTGAAAACAAGGGTTAGCAGCAATCTGCTGGGCAGCGCGGTTGTCACAAAAGAGAGTGACTGGAAGAGACAAAGGAACACGTAAGTCACGGAGCAAGTAACTGACCCAAAGCAATTCCGAAGTGGCCATAGCCATGGCTCGATACTCTGCCTCTGCAGAAGAACGGGAAACCACATATTGTTTCTTGGTCTTCCAAGAGACCAAGGCGTGTCCCAGAAAGACACAATACCCCGTCAAAGAACGACGAGTGGACAGACAAGAACCCCAATCAGCATCACATAATCCAGTGACCTTTAAGGAAGGCTGCACATGGTAGAAAATACCAAGGGTACTAGTGCCAAGCAAATATCGTAAAACATGGTGTGCAGCTTGTAGATGAGAAAGCCGAGGCTGGGACACAAATTGGCTAAGATGTTGCACACTGTAGGAAAGATCAGGGCGAGTCAAAGATAAGTAAAGCAGGCGGCCAATGAGCCGTCGATACTGCTCAGGATCTGCAAGCAAAACACCAGCTTCTAGGCGAAGTTTAAGACCAGTGGGCAAAGGGAAACGAGCAAGCTTAGCTTGCAAGAAACCAGCATCAATAAGTATGTCCATAATGTACTTGTGTTGACTCAAAATGACCCCTTTGTCATCACGGTATAACTCCATACCCAGAAAGTATCGAGCAGCCCCAAGATCTTTAATGGTAAACTGAGTATGCAAAGCAGCTTTTACATGCTGAATCTCAATGAAATCATCTCCTGTAACCAAGATATCATCCACATAAACAAGGATGATAGTGAAGGAACCCGAGGCAATCCGCACAAACAAGGAATAATCAGTCTTCGACTGTGTATAGCCCAGAGTAGTGAAGAAGTGAGTTAACTCCAAATTCCACTGTCTAGAGGCCTGTTTTAAGCCATAGAGAGACCGCTGAAGTTTGCAAACATCCCCATAATTCCCGTGAGAATAACCCTCAGGCAAAGCCATGTAAATTTCTTCATCTAAATGACCATGAAGAAACGCGTTGTTAACATCCACTTGATGCAAATTCCAGCGTCTAGCAGTAGCAAGCGCAATAACCATTCTCACAATAGGCAACTTAGCAACGGGTGAGAAAGTATGCTTATAGTCTTTGCCAAGTTTTTGGCTAAAACCTTTGACTACCAAGCGAGCTTTATACCTCTCAACCTCTCCATCAGGTCGAAACTTGACTTTGTAGACCCATTTGGATCGAATGGCTTGCTTGTCTGGAGGCAGAGAAGTCAAAATCCATGTACCATTGGCTTCCAAAGCTTCAAGCTCTTTATCCATATCTTCTTGCCATCGAGGATCCTGTTGGGCCTCAGCAAAAGAAGTGGGCTCACGAACAGTGAGTACATTAGCCAAAGAAGCATGGTATTCATGTTGAACTGTATTGACAAAATAATCTTGATGCCAAACAGGTGCAGTGGTAACTCTAGTAGACCTTCTTAAATGAGGAGAAGAAACAACCTCATCAACTGAAGGGGAAGGAACACTAGATGTAGAAGGCTCAATAACCTCATCCTCAGATTCAGGTAAAGGAGGAGAAATACAAGTAGAAGATGAATCAGATGGTGAGGATAAAGATGAGGAAAAGAAAGGAAAGATGTGCTCATGAAACACCACATCCTTGCTCAGGAACACAGTCTTCATGTGCAGATCAAACACCTTATATCCCTTTTGATGAGGGAGGTAACCAATAAAAACACACTTCCTGCCTCGAGCAACAAATTTATCACCACTCCTTGGTGCTGCAAATGCATAACATAAACATCCAAAAACTCTCAAAGAGTCATAGGTAGGAACCTTAGAAAACAATACCTCAAAGGGTGTCTTCCAACCAAGCTTTGCAATTGGCATCTTGTTAATGACATAGGTAGCAGTTAAGACACAATCTCCCCAAAACTGAGAAGGCAGTCCTGACTGAATTTTAAGAGCCCGAGTAGTATCAAGCAAATGTCGGTGTTTCCTTTCAACAACACCATTTTGCTCAGGGCGATAAACCATACTGCGCTGGTGAACAATCCCAAATGCAGAGAACAAAGCTTGGCATTCTAAATTCACAATCTCAGAACCATTATCTGAACGGATGATCTTAGGACACACACCAAAGTGATTCTTCACATATAAGAAGTATGACTTCAATATGAAACTCACTTCTGTCTTAGAATGCAGAAGATAAGTCCATGTGGCTCTACTATGATCATCAACCAAAGTCAGAAAATATAAAGCTCCATTCAAGGATGCAACTCGATAGGGTCCCCACAAATCAACATGTACTAAATCAAAGCAAGAAGCAGCATGACTAGTACTAGGAGGACTATGAAGTTTATGAAATTTAGCAAGAGAGCATGTATCACAAACAAAATCATCATTCAATGTGCCTTTACAACCAGGCAAGTGTTGCATTTTGGAGGCTGAAATGTGCCCCATACATTTGTGAAAAAGTTTAGAATCAAACTTGCCAACAGAAACACAACCAAATCTGTTTGTTACATGGTTAGGATCATCCAATCCCTTATTAGCAGCTTGTTGAACCTGAATCCTGTAGAGCCCTCCTATGCCTAGTCCCTTAGCCACATATCTCTTAGTCAAAAGGTCCTGCAGTAAGCAATAGTCTTTGTGAAAAACAGCACTCAACTCCCCAGTGTTGACCAACTTACTCACAGATAGCAGATTATACTTGAAGTCTGGTACATATAACACATCTTTCAAGATCAAATAATCACTTAGATGAATATCACCAACTGTCTACACTTCTTTGGTTGTACCATCAGGTAAAATAATATGAATTGTATATGGTAGTGACTTAGGATGCAACAATATACCATAATGAGGAGTCATATGATCGGATGTACCACTATCCACAATCCAATCATTACTACTGTGTTGATAAGCATTCAAAACAGATATAGAAATACCTGCAAAGTGATAATATGCATGTCCAGTCCTGGCAACAACATGCATAGCCTTCTCCGAGCGGAATGCCTTCATCACCTCTTGACAAGCCGAAGATAAACTGGACACAACCTGCACCAGTTGTTGATCCACACCTCCTCTTGCATCATTAACTGGCTTAATGTCAAGTGGTGTATCAACAGAATGTCGATCATCGTCCACTGTTGCTGCAACTCTGACATTTTTCCTCCCTTTCTTGCCTTTGTACCAATCAGGAAATCCAATGATTTCAAAGCAATTGTCCTTTGTATGCCCTTCCTCTTTGCAGTGACTGCAAAATCTCTTCTCATAGCCTCTGGAGCGCCTATTGTCACGCTTATCTCCTCCAGAATTATTCATCCTCTGATTGTTTTCTGCTTCCTTTCCAGGAGGCTTAATGTTAGCCGCGTGATTTGCCAGGAAGGCAGAAACCTCTGCCGACACTGCATTCGTGACTTGCTTCTGCTTCTCTACTTGTGTGACAAGGTGAAACACTTTATTGATGAGCGGCAACGGCTCCATCACTAAGATTTGGCTCTTAACCGACTCATAATCAAAGTTTAAACGCATTAAAAACTGCATAACCATATCACGATTATCCTTCTCCAATACTTTGGCCAAAATTCCACAAGAACACTCAGTGAGTTTGCCACAAGTACACAGCGGCATCGCTGTTAAATTGTCCAATTCATCCCACACATTCTTCAGTTTCACATAATATTCAGTAACAGAGAGACTTCCCTGGCTAATTTGATTCAGCTCCTGTTGCAATTGGTAAACCAGAGGTCCACTACTCTAGTGGTACCGCTCAGAGATCTCCAACCAGAGCTTCCGAGCGGAATCCATGTAGATAAAAGTGCGAGACATCTCCGGCGCTATGGAATTCACAATCCAGCATGCGACCATAGAATCACACCTCTTCCATAAGACGTAGTCCTTCGAAGTCGCACCAGGCATCTTCTCCATTCCATCTATGAAGCCGAGCTTCATTTTCGACATGAGCGCCATCTTCAATTGCCGACTCCAGATCAAGTAATTACTTCCGTCGAATTTAACATTCGACATACTCATACCAGGATAATCGGAATTATTGAGAAGCAGTGGATTCGCCATCTGCGTGGCCAGAACTCCTTCACGAATTTGATCGTCTAGCGACATAGCTTCGAATCGCAAGAAGACAATTACGATTTAGGTCAGGAAAGACAAGTCGATTGCGCTAGCTCCAGTTCGCTCTGATACCATGTGGAAAGTGCAATCGAAATGTAAACGATGAACAACGGAAGAAACAAGAAATCAAGGATGATCAAATCTGCCAATCAATAAATCCATAGATCGAACTAGATCTGAGCCAAAAGAAGAAGATTACACACGACATAGAGAAGAAAATCTCTCTCTGTAACAAACTTCGTAAATGGAGTTCACAACTAACTCAAACAGAAAGACAACTATTTATACGAATGACTAAACCGGGTTCATAGAACCCTTTTATTGAATTATTGACCAAACCGCCAAATACACTTCCGCCAGTGTTCGAGTCTTCAAACCAGCAACAAGTTCCACGCTCTTTGTTTGTTGAGCTCCAACTTGATTCCAGCGAAGACACGAATGAATGAATGTGAAGATCAACAGCTTGGGGGAGACGGATGTTTAATACTATACATAATTGTACAGTATTAAACATCCGTCTGTATATAAAAAATCAAGCTCCAAAAAGGATTCAGGTTATATCACTTGACAATCGAGGTAATCCACATAATGTGACATGAATATGTAGCTTTGTATCTAACGTTTTATAATTTTGTAGTTCTGTTGATGATTTGTTCATCAATCTGATTCAATGATTTCATGAATCTCTCTAATTGCTTTCTTGAGATTGTGTTTCACTTAATTCTTCTCGAAACAACAACGTGGTTCATATTAGACCAATTAAAATTGTATTATTATTTCAACTAATAGCTAACTGATTTGTTTCTTGTTTTCTTGTTTCTTTGATTAAGCTTGCCAAGCCAAGTTAGTGAATGGATAGCTGGCAGTGCGGCCACTCGTCATATTTGCAACAACAAAACTCTTTTCAAGTCTCTGGATGAATCGGTTGAAGACGAACACGTTTACATGGCAAATTCTGACACCGTTAAGGTTGAAGGAAGAGGAAAAGTGACGCTTTTATTATCGTCGGGGAAGATTTTGGAGTTGTCTAATGTTCTTTATGTCCCTGGTATGGTGGAGAACTTGATCTCTGTTGGAGTACTGAATGTCAATGGGTTTTCATTTGAGATTGGTTCAAGTAAAATGGTCATTGAAAAGCATGGCGATTTCGTTGGCATGGCTTTTTGTAAGCAAGGAAGGTTCGTTCTTGATGGTTTAGCTCAATGAACTAGAAGAATTTGTTTATTGTTTAGGTTAACTTTTTAGTTATTGTTTTAAGGAAAGTAATTAAATTGGGTTTATGAGAGTTTGAGCAACTATTTTTTTTTGCATGTTTCTTTTTATTTTGTTTTTGCAGCTTTCAAAGGTTATATCATATAACCTTAAGATTTGTAATATGAATTGGATTAATCACGTATTGTGTATTATGAATGATGTTGAATTAGTTGTTTTAGAAGTGGATTAAACATGTATTTGATTTAATTTCAGTCATAAGATTACAATTAAATGGTTAATTAATCTGGAATTGTACAATTCGGATATTTTGGATATCCGGTAAAATAATCCGATCCGAAAAAGTCGGATATCCGGCTTGTAACGGATCGAATACGGATCGATGTTTCACTAAAAAAAAAAACCGGATATCTAGTATAATGTATCGGATCGATCCGAATGCTCACTCCTACCTGGACCCTTGGGTAAAATCCTGGCTCTCCCCTGTATACCAGTATCCAAGTATAATTTCTGCGACCCTACTATAGTTTCTGCCTCCTTACCCCTAAAGTACTTGGGTAGACCCAAATTAACATTTGATTTCTAGGTACGTACTTAATGAATTGGTACTTAGTATTTACATTGGCATTAATGAATCGTACTTAGTATTAAGAATTAGACCGTGTCAAGATTGACTTGACAATCGCCCCATATTATCTTTTCGGATAAGATCCTTAAATTATGAATTATTCAGAATATCGTCGATTGTGGCTATATGGTCAACCATGGAATTGATTTCAGTAAACATATAAAATGTGTACGGTTTGAAAATAGAGGTGTTTAGCGGTTTCTTTGAACCGTTCAACCGGCAGTTCTGAAACCGCCCAAAATCGTCTGAAATCGTAACCGTAACCGAATCGAATCCGACTAAAATCGTTCGAGACCGGTTTCGAATCATGATTTCATAGAATCGTAGAACCGGTGGTTCGAAGCGGTTCCGAACCGGCGGTTCCAAACCGTTTCAGAATCGCCAATTTCAAACTTATTAGCTAAGTGAATTTCCATAATAAAGATAAGAGGATTACGTGAGTTTTGATTTATCTAACCCGGAGAAAACAAGTAAGCAATTTAATTATGTTCAAACCCTTTATTTTTCCAATTTTTTCCCTCATAATTTTGTATAAAGACAAATACTTATTATATTTTTTAGTTTAAGAATATAGTTTATAATTAAATATAAAGATTAAATGATTAATGTTAATATTTTGTTATTTTTTTATATTCAACTTTTTTGGATATTTTTATAAAAAATATTAATTTTTATCCGGTTCGAAACCGGCCGGAACCGAAACCGAAACCGGCAAAACCGGATGGAATCGGACTTGTTCGATTCCGATTTCCGTTCGTGATTTTTTGGAACCGAAACTAGCGGTTCTAGAACCGTGAACCGACGGTCCTGAACATCTCTATCTGAAAAGACGATAATGGTTGCTACGCGTTTCTAGCTTTATCTACTCCATTATTAATTGGTAATAATAATATGCATGACACGCAGTAGACTGTAGAGTATAGACTACCTGATGCTCCGTATATATCTATAACGTACCCTTGTTTCCAGGTTAATCTACTACTAGCCATCTGTATAATTTGTTAATCGGTTATCACATTGACATAAGCTCGCGGGATCGAGATTTGGCGAATTGGATATAAATTACCATCTTAAATGTAGTGTATGATAAAGTGGAGGGTTGATCATAAAATTTTACTGAAGAGATGAGGTTAAAAATACAAGCAAGTTATGTCTTACCGATAAAGGCAAAAATGCAAGCAAGTTGTGTCTTAATGCTAAAGGCTATTTTTTTTGACACATATGTGGAAAAGCTATTTGTAAAATAGTTGTATAGTAAACATGAAAGTTAACGACAAAATTCAAATAAAAATTAATTAACTAATGAAAGTGGTAGGCTAATATTTTACTTTAAAGATGGAAGCAACTGGTGACCCACTACTACAAGGCAGTGCACAACCACGAATCACGTGGATTAGCTATATTATGCTATATGTTGTGAATACAATTAGCGCGATGATAATCCTAAGTCAACTTGAATCCAATCCAAGTATGAATCTGTAGGAATGCAAATTAGATATGTAAACTGCAAGTATAAATCGCACAAGAATTAAACGAAATTATATCGAACGTAAGAATGAAGCAGAGTCGAGAACGAGATCTCTCTCCTTAATTCTGAAAACGCCCCGTATTACGACGGGTTGATGACGTTCCGAATCCCAGGATACAACTGCTTGACGACTTCTGGTTTGCACAACCAAAACCGCAGAAGGCTACGAACCGCTCTGTATAGTACTCTCAGACTTGATTATTTCGGAAAAAACAGAGAAGAGGGAAGATGATTGTTTTTGTTGTGTTCGATGTATTTTAGAATGAGAGGCATATCGCTCTTATATAGAGCTCAGAAGAGGAGACCGTTGCAGATCTTGTGCACGTTACAGAAGATCTTCTGCATTTAGTGAAGGAGGACGTTACAGATCTCGATTTGAACGTTGCAGCTGCTCTAGATGTTACGAATCTGTAGCTGGGTCAAAGCCCATTAATGGGCTTTCCGGATCGGCCCAAAAAGATAGGATTGTTTTTGTTGTGTTCGATGTATTTTAGAATGAGAGGCATACCGCTCTTATATAGAGCTCGGAAGAGGAGACCGTTGCAGATCTTGTACACGTTACAGAAGATCTTCTGCATTTAGTGAAGGAGGACGTTACAGATCTCGATTTGAACGTTGCAGCTGCTCTGGACGTTACGAATCTGTAGCTGGGTCAAAGCCCACTAATGGGCTTTCCGGATCGGCCCAAAAAGATAGGGCGTGTGGGCTTTCCGAATCGGCCCAAAAGATAGGACGTTGGCTGGCCAACCCAATCACGGCTCGCTCGCCCGACTCGACTCGGCGCACGTGTGGGCTTGATTAGCTAGGTCCTCTCCCCATTGAAAATGGGGAAGAGACCCAAGGCCACAACCTTGAGTCCATTTCTCCTCTATATATGATGGTAATTCTACCTCCAAATTTTCAATGTGGAATACACTTTTATCCCAACATTTTCCCCAAGTCTTACACTTCATACAAGCTACTTTGGGCCTCCATTTCTCATTCAAACGGAAATCATTTTTGTCGTATGAGTACACTACGAGAATGTACTCGCGTAGAGGAAGCCAATGCTTCCACTTCCCGGTATTGACAATGGCCGGAGCCCACCGGAATTGTGCCCAGAAAAGTGACCAGCGCCACATTCAAATAATGAGTTCCAACAGAATCATCATAAGATATATTTTGTATTGCAGAAACAAAATATCTCAAACATAAAAAAAATATGCTAGCTTTACATTCAATGAGGATCCATAACAAGCATTGTCACCGTACTTGAATAAATGAGTTCTTCTTCTTCTTTGTTTTCTATTTGAAAAGTGAACATAAAAATAAAAAACACACCCATATAGTCAATGTCCAACATACAAATATCTCCCCATCCTAAAAGTTAGTATTAAATTGATACACACACATGCCCTTGCATGTACCAATTTCATGATAGGTATTTGATCAAGAAACGCTGGAAGCAGTAAGACTCTAGAGATGAAAGAAAGAACTGCATAGTGGAAAAGATATATAAGAGTTAAGAAACTTCATTTTTCCAATAACTACAAAAACATATGACAGAAATGTTCAAATGTATGTCAATCGTAATTGAACCACACATATAGAGATGATATGCACAATGCAAAATGTTCAAAATTGATGCTGCCACAAAAAATATGCGAAACCAAATATAGAGATTGTAAAGTCACATACATGCCCAAGGAAGAGACACGATTACCAATTTCATTAAGACATTACGTAATGCAGTAGTCATCAAGTTAAACTGATCAATAGTTGCAAATGTGCTTACCCCGAGTACAAGGTTGCCAATAACAACAACAAAAAAAGTATTACCTGAGGCTCCAGGCACTGAATAATCTTCATGCCCATCTTTCTACAGACAATTATAGACCAGATTAGTGATATTAAAACGTGAAAAAGCTTTACCTGGGAGAAAAAGTCAGATTGATAATGTACATATATAATGTATACCTCATTTCCACTCCCTTGGTGTGCATCAAGCCTCTCTTCTCATATTTCCTTTTAATATCCAATATAGCCCGCACATCAGAAGTGGTTCTCAATCTAATGGCATTAGAGTCTGATGTGAAAGAAGGAAAAAACCAACTAAATAGCACAATCACATATCCTACAGAGTTTAAACAGGTTCATGATTTTGTGGACCATTACTTAATAAATCCATCTAATCCCAAGCCATTATCACAAGATACTCTTGAATATATAATTTCACACGAAAGCTTTTGCTTGTAATTTATCAAATGAAATTCTTGTTTTTGATGTCTAGGGAAATGAAAACTATAATCAACCAAGTGAATGTGTTGACACATTGTTGTGAAATTTTACCTTGAAAGGTAAGGGAAAACATGAGACTTGAGGATTTGCCTGATATATATAAACTTCTGTCTAAGTTCTATTATTTTAGGCACATCTGTAGGCTTTAAAGTGGCTAGACAATTGGTTCACTGACTGTGACACACAGAATTGAGAAAATGGTACATCATGATAATTTCTGAAAATCACTGAATATAAATAGAAAAATAACAAGTCCTCTATTAGTCTATTATGTTAATGTATGAACTTGACAAACAAAGAAATAGATTGTCAGAGAAAATGTCTACTTAAATACAAGGATTTGTTTATGAGGGGCTATAGATCAAATCAGATCTTCACATCGCATAGATAAGAGTGCCCAAGCCAGTAAGAGCTGTGGCCTATCGACAGAAAATCTCCACGAAGCTAAGCTGCTGTTTGTTGTCCACCCAGCGGTGCAAACAACCCAAAGTGCTTGTACCTGGAAAAAAATAAAGCAATGAGTAAATTCACTAAAGTAATGCATAAAATTAACAAAATGAAGGGAAGAGATTAAAGATATACCTAGGGGTGTGTAGATTTGGCCCGGACCGAAAATGACCGGAAAAATTACGATCTCCGGTCCACATATTTGTAAAATTCCGGTTTCGATCCGGTCTAAACCCGGCCGATTTTCGGTCCGATTGGATCGGTCTAATTTTTTTTTTATATTTTTTATTTGGAATTAGTGATTTACAGTATTAGATGGGCATGAAATTAACAGTAAAACTAAAAGACTTTTACTAAATTACTGCTAGTGCTATCGGTCGGCCCTAGTTTTCTCGTTTCTCCTCTTGCACCAGTGCACCAACATCCTCTTCGCCTCTTCTCCTCTTGCACCACCGCACCCACCAAGCTCCACCGGATTGTCGGCTCGTCACCATCGTCGAATTGTCTCCGTCGTCAATCGTCATCGTTGGCCCTGTTCTCGCATCAGGCGAACACGACCAGTCGTTCTCGCACAAGGCGAACACGACCACTCGACCACCGTCGCTCATCTCCTCTTGCCCCACCGCACCCACCAAACTTCACCGGATTGTCTGCTCGTCACCATCATCGACTTATCACCATAGCCGGTTCATCGTCCTCTCTTATATTAGGATTGGTTTTAAGTTTGATTGCGTTTAATTTATGTGTCAATTAATCTTTTGAATGGCTTAGTTCCCCCACATCGTTGGCCCTGTTCATGGTTTTAAGTTCGTCATCCTCAATTAATCTTTTGATTGCGTTTCATTGAAGAATGTCCTGTAGGAAGACATCGTTTAATTCATGTGTCAATTAATTTGTTCATGGTTTTAAGTTCAAGATATTTCCTGTAGGAAGACATCTCACTTCAAAATGGGTCCCAAAAAACAGAGATTATGCAATCACACGATTTGTACTTGTTCCCCCACATTGAAATTTAACAGTAAAACTTTTCTGTAGGAAGATATTTCCTGTAGTACAATTCGATATTTCCTGTAGTACAATTCATGTTGATTTATTCTTTAGGATTAAAATTTATGTTATAAAGATTGAGTTTATGAATGGATTAAAGTATCTGACAATTGACTAATATTTTGTTCGTATGAAATTTGGTATTGTCTTACAAACAGAAATATGAGTAAACAAATTTCCATGGATTTATCCACGAAACATTCATGCAACGTAAGTTGGAGGGGTTATTATATGTTGTCATTGTTATTCTTTTGTTAAATTTTAGTCATCCTTAACTATCTATTTTGTTTTTTCATTAGATGATGCGCTCCGAATCAAGTAGAGATCCTATTGATTTGGATGAGACTGAGTCCCCTGAAGGATTTGTGAAAGGAAACGTAGATGCTGAAAATGTTATGGAGCCACAAGGTAATTCTACACAAGTAGAAAATCAGAGGAAGCATAAAAAGAAACGAAAACCAAGGATGGAATATTGGGCTGACTTTAGCGAGTACGAGGATGAGAAAAAACGACGTAGGGCAAGGTGTAAATTCTGCAAGAAGACCTATGCTTGCGAACGGACAAGAACGGAACCAAAAATGTGAAGAATCATGCAGCGAGTTGTAAGGAGAATCCAGCAAATCAAGGAAAAGGTAATCAAGCTCAACTTATCTTTGATAATAGTATGCCAAAAATGAGATATTGGGTCTATAATGCACAAGATGTTAGACAAGTTGTGACTGAAATGATAATTAAGGATGAGATGCCATTTAGGGCTGTAGAGAAAGAAGGATTAAAGCATGCATTTCACGGTGCTTGCCCTGCATTCAAAATGCCTTCACGCACCACCACTGCACGTGATGTTCTTGAGCTTTTTAAGAAAGAAAAAGAAAAGTTGAAAGAGTTTCTAAGAGTTTCATGTCAAAGGGTGTGCTTGACAACTGATACTTGGACATCTATCCAAACTGAGAATCATATGTGTATAACTGCTCACTTTATTGATGATGACTGGATACTTTAAAAAAGGATTTTGAATTTCTGCCTTATATATAGTCATAAGGGAGAGGCTATTGGTAGGGCACTTGAGGATTGTTCGGGATATTAGGGTCTGTGTGATAAGCTGCTTACTGTAACTGTTGATAATGCACCAGCCGATGATGTAGCATGTTCTTATCTTAGGGAAATGACGAAAGAACTTGGTTGTATTGGTCAAGGCAAGTATTTGCACATGAGATGCATGGAACACATCATTAATCTGTTTGTACAAGATAGTTTGAATGTATGTGTTAAATATGTGGAGAAAATCGGAGCTATAGTCAAGTATGTGAGAAGTTCTCCTTCAAGATTATACATGCATTCCGATAACAAGTTGATAAATGCAAGATTTCGTGCAAGGCTATTTTGAGACTAGATGTGCCTACTAGATGGAATTCCACTTATACTATGTTGAATATCGCATTGAAATATAAATCTGCTATTTTTCGAATGAATGTTCCAGTTATGAAGGAAGAAAAATTGAGTCCTCTCTCTGCTGATGAGTGGAAACAAGTTGAAGATCTTAGTGAATTTTTGAGGGAGTTTTTTCATTTGACAAACCGTGTCTCGGGCTCCTTGTATGTCACCAGTAACTATATGATTTATCACATACTTGCAACTGTGAATGCACTGAATAAGTTGATTTTAAGCACAGACTCTACTTTGCAATCTGTGGCAATTCAGATGAAAAAGAAGTGTGACAAGTATTGGGGGTCTCTTGGGAAAATGAATATGTTGATGTTTGTGGCTGCCATTTTGGATCCTTCTTTGAAATTTAGGGGTGTGAAAGTTGCTCTTAGTGGTATTTTTAGGCAAGCAGAGTTGGAAAAGATTGTGAAGGATTTTGCTTATGATTTGTTTGATCAATATAGGAATACTTATGCTCCTTTGAGAAGTGTAAGTGAGGGCTCAATCTCACGTCCATCTGTTGTGGAGGAGGATGATGAAAATATAGCCTGGATAACTACATTGACTGAGCAAGTAACAAGAGAAACGTCAAACCTTCAGGGGAATTCAAGATCTGAGTTTGATTCGTATTTACTTGAAGTGAAAGGTCAACATGAAGAGAAGGATGTTTTGAAATGGTGGAAACTCAATGGTCCTAGATATCCCATTCTTAAACACATGACTCGTGATGTCCTAGCTATATCGATTTCAACCGTTGCATCTGAATCTGCATTTAGTACTGGAGGACGAACACTTGATCAATACAGAGCCAACTTGTTACCTACAGTATGTATATTATTATATCACTTACGAATAATACTTTTGAATATTCATATGATTGTATTTCTTTTACTAATATAATCTATTTATATGTTATCCGATTATAAGACGGTACAAGCACTTATATGTACTCAAGATTGGTTACGCACAAGGTCGAAAAAGAGCAAGTGTGAAGAAGATGACACCATAGAGGTTGAAATTATTCAAGAAGGTACATGTTGATTTATGTTGTTTAATTTCTATAGTATTGTATTTATCTCATTATTTGTTTTGACACATTTGATATAACATCATTCAGATATGGAGAGCAATTATCCAGATGATCTCCTTGATGGTGTGTTTTTTGTCTAGTCTTGATTGAAAGGTATTAAATTATATTGTGTGTTGTTATTGAAGCGGTAAATGATGAACAATTGCTTATAATGTTTTTTTTTTATACTTTACAGGCTGTTCTTGTTTAATTAAAGACTTCAAGTGGCATGGTAGATGGTTGTTTTTGTTTGAGACATAGAGTCTGTTTTTTGGCAAGTATTTAAAGGGTTGTTGAATGGTATAATGTAGCAATGTTGCTACTTTTTGATATTGCAAAAAACCAAAAACTATTATTGCAAATGTTGTGTTATGTCTATGCAGATTGCAGTGAAGCCAAAAATTATTATAATCAAAGCAGTGAAGTGTTAAAATATTATGTCTATAGCTCTATGCAGTGAACTACGTACTTAGCTTTGCAAAGGCTTTAAGGCTATAAATTAATTCTGGTCCGGTCCTGGACCGGACCGGTGCGTCGTCTAAGGCTTTAAATAAGTAAATTCCGGTCCATTACGGTCCTGGACCGGACCGGATAACACCGGTCCGGTCTCCGGTCCATACTTTGAAAAAATTCCGATCTATCGGATCGGACCGGAAATTTTGGTCTGGTCCGGTCCGGTCTGGACCGTATGAACAGCGCTAGATATACCTGAAGGGGTCGAATTTGTGTGGAGCTTCAACTCTGAATACGATGGGGGCTTCTGGATTCTTTTCACAATCTTCCATGTGGTTAAAGTGTCAAACAAGATAAGACCCTTAGTATTTGAAGTTTTCAGCTTGAGTGCTGATGATAAGTACATACATGTGTTGTTGCGGGCAGATTTTTCATCTTTAGTATCCACTTCGGAGAGAGGTTTCTTGAATTCCTCAATATTCAGCTCAGTTAATTTGTTTGAATTATCTCCTTTGGCATCAGCCAACAGATCAACGGGACTTTCCATTTTCTTGTTCTTTAGAAAGAGTTCCACTTGAGGGTACCGTTCTACAATGTCTTTAATGGCATCTTTCATTTCTTTGATTGTCAGTGTATCAGATTTATCCTTGTCTGCCTTTTCAAATGTAGCTGCAATATCTTATCTTCCCGTATGTATTTCCAGAGAGATGAAAAAAAGGAGACTGGTCGGATGGAAGACATGAAGCCTAATGAGTTTGATACAGGGATAAACAAACGTCAGTGACTTCTTCATATAGAAATCATTATTAACCACATCAAGATCACTTTTTCAAACAAAGATATCCATAAGATCGTGGTACCCAGCAGGTTAGTTTACACATGACATATACTTTGAATAGTAAAATTAGAGCTAGGTAATTGATTTGATCATCATATTATGATTATGTCTACTTATTGTGGTAAGCATGATGAGTCAAACCGTCAGGTGAACAAGAATAAAGGTACACAACATATCAAACAGGTAATAGTCACCTCCCACAGTAAGGCAGTGAATAATGTCAAATAATTAATACGAATAATCAAAATACTTGTCATTTATCAGTTTCAGTCCCCGAGATTATGTTCGGGTTTGATTGGAACCAGAAACTTACAGTCAATTATGAACCAAGTTGAATGACACCATGCGGTATAGCAGGAATAACAGCAACAGTCTGAGTACGAAACAAGTGTATAAAGTTGACAAACATACCTTTAGTACGAAACAAGTGTACAAGTGACCACATCCACATTCACTGAACAGTATTACAGTGAAATAAGAAATTTGAGCTTAAGCAGAATTATGAAAAACATACCTTTAGATCAGATTGCAGTGTAAATGAGACCTTCCATGCCTTCTGAGTTCTTAACTTCATTGAACAATAGAACACACTGGTCATTTGCATCTTTTAGTGCGAGTTGCAGATGCGTTGTCTCTTGCTTCAGATCTTGACTTTCCTTCTCTTTTTCAAGCAACTTTTTACGTGTATCATTTGCCTACACAATTACAGACTATCAGGTATAAACACACACTTGCTGAACCCCAATGGAAAAAAAACTCTCAACCAAGTAAAATTTTAGGAAAGAGACAGATTTTGCGAAACTCGAATGAGATTTCTGATATCAAACGGTACTTTTATTATCTCCACCCCTAAAAAAACATTGCCAAAAAATCTTTGGGAAAAAAGAAGCAAACGTGTTTTTTATGCATTTATATATAAGCAGGCAAAATACCATGTACTTTCTGCTTTTTCCTTTTTGGCGATAGCTTTACAGGTAAAAACAAAAGGAAATTTATGTTAATATTCAGCAAATAATTCAAGCCTAAACATAGTAACCACCTCTTACTTCATGAGTATGTAGAATTGCAGCATATTTCACTAATTAATGGTTTGTATGCACGAATAGTTGTCCTATGTAGTCAAAATTTGAAAGGGTTTCTTATAGGATAACCATTTTCACAATACACAACGACCTATTGCTTGCAATTTATTGGTGTAACTGATGAGCAAGCTTTAGGGTAAACTTGAAACTCCCAGGCTTCAAAAACTCATGTAAAATGCATAAAGGTTACTCTCCTCGTAGCAGGTAAACCTATCCCATAATATGAAGACCAAAGAACAGACAGATTGATCATGCGAAATAGAGCACATATCACTATACTCTTAACTGCCAATGTAACTATTATAATCATTAGAAAAAAAGCAGAAAATCATCCCAGGACACTTACAACATCTCTCCACTTCTTAATTGTGTCCATATTACCAAGACTTAGTACAGCACACCGAGCTCTAGAAGAGAAGTTCAGGGATGATAAAGTCTCAGAGAGATTTGAAGCATCTGGACAGATGTTAACAATCATCAAGGTTTTGGAGTTCCCCCCTACATAAAGAAAAATGTTCAAATTTAGTGCAAACAGTGTAAAAGTTCGGTATCTTAACAGAACAGAATAACAATCTAAAATGTAGACCAGTCTTGAACAGAAAGAAGCTATGGAATCAAAGCAAACAGAAACTGTACCATTGCAAGACATCTCCTAAGTTCACTTTTGCTCAGGCATTTTGGTAGATTTCCATAGACAATATGAAAATTGCAGCTACAACACACCTCATATCCAACACGCATGAAGATAACACCTAAGTCTTGAACTGATGCCTTGGGCAGTACGTTTGAAAACTCTTGCTTACGGACACTATTACCAGTGTGTGAATACCTCCATCTACGAAATAGATACACATATTTTAAATGTAAACATACAAAGTGAGAATAAACATAATCGAAAAAAAGAGAAGGAAACCATAACTAGGACCTTCGTGCCACCTTAACCAGAGGAATTTGTGTCGTGTAAGTATAAGCCAGAAGAGATGCAGCATGAAGAACCATTATTCCAAGGAAAACCGGAGACGAAACATGTGATCAAATCCGAGTGCAAGGATCCACCTCCAAGTGAAGATCCCCAAGATAGAATTATCTTGAGGGAACTGCTAAATGTTGTACTCAGGAACCTCTGCTCACATAATGGACAGTTTTTGTTAAACACAATCGTTTCTTTACAAGTTTCAACCCCTACGAAAGAGCTAAGGCCAACTCTAGCACATCATACAAACATTTAAAAACCTCCCTACAAAGAAAAAGAGAAGAACAACTAAAGTTTACAGTAATTAATTTGTACAACATTGGAGCAAATTGGAACAAGATAAAAAGAGAACATAGAGACTCACCGATGGGAGATGTGAAGGTGAAAGAGGTCGAAACTAAATTTTGAGGATAAAATTGGAAGAAGCAAACATATATATTCCCATCCCCACATCTAAAGTAAACATGGATTAAAGAATTAACAGAGGAAATTTAGAACAAAAATTTTAGATCCACATAAGATAAAATAAGGACTGTAGCATCAGACTACATCTAACCAAAAGCATCAATTGACAATATTGATGAAGATAAAATAAGGACTGTAGCATCAGAGTACATCTAACCAAAAGCATCTAACCAAAAGGCCTCTCAAGGTGTTGATCCGGTTCGCTGCCGAGCCAAGCGCGGGAGAATGGCGACCACAAGAATTGAAGGCCAAGGCCCTGACTCGGCCCACCATGCCCTGACTCGGCCGGGTCCAGGCCGAGTTTGGCTCAGTGAAGGCGCCCATGTTTGGCTCCTGACTCGGCCCACCAAGTTTGGTCCAGTTGTTGTCCTTTGTCTCGGGCTTTGTTTGGCTCCTTGTGGGGGCCACTTAGGGACTTTCTTTCTTAGTTGTTTTAAGTGGGCTGATGCTATATGCCCGACAAAATTTTCCTACTCGCACGACATTCTGTACGCTAGAAAATGGCGTACGTCATATTCTAGCGTACAAAATAAAATATGTATAAATTACGAGGCGACTAAATGCCTGACAAAATTTTCCTATTCGCACGACATTCTGTACGCTAGAAAATGGCGTACGCCATATTCTAGCGTACAAAATAAAATATGTATAAATTATAAGATTATATGTATTTTGAATTTTTTATTATAAAATAAGTATAAATCTGTACGCCAGAATATGGCGTACGCCATATTCTAGCGTACAGAATAAAATATGTATAAATTATAAGATTATATGTATTTTGAACTTTTAAAAAAAAAGTATAAATATGTATGCCAGAATCTGGCGTACAGATTATAAAAAAAAAAGTTTTTCATCATGTAGAAAATTTCAATACGAGTCCGTACATATAAAATTCGCCCAAAACGGACATCGTTTGCCCATCCAAAAGCCCAAAACACGAAGCATTCCTACCCATTTTTTTTATTTGGTGCCCGACATATAGCGCATTATAGTGAATTTTTTGAATTTTTCTACTATAATTTTGTATAAAATTTTAATACGAGTCCGTACATATAAAATTCATTCAAAACGGATATCGTTTTCCCCTCCAAAAACGATATCCAAAACGGATATCGTTTTCCCCTCCAAAAAGCCCTCTTTTGAGTTGGGGCTTAGACGGATATCGTTTTCCCCTCCAAAAAGCCCCTCCATTAAACCCCTCTTTTGAGTTAGGGCTTAAAGATAGGGCTTAAATGGGGGCTTTTTGAGTTTAAGCGTCCATTTAAGCCTCAACTCAAAAGAAGGGTTTAATGAAGGGGCTTTTGATCCCAAATTATATTTATATTAAATTACAATTATGTCATTATATTAAGTTATCAAAATATCATTTATATTAAATTACTAAATATACCCTTTATATTAAATTATAAAAAAATTGAATTTATATTAAATTTCAATTACATGTTGCATTTTAGGTGAATTGAAAGAAAGGAAAAAAACGTGGGCGCGGCCTTGGAAGAACTCAGCTAAGATGCCAAGAAGCAAAGCCGCGATCGTATATAAGTGTAACTATATGAAATATAATAAAATACTATAGTATATAACTGTAACTATGTGAAATATAATGAAATGATATAATATATAAGTCTAAGTATACTAGATTTAATAAAATACTATAGTATATAAGTCTAAGTATACTAGATTAAATGAAACACTATAATATATAAGTCTAAGTATACTAGGTATAATGAAATAGTATAGTATATAAGTCTAAGTATACTAGATCTAATGAAATACTATAATACATAAGTATAACTATATGAAATATAATGAAATACTATGGTACATAAGTGTAACTATATGAAATATAATGAAATACTATAGTATATAAGTGTAACTATATGAAATATAATGAAATACTATAGTATATAAGTGTAACTATATGAAAGTTTTATGAAATACTATATTATATAAGTGTAACTATATGAAATATAATGAAATACTATGGTACATAAGTATAACTACATGAAATATAATCAAATAATATAGTATATAAGTGTAACTATATGAAATATAATGAAATACTATGGTACATAAGTATAACTACATGAAATATAATCAAATAATATAGTATATAAGTGTAACTATATGAAATATAATGAAATACTATGATACATAAATATAACTATATGAAATATAATGAAATACTATGATACATAAGTGTAACTATATGAAATTTAATGAAATACTATGGTATATAAGTATAACTATATGAAATTTAATGAAATACTATAGTATATAAGTGTAACTATATGAAGTTTAATGAAATATATAAGTATAACTATATGAAATATAATGAAATACTATGGTACATAAGTGTAACTATATGAAATATAATAAAATACTATAGTATATCAGTGTAACTACATGAAATATAATGAAATGATATAGTATATATAAGTCTAAGTATACTAGATTTAATGAAATACTATAGTATATAAGTATAACTATATGAAATATAATGAAATACTATAGTATATAAGTCTAAATATACTAGATCTAATGAAATACTATAATACATAAGTGTAACTATATGAAATATAATGAAATACTATAATACATAAGTGTAACTATATGAAATATAATGAAATACTATAGTATATAAATGTAACTATATGAAATATAATGAAATACTATGATACATAAGTGTAATTATATGAAATATAATGAAATACTATAGTATATAAATGTAACTATATAAAATTTAATGAAATACTATAGTATATAAGTGTAAGTATACTAGATCTAATGAAATACGATAGTACATAAGTGTACTATAGTATATGAAATATAATGAAATACTATAGTATATAATGAAATACTATAATATATAAGTGTAACTATATGAAATATTATGAAATACTATAATATATTAGTGTAACTATATGAAATATAATGAAATACCATAGTACATAAGTATAACTATATGAAATATAATGAAATACTATAATGTATAAGTCTAAGTATACTAGATGTAATGAAATACTATAGTATATAAGTCAAAGTATACTAGATCTAATGAAATACTATAGTACATAAGTGTACTATATAGTTATACTTATATAATATAGTTTTCCTTTATATTTAATGTAAATATACTAATATACTATAATATTTCATATAGTTATACTTATATACTATAGTATTTCCTTATATACTATAGTATTTTCATTATATACTATAGTATTTCATTATATTTCATATACTTATACTTATATACTATAGTATTTCATTAAATTTCATATATATTACACTTATATACTATAGTATTTCATTATATACTATAGTATTTCATTATATACTATAGTATTTCATTATATTTCATATAGTTATACTTATATACTATAGTATTTCATTAAACTTCATATAGTTACACTTATATACTATAGTATTTCATTAAATTTCATATAGTTATACTTATATACCATAGTATTTCATTAAATTTCATATAGTTACACTTATGTATCATAGTATTTCATTATATTTCATATAGTTACATTTATGTATCATAGTATTTCATTATATTTCATATAGTTACATTTATATACTATAGTATTTCATTATATTTCATGTAGTTACACTTATGTACCATAGTATTTCATTATATTTCATATAGTAACACTTATATACTATAATATTTCATCAAATCTAGTATACTTAAACTTATATACCATATCATTTCATTATATTTCACATAGTTACAGTTATATACTATAGTATTTTATTATATTTCATATAGTTACACTTATATACGATCGCGGCTTTGCTTCTTGGCATCTTTGCTGAGTTCTTCCAAGGCCGCGCCCGCGGATTTTTTCCTTTCTTTCAATTCACCTAAAATGCAACATGTAATTGAAATTTAATATAAATTCAATTTTTTTATAATTTAATATAAAGGGTATATTTAGTAATTTAATATAAATGATATTTTGATAACTTAATATAATGACATAATTGTAATTTAATATAAATATAATTTGGGATCAAAAGCCCCTCCATTAAACCCTTCTTTTGAGTTGGGGCTTAAATGAACGCTTAAACTCAAAAAGCCCCCATTTAAGCCCCATCTTTAAGCCCTAACTCAAAAGAGGGGTTTAATGGAGGGGCTTTTTGGAGGGGAAAACGATATCCGTCTAAGCCCCAACTCAAAAGAGGGCTTTTTGAGGGGAAAACGATATCCGTTTTGAATGAATTTTATATGTACGGACTCATATTAAAATTTTATACAAAATTATAGTAGAAAAATTCAAAAAAAATCACTATAATGCGCTATATGTCGGGCACCAAATAAAAAAAAAATAGGTAGGAATGCTTCGTGTTTTGGGCTTTTGGATGGACAAACGATGTCCGTTTTGGGCGAATTTTATATGTACGGACTCGTATTGAAATTCTCTACATGATTAAAAACTTTAATTTTTTTTAATATTTTTTATAATCTGTACGCCAGATTCTGGCATACAGATTTATACTTTTTTTTTTTAAAGTTCAAAATACATATAATCTTATAATTTATACATATTTTATTCTGTACGCTAGAATATGGCGTACACCATATTCTGACATACAGATTTATACTTATTTTTTTTTTAAAAAGTTCAAAATACATATAATCTTATAATTTATACATATTTTATTTTGTACGCTAGAATATGGCGTATGCCATTTTCTAGCGTACAAAATGTGGTGCGAGTAGGAAAATTTTGTCGGGCATATAGCATCAGCCATAAATTATAAGATTATATGTATTTTGAATTTTTTTTTAAAAAATAAGTATAAATCTGTACGCCAGAATATGGCGTATGCCATATTCTAGCGTACAGAATAAAATATATATAAATTATAAGATTATATGTATTTTGAACTTAAAAAAAAAAAAAAAGTATAAATCTGTACGCCAGAATCTGGCGTACAGATTAAAAAAAAAAATTTAAAACTTTTTAATCATTTAGAAAATTTCAATACGAGTCCGTACATATAAAATTCGCCCAAAACGGTTATCGTTTGCCCCTCCAAAAGCCCAAAACACGAAGCTTTCCTACCTATTTTTTTTATTTGGTGCCCGACATATAGCGCATTATAGTGAAATTTTTTGAATTTTTCTACTATAATTTTGTATAAGATTTTAATACGAGTCCGTACATATAAAATTCATTCAAAACGGATATCGTTTTCCCCTGCAAAAACGATATCCAAAACGGATATCGTTTTCCCCTCCAAAAAGCCCTCTTTTGAGTTGGGGCTTAGACGAATATCGTTTTCCCCTCCAAAAAGCCCCTCCATTAAACCACTCTTTTGAGTTAGGGCATAAAGATGAGGCTTAAATGGAAGCTTTTTGAGTTTAAGCGTCCATTTAAGCCCCAACTCAAAAGAGGAGTTTAATGGAGGGGCTTTTGATCCCAAATTATATTTATATTAAATTACAATTATGTCATTATATTAAGTTATCAAAATATCATTTATATTAAATTACTAAATATACCCTTTATATTAAATTATAAAAAATTTGAATTTATATTAAATTTCAATTACATGTTGCATTTTAGGTGAATTGAAAGAAAGGAAAAAAACCGCGGGCGCGGCCTTGGAAGAACTCAGCTAAGATGCCAAGAAGCAAAGCCGCGATCGTATATAAGTGTAACTATATAAAATATAATAAAATACTATCGTATATAACTGTAATTATGTGAAATATAATGAAATGATATAGTATATAAGTCTAAGTATACTAGATTTAATGAAATACTATAGTATATAAGTGTTACTATATGAAATATAATGAAATACTATAGTATATAAGTCTAAGTATACTAAATCTAATGAAATACTATAATATATAAGTGTAACTATATGAAATATAATGAAATACTATGAAATACTATGGTACATAAGTGTAACTATATGAAATATAATGAAATACTATAGTATATAAGTGTAACTATATGAAATATAATGAAATACTATAGTATATAAGTGTAACTATATGAAAGTTTTATGAAATACTATATTATATAAGTGTAACTATATGAAATATAATGAAATACTATGGTACATAAGTATAACTACATGAAATATAATCAAATAATATAGTATATAAGTGTAACTATATGAAATATAATGAAATACTATGGTACATAAGTATAACTACATGAAATATAATCAAATAATATAGTATATAAGTGTAACTATATGAAATATAATGAAATACTATGATACATAAATATAACTATATGAAATATAATGAAATACTATGATACATAAGTGTAACTATATGAAATTTAATGAAATACTATGGTATATAAGTATAACTATATGAAATTTAATGAAATACTATAGTATATAAGTGTAACTATATGAAGTTTAATGAAATATATAAGTATAACTATATGAAATATAATGAAATACTATGGTACATAAGTGTAACTATATGAAATATAATAAAATACTATAGTATATCAGTGTAACTACATGAAATATAATGAAATGATATAGTATATATAAGTCTAAGTATACTAGATTTAATGAAATACTATAGTATATAAGTATAACTATATGAAATATAATGAAATACTATAGTATATAAGTCTAAATATACTAGATCTAATGAAATACTATAATACATAAGTGTAACTATATGAAATATAATGAAATACTATGATACATAAGTGTAACTATATGAAATATAATAAAATACTATAGTATATAAATGTAACTATATGAAATATAATGAAATACTATGATACATAAGTGTAATTATATGAAATATAATGAAATACTATAGTATATAAATGTAACTATATAAAATTTAATGAAATACTATAGTATATAAGTCTAAGTATACTAGATCTAATGAAATACGATAGTACATAAGTGTACTATAGTATATGAAATATAATGAAATACTATAGTATATAATGAAATACTATAGTATATAAGTGTAACTATATGAAATATTATGAAATACTATAATATATTAGTGTAACTATATGAAATATAATGAAATATCATAGTACATAAGTATAACTATATGAAATATAATGAAATACTATAATATATAAGTCTAAGTATACTAGATGTAATGAAATACTATAGTATATAAGTCTAAGTATACTAGATCTAATGAAATACTATAGTACATAAGTGTACTATATAGTTATACTTATATACTATAGTTTTCCTTTATATTTAATGTAAATATACTAATATACTATAATATTTCATATAGTTATACTTATATACTATAGTATTTCCTTATATACTATAGTATTTTCATTATATACTATAGTATTTCATTATATTTCATATACTTATACTTATATACTATAGTATTTCATTAAATTTCATATATATTACACTTATATACTATAGTATTTCATTATATACTATAGTATTTCATTATATACTATAGTATTTCATTATATTTCATATAGTTATACTTATATACTATAGTATTTCATTAAACTTCATATAGTTACACTTATATACTATAGTATTTCATTAAATTTCATATAGTTATACTTATATACCATAGTATTTCATTAAATTTCATATAGTTACACTTATGTATCATAGTATTTCATTATATTTCATATAGTTACATTTATGTATCATAGTATTTCATTATATTTCATATAGTTACACTTATATACTATAGTATTTCATTATATTTCATGTAGTTACACTTATGTACCATAGTATTTCATTATATTTCATATAGTAACACTTATATACTATAATATTTCATCAAATCTAGTATACTTAAACTTATATACCATATCATTTCATTATATTTCACATAGTTACAGTTATATACTATAGTATTTTATTATATTTCATATAGTTTACACTTATATACGATCGCGGCTTTGCTTCTTGGCATCTTTGCTGAGTTCTTCCAAGGCCGCGCCCGCGGATTTTTTCCTTTCTTTCAATTCACCTAAAATGCAACATGTAATTGAAATTTAATATAAATTCATTTTTTTTATAATTTAATATAAAGGGTATATTTAGTAATTTAATATAAATGATATTTTGATAACTTAATATAATGACATAATTGTAATTTAATATAAATATAATTTGGGATCAAAAGCCCCTCCATTAAACCCTTCTTTTGAGTTGGGGCTTAAATGAACGCTTAAACTCAAAAAGCCCCCATTTAAGCCCCATCTTTAAGCCCTAACTCAAAAGAGGGGTTTAATGGAGGGACTTTTTGGAGGGGAAAACGATATCCGTCTAAGCCCCAACTCAAAAGAGGGTTTTTGAGGGGAAAACGATATCCGTTTTGAATGAATTTTATATGTACGGACTCATATTAAAATTTTATACAAAATTATAGTAGAAAAATTCAAAAAAATTCACTATAATGCGCTATATGTCGGGCACCAAATAAAAAAAAAATAGGTAGGAATGCTTCGTGTTTTGGGCTTTTGGATGGACAAACGATGTCCGTTTTGGGCGAATTTTATATGTACGGACTCGTATTGAAATTCTCTACATGATTAAACACTTTAATTTTTTTAAATATTTTTTATAATCTGTACGCCAGATTCTGGCATACAGATTTATACTTTTTTTTTTAAAGTTCAAAATACATATAATCTTATAATTTATACATATTTTATTCTGTACGCTAGAATATGGCGTACACCATATTCTGACATACAGATTTATACTTATTTTTTTTAAAAAAAGTTCAAAATACATATAATCTTATAATTTATACATATTTTATTTTGTACGCTAGAATATGGCGTATGCCATTTTCTAGCGTACAAAATGTGGTGCGAGTAGGAAAATTTTGTCGGGCATATAGCATCAGCCATAAATTATAAGATTATATGTATTTTGAATTTTTTTTTTAAAAATAAGTATAAATCTGTACGCCAGAATATGGCGTATGCCATATTCTAGCGTACAGAATAAAATATATATAAATTATAAGATTATATGTATTTTGAACTTTAAAAAAAAAAAATAAGTATAAATCTGTACGCCAGAATCTGGCATACAGATTATAAAAAAAAAATTTTAAAACTTTTTAATCATTTAGAAAATTTCAATACGAGTCCGTACATATAAAATTCGCCCAAAACGGATATCGTTTGCCCCTCCAAAAGCCCAAAACACGAAGCTTTCCTACCTATTTTTTTTATTTGGTGCCCGACAGATAGCGCATTATAGTGAAATTTTTTGAATTTTTCTACTATAATTTTGTATAAGATTTTAATACGAGTCCGTACATATAAAATTCATTCAAAACGGATATCGTTTTCCCCTGCAAAAACGATATCCAAAACGGATATCGTTTTCCCCTCCAAAAAGCCCTCTTTTGAGTTGGGGCTTAGACGAATATCGTTTTCCCCTCCAAAAAGCCCCTCCATTAAACCACTCTTTTGAGTTAGGGCATAAAGATGAGGCTTAAATGGAAGCTTTTTGAGTTTAAGCGTCCATTTAAGCCCCAACTCAAAAGAGGAGTTTAATGGAGGGGCTTTTGATCCCAAATTATATTTATATTAAATTACAATTATGTCATTATATTAAGTTATCAAAATATCATTTATATTAAATTACTAAATATACCCTTTATATTAAATTATAAAAAATTTGAATTTATATTAAATTTCAATTACATGTTGCATTTTAGGTGAATTGAAAGAAAGGAAAAAAACCGCGGGCGCGGCCTTGGAAGAACTCAGCTAAGATGCCAAGAAGCAAAGCCGCGATCGTATATAAGTGTAACTATATAAAATATAATAAAATACTATAGTATATAACTGTAATTATGTGAAATATAATGAAATGATATAGTATATAAGTCTAAGTATACTAGATTTAATGAAATACTATAGTATATAAGTGTTACTATATGAAATATAATGAAATACTATAGTATATAAGTCTAAGTATACTAGATCTAATGAAATACTATAATACATAAGTGTAACTATATGAAATATAATGAAATACTATGGTACATAAGTGTAACTATATGAAATATAATGAAATACTATAGTATATAAGTGTAACTATATGAAATATAATGAAATACTATAGTATATAAGTGTAACTATATGAAATTTAATGAAATACTATAGTACATAAGTGTAACTATATGAAATATATTGAAATACTATAATATATAAGTGTAACTATATGAAATATAATGAAATACTATGATACATAAATGTAATTATATGAAATATAATAAAATACTATGATACATAAGTGTAACTATATGAAATTTAATGAAATACTATGGTATATAAGTATAACTATATGAAATTTAATGAAATACTATAGTATATAAGTGTAACTATTCGAAGTTTAATGAAATACTATAGTATATAAGTATAACTATATGAAATATAATGAAATACTATAGTATATAATGAAAATACTATAGTATATAAGTGTAACTATATGAAATTTAATGAAATACTATAGTATATAAGTATAAGTATATGAAATATAATGAAATACTATAATATATAATGAAAATACTATAGTATATAAGGAAATACTATACTATATAAGTATAATTATATGAAATACTATAGTATATTAGTATATTCATATTAAATATAAAGGAAAACTATAGTATATAAGTATAACTATATAGTAAACTTATGTACTATAGTATTTAATTAGATCTAGTGCACTTAGACTTATATACTATAGTATTTCATTACATCTAGTATACTTAGACTTATATATTATAGTATTTCATTATATTTCATATAGTTATACTTATATACTATGGTATTTCATTATATTTCATATAGTTACACTAATATACTATAGTATTTCATTATATTTTATATAGTTACACTTATATATTATAGTATTTCATTATATTTCATATACTATAGTACACTTATGTACTATCGTATTTCATTAGATCTAGTATACTTAGACTTATATACTATAGTATTTCATTATCATTCATATAGTTACACTTATATATCATAGTATTTCATTATATTTCATATAGTTATATTTATATACTATAGTATTTCATTATATTTCATATAGTTACACTTATGTATCATAGTATTTCATTATATTTCATATAGTTATACTTATGTATTATAGTATTTCATTAGATCTAGTATACTTAGACTTATATACTATAGTATTTCATTATATTTTATATAGTTATACTTATATACTATAGTATTTCATTAAATCTAGTATACTTAGTCTTATATATACTATATCATTTCATTATATTTAATGTAGTTACACTGATATACTATAATATTTTATTATATTTCATATAGTTACACTTATGTACCATAGTATTTCATTATATTTCATATAGTTATACTTATATATTTCATTAAACTTCATATAGTTACACTTATATACTATAGTATTTCATTAAATTTCATATAGTTATACTTATATACCATAGTATTTCATTAAATTTCATATAGTTACACTTATGTATCATAATATTTCATTATATTTTATAAAGTTACATTTATGTATCATAGTATTTCATTATATTTCATATAGTTACACTTACATACTATAGTATTTCATTATATTTCATGTAGTTACACTTATGTACCATAGTATTTCATTATATTTCATATAGTAACACTTATATACTATAGTATTTCATTAAATCTAGTATACTTAGACTTATATACTATATCATTTCATTATATTTCACATAGTTACAGTTATATACTATAGTATTTTATTATATTTCATATAATTATACTTATATACGATCGCGGCTTTGGTTCTTGGCATCTTAGCTGATTTCTTCCAAGGCCGCGCCCGCGGTTTTTTTCCTTTCTTTCAATTCACCTAAAATGCAACATGTAATTGAAATTTAATATAAATTCAAATTTTTTATAATTTAATATAAAGGGTATATTTAGTAATTTAATATAAATGATATTTTGATAACTTAATATTATGACATAATTGTAATTTAATATAAATATAATTTGTGATCAAAAGCCCCTCCATTAAACCATTCTTTTGAGTTGGGGCTTAAATGGACGCTTAAACTCAAAAAGCCCCTATTTAAGCCCCATCTTTAAGCCCTAACTCAAAAGAGGGGTTTAATGGAGGGGCTTTTTGGAGGGGAAAACGATATCCGTCTAAGCCCCAACTCAAAAGAGGGCTTTTTGGAGGGGAAAACTATATCGGTTTTGGATATCGTTTTTGGAGGGGAAAACGATATCCGTTTTGAATGAATTTTATATGTACGGACTCGTATTAAAATTTTATACAAAATTATAGTAGAAAATTCAAAAAAATTCACTATAATGCGCTATATGTCGGACACCAAATAAAAAAAAATAGGTAGGAATGCTTCGTGTTTTGGGCTTTTGGATGGGCAAACGATGTCCGTTTTGGGCGAATTTTATATGTACGGACTCGTATTGAAATTCTCTACATGATTAAAAACTTTAATTTTTTTTTAATATCTTCCTTAGAGTCTTTCAAAATGATTTTTGTAGGTCTATTTTTTAGAGTATTGTTATTACGACAAATTCTTTTGATCTAATTACCCACCTATAAGGAGATATCAATCTAGGAAAACAGATAAAAAGATCAAAAGAATTTGTCGTAATAACAATACTCTAAAAAATAGACCTACAAAAATCCTTTTGAAAGAATCTAAGGAAGATATTCATGACCTTAATTCTTCAGACTCAGATGATTCAGGAACAACCCAATTCTGTAATATCCTCACCAAAAGTAATGAAAAAGAGACTCTCGTAGAACTTACTAATACACTCAAAGATCCTCAAATAAAATTTGAAGAACCTTTTAGTACTTCCAAAATTATCAATAAGAATTCCCCTGCTAAAACATTCTCCTCCATCACTATAAAAGATCTACAAACTGAAGTTAATAAACTTAAAAAAGACATTAAAACCCTTAACAATAATTCCAAGCTACAACAAGTAGATGAAACTCCCCTTACTAAACAGACCCTTATCTCTTCTATTAACAAGGTCAACCTTCAGAAATGGTATGTTAATATTACCATAAAAATAAAAGACTTTGTCCTTTCTACAGTCGCTCTCATAGACAGTGGAGCTGATCTAAACTGTATTTGTGAAGGTTTAATTCCTTCAAAATATTACCATAAAAGTCAGGAAAAGATCCTTGATGCTAGTGGTAGTAGAATGAACCTTAGATACAAGATCCCTAAAGCTTCTATTTGTAATGAAAAATATTGTTTTAACAATTCCTTCATACTAATAAAAGACTTAAATCAGGAAATAATCCTAGGTACACCCTTCCTAAAACAAATATATCCTTTTACAGTAGACATCTATGGAATACATACTATTGTTATAGGAAAAAATTTAAGTTTTAGGTTCATTTCTCCGGTTATACATAAAAACATATCTTCTATACAGTCCTCTTCCATAAACAAAAACATGAATCTTTTAACTAAAAAAAGATCCTTCATCCATTCCCTTGTCACAGAAATAGCACACCTTAAAATTGAAGAAAAACTTAGAAACCCTAGTTTACAAAAACAGATCCTCATCCTGGAAGAATTATTCAAAAAATGGGTCTGCTATGAATCCCCCACAGCCTTCTGGGACAGAAAGAAGCATCATGTGTCTCTCCCCTATGAAAAAGATTTCAAAGAAATAGACATTCCCACTAAAGCTAGACCCATACAAATGAACCAAGAACTCCTACAATTCTGCAAACAAGAAATAGACTCCCTCCTAAAAAAACAACTTATAAGACCCTCCAAGTCTCCCTGGAGTTGTGCAGCTTTCTATGTTAATAAACAAGCCGAAAAAGAAAGAGGAGTCCCCAGACTTGTGATTAACTACAAGCCTTTAAATAAGGCTTTACAATGGATTAGATACCCTATTCCTAATAAAAGAGATCTCCTCAATAGACTTTCTGATTCTAAGATCTACTCAAAATTTGATATGAAAAGTGGATTCTGGCAAGTCCAAATAGAAAATAAAGATAGGTATAAAACAGCCTTCGCAGTTCCTTTTGGACATTATGAATGGAATGTTATGCCTTTTGGCCTAAAAAATGCTCCTTCAGAATTCCAAAAAATCATGAATGACATCTTCAACCCTTACTCTAGTTTCACAATAGTCTATATTGATGATGTTCTAGTCTTTTCTAAAAGCATAGAAGAACATTTCAAACACCTTAATACTTTTTTATACATAATAGAAAAAAATGGGCTGGCTGTCTCGGACTCAAAAATAAAATTATTCCAAACATAGATAAGATTCTTGGGTCATAACATCTTCAACCAAACATTTAGACCTATAAACAGAAGCATAGAATTTACTAACAAATTCCCAGACGAAATAAGAGACAAAAACCAACTACAAAGGTTCCTTGGATGTCTAAATTATATCTCTGATTTCTTCCCCAATCTCAGACAAATCTGTGCCCCTCTGTTTCAAAGACTCAGGAAAAATCCACCTCCTTGGACTGCTGAGCATACCAAGGTTATCCAACTTCTCAAAGAAAAAGTCAAAACTTTACCCTGTGCTAGTATTCCTCACCCCTCTGCTTTTATGATAGTTGAAACAGACGCCTCAGAATTAGGCTTTGGCGGAATTCTCAAACAAAGACTATCTAACCAAACTAAAGAAACCCTTGTTAGATACTACTCTGGTGTTTGGTCTGGACCACAAAAGAACTATAGCACTGTTAAAAAAGAAGTCTTATCTATTGTTTCTTGTATCTCTAAGTTCCAAGATGATTTATATAACAAAGATTTCCTTCTCCGTGTTGACTGTCAATCAGCCAAAGAAATCCTGCAAAAAGATGTTCAAAATCTTGTTTCAAAACAAATTTTTGCCAGATGGCAAGCTATTGTTTCAGTTTTTGACTTCAAAATAGAATTTATAAAAGGGAAAAACAACTCTTTACCAGACTTTCTCACAAGAGAATTCCTACAGGGAAAAACCACAGAGACAAAAGAATTTTGTCCATGAGAGATCATTACAAAAAATGCAAAGCACGACTTGAACAAAGCCTCTGGATACCACCTATAAGAGAATCACTTGAGCTTCACGAAGATCCTTCACTTCGCCAGTTTCTGCAAGAGCTTGAAAGGAAACTCAAAGAACGTCTTACCTTCCTATAAAAGACCACCTCAGGTATGGATCCTAAAGACAGAAAAAAGACTCCCCATGACTATTTCAGTCCATCTTCCTCTTCCTCCTTGGTCCCAGTGCATAACAAATTCCAAGCTCTCTCAAACTTTCCAGCTCTCCCCTACAACCAAGCCCATGTGGCACCAAAGACTCCCATCAAAACTGATCCCAAAAAAGACAGCAATTACTTGCAGTATTTCCTTAAACCCCATCCAATTACCTCAGTCTACCTCACGCCAGAACATTCTCCCATTTCACAAGGCCAACTGGAATTTTAAACAAAAAGACTCTTTCCTCATACCCTTCATTGGTTCTCAGATACCCCCTCAAAAACCAAAAATTCTATGAATTCATACTTGTTGACTCTGGCTCGGCAGAAATATCTCACACCATGTGTACAATTGACCCCTAACGCATATCCTTCTCAAAATGCAAGATACTCAATGTCTTGGTCTCCTCTGACTGGATAGACCCCTGGACCCTAAAGTCCTTCTCACTTCCAAATGCCATTCCTAATCTCCCAGGGTATTCTTACCAAGACTACAAAGATGCTTGGGAAAGAACTTTCCTGCTTAGGCCATTCAATCACTCATGGTTCTTCTTCTTTGACAAACACTGCCCCCAAGGATTCCCAATTTGGTTATATGAGTGGTGGCTTACTTACGGAGCCTCAGAAAATATCTACCCAGAAAAAATTAAAAGGGCTTATTCCACTTACCTACACCATTCTGAAGACAGATACTTCACAAAGTGCCTTCGTTTCCACCGTGACTTTGGTATTGCATGTATCTTTTGCTGGACTTATGAGACCCTTCAAATACAACAGCAAAGCTATCCCCTCACACTTTGTCGCTGCTTCAAAATCAGGTGGTGGGAAAAGTTTATTATTTCCACTATAACAGTTGCAAAAGTAGAATTGTTTTTCCAGCAGAAAGGCCAGAGACTGTCAATTAATGATACAACAGTCAAAGCCACTACTTCAGCTCCAACTCCTCCTCCACAAAAGAACCCTTCTCCATAAAAGAACCCTTCTCTCACTCTTTCAAAAGACCAGTTTGAACAACTGAAACAATGGGAAGCCTTTCAAGCCTTTCAAAAATATCTAGCTCAAGAAAAGCAAAGTGTTACTAACAGTTGCGAAGACCCTGACGCCACTCCGCCACCTTCTCCGGCGGATGATCCAGAACAATTCGCACAAGACCCATATGCTATGTAAACATTATTGTCCTTTGTTCAAATAGAAAAAATAGAAAAAGAAAAAAGAGAGTTCTTATGTTTTCATTTTATGTTTTCCTTTCGGGGGGTAATCTAGCCTGTTTTTAGATTATCTCCTTTGAAAATCTTGTTACTTTGATAAAAGATCCAAGGAAAAGATCTCACAAATAATAGGCTATCAGGCAGCACAATACAATAGGCTCATCATCAAAGAAGGAAGAAGAACCCAACAAAATAAAAGGCTCAAAAACCCACTACAAGTAGAGACCAAGAAGAAAGGCCCATTGACTCACTCAGCACTCCGGCCCAAATAATAGGTCCATCAAGACACAACAGATTAAAGGCCCATTACAAAAACAAGGAAAGAAGAACAGGCCCATCAGAAGAACATGCCCACCATTTCTGCAGCAAGCAAAAGTCCAACAAAGACTCCACCTTCTGCGAAAGATAAGAAAAATCCACTTGCAGTTGAAGACAAAAGACCCACTCATAAGAAGAAAATACTCCACTCAAAACAAGAAAACAAAAGTCCAACTCAGCACTCCACCCAAGACAAGAAAACAGAAGAAACCAGCTCAATGCTCCACTCACAACAGGAGACTCCACCCGTGAAGAAATAGTACCAAAAATTGGTACGGACAAAGAAACTCAGACTCTCCCCCCTCTCTATAAAAGGCAAAGCCCTCAGTTGTTTTGAGACATTCGATTTCAGACTCTCATGTGTTGAGAAATTCACACAATATCTTAAGCTTAGAAACCTTCCTTTGGAGCTCCTTCAAGCTTCTGGAAATCATTTCATGTTGTACAATAGTCCTTGTAAGTTTTTACTTATGATTTTATAAAAGTCCCAGTTTTTGTTCATATTTCTCTTCTTGTGTTTAGTTTTTCATGTTTTTCAGAATAGTTACTATTTCATTTACTATTCATTGTTATTATTTTTTTTACTATTTATATGTTACTGTTCAAAAGTCACTGTTCATTACTATTCATGCTATAAATCTTTGTATTACTGTTCACCTATATTTTGCTTTACTGTTTTCTTCATACGCCTTTCCTTACTTTAGATTACCTGGGTTCATTTGGTATCAGAGCCACTAGGCAACATTTCGCCCCGGTTGTAGTATTATAGTTATTTACGCCTTTAGTTACTATTTACTAAGGTCGGACTTTTTACTGTTACTAGACAGTGCGTGTTTGGTTTTAGTCGTAAATCCGTTGGTAAGACCTTAAACGGGAAGAAAGAGTCAAAAATCAGATAAAAATGGACCCTGAGAAAACCTTAAACAGGGTGCAAAAGGCAGAAAAAGAAACCCGTTAAAACCAAACGGGGTAAGAGCCAAAAAAAAAAAACCCAACTCCCCGATCTGTAAAATAACCCTACCCCACCCCCTACCTATCATTCTACCCCTACCCACTCTCTCTCCCCCTTACCGAACCTCTCAAACCCTAGCCCCCCCAATTTCCAGCGACCGCCGCACCAGGAGCCCCCCGTCGCCAGCCCGCTACAAGCCACAACACACCCGGCGACCGCCGCTGTCCAGATCTGACGTGGCTGCGAAATTTTGCTCACGGCGACCGCCGTATTCATTGCTGCGACCGCCGTATTCATCGCAGCGACCGTCGCTCCTAGCAGCGACCGCCGTTTTCCGCGGTGCGACCGCCGTTTCCTCGCGTTCTGGTGATTTCTTTGCCCTGCTTCTGATTTTGATTGTGTTGCTGTCTATATTTGTGATGTCTGGACTGTTGAAACGCACATTCTCGTCTCGTAAGAAATCATCGGGGGGGTGAGGTCTCTCGTAAGAAATCATCGGGGGTTGAGGAGTCCCGTCGGAAGTTTATACTGGATAAGGAGTTCCAGTCTACATTATTCTTCGACCCAGAGACCATGCGGGAATTGAAGATTTATGAATGCACGCATCAACTCTTTGTTAAAGGCGGGTTGGGTGGTTTCTACCACTTAGCGGCACCCACCTTCCCTGTCTGGACTGTGGAATTCCTGGCTAGTTTTGAGAATCATTGTGATACGGAAAGTATTACATTCAGTCTAGATGGCAGCAGGCATTCGATGTACTATGCGGACCTTGACACAGCGCTTGGGATTACCAGACCACCTTCTTCTGAGAAGGCGTGGGCGGACGCCAATGAGTTCTTTACTTTCTGGTATCACTCTACAGGGACTGATATATTTGACCCGCAAGGAGGAGAATATAACTATAAGTGGTCGCATCCGGGCTTGCGACTAGCTCACAAGGTAGTGCGGATGGCCTTCCATGGCCAGTCCGAGTTAAACAAGGTCCCATACGATGACTTGTACGCGGTGTGGAGTATGACCCCGGAGTGCCCCTTAGTGTGGAGTTGGCGCTCCCACTTTATTGCTTCCTGCATGAAATTTCAGGAGAACAAGAAGCACAAGATTGTCATTGGGGGCATGATTACTCTGATCGGCCGTCACCTGGGCCTCGAGCAGCCCGACCCTTCCCAGCAGCTCTCTGCTGCCTTTAGATATGATTGGAGGCAGCTCAAGACGTCCACTGTTGTGTTTGGGACCGGGTCAAACCCGAAGTTCTGGCTGTATGGTTCGCGGGGCTGTTACCGGATCCCCATCCCTTTCCCCTTTGAGGTGACCTGTGGCCCACGCTACATGGATTTTGATGTGCACCGACACCGTGTGGGAGCTGGTGGTGGTTCAGCTGCAGGCCGTTCAGCCGCTGGTTCTTCTACTGTCCCTATGGCACAGCCTGATGAGGGTGATGATGACAGTGATGATGAGGATGATGATGAGGATACCGCTATGCCTGAGGTGCAGGCTGCCGCTACTGTTGTGCCACGTGGAGACTATCAGCGGCAGATGTGGGAGATGGTCCAGGGCATTGACACACGCCAGCGGTCCATTCAGTCGGACTTCGCTGGGTATCACCAGGAGTTCATTGACTTCCGCCAGGAGTCAAGGGATCATTACACGACGCAGGCCCAAGACATCCATGCAATGGAGGAGCACATGAGGCAGTGGAACCTTTTCATGGGTTCCAAGTATCCAGACTTTCCACCGCATCAGCAGTAGTGGTACATTCTTTCCTTCCCCTCTTTTATTATGTCTGATTTCATTGAGGACAATGCTTATTTTAAGTGTGGGGGAGGTGATTATGTACTTATGTATTGCTTTTATCTCATTCAAAAAAAAAAGAAAAAAAAAAGAAAAAAAGAAAAGAGCCAAAAAATGAAAAAAGGCAAATAAAAATCCTGGGATGGACTGAAAACCCGAAAGGGCAGTCCAGGTAAAAAGCAGGTAATCCGACATGCATTAGGCCTGGGAAAAAGTGGATTCAGAGTGATGTGAGGCGGTGAGTCCATCTATGATAACATGAAATGAGTGGCTAGGATGAAAACCCGAAAGGGCTCCTAGGCAAAATGAGTGAAAAGAAGAGGAGTGTTTTCTAGGATCTCATTTTACCGGCGGGGCGACATAAGAAGAGGAGACAAAAAAGGATTGTCGGGTAGGTCACTTTGGGAGACATAAGGAGTCATAGATGGAGGTTAGGACTAGTGGCTACTTACATTTTTGGATGACCGGGATAAGCTTGGGGGAAAGTATTCTGCTTGCCCTTAAGCTGGGATGTGTGTCGTGTTTGCTGCTGAGGAGTATATTGTTATTGTTGTGTGCTTGTGTTGATGTTGTGTTGATTACGATGCTGGAGTTGAGGGTGTAATTGCGTTGTGGTCGGTTGGTTGAGGGATGTTGAGCTTTCATGTAGATGCTTTTACTCTTAGTTGCAAGCTTCTTTACATGTTGATGATCTAGGTGCTTCATTGGTAATGGGTGATAGTTCTCTATCCACTCGAGACGAGTAGAGATTCAAGTGTGGGGGAGTTTGATACACACGATTATGTTGTGTGTATTGACGGAGTTTTGGCATGGTTTTAGTGTTGTTTTAGGATGCTTTGGAAGTGATTTGGAGACTTGGTGAGGAGGTGCGGAAGTTGCGTTTTTGGAACCTTAGGAGCTGAGGAGCGAAGGATGAAGAAACAGAATTACGGCGACCGCCGCGGAAGAAACGGCGACCGCTGTTAATTGCCCTGGAGAGACCTTAGCTACGACCTGGAAACGGCGACCGCCGTTTAATTGCGGCGCCCGCCGCATTTACGGCGATCGCCGTGGGAGAAGCAGCGGCCGCCGCCGACGGAAGCATCGCCGAGCCGATTGCCTTTTCGGATGTATTTTGTATTACTTTATTAGTTTTTTATTATTTCTTTTTAGGATAATTTCAGATTATTTTCCTTTGGTATTTAAGGGTTGAGAAAACTTGTTTCTATGATCTTTCGGAACCCTAATTTCTTATTCTACGTATTCTCTTGCTATGAAGAACTAAGCCTCTCTTGCTTAGTCAGACATTGAAGCTTTTCGTGTGATTAAGTTGTGAGATTCTTATCCCTAATCTATTGCATGGTTTTTATCTCTTCTCTTGTTTGATTTCTTAAGATTGATATTGATAATTTCTAGTCTGATCAACTAGGGTTTGTCGCTATTTATCTATTGCTAGGTTTAGATTGTTACTGGTTGAGCATATCTATTCCATAGTAGCAACTGCATCGTGTTAGTAACTGGTTGTGCTAATCTTATGCAGAAGAGAATTGATTTACATTCTAGGGTAAAAACTGGTTGTTTTATTCCAGGATTGTATCTAACTATATTCCTATCCGTAAGGATGCTGTTAAACTGAATCTTGATAGTTTCAGGGTTGTTTAATTAGTTAGTTCTAATAGTATCTGGTTGTGCTATTAGTTACATCTGAAAATGAATTGGAATTACCATTGCATGTGATTTTGAGTAGTATCTATGATCAACTTGTCACTCGAATAGTGGATATTGTTTGACTGAGTGTTTTCCCAATAACTGATTTCATTACCTTTAATTGCTTTTTACCATTTGCATGCTTGGCTACTAAAACAAACCTATAAAACCCCCCTTTGGTTGCTTTAAATTGACATACATATTGCATACTGCGATAGACTTTGTTTCCCTGCGGATTCGACCCTTACTTACCTAGGACTACGTTTTAGGGTTTGTTTGGAACCTTTGCATAGTAGGAATTAGAACGGCAAATTCCTGTTATCAGGTAGTCCCAGGGTGTTCCAAGTCGATGGTCCCATGCCATTTAGTAACAATAAAACATACGATTAAGATAAATAGTTCCTAAAACGTAACTAATTATGGCTCTACAATTTAGGCGTATGCTGCATAAAGGTTCTAGTTCATCTAGCACCCCAGTCGTCCATAGTAATAAAAATCTGTACGAAGAAAATAATAATGATTGGAACATACCACAACAGTCTATACAATCCGATTACGGAATAGAATGGACAGACTTTAAAACAGCTCTTTGTGTTAAAAGTCATGAAGAAACACTCAGTCTAGACAAAGAACAACTGACTCTTCAATTACTATCCTCTATAAATTTTATCAAAAAAACAGTTTTTACAATAGACAAAGATTATCTTAGAAGAGACCTTGATTCCATGGAAAACAGAATCAAGAAAGTTTGGTTCATGAAAATAGACCAAACAGTCAGAGATAAAATAAGGGAACTATTTTATTTTGACATGGAAAAATATAGGATCAATATATTGTTCTTCATATGGTTTCCTAATTACCTTAAGATTCAGGGAATAGAAAACCCTTTAGAAAAAAAGTCCATAGAAGTCCAAACTAAATTAACTAAGATTTGGAATCTTTTACATTCAGGATCTACACAAAGTGTTCATCCTCCTTTACTACAAATTATTACTAAAAATAAAGATGTTCCTACTAAACCCTTTAAGAATCCTAGGGTCATTATTTCTAACAACAGTCTTGCAACTTTTGAAGATGTTAAGAATATACAGGATAAAATCATTACCGAAACTACCAAAATTAATCAAGACATATCTACACCTCTTTTCCAAATTTAGAAAATAAAAAATGAAACTTTTAAAAATACCCCTTTAAACCCTTCTTTCAGTGTTACGAAATTAATTAATTTTAAGAAAAGAACTGTGTACTTAAACTATGTTAAAGAACACAACAATAAGACCAATACTGATACTAGTAATTATCCTGAGGGTTCTAAAAAGAAATATGACTCTCCTGATAAGGAAAAATTAGATAACTCCTCTAAAGCTTTTTACCTCGACAAATTAGAACCTCCTTTTAAAAATAAACAAAATCCTAATCCCGAAAACAGGTTTGATAGATCTAATTACCCACCTATAAGGAGATATCAATCTAGGAAAACAGATAAAAAGATCAAAAGAATTTGTCGTAATAACAATACTCTAAAAAATAGACCTACAAAAAATCCTTTTGAAAGACTCTATGGAAGATATTCATGACCTTAATTCTTCAGACTCAGATGATTCAGGAACAACCCAATTCTGTAATGTCATCACCAAAAGTAATGAAAAAGAGACCCTCGTAGAACTTACTAATACACTCAAAGATCCTCAAATAAAATTTGAAGAACCTTTTAGTACTTCCAAAATTATCAATAAGAATTCCCCTGCTAAAACATTCTCCTCCATCACTATAAAAGATCTACAAACTGAAGTTAATAAACTTAAAAAAGACATTAAAACCCTTAACAATAATTCCAAGCTACAACAAGTAGACGAAACTCCCCTTACTAAACAGACCCTTATCTCTTCTATTAACAAGGTCAACCTTCAGAAATGGTATGTTAATATTACCATAAAAATAAAAGACTCTGTCCTTTCTACATTCGCTCTCATAGACAGTCGAGCTGATCTAAACTGTATTTGTGAAGGTTTAATTCCTTCAAAATATTACCATAAAAGTCAGGAAAAGATCCTTGATGCTAGTGGTAGGAGAATGAACCTTAGATACAAGATCCCTAAAGCTTCTATTTGTAATGAAAAATATTGTTTTAACAATTCCTTCATACTAATAAAAGACTTAAATCAGGAAATAATCCTAGGTACACCCTTCCTAACACAAATATATCCTTTTACAGTAGACATCTATGGAATACATACTATTGTTATAGGAAAAAATTTAAGTTTTAGGTTCATTTCTCCGGTTATACATAAAAACATATCTTCTATACAGTCCTCTTCCATAAACAAAAACATGAATCTTATAACTAAAAAAAGATCCTTCATCCATTCCCTTGTCACGGAAATAGCACACCTTAAAATTGAAGAAAAACTTAGAAACCCTAGTTTACAAAAACAGATCCTCATCCTGGAAGAATTATTCAAAAAATGGGTCTGCTCTGAATCCCCCACAGCCTTCTGGGACAGAAAGAAGCATCAGGTGTCTCTCCCCTATGAAAAAGATTTCAAAGAAATAGACATTCCCACTAAAGCTAGACCCATACAAATGAACCAAGAACTCCTACAATTCTGCAAACAAGAAATAGACTCCCTCCTAAAAAAACAACTTATAAGACCCTCCAAGTCTCCCTGGAGTTGTGCAGCTTTCTATGTTAATAAATAAGTCGAAAAAGAAAGAGGAGTCCCCAGACTTGTGATTAACTACAAGCCTTTAAATAAGGCTTTACAATGGATTAGATACCCTATTCCTAATAAAAGAGATCTCCTCAATAGACTTTCTAATTCTAAGATCTACTCAAAATTTGATATGAAAAGTGGATTCTAGCAAGTCCAAATAGAAAATAAAGATAGGTATAAAACAGCCTTCGCAGTTCCTTTTGGACATTATGAATGGAATGTTATGCCTTTTGGCCTAAAAAATGCTCCTTCAGAATTCCAAAAAATCATGAATGATATCTTCAACCCTTACTCTAGTTTCACAATAGTCTATATTGATGATGTTCTAGTCTTTTCTAAAAGCATAGAAGAACATTTCAAACACCTTAATACTTTTTTATACATAATAGAAAAAAAATGGGCTGGCTGTCTCGGCCTCAAAAATAAAATTATTCCAAACACAGATAAGATTCTTGGGTCATAACATCTTCAACCAAACATTTAGACCTATAAACAGAAGCATAGAATTTACTAACAAATTCCCAGACGAAATAAGAGACAAAAACCAACTACAAAGGTTCCTTGGATGTCTAAATTATATCTCTGATTTCTTCCCCAACCTCAGACAAATCTGTGCCCCTCTGTTTCAAAGACTCAGGAAAAATCCACCTCCTTGGACTGCTGAGCATACCAAGGTTATCCAACTTCTCAAAGAAAAAGTCAAAACTTTACCCTGTGCTAGTATTCCTCACCCCTCTGCTTTTATGATAGTTGAAACAGACGCCTCAGAATTAGGCTTTGGCGGAATTCTCAAACAAAGACTACCTAACCAAACTAAAGAAACCCTTGTTAGATACTACTCCGGTGTTTGGTCTGGACCACAAAAGAACTATAGCACTGTTAAAAAAGAAGTCTTATCTATTGTTTCTTGTATCTCTAAGTTCCAAGATGATTTATATAACAAAGATTTTCTTCTCCGTGTTGACTGTCAATCAACCAAAGAAATCCTGCAAAAAGATGTTCAAAATCTTGTTTCAAAACAGATTTTTGCCAGATGGCAAGCTATTGTTTCAGTTTTGACTTCAAAATAGAATTTATAAAAGGGAAAAACAACTCTTTACCAGACTTTCTCACAAGAGAATTCCTACAGGGAAAAACCACAGAGACAAAAGAATTTTGTCCATGAGAGATCATTACAAAAAATGCAAAGCACGACTTGAACAAAGCCTCTGGACACCACCTATAAGAGAATTACTTGAGCTTCACGAAGATCCTTCACTTCGCCAGTTTCTGCAAGAGCTTGAAAGGAAAGTCAAAGAACGTCTTACCTTCCTATAAAAGACCACCTCAGGTATGGATCCTAAAGACAGAAAACAGACTCCCCAGGACTATTTCAGTCCATCTTCCTCTTCCTCCTTGGTCCCAGTGCATAACAAATTCCAAGCTCTCTCAATCTTTCCAGCTCTCCCCTACAACCAAGCCCATGTGGCACCAAAGACTCCCCTCAAAACTGATCCCAAAAAAGACAGCAATTACTTCCAGTATTTCCTTAAACCCCATCCAATTACCTCAGTCTACCTCACTCCAGAACATTCTCCCATTTCACAAGGCCAACTGGAATTTTACACAAAAAGACTCTTTCCTCCTACCCTTCATTGGTTCTCAGATACCCCCTCAAAAACCAAAAATTCTATGAATTCATCCTTGTTGACTCTGGCTCGGCAGAAATATCTCACACCATGTGTACAATTGACCCCTAACGCATATCCTTCTCAAAATGCAAGATACTCAATGTCTTGGTCTCCTCTGACTGGATAGACCCCTGGACCCTAAAGTCCTTCTCCCTTCCAAATGCCATTCCTAATCTCCCAGGGTATTCTTACCAAGACTACAAAGATGCTTGGAAAAGAGCTTTCCTGCTTAGGCCATTCAATCACTCATGGTTCTTCTTCTTTGACAAACACTGCCCCCAAGGATTCCCAATTTGGTTCTATGAGTGGTGGCTTACTTACGGAGCCTCAGAAAATATTTACCCAGAAAAAATTAAAAGGGCTTATTCCACTTACCTACACCATTCTGAAGACAGATACTTCACAAAGTGCCTTCGTTTCCACCGTGACTTTGGTATTGCATGGATCTTTTGCTGGACTTATGAGACCCTTCAAATACAACAGCAAAGCTATCCCCTCACACTTTGTCGCTGTTTCAAAATCAGGTGATGGGAAAAGTTTATTATTTCCACTATAACAGTTGCAAAAGTAGAATTGTTTTTCCAGCAGAAAGGCCAGAGACTGTCAATTAATGATAACAGTCAAAGCCACTACTTCAGCTCCTACTCCTCCTCCACAAAAGAACCCTTCTCCACAAAAGAACCCTTCTCCCACTCTTTCAAAAGACCAGTTTGAACAACTGAAACAATGGGAAGCCTTTCAAGCCTTTCAAAAATATTTGGCTCAAGAAAAGCAAAGTGTTACTAACAGTTGCGAAGACCCTGACGCCACTCCGCCACCTTCTCCGGCGGATGATCCAGAACAATTCGCACAAGACCCATATGCTATGTAAACATTATTGTCCTTTGTTCAAATAGAAAAAAAATAGAAAAAGAAAAAAGAGAGTTCTTATGTTTTCATTTTATGTTTTCCTTTCGGGGGGTAATCTAGCCTGTTTTTAGATTATCTCCTTTGAAAATCTCGTTACTTTGATAAAAGATCCAAGGAAAAGATCTCACAAACAATAGGCTATCAGGCAGCACAATACAATAGGCTCATCATCAAAGAAGGAAGAAGAACCCAACAAAATAAAAGGCTCAAAAACCCACTACAAGAAGAGACCAAGAAGAAAGGCCCATTGACTCACTCAGCACTCCAGCCCAAATAATAGGCCCATCAAGACACAACGGATTAAAGACCCATTACAAAAACAAGGAAAGAAGAACATGCCCATCAGAAGAACAGACCCACCATTTCTGCAGCAAGCAAAAGTCCAACAAAGACTCCACCTTCTGCGAAAGATAAGAAAAATCCACTTGCAGTTGAAGACAAAAGACCCACTCACAAGAAGAAAAGACTCCACTCAAAACAAGAAAACAAAAGTCCAACTCAGCACTCCACCCAAGACAAGAAAACAGAAGAAACCAGCTCAGTGCTCCACTCACAACAGGAGACTCCACCCGTGAAGAAATAGTACCAAAAATTGGTACGGACAAAGAAACTCAGACTCTCCCCCCTCTCTATAAAAGGCAAAGTCCTCAGTTGTTTTGAGGCATCCGATTTCAGACTCTCATGTGTTGAGAAACTCACACAATATCTTAAGCTTAGAAACCTTCCTTTGGAGCTCCTTCAAGCTTCTGGAAATTGTTTCATGTTGTACAATAGTCCTTGTAAGTTTTTACTTATGATTTTATAAAAGTCCCAGTTTTTGTTCATATTTCTCTTCTTGTGTTTAGTTTTTCATGTTTTTCAGAATAGTTACTATTTAATTTACTATTCATTGTTATTAGTTTTTTACTATTTATATGTTACTGTTCAAAAGTCACTGTTCATTACTATTCATGCTGTAAATCTTTGTATTACTGTTCACCTATGTTCTGCTTTACTGTTTTCTTCCTACGCCTTTCCTTACTTTAGATTACCTGGGTTCAGTTGGTATCAGAGCCACTAGGCAACATTTCGCCCCGGTTGTAGTATTATATTTATTTACGCCTTTAGTTACTATTTACCAAGGTCAGACTTTTTACTGTTACTAGACAGTGCGTGTTTGGTTTTAGTCGTAAATCCGTTGGTAAGCCCGCTTGACGAGGTAGTCTCAGGGTGTTCCAGGTCGATGGTCCCATGCCATTTAGTAACAATAAAACATACGATTAAGATAAATAGTTCCTAAAACGTAACTAATTATGGCTCTACAATTTAGGCGTATGCTGCATAGAGGTTCTAGTTCATCTAGCACCCCAGTCGTCCATAGTAATGAAAATCTGTACGAAGAAAATAATAATGATTGGAACATACCACAACAGTCTATACAATCCGATTACAGAATAGAATGGACAAACTTTAAAACAGCTCTTTGTGTTAAAAGTCATGAAGAAACACTCAGTCTAGACAAAGAACAACTGACTCTTCAATTACTATCCTCTATAAATTTTATCAAAAAAACAGTTTTTACAATAGACAAAGATTATCTTAGAAGATACCTTGATTCCATGGAAAACAGAATCAAGAAAGTTTGGTTCATGAAAATAGACAAAACAGTCAGAGATAAAATAAGGGAACTATGGTATTCTGACATGGAAAAATATAGGATCAATATATTGTTCTTCATATGGTTTCCTAATTACCTTAAGATTCAGGGAATAGAAAACCCTTTAGAACAAAAGTCCATAGAAATCCAAACTAAATTAACTAAGATTTGGAATCTTTTACCTTCAAGATCTATACAAAGTGTTCATCCTCCTTTACTAGAAATTATTACTAAAAATAAAGATGTTCCTACTAAACCCTTTAAGAATCCTAGGGTCATTATTTCTAACAACAGTCTTGCAACTTTTGAAGATGTTAAGAATATACAGGATAAAATCATTACTGAAACTACCAAAATTAATCAAGACATATCTAGACCTCTTTTCCAAATTCAGAAAATAAAAAAATGAAACTTTTAAAAATACCCCTTTAAACCCTTCTTTCAGTGTAATGAAATTAATTAATTTTAAGAAAAGAACTGTGTACTTAAACTATGTTAAAGAACGCAATAATAAGACCAATACTGATACTAGTAATTATCCTGAGGGTTCTAAAAAGAAATATGACTCTCCTGATAAGGAAAAATTAGATAACTCCTCTAAAGCTTTTTACCTCGACAAATTAGAACCTCCTTTTAAAAATAAACAAAATCCTAATCCCGAAAACAGGTTTGATAGATCTAATTACCCACCTATAAGGAGATATCAATCTAGGAAAATAGATAAAAAGATCAAAAGAATTTGTCGTAATAACAATACTCTAAAAAATAGACCTACAAAAATCCTTTGGAAAGACTCTATGGAAGATATTCATGACCTTAATTCTTCAGACTCAGATGATTCAGGAACAACCCAATTCTGTAATGTCATCACCAAAAGTAATGAAAAAGAGACCCTCGTAGAACTTACTGATACACTCAAAGATCCTCAAATAAAATTTGAAGAACCTTTTAGTACTTCCAAAATTATCAATAAGAATTCCCCTGCTAAAACATTCTCCTCCATCACTATAAAAGATCTACAAACTGAAGTTAATAAACTTAAAAAAGACATTAAAACCCTTAACAATAATTCCAAGCTACAACAAGTAGACGAAACTCCCCTTACTAAACAGACCCTTATCTCTTCTATTAACAAGGTCAACCTTCAGAAATGGTATGTTAATATTACCATAAAAATAAAAGACTTTGTCCTTTCTACAGTCGCTCTCATAGACAGTGGAGCTGATCTAAACTGTATTTATGAAGGTTTAATTCCTTCAAAATATTACCATAAAAGTCAGGAAAAGATCCTTGATGCTAGTGGTAGTAGAATGAACCTTAGATACAAGATCCCTAAAGCTTCTATTTGTAATGAAAAATATTGTTTTAACAATTCCTTCATACTAATAAAAGACTTAAATCAGGAAATAATCCTAGGTACACCCTTCCTAACACAAATATATCCTTTTACAGTAGACATCTATGGAATACATACTATTGTTATAGGAAAAAATTTAAGTTTTAGGTTCATTTCTCCGGTTATACATAAAAACATATCTTCTATACAATCCTCTTCCATAAACAAAAACATGAATCTTATAACTAAAAAAAGATCCTTCATCCATTCCCTTGTCACAGAAATAGCACACCTTAAAATTGAAGAAAAACTTAGAAACCCTAGTTTACAAAAACAGATCCTCATCCTGGAAGAATTATTCAAAAAATGGGTCTGCTATGAATCCCCCACAGCCTTCTGGGACAGAAAGAAACATCATGTGTCTCTCCCCTATGAAAAAGTTTTCAAAGAAATAGACATTCCCACTAAAGCTAGACCCATACAAATGAATCAAGAACTCCTACAATTCTGCAAACAAGAAATAGACTCCCTCCTAAAAAAACAACTTATAAGACCCTCCAAGTCTCCCTGGAGTTGTGCAGCTTTCTATGTTAATAAACAAGCCGAAAAAGAAAGAGGAGTCCCCAGACTTGTGATTAACTACAAGCCTTTAAATAAGGCTTTACAATGGATTAGATACCCTATTCCTAATAAAAGAGATCTCCTCAATAGACTTTCTAATTCTAAGATCTACTCAAAATTTGATATGAAAAGTGGATTTTGGCAAGTCCAAATAGAAAATAAAGATAGGTATAAAACAGCCTTCGCAGTTCCTTTTGGACATTATGAATGGAATGTTATGCCTTTTGGCCTAAAAAATGCTCCTTCAGAATTCCAAAAAATCATGAATGACATCTTCAACCCTTACTCTAGTTTCACAATAGTCTATATTGATGATGTTCTAGTCTTTTCTAAAAGCATAGAAGAACATTTCAAACACCTTAATACTTTTTTATACATAATAGAAAAAAAATGGGCTAGCTGTCTCGGCCTCAAAAATAAAATTATTCCAAACACAGATAAGATTCTTGGGTCATAACATCTTCAACCAAACATTTAGACCTATAAACAGAAGCATAGAATTTACTAACAAATTCCCAGACGAAATAAGAGACAAAAACCAACTACAAAGGTTCCTTGGATGTCTAAATTATATCTCTGATTTCTTCCCCAACCTCAGACAAATCTGTGCCCCTCTGTTTCAAAGACTCAGGAAAAATCCACCTCCTTGGACTGCTGAGCATACCAAGGTTATCCAACTTCTCAAAGAAAAAAGTCAAAACTTTACCCTGTGCTAGTATTCCTCACCCCTCTGCTTTTATGATAGTTGAAACAGACGCCTCAGAATTAGGCTTTGGCGGAATTCTCAAACAAAGACTACCTAACCAAAAATTCTATAAATTCATCCTTGTTGACTCTGGCTCGGCAGAAATATCTCACACCATGTGTACAATTCACCCCTAACGCATATCCTTCTCAAAATGCAAGATACTCAATGTCTTGGTCTCCTCTGACTGGATAGACCCCTGGACCCTAAAGTCCTTCTCCCTTCCAAATGAACCCAGGTAATCTAAAGTAAGGAAAAGCGTAGGAAGAAAACAATAAAGCAGAACATAGGAGAACAATAATACAAAGATTTACAGCGTGAATAGTAATGAACCGTGAGTTTTGAACAGTAACATATAAATAGTAAAAAACTAAGAACAATGAATAGTAAATGAAATAGTAACTATTCTGAAAAACATGAAAAACTAAAAACAAGAAGAGAAATATGAACAAAAACTGGGACTTTTAAAAAATCATAAGTAAAAACTTACAAGGACTATTGTACAACTTGAAACGATTTCCAGAAGCTTGAAGGAGCTCCAAAGAAAGGCTTCTAAGCTTAAGATATTGTGTGAGTTTCTCAATACATGAGAGTCTGAAATCGGATGCCTCAAAAGAACTGAGGGCTTTGCCTTTTATAGAGAGGGGGGAGAGTCTGAGTTTCTTTGTCCGTACCAATTTTTGGTACTATTTCTTCACGGGTGGAGTCTCCTGTTGTGAGTGGAGCACTGAGCTGGTCTTTTGTCTTCTTGTTTTGAGTGGAGGTCTGAGTGGAGTCTTTTCTACTTGTGAGTGGGTCTTTTGTCTTCAGCTGCAAGTGGATTTGTTGTCTTCAACTGCAAGTGGATCTTTCTTATCCTTCGCCGAAGGTGGAGTCTTTGTTGGACTTTTGCTTGCTGCATTATGATGGGCTTGTTCTTCTTTCCTTGTTTTTGTAATGGATCTTTAATCCGTTGTGTCTTGATGGGCCTATTATTTGGGCTGGAGTGCTGAGCGAGTCAATGGGCCTTTCTTCTTGGTCTCTTCTTATAGTGGGTCTCTGAGCCTTTTATTTTGTTGGGCTCTTCTTCCTTCTTTGATGATGGGCCTTTTCTCTTGTGCTGCCTGATGGGCCTATTGTTTGTGAGATCTTCTTCTTGGGTCTTTTATCAAAGTAACGAGATATTCAAAGGAGATAATCTAAAAACATGCTAGATTACCCCCCGAAAGGAAAACATAAAATGAAAACATAAGAACTCTTTTTTTTTCTTTTTCTATTTTCTCTCTTTTTTCTTTCACTCTTTTTTTTTTTTTTTTTAAAAAGAAAGAACTGTTTTTGGAACATCCTAGATGTTTCTATGGGTGTCTGGAATGCTAATGTCATCCCAGTGTTCAGAGTCTAGCATGTCTTCATAATTTTTCCGCTCCTCTTCTAGTGAGATGAAGTCTTTTATACGAAGGAAATGGCCATCACCACTGAACGGTAGCCAAATTCTCCAATCATCTGAAACCCAGATTTGCGTGTAGTGTCCTTCTACAATTAGTCTTTTTTTCTCTCCATCCTCCGTCAAAGTATCTATTGTTGTAGAAGTAGTTAAGGTCCCGGTGGCGTCTGAAGAGCCTATGATCTTCAATTATAGTGAAGTCTGAGGGCTGCAAGCCAATCCAAAGTCTCAAGTCTTCTTCCTTAAAGATACCGTGGGAAAAGTAGATAGACTTTTTTGAAGGGATGACTATGAAATTAGTCACCCTGGGGAGAGTTGCTTGAATGTAAGCAACTGTTGGGCCAAAGCTTGCCATGTTGATTGCAATGAGGTAGATTTTTTCACCAAAAGCACGTATGGTTTCTTCGATCCTCCCTTATTTGTCAGGACGGAAACTGATGCTGTGGATCATACCTAAATGGAAGTATTTTAGGATGAGGTCACGTGGCATGGTGCAAGTGTTGAGGAAGAGAAGAATTTTGAGTAGTCCTTGTTCTAGGGTTTTTGGGCCGCTGCTTAGAGGTCTGAGGGTCGGGAATTATCGGACAGTAATTCCCTGGAAGTTCCATCCTGGTTCTCTGAAATACATTTTTTTGAGGTCTTGTTGAGCTTGTAGTAGGTCTACAAGGTGGCTATCCTCCAATTTTTGGAGGAGAACATCTTTCCCTTGGGGCCAAGCATCAAGAAGTGGTGTTAACGCTTCTTGTGCTGGTGTATCGAGGATACGGGCTTGGAGATTCTTCCAATGTCTACCTGTGGCAATGGTTAGTTGTTCGTTCAAATCTTTTTCCCTTTTTTTCCTTTTCTCTTATCACATTTCCATTTTCATGGAAGTGGATAATGAGTGTATTTAAATATTGTAACTTTTTCCTAGATGCCTGGGGCATAGTGGGGAGCCTCCAAAGGTTATCCAGCAAACTTAATTGTTCTATGGAGAGCAAAAGCCCTTATAGGGGTCTGAATTTACTGTTGGTTGTGGCTTGTAAAGGTGTAACCTTTTCCTTTCCTTTGTTGGAGGGAGATCTCATATTTAGAACCTGAAAATGAAAATAAGTCAGAAATCTCTGTTTGTCTGTAATTCTGTAAGGATAGTAGGGGTTTAAGGTTTCGAGTTCTTTTGTAATCAGGTTTAAGGTTCTGCTAATTGAGGCAGATTGTAGGGTAGATATGTCATTATGTTCAACCGCATAAATGAACTCAAAACTAAGCCTTTTTCCCAAGACAACAATATGTAAACCAGTTCTATCAACTGTAAACGGACAAATTTGTGTCAGGAAGGGTGTTCCTAGGATTATTTGCTGGTGTAAGCCTTTTATCAGTATGAAGGAGTTGTTGAAACCGTATTTTTCATTACAAATGGAGGCTTTAGGGATCTTGTAACTAAGGTTCATACGACTACCACTAGCATCAAGGATTTTTTCATGACTCTTGTGGTAATATTTTGAAGGAATTAGACCTTCACAGATACAGTTTAGATCTGCTCCATTGTCAATGAGAGCAACTGTAGAAAGAATGAAGTCTTCTATTTTTATGGTAATATGAACATACCATTTTTGAAAGTTGATCTTGTTTATAGCCGCAATAAAAGAATCTTCAATGAGGGGAGATTCTTCTTCCTTTTGTTGAGAACGGGGGCTGGAGTAAGGTTTTTTAGAAAATTCTAGATGAGCTATTCTAGCTTCAAGTTCAAGATCTTTGGTCTCATTTAGTAATAACTGTTTGTTAAGGGATCTTATGTCTTTTTTGATTTTATTGACTTCAGTTTGTAGTTCTTTTAGAGTAATGGATGAAAATATATTAGTAGGCGATTTTTTATTAATAATTTTGGAGATACTGAAAGACTCTTCAAGCAGGGGTTGTTGTTGTTCTTTAAATATTAGTTCTTTTAATTTCATGAAGTATTCTCGTTTTATTTGAGGATCTTCAAGGATATCGATAAGCTCTAGAAGGGTCTCTTTTTCATCACTTTTGGTGATAACATTGCAAAATTGGGTTGTTTCTGAATTCTCAGTTTCTGAAGTATCAGGGACAAAAAACTCATTCTCGGAATCTTCCAAAAGGATTTTGGTGAGTCTATCCTTTAGGGTACTGTCATCCTGACAGATTTCACTGATCTTTTGTTTAAGGTTGCAACTGTCTGCCTTATGGCCTGGTTTTCCACACTTATAACAGATTAACTTTTTATCAGTCTTTCTAGGTTGGAATCTTCTTTTCGGTGGATAATTAGGTCTATCATAATTGTTATTAAGTTTAGATCTTTTGTGTTTGTTTTTATAAACCTTTTTAACTTTATTAGAAGGGGGTTCTATTTTGGTAAGACCAAAAGCCTCACAAAAGTTACCTAGTTCTTTTCTTCTGGAACCTTTTTCTCTACCGTATTTGGCTTGTATTTTTAATTCAGAGCAAAGGGTTAATCCTTCTTTTTTGACAAAAAGCTGTTAGCTGACCATAGGTCATGTCTTTCCATGGAATATCTTCTGTTTGGATTTCGTCTTTTATTTTCTGAATTATTCTACTAGAAAATAAGTTTGGAAGACCAGTGACAAAACGTTCCTTCCAATAACCCTTATTGCAATCATTCCTTTTATAGACGTAAGTTAGGAAAATGTCTTTATACCATCTATAGTCGCTAAGGGTTCTGCATCTAAGATTGGAAAGGATTTCTCTATTGGCTTGGATTTCCTCTCTGGGATTGCCTATGAAGTGCATACTTATGGTATAAATAAGTTGGTGGACCGGTTTTGGTTCTCCATCATCATTTGTAAATTCAAGAATCTCATCTCTTTGAAAGGAGGATAAAGCATTATCCCACCAATTTCTAAGCTGCCTGTGAATCCAGTGGTTAATAGTGAGAAGCAAGTTTTGGGATCTTTTCTACTAATAGTAAAGGCGATATTAGCCATACCCGTTTCTTGTAAGGTGTTGAGTATTTCATGTTCAGATTTTCCATCTATATTCCATTCATAGATAGATTGACCATTATAATCTGTGGATCTGAACTTAGATCTTTGTTCATATTATAGGTCAGGAGGAGAAGGTCTAGGATAGAAGTTTCTGGTGTCAGTATTTCTAAATATTTTTCTGTGTGCCTGAGGTCTATCATGGTTGTTTCTTATCCTATTAATAGTAAGGGGACTTTCTTCAAAGCAGGTTTGTAGGGTTTCTATAGCTTTTTTATCGGAAGGACTATTTTCTATTTCAGAATTGTCAGAAGAACTGCTTTCTCTTTCAAAATTGATAGAGGAACTGCTGGAACTATTGTTGCATTCTTCGATACAACTAATCGAAACATTTTTTAATTTTTGATCGATTAATTCCATGAGACTAAGAGAAGGATTAAGAGAAGTGTTATTGACAGTTTCTTTTCTTATTCCCTGAATTTGAAAATGAGGTCTAGAAATGTCTTTTGGGAATTTGATAGTTTCAGTGCTGATTTTATCATGTATTAATTCAACTTGTTCTGCTATAGTGTGGAGGATTTGGTTGGAATAGTTGTGTTGTTGATGTATTTTCTTAACATCTTCTAAGATAGCAGGACTGTTATCTGAAGTACCAATTCTTGGATTTTTAAAAGGTTCAGCAGAGACTTCCCTATCTTTTGTAATAATTTTTATTCCTTGTAAAGGAGGATGAACACTTTGTGTAGATCCTGCGGGTAAAAGATTCCAAGTCTTTGTTAACCTTGTTTGGACATCTATGGACTTTTGTTCTAAAGAGTTTTCTATTCCCTGAATCTTAATGTAATTAGGAAACCATATGAAGAACAATATATTGATCCTATATTTTTCCATGTCAGAATACCATAGTTCCCTTATTTTATCTCTGACTGTTTTGTCTATTTTCATGAACCAAACTTTCTTGATTCTGTTTTCAATGGAATCAAAGTCTCTTCTTAGATAATCTTTATCTATTGTAAAGTCTATTTTTATGATAACATTTATGGAGGAGTATCTTCCCATATCACTCTGAGTAGGTGAAGAGGGAAAATATTCATCTCTATTTTGTTCAATAACAGGGTTAGGAATGTGACTACTAAATTCAGCCTTAACAGAATGGTCTTTTATAGAATGGTCTCTAGCAGTATAGAGGGACTCTGAAAAAGAGTTTCTTGCAGGGAAAGGATGGGGATTTCTAGGTATAGGTCTAAAAGATCTAGTGGAATTGAATCTTATAAGGACCCTACCATCACCACTCTCTTCTATCTGGGAAATTTCTGTTTTTTCAAGATCATCCGGAGGACAATCTTGTTTTAGTTCCAGAGCTTCTGGTATAGTAATATCTTCCCATTTTATCAGTTTGGGTGTGAAAGTTGTAGATCTATCGGCTTCTAATTGTAGAAGGATAGTTTCTCCTCTAGGGACAGGAGGAACTATACACTTAGGATCTGTGCAGGAACTTAGGACTCTGTAATGGAGTCTGTAGATAATGACAAAGTTTTTAGAAAGGTTTTTGAACCCCTTTTTAAGGAGCTTAATATCAAGAGTAAGAGTACTACTGATTCTAGGGTCTATCATATCAACTGTAAAATTTGGAGAACAGTTGAAGAAGATTGGGCCATTACAGATATTGGTTTGAATAATAGCAATTAATGAGTCTTTGTAAGAAAGGAGTCTGTCGTCTCTAAGGGCAATAAAGATTGGGGTGTCTATGCCTAATCTGACTAAAGGTTTAAGAGCAACTTGAATTAGGCCTATGTGGATATATCTGTAGTTCTTTTTTAGATATTCATCAAGGTCGGACTTTTTACTGTTACTAGACAGTGCGTGTTTGGTTTTAGTCGTAAATCCGTTGGTAAGCCCGCTTGACGAGGTAGTCCCAGGGTGTTCCAGGTCGATGGTCCCACGCCATTTAGTAACAATAAAACATATGATTAAGATAAATAGTTCCTAAAACGTAACTAATTATGGCTCTACAATTTAGGCGTATGCTGCATAGAGGTTCTAGTTCATCTAGCACCCTAGTCGTCCATAGTAATGAAAATCTGTACGAAAAAAATAATAATGATTGGAACATACCACAACAGTCTATACAATCCATTTACAGAATAGGATGGACAGACTTTAAAACAACTCTTAGTGTTAAAAGTCATGAAGAAACACTCAGTCTAGACAAAGATCAACTGACTCTTCAATTATTATCCTCCATAGCTATTGATGAATATCTAAAAAATAACTACAAATATATCCACATAGGCCTAATTCAAGTTGCTCTTAAACCTTTAGCCAAATTAGACATAGACACCCCAGTCTTTATTGCCCTTAGAGACGACAGACTCCTTTCTTACAAAGACTCATTAATTGCGGTTATTCAAACCAATATCTGTAATGGCCCAATCTTCTTCAACTATTCTCCAAATTTTATAGTTGATATGACAGACCCTAGAATCAGTATTACTCTTATTCTTGATATTAAGCTCCTTAAAAAGGGGTTCAAAACCTTTCTAAAAACTTTGTCATTATCTACAGACTCCATTACAGAGTCTTAAGTTCCTGCACAAATCCTAAGTGTATAGTTCCTCCTGTCCCTAGAGGAGAAACTATCATTCGACAATTAGAAGCCAAGAGATCTACAACTTTCACTCCCAAACTGATAAAATGGGAAGATATTACTATACCAGAAGCTCTGGAACTAAAACATGATTGTCCTCCGAATGATCTTGAAAAAACAGAAATTTCCCAGATAGAAGAGAGTGGTGATGGTAGGGTCCTTATAAGATTCAATTCCACTAGATCTTTTAGACCTATACCTAGAAATCCCCATCCTTTCCCTGCAAGAAACTCTTTTTCAGAGTCCCTCTATACTGCTAGAGACCATTCTATAAAAGACCATTCTGTTAAGGTTGAATTTAGTAGTCCCATTCCTAACCCTATTATTGAACAAAATAGAGATGAATCTTTTCCCTCTTCACCTACTCAGAGTGATATGGGAAGATACTCCTCCATAAATGTTATCACAAAAATAGACTTTACAATAGATAAAGATTATCTAAGAAGAGACTTTGATTCCATTGAGAACAGAATCAAGAAAGTTTGGTTCATGAAAATAGACAAAACAGTCAGAGATAAAATAAGGGAACTATGGTATTCTGACATGGAAAAATATAGGATCAATATATTGTTCTTCATATGGTTTCCTAATTACATTAAGATTCAGGGAATAGAAAACCCTTTAGAACAAAAGGCCATAGATGTCCAAACAAGGTTAACAAAGACTTGGAATCTTTTACCCTCAGGATCTACACAAAGTGTTCATCCTCCTTTACAAGGAATAAAAATTATTACAAAAGATAGGGAAGTCCTTGTGTAATATCCCTTAATTTTAGTAAGGGTATTTGGGTAATTTTCCCATCATTCGTTCTATAATTATTTCGCTTTCAGTGGAGTTCGGATTTTCCGTAACATCCATGATGTCTGAAATAATTCCGTGAGTGGTATAAAATACATTCGATGTATTTTCGGGACTTAGAATATTTGTTTGGATACAAACATATAATTTCCGGGGTTTAAAACCCATACCATTTCCCATGGCACTGCCACGAATTTCCCCATGGAACTGCCACGATACTCCCCCCGTGTAAACTTTGTCGGGGCATCTGTCCATGTACTGGCTGGGCACGTTTTCTTCCTTACTATGTAAGGAATCTGATCTTGAGAGTTGAAAGGCCAGCTCGCTTCTCCATCTCTCTCTCCCGGTCATCTCCTCCCGCCGGCGACCCGTTTCCGACAAAGACCGATCCCGCCGAAGTGCTGGCTGTTGTTGCGCCGGAGACACCACTAACGAGGGGGAGGGCGTAGCCGAAGTGCTGGCTATTGTTGGAGTCCGGCGACGAGAGGCCAAGGCCCCCCGACGTCGTCTTCCGCCGCCATCATCGACGTCGCCAGCTCCTTCTCGTTGTCGCCTCCCTGTCGTTGCCTTCCGCCGCTGCTCCTCCTTTCCCGGCGAACCAGCGAATCCATCGGGCTTCTCGGCCATCGTCGAGTCGGGCCCTTGCGTGTTGCTCTGTTTTTGTTGCTTCATCGCGTGTAATGGGTTGGAGGTTGGAGGCGGGTGAGCAGTAGCAGGTGGACCCCCCTGTGTAATTGTTGTTGTTGGGCCGATAAGCCCATTTGGCTTCCAGTCCAGATTTAACCCGAAATTATTCGAGCGGTATAATTTCGACTCCCTTTCATCCGTATCTGTCTTTAGGAAAATTCAATCAATATTCTTATGATTTAAGATCATAAGAATTTATTGAATTTAATTCCTTGAGTTCGTCCAGACAAATTAATTGAGATTAATTAATATGTCATATGCTGGATCGCGTGTGGACTCGTAATCTGTTGGAGCTATCTGAAGCTTAGGCCATATCCTCGGAAAGGATATAATCAGTAGTCGTCTCGTCTAGATTCATCGCCGAATCTACTCCAGACAAGTGGCGGTTCGCTCTTGCTCATCGTTCCATATTTACATTAATTATCAGTTGTTTATCTGAGTAATTAATTTGGAATGATTACTGTATTTGTCTGGAATTAGTTTTATAAACTGTTTTGGAAAATCATATAATAGGTTGTATATCTGTTAGAACGACGCTATTATATGTGATCGCCTTCCGGGCATTTATGTGGATTTATCCTGTACTGTGGTTGTGTTGTAACTGTAAGTTAGCACGAGTATTTGTAGGAACGCCTCGATCCTGAGAGTTCCATGCGCGTTCCTTTATAACTGTAAGGGCGATGAAGACCCAACGATTGTTGAAGTTTAAACTCAGTGAGGTTCATTCTTTTAAAGGGTGAGCAAGACCCTGCGATAGTAGAAGTTTGGACTCTGTGAGGTTCATTCTTTCGATGTAGATTCAGAGGTTTGGACTCGGTGAGATTCATTCCTTAGATATGGGTCCTGCGTGACAGGGACATATATTAAAAGCTTTTAATGTGTTAATCGTTTTGGAATTAAATAAGATAAGGTGCCCGAGAGCACTTAATTAATATACCTTTGGCGAGTAGTACAGCTAAGTAAATCGTGCAGCTAGGAAAGCTCGTCTTGACTTTTGATCAGAGTACGTTCTCTTTCCAATCTGGATTCGCTGTAAGCGATGAGGTTGGTCGTAAACCGAAACATCTTAGTCAGTTTTTAAATCATCGTTATGTGGTTCTGTAAGATCCAGACTTGAATGTAGTACGTTCTCCTTCCGATCTGGATTCGCTGTAAGTGGTGAGGTTGGTTGTGAGCCGAAGCATCTCAGTCAGCTTTTAATCGCTGTTGTTTGATTCTGTAAACATTCCAGACTTGTCATATTTCCTTAAGACTCAATCTCTTGGAGTCTCTTTCGGGTCGGTCTCTGTGGAGATTCAGTCTTCCAGAGTCGTCTCTTCTGCATATCTCTTGTTGTATTCCAGTAGGAGTGTGAAGGTTGACTATCGTACTCGGTTATTATTCGAGGGATGATGAGTTTAAACCTAGCACGACTACTTCGAACCTTCTGCTTTGGTCACTTGCTAGTCTATTCAGTAGACTAACCCACTGTATTTTTGTTATCTGCATCGTCATGGTTGGTGCCGTCCGCCCATTTCGGCACATCAGATAGTGTGTAGTTTCAAAGACTAGAGTGACTATGAAGACGAGGGTGGCTTTTCGACGTTTTAATAATTTCTTTTAATCAGGTTGAGATCCTTGGGAAATGACCATTATGGTCAAGATCCTTGTTTATTGTATTTAAAAGACTTCCGCTGTACTTATTTAAACTCTGTATTTGTCCTATTCGGGATTGGGATATAATCATGAGACTCATGTTTTATATGAATAAATGTTATCATTTTGTATCATTTGTATTCGAACGGTAAAGCCTTGGGTGACCTTGGTAAGGAACACTGGGGTCACTGGCGGTAATACCTTTCCAAATGGGTTATAAATTTAGGGGTGTTACACGCTGAACCTTTTAAAAATCCAAGAATTGGTACTTCAGATAACAGTCCTGCTACCTTAGAAGATGTTAAGAAAATACATCAACAACACAACTATTCCAACCAAATCCTCCACACTATAGCAGAACAAGTTGAATTAATACATGATAAAATCAGCACTGAAACTATCAAATTCTCAAAAGACATTTCTAGACCTCATTTTCAAATTCAGGGAATAAGAAAAGAAACTGTCAATAACACTTCTCTTAATCCTTCTCTTAGTCTCATGGAATTAATCGATCAAAAATAAAAAATGTTTCGATTAGTTGTATCGAAGAATACAACAATAGTTCCAGCAGTTCCTCTATCAATTCTGAAAGAGAAAGCAGTTCTTCTGACAATTCTGAAATAGAAAATAGTCATTCCGATAAAAAAGCTATAGAAACCCTACAAACCTGCTTTGAAGAAAGTCCCCTTACTATTAATAGGATAAGAAACAACCATGATAGACCTTAGGCACACAGAAAAATATTTAGAAATACTGACACCAGAAACTTCTATCCTAGACCTTCTCCTCCTGACCTACAATATGAACAAATATCTAAGTTTAGATCCACATATTATAATGGTCAATCTATCTATGAATGGAATATAGATGGAAAATCTGAACATGAAATACTCAACACCTTACAAGAAATGGGTATGGCTAATATCGCCTTTACTATTAGTAGAAAAGATCCCAAAACTTGCTTCTCACTATTAACCACTGGATTCACAGGCCAACTTAGAAATTGGTGGGATAATGCTTTATCCTCCTTTCAAAGAGATGAGATTCTTGAATTTACTAATGATGATGGAGAACCAGAACCGGTCCACCAACTTATTTATACCATAAGTATGCACTTCATAGGAAATCCCAAAGAGGAAATCCAAGCCAATAGAGAAATCCTTTCCAATCTTAGATGCAGAACCCTTAGCGACTATAGATGGTATAAAGACATTTTCCTAACTTACGTCTATAAAAGGAATGATTGCAATAAGGGTTATTGGAAGGAACGTTTTGTCACTGGTCTTCCAAACTTATTTGCTAGTAGAATAATTCAGAAAATAAAAGACGAAATCCAAACAGAAGATATTCCATGGAAAGACATGACCTATGGTCAGCTAACAGCTTTTGTCAAAAAAGAAGGATTAACCCTTTGCTCTGAATTAAAAATACAAGCCAAATACGGTAGAGAAAAAGGTTCTAGAAGAAAAGAACTAGGTAACTTTTGTGAGGCTTTTGGTCTTACCAAAATAGAACCCCCTTCTAATAAAGTTAAATACGGTAGAGAAAAACATTTGTTACTGGTGTTGTTAATTGGGGTTTCCGGTATTGAAAATTGGGGCTGCTCGCTCAAGCGCCAACAGCCCGCTCCCAGCACCAACAGCTCGCTCAATGCATCAAGAGCTCGCTCCATGCAAACAGCCCGCTGGAGGCAACGGGCTCTTTGAAGGGTTCGCTGACAAACAGCCCGCTGGAGGCTTCAACGGACAATAGGCCACTGAATGCAAAGAGCTTGTTCAATGCAAAGAGCTCGCTGAATGCAAACAACCCGCTGGATGCAAACAGCCCGATGGAGGCAAACAGCCCGCTGGAGGCAAACAGGCCGCTGGTGAAGGGTTCGCTGACAAACAGCCCGCTGAAGGCTTCAACTGACAACAGGCCGCTCAATGCAAAGAGCTCGCTCAATGCAAACAGCCCGCTGGAGGCAAACAGCCCGCTGGAGGCAAACAGCTCGCTCAAGCGCCAACAGCCCGCTCCCAGCACCAACAACTCGCTCAAGTGGCAATCACCTTCAACTGACTTTTGGGGTCTTAATAAAATCACATTCACATCAGATTGGCAACCCATCCATTTTTCCTACCACATCCCCACAACTCATTCTTGGGATCTAAGCATCTTGAATTCAAGAGTTCATATTTTTTTTTGTAATACAGTGGGTATAAGTTATATCCACTATATTAAAGATTATAATATTTTTTTATATTATTAATTAACTTCCTTACTGAACCTTAGAAATGTTTTATTTTTTCTATTGATTCTCTATTTCTAGGGCTGGAGCTTGAGAAGTATTTGAAGTACTTGAATGAAATATGGTTTTGGTGAAATTCAATCAAGGATCATATTAAATCTTTCATTAGAACACTTTTCCAAGTATAATCTAATGGTTGAACCGTAAAAGATTTGAGACGTTTGTTCGAGAAAATTGAAGGGTTGTCCAAAAGATAAGACTCGTATACTTTGGGTGTAAATTGGTGAAAATCAAAGGTATGGGTTTATTTAAAATTAAAAAGAATGACGGATGAATTCGTCCCTATCGCTTTGAAGACGAAGACAAACTGCTTTGCCGACATCATATCTACTGAACCGTTCAACTTTATATGAAGGGCCTTTCCATGTATTTTTTTTATTAAAATTCAGCAAATGCAAGAGAAGGGTAGAGAAAGCAATTGTATTGAATCATGACTCAAAGTACAACCCTAATTCACAACATTAATGAGAACACTGAACACCACTAAGCAATTGAAAATTCAGCAAACGCTCAGCAACTCCTCCTTCACCTCCTCCCATGGCGGATCGGCCAGTTCAGGCGAGTTTCCTATCCTTCCTCTCCCTTACAACAACTACTTGGAGAAGAGGCAACTCTTTCTTCGTAGCTACCAGTTCAGCCGGAAAAAGACCTTTGAGGAGCGGCTCAAGAGCTCTCTCTTCCGATTCCGTCGAGTCATCTCCCATCGCTTGCGATCCATCCGCCGCCTCCGCCACGTCGTCTGGTCGCGACTCTGATTCGCTCTCTTCCGCCGCCGCCGCCGGTATTCGGCTCGCGCTCCTCTGCATCGTCGGCGTGTGGCTCCGCCGGCTTCGTGTTCATCTTTGCTCTGCCTTCTCTCGTGATTGTAATTGCTCTGGTGGGAGAATAATCTCGATGTGCTCGGTGATTCATCGTCCTCCTGAATATCATCACATCAAAATAACTCGAATTCATCCTCCAATTTGATACACGAAGAACACAAATTTGACAGAATTAAACGAAAATAAACCCTACCTTGATCTTGATCTGATAAGATCTAACGATACAAATGTGTTAGAGTGCAGGTAATGCTTGTGAAGGTGTTTGGGTTTATTCGACTCTATTTAAGGGAGAGCATTTCGGACTGTTTGCAGCTTGTGCAGGCGAAAGGGTGGGCACATAATTGCAAACATTGCAACTCAATTGGCAGTTGTAATTGCATTAGTTTGAGTAGGCGAACGGTCATGTACATGAAGGGTTAGCTGATGGGCCTCAATTGCTTGGCCCATTTTATCATTTCAGGGTCTTAAAAGTGAGCATTCATTACACCAGAATGCTAACTTTTTATTAGATATAGATTACAAATATTGTTATCCCCTTATCTACAGTAACTTTCCATTAGATGTATACATACGGGCCTGGTATATACAATCCATAAATTTGAAATACGCACGACACCTGTACGCCAGATGTTGGCGTACAGGTTTGTCTTGTTTTTGCCTGTACGCCAACATCTGACATACAAGTGTCGTGCGTATTTCAAATTTATGGGTTGTATATAGCAAGCCCGTAGATTTATCATTATCATCATCAAAAGTACATAACTTAACAATTTTAGTAAAAGTATATAATTTTAGACAATTTTTATATGCACTATAATTTTATTTTTTTCACTACAAATCTCTACGTAGACAAATGACGTATGTAAAATACGAGCGTAGAAGGCAAAAATCCAGAAACAAATACGAGTTAAAAAAATAAAAGAAAATCTCTACGTAAGTCAAGATTTGGCGTAGGCCAGATACTAGTGTAGAACAAATTTTTTTTTAAAAAAAAGGGGCTATGCAAAAATCTGGCGTATGCCAGAATTTTGCGTACGCCATCGAGGTTAAATGAGCCGCGCGTTGGCTCCTCTTTCTTCTTCTTCCTCTCTTTGTAACACCCCTAAATTACCTTAGGAATATTACCGACAGTGACCCCAAAACACACATCCAAAATCACCTAAAACATTACAGTATTGATCGCAAAAGACAATATAATACAATCACAATAACATTTAAGATACTTAATGTCTTACAATTGAAACGACGTTGCAAAAACAAGGCAACCTTATAATGTATCAAAGCATAGTGGAAGACTTTATTTGAAATACAACTGGATTCATAACCTTATTGAAAAGCAATGAAAATTCTCGTAGCAAACACAGTCGCCTTCAACTTCGTCTTTCCGTGTTCTCCACTTGAGAATCTATTCCTGATGTGCCGTAAGGAACGGATGACACCAGCCAACCATGTAAAGGAAAAAGAATGTTGGTTAGTCTAATGAAAGACTAAACAAGGGTACAAACAGAATGATTCTAATGATCGTAACTGATTATTATCATTGTCCCTCGAATAATAACCGAAGGAACGATATATAACCCATGAACTTTCACGGAAAAAAGAGGTATGCATCGAAAATAAGACTCCAAAGAAATTGAGCTTTTAGGGAAATATGAGGAATTGTTTGAGAACGTTAAGTTTTCACACAAGTTTGTAAAAACGACCTTGATTATTTGGGCCCACGACCAACCTCACCGCGCAATGCGAATTCAGATTGGAAAGATGACTTACTATAACAAGAGTCCGGGCGGGTTCCACGTTGTACTTCTCGCCCGAGGGTATATTAATTATGTGCAAATCTGCACTTATCTTATTTAGTTCGAAAACGTATATTCACGTTCAAGACTTTTATTTTATTAACCAACCTCATAAAGAGAGGAAGAGTGGGATAAAATCCCGAAGAGTTGACACTAGCTAAGTGCACCACCACTTATGCAATATAGGGGCACAGTCATGACCAAAGGCATTAGGGCAATAATTCTTCTAACACCGAAATTATAAAGAAACGACTAACCCTCGTAAGGCATTAGCGTTCATACGAATACCCGTGCTATCTAACAATTTATATAACAAACAATGCACAATTATCACCATAATGGTACCTAACAACCTATCATACTATATATAGATAAATACAACCTAGCAATAAGGTTTCTTTTTCATATCTTATACACACAAGGTTCCCAAACATCAATTTAGACCTTTTATCCAAACTTAATTAAGACAATCGATTAATTGCCAATTAAGATAAAAATGGAATAAAATGCAAGAGCGAATCACCACTTGTCTTAGATTGACAAAGGTCGACGAAAACGAAATCGCTTGCTTGCGGAAAACACTTAATCTCATGTTTGATTCCGTTCCAAAAGTCAATCTGAGATGTACCCAAATCACAATAAACAAATTATATTAGATAGTTCTTTTAATAATAAAATTTGAGATAACCATAGTCTCGGTTTTTATTTGAATTATTTAATCATAAGTAATTCAATTTCTAGGCTTTTTTGATTAAACGATTATCTATATGATTAAAGTTAATTAATCACATATTCTAAATAATCCGAGCATAAATAAATTAATAAAATAATTTATTTAGAATCCTAAAATTTTCCAAGTCGTAATTTTATTCAAATGAATAGTCAATAATTACTTATTTATAATATAAGATAAAATTTTAATTTTTTTTATATATTCTAAATAATCTTAAAAATATTTACCCTTAATTTAGATTAGTTAACCAAACCCAAATTAAATCAAAATCGGCACTGGCAGATTTAGGGTTCTAGCTTTGAACTCAAAATTGGATGGGTTGGAGAGTCGATTGAAGGGGGTTTATATAGGGCTTTTGAAGCCTTCAATGTCCTTGACAATATACCGGCATTATCTCCTCCCGATTAATGCGGATAAGGTCGAGTTTTGCATTTGTTCAAATCCGCCCTAAATGTCGACGCGGTGCGATTTGGCAAAATTCTCGGATATTCATCGCTTCTAACTCAATCCAATCTTGCCATTAGATGCGTAATCTTCCCCTCTTCAATTCCCATGTATTAATTCGGTCGAAGGGATCCATAGTGGCCGCGAAAATCGCCATTGAAGGCCGCGAAAGCTTCTGCAACAGCTGCTCTGGCGCGCGCGAGGAGGAAGAAAGACTTATGGGGGAATTACATTCGCGCCCCACAAGTTTTCCACTCGTGGCAAAAATGCCCTCTGACAAATTAAATTAATTGTAAACTTAGCCCAATATAATTTATAGAAATTATAATATTTATTTTAACCCCAAAATTAAATTATAACAAATTTAACTTAGGCTAAAATAATTCTAGGTAATTTTCCTTATCACTTTAACCATACTTAAATCCTTCACAATACTTTGTTAAATTGATTTAAATATTCTAGGTTAAATTTTCATAAGTTTTATTTAAATTAGACTTAACATTATGTTTAGAATAATTTAAATAAATTAATTTCTTATAATGTGTAACAACTTATACCTTGTAACAACTTTTTATAACAAGATCTCTATTTTATTTTTATTTTAGGAATAATGAAATAATTACAAATATTTCTTTATTTAGAAATAAAGTTGTAAAATTACACAAATACCTTTACTAAAAATGAGGATTATTATACTCTTCCTCTCTTTAGCAGAACAACGGTGACGGCAACCCTAAACGGCTAAACCCAAATTCCTCCACGCCAAAGCTCCCCCTTTCACCCTAATTTCTCATCCATCTCCTCTAATCTTTCAAAATCTCCAAAAAATGGCATATGGAGGTGGTGACAGCGGCGGTGGTGAAGCGGCGACGGCGCACCTCCAACAGCTCTGGCGACGGCGACTCTTGAGGTAGTAACAGTAACACCCCCAAATCTTAACCCATTTGGAAATGTATTACCGCCAATGACCCCAGTGTTCCTTACCAAGGTCTTCCAAGGCTTTACTGGTTTAAATACAAATTATGAAATACAATTGATACATAATGATCAAAACATTCAAATCAGATCATAACACCATTTAAATGAAACCTGAGTTACGGGATTACAACCCAATCCCGAATAGGCCAAACACTGAGTTTAAACAAATACAGCGGAAGTCTTAGAAAATGTAAACAGAGTACAGCGGAAGTCTTTATAAAATACATTGCCCAAAAGATCTCAACCTGATTTAAAGAAATTATTAAAACCTCGGAAAACCACCGTCGACTCCATAGTCCTTCTAGTCTTCTCAACCACAATCTATCTGATGTGCCGAATCGAACGGATGACACCATCCCACATGCGGAGAACAATGTTCGTGAGTTAGTCTAAATGAATAGACTAGCAAGGGTACAAAGCAGAAGGTTCGAAGTAGTTGTATTAGGTTAGACTCATCGTTTCTCGAATAATAACCGATAACGATGATCAACCTTCACACTTCTACTGAATAACAACAAGAGGTATGCACAAGAAAAGATTCTAGAAGACTGAATCTTCACAGAAATTGACCCGAAAGAAGATTCCAACAGAAATGAGTCTTTAAGGAAATATGACAAATCTGGAATGTTTAAGAATCAAACAACAATGATTTAAAAGCTGATTGAGATGCTTCGATTCACGACCAACCTCACCGCTTACAGCGAATCCAGATCGGAAAGAGAACGTACTATGATCAAAGTCTAGATCATATAATGATTTAAAAGCTGACTGAGATGCTTCGGTTCACAACCAACCTCACCGCTTACAGCGAATCCAGATTGGAAGGAAAACGTACTATGATCAAAGTCGAGACGAGCTTTCCTAGATGCACTATTTACTTAGCTGCACTACTCGCCGAAGGTTTATTAATTATGTGCACACGAGCACTTATCTTATTTAATTCCAAAACGATCAACACGTTATAAGCTTTTAATTATATATGCCCTGTTACACAGAACACATATTTAAGGAATGAACCTCTCAGAGTCCAAACCACTACTATCGCAGGGTCTTGCTCGCCCTTAAAAGAATGAACCTCCTAGAGTCCAAACTTCTACTATCGCAAGGTCTTGATCGCCCTTTACAGTTATAAAGAAATGAACGAACTTCTCAGAGTCCAGACGTTCCTACGAATACTCGTGCTAACTAACAGTTCAAGCACAACAATAGTTCGGATAAATCCACATAAATGCCCGAAAGGCGATCACAGATAATAGCATCGTTCTAGCAGATATACAACCTATTATATGATTTTCCAAAATAGTTTATAAAACCATTTCCAGACAAACACAGATAATAATTCCAAATTAATTTCTCAGATAAACAACTCATAACTAATGTAAATATGGAACGATGAGCAAGAGCGAACCGCCACTTGCTTGAGTCCGCAGAGTTTGAATGAAGTCTAACGACGGGATCCCGGGCTCGACACAGGGACAGATCTGGCAGCACAGATTCCTTCGGATCGACCCATAAATAAACCCTAAGTTAGATTCGACAACCAACAATACGAACCTAAGAAGGAACAAAATGAATCGAAGGAAATGCAACCCGAACGAAGGCCACGGAAGCCACGACAGCAACCGGCCAACAACCAAACTTGCGGCGGGCGCCGCCTCCAATGTAGCGGGCGCCGCCCAAATGCAGCGGGCGCCGCTCTTCACGGCTCCTCACGGCGGTGGCCACATCTTCACGGCGGTCGCCGGGATCTTCACGGCGGTCGCCAGGCTCATCACGGTGGTCGCCGAGCTCATCACGGCGGGCGCCGTGTTCTGGCCGGCGGTCGCCGCCTTCAAGCCGGCGGTCTCCGCCTCTATCCGGCGGTCGCCATCGCTAAACAGAAACTGAAATACGAGAGGAAAAAATCACCCTCGACGATCGGTTTGGCTCGTCTTTCGCCTTGCTTGGTTTCAAGGCTTCTAAGGGCCTCCCAAGCTTCTCTTGGCCACCGGAAACGACACCAAACGAGCTGCGACGTTCGACTTGAGCTTTCCCGAAGAGAGCGTTTTCCTTGAAAGCGTTTTTGAGAGTTTGAGAGCTTATGAAACTGGCCCTCTCTCTTCCTCCCAAGCCATCCTTATATAGGCAAATCCAAGGGGGAGGAAGGTGATAGGAAGCTTCCTTCCCATCCCTTGGGTAATAACCTTGCACTTTGCCTCTTGGATAAAAACCTTAGGGTAACAAACTTGTACTTTAGTGCCCATTGGATGATAACTCTTGGGCAATAATCTTAACCCCGTGTTAAATATATTCGTACACGAACGAGTATTAACTCCCAAAATGCGTCGACTGTATGTTATTTCACTGAGAAAAATATTACAGAGGCAGAGCACATTACAGAATGTCTTAAGCTCTCAGAATTAAATCCGACGTACCAAACGGGCGTTCGGGAAAAATCCCAAAATTCCAAAATAGCCTTATAAAATTACGGGGTATCACATCACCTCCCCCTTAAAAGAAGTTTCGACCTCGAAACTTAGGTCGCCACTAACTTGGAAAAACGTCTGAGCATCTTTGCTTCTGTTTGCCAAGTAACTTCCTCTGTCCCAAACTTGGACCACAAAATTCGTACCCACAGTACGATCTTGTTGCACAGTTGCTTCATACGAGGTTCGAGAATGCGCACTGGCATCTCCTCTGAAGTACCATTTGCCTGAATCTCGATTCCTTATAGCTCAGCACACGAGACTCGTCTGGCACGTATTTCCTTAGCAAGGATACGTGGAACACATTATGCACTGGGTGTGCCGATGGTGACAATGCCAAACGGTACGCTAGAGATCCTACTCTAAACAGAATCTAGAATGGTCCCACGTAGCGAGGGTTAAGCTTCCCACGCTTACCAATCCTGAAAAAAACTCCCTTGGATGGCGATACTCTGACAAGTACCTTGCCACCAACCTTGAACTTGACACTTCTATGCTCCTTATCTGCGTACGGCTTCTGTCGACTCTGGGCGGTCAACATCCTCTGTCTAATCAAAGAAATGTTTGAAGCTGTCCTTTCGACCAACTCTGGTCCAAGTAGAATCTTGTCGGCGTACTCAACCCAACAATCGGAGATCTGCATCTGTGACCATATAAAGCTTCGAACTGAGTCATCTTGATCGTAGCATGCCAGCTATTATCGTACGTGAACTCGATCAGACTTAGACTGTCTTCCCAGCTAGTCGGATGATCGAGCACGCATGCTCTTAGCATATCCTCAAGGGTCTGGATGGTCCTTTTAGACTGACCATCTGTCTGAGGATGAAACGCTGTACTGAACCTCAGCTCGGTTCCCATGGCCTTATAAAGCTCTTGCCAGAACCTTGACATGAATCGGCCATCTCGATCCGATACAATGGTCTTAGGAATGCCATGTAAACGGACAATCTCCTGGTGGAAAACTTCTGCTGACCTCTGGGTCACCCAAGTAACCTCAGTTTCCAATGCAAACACTATTGCTGCTAGTTCTAGGTCATGTGTTGGTTAGTTTGCTTCATAGGTTTTCAATTGTCTAGATGCGTATGCGATAACCTTGCCCCTCTGCATCAAAGACACATCCCAACCCATTTCTCGAAGCATTACTATAGACCATATAACCATCATTCCTTCCGACAACGCCAAAACTGGTGCATAAGTCAGACACTGTTTCAACTTCTTGAAAACTGGTCTTGCACTTGTCATCCCATACCACTTCTTGTTGACCTTGTGGAACAGACTGGTCATAGGTAGAGTGATCTTAGAAAAATCCTTCCATGAACCGTCTATAATGCTCAGCAAGCTTTGGGAAACTGCGCACCTCGCTCACACCCTGAGGCCGCTTCCAAACAACTACTGATTCACTCTTCTGGGGAATAACCATAACCTCATTCTTATTGATCACATGGCCTAGGAAAGCCACTTCTAGATCCAACAATAGCACTTAGCCCACTTTGCGTACAGCCGACTTGGTCTAAGGACCGACAAAGCAATCCGTAGATGTTCCCTGTGAGCTTCCTTGCTCGGGAAAAAAATTCAAAATGCCATCGATGGAGACCACTATGAACTTATCCAAGTACTGGTGAAAACATCGATGCACTAGATTCAAGAAAACTGATGGAGCACTCGTTGATCCAGATGGCATGACTACAAACTCGTAGTGACCATCTCTTGTCCGAAATGCAATCCTCGGAATATCATCCTCACGAATCCTGAGCTGATAAAAAAAAACCAGACCTCCGGTCGATCTTGGAGAAAACTTTTGCTCCCTATAGTTGATCCAACAGATCATCACTCCTTGGCAACATATACTTGCTCTTGATCGTGACTTTATTCAATTCTCGAAAGTCAAAACAAAGTCGAAACGGTCCATCTTTCTTTTTGACAAATAAAACTAGGGCACTCCTACTTAAGGTGATGCACTCAGCTTTATATAACTTTTGTCAAGAAGATCCTTGAGTTGCTTCTTCAACTCTTGCATCTCAACAAGAGCCATCCGGTACGGTGCCTCAGAGATCGGCGTGGTACTCGGCTCGAGATCAACGGCAAACTCCATGACACAATTCAGGGTATCTAGGAATATCTTCTAGAAAGACACCCGGAAATCCTCTAACCACAGGAATATCAAAAACTGAAGTCGATCACTGCCTTATGACGCTTCCGTCAATCCATACCGAGAATAATTATCGTATGGGACCATGGTTATTTAGGTCAAATCGCTTTGAATTTCTTACCCTTGATGGTAATTGACAATCCCGACAGACAATTTGTTCTAACCAAATATTTCATATTAATAATATTTATAACCAAAGGTTCACAAACTTAGCCGCATACAGAACTTAACTTACAACCATCCAAAATGAAAGTCTGGGTAGCACCCACATCAACAACACATTAACAAAAGTAGAACGCAGATACAAAGTACTCTAAGCATTAGGAGCATAGGTTCCATCCGCCTCACGCATCACGTAAAGGCGTTGACTCTGACTTCCAGAAGCCATTGGGGCTTTCCCTTTATTCTGCGCAGTTGTCTGCATTGAAGGATTGGAAGTCTCTGCTGGTTTAAACCTAGGTCTGTTGTTTGGATTAACAGACCCCTGATGAGACTCCGCTCCTTTCTGCATTCCCTGCCGACATAACCTCTGCATATGTCCTTCCTTTCCACAACCAAAACAAGTCTTATTCTCATTCCGACATGCAAAACTCTTGTGCCCAGATGCACCACAATTATGGCATTGGATCAGACTCTTGCTCTGACCCGATTGCTGAGTTGACCCATCTCGAGTCGTTTCTGTCTTTGCCTTGCTGGACTTGGCAAAATCAGAAGGTGGTGTGGGACGTTTAAACCCACTTGCCTCTGGCTATCATGCTTCCTGGTTGACTCCTCCAGAGTTACCTCCAACTTGTAAGCCGCATCCACGTACTGCTCCAGAGTAGAGCATGTGTGGTGCACCATCCATGGTTTAATATCTGGGTTCATCCATTCATGGAAGTACCAGATCTTTTGAGCCTCATTGGATATCTCTGGTTCAGCATACTGCAGCAAATGATTGAATTTAGTGACAAGCCCGGTCACCTTCAATCCATCCGTCTTAGGATATAAGAACTCCTTGTGTTTCTCCTCCCTCATAGCACGAGAGAAGAAACGGTCCGTCATCTTGGTCTTAAACATTGACCAGGTCAACACCGGGCTATCAGCTAAGCCGGTACTCTCCCACCATTCACTGGCTTCTTCCTTCAACTGTAGAGAAGCTATGTGCACTTTCTCCACTTCAGTGCACTCAACATTACGAAACAACCATTCCATATGTGAGAACCAATGAGCCACTCTGACTGGCTCTCCTTTTCCATCATAGCTGTCAGGTCTCATAGAGTTAATGGCCTTTAGAGCTCGGCCATATTCCACTCTATTCCTGATCACGCCTCCCTGTAGTACCTGGTTCTCTTGTTCCTCAAACCTCGGAACCTCTGGAGGTACTGGCACTCCTTGTGCCTGAGGTGCGATTGGTCGCATTATCTCGGTGATTGCTTGCATAACAATCCCTCGAATTGCTGCGACTGTTGCTGCATCGAGCACTACTGGAGCGTCGGCCTGAGCTTGGACATTGCCTCCTGGATTATTGTTGAAGACAGACTCACGCTCTCCTGATGGGTCTGCATCAATCCTCGGGTTTGGTCAGGGGTCATTGCTCGGCCCAGCACCAGCACGGATGACGTTCCTTGTGTTCACCATCTGTTTACCGATCAAATTCCAAGGATTTTATCACATTAGTATCATTATGATATACTTATCGTAATAAAATCAACTTAGAATAGATCAACTTGGTAATTTCTATTGATGAACTCAAGCCGAGAAACTAGGTTCTATAACCTCAAATCACAACGAGCGAACTGAGAATCAAGGCTAACTGGAGATTGTGAAACCACCTCGGCTTCTCCTGGGGTCCTCTGAAGAGAACAGAATGCACCCATATCTAGTGGGGCAACGGGAAAGGAATTAGTCTTTCTAGACATAGAAGCGAGCTTACTATATCAGACTATACAGAAGACATGACTATGAACGGTTGAAAATAAAAACACCGTTTTTATTTTTAAACTCAGAGCCTTTTGAAACTACCTTTCAATCGAAAACGAGTAAATGGTTTTCAAATACCCAACTCGTTTTATAAACTTTAGCTCTGATACCACAACTGTAACACCCCCAAATCTTAACCCATTTGGAAAGGTATTACCGCTAGTGACCCCAGTGTTCCTTACCAAGGTCACCCAAGGCTTTACCGGTTTAAATACAAATTATGAAATACAATTGATACATAATGATCAAAGCATTCAAATCAGATCATAACACCATTTAAATGAAACCTGAGTTACGGGATTACAACCCAATCCCGAATAGGCCAAACACTGAGTTTAAACAAATACAACGAAAGTCTTAGAAAATGTAAACAGAGTACAGCGGAAGTCTTTATAAAATACCTTGCCCAAAAGATCTCAACCTGATTTAAAGAAATTATTAAAACATCGGAAAACCACCGTCGACTCCAGAGTCCTTCTAGTCTTCTCAACCACACTCTATCTAATGTGCCGAATCGAACGGATGACACCAGCCCACATGCGGAGAACAATGTTCGTGGGTTAGTCTAATTGAATAGACTAGCAAGGGTACAAAGCAGAAGGTTCGAAGTAGTTGTATTATGTTAGACTCATCGTTTCTCGAATAATAACAGATAACGATGATCAACCTTCACACTTCTACTGAATAACAACAAGAGGTATGCACAAGAGAAGATTCTGGAAGACTGAATCTTCACAAAAATCGACCCGAAAGAAGACTCCAACAGAAATGAGTCTTTAAGGAAATATGACAAATTTTGAATGTTTAAGAATCAAACAACAATGATTTAAAAGCTGATTGAGATGCTTCGGTTCACGACCAACCTCACCGCTTACAACGAATCCAGATCGGAAAGAGAATGTACTATGATCAAAGTCTAGATCATATAATGATTTAAAAGCTGACTGAGATGCTTCGGTTTACAACCAACCTCATCGCTTACAGCGAATCCAGATTGGAAGAAAAACGTACTATGATCAAAGTCGAGACGAGCTTTCCTAGCTGTACTATTTACTTAGCTGCACTACTCGCCGAAGGTTTATTAATTATGTGCACACGGGCACTTATCTTATTTAATTCCAAAACGATCAACACGTTATAACCTTTTAATTATATATGCCCTGTTACACAGAACACATATTTAAGGAATGAACCTCTCAGAGTCCAAACCACTACTATCGCAGGGTCTTGCTCACCCTTAAAAGAATGAACCTCCCAGAGTCCAAACTTCTACTATCGCAGGGTCTTGATCGCCCTTTACAGTTATAAAGAAACGAACGAACTTCTCAGAGTCCAGACGTTCCTACGAATACTCGTGCTAACTAACAGTTCAAGCACAACAATAGTTCAGATAAATCCACATAAATGCCCGAAAGGCGATCACAGATAATAGCGTCGTTCTAGCAGATATACAACCTATTATATGATTTTCCAAAACAGTTTATAAAACCATTTCCAGACAAACATAGATAATCATTCCAAATTAATTTCTCAGATAAACAACTGATAACTAATGTAAATATGGAACGATGAGCAAGAGCGAACCGCCACTTGCCTGAGTCCGCAGAGTTTGAATGAAGTCTAACGACGGGATCCCGGGCTCGACACAGGGACAGATCTGGCAGCACAGATTCCTTCGGATCGACCCATAAAGAAACCCTAAGTTAGATTCGACAACCAACAATACGAACCTAAGAAGGAACGAAAGGAATCGAAGGAAACGAAACCCGAACGAAGGCCACGGAAGCCACGACAGCAACCGGCCAACAACCAAACTTGCGGCGGGCGCCGTCCCACTTGCGGCGGGCGCCGCCCAAATGCTGCGGGCGCTGCTCTTCACGGCTCCTAACGGCGGTGGCCACATCTTCACGGCGGTCGCCGGGCTCATCACGGCGGTCGCCGGGCTCATCACGGCGGTCGCCGGGCTCATCACGGCGGGCGCCGTGTTCTGGCCGACAGTCGCCGCCTTCAAGCCGGCGGTCGCCGCCTCTATCTGGCGGTCGTCGTCGCTAAACAGAAACTGAAATACGAGAGGAAAAACTCACCCTCGACGATCGGTTTGGCTCGTCTTTCGCCTTGCATGGTTTCTAGGCTTCTAAGGGCCTCCCAAGCTTCTCTTGGCCACCGAAAACGACACCAAACGAGCTCCGACGTTCGACTTGAGCTTTTCCGAAGAGAGCGTTTTCCTTGGGAGCGTTTTTGAGAGTTTGAGAGCTTATGAAACTGGCCCTCTCTCTTCCTCCCAAGCCATCCTTATATAGGCAAATCCAAGGGGGAGGAATGTGATAGGAAGCTTCCTTCCCATCCCTTGGGTAATAACCTTGCACTTTGCCTCTTGGATAAAAACCTTAGGATAACAAACTTGTACTTTAGTGCCCATTGGATGATAACTCTTGGGCAATAATCTTAACCCCGTGTTAAATATATTCGTACACGAACGAGTATTAACTCCCAAAATGCGTCGACTGTATGTTATTTCACTGAGAAAAATATTACAGTGGCAGAGCACATTACAGAATGTCTTAAGCTCTCAGAATTAAATCCGACGTACCAAACGGGCGTTCGGGAAAAATCCCAAAATTCCAAAATAGCCTTACAAAATTACGGGGTATCACATTAGCGGTGGCGGTGTCAGCTCCAGTCGAGGTGGATGAGGATGCCCGCGTTTGCGGGATTTGAGAGCTCCGGACTCAAGGCGGGAATTCCATTATGGCTTCCGACGATACGCCTTCCGGGGCAATACGACGAGGAGGTCTACGACATGTATGTGCTTTATAACGATTTTTAACCGAAATAATTACGTATGTATTTTATGTTATTTGAATAGCGATATTAAATGTTTAGGATACATTAATGTATGATAAATTAAATTGTACAACATGAATAGTTCAATGATAGATTAGAATGAATTTATACAATTATATGTTTTTTTAATATTATATGCGTGATAGGTATTTTGGTGAATAATTGATAGACATTTATGCTAATTAAAATTTTAATTTTGCAATTAAATGAAATAATTTATTAAATTGAAATGATAAAAATATAAATTTGTGAAATTGTTCTAACAAATTAGGAATTGTAATAAAGTTAATTCTACAACGTGAAGTAAAAAGGAAAATAACTTGTTATTAAATCAAAGCATTTAATGGGTAAAAAGGAATTAATCTATTTAAATGAGTAATTATTCTATTTAACTAAGGAATTATTCTATTTATGTATATAAGTAATTATTCTATTTCAATATTTAATTATTTGTTTAAATAAGTAAATAAAAATTTTGAATATAAAACTTAATTTATTTTTTCAAAATTCGTAAAAAGGTGATACAACAATCGTTGCATTTAGTGTGATATCCGTACAGAAGGTCCTGTTGGATGGGACAACGGTGGGTCACAAGATCGCCCCGACAGGGCGATGGAGGTGCGGTGGATTTGGGTCTACGACTGGATGCTACTCAGGAGGGCGACACGGGAGACGATGCATCTATGTCGAATCTCAGGGATGATAGCAGCGACGTGTCCATGTCTGATGTCGATGCCGCCGACGAGCAAAATGTTATTATAAACTTATTTGGTTTTATTTGTTTTTTCATCTTGCAGCTTTGCGGTCAACACAATGTTGAAGAATCGGTGTACCTTATTATGTCAAGCGGCCCAGGGGTGATATATTTGTAGTTTTATTAATATTAGGGTTTTTAATTATTTTTAATATATTTTTTAATTAAATTAATGTTACTAATTTCAGGGATGAGCGTCATATAGCTTTAATGTACTTGCTCATGCTGTTAGGAAGTACCGTCTTCACAGACAAGTCGGGGCAGAAGGTGAAGACGAAGTATATGTCGCTCCTCCTCGACCACGACCGCACCGTCCGTTATGCCTGGGGTGTTGGTGTCCTGGCCAACCTGTACCAGAATTTGGGTCAGGCATCGCGGGCCTAGGCACAATGATTGACCGGATGTCCGCTGCTTCTGAGGGTAATAGTTTAATTTTTCTGGCTTTACAAATTGTAAGTACAAATGCTAACAATTATATGATTTTTTACAAATGTGGATCTGATCCTACTTTCACGCCTTCTGGGGTCACACGTCACCCGATTTGGAGAACATGGTGGATTCACGGGCGATAACCCGTGACGGGAGGGAGGCTCTTCAATGTAGTGACTCAGATCGCCTTATAATCTATGTTTTAATTTAGTGGGTTGTTCAAACATATATTTTGAATATTTACATATTGTAAGCTTAATTATTTTCAAACATCTATAATATATAAAAACTTAGTTTTTTCCATGCAATAAATATACTCATTTATTATCAAGCATATTTTCTTTTTCTAAACTAAGTATTTTGAAAATAATAAATTTATTAATATCAACCAAATTTTATAATTCCCATAAATTAAAGATGATGAGACTAAACAAATGTAAATTAAAAAATTTGTATTTTATATTCAAATTTATTATCTTTTATAACATGATATAAAGACAAATATATGAAAAAATTAAAAATAATTTAAATTTCATAATATTCTAAATTTAGTTACTACGTTTTTGTTCATAATTTATTTGTTAGGATTTATTTTTTAAATTTAAAGTCATTTTTTTATAAATAAGTTCTAAAAATAATAATTAGAATTCATGAATAGGAATATACAAATAAAACCATAATAAATAAGCAATTTTAAACTATAATAAGGTGTTATAATTTTTTAATTTTATTGTATATATACATTAATCATTTTTTAAATCTAAGATGTCATAACATGCACATATTTGTTGTTTTGTGACAATATCTCAAAAAAGTTAATAACTCTTGCATAATCAACTATTTCACAAAATTTTGAAAATCTTTCACAAAATTTTGAATGTATATCACATACCTATCAATTGAGAATATATATAATTTATTATAATATAATAAAGCTACATATAGTGATTCTTAAAAATAACCCTTAAATAACACTTGAAAATAAACAAAATATAAAAATATATATATTAGCTTATAATTTATACATCAAACTAATTCTCTAAATCATCTCAATCCATTTGCCTTTCACGGCCAAATGCAACTAAAATCCTTGATGTTCCTCCTTACAATGACAAATCATCCCAAGCTTGCCCCTAATTTCTTGTTTCTGCTCCCATTTTGTGTATGGGCGATAGGACTAGAGATGGTTCTTGTTGAGTACAACTTGAGATCTCTTCGAGCAATACTCTTAAAGGCTCCTTTGCTTCAGAGGCTGTGGAGGTCTATAGCTCAGAGAAAGGCTAAAATGGTGATGGAAGTATATTCCTCTTGTGTGGTTTTCCCAAGCAGGTGGTTTGGACCAGCATTAGGTTGGGTTGATAAGAGGTCAAGAGTGATGTGAGTTTATGTGAGCCCATCTATTGAAAAATGAAATGAGTGGCTTGGTGAAAACCCGAAAGGGTGCCTTGGCAAAATGAGTGAAAAGAAGAAGAGTGATTATTAGGATTCCTCATTTTTCCTAGCGTAGTGACATAAGAAGATGTGATATAAGGAGGATTCGGGTAGGTCACTTTGGGAGTTACAAGAAGATAGATGGAGGATAGGATTAGATATTTTTATTCACTCTATGGTCTTCGGGTTAAGCTTGGGAAAAGTACTCTGCTTTCCTTTAAGCTTGTATGTTATATGTTGTGATTGATTGTGTTGGTGCCTTGGAGATTCATGTTTAGGTGCAGTTCTTAGTGGAGATGATTTTGCTGTGCTTCCTGAGACCTTGGGTATTTCATTGGAGGAGTAGGTTTATATTAGCTTACTCGAGGACGAGCAAAGTTTAAGCATGGGGGAATTTGATGAGCGCTATTTTGTAGGGTTTAACTAGGAGTGGTTATCGGTGTTTTAGGTACCATTTGGATGTGTTTAGAGCATTATGTGGGAGAATGAAGTTGAGGAGTAGAAGTATGGTTTTGGTGGTTTTGAAGAGTAAAATTGAATACTTAAGAAGATGAAGGAGAAAGCCACGAGAGAAGACCACGACTGGTGCTGAAGAGAAGCTACAAGAGCTTTTCCGCGGTCGCGGAAGTCACCGCTGCGGTCGCGGAAATATGACGAACAACGAATTAAACAGAGGCTTTTTCGCGGTTGTGGAAATTCATCCGCGGTCGCGGAAAACTATTCATCAGACGCATCAAAGTTTCGTCCGGAGATTTTGCTTTACTTTATTTCCTTTTTTTATTTCTTTTATTTTGTTATTTCCTTTTAGATGTTAATTGTTATCTTTAGCTTTAGGTTTTGCTAGGGTTTTATAACCTAGTTGCTAACAGCCTCTTTTCATTATCGAATTATTCTACGCATTGTTTTTCCCTTTGAGTTTTACGTTTCAAGACTATGAAGAACTAAGCAACTTTTGCTTAGTCCGACGATTGGAGCCTTCGTTTGATTTGATTGTGAGATTATAATTCTATTTCATTTCCTTTGATTATATCTCTTCTATTTGTGCTTATTCCTATTGATTCTCGCTGATTTGACTGGCTTGATCACCTAGTTGATATTAGTAATTGTATATTGTTAGGGTTTGGATATTTCGGGTTGAAATCCCTTATCTTGTGTAGCAAACATGATATTCTAGGACTAGTTGGACTAGTTTATTGTGAAGAGATATGATTATGTGTTAAATGCTGCAAGTTGTGGTGTTACATGTATACTCGTAAACTCATATGCTTCATGCTGTTGTTGTTCTAAATCTTGATAGTTTCTTGTGCGTTCGATAGTTAAGGTTACCAGGACTAGTTGGACTGGTAACTATTTCAGAATAGGGACAGGAATATTCATAGGAAAGAATAAAGATAATCTAGGATCAATCAAATAAATGGTGGATATTTGTCTGGCTAAGTTACCTTTCCCAATTGATTACAACCCTTTGCTTTTATTTACTTTGTTATTGCAAAAAAACTAAAAACCCCCCTTTGTTACCTTTGACATACAACTTGTGCACTAAGAAAGATTGCTACCTCCCTGTGGAATTCGACCCTTGCTTGCCTACTATACTTAGTTAAGTTTTTAAGGATTACATTGATAAGGCATAACGACTTCAGTCCCGTCAAACATACACAACCACACGGTTGCCCCTCTCCCTGGAGTTCTCCCTCGTTCGCCTTCGTTCTAGCAATCGAGCCCTAGGCGATCCAGATCCATACTCGGGTGGACCAACTAGAAGAGTCATACTTGAGGCTCTAATCTCCCCATTCTAGGAAGATTCAAACACGCATCAAGAGGTAATTAATTCTTCTTATCTATGATCTATTTGGTTTATGCATGAGATCCTTGGTTAGATGTTAGGAAAACGTTTCCTAAAATTCCGCTTTAAGCATCTAAATCCCTACAGTGGTATCAATTGCCTCTTGCATAAATTCATTTGATCAAGTTTCAAGTTTTAATTTTGACGCATGTCTTGATTCAAATTAAGTGGAAAATTGATATGTAGGTTAATTTGCATGATTAAAATTCTGTTTTTAATTGATTGGATTAGTAAGGTTGAAGAACTTTATGAACAAGTATGCATGAAAAATTATTCTACTCATACTTGATTCATGTGATTTAATTATGCAAGAGATATGGTTTTTGACATGTTTTAAATCATTAGATGAAGATTTTGATTTTCATAAGATGGATCAATTATCCAAAATTCTATTTTTTTTTTTATTAATTCTGATTTTTTTTTTAATTTTCTGAAAAAAACAAACAGATTCGAACCGGACGCGAACCCGGTCATGGGGATGAGCCCACATGTCGCAGGCCACAGTCGATGGACCGAACTCGGCTCATGGGATGAGCCTATCGGACCATGTTTATGCACTGTGCAGAACCACAGTCTGCGCAGGCGCGATTCAGGTCCGCGCGATCCAGACCGGGTTGGATCTGGTTCTACGGTCTGCGTAGGCGCGGTCCAGACCGGGTTGGACCAGGTTTTGCGGTTGCGCGGGTGCTGGCCGGTCTGGGCTGGGTCCAGGTGGGTTTGCGTGGTTCGGTGGGTATGGGTCGGTCCGGGTTTGACTCGGGCGCGACTCGGTCTGGTTGGGTAGATTTGGCGTTTTAGGATAATTTCCTAAACTTTAAGATAAGATCTTATTTATCTAATTGGATAATACTTGATATTATCTACAATATATAATTTTCTAAAAGTTGTTAGGATAGATTCCCAGTAGATTAAGATAAGGATATTTGATATCTTATCTTGTTTATGCATATCTTATCCAATAATGCATTTTAATAATTAATTATGATTAATTCTATATAATGATTTTAATTTGAATAAAGAATTTGATTTTAAATTATTTATGTCATGATTGTTATTAATTAGATTAATATTATTGATAATATTTGATATTATTATTGCATGTCTATTTTATGATATTATTGATTGCATGAGGTGACTAGTATGGACCACTTAGGATAGAAAATACGATATGCGTATCGTTATGTTTTCTTGTACACGATCTGCATATCGTGTACAAGAAAATATAACGATATGCATTAGATTATGTAGAAAAATATGTAACACAAGAAGAGAAGATCCTAAGAAGACCAGTGGATGGAGATCCATAGAGGGTACCAAGGATGGAGATCCAAGAGGAACAAGACCCATGAAGATTAGATCTTTACTTTCAATTTTTATGGGCCATACTAGGATCACATTTAATTATTGCATTTTGAATGCTTTATTATTTTAACAGAATATTGAGATAACCATTGCATGCTTAAGTCCCTTAACAAAATATTGAGATAATGCGTTTCTATATCATAACCTTGAGGCCTGATATGCAATATATTGTATAGCGCATCTAGTGGTTATTAGCATGATTTAGGTGATGTTTGGATATGATTTGATGGTAATTCTGTAATCCGGAAGAGAAGACTAGAAGTGAAGAAATCATGGGATTTACAAAGGTTTGAAGTGCATTGAAGAGTAGAAGAACAGTGTGCTAAATTCAATTGGTTCATTCTCTTTACTCAGATGTCCAAATGGAGTGATTCCAATTCGAGGAGTTAGCTCTTGAAGTCTACTACAAGTCCTCAAAATAGGAGCGCAATCCGAGTTGGGAATCAAAGGTTATAACGTTTTTACGGAAGTGTCGCAAAAGCTGAAGGCGTCACCGCGCCCGAGCCCAATACCACCGCACCCACGGTGAGCTAGCAGAAGGTTGCATCTGAAGACTGAAAACCCACCGCACCCGCGGTGACCGACGTTGAAGACTTATCGGATTTGTTTCCGAGATATTTTATTTCCTTTTATTTAATTACGAAACTTTATTTCCAAGTTTGATATTTCCTTTTATTTATTTCTGAATTATTTGCCCTAGTAAGGTTCTATCTAGACTTTGTTTAGGTTAACCTAGTTGCCACCTTTCTTAGTTTTTCTCTCATAAACCCTATGAAGAACTAAACTTCCATTGTTGCACTTGACATTTTGAAGCCTTCAATTGATTGGTTGTGAGTTTTCTACTCTTGTTCGATTTCCTATCTAGTTGTATTAATTCTCTTGCGCTTGAATGTTTATTGAATCTTATTGATTTATCTAGACTGATCACCTAGGTTTATTGATATTATCCATATAGCTAGGACTTGTGATTCCGGGTTCGGGTTGCATATCTAGTAGCAAACACGATTTACATAAGCAGGTTGCGAGTGTTCATCGTGAGAGAGAGTTAATTGCATGCTTATAGTAACGGGTTGTTTCTATTGCATGTATCTTGTTGAATCCTTGTTTGAATGCTATTGCTTTGTTGAGTCTTGAAGGTTTTCGGATTTGATTTAGTAATAAGTACTATTAGGGCTGGTAGAACTAATAGTTACAAATGATCGGGATAAGAACAACTAAAGGAAAGATAAGAACTTGAGATTAATAGAATTCAGTGATCAACCATATCTCTTGTTGTGTGGAGCTTTTTCAGGTGTGGCGCTTTTCCCCAATCATATTCACAACCTTTACATGCGAATTTGTTTACTTGTTACTTGGTTACGAAACTGATATTAAACCCCCCCTCGTTCCTAGTTGGTGACTTGAAAAGCATAAGAATTGATAATCTAATTCCCTTGGGTTCGACCCTGACTTGCTTGCTATACTCTTTAGTAGGTACTTTAGGATTTCTTTGATTAGGCATACGACCTTAGGCCTGTCAAATTTGGCGTCGTTGCCGGGGAATCAAAATTTCTATTTTTTGTGGTTTTGTTTGTTATCAACTTTGGTATGGATCTATCTTATGGTCCACACCCGTGCTATTGATAATCCACTTGTTGATTTATATCCAGAGATCGACAAGACATTCCACAGAAACCGCAGAGAACACACCACCCCACAAGTTGCAATTGGTGATCAAACGCTTCGGCAATTGAACGCACCTAATCTGATGCAACAACCTGGTACACCTGCTTCAACTGAAGATATGCTCCAAGCTTTGACTAAACATTTCACCACTCATGTTCAAACTACGGAGTCAAGCATCAAGAATCTAGAGAAGCAGATGGGACAAATGGCTGAAGCTATCACAAAGATCGATGCAAAGATTTTGGGAAATCTACCATCTCAAACGGTAGTTAACCCACGGGCAAATGTTAGTGTTGTGATGCTTCGAAGTGGTAAGCAATTGAATGTCGTTCCTAGTGCTGAAGAGGACGATGCTGAAAAAGAGCTCTCTGAACCCACACCACCGCACCCGCGGCAGGACACCGCACCCTGCGGTGCGTCTACAGAAGCTTTGGAGAACTCACCGCACTCAGCGGCAAAATCAGCAGACGGGTCTGCAACACCACCGCACCCCGCGGTGATCCACCGCACCCACGGTGACGGAGCCCCAGAATTCCGAGATTTTTCTGCTGAGTCGACCGCACCCGCGGTGGTATCTGACCGCACCCGCGGTGAGACTTCTGGAAAGGTGAAAGAGCCCTACGTCGACACCTATGTTCATCCGTACTTTCCCCCTCTCGATTCTGAGAAGCCACTCGCCCCATTCCTAGAGGCGCTTAAGGAGAGGAGAATCATCGACGACAAGGACCTCTCCGAGACTTTTAGCAAGTGCGAGGTAAACATCCCATTACTCAAACTTGTTAAAAGTATTCCCAAATATGCTCGTTCCTTGAAGGAACTCTGCAAAATCAAGAGGACACAGAAGCATAAACAAAAGAAGCAGGTCCAGGTGAGCGAGCAAGTATCCGCTGTGTTTCAAAGGCGTATGCCCAAGAAGTGCAGTGATCTAGGTATGTTCTCTATCCCTTGCATCATCGATGAGACAAAGATTGATATTGATATGCTAGATCTTGGTGCAACTATTAATGTCTTACCATTGTCGTTATATGAGTCTCTTGGTCTGCCACCATTACAGGACACTAGGCTAGTTATTCAATTAGCTGATGGAACCAATGTCTACCCGAAAGGGGTTGTTGAAGATGTCATTGTTATGGTAGATAAGCTGATTTTTTCCACTGATTTTTATGTGCTAGATATGGGTAGTAGTACAGGTGCACCTATGTTGTTAGGTAGACCATTCATGAAAACTGCGAATACCACAATTGGTGTCAGAAGTGGGAAATTAACTATGGAATTTGATGGGAATGGAGTTGAATATAACATATATGATATGAAACCTGTCATTAACACCTCTTTAAACTTTGTTGATGTAATGAGTCCTAACCCTTTGGATGAATTGCAACATATAATAGATGATTCCATAGTTGACTCGCCTATCGGTATTACTATATCTTCTAATCTACAGGCAGTCACTGCTTGGATGAGAAGGGTGAGTCTCCTACTTCTCTTTTGGGTGGTTGCCCCACCTTACTGACTCCACAAGGCAAGAAGCCATTCTTTTTTATTGTGCATAATGAACAGTCGGAGGATAAACACCCCCTGACCGATCTAAGTATGGGGCAAAGGCGACTAAGAAGGTCAAGGTGAAAGAGCCGGTTCAGAAGAGGAATGGTCTAAGGTTCAAACCTTTCCATGATTGGTTCAGAAAAGAGGTGTTGAATGAGAGGGTTCCTAAGGAACCTGATGCTGTGAGTTGAGGAGATTGAGTAGTATGTCAAGCCATGACACTAACTAAGGCGCTGTCCGGGAGGCAACCCGAGGTATGGATTTCTTTCCTTGCTTTTCTTTCTTTGTTTTTGCATTTGTTTTTAGTGTGTTCTTGCTTTGTTTTGTTTTTCTTTGTTTCCGACTAACCTGTAGGGAGGAGACCCTATGCGAATTGAAGAAGGTGTTTCTCACACCAATGTAAGTCTCCTAATGCCCTGCACTAAATAAAATCCCCGAAAAAACTTTAAACGTGGATTTCTATTAAAAAAAATCTTTGAAGGCCAACTGTCCAGGAGACCCCATGGAGAAGGTGCGCATCATGTTGTCAAGGAGAAGACATTCGCCCCACACATTATTTGACAATGATGATGGCCCTACATTCGACAGCCGAGGAGGAGGAACACTACAGCCCATACCACGGCGACATCTGGGCCTATTTTTGTGTTCGTTGAAGGTCGTGCAACCCCGCCATACTTTCTATACCACTATTCACCAAAGTGGTTTCTTTTTGGTTGCACGGTAGGAGAAGATTATGGAGTTGAAGAAGACATCCACCCAACACTAGAGACCTGAGTGTTCATTGCTTTACCGCCAGCAACAACTTTCGTGTCCAAGCCAACTCAGCGGCGTTTGTGAGTTATTTTTTGCTTTTCCATGTGCTTCTATTCTTTTTGTCTTTCATTACATTGAGGACAATGCAATGTTTAAGCATGGGGGCGAGTTCTATACTTTCTATGTCGTTGAGGAGAAAATTGAATAAAAAGAGAAAAGGCCAAAAATTTGAAAAAAGGCAAAAATAGAAATCCTAGGATAAGTCGAAAACCCAAAAGGGCGGCTTAGGTAATAAGCAGGTGGCTTGGACCAGTATTAGGCTGGAGTAATAATTGGTCAAGAGTGATGTGAGTATATTGTGAGCCCATCTATTGAAAAATGAAATGAGTGGCTTGGTGAAAACCCGAAAGGGCGCCTTGGCAAAATGAGTGAAAAGAAGAAGAGTGATTTTTAGGAATCATCATTTTACCTGACATGGCGACATAAGAAGAGGTGTTATAAGGAGGTTTCGGGTAGGCCACCTTGGAGGAATAAGGTGATTAGATGGAGTTAGGATTAGATGAGTTTTGCATCACTTGTTTTGGTTGTTTGGGAGCTTATTGTTGATGTGTTGATATTTCTAGAGTCATATTTTCTTGTACTTCCTGAGGCCTTGGAGCATGATTGGAGGAGTAGGTTTCTTTTAGTTTACTCGGGATGAGTAAAGGTCTAAGTATGAGGGAATTTGATATGCGATATATTGTATAGCGCATCTAGTGGTTATTAGCATGATTTAGGTGATGTTTGGATATGATTTGATGGTAATTCTGTAATCCGGAAGAGAAGACTAGAAGTGAAGAAATCATGGGATTTACAAAGGTTTGAAGTGCATTGAAGAGTAGAAGAACAATATGCTGAATTCAATTGGTTCGTTATCTTTACTCAGATGTCCAAATGGAGTGATTCCAATTCTAGGAGTTAGCTCTTGAAGTCTACTGCAAGTCCTCAAAATATGAGCGTAATCCGAGTTGGGAATCAAAGGTTATGGCGTTTTTACGGAAGTGTCGCAAAAGCTGGAGGTGCCACCGCGCCCGCGCCCAATACCACCGCACCCACGGTGAGCTAGTAGAAGGTTGCATCTGAAGACTAAAGACCCACCGCACCCGCGGTGACCGACGCTGAAGACTTATCGGATTTGTTTCCGAGATATTTTTTTTCCTTTTATTTAATTACGAAACTTTATTTCCAAGTTTGATATTTCCTTTTATTTATTTCTGAATTATTTTCCCTAGTATTTAAGGTTCTATCTAGACTTTGTTTAGGTTAACCTAGTTGCCACCTTTCTTAGTTTTTCTCTCACAAACCCTATGAAGAACTAAACTTCCATTGTTGCACTTGACATTTTGAAGCCTTCAATTGATTGATTGTGAGTTTTCTACTCTTGTTCGATTTCCTATCTAGTTGTATTAATTCTCTTGCGCTTGAATGTTTATTGAATCTTATTGATTTATCTAGACTGATCACCTAGGTTTATTGATATTATCCATATAAATAGGACTTGTGATTCCGGATTTGGGTTGCATATCTAGTAGCAAACACGATTTACATAAGCGGGTTGCGAGTGTTCATCGTGAGAGAGAGTTAATTGCATGCTTATAGTAACGGGTTGTGTAACACCCCCAAATCTTAACCCATTTGGAAAGGTATTACCGCCAGTGACCTCAGTGTTCCTTACCGAGATCACCCAAGGCTTTACCGTTTAAATACAATCATCAAGTACAATTGATGCATAATGATCAAAGTAATTAAATCAGAACATAACATTGTTCAAATGAAACATGAGTTACGGGATTACAACCCAATCCCGAATAGGCCGATCACAGAGTTTAAACAAATACAACGGAAGTCTTAGAAGATATAAACAGAGTACAACGAAAGTCTTTATAAAAATACATTGCCCAAAAGATCTCAACCTGATTAAAGAAATAATTAAAACATTCAAAAACAACCGTCGTCCTCATAGTCAATCTGGTCTTCTTATCTCTTCGCTCTATCTGATGTGCCGAATCGAACGGATGACACCAGCCAACCATGCAGAGAACAATTTAGGTTGGTTAGTCTAATGAAAGACTATGCAAGGGTGCAAAGCAGATGGTTCGAGTAGTCGTATTAGGTTAGACTCATCGCTCCTCGAATAATAACTGACGACGATAGTCAACCTTCATACTTCTACTAGATGATATCAAAAGATATGAACAAGAGAAGATTCCAACTGAAGTGAATCTTATCGGAACACCCAAGAGAAGACTCCAAAGATCGAGTCTTAACGAAGTATGACAAAGTCTGGAATAATTAAAGAAATCACAGTATCGCATTCGAGCGATCTAAAAGTTGAGACGAGCTTTCCTAGCTGCACTACTCGTCAAAGGTTTATTAATTATGTGCGTCGAGTAGCACTTATCTGATTTATGTTTCAAAACAAGCATCACGTTATAGACTTTTACATGTGTACCCCACCATTGGAACGACACATCTTAGTATGCATTTCGTCGATAGTGATGCACACCGAAAGGTTTGTGACACCAGCTAAGTGTGCTGCCTCTACACACTTGTGAAAGAGACCGGTCATGACCTTAAAATGGCATTGGATGGGGACGAGCCACCCCTCTACCCGATTATAAAGAAACGACTGGACGGGGTCCGAGTAACGTTCCTATCTAACAGTGCTAACTAAACAGTTCTAGCACAACGATAGTTCGGATAAATCCACATAAATGCCCGCAAGGCGATCATAAATAATAGCGTTGTTCTAGCAGATATACAACCTATTATATGATTTACCAAAACAGTTTATAAAACCATTTCCAGACAAACACAATAATCGATCCAAATTAATTACTCAATTGAAATAACTGATAATTAATGTAAATATGGAACGATGAGCAAGAGCGAACCGCCACTTGCCTTAATCCGCAGATCTGGAACAAAGCTAGAGACAACGAGTTTCCGGGCTCGACACAGGGACAGCTCCGACATCACAGATTCCTTCGGGTCGACCCATAAAGAAACCCTAAGTTAGATCCGACATAAACTAGTACGAATCTAAGGACAAACAAAAGAAATCGAAAGAAACGACGCCCGAAAGACGACCACCCAGGGCCGAGGCCAAAAGAGGCAAACAACCCTTCTGGCGGCGGTCGCCGCTGTTCTTGGCGGCGGGCGCCGCTGTTCATCATGGCGGTCGCCGCCACTGTACGGCGGGCGCCATGAAGAACACCAGTCAACAGAAACGAGAACGAAACTCACCAAAACACAAGCGAATTGTCCCCCTTTTTCCTTGCTTTGGATCCTATGCGTCTGAGGGCCTCCAAGGCTTCCTTAAGCAAGAGGAAACAACACCAAAATGGGCACCGGCGATCACTTCCAAACTCCGGCGAGGGCAAGCTTTTCCGGCGAGAACAATTTGGAGGATTTAATCTTCTGTTTTTGCTTCAATCCGATCCCTAAACCTTCTCCTTAAATAGCCAAACCTCAGGGAACATCAGGATGGCCTAAATGGAGACGTGGAAGGCTAGAATCGGCGTTGTCAGAGGCTCGCCGGCGAGCACATGCCTATCCCCCCGCTAGCTTACGGCGGGCGCCGTGTTTTCCCTAGGTCGCCGCTTTGAAAGACAACGGCGGCGGGCTAATGGCGGCGGTCATCGCACTGTATGGCGGTCGCCGTTTCCTAGCCCTCTTTCCCAGCTCGTCGATGAGAGGACATCTGACTCGGTTTCCCACGTTTCCCAAGTAACTTCTTCTGACCCGGACTTGGACCATAGAATCCGTACCAACGGTATGACCTTGTTGCGTAGTTGCTTCTCACGATGCTCCAGAATGCGCACAAGCATCTCCTTATAGGTACCATTTGCTTGAATCTCGATGTCCTCATAGCTCAGCACATGAGATTCATCTGGTACGTACTTCCTGAGCAGAGATACGTGGAACACATTATACACTGGGTGTGACGATGGCGGCAATGCCAAGCGGTACGCTAGAGATCCCACTCTATCCAGAATCTCGAATGGTCCCACGTAGCGAGGGTTAAGCTTCCCATGCTTACCAAACCTAAAAACTCCTTTAGATGGCGATACCTTGACAAAGACCTTGTCACCGACTTCAAACTCGACAGTTCTACGCTTCCGATCTGCGTAAGACTTCTGTCGACTCTGAGCGGTCAACATTCTCTGTCTGATCAAAGCAATGTCTGAAGCTGTCCTTTCGACCAACTCTGGTCCAAGCAGAATCTTGTCGGCATTATCATCCCAACAAATCGGAGATCTGCATCTGCGACCGTACAAGGCTTCAAACGGAGCCATCTTGATTGTAGCATGCCAGCTATTGTTGTACGTGAACTCAATCAGACTCAAGCTGTCCTCCCAGCTAGTCGGACGATCGAGTATACAAGCTCTAAGCATATCCTCCAGGGTCTGGATGGTCCTTTCAGACTGACCGTCTATCTGAGGATGAAATGCGGTGCTGAACCTCAACTCGGTTCCCATAGCCTTATGAAGTTCTTGCCAGAACCTTGACATGAAACGACCATCTCGATCCGATACAATGGTCTCGGGGATACCATGTAAACGGACAATCTCCTGCTGGTAGGCTTCTGCTAACTTCTGGGTTTCCCATGTGGTCTTAATGGCTATGAAATGAGCACTCTTTGTAAGCATGTCCACAATTACCCAGATAGCATCTTTCTGACTTCGAGTCCTTGGCATCCCAGTGACGAAGTGCATGGCAATGTCCTCCCATTTCCATTCTGGCACGGGGAGAGGTAGCAGCTCACCACCTGGTCTGCGATGTTCGATCTTGACCTTCTGGCAGGTTAAGCACTTTGCCACAAAGTCTGCTACATCCCACTTCATGTTTGGCCACCAAAACTTCTTTCGAAGATCCTTGTACATCTTGCTAGAGCCAGGATGCACAAAATATGCTGAAGAATGAGCTTCTCTCATCACCAACTGACGAATACCTTCTGTGTCAGGCACACAGATCCGATCCTGAAACCAAAGCGATCCATCATCCTGAACCACAAAACTGGGAGCTTTCCCGTCCATCACTTCACTACTTAACTTCACCAAGATGATGTCATCGACTTGCTTTTCTTTAATCTGATCTAGTAGAGTAGCCTGAATTTCCAGCATACTCAAGAAACCTTTACGCTGATCATACAGAACTTCAATGTCGCATGACTCTCGGTTCAGCTTGGTATGAGCAGTAAGTAAAGCAACTACCATCTCGTGCATTGTCTTTCGGCTCAATGCATCGGCTACCACATTAGCCTTGCCTGGATGATACAGCAATTCCATGTCGTAGTCTTTGAGCAACTCTAGCCAGCGGCGTTGTCTCATATTCAGCTCCTTCTGAGTAAATATATACTTGAGACTCTTATGGTCAGTGAAGACTTGTCATCTTATACCGTAGAGGTAATGCCTCCAAATCTTCAGCGCAAAGACAACCGCTGCTAGCTCTAGATCATGTGTCGGATAGTTTTCTTCATAAGTCTTGAGCTGCCTGCATGCATAAGCAATGAATCCGCCCCTCTGCATCAATACACAACCAAGACCACACTTTGAAGCATCGCTATAGACCACATAATCGTCGTTCCCCTCTAGAAGTGTCAACATTGGTGCCGAGGTCAGCCGTCGCTTCAACTCCTGGAAACTGGCCTCGCACTTGTCATTCCAGACAAACTTCTTGTGAACCTTGCAGAGTAGATTGGTCATAGGTAGAGCGGTCTTCGAAAACCCCTCCACGAACCGTCTGTAATACCCGGCAAGCCCAAGAAAGCTGCGCACCTCCTTCACATTCTGGGGCTGCTTCCAATTTGCCACTGCTTCGATCTTCTGGGGATCAACCATAACCCCATTCTTATTGATCACGTGGCCTAAGAAGGCCACCTCCTTCATCCAGAATTCACAGTTGGACAGTTTAGCATAAAGCTGATGTTGCCTAAGGACTGACAAAGCAATCCGCAGATGTTCCTCGTGCACCTCTTCACTCGGAGAGTGGATCAGAATGTCGTCGATGAAGACCACCATGAACTTATCCAAGTACTGGTGAAAACATCGATTCATTAGATCCATAAAGACTACTGGAGCATTCGTAAGTCCAAAAGGCATCACTACGAACTCGTAATGACCATATCTAGTCCTGAACGCAGTCCTAGGAATGTCCTGCTCACGAATTCTGAGTTGATGATATCCGGATCTCAGGTCGATCTTGGAGAAAACTTTTGCTCCTTGCAACTGATCCAACAGATCATCAATCCTTGGCAACGGGTACTTGTTCTTGATCGTCACTTTGTTCAACTCTCGGTAGTCGATACAAAGTCGGAACGATCCGTCCTTCTTTTTGACAAACAGTACCGGAGCACCCCACGGCGATGCACTCGGCCTAATATAACCTTTGTCAAGGAGATCTTCAAGCTGGTTCTTCAACTCTTGCATCTCTGCAGGAGCCATCCGATACGGTGATTTAGAAATCGGCGCCGTACTAGGCTCAAGATCAATTGAAAACTCAACGTCACGGTTCGGGGGTAATCCAGGAATTTCTTCTGGAAAGACATCCGAAAACTCCCTAACCACAGGAATATCAAGAACTGGAGGTCCATCTTTCACGGGCGAATCCAGGTAGCAAAGAAAACCGGCACATCCTTGTCGTAGTAGCTTAAACGCAGCCATCGTATTGATCAGCTTGCCGTTATCAGCGTCATTCCGACCCTTGAACTTGCACACGAACTGGCCCCCATAAGACACCGTCACAGTTCTTGAACTAAAGTCGATCACCGCCCCATGACGCGTCAGCCAATCCATACCGAGAATAATGTTGTATGGAGCCATGGCTATACAAATCAAATCTGCCTCGAATTCCTTACCCTGAATGGTAATCGGAACTTCAGACAGGCGCTTGGTTCCCACCAAACGATCACCATTAGGAAGATTTACTACGAAAGGCTCACAAGCTTTGTCGCACACTATTCCTAATTTACTAACACAACTATCCGAAATAAAGGAATGCGTAGCACCAGAATCAAACAGAATGCACACTGAAGTAGAGTGAAGGTATAAAGTACCTTGGGCAATCGGAGCGTTGGGTCCATCCGCCTCATGCATCTCGTACAGGCGTTGACCCTGACCTCCTGAAGCAGTTGGGGCCTTCCCCTTGTTCTGAGCAGTTGTCTGCATTGACGGGCTAGGAGTCTCAGCTGGCTTGAACCTGGGCCGGTTACTCTGATTGACTGACCCCTGCTATGACTCAGCTCCCTTCTATTTTCCCTGCCTACAGAACTTCTGCAAATGCCCCTCATGTCCACATCCAAAGCACGACCTCTTCTCCTTCGGACACTCATTGCTCTTATGCCCTGCAATACCACAGTTGTAACACTGGAATGAACTCTTGCTCTGACCTGACTGCTGCATCAACCCTCCTTGAGTCATGTCCGTCTTTGCTCGACCAGACTTGGCAAAATTGGACGGTGGCGCAGGTCGCTTGAATCCACTCCCTTGGTTCTGCATCGACCTCTGCCGATTGTGCCTCTTGGTCGACTCCTCCAGAGTTACCTCCAGCTTGTAGGCTGCATCCACATACTGCTCCAGAGTAGAGCATGTGTGGTGCACCATCATCGGCTTGATATCTTGGTTCATCCACTCGTGGAAGTACCAGATCTTTTGTGCCTCACTGGATATCTCAGGTCCAACATACTGCAAGAGATGGTTGAATTTGGTGGCAAGCTCGGTCACCTTCAATCCATCAGTCTTGGGGTACAGAAACTCCTTGTGTTTCTCCTCTCTCATAGCTCGAGAGAAGAAATGGCCAGTCATTTTGGTCTTAAACATTGACCATGTCAACACAGGGCTATCAGCTAAGCCTGTACTCTCCCACCACTCACTGGCCTCATCCTTCAACTGCAAGGAAGCTATGTGGACCTTCTCAGCCTCTGTACACATCACATTGCGGAACAGCCTCTCTATATGAGAAAACCAATGGGTCACCCTGACGGGTTCCCCTTTTCCGTTGAAGCTGTCAGGCCTCATAGAACTGATGGTCTTCAGAGCACGACCATAGTTGTCCCTAATCCTGACTGCATTCTCCTGGGCATCATGGTTTCTTGGCTCCTCAAATCTAGGAACCAGTGGGGGAATCGGCATGCCTTGTGCCTGTGGCGCATTTGGTCGCATAGCATCAGTGATAGCTTGCATGACAATTCCTCGAATTGCCTCTACTGCTGCAGTATCAAACACTACTGGTGCATTACTCTGATCCTGACCATTGCCCCCGGATTGATTATGGGATTCAGATACATGCTCATCTTGTGCAACATCTCTTATGATTGGTCTGGGCTCCTGACTAGTCCCAACACCAGCTCGCCTTGTGTTCCTTGTGTTCACCATCTGTTTACCGATCAAATTCCAAGTATTTCATACATTAATATTTATTCCATAAACTTAATGTAGCAAAATTACTCGGAATAGATCAACTGGGTATTTTATAGATGAACTGGAACTATTTTACAAGCTACACATAAGTCGATCTTCCGAGCGCTAGGACAAAATTGCTTGAAGATAAAAGTATTTCACAGAGTACTTGCCACAATACTGAAATATTACACAAAGTACATACTGGAATACTAAGAAAGGAAACTACTACGATAGGCAATGCCGATCCTCATCAAGGCGCTCCAAAACGTCTCCTGTAAGACAGGCTTCTAGTGCAGGGTCTCTTCGGGCTCCGCTCACCATCGAGCTCTGGCGACGGGCTTCACACCCTGCTCAGCCCTGGATCACATGGCTCTGGTGATCCTGACCCAATCTCAGTCATGGAGAAGTAGGGATCGTTCATGAGTGGTCCTCCTATCCCAGCCCTCCTCTGAGCGCTAGCAATCATCTCGTCCATCCGTCGCTGTTGCTCCATATGAGAGATCATCTCGCTCTGGCGAAGGATCTCCCTCAACTCAGCCTCTGATCTCCTCCTCCTCTGAGGCAGAGTAGGCGGATAGTCCTCGTAGATCATGGTCGGGCCACTCCTCCCAATACCGTACTCAGTGTACAGTGCCTCCCAATCATCATCAGTCATGAGTGCATAAACCGGCACTGGTGACAACTCTACCACACGCGGAAAATCTGAACCGGGCTCCTGATCCTGCCCCTCAAGGTCCATCTCAGGGTCCTCCTCTAGATCATCCTCTATGGGATCCTCATCCTCGGGATCATCCTCAATCATATCCTCGTTCTCGACATGATCTATCTCAAGCATCTCTTCTTCCTCATACTCGATCTCTTCTGGGATTGGTCCAAGCAGGAAGTCGTCGTTATAGTACCCTTGCTCGTACCTTGACAACTCCTCTTCTTCCTGTTCTGCCTCATGTACTTCCTCCACTCTTGGCGGCTCTACAGGTGCAGCCGCAGGGGCCACAACATCCCTAGGTGTCAGGACAACTGACTCGGGGAGAACGTACTTGATGTCCTCGGGCGGGCTACTCGGGCCTCCGACCTCGAAGCATCTCTAGGGAATCGGGAAGTCTAGCCTGCCTGGAGACGGCGGGTCCGTCTTGGCAACCTTCAACCCCTTGCTAAGAGAAAAGCACACACCTATCCTACAGGACAACGAGGAAGGGATTAGTCTTTCTAGACATAGAAGCAAGCTTACTACATCAGACTGTATGGAAGACGTGACTATGAACGGTTGAAAATGAAAACACCGTTTTTATTTTTAAACTCAGAGCCTTTTGAAAATACTTTTCAATTAAAAACGAGTAAATGGTTTTCAAATACCCAACCCATTTTAAAACCTTAGGCTCTGATACCACAACTGTAACACCCCCAAATCTTAACCCATTTGGAAAGGTATTACCGCTAGTGACCTCAATGTTCCTTACCGAGATCACCCAAGGCTTTACCGTTTAAATACAATCATCAAGTACAATTGATGCATAATGATCAAAGTAATTAAATCAGAACATAACATTGTTCAAATGAAACATGAGTTATAGGATTACAACCCAATCTCGAATAGGCCGATCACAGAGTTTAAATAAATACAGCGGAAGTCTTAGAAGATATAAATAGAGTACATCGGAAGTCTTTATAAAAATACATTGCCCAAAAGATCTCAACCTGATTAAAGAAATTATTAAAACATTCAAAAACAACCGTCGTCCTCATAGTCAATTTGGTCTTCTTATCTCTGCGCTCTATCTGATGTGCCGAATCGAACGGATGACACCAGCCAACCATGCAGAGAACAATTTAGGTTGGTTAGTCTAATGAAAGACTATACAAGGGTGCAAAGCAGATGGTTCGAGTAGTCGTATTAGGTTAGACTCATCGCTCCTCGAATAATAACCGACGACGATAGTCAACCTTCATACTTCTACTAGATGATATCAAAAGATATGAACAAGAGAAGATTCCAACTGAAGTGAATCTTATCGGAACACCCAAGAGAAGACTCCAAAGATCGAGTCTTAACGAAGTATGACAAAGTCTTGAATAATTAAAGAAATCACAGTATCGCATTCGAGCGATCTAAAAGTGGAGACGAGCTTTCCTAGCTGCATTATCGCTTAGCTGCACTACTCGTCAAAGGTTTATTAATTATGTGCGTCGAGTAGCACTTATCTGATTTATGTTTCAAAACACGCATCACGTTATAGACTTTTACATGTGTACCCCACCATTGGAACGACACATCTTAGTATGCGTTTCGTCGAGAGTGACGCACACCGAAAGGTTTGTGACACCAGCTAAGTGTCCTGCCTCTACACACTTGTGAAAGAGACCGATCATGACCTTAAAATGGTATTGGATGGGGACGAGCCACCCCTCTACCCGATTATAAAGAAACGACTGGACGGGATCCGGGTAACGTTCCTATCTAACAGTGCTAACTAAACAGTTATAGCACACCGATAGTTCGGATAAATCCACATAAATGCCCGCAAGGCGATCATAAATAATAGCGTTGTTCTAGCAGATATACAACCTATTATATGATTTACCAAAACAGTTTATAAAACCATTTCTAGACAAACACAATAATCGATCCAAATTAATTACTCAATTGAAATAACTGATAATTAATGTAAATATGGAACGATGAGCAAGAGCGAACCGCCACTTGCCTTAATCCGCAGATCTGGAACAAAGCTAGAGACAACGAGTTTCCGGGCTCGACATAGGGACAGCTCCGACATCACAGATTCCTTCGGGTCGACCCATACAGAAACCCTGAGTTAGATCCGACATAAACTAGTATGAATCTAAGGACAAACGAAAGAAATCGAAAGAAACGACGCCCGAAAGACGACCACCCAGGGCCGAGGCCAACAACCCTTCTGGCGGCGGTCGCCGCTGTTCTTGGCAACGGGCGCCGCTGTTCATCACGGTGGTCACCGCCACTGTACGGCGGGCGCCGTGAAGAACACCAGTCAACAGAAACGAGAACAAAACTCACCAAAACACAAGCGAATTATCCCCCTTTTTCCTTGCTTTGGATGCTATGCATCTGAGGGCCTCCAAGGCTTCCTTAAGCAACTGGAAACAACACCAAAATGGGCACCGACGATCACTTCCAAACTCCAGCGAGGGCAAGCTTTTCCGGCGAGAACAATTTGGAGGATTTAAGCTTATGTTTTTGCTTCAATCCGATCCCCAAACCTTCTCCTTAAATAGCCAAACCTCAGGGAACATCATGATGGCCTAAATGGAGAAGTGGAAGGCTAGAATCGGCATTGTCAGAGGCTCGCCGGTGAGCACTGGCCTATCCCCCCGCTAGCTTACGGTGGGCGCCGTGTTTTCCCTAGGTCGCTGCTTTGAAAGACAATGGCGGCGGGCTAATGGCGGCGGTCGTCGCATTGTACGGCGGTCGCCGTTTCCTAGCCCTCTTGCCCAGCTCGTCGATGAGAGGACATCTGCCTCGAGCCATAAACGGCGGTCGCCGCCGTATTTACGGCGGTCGCCGTCGTATTTACGGCGGGCGCCGCCAGGTCAGCTTTGACCAAATGGCTTTTGGATGACGTTGGCTTAACCCGGGATAAAAATAATCGTACACGAACGAGTATTAAGATCCAAGGTACATCGTCTGTATTATATTTCACTGAGAAAAATATTACAGAGATTGAGCACATTACAGAATGTCTTAAACTCTCTGAATTAAATCTGACGTACAAAACGGGTGTTCGGGAAAATTCCCAAAATTCCCAAAATAACCTTATAGAAATACGGGGTATCACAGGTTGTTTCTATTGCATGTATCTTGTTGAATCCTTGTTTGAATGCTATTGCTTTGTTGAGTCTTGAAGGTTTTCGGATTTGATTTAGTAATAAGTACTATTAGGACTGGTAGAACTAATAGTTACATATGATCGGGATAAGAACAACTAAAGGAAAGATAAGAACTTGAGATTAATAGAATTCAGTGATCAACCATATCTCTTGTTGTGTGGATCTTTGTCAGGTGTGGCGCTTTTCCCCAATCATATTCACAACCTTTACATGCGAATCTGTTTACTTGTTACTTGGTTACGAAACTGATATTAAACCCCCCCCCCCCCCCCCCCCTCGTTCCTAGTTGGTGACTTGAAAAGCATAAGAATTGATAATCTGATTCCCTTGGATTCGACCCTGACTTGCTTGCTATACTCTTTAGTAGGTACTTTAGGATTTCTTTGATTAGGCATACGATCTTAGGCCTGTCAAGGCTCTTGGAATTCGTTGGATAGTTTCACCCTAGCGAGGTGTCCTTCCTTGACCTTGGGATAGTGCGAGTATGTCTAATAGGGGCATGCTGCCTTGATATGGTTACACTCAACAAGAGACCAAAAGGCTTAGTTTTGGATCATGAGGCATAAGGATGAGTCTTACATAAAATGCGACCATCAACCAAGAGCTATAAGGTGTTATAATTAGTATTGGGTTTACTTACCTTGATTATATAAGACTTGGGGAAGTGCCTTAGTATGCTAGAGTTTCATCTAAGATAGGATCTTGGAGTCATTTTACTCACAAGGGAAATTTAATTGAGTAGAATGGGCAAAAACTTACTATTTTATAACTTGTCTAAATTTTAAGTTCTTGCATGTCAATCATAATTTATCTGCATGTTTTATTCCGTTTTTTTAGTTACTATGTCTTCTAAACACCTCAAATTCACTCTTCGCTCAATCGTTGAGAAAAACAAGTTGAACGACAAGAATTTCCTTGATTATGAAAGGAATCTGAGAATTATTCTTAGGTCTGAGGGACAAGAGGATGTCTTAGAAACCTCCATCCCAGAGCCGACTGTCAGCTCATCTAATGAGGACAAGGCACGTCACAAGACAATATACGAACGGGCAATGAATGTCACTTGCCTGATGCTGGCTGCTATGGAACCTGATATTCAACAGATGTTTGAAAATTAGGATGCCCATACCATTATGAGAAATCTTAGAGGTCTCTTTAAGGAGCAAGCCAGAGTTGAGCGGTACTTGACCCTCAAGTCCATATTGCAATGTAAGCTCGAGAAAGGGAAACCAGTTGGGCCACATGTTTATAACATGATAGGCTTGTTTGACAAGATGGCTCGACTTGGTAACCCCTACAATGTTGAGACGGCTACATATATGATCTTATACTCCCTACATGATGGATTTGCCCACTTTAGGCAAATGTATCACATGGGAGCCATGAGCAAGACTCTCAATGAGCTACACGTGATGCTCAAAACTGTTGAGCAAAACATCATGGTTAACCCTTTGAAGGAAGTTCTAATGGTCAATGGGAAAGAGTTTAAGAAAGGGCCCTAGAAGAAGCAATAACACCAAGGGTGTAATACCCCTCATTTTTAGATAGGATATTTGAGTAATTTTCCCAACCTTCGTTCAAATAATTATTTCACTTTCAGTGGAGTTCGGATTTTTCCGTAACGTCCATGATCTCCGAAATAATTCCTTGAGTGGTATAAAATACATTCAACGTATTTTCGGGACTTCGAATATTTGTTCGGGTGCAAAGATATTAACCGGGTACGAATATAATTAACCTGGAGATTTAAAAACTCGTGCCTATACATTCTCGGGCAAAAGGCCCAGATTTGGCCTAAACCGCACCCGCGGTCGGGTGGCCGCACCCGCGGTGCCAAGGGCGGCTCCACCGCACCCGCGGTGAGCCACCGCACCCCGCGGCGTCGTCGTCATCGCAGACAGCTTTTCTGCGGTTCGTCGGGCCTCGACATGGCGTCGCCGTTGCCACCCATGTTCCCTGGTCGGGTGATGCACCTCCTTGCTTCTCACCACCTTGATTGACCTCCTTGCTTAAGACCGACCTGTGAGGCTATACAAGGAGAGGACTTGGAGAGGAAATTGGTACATCTAAATCTTCCTTTCTCTCTCGCCGGATTTGTGGAATTTTTGCCGGAAACTTAAGCTCTCGCCGGAGCTACCATAGGAGGAGAATATACTCTCCAAAAGGTGTTTGGAAGTCGAAACCCATCCAAACTGAAGCCAAACATGTCGATCAAGGTGAGCCTTTGTCGTCGTCGATTAGCCGATGTAGCTTGACCGCACCCGCGGCCAGAAGCCACCGCACCCGCGGTGTGGCTGGGCTAGTGGTGTGGCTTTGGGTGTTGTAGTCTCGAGCGAGGCTTTGTTCCTTCGCTTTGGTTCGTCTTTCTTTAGATTCGTATATGTTATTATCGAATCTAACTTAGGGTTCCATTATGGATCGTTCCGTAGGGATTTGTGACCTGAGTTATGTCCCCGTTCGGACCCGGAAACCTGTTGTCTTTGAGCTTCGTCTGATCTAAGGCAAGTGGCGGTTCGCTCTTGCTTATCATTCCATGTTTCCATTAATTATCAATTGCTTAATTGTTAATTAAATTGGGATGAATTACTGTTTTCGTTTGGGAACAGATTTTATAAATGATACGATTAAAATATGATATTATAATAGGTTGTATATTGCTAAAACAACGCTATTATATATATATTTATGATGGCCTTGATGGCATTGATGTGGACTATAGTGTGCTTGAACTGTTTAGTTAGCACGAGTATTCGTAGGAACGCTACTTGGTACCCTACGAGGTACAGTCGTTTCTTTATAACCATGGTGGTTAGGACGACCTAACACCATCTTGCAGGTCATAACCGTCCTCTATCCGAGTATAGAGGTGGTGCACTTAGCTAGTGTCACACATTTCGGGAGTTGCTCCCAAGAGATCTCTCATCTCGGAATGAGATGATCACGATAAAAGCTTATAACGTGATGCGCGTTTTGGAATTAAATAAGATAAGTGCCGTTGTCGCACATAGTTAATATACCCTCAGGCGAGTAGTGCAGCTAGGATGTAGTACAACTAGGAAAACTCATCTTGACTTGATCAAAGTAAAGTTCTCTTTCTAATCTGAATTCACATTGTGCGGTGAGGTTGGTCGTGAACCGAAACATCAAGTCTTTTTAAACGCTTGTGTGAAATTATAATATTCTCAAACATTTGTCATACTTTCCGATAAGACTCAATCTCTTGAAGTCTTCTCTTCATACGTTTCCCATAAGACTCATTTTATTTGGAGTCTTCTCTTCAGTGCATATCTAAATACTAATCATTCCGTGAAAGTACCGGGTTATATATCGTTCCTTTGGTTTTTATTCGAGGAACAATGATAGTAAACGGTTACGATCACTAGAACCATTCTGTTTGTACCCTTGCATAGTCTTTCATTAGACTAACCAACCGATTATATTCCCTTGCATGGTTGGCTGGTATCATCCGTCCTATACGGCAAATCAGTGGTTGGTTCCCGAAGTCGAAGTAACTAGTTGAAGAAAGAGAGGCTTGCAGACGAAGATTTAAGTATTAATGTTTTAAGTTGTTAAGTATTACTTTAATATATCTTTATAACTTAGCCATGTTATAGGTTGAATCTTAAAAGTCTTCCGCTGTGTAATTTAAAATCTTTCGCTGAAATTTTACACTATTGTGTAAACGCTACTCTCATTTGAGGAGAGATCTTTTAATAAAAGAATTGGGTTTCCCATACAAATGTCTTCCGATGTTTAATCTTTCGTTATTTATTATGTTTATTTAAGTTAATTGTTCCGATCAAAGCCTTGGGTGATATCGGACAGAACGTCTGAGGTCACTGGCGTGTGGCACAACCGATGTAAGTCGGGGGTGTTACAGATGTGGTATCAGAGCAATGGTTTTAAAATTTTTGGCTTATTGTTAGGTTTGATAATTTTCGAAAGAATTAATTTCGAAACTATTTTCAACCTATGTTCTATTAAAAAGAACTTTGAAGATTTAAATGTTGAATTAAAAGTTTTCTTTAGTCCTTGGAATTTAAAATAATGATTTAGCTATTTGAACTTCGAAAGCTATTTATAATTAGTGTATAAAATATCGTGTTATAGATAATTAGTGTATAAAATATCGTGTTATAGGCAGTCAAATTAACTTTATGATTGTAAATTTTAAAAGTGCAATTTTGTCTTAGTAAGAGTTTTGTGATAATCATATTACTAGTTTTGAGGAACTAACTTCATAAATAACTATTTCTATAAATGAGGTTTAAAGTATGAAGTTAAAAGTATGAGATTTAAGTGATTTTCAAACTTCTGCAAGATTCAAGCTGTTACTTATTCCTTAGATCTATTCTTAGGAATATCATTCTCCTTAAATGGAATGTGATATGCGATATATTGAATAGCACATCTAGTGGTTATTAGCATGATTTAGATGAGTTTTAGATATGTTCTGGTGTTAACTCTGTGATCCGGATGAGAAGCCAAGGAGTGAAGAAATCATAGGAATTACAGAGTTCTGAAGCACATGGAAGAGAAGCATTGAGGAGTGGTGCGAAGGATGCAAGGAGAAGCTTATGGAGAGAAGACATAGGAGTCTGGAGCCTTGCCGCACCCGCGCCGAAGCCTTGCCGCGCCCCGCGACAGATTGAGCAGAAAGGAGGCCGAAGTTCTGAAGTGCCACCGCACCCAGCGGTGGGCCTTGCCGCACCCGCGATGAGAAGGTTAGAAAGGCGAGGCTGGACACTGGAAGATCACCGCACCCCGCGGTGGGTGTCACCGCACCCAGCGGTGACGTTGCGCTGAAGACTTTTCCAAGTTTTTATTTTCCGTTTTATTTTATTTCCGAGACTTTGTTTCCAAGTTTGTTATTTTCTTTTCTTTATTTCTGAATTAATTGCCCTAGTATTTAAGAGTCTTTTGAAGACTTTGTTTAGTTTAACCTGGTTTTCACCGTTCTTAGTTTTTCTCTCACAAACCCTATGGAGAACTAAACCTCCATTGTTGCACTTGACATTTTGAAGCCAGCAATTGATTGGTTGTGAGTTTTCTACTCTTGTTCGTTTTCCTATCTAGTTGTATTAATTCTCTTGTGCTTGAATGTTTATTGAATCTTATTGATTTATCTAGACTGATCACCTAGGTTTATTGATATTATCCATATCGCTAGGACTTGTGATTCCGGGTTCGGGTTGCATATCTAGTAGAAAACACGATTTACATAAGCGGGTTGCAAGTGTTCATCATGAGAGAGAGTTAATTGCATGCTTATAGTAACGGGTTGTTTCTATTGCATGTATCTTATTGAATCCTTGGTTGAATGCTATTGCTTTATTGAGTCTTGAAGGTTTTCGGATTTGATTTAGTAATAAGTACTTCTAGGGCTGGTAGAACTAATAGTTACCTAAGACCGGGATAAGAACAACTAAAGAAAAGATAAGAACTTGAGATTAATAGAATTCAGTGATCAACCATATATCTTGTTGTGTGGATCTTTGTTAAGTGTGGCTCTTTTCCCCATCATATTCACAACTTTTACTTGCAAACTTGTTTACTTGCTTACTTGTTACTTGATTACCATAAAAACACTATAACCCCCCCCCCCTAGTTCCTAGCTGGTGACTTGCATACTACAAGAATTGATAACCTGATTCCATTGGGTTCGACCCTGACTTGCTTGCTATACTCTGTAGTAGGTATATTAGGATTTATTTGATTGGGCATACGACTTTAGCCCTGTCAAATTTGGCGTCGTTGCCAGGGAATCAAATTTTCTGTTTTTGTGTGTTTGTTAGTTACCAACCTTGGTGTGGACCTATCTTATGGTTCACACTCGTGCTACTAATTCACCTCTTCTTGATTTTGATCCAGAGATTGAGAGAACTGTTTCCCAGGATCGCAGAGTCAACCGTACTTTGGTTTTTGACAACCCTGCATTTGAGATGGGTGACGCGGATCGAACATTGAGGCAGTTGACTGCACCCAACCTGCAACAGCAACCTTTGGCTGTGACTATTCCTGCTGTAGGAGAGGGCGTAAACTTTGAGTTAAAGTCGGGGCTGATTCATTTGCTCCCAACCTTCCATGGGCTGAGTGGAGAGGACCCAATCAAGCACATGGGTAAATTCCACACTGCCTACATGAGCATAAAACCGGTGAACGTCACTGAGGAACAAATCAAGATGAGAGCTTTCGGGTTTACCCTCAAGGACGCTGTTGATGACTGGTATTACCATCTGCCTACTGGAAGCATAGACACATGGAACAAACTGCATAAGGCGTTTCTCGAAAAGTATTTCCCTGCAAAGAAGGCAAACAGTTTGAAAAAGGCTATAAGCAACATCGAGCAGGAGGCTGACGAGACCCTATATGAGTACTATGAGCGGTTCAAGAGACTTTGCTCAAGCTGTCCGTTCCACGGGTACACCAATCAGGACTTGGTGCTTCATCTTTACAATGGTCTGCTGGACAGTGAAAGGAGGATCGTTGATGCTGCATGTGGTGGCAACATTCTAAACACAACACCGGCAGCAGCTATGGAGAAGATTCAGGAGATGGCAGAGGGCACAAGAAATTTTGGTAGAACTTCTACTAAGAAAGGAGTCAATGCTGGTGACTCTAATCGCCCTGCGTATGCAAGTGATATTGTTGAGTTGAAGGACATGGTAAGGAGACTTACGCTGCAAGTAACACCCCAATAACTCAAGGCATATGGGATTTGTGCTGATCAATTCCACCCCACCGATGTATGTCCTCAATTACAAGATGATTCGAATGCTGAGGTGAACGCTGTAGGGGGTTATGGACCTCAAAGACCTCGGCATGATCCCTACTCCAACACTTATAATCCGGGATGGAGAGACCACCCAAATTTCAGATGGAGGGATCAACCGAATCAATAATAACAACCTCAGCCCAGACCCCCATTTATACAAAGGCCACAAGGTCCACAACCTGATGCGTCTCTGTCAACTGAAGATATGCTCAAGGCTTTGACAAAACATTTCACCACTCATGTTCAAGCTACGACGTCGAGTATCAAGAACCTAGAGACGCGGATGGGACAGATGGCTGAGGCGATCACAAGGATTGATGCACGGACTTCGGGGAATCTACCATCTCAAACGGTAGTAAACTCGAGGGAAAACGTGAGCGTTGTAACCCTCCGGAGTGGAAAACAATTGCATGTCGCTCCTAATGCTGAGAAGGACGATTCAGAAAAAGGGGAAGTTCTGGAGGAACACCGCACCCAGCGGCAAGAGGACCGCATCCGTAGTGGGACTATATAAGGAGACCAGAATAATCTGTTGAACTTGCCGCACCCAGCGGTGGGACTCACCGCACCCCGCGGTGACGAAGCTGTTTCTCGGGAAATTTATGGGGACTCACCGCACCTCGCGGTGGACACCGACCGCACCCGCGGCGGATCTCCTGGAGCTGCCAAAGAGCCTTACGCGGACACCTATGTTCGTCCATACTTTCCCCCTCTCGGTTCCGAAAAGCCACCCACCCCATTTCCAGAGGCGCTTAAGGAGAGAAGGATCGTCGACGACAAGGACCTCTTCGAAACATTTAGCAAGTGTGAGGTAAACATCGCTTTGCTTAAACTTGTTAAAAGTATTCCCAAGTATGCTCGTTTCTTGAAGGAGCTTTGCACGATAAAGAGAAATCTAAAGCTTAAAGAGCAACAGAAGGTGAAGGTAAGCGAACGTGTCTCAGCGGTGTTTCAATGGCGTATGCCCAAGAAGTGCGCTGATCCAGGTATGGTAAGCATTCCCTGTATTATAGGTGACACTAAATTTGAAAGAGCTATGCTTGATCTAGGTGCATCTATCAATGTTTTACCTTACTCTCTTTATAAATCACTTGGATTAGGACCTTTGCATGAAACAGGAATTGTTGTGCAACTTGCTGATAGGTCTAGTGTTTACCCTAAGGGAGTAGTTGAGGATGTGTTGGTCATGGTTGACAATTTGATATTCCTTGCTGATTTCTTTGTCCTAGATATGAAACATGATGTGCATACTGCCCCTATTTTGGTAGGAAGACCATTCTTAAAAACTGCTAGGACTAAGATTGATTATGTAAGTGGGACACTTACTATGGAATTCGATGGAGAGGTGGTTGAATTTAACATTATGATGCTATGAAACACCCCATTGATGACCATTCTTTGTGCTCTATTGATGTGATTGAACCCATTGTGCAAGATATGTTTGATATTTCTGGTTCGAATGAGTTGCAATCCATTATTGAGAATGATATAGATGAGTCCCACACGGAATATGCTTTGTCAACTAACATGCAGGTGGTCTTATCTCAGATGGATGTGAACGGTAAGCTTCCTATTGAACCTTTGGGCATTGGCCCCAACTTGCTAACACCGAGCGAGAAGCTTGTTCCTTCTGTTGTACAGGCTCCCGAGATTGAACTCAAACAACTCCCTGGTCATCTCAAGTATGCTTTTCTTGAAGTCAACGACACTTTGCCAGTCATTGTGTCTAGTAAGCTTTCAAAGGAGCAAGAGGAGAAGCTAGTGGAGATATTAAAGGAGCACAAGACTGCGCTGGGATGAACCATTACCGACATAAAAGGGATTAGTCCCTCCACATGTATGCATCAGATTTTGCTAGAGGACAAAGCCAGGCCATCCAGACAACCACAAAGAAGGCTTAACCCACCTATGATGGAGGTGGTAAAGAAGGAGGTGCTGAAACTCCTTCAAGCTGGCATGATCTTCCTCATCTCCGACAGTCGATGGGTCAGCCCTACTCAGGTTGTCCCCAAGAAGGGAGGGATCACAGTGGTTGAGAATCAACAAGGAGAGTTGGTCCCTACAAGAACTCAGACGGGCTGGAGAGTCTGCATTGATTACCGTAAGTTGAACGCGGTAACTTGAAAAGACCACTTTCCTTTACCTTTTATTGATCAAATGCTAGAACGCCTTGCTGGGCACCCCTACTACTATTTTCTAGATGGATACTCAGGGTATTTTCAGGTGGCCATAGCGCCAGAAGACCAAGAGAAGACTACTTTTACATGTCCCTTTGGCACCTTTGCATACCGTAGAATGCCTTTTGGACTATGTAATGCACCCAGTACTTTTCAACGATGTATGGTAAGTATCTTCTCTGAGTATATTGAGAATTTAATTGAGGTATTCATGGATGACTTCACAGTACATGGGGATAGCTTTGATGCATGTTTGAACCACTTGACACTTGTGCTTAAAAGATGTGTTGAAACTAACTTAGTTCTCATTTCTGAAAAGTGTCATTTTATGGTAGAACAAGGGATTGTGTTAGGTCATATCGTCTCCGCTAAGGGCATTGAGGTCGATAAGGCGAAGATTGATGTAATTCAGTCTTTGCCTTATCCTACTAACATGCGCGAAGTTCGTTCCTTCCTAGGCCATGCAGGTTTTTATCGCAGGTTTATCAAGGACTTTTCCAAGATCTCATCGCCCTTATGCGAGCTGCTGAAGAAAGAGGTGACTTTTGAGCTGAATGAGGAGTGCAAGAAGGCGTTTGATTATTTGAAGGAACGCTTGACAAGCGCACCGATTATCCAGGCACCTGATTGGTCTCGACCGTTCGACATAATGTGTGATGCCAGTGACTATGCAGTTGGAGCAGTTTTGGGGCAGAAAGAGGGAAGGGCCTCTCATGTGATTCATTACGCATCCATGACTCTGAATGGAGCACAACGAAACTACTCCACTACTGAGAAAGAGATGTTGGCTGTGGTGTTTGCTTTAAAGAAATTCAGGCAATATCTTTTGGGAGTGAAGGTGATCATATACACAGATCATGCCACCCTTCGTTACCTAATGACGAAGAAAGAAGCCAAGCCGAGATTGATTCGATGGGTTATTCTGCTTAGTGAGTTTGATGTGGAGATAAGAGACAAGAAAGGAGCAGAGAACTTGGTGGCTGATCACCTGAGTAGGCTTGTGAACGAGGAAAACAAGCCAGCGAAACAAAATCCCATCCATGGAACATTCTCGGACGACACACTTTTCAAAGTGGAGATTCTGGAGAACCACCACATCCCGCGGCCAGAGCACCGCACCCGCGGTGGGAATACAGAAGAAAAGGCCAAGTTGCTGGAGGGTCGACCGCACCCCGCGGTAGAATACACCGCACCCTGCGGTTACGGTGGAGAATTCTTCGAGAATTTCCCAGTTTCACCGCACCCAGCGGTGGGAGCTACCGCGCCCCGCGGTGGCGATGATGTTTCTGTCGAGAACTCTGGAGAGTCACCGCACCCAGCGGTGGCACCGACCGCACCCGCGGCGAAGGGGACAGGGGGAGGCTTCTGTGCTGTCAACGTCTCTTCACTCGAGTCTTACTTCTACAGCTCCGTTCTCGGGATCCGTTCTTTCCGACCATGGTACGCCTGCATTGTGAACTAGGTTCATGGGGAATTCCCTTCGGATCATACCAAGGCACAACAGGAGAAGGTGCGAAGAGAAGCTCGACACTATATTTGGGATGATCCATATCTCTGGAGACACTGTGTCGACCACGTAATCCGTCAATGTCTCTCGAATAACGAGGTACAATATGTCCTTAGCTTTTGTCATTCTGAAGCATGTGGGAGTCATTTTGGTGCGAATAAGACTGCTAGGAAGGTGTTAGATGCAGGTTTCAATTGGCCCCACATCTTTCGGGATGCGTTTGCATTTTGTAAAGTGTGTGATAGATGTCAGAGGATGGGTAATATTTCTAGGAGAAATGAGATGCCACAATCGTCTTTGATTTTTTGTGAGGTCTTTGATGTGTGGGGTATTGATTTTATGGGACCCTTTCCTAGTTCTTTTGGGAATCTCTATATTTTGCTTGCGGTGGACTACGTTTCCAAGTGGGTGGAAGTGAAGGCCACCAGGACTGATGATTCTAAAGTAGTGGCAGGTTTTCTGAAAGAGAACATATTCTCCAGGTTTGGAATCCCCAAAGCTTTGATTAGTGATCGGGGAACCCACTTCTGCAACAAGACTGTGACCGCCCTGCTGAAGAAGTATCATGTCACACAAAGAGTTTCCACTGCCTATCATCCACATACCAATGGGCAGGCTGAGGTGTCCAATAGGGAGATCAAGACCATTCTTGAGAAAACGGTGGCACCCAATAGGAAGGATTGGAGTTTGAGGCTTAATGATGCATTATAGGCTTACCGCACCGCTTTTAAGACCCCAATTGGAATGTCTCCTTTCCGGCTCGTATTTGGCAAAGCTTGCCATCTCCCTGTAGAGCTGGAACATAAGGCATGGTGGGCGGTGAAGAAGTGCAACATGCAGATTGATGAAGTAGGAGAGTTTCGCAAGCTGCAGCTGCAAGAGTTGGAAGAGTTACGCCTTGATTCATATGACAACGTTGTTATCTATAAGGTGGAAACCAAGGCATGGCATGACAAGAATATCTTGCGAAGGGACTTCCAACCTAGTGATAAAGTCCTTTTGTTTCAATCTCGCCTGAAACTCTTTGCAGGAAAGTTTAGATCGAAGTGGATAGGACCCTATGTTATTGCTGAAGTCTACCCACATGGTGTTGTTGATTTAATTGAGCCAATGACTCAGAAGACATTCAAGGTCAATGGTCAAAGGTTAAAACCTTACCATGAGGGTTTCCACACCGACGCAATTGATGAGATGGCTCTTAAGGAGCCAAGTGCTGAAAATGAATAGACAAGAGTCTATGTCGAGCCAACGACATGAACCAAGGCGCTGCTCGGGAGGCAACCCGAGGTATTTTTTTCTTTCTCTTCCTTTTGTCTTTGCATTTTCATAGCTTAGCTAGGTAGTTGTTTTTGCCTTTCGGTTGTTTTCGCCTGCATACTAACGTGCAAGTACGAAGAATAAGACACAGGGGAGTTTCTGAAGGCTCACCGCACCCCGCAGTGAGCAGCCCACCGCACCCGCGGTGGGCACCTGTTATTTCCGTTTTCCAAAAAAAATAAAAATAAATCTGAAACCCCTATTTTCTTCTTCCTCCTCAAATCCCTAACTCCCTCCCACCATTCTCCCTCAAAACCTCCAAAAAACCCAAATCGCCCAACACCCCAAACCTTCAATCCCCCACAAATCTCCACCATCCTCTCACTCCTTTCACCCTCTCATCCACAAATCCACATTCCCACACCCAAATCCAACCTTATTCACCCAAAAACCCCATCTCCAACCCCAACCTTCCAAACCCTTAACCACCATCGCACCCACCTCGACCTACTGCACCCGCGCCGGACTCGCCTTGCCCAAACCCAGCCGACCCCCATCGAGCCACTACCCAAGCCGCTGGACCAGCCAAGGCTCGTGTGGTGTTCACTCGTGCTCGCCCTTCGCGATTCGCCCAGTAGCGTCACCGCACCCCGCGGTAGAAGAACTGTCGCCCCCGCGACAAGACAACAAAAGACATATTTTCTTCCACCGCACCCCGCGGTATCTCCCACCACACCCGCGGAAGCTCGACATAAGGCATTTTTCGTGCTTGTTCCTGTGAGTCCCTCCTTCTCTCTCGTTTTCAACACTGTAATTCGATTACCATGTCGAGAGCTAGAAAGGTCGGGATGACCCCAAAGGAGAAGGAAAAGTATGAACTCGTGCAATCACGTAATGTCCTCCCGACCAAATTTCTGGATAGGGGCACTTTAGAGAAGTTGGGCCTGCTTGAGTGCACATCGCTTTGTTTAAAGCATGCGGGGCTGGGGGAATTCATTGATCGATATGACCCCTCTTTTGACAATTTATGCAAGCAATTCATCGCCACATTCTGGTGCACCAACGAAGGGGATGAGCATATTTCTTTGTCGTTCAAGTATGAGGGGAGGAAGTATTCTATGACCGCTGATGAGATGAGAGATGCTATTGGGGTGACTAAGCTCCTCAGTGATAATTGGAGACAGGGTACCACTGAGGTTGTGTTGTGTGATTTTTGAGAGGGCGCAACTGGACTACCTTTCTACAAGGGTGATGAATACAACAGCAAGTTCACCCACCCTTGTCTGAGGCTGTTGCACAAGCTGATGATGGGGACCTTTCTGGGGCACAAGGAGGATAACAAGGTGCCCCTCAAGGATTTGCATTGGTTCTACAGCGTCGTACCCCAGTCAACATTGGTCCCCGACTGGGTACAGGTCGTCCTCTCCACACTTCAGCGGATCCGAAAGGGTGAGAAGCGAGATGTTATTCAGGGTGGTTTGATCACCCTTATTGCAGAGAAGGCTTTTCGGGTCGATGAGTTTCAGGAGCCCATCATCTCGCATGTCTTTGACGTCAATCTGTTGAGGAAGTGCCATATGCTGAAATTGGTGAAGAATTAGTGGTTTTGGTGCTCTTATGCTGACAAGAGCAACCTCCTGGCATTGCCGAGGTCACTCCCTTATGGCCCCAAGTTTAGAGATTTTTTCCTCCCCTCCGACCCGTTCACACCACCAGTGGGGTCGATTTCTACACAGATTATTGAGTCTCCACCTCAGCCTCGAAGGAGGAGAGCTACTGCGGGTAGCTCGAGTCAGGCGCCTGCTGATGATGCTGATGAGGAGATGCCTGCTGCAGGCCAGGGACCACCACCCATGGACCCTTGGCAGGATATGATATATCGCCAGATGGAGGCGATGTCACTGCAGCAGCAGCAATGGCAACAAGGATTCGATGGCCATTTTGAGGGTTTTCAGACCCAGATTTTTCAGAGGATGGATCAGCAGGACAAGAGGATCCAGCAGCTGAGCGAGCAGCAGATGCAGTATTTCGAGCAGTTCCCATACCCGCCCGAACCACCACCACATCAGTGAGTTCTCCTTTCTTTTTCCCCACTATTATGATTGTCTTCTATTTTCCACATTGAGGAGAATGCGTACTTCAAGTATGGGGGAGGGAGTAGACTCACTACTTATCTTTATGTACAGTTTTTCTTGTTTCTGTGTACAGTTTCTGACATTGCATTGCATTAGTTTTCTACAAAAAAAAATGAAAAAGCCAAAAATATGATAAAAAGGCAACCAAAATCCTAGGATGAGTTGAAAACCTGAGAGGGCGACTCAGGTAAAAAGTAGGTAGTCTGACCAGCACTAGGCTGGGGCAAAAATAGACTGGAGTAATGTGAGCACATGTGAGAACATCTAGAAAAATGAAATGAGTGGCTAGGTGAAAACCTGAAAAGGCGCCTAGGCAAGATGAGTGAAAGAGAAAAAAATTGAGAGATTATTAGGATTCTTCATCTTGGCCTTGGCGAGATAAGAAGGGGAGTCATAATAAGGAATCGGGTAGGCCATTCTTGGAGCAATAAGGTGACTAGATGGAGCTAGGATTAGATGAGTTTTGCATCACTTGTTTTGGTTGTTTTGGAGCGTATTGTTGATATGTTGTAACCACTAGTGTCATGTTTTCTCGTACTTCCTAAGACCTTAGAGCATGATTGGAGGAGTGAGTCTAGTTTTTAGCTTACTCGGGACGAGTAAGGTCTAAGTATGGGGGAATTTGATATGCGATATATTGTATAGCGCATCTAGTGGTTATTAGCGTGATTTAGATGAGTTTTAGATATGTTCTGGTGTTAACTCTGTGATCCGGATGAGAAGCCAAAGAGTGAAGAAATCATAGGAATTACAGAGTTCTGAAGAACATGGAAGAGAAGCATTGAGGAGCGGTGCGAAGGATGCAAGGATAAGCTTATGGAGAGAAGACATAGGAGTCTAGAGCCTTGCCGCACCCGCGCCGAAGCCTTGCCGCGCCCCGCGGCAGATTGAGCAAAAAGGAGGCCGAAGTTCTGAAGTGCCACTGCACCCAGCGGTGGGCCTTGCCGCACCCGCGATGAGAAGGTCAGAAAGGTGAGGCTGGACACTGGAAGACCACCGCACCCCGCGGTGGGTGTCATCGCACCCAGCGGTGACGTTGCGCTGAAGACTTTTCCGAGTTTTTATTTTCCGTTTTATTTTATTTCCGAGACTTTGTTTCCAAGTTTTTTATTTTCTTTTCTTTATTTCTGAATTAATTGCCTTAGTATTTAAGAGTCTTTTGAAGACTTTGTTTAGTTTAACCTAGTTTCCACCGTTCTTAGTTTTTCTCTCACAAACTGTAACACCCCCAAAACTTAACCCTCTTGGAAAGGTATTACCGCCAGTGACCCCAGTGTTCCTTACCGAGATCACCCAAGGCTTTACCAAAGAAATACAATTTATGAAATGCAATTGATACACAAAGATCAAGCGTTAAATTCCAAAACATAACATTGTCAAGGAAAATAAGAGTTACGGGATTACAACCCAATCCCGAATAGGTCAAAACATAGTTTAATCAAACACAGCGGAAGACTAAGAAAGTAAGTTACAATCGGAGTTATTGTCCAAAGGATCATAACCTGATTAAAGGAATAATTAAAACATTCAAAAACCACCGCCGACTTCATAGTCCTTCTAATCTTCTGAGCTACTTCTTAACTGATGTGCCGAATCAAACGGATGACACCAGCCAACCATGCAAGGGAAAAAATATTGGTTGGTTAGTCTAAATGAATAGACTAGCAAGGGAACAAAGCAGAATGGTTCGAAGCAGTTGTATTAGGTTAGACTCTTCGTCCCTTGAATAATAATCGAGTACGCTTGTCAACCACCATACTCCTACTGGAATAAACAAGAGGTATGTACAAGAGAAGATTCTAAAAGACTGAATCTTCACAGAAATCGACTCGAAAGAAGACTCCAACTGAAATGAGTCTTTAAGGGAAAAAAATGACAAATCTGGAAAGTTATAGAATCATTCAACAATGATTTAAAACTGACTGAGATGCTTCGGTTCACGACCAACCTCATCGCCTACAGCGAATCTAGATTGGAAAGAGAACGTACTACATTCAAGTCAAGACGAGTTTTCCTAGCTGCACTGAACTTAGCTGCACTACTCGCCCAAGGTGTATTAATTATGTGCGTCAAGGTAGCACTTATCTGATTTATGTTTCAAAACACGCATCACGTTATAGACTTTTACATGTGTACCCCACCAATGGGACGACACATCTTAGTATACGTTTCATCGAGAGTGACGTATACCGAAAGGTTTGTGACACCAGCTAAGTGTCCTGTCTCTACACACATGTGTAAGAGACCGATCATGATCTTAGAATGGTATTGGATGGGGACGAGCCACCCCTTTACCAGATTATAAAGAAACGACTGGACAGAGTCCGAGTAACGTTCCTAACTAACAGTGCTAACTAAACAGTTACAGCACCACAACATTTACAGGATAAATCCACATAAAGGCCCGAAAGGCGATCACAGATAATAGCGTTGTTCTAACAGATATACAACCTATTATATGATTTTCAAAACAGTTTATCAAAACCGTTTCCAGACAAACAGAATATTCATTCCAAATTAATTACTCAGGTAAACTACTGATAATTAATGTAAATATGGAATGAATGAGCAAGAGCGAACCGCCACTTGCCTTACTCCGCAGAATAGTCTAAAGACGACACTGGATTCTGGGCTCGACGCGGTACAGCTCGGACAACACAACGACCTTCGAGTCGACCCATGAAAGGAACCCTAAGTTAGATCCGACATAAACAGTACGAATCTAAACACGGCGAAAGAACACGAAAGGAACGACGCCACTACGACAACCGACCAAGCCAAAGCCACGAAGGCGTTCTGGGCACTGGCGGCGGTCGCCGTTCTTGGCGGCGGTCGCCGTGAAGAACACGGCGGTCGCCGTGAAGAACACGGCGGTCGCCGTGAAGAACACGACGGTCGCCGTGAAGAACACGGCGGTCGCCGTTAAGAACACGGCCGACTGAAATGAGAGAAAACTCACCCCAAAACACGAGCGGTTTGGCCTCCTTCGACTTGCTTTGGCTTCTAACCTCCAAGGCTAACCAAAAGCTTCACAAAGGCACTCTGGAACACACCAAGGCAACACCGGCGAGACCTCCGGCGAGCACAAGAAAACCGGCGAAAACAAAACTCCGGCGAGAGGCGAATTTGGCAGCGATTCGGGGTTATAGATGACCCAAAACCCATGCCCAAGCTCTGTTATTTATAGGCAAACCCCAAGGATTGAGCTGCAAGCCCTTAGACGTGGCAACCGACGCAACGGCGCGCCTCGAACGACGCCGGCGACCATCGGGCAAAGCCCACTGGACAATCACGGCGGTCGCCGTATTTTTGCCTGCGGCGGGCACACGGCGGTCGCCGTAAATGCGGCGGTCGCCGTTTCCAGGTCTGTCGCGGCCAGCTGGAAGCTGACAAGCTGACTCCTCGGGCCCAACCACGGCGGTCGCCGTTTCTGAACGGCGGTCGCCGTTTTCCCCTTTTCCCGCCCATTCGGCTTTGAACGAGCTTGACGATAAACCGGGATAAAAATTATCGTACGCGAACGACAATTTAAAATTCAAGGCACCTTGTCTGTATATTATTTCACTGAGAAAAATATTATAGATATAGAGCACATTACAGAATGTCTCAAGCTACCTGAATTAAATCCGACGTACACAACGGGTACTCGGGAAAATTCCATAATTCCCAAAATAACCTTACAAAAATACGGGGTATCACATCTCCTCCCCCTTACAAGAAGTTTCGACCCTGAAACTTAGGTCGAGAATAACTCGGGAAAACTCCTGAGCATATCTGACTCGGTTTCCCACGTCTCCCAAGTAACTTCTTCGGTCCCTGACTTGGACCACAGCACTCGTACCAAAGGTACGATCTTGTTGCGCAAATGCTTCTCCCGACGCTCCAAAATGCGCACGGGCAACTCTTCGTAAGTACCATTTGCTTGAATCTCGATGTCTTCATAACTAAGCACATGAGACTCATCTGGCACATACTTTCTGAGTAAAGACACGTGGAACACGTTATGCACCGGGTGAGCCGATGGTGGCAACGCCAAACGGTACGCTAGGGATCCCACTCTATCCAAAATCTCGAATGGTCCCACGTAGCGAGGGTTAAGCTTCCCACGCTTACCAAATCTGAAAACTCCTTTGGAAGGTGACACCTTGACAAAAACCTTGTCACCGACCTTGAACTCGACAGTCCTGCGCTTCCGATCTGCGTAGGACTTTTGTCGACTCTGAGCGGTCAACATCCTTTGTTTGATCAAAGCAATGTCTGAATCCGTCCTTTCGACCAACTCTGGTCCAAACAGAATTTTGTCGGCATTAACCTCCCAACAAATCGGAGATCTGCATCTGCGACCATACAAAGCTTCAAACGAAGCCATCTTGATTGTAGCATGCCAGCTATTATTGTACGTGAACTCAATCAGACTCAAGCTGTCCTCCCAGCTAGTCGGACGATCGAGCACACAAGCTCTAAGCATATCCTCCAGAGTCTGGATGGTCCTTTCAGACTGGCCATATGTCTGAGGATGAAACGCTGTACTAAACCTCAACTCTGTCCCCATAGCCTTATGAAGTTCCTTCCAGAATCTTGACATGAAACGGCCATCTCGGTCCGATACAATGGTCTTAGGAATGCCATGTAAGCGGACAATCTCCTTCTGGTAAACTTCGGCTAGCTTCTGGGTTTCCCATGTGGTCTTGATGGCTATGAAATGAGCACTCTTCGTAAGCTTATCCACAATTACCCAAATAGCTTCTCTCTGACTTCGAGTCTTGGGTAGCCCAGTGACGAAGTCCATGGAAATGTCCTCTCATTTCCATTCTGGCACGGGGAGAGGTAGCATCTCACCACCTGGTCTACGGTGTTCGATCTTGACTTTTTGGCAAGTTAAACACTTCGCCACAAAGTCTGCTACGTCCCACTTCATGTTTGGCCACCAAAACTTCTTCCTGAGATCCTTGTACATCTTGCTAGAGCCAGGATGCACAGAATAAGCAGATGAATGAGCTTCTCTCATCACCAACTGATGAAGACCTTCTGTGTCAGGCACACAGATCCGATCCTGAAACCAAAGTGATCCATCATCCTGAACCACAAAACTGGGAGCTTTCCCATCCATCACTTCACTGCTTAACTTTACCAAGATGATGTCATCGACTTGCTTTTCTTTGATTTGATCCAGCAGTGTAGCCTGAATTTCCATCATACTCAGGTACCCTCTACGCTGGTCATACAAGACTTTAATGTCGCATGACTCTTGGTTTAGCTTGGTCTGAGCAGTAAGCAACGCAACCACAGTCTCGTGCGTTGTCTTCCGGCTTAGCGCATCAGCTACTACATTAGCCTTGCCCGGATGATACAACAACTCCATGTCGTAGTCCTTGACAACTCTAGCCAGCGGCGTTGTCTCATATTTAACTCCTTCTGAGTAAATATATACTTGAGACTTTTGTGGTCGGTGAAGACTTGGCATCTTATACCGTAGAGGTAATGCCTCCAAATCTTCAGCGCAAAGACAACCGCTGCTAACTCAAGATCGTGGGTCGGATAGTTTTCTTCGTAAGTCTTGAGTTGTCTAGATGCGTAAGCAATGACTTTGCCTCTTTGCATCAAAACACAACCAAGACCACACTTGGAAGCATCACTATAGACCACATAATCGTCATTCCCCTCTGGGAGTGCTAACACGGGTGCCGAGGTCAACCGTCGCTTCAACTCCTGGAAACTGACATCGCACTTGTCATTCCAGACAAACTTCTTGTGGACTTTGCGGAGTAGATTGGTCATAGGTAGAGCGATCTTTGAAAATCCTTCTACGAACCTTCTATAATACCCGGCAAGTCCAAGAAAACTGCGCACCTCCTTCACGCTCTGGGGCTGTGTCCACTTAGCCACCGCTTCAATCTTTTGGGGATCAACCATAACCCCATTTTTATTGATCACGTGGCCTAAGAAAGCCACTTCCTTCATCCAGAATTCACATTTAGACAATTTAGCATAAAGCTGATGTTGTCTAAGGATCGACAAGGAAATCCGTAGATGTTCCTCATGGACTTCTTCATTCGGAGAATAGATCAAGATGTCGTCTATGAAGACCACCACGAACTTATCCAAGTACTGGTGAAAACATCAGTTCATCAAATCCATAAAGACAGCTGGAGCATTTGTAAGCCCAAAAGGCATCACTACGAACTCGTAATGACCATATCTGGTCCTAAACGCAGTTCTAGGAATGTCCTGCTCATGAATCCTGAGTTGATGATATCCAGATCTTAAGTCGATCTTGGAGAACACCTTTGCTCCCTGTAATTGGTCCAACAAGTCATCAATCCTAGGCAAAGGATACTTGTTCTTGATCGTCACCTTGTTCAACTCTCGATAGTCGATACAAAGTCGAAACGATCCGTCCTTCTTTTTGACGAACAAAACCGGAGCACCCCACGACGATGCACTCGGCCTGACATAACCTTTATCGAGAAGATCTTCAAGTTGATTCTTCAATTCTTGCATCTCAGCCGGAGCCATCCGATACGGTGATTTGGAAATCGGCGCCGTACCAGGCTCGAGATCAATTGAAAACTCTACGTCACGAATCGGGGGTAATCCAGGAATTTCTTCCGGAAAGACATCCGAAAATTCCCTAACTACAGGAATATCAAGAACCTTAGGTCCATCCCCCTCGGGCGAATCCAAGTAGCAAAGGTACCCGACACATCCTTTTCGTAGTAGCTTAAACGCAGCCATCGCATTGATCAGCTTGCCGTTATCAGCGTCATTTCGACCTTTGAACTTGCACACGAATTGGCCCCCGGATGACACCGTCACCGTTCTTGAACTGAAGTCGATCACCGCCTTATGACGCATCAGCCAATCCATACCGAGAATAATGTCGTATGGAGCCATGGCTATGCAGATTAAATCTGCCTCGAATTCCTTACCCTGAATGGTAATCGAAAAGTCGGACAAATGCTTGGTTCCCACCAAACGTTCTCCATTAGGAAGATTAACGACGAAAGGGTCGCACGAATCATTGCACACTAAGTCTAACTTGCTAACACAGCTATCTGAAATAAAGGAATGCATAGCACCAGAATCAAACAGAATGCACACTGAAGTAGAGTGAAGGTATAGAGTACCTTGAGTAATCGGAGCATTGGGTCCATCTGCCTCACGCATCTCATACAAGCGTTGGCCCTGACTTCCAGAAGCAGCTGGGGCCTTTCCCCTGTTCTGAGCAGTCGTCTGCACTGAAGGGATAGGAGTCTCGGCAGGCTTAAACCTAGGTCGGTTGCTCTGATGAACTGACCCTTGCTGCGACTCTACTCCCTTCTGCTTTCCCTGCTTGCAGAACTTTTGCAGATGACCATCACGTCCACACCCAAAGCATGGCCTCCTCTCCTTCCGACACTCAGTGCTCTTGTGCCCAGCAGTACCGCAGTTATAACACTGAACTGAACTCCTGGTATGCCCTGACTGCTGAGTCGATCCCCCTTGCGTCATCTCCGTCTTAGCTCTGCCGGATTTGGCGAAGTTAGACGGTGGCGCAGGGCGCTTAAAACCACCTCCCTGGTTCTGATTCTGCATCGACCTCTGTCGGTTGCGCCTCTTGGTCGACTCCTCGAGAGTTACTTCCAGCTTATAGGCACAATCCACATACTGCTCCAAGGTAGAGCATGTGTGGTGCACCATTAGTGGCTTGATATCCGAGTTCATCCACTCATGGAAGTACCAGATCTTTTGAGCCTCGCTGGTGATCTCGGCAGTGGCGTACTGAAGAAGATGGTTGAACTTAGATGCCAACTCGGTCACTCTCAGACCATCAGTCTGAGGGTACAAGAACTCTTTATGCTTCTCCTCTCTCATAGCACGAGAGAAAAAGCGATCAACCATCTTGGTCTTGAACATCGACCAAGTCAACACTGGGCTCTCAGCCAAACCAGTGCTCTCCCACCACTCGCTAGCCTCCTCCTTCAGCTGAAGAGACGCGATATGGACCTTCTCGGCCTCTGTACACTCCACGTTCCTGAACAGCCTCTCCATATGGGAGAACCAATGAGTCACTGCCACTGGCTCCCCTTTCCCGTTATAGCAGTCGGGTCTCATGGAAGTAATGGTCTTAAGAGCGCGACCATAGCTGTCCCTCGCCCTAACGGCAGTCTCCTGAATCACAAGGTTTCTGGGTTCCACAACATCAGGAATCGCTGCATGAATAGGCACCTCTTGTGCTTGAGGCGCACTTGGTCTCAAGACATCAGTAATAGCCTGCATCACGATCCCACGGATCGCCTCAATAGCTGCAGCGTCAAACAACGTCGGTGCCTGGGTCTGATCCTGACCTTCACGCCTCTGCTGGACGCGAGACTCAGACTCATGTTCATCCTGAACACCTCTTCCTGCTGGTCTGGGGTTTTGGCTGGTCCCAGCACCGGCTCGAGTCGAGTTTCTCGTGCTTCTTGGGTTCACCATCTATTTACCGATCCAATTCCAAGCATTCAATACATTAATATTATGCAACATACTTATGCAATATATCAATGTAAATAAATCACTCAGAATAGATCAACTTGGCATTTTATAGATGAACCTTCGAATTCTTACACAAGTTACACATAAGTCTATCATTCGAGCGTTAGGACAACATTGCTCGAAGATATAAGTGTTTCTCAAAGTACTTGCCGCAATACTGAAATATTACACAAAGTACAACTTGGAATACTAAGAAACGAAACTACTACGATAGGCAACGCCATTCCTCCTCAAGGCGTTCCAAAATGCCTCCTATACGACTGGCTACTCGTGCATGGTCTCTTCGGGCTAGGTTCACCATCGAGCTCTGGCGATGGGTTTCGCACCCTGCTTGACCCTGAAGCACATAGTCCTAGCTCAGCCATAGAAAAGTATGGGTCGTCCATGATTGGTCTTCCTATTCCAGCCCTCCTCTGAGTACTGGCGATCAGCTCATCCCTCTGACGCTGCTGTTCTGCGGAGATTACCTCGCTCTGGTGGAGAATCTCCTGCAGCTCGGATTCCGACCTCCATCTCCTTGGAGTAGGGATATGCTGAGATTCGCTGTCACTTCTCCCAATACCGTACTCAGTATACAGTGCCTCCCAATCAGCTTCTGACATGGGTGTGTACTCTGGCACTGGTGACAATCCTGTACCGGGCTCCTGAATCTGCCCTTCAAGGTCCAACTCTGGATCCTCCTCTGGATCATCCTCTATGGGATCCTCTTCCTCGGGATCATCCTCGATGGGATCCTCTTCCTCGGGATCATCCTCGCTGGGATCCTCATCCTCGGAATCATCCTCGATCATCTCCTCGTCCTCGACAGGATCTACCTCCAGCATCTCCTCTTCCTCGTCTTCATACTCGATCTCCTCGGGAATTGGTCCCAGCAGAAAGTCGTCTTGGTAAACCCCTTGTTCGTACCTTGACAACTCGTCTTCCTGCTCCCATTCCTGTACTCCCTCCACCCTTGGTGGCGGCACAGGTGCAGGTCCAGGGACCATAGCATTCCTGGCTACAAGGACAACTGACTCGGGGAGAACGTGCTTGACGTCTTCGGGTGGGCTACTCGGGCCTCCAACCTCGAAACCTCGTTGAGGTAACGGAAAATCTAGCCTCGGCTGATCCGACTTGGCGTCCTCCGACCTCCTACCAATAGAAAAGCAGACACCCATCCTATCGAACAATAAGGAAGGAATTAGTCTTTCTAGACATAGAAGCAAGCTTACTATATCAGACTGTAAAGAAGACATGACTATGAACGGTGTTTTTAAATTCTTTTCAGAATGAAAATTCAGAGCCCTCTTTAAAGTATTTTCAAAAACGGATAATTGATTTATAAAATCCCAAACCCGTTAAAAAAAAAACTTTTGCTCTGATACCACAACTGTAACACCCCCAAAACTTAACCCTCTTGGAAAGGTATTACCGCCAGTGACCCTAGTGTTCCTTACCGAGATCACCCAAGGCTTTACCAAAGAAATACAATTTATGAAATGCAATTGATACACAAAGATCAAGCGTTAAATTCCAAAACATAACATTGTCAAGGAAAATAAGAGTTACGGGATTACAACCCAATCCCGAATAGGTCAAAACATAGTTTAATCAAACACAACGGAAGACTAAGAAAGTAAGTTACAATCGGAGTTATTGTCCAAAGGATCATAACCTGATTAAAGGAATAATTAAAACATTCAAAAACCACCGCCGACTTCATAGTCCTTCTAATCTTCTGAGCTACTTCTTAACTGATGTGCCGAATCAAACGGATGACACCAACCAACCATGCAAGGGAAAAAATATTGGTTGGTTAGTCTAAATGAATAGACTAGCAAGGGAACAAAGCAGAATGGTTCGAAGCAGTTGTATTAGGTTAGACTCTTCGTCCTTCGAATAATAATCGAGTACGCTTGTCAACCACCATACTCCTACTGGAATAAACAAGAGGTATGCACAAGAGAAGATTCTGAAAGACTTAATCTTCACAGAAATCGACTCGAAAGAAGACTCCAACTGAAATGAGTCTTTAAGGGGAAAAAAATGACAAATCTGGAAAGTTACAGAATCATTCAACAATGATTTAAAACTGACTGAGATGCTTCGGTTCACGACCAACCTCATCGCCTACAGCGAATCCAGATTGGAAAGAGAACGTACTACATTCAAGTCAAGACGAGTTTTCCTAGCTGCACTGAACTTAGCTGCACTACTCGCCCAAGGTGTATTAATTATGTGCGTCAAGGTAGCACTTATCTGATTTATGTTTCAAAACATGCATCACGTTATAGACTTTTACATGTGTACCCCACCAATGGGACGACACATCTTAGTATACGTTTCGTCGAGAGTGACGTATACCGAAAGGTTTGTGACACCAGCTAAGTATCCTGTCTCTACACACATGTGTAAGAGACCGATCATGATCTTAGAATGGTATTGGATGGGGACGAGCCACCCCTTTACCAGATTATAAAGAAACAACTGGATAGAGTCCGAGTAACGTTCCTAACTAACAGTGCTAACTAAACAGTTACAGCACCACAACATTTACAGGATAAATCCACATAAAGGCCCGAAAGGCGATCACAGATAATAGCGTTGTTCTAACAGATATACAACCTATTATATGATTTTCAAAACAGTTTATCAAAACCGTTTCCAGACAAACAGAATATTTATTCCAAATTAATTACTCAGGTAAACTACTGATAATTAATGTAAATATGGAACGAATGAGCAAGAGCGAACCGCCACTTGCCTTACTCCGCAGAATAGTCTAAAGACGACACTGGATTCCGGGCTCGATGCGGTACAACTCAGACATCACAACGACCTTCGAGTCGACCCATGAAAGGAACCCTAAGTTAGATCCGACATAAACAGTACGAATCTAAACACGGCGAAAGAACACGAAAGGAACGACGCCACGACGACAACCGACCAAGCCAAAGCCACGAAGGCGTTCTGGGCACTGGCGGCGGTCGCCGTTCTTGGCGGCGGTCGCCGTGAAGAACACGGCGGTCGCCGTGAAGAACACGGCGGTCGCCGTTAAGAACACGGCCGACTGAAACGAGAGAAAACTCACCCCAAAACACGAGCGGTTTGGCCTCCTTCGACTTGCTTTGGCTTCTAACCTCCAAGGCTAACCAAAAGCTTCACAAAGGCACTCTGGAACACACCAAGGCAACACCGGCGAGACCTCCGGCGAGCACAAGAAAACCGGCGAAAACAAAACTCCGGCGAGAGGCGAATTTGGCAGCGATTCGGAGTTGTAGATGACCCAAAACCCATGCCCAAGCTCTGTTATTTATAGGCAAACCCCAAGGATTGAGCTGCAAGCCCTCAGACGCGGCAACCGACGCAACGGCGCGCCTCGAACGACGCCGGCGACCATCGGGCAAAGCCCACTGGACAATCACAGCGGTCGCCGTATTTTTGCCTGCGGCGGGCACGCGGCGGTCACCGTAAACGCGGTGGTCGCCGTTTCTAGGTCTGTCGCGGCCAGCTGGGAGCTGACAAGCTGACTCCTCGGGCCCAACCACGGTGGTCGCCGTTTTCCCCTTTTCCCGCCCATTCGGCTTTGAACGAGCTTGACGATAAACCGGGATAATAATTATCGTACGCGAACGACAATTTAAAATTCAAGGCACCTTGTCTGTATATTATTTCACTGAGAAAAATATTACAGATATAGAGCACATTACAGAATGTCTCAAGCTACCTGAATTAAATCCGACGTACATAACGGGTACTCGGGAAAATTCCATAATTCCCAAAATAACCTTACAAAAATACGGGGTATCACACAAACCCTATGGAGAACTAAACCTCTATTGTTGCACTTGACATTTTGAAGCCAGCAATTGATTGGTTGTGAGTTTTCTACTCTTGTTCGTTTTCCTATCTAGTTGTATTAATTCTCTTGCGCTTGAATGTTTATTGAATCTTATTGATTTATCTAGGTTGATCACCTAGGTTTATTGATATTATCCATATCGCTAGGACTTGTGATTCCGGGTTCAGGTTGCATATCTAGTAGCAAACACGATTTACATAAGCGGGTTACGAGTGTTCATCGTGAGAGAGAGTTAATTGCATGCTTATAGTAACGGGTTATTTCTATTGCATGTATCTTGTTGAATCCTTGGTTGAATGCTATTGCTTTATTGAGTCTTGAAGGTTTTCGGATTTGATTTAGTAATAAGTACTATTAGGGCTGGTAGAACTAATAGTTACCTAAGATCGGGATAAGAACAACTAAAGTAAAGATAAGAACTTGAGATTAATAGAATTCAGTGATCAACCATATCTCTTGTTGTGTGGATCTTTGTTAAGTGTGGCGCTTTTCCCCATCATATTCACAACTTTTACCTGTAAACTTGTTTACTTGCTTACTTGTTACTTGATTACCAAGAAAACACTATAACCCCCCCTAGTTCCTAGCTGGTGACTTGCATACTACAAGAATTGATAACCTGAATCCCTTGGGTTCGACCCTGACTTGCTTGCTATACTCTTTAGTAGGTATATTAGGATTTATTTGATTGAGCATACGACTTTATCCCTGTCAGAATGTCATTTAAAGGTTGACATTCCTAGAAGTTCCACTTTCCAAGTAAATCAGAGAAGAAGGTCATTTTGCGGTTAATGGTGGTGGGCCAGTCAGACTAATATAGAGTTATTAGTTTGGCCCCTTATAATTCGTGTCATAACGTAATTGACTCATTGTCAAGTACAAGTTGGAAGGGTTCTAGCCTAACGTTATGGCTCATCAATAGGTGATGGACACCCGATCCACCAACCAAGCAGCTAGCAAGAGTCCTAGCAACGGATCTCGAGTTCGGCTGATGAGTGTTACTCCACAAAGGGAGGACATGGGATCTGGCTCACGTAACAGTGATCTGACCCTATGCCAGAATTTTCCTCAGGGACAAACGGACCCCCAAGCTACAAGAGGAGTTCCACCTCTTGTCCCGATCGTGTTGAATACGGCGACCATTGGACAAATAGTGGTGCAAGTGGTCGAAGTATTAATAGGTCAGATGATACCGCAAGCTCAAGCGGTCCCCATACCTCAAGTCACACCAAGTATGGGAGCGTAGATTGAGGCAAAGAATGGGCAGCAGAATCACAGGGTTGGCTCATTCAAACGCCCGACGTCGCCCACCAAGTTTGAGAAGTCTGGTCATACTAAGACCAGGGCAACTCGGGCTGGCTCTGCCAAAGGCTCAGGCTGGAATAGCGGCGGGATTATATGCCACAACTGTGGTGAGTCTGGGCATAAGAGCCTTGGTTGCCAAAAGGAAAAGCGGGTATGCTACAAATGTGGGAAGGAAGGCCACATGAAGGCATACTGTAGGAAGGAGGGCCTAAAGCCAAAGAAAGTAAATCAAGCCTTAAACATTGGAAGTGGACAGAACCCAAGGGCGGAAGTACCTATTCTGGGGCCGTCCACTACTCGTGATAAAGGCAAGGCGCCTATGGAATTTTTGGGTCAAGAGCAGCGACTCTTTGTGATACGTCATCCCGATGGGAGGGAAACTTTGTACAAGTGGTAGTATTTTGTAAGTCTTTTAAGGAGCGACAACTTATGTTGATAGTCTCCATAGTCTAGTAATCTGTCTACTCGACTTTCTATCAGTTGTTTTGTAATGTTTCGATCAATGAAAAAAAAGTGTTTTCTTGTTTCAGAAATTACTAAATTCATCACTATTGCAAATTGTTCGTTCATACGAGCCTCCGTGAGTGCCAAAAATAGTTATGTCGTATGGATAAAGACTGTCAGGACTTGCAAAGGAGGAGTAATGTATGGAACAAAGGTGTTCGTTCCCTACATGGTTAACACCAGGGTCGACTCCACTATGGAATTTTTAGATCCATCCTTAGGAATCTCTCTTTATTCCTGGAGTAATGTCGCATCGGTATGACATTAATTACTCCCTTCATAGAACAGATGATCGTTATCTCGTGATTTGAGTTTTACCAAATTCCGTATTATAGAGGAAACAAATGTATGTGGTTAATGCTCTATGGGTCTAAGAATTTTTTCTTTCCCGTATGTATACCCTAAACATTTGTTTTGGTAAAGATACGTATGAATGAACTATAGGGAGTTCAGAATGCCTAGTTGTGAAGTCATAGGGATAATGGTTATGAAAGTTGTAAGTAAGTGTGTCCATTATGGACCAGAGGATTAGACTTTCGGAAAGACTAAGGGTGTGAAGTCGTATGTATTGTCTTGGAAAATTTACACGAGGTTCGTTATGAGGCTTCCTTAAGAGAAGCGATATAAGGATTAGGACACAAGTGATTGATTTTGTTGATAATGAATCCTTTAGCAATATGATACTTTGAGGAAATATGAGTAAGATCTCATGTGATTTGTTTGGGGAACATATGAATAAATGTTGTGATTATTCTTGGAGGAAGTTAAGGAATCTTAAAGGATTTAAGTTAGAGATTGCTTCAAGGAATACGTTAAATTATTCTCGTAAGGATTTTTGGTTAGAGATAAGGTCAAACTTTCTTTCAGATAAACGACGGAATTTTGGAAGATACCTTTAAGGAAATTAAGGATGTAATGTTTCAAAGTTACTCAGATTTGATATTTGGGTGTAAGGAGTTAAAGTATGAACCTTGGGATTGTGTATATAAGGAAATTGGAAGAGAGATGCGTGTTCTCCAATTGAAGGTACAATAATGTAGTTATGATGATTTTGGAGACCATTATTATGAAGTAGTCAGTATCTTGTGGATATAGTGAGAATGATTTCATGACATAATATATAGAGACAAGAGTATAATCCTGAGGAATGGATTAATGAATCATGTTGAGATAATCGGACATAGGATGTGGTGTGAATAATTGTGGATACTCTGATTAAGACAAAGGTAATCTTGTGAACGATCACATCTGTTCTAGCGAGAGTAAGGAATGTAGGTAGTGTGTTGCAAATGGAATTTTGATCGAGTAAGTGATTCAATTTTGGGATACAAGTCTGGAAAACCAAATTTATTTAAGGATATCAACTTAAGGAAGATAAGGCATGTACTCTGAAGGAGGCTTAGGGAAAGATGAATGAGAAATGTATGTTCTCATGCTTAAGATTTTGCGAGACTATTGCAATGATTATGGAAGTTAAGATCAGATAGTGAGATTATGGAGAAACAAGTCCCCTTAGTTTAGCGATGCTAGTTTCGGCGTCGAAACTATTTTTGTAACACCCCCCAAATATTCCCTTGGAAAGGCATTACCGCCAGTGACCTCAGACGTACTGTCCGATGTCACCCAAGGCTTTACCAGTTGATATAAATCATCAAACAACAAATATGATACAAAATATCATAACTTTCATTTAAACCAAAGTCTCGGAATTACAACATAATTCCAAATACGACAAAATACATCAGAAATACATAATCAGAATCATTACAGCGGAAGTCTTTACACAAAACATATTTAACACATCAGAAGTCTTTAAAATAACACCAAAAGGGTCTTGATCGCAATGATCACTCACCAAGGATCTTAACCTGAAAACAACTTGTCAAAACACCATTCGCCTCTATAGTCGTTCTAGCCTTCACATGATGGCAACTTATCTGATGTGCCGAATCGAACGGATGACACTAGCCAACCATGCAGAGAATAATTACGGTTGGTTAGTCTAATGAAAGACTAAGCAAAGGTACAAAGCAGAGTGGTTCGAAGTAGACGTATAAGGTTAGACTCATCGTCTCTCGAATAACAGTCGATAATGATAGTCAACCACCATAATCCTACTAGAATATATGAAAAGGCATGATCAAGAGAAGATTCTGGAGACCGAGTCTCACAGCAATCAGTCCCAAAAGAAGACTCCAATGGAATGAGCCTTATCGGAAACATGACAAATGTTGGGGAACATTAATAATCACAGAATCACAGCATCGCATACGAGCGATTTAAAAGTTAAGACAAGCTTTCCTAGCTGCACTAGCGCCTAGCTGCACTACTCGCCCAAGATATATTAATTATGTGCGACAACGACACTTATCTCATTTAATTTCAAAACACACATCACGTTATAAGCTTTTAGATATATGTTTCGCCATGCGGGACATATATCGAAGGGAATCCTTCCCAATGTTTGTGACACTAGCTAAGTGCACCACCTCTATACTCGGATAGAGGACGATCATGATCCGCTAGTTGGTGTCAGGGTCTCCGATGCCCTCTCAACCAATAATTATCAAGAAACGACTGGACCCCAGGGTCCAAGTAATGTTCCTACGAATACTCGTGCTAACTAAACAGTTCAACACTGTAATAATCCACATCACAGCCATCATGGCCAACATCAAAAACATATATTTATACTAGCGTTGTTCTAGCAGATACAACCTAGTATAATATCATGTTTTAATCATTTATATCTATAATAGTGTTGTTCTAACAGATATACAACCTATTATAATATCTCCTTTTCAAATCACAAACAGTTATCAAAACTGTTCCCAACAAAAACAGTAAATCATCCCAAATTAATTAACAACTAAACAATTGATAATTAATTGAAATATGGAATGATGAGCAAGAGCGAACCGCCGCTTGCCTGGAGTAGATTCGGCGATGCATCTAGACGAGACGACTTCTGATTATATCCTTTCCGAGGATATGGCCTAAGTTTCAGATAACTCCAACTGATTACGAGTCCACACGCGACCCAGCAGATCACGTTCTAACGCTCGAATAATTTCGGGTTGAATTTGGATTGACTGCTTAATGGGCTTTCGGCCCAACAGAACTAATTAAGTGGAGGGGGCCCCACTTTCACTATTCCCCCTTCTTCTTCCTAGAACAACAACAACACATCAACAACACACAACAACACAACAAGCACAGCAGCTCGGCTACACCTTCAACACGCCGGGAAGGTTCTCGTCGTCGGCGATCTCAGCCACCACAACCACCATACCACAACCACCACCCTGTAGCCACGCAGCACCCATAATAGAGGAGGAAGGCTGGGCTGGGCTGAGGCGCGAACCGAGGAGGTGGACGAACGGCTGTGCAGCTCGCCGGAGGAGACAACGAACGAGCACAGGAGGGAGTCGGGAAGAGAGCACAGGCTGCTCAGCGGGAGGCTTCACCAAGAGGGAGAAGGTGAACAGGGGAAATACGAGAGGGAGACCGATGTGCCTTTCTACTCTTCATCCCCACCACCTTATATAGCCCAAGGAGGGGGCAAGGGTCCGACCAACCTCTCTGCAGGGGACCGGCCAAGCACAAGTGGAAAAACCAAGTGGGAGATTGGTTGAGATTGTACGTGGAGGGATAAGTTTGCCCACATATAAGATTTGGTATGGGTTTTAAACCCTGGAAATTATATGTTTGTATCCAAACAAATATTCTAAGTCCCGAAAATACATCGAATGTATTTTATACCACTCAGGGAATTATTTCGGAGATCATGGATGTTACGGAAAATCCGAACTCCACTGAAAGCGAAATAATTATTGAACGAAGGTTGGGAAAAATTACCCAAATACCCTTACTAAAATTAAGGGATATTACAATTTTTAAGGGGGAAGTGATGTAATACCCCTCATTTTTAGATAGGATTTCTGAGTAATTTTTGCAACCTTAGTTCAAATAATTATTTCGCTTTCAGTGGAGTTCGGATTTTTCCGTAACGTCCATGATCTCCGAAATAATTCCTTGAGTGGTATAAAATACATTCAACATATTTTCGGGACTTAGAATATTCGTTCGGGTGCAAAGATATTAATCGGGTACGAATATAATTAACCCGGGGATTTAAAAACTCGTGCACATACGTTCCCGGGCAAAAGGCCCAGATTTGGCCTAAACCGCACCCGCGGTCGGGTGGCCGCACCCGCGGTACCAAGGGCGGCTCCACCGCACCCGCGGTGAGCCACTGCACCCGCGGTGAGCCACCGCACCCCGCGGCGTCGTTGTCATCGCATATAACTTTTCTGCGGTTCACCGGGCCTCGACGTGGCGTCGCCGTTGCCACCCATGTTCCCTGGTCGGGTGATGCACCTCCTTGCTTCTCACCACCTTGCTTAAGACCGACCTTTGAGGCTATAAAAGGAGAGGACTTGGAGAGGAAATTGGTACATCTAAATCTTCCTTTCTCTCTCGCCGGATTTGTGGAATTTTCGCCGGAAACTTAAGCTCTCGCCGGAGCTACCATAGGAGGAGAAGATACTCTCCAAAAGGTGTTTGGAAGTCGAAACCCATCCAAATCGAAGCCAAACGTGTCGATCAAGGTGAGCCTTCATCGTCATCGATTAGCCGCTGTAGCTTGACCGCACCCGTGGCCAGAAGCCACCGCACCCGCGGCAGGGCCGGCGCACCCGCGGTGTGGCTGGGCTAGTGGTGTGGCTTTGGGTGTTGTGGTCTCGAGCGAGGCTTTGTTCCTTCGCTTTGGTTCGTCTTTCTTTAGATTTGTATATGTTATTATCGAATCTAACTTAGGGTTCCATTATGGGTCGTTCCGTTGGGATTTATGACCTGAGTTATGTCCCCGTTCGAACCCGGAAACCCGTTGTCTTTGAGCTTCGTTGAGCTTTGTCTGATCTAAGGAAAGTGGCGGTTCGCTCTTGCTTATCATTCCATGTTTCCATTAATTATCAATTGTTTAATTGTCAATTAAATTGGGATGAATTACTGTTTTCGTTTGGGAACAGATTTTATAAATGATACGATTAAAATATGATATTATAATAGGTTGTATATTGCTAGAATAACGCTATTATATATATATTTATGATGGCATTGATGTGGACTATTGTGTGCTTGAACTGTTTAGTTAGCACGAGTATTCGTAGGAACGCTACTTAGTACCATGCGAGGTACAGTCGTTTCTTTATAACCATGGTGGTTAGGACGGCCTAACACCATCTTGCAAGTCATAACCGTCCTCTATCCGAGTATAGAGGTGGTGCACTTAGCTAGTGTCACTGACAGGGCTAAAGTCGTATGTCTATCAAATAAATCCTAAAATATCTACTAAAGAGTATAGCAAGCAAGTCAGGGTCGATCCCACAGGGAGTCAGGTTATCTATCTCTCTAATTCACAATCACCAACTAGGAACTAGGGGGGGGGGGGGGGTGTTGTAGTGTTTTCTTGAAAATCAAGTAACAAGTAAGCAAATAAACAAGTTTGCAAATAAGGGTTGTGAATATAATGGGGAAAAGCGTCACACTTAACAAAGATCCACACAACAATAGATATGGTCGATCACGGAATTCTATCAATCTCAAGTTCTTATCATTCCTATAGTTGTTCTTATTCCGATCATAGGTAACTATTAGTTCTACCAGCCCTAATAGTACTTATTACTAAATCAAATCGGAAAACCTTCAAGACTCAATAAAGCAATAGCATTCAACCAAGGATTTAACAAGATGCATGCAATAGAAACAACCCGTTACTATAACATGCAATTAACTCTCTCTCACGATGAACACTCGCAACCCACTTATGTAAATTGTGTGTACTACTAGATATGCAACCCGAACCCGGAATCACAAGTCCTAGCTATTAGGAAGATATCAATAAACCTAGGTGATCAATCTAGATAAATCAACATAGACCAATAAACAATCAAGCGCAAGAGAATTAATCGAACTAGATAGGAAAACGAACAAGAGTAGAAAACTCACAACCAATTAATTGTTGGCTTCAAACTGTCAAGTGCAACAATGGAGGTTTAGTTCTCCATAGGGTTTGTGAGAGCAAAAATGTAGAAATGTGGCAACTAGGGTTAGAGAATGGATCCTCTAAAAAAGTCTTAAACTTAACTTAAATACTAAGGAAATAATTCAGAAATAAAGAAAAGAAATAAACAAACTTGGAAACAAAGTCTCGGAAATAAAATAAAATGAGAAATAAAAACTCGGAAATATCTTCAACGCGTCGCCACCGCTGGGTGCAGTGACACCCACCGCGGGGTGCGGTGGTACTCCAGAATCACGGCCTCTTCTTTGTAAGGTTCGCCGCGGGGTGCGGTCATCCCACCGCGGGGTGCGGTGACGGTGTCTTCTTCAGCTTCTGCGACACTTTAGTAAAAACGCCATAATTTTTGATTCCCAACTCGGATTGCGCTCATATTTTGAGGACTTGTAGTAGACTTCAAGATCTAACTCCTCGAATTGGAATCACTCCATTTGGACATCTGAGTAAATAGAACGAACAATTTGAATTTAACCCACTGTTCTTCTACTCTTCAATGCACTTCAAACCTCTGTAAATCCCATGATTTCTTTACTTCTAGTCTCTAACTCTCAACTGCACAATTGTGCTCTAAACCCATCCAAATGGCACTTCAAACCTGGTAATAACTCCTAGATATGCACTATAAAATAGTGCCGATCAAATCCCCCATGCTTAAACCTTGCTCGTCCTCGAGTAAGCTAAAGTAAACCTACTCCTCCAATTCAAACCCCAAGGTTTCAGGAAGCATAGAAAAATCAACCCCTCTAAGAATCACACCTAACAATAAACTCCAGGTACCAACACAATAAGCACAGCACAACACAACATACAATAATACAACACCACACACCAAAGCTAAAAGGAAAGCAGAGTACTTCCCCCAAGCTTATCCCGAACACCATAGAGTGAATAAAATCTAATCCTAATCTCCCATCTATCTTCTTATGCCTCCCAGAGTGACCTACCCGAATCCTCCTTTTATCACCTCTTCTTATGTCGCCACGCCAGGTAAAATGATGATTCCTAAAAATCACTCTTCTTCTTTTCACTCATTTTGCCAAGACGCCCTTTCGGGTTTTCACCAAGCCACTCATTTCATTTTTCAATAGATGGGCTCACAATATACTCACATCACTCTAGACCAACTATTACCCCAGCCTAATGCCGGTCCAAGCCACCTGCTTATTACCTAAGCCGCCCTTTCGGGTTTTTGACTTATCTCGGGATTTCTTATGTATGCCTTTTTTCAATATTTGGCTCTTTTCAATTTTTTATTTTTCTCCTCAACAACGTAGCAAGTATAGAACTCTCTCCCATGCTTAAACATTGCATTGTCCTCAATGTAATGAAAGACAAAAGAATAGAAGCACATGAAAAAGCAAAAAATAACTCACAAACGTCGCCAAGCTGGCTTGGATACTTCGTTTGTTGCTGGTGGTCTTCAATATACGCATAGGTCACTGGTGTTGTGTGGGTGTCTTCGTCAACTCCATAATCTTCTCCTACCGTGCAACATAAAGGAACCACTGTGGTGAGTAGTGGCATAGCAAGGATGTCGGGGTTGCACGACCTTCAACGAACACATTGTAGAGCCCAGATGTAATCGTGGGGGGGCTCTAGTGTTCCTCCTCATCAGCTGTCAATTGTAGGGCCATCATCGTTGCCAAATAATGTGTGGGGCTAATGACTCCTCCTTGGACAACATGATGCGCAACATCTCCATGTGAAACTCTGGACAGCTGGCCTTGGTACAACTTTTTTTTTTATTCCGATTATTTATTTATTTATTTTTCGGAATTGTTTTTTTTTTGGTTTTTTTTTTTTGCTCCCCGTTTAAGGTAATTTCGGGGAGTTTATTAGTGCAGGGAAAAAAAAGACTTACAATGGTGTGGGAAACACCTTCTTCAATTCGCATAGGTCTCATCCCTGCAGGTTAGTTGGAAACAAATAAAAACAAAAACAAAACACACCAAAACAAAAGCATAAACAAAGAAAAAAAAAACAAAGAAAGAAAAACATACCTCGGGTTGCCTCCCGGACAGTGCCTTAGTTATTGTCATGGCTTGACTTGGTATTCTCCCACTTAACTTGGGTTGCTCAAAGCAATTGAACTCTTGGGGTCTATATCAGGGGGATGCCTCTTTGTATACTTCCTGTTGAGCTTTTCCCTCATGCTTGTGCACTTCATGATGGTTGGGCCGCTGTTCATATCTATGAATGCACCTGCCATCTTCAAAAACGGTCTACCCAGCATCTCAGGGGCTGCATGTATGTCCTACCCCGTATCTAGCATATAAAAATCCGCCACTTGAATCAGGGTCTCCTTCTTGTGCTTCCCCTTTGATTTCTTCTTGATCTTGCGCAGCACCCCTAAAAATTCTGTGCAGCGAGGGATGATGTTCGCCAGCGTGACCAAGGGAACAGTTTCTGCGCAGTCACTGAAGGTTTCAAATAATTTTTTGTCGTTCTCCACCATTCTGGTGTCCTTCAGAGCCTCAGGGAAGGGTGTAGCGGGGTGCAGCGAGACAAGCGGGAAGGAGTTTAGATGCACATACTCATCATAGGCAGCCTCGAGAGGGTCGGGGGCTGCCAGGGCATTTTCGAGAGGGGCGGGCGTCGCAGGATCGTTTCCGCAATCGCGGCTCTCCTCCTCTTGGTCGTTGAATTCCTCCAGTCCCAAAAAATATTCTTCCTCAGAAAGCACCTTGCGGTCCCAAATATCGTCTGGAAGGCCCAACTCCTTGAGTGAACCGCTGGCGTGGTCAGATTCCACCGCGGGTGCGGTCATGTTCGTAGAGGAATTCTCGGAAAATCCCACAACGCCTCTGCGGGTGCGGTCAGATGACCGCGAGTGCGGTGAAGATGCAGGACTCTCAGTTTGTTCCTCCGCTGGGTGCGGTGAGAGTGGCGTGGGGTGCGGTCGGTCTTCTAGAGTCCCACCACGGGTGCGGTCCGCCTGCCGCAGGTGCGGTGAACTCGACAGAGAGTTCTCGCCTTCTGTGTCGTCCTCTTCAGCACTAGGAGCGACGTTCAGCTGCTTACCACTTCTAAGCGTCACGGCACTAACATTTTCTCTTGGGTTAACTACCGTTTGAGACGGTAGAAGTCCCGAAATCTTTGCATCGGTCTTTGTGATAGCTTCAACCATTTGTCTCATCTGCTTTTCTAGATTCTTGATGCTTGACTCCCTAGTTTCAACACTAGTGTTGAAATGTTTATTCAGAGCTTGGAGCATATCTTCAGTTGACATGGAGGAACTAGGATTGGACACTGGCGGGCTATGCTCATAGGCCGGATTGTACTGCCGTGGAGTACCCTGCTGGTAGAACGATTGTGGCTCCGGGTAGAACTCCTGGTAGTTATGACCATATGGAGGGTATTGTTGGTACCCATAACTCGAATTGGGGTGATCTCTCCACCCTGGAGTGTATGCGTAGGAGTATGGGTCATATCGCGGCTCTCCCCAGAAATCCATATCTGTATCAAAATCAAAAAAAGAAAATACAAAAATCAGTAGCACGGGTGTGGACCGTAAGAGAGGCCCACACCAAAGTTGGTAACAAACAAAAACACAAAAACAGAAATTTTGATTCCCCGGCAACGGCGCCAAATTTGACAGGCTTAAAGTCGTATGCCTAATCAAAGAAATCCTAAAGTACCTACTAAAGAGTATAGCAAGCAAGTCAGGGTCGATCCCACAGGGAATCAGGTTATCAATTCTTGTGTTTCGTAAACTACCAACTAGGAACTATGGGGGGTTTGTAGTGTTTTCTTGGAAATCAAGTAACAAGTAAACAAATAAACAAGTTTGCAAATAAAGGTTGTGAATATAATGGGGAAAAGCACCACACTTAACAAAGATCCACACAACAATAGATATGGTCGATCACAGAATTCTATCAATCTCAAGTTCTTATCATTCTTATAGTTGTTCTTATCCCGATCATAGGTAACTATTAGTTCTACCAGCCCTAATAGTACTTATTACTAAATCAAATCCGAAAACCTTCAAGACTCAATAAAGCAATAGCATTCAACCAAGGATTTAACAAGATGCATGCAATAGAAACAACCCGTTACTATAACATGCAATTAACTCTCTCTCACGATGAACACTCGCAACCCGCTTATGTAAATCATGTGTACTACTAGATATGCAACCCGAACCCGGAATCACAAGTCCTAGCTATTAGGAAGATATCAATAAACCTAGGTGATCAATCTAGATAAATCAACATAGACCAATAAACAATCAAGCACAAGAGAATTAATCCAACTAGATAGGAAAACGAACAAGAGTAGAAAACTCACAACCAATCAATTGTTGGCTTCAAACTGTCAAGTGCAACAATGGAGGTTTAGTTCTCCATAGGGTTTGTGAGAGCAAAAACGTAGAAAGGTGGCAACTAGGGTTAGAGAATGGATCCTCTAAAAGAGTCTTAAACTTAACTTAAATACTAAGGAAATAATTCAGAAATAAAGAAAAGAAATAAACAAACTTGGAAACAAAGTCTCGGAAATAAAATAAAACGGGAAATAAAAACTCAGAAATATCTTCAGCGCGTCGCCACCGCTGGGTGCAGTGACACCCACCGCGGGGTGCGGTGGTACTCCAGAATCACGGCCTCTTCTCTGTAAGGTTCGCCGTGGGGTGCGGTCATCCTACCGCGGGGTGCGGTGACGGTGTCTTCTTCAGCTTCTACGACACTTTAGTAAAAATGCCATAACTTTTGATTCCCAACTCGGATTGCGCTAATATTTGGAGGACTTGTAGTAGACTTCAAGATCTAACTCCTCGAATTGGAATCACTCCATTTGGACATCTGAGTAAAGAGAAATAACAATTTGAATTCAACCCACTGTTCTTCTACTCTTCAATGCACTTCAAACCTCTGTAAATCCCTTGATTTCTTTACTTTTAGTCTCTAACTCTCAACTCCATAATTGTGCTCTAAACCCATCCGAATGGCACCTCAAACCTGGTAATAACTCCTAGATATGCACTATAAAATAGTGCCGATCAGTCACACATTTCGGGAGTTGCTCCCAAGAGATCTCTCATCTCGGGACGAGATGATCATGATAAAAGCTTATAACATGATGCGTGTTTTGGAATTAAATAAGATAAGTGCCGTTGTCGCACATAATTAATGTACCCTCAGGCAAGTAATGCAGCTAGGATGTAGTACAGCTAGGAAAACTCGTCTTGACTTGATCAAAGTAAAGTTCTCTTTCTAATCTGAATTCGCATTGTGCGGTGAGGTTGGTCGTGAACCGAAACATCAAGTATTTTTAAACGCTTGTGTGAAATTATAATATTCTCAAACATTTGTCATACTTTCCGATAAGACTCAATCTCTTGGAGTCTTCTCTTCATATATTTCCCATAAGACTCATTTCATTTGGAGTCTTCTCTTCAGTGCATATCTAAATACTAATCATTTCGTGAAAGTACCGGGTTATATATCGTTCCTTCGGTTTTTATTCGAGGAACAATGATAGTAAAGGGTTACGATCACTAGAACCATTCTGTTTGTACCCTTGCATAGTCTTTCATTAGACTAACCAACCGATTATATTCCCTTGCATGGTTGGCTGATGTCATCCGTCCTATACGACACATCAGTGGTTGGTTCCCGAAGTCGAAGTAACCAGTTGAAGAAGGAGAGGCTTGCAGACGAAGATTTAAGTATCAGTGTTTTAAGTTGTTAATTATTACTTTAATATATCTTTATAACTTATCCATGTTATAGGTTGATTCTTAAAAGTCTTCCGCTGTGTAATTTAAAATCTTCCGCTGAAATTTTACACTATTGTGTAAACGCTACTCTCATTTGAGGAGAGATCTTTTAATAAAAGAATTGGGTTTCACATACAAATGTCTTCCGCTGTTTAATCTTTCGCTATTTATTATGTTTATTTAAGTTAATTGTTCCGATCAAAGCCTTGGGTGACATCAGACAAAACGTCTGAGGTCACTGGTATGTGGTACAACCGATGTAAGTCGGGGGTGTTACAAAGGAAAGATCAAGCAAGTTGTCCAACCCAATGGGAACAACCTTAAGGTGAAAGTGGTTGCTGATCACGACTGCTTCTACTGCAAGGCTAAGGGGCACTGGAAGAGAAACTGCCCTAAGTACCTGGAAGACAAGAAGAGGGGAACAGTCTCCACTTCAGGTATTTACGTTACTAAAATCTTATCAACTAAGTCTCATTCCTGGGTATTAGATACCGGATGTGGTTCTCACATTATTTCGAATGTGCATGGACTAAGAAATAGGAGACGGTTGCAGAGGGTAAGATAGATCTGCGAGTTGGAAATGGAGCAAGGGTTGTGGCACTTGCTATTAGAGATTATAGTCTACCTCTACCTTATAGCTTAGTTTTAGAACTTTATAATTATTATTTTGTTCCTTCTATTACTAAGAATTTGATTTCAATTTCAGATTTGAACCTTGAGGGTTATGATTTTGTCATTAAGGATTGTTTTTCCATTTATAAGAATGACATTTTCTATGCTCGAGCCCATATGAGTAGTAATGGACTATACATACTGGATATCAAATCTGAAATTTATAATGTTGATACAAAGAGGCAAAAGTAGAATGATATAAAGAAGCCAATCTATGGCATTGTCGCTTGGGACACATTAGCATCAAACGCATGAAGGAACTCTAAACAGTTGGTAGCCTAAAGTCATTTGATTTATAATCATTTGAAACATGTGAGTCATGTCTGATGGGTAAGATGATAAAGTCACCTTTCACTGGTACGGGTGAGAGGACTATTGAGCTTTTAACTCTCATACATACCGATGTGTGTGGACCTATGAGCACATAAGCTAGGAGAGGCTATCGATACTTCATTACATTTACTGATGATTTTAGTAGATATGGGTATATCTACTTAATGAAGCATAAATTTGAGTCCTTTGTAAAGTTCAAAGACTTTCAGAATGAAGTTGAGACACAGACTGACAAGAAGATAAAGGCACTCCGATCAGATCGATGGGGCAAATATCTGAGCCAAGAATTCGACCACCATTTGAGAAGTTGTGGCATTTTGACACAACTGACTCCACCAGGCACGACACAGCTGAATGACGTATCTGAGAGGAGAAACAGGACATTGTTAGACATGGTCCGCTCAATGATGAGTTTTACTGATCTTCCTACATCCTTTTTGGGATATGCCCTCACCACTGCTGCATTCATACTAAAAAGGACTCTGTCACGATCAGTTGACAAGACACCACATGAGATATGGTATGAAAAAGTTCCTACCTTGTCATTTCTGAAGGTCTGGGGATGCGAGACTTATGTAAAGCGTTTACTATCTGATAAGGTAGCACCCAAATCAGACAAATGCTTCTTTATAGGTTACCCCAAGGAAACAAGGGGATATTATTTCTACAATCCGGATGAGAACGAAGTGTTTGTTGCTTGGGATAGTGTCTTTTTGGAAAATGATTTCTTTTCAAAGAAGCCAAGTGGGAGAAATGTTCAGCTTGATGAGATTCAAGTTGAGCAACAAACCCAACAACACGAGGACATAGACGATGTCACTGAGGAACTTGACTTTGGAGGCGTACCTTCTCAAAGGAAAACCGCCGAGATTCAAGATGTAATTCCTCAAGTAGATGAAGCACCTGAGGTCCCGCATACCGATGTGGTCAACCCTTCTTCTGAAGTCTCTTCTGTTGGACCACTTTGGAGATCAGATAGGCCAAGGCAGCAACCCAGACGATATGAGGATTACGTTTTGATTGCTAGCATTGACGTTCTACTTTTAGAGAACGGTGAGCCTGCGACCTATAAGAAAGCAATGGCGGACCTCGACTTCGATAAATGGATGGTAGCCATGAAATCCAAAATGAACTCCATGTCTGAGAATCAAGTCTGAGACTTGATAGATTTGCCTAATGGGGTAAAACCCATTAGATGCAAATGGGTCTTTAAGATCAAGACAGACAAGGATGGAAACGTTTCTGTATATAAGGCAAGACTAGTTGTCAAATGATTTAGACAAGTTCATGGTACTGACTATGATAAAGCGTTCGCACCGGTCATTATGATCAAGTCCATTAGGATACTCCTAGCGATTGCCGCTTATTATGATTATGAGATTTGGCAAATGGATGTCAAGATCGCTTTTCTGAATGGATATTTAGAAGAGGATGTATACATGATGCAACCAGAAGGTTTTGAGGATCCAGAAAACCCTAAGAGAATATGCAAGCTTAAGAAGTCCATCTATGGACTTAAGCAAGCATACAGGAGTTGGAATATTCGTTTTGATGAAGTGGTCAAAAAATTTGACTTCATCAGATGCAAAGAAGAGCCATGTGTCTACAAGAAGTTTAGTGGGAGCAAAGTGGTCTTTCTAGTTGTGTATGTGGATGACATATTACTCATTGGGAATGACATTCCTATGTTGGAGACAGTTAAAGAGTGGCTTAAAAAGTATTTCTCAATGAAGGACTTGGGAGAGGCTGAGTATATACTATACATTAAGATCTATATAGATAGATCTAAGAGACTTATTGGTCTGGGTCAGGGGACTTATGTAGATAAGGTCCTTGATAGATTCAATATAATGAACTCTAAGAAAGGGTTCCTGCCTATGCAGCATGGCTTACATCTCAGCAAGAGCCAATGTCCTAAGACACCTGGTGAAACTGAGAGGAAAAACATGATTCCCTATCCCTCAGCCATAGGATCCATCATGTATGCAATGACTTGTACTTGCCCAGATGTTGCATATGCTTTGAGTATGTGAAGCAGGTACCAATCAAACCCGGGTCATGCACATCATGAAGTACTTGAGAAGGATTAGGGATGATCTCTTGGTATTTGGAGGTGATGACAAGCTAGTCGTCAATGGCTATACTAATGCAAGTTTCCAGACAGACATAGATTATTTTGAATCTCAGTCTGGATACGTCTTCATTCTAAATGGAGGAGCCTTCAGCTGGAAGAACTCGGGCCAAGAGGCTCAAGCACATTGAAGAGTTCTTTTGAGACATATTGTTTGTTTTATGATAAACCTTGTTTATTGTTATCACATACATTTATGCTTGATTTATATATGAGTTTTATATTATTATTTAATCATTGCTTGGGATTAGATAAAGTATCCAAATAATTTTATAATTATCAAATGGGTTCATCAAAACTATTTTGATGAATGAAACTCCATTAAGTGAACTGAAATTATAAAATTGTTAGAAGTCCATGGTCTAAGTCGTTAACTTGGATACAAATGACTTAATCAAAAGACCATATTGTGAGATTGATTGATTACACCGGGTTTCATGTGTTATAGGGACATAAAGATGTCTAATCGATTACATAGATGTGTATACCGATACATATCGGACATACCAATCTTAAGACTCCTCGGGACATTACTGCGGAGTTCTAGGATTATTCATGATTAGTGAGGTCCTTAGACATGAGTATGATATAGTTATCATTTGACTATGGTATGTCTTTGACGCTGTCAAACGCTGACCGTAACATGCAGTTATAAAAGCAGTGATTGAGATTGCCAAAAGTTGAGTGGGAGTTGTAGTCTTACAAGATTGAATATGTCCTCCTATTCCGTGTATACCATGATACATTTCGAAAGGATTGGTGTCTCGGCCACTTGAAGAGTGAGAACTGTGAAAACGCATGGTCATGCTCAGATGGATTATTAGTAATCATCTATAGTGACAGTTTGATCTCAAGAGTTCAAGAAACGTATTTGGCAGTAAAGATGAGTTTCATCATATAAGACACTAAGTGACAAAGGAATTTTAACATTGCACACTTGTTTTAAGGACAAGTGAGAGATGAAGGAATTGTGTCCTTTAATCAAAGGTGCAATTACTAATTATGAAGTGAGACCATTTATGGAGATTCATAATCCGGTTATCTTAGGTAGTCATAGTGCTTTATTAGAAGTCAACTATGATTTATGGACTATATGTTATAAAGTCTATTGCTATTATTATAGGGTCGTACGAGGTCATACCCTTAGAGTTTATGGACTGGATCAGTTTATTGGGAGACATTTTATATAAAGTATATGATATAAAGTTATATATGATATAATTTGGGAGATAAGGCTTATTAGTAATAAAGAGTTATTACTGATAATAAAAGATATATTAATTTAGGAAATAATATATTTACATATGGTATTATAAAAGGAGGGCTTTCAAGGAGAAAATCCAAACCAACATACACAACCGCACGGCTGCCCCTCTCCGTGGAGTTCTCCCTCGTTCGCCTTCATTCCTCATTCTAGCAATCGAGCCCTAAGCGATCGAGATCCATACTCGGGTGGACCAACTAGAGGAGTCACACTTGAGGATATAATCTCCCCATTTCAGGAAGATTCAAACACACATCAAGAAGTAATTAATTCTTCTTATCTATGATATATTTGGTTTATGCATGAGATCCTTGTTTAGATGTTAGGAAAACGTTTCTTGAAATTCCGCTTTAAGCATCTAAATACCTACAGATTTGGAATTGGATTGGTTCTCTTTTGAAATTAGGATTATATGAAATGTTCAGCTTCGAATTGGCGCTTCTGAAGTTCGGATTGTGGTGAAATTGTTTCTATTTCTGATTAAGGCTTTCTTTAAATTAGAGTTTTGCTGAATTTCTTCTGATTAAAATTAGGGGGTTTCTAAATCTAATTACGTGATTTGTCGATTTGTGATTAGTTACCGGAGTTATTACTTTCCAGCTAGTGGTTTTTATGGCTTTTATGGTGATCATTGCTTGCTTCAAGTGTTTCTTGAACTTGGCAATGTAATTAGATTGTGTTGGTTTGAATCCCCATATGGTGGTATTTAGAAATGGATTTTGCACTTGTTGTAAGGAAGTTGGGTACGTGAAGTCAATACCATAATTGCTTCCTTTCCTGCTATAGGAAATACATGGGTTGAGTTCTCCATCGTTCGCCTTCGTTCCTCGTTCTAGCAATCGAGCTCTAGGCGATCCAGATCCATAGTCGGGTGGACCAACTAGAGGAGTCACATTTGAGGATCTAATCTCTCCATTTCAGGAAGATTCAAACACACATCAAGAAGTAATTATTTCTTCTTATCTATGATATATTTGGTTTATACATGAGATCCTTGTTTAGATGTTAGGAAAACGTTTCCTGAAATTCCGCTTTAAGCATCTAAATACCTACAGATTTGGAATTGGATTGGTTCTCTTTTGATATTAGGATTAGATGAAATGTTCAGCTTCGAATTAGCGCTTCTGAAGTTCGGATTGTGGTGAAATTGTTTCTGTTTCTGATTAAGGCTTTCTTTAAATTAGGTTTTGATAAATTTCTTCTGATTAAAATTAGGGGTATCTAAATCTGATTACGTGATTTGTCGGTTTGTGATTAGTTACCGGAGTTATTACTTTCCAGCTAGTGGTTTTTATGGCTTTTATGGTGATCATTGCTTGCTTCAAGTGTTTCTTGAACTTGGCAATGTAATTAGATTGTGCTGGTTTGAATCCCCATATGGTGGTATTTAGAAATGGATTTTGCACTTGTTGTAAGGAAGTTGGGTACGTGAAGTCAATACCATAATTGCTTCCTTTCCTGCTATAGGAAATACATGGGTTGAGTTCTCCATCGTTTGCCTTCGTTCCTCGTTCTAGCAATCGAGCTCTAGGCGATCCAGATCCATAGTCGGGTGGACCAACTAGAGGAGTCACATTTGAGGATCTAATCTCCCCATTTCAGGAAGATTCAAACACACATCAAGAAGTAATTAATTCTTCTTATCTATGATATATTTGGTTTATACATGAGATCCTTGTTTAGATGTTAGGAAAACATTTCCTGAAATTCCGCTTTAAGCATCTAAATACCTACAGATTTGGAATTGGATTGGTTCTCTTTTGATATTAGGATTAGATGAAATGTTCAGCTTCGAATTAGCGCTTCTGAAGTTCGGATTGTGGTGAAATTGTTTCTGTTTCTGATTAAGGCTTTCTTTAAATTAGGTTTTGATAAATTTCTTCTGATTAAAATTAGGGGTATCTAAATCTGATTACGTGATTTGTCGGTTTGTGATTAGTTACCGGAGTTATTACTTTCCAGCTAGTGGTTTTTATGGCTTTTATGGTGATCATTGCTTGCTTCAAGTGTTTCTTGAACTTGGCAATGTAATTAGATTGTGCTGGTTTGAATCCCCATATGGTGGTATTTAGAAATGGATTTTGCACTTGTTGTAAGGAAGTTGGGTACGTGAAGTCAATACCATAATTGCTTCCTTTCCTGCTATAGGAAATACATGGGTTGAGTTTGGCATTTCATGGGAGGTCTCGAGGACATTGAACCACCTCTGAAACGTGTTAAAGAATCACCAAGGGAATCAAACGACTTTCTTGGGGAATTCATCGTGCTCTAATTTGGGGATCAATTAAATTAACCTTCCTTCAATTAAATTAACCATCCACATATAAATGTTTACGCCTGCAAATATCTTAATGCAAATCATTGAGCTATAGAACAATGGTGAGAGAAAGATCCACTATGTGGTAAAATATGGGTGCACAAACCTAGGTATTTATTACTTCTAAATATCCAAGTCGGTCTAAGGCATGCAAGCAAATAACACATGGCACAACCACAAATTAAAATGAGAAAAAGAGAAATAAAAAATAATGTCAAACCAAAACAAGCTCTTGTAATTTGGACACGCAACAAAGCTAACGTGGCATGATGAGGACTAACTCACATAATACCAAGACATTTAAAATTAAGAGGAGCACAACTCATGCTTTTAGATATTAGTGATATGATACTAAATCAAAATTGACTAATTATCCGACCTATTCCATTTTTCTATTTCTTCGTGGAAGGATGATATCACCTATCTATTGTACCTTAGATGCACCGGGGTCCAAGGTCCTCCTTGCCGGAATTGCCTCACGTAGCCTCGTGTAGCATCATCTAAAAGTTCCACGATTGATTCTTGACTTAGTGAACAATTTAGGCCTTATGGTTCTTCAAAAATAGTCTAATACACATATATTCTTTGATGTTTGATATTTTGATTTAATTCATTAGTTAATTAGCAGCCTAGTGGTTCTATTTTGTTTTAGTTACTAGTATTTTTTTAGGTCGATTTAGTTATTAGTATTGAATCTGTAACGCCTACTCATCATTTTCCGTGAGTCATGTCAACAATGCCACCAGAATTTTTATGGAAAAATGATCGTATTATTATCGGTAAATAAGTGTATAGATTTTTATAGCATCATATGTATAGTTGCTAGTAATTTTCAAAGTTGGTATTAGTTTGGGTTGATAGTGAATAGTTGAGATTGTTTAAAGTAATTTTTTTAAAGAAAAAAATAGTCTGAAAGAGGGTGACACGTGGCTTGAAGAGGGGAATGAGATTATGAGAATGTGTTTACTTCTATTGTATTAGTAGATCAGGAAATTATATATAAATTAAAAAGTAATTAATTTATTTATGTGATTTATTTATATCTAAATTAAAAATTAATTTAGATTATGATACAAATTTTTTCTATATAAATTTAGATTTATAAAAAAGTAAATTTTTGTAAAAATAATATATGATATTTTCATTATGATGTACTGTGACATAGTAAAATTTATTTTAGTAAATATATAGTAGATTGTGTCCAAAACTAAAATTACACGTATTTTAGATGGAGTTATATCTTACACCAACTTGATTTTGTAATTTTTGTGAACATTAAAATTTCCCGATTTATCTTATCAATATATATATAAAAGTTGGCTTCATGCCCACTTAAATGCTCTCCTCTAAATGCTCTCCTTGCTAAAATACGTATTAAAACTCATAGCATGGGAAAGCTTATACGTACAATTATATCAGTTACATTTTGGGCCCAGCTGATATGGACCGAATTACCAATTTGGGCCGGATTACCAATTCTATCAATTACATTTTTAGAAGAATTTCTATAGGCTTATACGTGCAACAATAAGGCTTTTACCATTCATATTTTCAACAACTAATTAATTAGTAATTTATTAATTGAAACGGTGAACCTCATCATCTCCCAATTAAATTCATGTAGTTTATCCCATATGTTTTCCCTCTCTCCACCGCCATTAATAGAGCATAGGGCTAGAGCAAAACTCCCGTCTTGTTTTCCCTCTCTCCAGTCGCCTCTCTTCTCTCACAGCAAAGACCTAAGGCACGATTTCCGGTTGTTTTCTGGTGCGACTCCAGTCCCAGCACTTGGCAATGGCACCGACTTCCGAGGAACTGCCTCATAAAGGGCCTTCCAGCTCCAACGAAGCCTCACCCTTCCAGCCTCGCCTTCCAGCTCCAAGCATTAGAGCTATCGTTGTAAAATCTGCGGGAGGGCTACTGGAGCCAGGGAGAAATTTTCCTCTTATCCAGCAGGTAACTAAATTTATTCTTGATTCATATGTAAAATTTATCATACTGTTTAGATTTTGAGACTGAAATTTGGCCCGGAATTATTTTCAATAGGGGAAAAGTGACGAAGAGGCTTTATAATGGGTTGCGCTCGAGAAACTTCTGACCTATAATCGTGCGCGAAAAGGTTTGCTAGCTCAAGCTGGAGGCACTCTTACACAAGTTGATGTGAAGAAGCTTGGATTTCAAGACAAAGTAGATTTGGTAGAAAGACTCTTGAAGGATGGAACAGTTGATAACAAGGAGTTCTTACTCAAGCTAAGGGAACGAATCCAAAGGTACTAATTCAACTCTTTTCTCATTACAATTAACAAGCAATCTAGAAGTCTCTCCTATATATGAAGAGTTCAGATTGATATTCCTACAATTGAAGCTCGATTCGAGCACGTATGTGTTGAAGCACATGTTTATATTGGAAGCAGAGCTCTACCCACAATCTACAACTCTCTTCTTAACACACTAGAGGTATACTACAACTTGTATCTTTTTCCTCATCTTATAATCTCAGACTAAGTACTATTTAATATTTGTTTATGTCATTTCAAAGGGTATCCTAAATTGCCTCAAAATTCTTCCAAGAAGTAAAAGGCCCTTGCAAATCTTACATGATGTTAGTGGAATCATCAAGCCAGACAGGTAAAAGAGGATACACTAATTAAACTAAGTCACTTAACGAAATATAGATTTTTTTGCTTTTTCTTAACAAAACAGTTATTGCAGGATGACCTTATTATTGGGGTCACCAAGTTCAGGAAATACAACTTTGCTCTTGGCATTGGCTGGAAGATTGATGAAGGATCTCAAGGTAGAGATTAATTGATGATTAGTTAGTGTAATGGACATGAATGATGTGATTACGGTTAATTTTGTGACATATGTAACACTATAGGTCACAGAAAGAGTGACATACAATGGACATAGTATGGAAGATTTTGTCCCATAAAGATCCTCTGCATACATCAGCCAATATGATCTGCATATACCAGAAATGACAGTCAGAGAAGATGTCAAGGTGTAGGAACCAACTACGGTGAGTTCAGAATCAACCTTTTACATAAGAAAACATCAAATTTTGATAGTTTATAATGAATGATCACAATGATAAATTTCTGCAGACATGTTAGTAGAGCTCTTAAGAAGGGAAAAGGTAGCAAATATCACACCAAATTTTGACGACGACGTCTATATGAAGGTGATGAATTTCTAAGAAAAAGACTGATAGAAATTGATTAGATTGGTTTCTCTAAATTTCCTCTCTATGCCTATAGGATGAAGCTCTTGCAGATCAGGAGACAAGCATAGTGATAGATTATATACTCAAGGTACAAATTTAGTGTTTACCTTTACACAACAAAACAAAATTACCCAAGTTTTATCTTATTTTTTGTCTACAAATAACTGCAGATTTTAGGATTGGACATTTGTGTTGATACATTGGTAGGCAATCAGATGATAAGAGGCATATCCGAGGGAGAGAGGAAGAGACTCACTACAGGTAAAATCTAATGCAAACTTCAGAGATTCACTATAGCAGAAATGACAGCCAATATGATCTGCATATACCAGAAATGACAGTCTTTCCACCAAACCAATCTTGAAACTGCTATGTAATCTGCATATTACTAACAGCTTGTCGAATGATTTAGAAGCAATGTTAGGTATAAAATGGCTTGCCCCTATCTTTCATGCAGAAAGATTGTGTTATAGTATGTTTTAAGGCTGGAGAATTAATTGTTTACGTGCAGAAAGATTCATTGATGGAGATAAGTTTTCACATACCTAATTCGAACACACAATTTGTCGGTGATGAGAATCGTCCTCCGGGTCAAGTGGGTCTCTTTGTGATTCTATAGTCTTAAACTGTTCTTGTGGAAATGAAATGCTGACAGGTGTCTTGTATATTCTTGGTAGGTGCTCTATGATAAAATCATGTCAATGGCTGATGTTGATACAGAGGAGCATGCTGCTAACTTTGAGGGTGTTGCCATTCTTACTCCCAGGTAGTTTATAGTACACATATTATGTTAGGATGTAAATTGGATAAATAGAGAAGGTTTAGTATCAATTAGGGACGTCAAAGTGAGGTGCATCTGTTTAAGAGTTCGATTTGGTTGTTATTTCTTTAATTCTTATGGAGAATTTTTCGTCTTTTTTCATCCAAGGGTCGGTACCTTGTTGAACTTAATATGTCATTCTTAAGGTTACAAGGACAAGCTAATGACTTCAAAATTCAGTACAACAGTATAATTCGCCTGTTTTATCCAGGGGTCGGTACCTTGTGGAACCTACAAAGGTTTGTAATTTGAAAGATGCAAGCTTCTGTTATGCAAGTTATGCTATAGTGTTAGATTATTTGGATCATTGATAATTCTGTCTAAAATATCATTGATGTTTTCGGTTATGAGAAACAGAACAAGAGGAAGTATTACTAGAATCTAGGAGTTCAAGAAACAGCAAGAAAGTGCAGAATGACCCTTGCAAAATGTGCTTATGAATGTAATGCAGTTTTGAATCACATTCACAAGTAGTCCCATTGTGTTTTCACTTTTCACCAATCATAAAGGGAATTTGCATTCTAACTATAATCATTCAGACTGATAAACTATTCCACTAAAAAAATTTAGCAACATACTCTTAAGGAATTAGGAAACATTAGTTAGGTAAAATATTTTATAAGTTTTTTTTGAAGAAGCTTCCACTTCTGGCAACCATCTCGCCATATGAGGCAGATGTGGCCCTCCGTCTTGGAACTATGTGAACAAAACTAATTGGAGGTTTTTAAGTGCAGGTAATTGGAGGTTTTTGGATTCATCAAATAATTCCTCCAAGTTCCCCTACTTTAAGAAATCCAGTGGCAACTCAATCCTTGAGTTGTTCAGCTCTCCAACTAAGATAGTTGGTGTACACTATGTACAGGTAGAAAGAACTTCATCAACTATATAATATTGATATTGTCATGTTTATGCCCTCAACTTTTTTTCTTATAACTTTTATGTTCCTGATTTTCCTTGTGCAAATCTTTTACACCAATGCAGGGTGTAATTATCTTCCATGATGTGGTTGATGATAAAGAAGAGGTCAGTGGTGCTCAAATATGGGTTGAGGGTGTATATATATATGGTCATTTAGGCATCTCCGATTGGTAGCTAATAGGTGCTCTTTCCCTACACTTTTTTTTCCAATTTGTTTGCATTGCATTTATATATTTGCAAAAGCATCTCACTAATTCCTTATGCTTTTAATTTTGTGAATGGGAACTTGTGCAGTGGGAAAGAGGGAGAGTCAGGCCTAGATGATGAGTATTTTTTATCAAATCCGTATCATATGGTAACTTTATTTCCTGCTCCTATCTCATACATCTTATTTACTGGATGTTTTCAAGCACCTTTAAGGATTTTGGATAGGAAACTAAAGGTGTTACAAGAATACAAGATAGCCTTTCAGACCTCGACAGATTTGTTCACTATAAAGAGAAAAAGGCTGGCACATCTTGTAACTCCTAGAGCCTTTATTTTCCGTTCTTTTCGCTTAACCTTCATTCTGATTTCTGAGCATACATCTGTTACTAATCTGAATATAAATGTGTTAATATTCCTTTTGTCGAATTCCCTATTGGCTGATTCTGCAATGGTGCATTATGTAATTAGTGTGTGAGTATTCTTCTTTGATTGCAGCTTGGGGTGGAAACTGTTCCAGTTCTTGTTGGACATGTCTCCTATTTGTTGCTTTCCAAGCCTGCCAAGGGTGTTGAGAAATCCTTCTCTCTTCTTTCTCTCCTGGCCAAGATCCTTGCAGTTTACAAGTGAGAATCGGACTACTCCTTGATAGATTATGTTTAGTAATGTTTCTACAGTTTGTTAACACAAATGTTTAAATGCAACAGGGAAGTTGTGTCTGAACTCAAGGCAGCTGGCGCAAAATGGATTCAGTTTGATGAGCCTTTGTTTGTGATGGACCTTGAATCCCACCAATTACAAGCATTCACTGATGCTTATTGTGAACTAGAGTCAACTTTGTCTGGTTTGAATGTTGTGGTTGAGACATACTTTGCTGATGTTACCGCCGAGGCATAGAAGACCCTTACTTCTTTGAAGGGTGTCACTGGATTTGAATTCGATTTGGTCCGTGGGACAAAGACTAATGATCTGATCAAGGCTGGATTCCCCTCAGGAAAGTACCATCAGCAAATGTTGTTGATGGAAGGAACATCTGGGCCAACGATCTTGCGGCTTCAGTTGCTACTCTTGAGAGTGACACTGAGGTTGAGGCCGGCGAGTTGGAATTGATCTTCGGCGAGCAATCTCTGTCGGCGCCGGTGGAGGAGACGGCGAGTTGCTGCGGAACAAAAGAAGAGGTGTCAGCTTTATCGGCGCTTGTGGTGGTGTAGTTGCCGTGGCAACCGCCGGCCTTGAGGCCAAGGAGTTCCGACAGAGGGGGGATCAGAAGTCATCACCGGCTTAGCTTCTCTGCTCAGAGAAAAGCTCTAAAAATTTTGGACTTTTTTTTGAATTTGTTTTAATTTTATATATTATAATACGATCAGTCATGAATGAAGATATTAGATAATCATGAGAACTCGAAAAATTTCCCTTATCCTCTGTTACTTTGCTTAATCTAACGTGTAAGAAAGATAAGATCGTATCAAATCTAGAGAGAGGATCAAATGAGCAACGGATTTAAAGTAATCCGTGCGCACTCCAGATCTTCTTACACGTGTCTCCATCTGACGATTGGTAGTGATCCTTCATTTAGCACACGGAGGGGCATTTTGGTCATTTTCCACGTATTCACTGTAGCCGTCTCTCCTTGCCTCTCTCTCGATTCACTCTGTTTCTCGCAATCGCCATTGGAGGTAAATGTTCGCTATTGATGATTTCAGTTCATGTTCTTCATGGATCTCGTCTCTTTCGATGTATTAACGCTATTGTATATCTGTAGCCGTCGTTCTTCGCGTCTCTGATCTCGATCGATTTGGTATCTATTTCCGTATTCGCTGTCGTCGGAATTTCCATTGGAGGAGTTGTTGCTTCTCGCTCGTTGCAGTTCATGTTCTTCATCGATTTCGCCTCCTTCAATCTTCCATTGCTATTGGATTGACTGGCATAGACGTTTCTAGGGATTCTGGTAAGTCAATTTGTTTCGTTTTGTTTTAGGGTTCCAAAATTTCTTGCTGTGTCTACTTATGTTCTCCGATTGCTAGTAATCTGAGTATGATTCTTTTCAATTTGGTTGTTATCTGGCGTTTCTAATGTGGATGTTGTTTGACAGATTCGTATTAACCTTTTCATCATTAGATTTTCCATCCTTTCTATGGGCGATTGTTTTGAACCTATGCCTTATAGAAATGAACCTGGATGTTATTTATGTTTGCAGTGCCTGGTAGTGGTTCTGCTGGTGCTAGTGGTAGTGTATTCCTGGATCAGAGTTCTCCTAGTTCATATCCAAGTGATTCGGACACTGAGATGTCGTCGGATTTATCCGTTACGCGATTATCTCAAGGTGGATCGGTGTACCACATTCCAATCTGTGTTGATTCTCTGAAACAAGTTGTTGGTATACTGTTCGGGTCATTGGGGGAAGCGATTGATTTTTACAAGGCATATGCACTGGAATGTGGCTTTATTGTGAGGCTCAGCGGATCACGCATGGCAGGCGATGTGGTTGCACTGAAGTACTTGCATTGCACCAGACAGGGTTTTAAAACTGGCCAGAACAACACAAAGCGCATGCGCCGACGTCCTTCAAACAGAGTTGGTTGTAAGGCGAAACTCACCCTCACTTTTGCGGGCAACCAGGGCTACAAAGTAACAGCGTTTGAAGATCGCCACACTCATGAAATGGTTGTTGGTAAGGATAAACAGTTTATGAAGTCTATGAGGAAGCTGGACTTTGGACATAAAAAGTTTGTGATGGATTGTGAGAAAGCCCACATCGGTCCAGTGAGGTCTCATAGGATATTCAAGGAACTCGTGGGCGGCTACTCCAAAGTTGGTGCATCAGCTGTTGACTTCAAGAACTACCGGCGAGATATGTTGGCTTACATAGGTGGTTCCGATGCTCAGATGACGATCAACCGTCTGTTCAACAAAAAAGAACTATGCCCTGCGTTCTTCTTTGAGTATGACGTGGATTCTTGTGATCGTTTGACACGTTTATTTTGGGCTGATCTTGTGTCTCGCAAGAACTTCTCTCTCTTCGGCGACGTTGTATCATTTGATGCTACGTACCGTACCAACATGTTATTTTCTATCCTTCTTCATTGCATTGTTCATGTTCTATTTTACAGTGCAACCAACCTTCAATTTAATGTTTTTCGTTCTTTTAATGTTAAGTTCATTGGATGAACCTCTTAGTTATATTGAATGAACCTGTCTATTGAAACTGATGAACCTTGTATACAAACTGATAAACCTAGTGTGAAATCCAATCCTATTGCTATCTACATATTCCAGTCTGTTTGCTGAGGTCCCAAATGAACCTGCAAGACAACACCAATGAACCTGGTCCATTTTTGAAGTGTCTAACCTATTCTATTTCTGATGAACCTGTCACTTATACTCAATGAACTTGTAAGTTGTAAATGATGAACCTCTTAGTTATATTGAATGAACCTCTCTGTTGAAACTGATGAACCTCGTATGCAAACTGATGAACCTAGTGTGCAATCCAACCCCATTGATATCTACATATTCCAGTCTGTTCGCTGAGGTCCCAAATGAACTTGCAAGACATCACCAATGAACCTGGTCCATTTTTGAAGTGTCTAACCTATTCTATTTCTGATGAACCTGTTACTTATACTCAATAAACCTGTTAGTTGTAAATGATGAACCTCTTAGTTATATTGAATGAACCTCTCTGTTGAAACTGATGAACCTCGTATGCAAATTGATGAACCTAGTGTGAAATCCAACCCCATTGCTATCTACATATTCCAGTCTGTTCGCTGAGGTCCCAAATGAACCTGCAAGACAACACCAATGAACCTGGTCCATTTTTGAAGTGTCTAACCTATTCTATTTCTGATGAACCTGTTACTTATACTCATCGAACCTGTTAGTTGTAAATGATGAACCTCTTAGTTATATTGAATGAACCTCTCTGTTTAAACTGATGAACCTCGTATGCAAACTGATGAACCTAGTGTGGAATCCAATCCTATTGCTACCTACATACTCCAATCTGTTTGCTGAGGTCCCAAATGAACCTGCAAGACACACCAATGATCCTGGTCCATTTTTGAAGTGTCTAACCTATTCTATTTTTGATGAACTTGTTACTTATACTCAATGAACTTGTTAGTTGTAAATGATGAACCTCTTAGTTATATTGCATGAACCTCATTGTGTATTCATTCTAATCAACCTCATTGTGTACTTATGTATCCTGATTTGATTGCTCTTTTTATTAGACACTTATTTGAGTGTTTTTATCCCTTTTTCTTATTCATAGTTGGCTTTGTGTACATCTGTTTCATATAGGTACAATCTGATTTTCATACCATTCACCGGGCTAGACCATCACAGGTCGAGTGTCACTTTTGCGGCTGGTTTAATTTTCAAGGAAGATGCGGGATCATACGTTTGGTTGCTGGAGAAATTCAAGGCAGCAATGGTGCACGAGCCAAAGGTTATAGTTACAGACCAAGACCTGTCCATGAAGTCGGCTATTGAACAAGTTTTCCCGCGTTCGCGCCACAGGCTTTGTATGTGGCACATCATGAAGAAAGTGCCCGCAAAGACCAAGTACGACACTGCCGCTGGTTCAGAATTTAGGGCTAGACTGGACAACATTGTGTGGACCCATGACCTTTCACCCTCAGAGTTTGAGACACAGTGGGCTGCGTTGCTTGATGAATTCCCACTGGTGAAGCGGAGGTGGTTTGATGACATGTTTGCAATCCGACATTTTTGGATCCCAGCCTACTTCAGGGATGTGATGTTTGGCGGTCTGCTTAGAACTACTTCTATTTCGGAATCTGCAAACAGTTACTTTGGTCACTTCAGTGACAGATACTACCGCCTAGTTGAGTTGGTGATGCACTTTGACATAGCCATGGACACGCAGAGACACAAGCAGGCAAAGCTGAACTTTGAGTCTTCTACTATGCGTCTAGATTTGAAGACGCCTTTAGGATTGGAGAAGCACGCATCTGAGGTGTACACGCTCTCGATTTTCAAACTTGTTCAGGATCAGATTATGGAATGTTGTCTATCATGCTTTATGGTGAGCATGTCTGATGTCAACGGTACAAAATTCTACGGTATCAAGGATTGCTTATCCAAGAGTTTCACAGTGGAGCAGTCAGCTGAAGGTGTGGATTTTTTTTGTAGCTGTCGCATGTTTCAAAGGATTGGTCTGCCTTGTTGTCATCTCATTTTTGTGTTCAGGAACCTCGGGTTTGATAGGATTCCGGATAGGTATGTCCTTGCGCGCTGGACCATGGATGCCACTATTACACCGGTGTTCACTATCGACAACACCGTTGTGACTCAGTGTGCGGCCCTTGAAGAGCGTGAGGCGGTCATGAATGAGGTGATTTTTTACTTTTATAGCTGTGTGGGGCTATTGGAGGACAAGCCGAACCTCATGAAACAGTTTTCGGTTCTGCTTAAGGAGAAAAAGGCGTCTCTGCTGTGTGGAAGTGGTGCTTCATCTAGTTCTGGCGCATCGAACCTGGAGCAGCTTCAGTCTTATGTCGGAGTTGAAGTACCTTCAGTCATTAATGTGCTGCCACCAGAGCAAGCCAAAAACAAAGGAAGCGGGTCGTGTATCCGGAGTGGAAGAGAAATTTCTATTGCTTCGAACCGTGCAGGGCAAAGGCGTTGCGGCAGATGCAACAAGTTAGCCACTCATAATAGTCACACTTGCACTGAAGTGCTGGACTCTTAGTGTTCTTCAGTATTTTTCGATTCCATTTTTTTTTTGCTTACTTTTGCTGAACTTTTAAGAATTTTGATGAACATGCTACTTATACTCAATGAACATGTTAGTTATACATGATGAACCTGTTTCTTATACTCAATGAACCTGCATGCATAAATTAATGAACCTGCAAGGCAACACCAATGAACCTGTTAGTTCCAATCAATGAACCTTGTTGATTTTTGAAGTGTATAACCTATTGTATGTCTTATGAACTTGTTACTTATTGTAAATGAACTTGTTAGTTTTAAATGATAAACCAAGTAGTTAAATGATAAACCAACACCTAATGAACCCCCAACACCTAAAATGAACCTCAGAAAAACCTAATGAACCTCCAACACCTAAAATGAACCCCCAACTCCTAAAATGAATCTCAGAAAAACCTAATGCACCCTGTAAAAGCAAATGAACCCCCAACACCTAAAATGAACCCTGTAAAAGCAAATGAACCCCCAACACCTAAAATGAACCTCAGAAAAACCTAATGCACCCTGTAAAAGCAAATGAACCCCCAACACCTAAAATGAACCGCAGGAAAACCTAATGAACCCTGTAAAAGCAAATGAACCCCCAACACCTAAAATGAACCTCAGAAAAACCTAAGAACCCCCAACACCTAAAATGAACCCCCAACCCATAAAATGAACCTCAGAAAAACTTAATGAATTCTGTAAAAGCAAATGAACCCCCAACACCTCAAATGAACCTCAAAAAAACCTAATGAACCCTGTAATAGCAAATGAACCCCCAATCCCTAAAATGAACCTGCAAGTCAAAACCAATGAACCTGCCTTTGAAACGTAATGAACCTGCAAGTCAGCACTAATGAACCTGGTTGATTTGTTGATTTTTGAATTGTATAACCTATTGTATGTCTGATGAACTTGTTACTTATTCTGAATGAACCTGTTAGTTTTAAATGATGAACCAAGTAGTTATAAGTCATGAACCTGCATGAGAAAATTAATGAACCTGCATGTCAACACCAATGAACCTGCATGAGAAAATTAATGAACCTACAAGACAATAGCAATAAACCTACTAATATATTGAAGTCTTGATCCTAATTTAGGCAATTACACATGTGATTAGTGCTATCTGTTAGTATCATTGTACCCAATTCAGCAGTCATATATTTACCCAATCTATACAATCAACCTATTATCATTCTTACGAAAAGTCAATCATCTAATGTTCATGCATACGGCCCTTCAGGGTTGTCTTTTATGATCTACAGTGCCTTTTCTTGTATTTCATTAGCTTCGGAGGTGATGATGGCATGCACGTATTTGATTCTCAGCTCTTCAATGTTCATTAGCTTCTTGTTGTTCATCTGATCCTCCCATTTCTCATTTGACACGCCCATGTACTTCTCCATGTATCTCATGATAAACACCCCAGAGTCTTGTTCTTCTGCTCCGTCAGACTGGACCGATAGAGGAATCAATTGTGGCTTATGCTGTGCAGATTCAATCTCGCTTGCTCTCCTGGCCAAGTGATTCTGGCGGAAGTATATTTCAGTCATGTGTACCTGCACACAAGCATAAAGAGAACAAATGAATTTTAACCCAAACAGTCAAAAAAATGTTGTCAACAACACAATTTAACTGTTGGTTTCATGTCAAACCAATGAACCTGCATGAGAAAACTAATTAACCTACAAGACAACACCAATGAACCTGGAGGATTTTTTAAGTGTATAACGTATTCGATGTCTGATGAACCTATTACTTATACTCAATGAACCTGGTAGTTGTAAATGATGAACCTAGTAGTTATAAGTCATGAACCTAATGCTTGGGCAGAGTACTCTCACTAGTAACAAGACAATTTAATCAATTATTGTACACTTACAATCTTGTGAATCGCTTCCTGATAGAGTTGCGTATCACCGCTGTTCGGCACACTGTCTAGCACATGAAGGGTTTTACTCTTAATGTTCATGGCAATTAGAAAGTAACGGTCATTGTGGATTATGACCGGTACAAAAACCTGTAATAATCCGTTTAGTTAGTGACGTTTGAAATTAACTCACAAAAAATTATGAACAGAATAAATACAAAAAATAGACAAGCTTAGAATAGCAATAAATTTACCATGTCTATGTCCTTTAATTTTCGTCCATGCACCTCAGCCACGGCATTGTTGAAGTTCCTCATGAACTCGCCCAGTTGATCTTTCAAGGTTATATTCTGTTTCAACATTTCACGATTTTTTGTTAGTATACGGGAATTATATATTCAAGCCACAATGTGGACAGATAAATTGTTGAACTTATAGGACTTCATTTTTCATATGATGAACCTCGTATGCAAACTGATGAACCTAGTGTAAAATCCAATCCTATTGCTATCTATATATTTCAGTCTGTTTGCTGAGGTCCCAAATGAACATGCAAGACAACACCAATGAAAATGGTGCATTTTTGAAGTGTCTAACCTATTCTATTTCTGATGAACCTGTTACTTATACTCAATGAACCTGTTAGTTGTAAATGATGAACCTCTTAGTTATATTGAATGAACCTCTCTGTTTAAACTGATGAACCTCGTCTGCAAACTGATGCACCTAGTGTGAAATCCAATCCTATTGCTATCTAAATAAAATGATGAACCTCATTTTATTTACTGTTGAACCGCATAGTATATATGCATGCAGCTTATTCTTTTAACTTTTAACCATTTTTACTTACCATTTGGTATACATACAGGAATGCTCTGCTGGGCTTGTTGCTGCTTTTTACCTCCTCATTAGTGTTCAGAATGGTTGACCAAGCATCAATTGCTTTGTAGTGGATGTCCACATCCATTGCCAACTCCATTCCGGAGACTTTCAGCGACTTGTGTTTGAAGAGCGCCTCACTATTCAATTGCATAGGAACAAAAGTGTTATGCAGTAGTAAACCTTTATCTCTAATATTTTGCATAATAATAAAATAAAATATGTCAGAATGTATGTATATCTTACCCTCCTATGCTGCAGTGGTTACAGTAGTTGTGCATCACGATTGCCTCCTTTGGTCTACTGGCAAAGATGTCGACGGTGCGGCTTTTGTAGGGGCTTCTGAGCTTTTCCCCAAGTTTCTTGTGCCTTGGCCCGTGAACTACATCAGCATCAGCCACCACTTGTTTCCCCTTGCCCTTTTCTTTTGCCTTTTCCGCTTCAGCGAGCTCCTTGTCCTTATGTGCAGCAGCCACTGCTTGTTCTTCATCCATTGCTTCCGCAACACCAATTTCTTGTACCTCCTCTTACCCTATGAGCACTGAAGGTTCTTCATCATCATTTTTCTCAGTCTCAACGTCATCCGACTCCTCTGAACTTATCAGCTTGAAAGATGGAATTTTCAAACGCGTAGACTTTCTGGCCTTCTTCGTTGTTGCTGGTGCGCGGGGTGTTGGTTCCTTGTCCTTAGTACCAACAACAGTCTCATGCGCAGTGCCTTGCGCCCTCTCTTTCTCTAGCTGTTGAACTTCATCTCTTTCCTCCTCTCTGTCACTGAGCACGTCAATGTACTCATTCATAACTATGTTTACATCCTCCCAATTTTGTGTGGTATCAATGCCCTGTGTTGCCTTAGAAGTGGAAGGTTCAGCATTTGAGAACTTGATCTTTTCTTTTGAAGCATCAGCCTTCTCCACTTGTCTCAAGCATTCTATGAGCTGTGGATCGCTCCAGAAAGGGTGGTCGGCATCATTCCATATCTTCTCAAATTCGCTTCTTTCCTCTTCCTCGGCCTTTTTGTCACCAATCAGCGTTTGGGCTGTTTTGATCATGCTCTGGACCTTGGGCTCTGCATTGAATTCCTTTGGCAAGTTTTCCATCATGGCAGTGAGTTTCAACATTTCGTTGGCCACTACAATCTGTTGTTTGGTGAAGTTATTAAGCCAGTCCTGCATACAAGACAACAAGTTTATGTGAACCTTAACTATAAATGAACCTCAATCTGTAAGTTAATGAACCTTGCTGTGTAAACTGATGAACCCACTATAAATTTTTTTGGACATGAAGCTTGATGTTTACTTGTAGCTTGTTGTTCATGTATGGCTGTTCTCTTCCCTCTTTTGATGGTCTTGGGTCTTGAAGAGTTCCTAACCCAAATCCTCCACTCTTTATCTCCCTCTTCTCCCTTTCTTCCAAACTCTCATATGTCCATCCTAGGAAAACTGGTGTATTATTCGGGTTTGTATTTCCGAAGACAGATACCCTGTCTAAATACAACAACTGCATAGAAGTTCATACATACATTAGTACACACATGACATGGAAAGTAATACACAGTAGTAGATGTTACTTATACTCAATGAACCCGTTACTTATTCTCAATGAACCTGGTAGTTGTAAATGATGAACCTAGTAGTTATAACTAATGAACCCAATGCTTGGTCATAGTTCACTCACTACTAACTATTGCTACAAGTCAAAACAAATGAACCTGCATTAGAAAATTAATGAACCTACAAGACAGAACCAATGAACCTGGTCGATTCTTGAAGTGTATAAGCTATTGTATGTGTGATGAACCTTTTCCTTATACTCAATAAACCTGTTAGTTGTAATTGATGAACCTAGTAGTTATAACTAATGAACCCAATGCTTGGACAGAGTACCCTCACTACTAATTGTTGCTACAAGTCAAACAAATGAACCTGCATGAGAAAAGTAATAAACCTGCCCCAATGAACCTGGTCGATTTTTCAAGTGTATAACTTATTCTATGTGTGATGAACCTCTTCCTTATACTCAATGAACCTGTTAGTTATAAATGATGAACCTACTAGTTATAACTAATGAACCCAATGCTTGGACATAGTACTCTCACTACTAATTGTGGCTACAAGTTAAACAAATGAACCTGCATGAGAAAAGTAATGAACCTGCAAGACAGCACCAATGAACCTGGTCGATTTTTGTAGTGTATAACCTATTCTTTGTCTGATGAACCTTTTCATTATACTCAATGAACCTATTAGTTGTAAATGATGAACCTAGTAGTTATTACCAATGAACCCAATGTTTGGACAGAGTACACTCACTACTAACTATTTTTTACAAAAAAAATAATAAACACGAGTTTTTTACCACGAGGAAGACGATTGGGCCTCTGAAGAACCTCTCTTTCTTGGCCTTCCATTCAGTTGTTGTATGAGGCAAGACACTCATGACAAACCTACACCAGTTGTATCCCTTTACGTCCTCAACGTCGCTGATCATCATGTGCTGAGGAATAGTTCCTTTTTGGTTGCTCTCGACTAGCATAGACATGAACATGACAAGGAACATCCTTTTGAACCAGAGTTTGTCGGTGCATGTTTTGAGTTTGGTTGCCACATGACTTGGCCTGATTTGCTTGATGTTGTCGAAATATTATTTCCATTCCTTTATAATGGCGTCATCAGCAGCCTTTTTGCCTCTCCTTTCCACTGTCCTCTGGCCTCTAGGGATCATGAGCACCCTCTGGACTTCCTCCTCTGTCACATTAATGATGCTGCCATCATTCAGCTTTATCTCACATTTGACCTCGTCATAGTGTTCGAGTATCCAGAAAGCAAGACAATGAGGCACTCCTTTAATCTTTAAATCGAGCATGCTCTCAAATCCGATCTCCCTAATCCAGACCTTAGTCTGTGCCTTCCTGTTTTCAGGGATGGATTCCAGCGCATTGACAAACACCTTTGGGATATTCCTAGTTGCCAACCAGATGTACTGTGTGCCATCATCTTCTGTCTTTATCTTGAGGTTGGCAGGGATTATCTCCAACTGCTTGCTTTCCTTTGGTTCTCTCTGCTTCTCCTTTTTTTTCTTGGTAATTAACAGCTTCATCTCTCCTGTTCCCTTATCTACAGCCCATTTTTCTTCGTTGTTCTTCTTTGCAGTTTCTTCCTCATCAATGTCAATTTTCCTCTTCCCCTTGTCCTTCCTTTCTTCAATCTGTGTAGTCTTTTGTTTGTTCCTCAAGTTGTCCTCAATCTCCTCCTCACTGGAACTCTCTAACTGAACTACTTCATCTGTCTAAATTGCCGTCATTGTCCTTGTGGTTGGTGTTGTTTTCCCAGAACTCTGAGACGAACTGCTCTTCTTCTCTTCCGTGAGCTGAGGCTTTCTATGTCTTCAACCTCCTTTCCTTTCCCCTTGCCTTCTACTTCTAAATGCAATTCATCTGCTTGTATGTTTGGTGTATCTGCAGTTGTGTTGCCTGGTGTAGAATACTGAGAAAGCTTCTCATCTTCAGAGTTTGCTGTTTCGGTACACTGCTTTTTTGTGGAGGTTGTTCTGATTTTGAAGCTTGTCCCTTCAAATCCTTGTTGCCTGGCTGTCTCTCTCTCTTAGTACTCCTCCTCTTTTGTCTCGGCATTGTTGTGGCTTTTTTAGCTGGTGTTGTGCTCTTTTGTTGCTGTATTCTCTTTACAATAGATTTCTTCGCAGAGATTTTCCTTATAAGTGGAATGTCATCGCTGCTGGTACTCTCGGTACTCTCCTACGGCACCTCAATGTCTTTGTGTGTAAGCCTTTTTTGTTGTCGCGATTGTCTAATTGAGCCTGCTAAGAGAAACAGGACAATTGTAAGACCAACTTCAGACTATGAAGTAAACTGTAACAATACCTTGTTTAAATACAACAACTGCATAGAAGTTCATACACTGTAAAAGCAAATGAACCCCAACACCTGAAATGAACCTCAGAAAAATCTAATGAATCCCCAACACCTAAAATAAACCCCCAACACCTAAAATCAACCCCCAAGACCTAAAATGAACCTCAGAAAAACCAAATGAACCCTGTAAAAGCAAATGAACCCCCAACACCTAAAATGAACCTCGGAAAAATCTAATGAACCCCAAACACCTAAAATGAACCCCTAACTCCTAAAATGAACCCCAAACACCTAAAATAAACCCCCAACACCTAAAATGAACCTCAGAAAAACCTAATGAACCCCCAACACCTAAAATGAACCCCCCAACACTTAAAATGAACCTTAGAAAAACCAAATGAACCCTGTAAAAGCAAATAAACCCCCAACACCTAAAATGAACCTCAGAAAAACCTAATGAACCCCCAACACCTAAATTGAACCCCCAACACTTAAAATGAACCTCAGAAAAACCAAATGAATCCTGTAAAAGCAAATGAACCCCCAACACCTAAAATGAACCTCAGAAAAACCTAATGAACCCCTAACACCTAAAATGAGAGTTTGGTTCATATGCGGAGCACTCTTCCCGTGCGGACGTGCGGAGCATGCACTTTAGGGCCTTATTTGTGCACTTTAATGTCTTATTTGTGCACTTTTTCAAAAAAAAAAAACTTTTACAAATTATTTTCCAAGCATTTTTCAATTTTTTTGCAAAAGTGCACAAATAAGGCTCTAAAATGCACAAATAAGGCCCTATAGTGCATGTCCGCACGTCCGTACGGGAAGAGTGCTCCGCACCGGAACCGCACTCCCTAAAATGAACCTAAAAAAAACCTAATGAACCCCCAACACCTAAAATGAACCCCCAACACTTAAAATGAACCTCAAAAAACCTAATGAACCCTCAACACCTAAAATGAACCCCCAACACTTAAAATGAACCTCAGAAAAACCAAATGAACCCTGTAAAAGCAAATGAACGCCCAATACCTAAAATGAACCTCAGAAAAACCTAATGAACCCCCAACACCTAAATTGAACCCCCAACTCCTAAAATGAACCTCAGAAAAACCAAATGAACCCTGTAAAAGCAAATGAACCCCCAACACCTAAAATGAACCTCAGAAAAACCTAATGAACCCCCAACACCTAAATTGAACCCCCAACACCTAAAATGAATCTCAGAAAAACCTAATGAACCCCCAACACCTAAAATGAACCTCAAAAAAAACTAATGAACCCCCAACACCTAAAATGAACCCCCAACACTTAAAATGAACCTCAGAAAAACCAAATGAACCCTGTAAAAGCAAATGAACCCCCAACACCTAAAATGAACCTCAGAAAAACCTAATGAACCCCCAACACCTAAATTGAACCCCCAACTCCTAAAATGAACCTCAGAAAAACCAAATGAACCCTGTAAAAGCAAATGAACCCCCAACACCTAAAATGAACCTCAGAAAAACCTAATGGACCCCCAACACCTAAAATGAACCTCAAAAAAACCTAATGAACCCCCAACACCTAAAATGAACCCCCAACACTTAAAATGAACCTCAGAAAAACCAAATGAACCCTGTAAAAGAAAATGAACCCCCAACACCTAAAATGAACCTCAGAAAAACCTAATGAACCCCCAACACCTAAATTGAACCCCCAACTCCTAAAATGAACCTCAGAAAAATCTAATGAACCCACACAACACATGCATGAACTCTGGTAAGAGCAAATGAACCTCAGGTAAAACTAATTTTTTATCACAAAGGCATGAAATCTGCAACTCATAAATGAACCTCTAAGTCATAAATGAACCTCATGGATTCAATGCAACTCAGGGAAACACATGCATGAACTCTGGTAAAAGCAAATGAACCACCAACTCATAAAATCAACCTCAGGAAAACCTAATTTTTTATCTCAAAGGCATGCAATCTGGAAGAAGAAAATGAACCTCTAACTCGATAATGAACCTCACTGAAAAATGCATCTCAGGTAAACACAGGCATGAACTAACGTAAAAGCAAATGAACCTCGAAAACCTAAAATGAACCTCACGTAAACCTAGTTTTTCATCACAAAGGGATGAACTCTTTAAGAAGATAATGATCCTCCAAGTCCCAATTGAACCTCAGGAAACGACACGAACACAGAATTCAGATCAGGAGAACAATGTCCCAACGAAAAAAAAATACTGAAGCAACGCTAACAATCGTAACATTGAGCTATGTGTTTGTAATGGTGCAACAACATTTAACGAAGTTTCGAAACTTGATTTCTGAGTAATCTATGTGAAATTGACACCCTAAATGTGTTATTCGCACCTCCCAAGTCTTCTTGACTGTAATATGTGTCGCTCATGTTGTTTTTTGTTTGTATTTGCTTGTGCTTGTGCAATTGAGAGCGTCTGAGTGCGTGGATTCGTCTTCTTCTCTTCAACTATGATCGTCTTTCTCAATCGAGTTCTGTATTTCGCTCGATTTGTATTCGCGTCTTCAGCTGGTGTGGGTTTTTGCTTTCAGAGAGTCTGAGAGGGTTTGAGGCATCTGAGACGGTTTTGGGCCTTTTGGCGCCGGTTAGGGGTAAGGGTAATGTTGTAATACAACGTTCAAATTACTTTAAATTACAATGCTGCCACCGCGTCTCCAACTCGCTATTTATCCCGTGTTGCTTCTCCTTCAATCGTGGCCGTTCATCTTCTCCATCCTAAGACTGTCGTTTATGTGTAGTGTTTATCTTAAGGGAGTTGTTTATCGGAACGGGACTCATCAAATCTATCCTCGCTTGTAATAATAAACTACGGAGTTTGTAAAAATTAAAAAATAAAATTAATCCCAATTCCAAAAATCTAATACTATGTAAAAAATAAAAAATAAAATTAAAACTAAGGTTGGTCCTTTTCTAAGAAAGGACTTTCAGCCCAATCTCTTAATTAGATAGGAATCTAGTACTACCGGTATTCTAAGCTTAAGTTGTTTTAATTGAATACGTTCGATACTTTCAGTTCCAAAATAGACATGTACTATCAGTTCAATCTCTTAATTAGATAGGAATTTCTAAAATATTCTCCAAATATTTTCAAAGGAAAAAAAATACATCCGTATAAAAAATAACTATCGCCTTAATTCAAAATTTAAATTGAACTTCTGACCAAATAAATAAATAAAATTATACTTCGTACAATCATAGCATTTTATACCTAAAATACTTAGATATTACATTAAATACTTATCAAACAATATATCATTTAAGATAAAACATGCAACAACAATCCATATATTACAAATTTACATTTAAACCGCGACAACATATACACAAAAGGCCGGTGCGAAGCACGGGCTTTGATTTCTAGTATACATATAAGATTGGGTTGTTGCCACCATTTATTGCTCTCATTAAACATGTTTATCATTAAACTAATATAATTATCATTTTAATATTAAAAGCAAGTAATTGTGTATAGCATAGTGGTTAGAGTGTCTACTAAGAATCTATTGGTTGTAGGTTCAAGTCTTATTGAGGACAATTTGATTAAATAGAATTTTTTGTTTACGACATTTATTATTTATTTGTACACAACAATTTCTCATTTTAATATATTGATGTGACGTCCAAGTTCTCATTTTAACCGAAAATTTTATTTGATATAATATTTAATGGATGAGATTCAAGTGAGAAAGATTATTGATGTACAAAATAAGAAAGAATATAGACCATTGGATTAGAAATAAATTAAAGGTCATGATTGAACTTTCATTAAAAATCATGTGCATGGCACATGTCTTTAATTCAAAGGGTTGACCATCGGAGCACCACCACCGACCACCGGACCATCGTCGCCGGTCACCGGACAACCGCCGAACCACCACCGGACCTCCACCGCCGGACCGCCACCGTCGGACCGCCGACCGCCGGACCACCGTCAAACCACCGCCGATTTCCGCACCACCGTCGGACCACCACCGGCCATTATACCACCCTTGGGTATGTGAACTCTATTAGAAGTGCAAGCCTTTAAACATTACTGACAAACCGGCCATTAGACCACCACCGGTCGCCGGACCACCACCGGCCATTAGACCACCGTCGGACCACCGCCGGCGGTGGTCCGGCGCCCGACGGTGACGGTTTGGCGGTGGTCCGACGACCGGCAGTGACAGTTCGGCGGTGGTCCGGTGGTCGGTGGTGGTGCTCCGATGGTCAACCCTTTGAATTAAAGACATGTGCCATGCACATGATTTTTAATAAAAGTTCAATCCTGACCTTTAATTTATTTCAAATCCAATGGTCTATATTCATTCTCATTTTGTATTTTAATAATCTTTCTCATATGATACTTATGCATATTTAATTAGTTATTAATCACCCTAATAATTTAACCATTAAAATATTATAATATATATAGTGTGAAAGAGGAAGGGAAATAACAACTTAAAGGTGTTTTATATGGAGCACCGAAAAAAAAAGGAAAAAGATAGTGATACTTATTTCAATTTTTCTCTCATCGAATTTTTATATCTTATTATCAAATAAGCATACAAAAACCAAAGTACAATATCAACTACAGATCATGAAGATATATAATATACAAGTTTGTATTCTTCTTTTAAGTTTTTTTCATAAATAATAATGTATGCATGATATAGGGATCTATGATATGAGATTATATAATATTACTTATTTAATATATTATGATGTTCACTCCAAAATTAATAGGCCAAATCAATATTAGTGGTTATGAGTGTTTTTATGCAAGCAATTCTTAATTTAAAATAAAATCAATTTGTTATTTTGAAATTTTAACATACTATATGCATGATATGATTTCACCCTTCTTAAATTTCAATTAAAGACATTTAATATAATGTAATTGCATGAAATGATTTTTATAACTCATAAAAATCTAAGGAATCTACATAAATCAATTTTTGGTTTGTAACCTCCTAATTAATCTTTTATTTTAAGGATATTACTATCACAAGATACCAGCCAATTGAATGTTTTTAGCATCATTATTATTTGATTCTTTTTTAATTCAGCCATTTTTAAATCATTTAAAAGAATAACCAAACCTATGAAAGTTTCAATTTTAATGTACAAACAACAATTTTTTGAAAGTACTGAAAATGATACGAAAGTCGTTTCCTATATCAGTTATTATCAAATCAAAACATATCTTTGTTATCATTTCAGTTACTTTTTTTAATACAATGATTTATTTAAATAAATTGAGGTAAAATGGGATTACTATATATAATTTTCTATTTTAGAAAAAAGTTAATGCCTTCACATTTCACACCCTTGATACCCTATATTATATATCTCATGATAATAATTGCACAATCTCATTTCATTCATGCCTACAAAAATCGATATTTTAGTGGAGTGATTAAAAAATATAGTAAATTTTGTTAAGAATTTGTATTTATATAGGTCGGTATCCTAATCAAGGTTTGAACAAAAAATGTTATAGAAGTATATAAATTTGACATCAATCGTGTTTAATTAATCTTTCAAAAATTGAACATAAAATTTTGTTATTGAAATGAATAAGAAATTCACTATTCTATATATAATACGAGGTATAAATGAAATTTTTTCACAATAAATACTCATCTCAATTCCCCATTAGCGCACCTATGATTAAATGATACAAAATTAGTTTTGATTATATAATGCAAATCAATTATGTGACCAACATGATTAAATAAAGAAGTATTAGCAAAAACTACCAGATTCCGAAACGTCATTTGCAGAAATATCATGTTTTACAAAGTATTGCAAATATGCCATAAAGCTGCAACACTTTTGAAAACCAAAAAGGTAAAATCAAAATAAGTAAAACGGCCTAAGATGCAGTTAAGTGTTAAACGGGTATATGAGTAAGCCTAATTATATACCTGTTCAACCGGTAGCACATCTCATCTTCCCCAATTACTGTTCTCCACTGAACAACTTTTTTCCTTTCATCCCTGAACTCTTGAAGCGTATTCCTCACAGCAAATCCGAAATCCCCAAAGGCGAGAAGCCCTTTCTCCCTTTGTTCAGCCATTTGTTAAGCCCTTTTTGAAGCCCTTTCTGAAGCCCTAGATCGACAATGGTGAGGACCAGAGGTTTGCAGTCTGCGAACGGCAGAGTGAAGAAGTAGAAGCCGAATGGTTCTACAGAGTCGAAGCGAAGGGTTGAGGAGAGCGCGAATGCGAAGGCGGCTCTAGTGGCGAGGGGCCGAAAGAAGAGAGCCTACAGTTCGTCAGAGGAAGAAGAATCACCAAGTCCAGTCGTTTCGATGCAGAAGAAGAAACCGAGAATGGCTGAAGAACCAAAAGCCAAGAGGTCGAGGAAGGAGCCATCGAAGTCGGTTGGAGGGGTTAGTGATCTTCTCTAACTCTTAATTTTCTTGAAAAAAAAAACATATTTTGTCTGAATGTGATGCATGCTAAAATTAGGCTTATGTGAAAATGAGAACATGATTTGCTCTGTGATAAACAGAGCACGGAGAGATGTGCAAAATTTATAGTAGCCTAAATTGTTACATCCATATGGCCTGACAAGCGAAATTAATGTCTGGCGAAATGAATTATCTTACCTGACAAAGTAAGTTTTAGGGTTTATGTGAATATGAATGTCATGTATTTGTTCTGTGGTTAGAATGTTAGAATGTCATAGTATCCTGATTCATGTTGATACAAAGGTGTAAGTTATACTATAGGGTAAAGACTTATCCTCAACAACTTCCATTTGTCCTGGCAAACCGCAATGTAGTCTGACAAGTTATTTTGTATCCTGAAAACATATATCTTTACCTGACAAAGTAAGATGGTGCCTCTCTTTTATGTGAATATGAAAGTCATTCTTACCTGTCATGTATATGTGAATGTAATTCATTACAGATAAGTTACAAGTGGCATTCTGAGGAGTTGTTTTTCGGTCGGATAAATCAGAACTCACGACTTCAGTATCTTTCTCTTATCGAGAACACACTAACTCGAACAGACTGGCAGACAGTTATGCAGGGGCCCTTTGGCCCAATAATCAAAATAATGAAAAACATGAAACTGTCTGCACAACTAATTCACCATGTCTTGTTTAGGCAACTGGACACAAAAAAGCAGTTTGAGACATGGTATAATCTTGGTGGACAACCATGTAGGTTTTCAATAGAGGAGTTTAGGCTAATAACAGGACTGAATTGTGGGATGCCCGATGAGGAGGACAGTATGCAGGATAAGAATGCAGTGTTTGAATTTTTTGGGGTGAGGAGTATTACTATTGCTAACCTTTTAAACAAATTCTTATCCTATCGGGAGGACAATGTATATAAGATGAAGATGGCCTTGTTGTTAATTCTTGAGGGTGTTGTACTTGGGGGTGATAAGAAGAGGAAGTTCAGACCCTTTCATGTCAAACTGACGAAAGACTTAGATCGTTTCAATAATTTCTCATGGGGTAGGAGTGCATATCTTGACCTCCATCAAAGTCTGGCTTCTGCTTTGGACACAAGAATGGAGACAGTTCAGGCTGCACTTGCAGTTTCATACAATGCCAGAGCAGGATACACCATACGGGGTTTCCCGATGGTGTTTCAGGTAATGTGTTAGTAGTTGAGTATGTAAAACTGAGAAAGGTTAATGCCTCTGTTCATAATTGTGGATTAATTCCAATTCTGTTTGTTTCAGATATGGTTGTATGAGGCAGTGCCCCATATTGGCAGAACATTTGCCCAAAAGCTTACTAAAGTTGTACAGCCCCGAGGTGTGAGGCGGCTTAAATCGAGTAGGCCAAGCTTAGATGCGATTTTTGATGCCCTAGAGGGGAATTTCCCTGCTAAACAGATCCTTGTTGAGGAGGACGGAGAGGACTTGGGAGAAAGTTGTTATTTCCAGGAGGAGGAAGGACACAAATCCTTGGATGAGATTGTTAAGCACTTGAAGCCCAGAAGGAAAAATGCTGGTAAAAAGGCCAAGGGAGTTGGTAAGGGAGGGCAAGCTGGAAACATTGAGGGTTTCGACCCAAGGCAAATTATGTGTTGTTTGAATGAATTGCATGAAATGATGCATGCTCTAAGGGAGGAATTTATTGAGTTAAACAAGTTCATAAGAGCCAAAGCTCCTAGAACAGGGGCATCTTCATCCAGTGATCAAGACATTAGTACACACCAGGAGCTCTCTGGGGAGGTTAACAGTGATAATGAACCCAACATCCCCCAACACCAGCAGAGCATGAGGGAGGCAAAGACGGAGTCTGAGGCAAATGATGAAGAGGAAAAGATGGAGTCTGAAGATGACGAAGACAATGACTCCAAAGAGGGAGAGTCCGAAGAGACTGAGACTGATGAGGTATGTATGCCCAAAACTTTCAGTTATTATATGTACAGTTCAGTCCAGATGTACATATTTCAGTCCATTTGTGCACATTTTAGACCATATATCATCGTTTCAGTAAAAAGTTCAGTCCATATATGTATTCAGTCCATATATGCACATTTCAGTCAATTTGAGCACAATTCGAAAAATATTTGCTTATTTCAGACCTTATATCATCGTTTCAGGAGACAATGGATGGAGAGCCAAATGCTGGTGAAATAGTTGTGTATGATGCAGGTAATGTAGGTGGTCAGAAAGAGGCGGGTGAAGATGTCGCAATAGTAGATGAGGAAGAAGAGCAAGGGGATGCAACAGATCCACTGTCAGTTCTTGTCCAAACTTGTACAATACTACATGCAGATGAGAAGCTGGTTAATGAGACAACACCGTAAGATGTGGAGGGACTCATCAATGAGTTGGTTAATGACGAGTTGGTTAATGATGGGACTGTGGTGGCAACACAAGTTGAGGTGGCAACAAAAGCAGTGTCTGATGAGGGTGTGCATGACGGAGTTGTGGAGGAAGTAAAGGAAGATGTTGTGAAGGGAGGAAGCAAGGTTGATGACGGAGGTGTTGATGTTGAGGAGGTAGCAAAGGGAGCTGATGTGGAGGGAAGGACCAAGGTTGATGACCAAGTTGTGGAGGAACCGAAGGGAGATGTCGAGGGACAAAACACTGTTAATGAAGGAGTTATGGAGGAATCAACGGGAGATGTTGTGGAGGGAGGGACGAAGCTTGATGAGCTAGGTGTTGAGGCGTGGACTGAAATACAAGGTGAGAAGGTATCACAGGCTGATTTTGATGACGTGGGGGTGATGAAGGGTAGACCAAGGAGTCTAAAGTGCCGAGGAAGGGCAGACCAAGGAAGGGTAGCCAAGTTCCGAACAAGACATATCCAACTTGCACTCGCGAAGTTTCCGCCAAGGCAAAATCACCCTACCGCAATGTGGATGAGCAGAAATTGGCAAAAAAGATTACCAAAAATAGCAAGGTGGAAGGGATGACAGAGCTGGTAAATTGGATGCAGAGTGAGAGGTTAGTGACTTATCAACTCTACTCAATAAGGAATTGATGAAATGAATGTCAAAAACTTTTCTGGCCTAACTTCTAGAATTCTGACCGGAAATTGATTCTTTGTGGACTGACTAACTTATATATAGCCTGTATATGTACTAATATATATATATATTTATCCTTGTTTAATATTCAAATGAATATGTACCATCATGCAATATTGAACCCCGAACTGGACCGGCCGGGCAATCATTGGACAATGAGTTCTTTGAGATATTGTTTGCCCCAAAGAACTGGTTGGGCGGTTTGGTAATATTTCAATGCATTATTTGAAAATAGTATGCATGTGTAAAATAGTTTCGAGTTGATAGATTAACATTGTTGCACCATTACAACATATGGAGCAAATGATGTTCCTTTATCGTCAAAGGATTTCAGAGGATCCACAGCGGTTTTCGAAGGTGGTTGTGCTTGACCCATATTGGCAGAACTATGTGCAACGGGAATTCGAGTACTTCCAGATAAATTCTCCACGTAAGGGTAAGGATGAAATGTTGTCATACATGATGGGTTCATGTCCGGGAGAGTATGGGAAGAGATGGGATGATGCGGAACGCATATACGCGTGCTTCAATATCGAAAGGAAGCACTGGTTTGCCTTAGAAATTGATCTATGCAACTGGTGTGTGACGGTTTATGACTGCAATGTGGATCTGTACAAAGATAAGGAAATTTTCGATATGATCCGCCCCATCGTTGAGACTGTTCCAAGATATGTCAAGATGTACGAGCCACTGGCAAAGAGATGTGAACCGTTATTGGACAATCCAATGTCGGTGTCCCGTGGTCATAACCTTAAGCAGAACAAGCGCGGGTAAGTATACATGTATTTATGCCCAAATAAATCCTTATCAAACTGCAATTGATCTATATTCTAACGTTTTTTGTACATCGTGCAGAGGAGATTGTGGGGTCTACACCTTGAAGTACATTGAGTTATTGATTCTCGGCATGTCAAACTTGGATCTGTCGTCGGACAAATTCATAGATGCACATAGAAGTCAAATGGCTCATAGTATTTTTAGATGTTGTTGGGATGGTCTTTAAGGACTTTTGATGTAATGTGGTGATTGCATTGTGTTGTTGGGAAACATTTGGCTAGGAACACGACTTATAATTGTATTTGAATTTCAGAGATACTGTTTTCAGCATGTTTACATGCTTGTGATGGTGTTTATGTCAGCCAATATATTGGTTTTACATCAAAAGGCACCCAGGTGGGGTTAGATTTCGAATGTTTTCAGCATGTTTTCATTTAAAATGGTGGGGTTAGATTTCGAATAAAACCAAAGAGGGGGGAAAATTGTGACTTAAGTCAGGCCAGATTACGGATTTACAGTACATATTCACATTTGTCAGGTTGTTTTGATATATCTATTTCAAATTCATCCTTTCCAGTTATTGCAAATCATCGTACAAAAACTCCCACATTGAAACCTAATATTTCCTACATTTAAAGGGTTTGGAAATTGAAAAATAGCCTGTAAAAAAGGGGGGGTAAAGTACACATTATAAATTTACAGTACATATTTAGCTTTGTCAGGTCATTTTTTAGAAATCTTATTCTAGGTCATCCCATGACTAATGGCGGAACTGGAAGAAACATCACAATGGTAAATAACCGTAGGAAAAGACAACGTTTTTAAGTGGTTTTGAAACCGAAGCTTTGTTCTACATATAAATGGTTATGAAACCGAATAAAAACATGGTACAAAACAGTTAAAAAAGGTTACATGGTTTATTATTTGAAAATATCCTTGAAAAAGAGGGGGGTTAAAGTACACACTAACCTAAATTTGTGCTACATGTCAACGGTTATGAAACCGGGAAAAAAAGGTACGAAACCGGATAAAAACGGTAAAAAACAGTTAAAACCGGTTTTCACCGCGGGGTTAGTTCTTGCGACCATATTAATTTTTTTTTTTTTTACTTACGTCAGTCAACAATATTGACTTACAGTACGTATTTACCTTTGTCAGGTCATTTTGTAGACATCTTATTCGAAGTCATTTAATGGTAATTAACCGTAGGAAATCTTATTCAAAGTCACCCTTTCCAATGCATATTCTTATTTGTCAGGCGAGACTACGGATTTACGTCAGTCCACAAAAGCGAATTACAGTGCTTATTGATGTTAGTCAGGTCATCTGTAGAAATCTTATTCAGAGTCATCCAATGGTAATTAACCGTAGGAAAATCTTATTCAAAGTCATCCAATGACATTATCGTCTTCCCACTTGACATGAAATATTAATTCCTGCGACATTAACATACCATAGCAAATATACTATCTCATAACCTACTGACTATATATAGTCACTATATGCCATTATCATCTTCCTACTTGACATATGTATCATAAAATAACAGAACCTCCTAAATACTACACTGTATTACATTGTCACTAAACTAGATTCCTTCATCAGATACTAATTATGTGCGGAGGAGACAGATGATTCCGGGCCGTCACGCTGCGGAAGTTCATCAACAAAATCTTGGGTGATAAATATGTTGATGAGAGCAACGGTTCTACCTTGGGCGGCAAGGGCGACAGCGTCTCTGCGGCGCTGTAAGTCCCTCAAGGTACGAGGCCCGCCATGGAGGGGAACTACTTCGAAGAAGTAAGAGGCGCCTAGATCGGAATCGTTAAAATAAAATAGTTGGTTCAGTAACCCATGGATTTCCCGTACCCTTTCAGCATGGGCCCTCCAGTTTTGCCTCCGTCCGCCTTGGTAGACATGGGTGGAAATCATGGCATCTTGTCCCCTTGAAGGGATGAGTCTCCCTCCGGTGTGGACAGTTGTGTAAACGAAGTGATCATTAAGGTCCCATTCATGGTTGTCAGGCTCATAAGCCATGGAAACAAAAGAAGCATGAGAACGGAAATTAGAGTTGTTAGGGTGATTCGAAGATGTTTTTGGATGAGGAAATTCGAAAAGTTTTTGTAGCTGATTGTGGATGAGGAAGAATGTGGATGAGGGGGTATATAAATAGTTGTTTGGGTTGGTGGCGGTTAGGGTTACATTCATGAGGGTGATTAAAAAATTCGAAAAATAAAACAACATAACATGTACAAAAACAGTTAAAAACGGTTAAAAACAGTTAAAACAGTTTATAACCGCGGGGTTAGTTCTTCAGACCAAAGCTTTATTCTAATTGTTAAATAAGTCAGTCCACAATAGATATTTACAGTACATATTGATATTTGTCAGGTCAATTTGTATAAATCTTATTCCAAGTCATCCCACGACTTATGGCGGAACTCGAAGAAACATCACAATGGTAAATAACCGTAGGAAAAGACAACGTTTTTAAATGGTTATCAAACCGAAGCTTTGGCAATAAGCTATTTTAAAGATGGGGTTAACTAGTTTTCGAATAAAACCAAAGCTTCGGCAATAAGCTTTGTCAGGTTCTTCTACTATCTTACAGTATGTAATATCGTTTGTCAGGTCATGATGAAGAAATTTTATTCAAAGTCATCATTTCCAATGCATACCCGATTTGACCCCTCTTAATTTTTAATTAAATATCGTGTGATCCCTCAACTACCCGTCATTAACTCCGTTATCCACTCATCCTTGTGTATAAATAGCGTTCTTGCCTTGTCCCAACCCCTCACATTTCCTGTCTCAAACTCCTCGCACTCCTCTCTCATTTCGAAAAAAATCTCTTGCAACATGGCCGACTCGAACGTTTTCCTGCAAGTGTACTGGGATGGGAAACTATCGCCATCGACCGGGGTGATGGCCCTATTGACTACGCACGAGTACAGGGGAAGGAGAACCCAACTCCTCAAAGTTCCAGCCAACAAGATGGACATCTGGTACGTCTATGGTCAGATAAGCATGCTCTCTCCCGGTCCAAAATCCTTAGTTTTTGAACAGGTCCCATCAGCCGGCCATCGGTTTCTTCAACCGCTGCAGACACAGTCCGACTATGACGACCTTGCCCGCCTCGGCGAGAGGGTCGTCGGCGTCAAGGTGTATGTGGTGCTGGACACTCCAGATCTTTCTCTGGCCCAGTGATGATGGCCGTGGGGATGTTTTGTAATTTTTTTTGCTGTTTTTTATGGTGTTTGGTATGGTTGTTTAGGGATGTAATGCTAGCATTTCAGGACAAAATGTTTATGTTTGTTATGGTTGTTTTGTAATGAAGATCCTAAACGTTTATGTTTGTTATGGTTGCCCGTAATCTCGCATTTACTACTTTTGACTATTTTCATTTCAGGACAAAACGTATCATGGTCATACTAAACGTACTATTGTTCAGGGCAAAAAGAGTAAAATTTCAGAGCAATAACATCGAATATGTGTACATGAATATTCATGAAAAATGAAATATATTCAGGAGAACTCGCGTCTAATGGCAGAGTACTAACAACATGTGGTAATTGTATTTGAAATTGTGATGACAATTCAAGGATGTTTTCAAGGAAATTGGTGATTAATTCAAGAAATATTCATGTTTTACCTGCAGAAAACCCTCGTTTTATAAACAAGGAACCAGAATACATTGTCTTGGTAAACATACGGTTATGAGTAGTTATCATAATTTAACCAACAAGGTTACAAATTGGACAACGAAGACAACAAGTAACACCACAAGTACCACCACACCAAGTACAACTTTCAAAACGAAATTTTCTGTTTTGATATTCATAATGTCATTCATTGAAGTCGGTTGTTGGTAGATAAGATTTTGCCGAGTGGTTGCCCCGTGTTCTTCAACAACTCTTACGCTTTGAATGGACTCATTGGCGGGGTTATTATAAGCTTGACCATCCACCCATTTGAAGTATTTGCAATCATGCCCTGCCTAAGGTTTAATACAAAATTCAACCAATCAACTAATTTAATTCTAAATGAAATCCCAATTTAAAAGCATATATCGCACGAAATTTGACATTCAACAATACCTTCCATAATGGACACCCATAGAACTGTTTTCCCGAATTTTGAGTGTGTTTGCATGTTTGTATTGTTGCAGGGAAGCCATGGAATCATTTTTGAGTTGATGATTCACCAGCTACGTGCCCTCTCCTCCACGAATTTGAATTGGCAGATGATCTTCCTTGTGTCCAGCCGTTTGTCATCCTACAATGTCGGGCAACTTTTCGAAGACGGTGTTCCTCTTTCGACTCTGCGCTATTCTTTGTTTTTCCTTCTGTGCCAATTTTTGATGATGACGGTTTTCCTCTTTCGTGCCCTCTTCAGAAGAGGATATTCCTTGTGCCCATACTTTGTTTTTCTTGTTTTTATTAAAGAAAGAGAAATGAAATGAAAGTTCAATGCCTGATGTGATGTGTGTCAGGTCAACGTCTTTTTCTTATATGCAGAGTGCAGTCCAAAAAATTCAAGCGTTGTTGACACCGTTTACAAATACTTAAAAAACTGTGTACAAGCTTCCACCTTAAACCAAAAGAGTATGAAATGGGTTTTTAAACTGTACAAAAACTTCCACATTTACAGTTTTTCAAAATTAAAGGGACCCTAAAATGAAAATTTAATTGGGTTTTTAAACTATTTCAAGAGGGATAAGATACTCTCTATTATTTGCAACTACGGCGGCAACGATTTGACGCAGTCAGGCAATATTAAAGTCGTACAAGACGTTTGCTGCTTTGTCAGGCCATAATAAGTACACAACATAGGCTTTTGAATAAATCTTCAGCTGACGTCATCCTTATCCTTTCCACTTAACTCTTCTAGGGTAAGTTTTCAGGTTGTCACTTAATGTTGTATTTGCAATGAGTTATTTTGAATAGGTAAAATAATATAATGGGGCCAATTTTATTTAATAGATTTTATTATCAGTAAAAATAATCAAGTTTTTTCAATGAAAATAATTAATATTATTGAATATAAATAATTAATTTTAGTCAATTATTTAGTAATTATGAGGCGCATTAGCAATTTTCGATTAAGAGGAGCGATTATGAAAAAAATAAGTAGATCAATTTTGCTGGAATGGATGAAACGTTGGGTTTTAAGATGGAATGAAAATGTTCCTTCAGCTTGGAATGGCCCATTACACAAGGAGTGAAATAAATTTTAAGTTTTCAGATTGACATGAAAATCGTACAAAACGAGGTCTTAATGCTTTTCCCAGGCTCTGGAGCAAGGTTCTTAAAAATACTTCGATGCTCGCACTTCCTTCTCTACATACTCAAAATTTGCCCTGACAACGTAGTTATAAGCCTTGCAAACAACCATATGTCGACTGACGATTAATGCTTGTTCTGTTTCTGAGATATGTAACATCGTACATAGTTTTTACCTTTTCGGGTTTCTCAAGCATTATACAAATTGTTACAGTACGTATTCAGGTTTGTCAGGTCACTTTGAAATAAGAGGGTAAGTTTGAAAATTTTCATTCCGATTTGACCCCTTAAAAATTTCACTAAAAGTACACCCTTACTTGCCCAAATCTTTTCTACCAAGTCTCTTCAAATACTCACCGGTCCATTACCAAAGTTCTCTACCAAGGATCTCCAAACACTCCCACTTTCCCAAATAGTCCCACTGCCACGTTCTTCAAATAATCCCTCTCTATACTCTAAATTCATGGCGGGAGAACATCACATTGTGACTGGGACATAATTATACGTAAATGAACTGCTTCAATCTGCCCGTGAAGTGAAGGATCATGTTGGAGGCCGGAAGATGACCGAGGCCGAATTCCAGGAGTACAATCGCAACATTGTGGCCAGAGATTTGGAGTTGGTAAGTTTAATTAAGGATTTGCGCCGCCTCGGGCAGGAGCTTACTGCTGTGAGTCCGGAAGGGGCTCAGACCGAAGAAGAAAAGGCCCGGATCAAGCTAAAGCTTAGACTGGTAAGGCTTTTGTTGTATATTTTCTTCCTATGTGCAAGGGCCATGCCTACGATGCTTAATTTGTGTTTCTGCAGACTGAATGGGACACCACCTTCACTGAGCTCAACATAAAAAGGGTGTTGGACCATGCTCAGTCGCTGGAGGGAAAGCTGAAGTCCCGATATCTATCTTGATGGGATAATGTTTTCATACCAGTGTAGTTTCTGAGTATGTGTGCATAAGTGTTTTTAATGTATGAACTTTGCAATGCTAGTTTTTTTGTTCTTTTGTGTGTGGGAATGCCATGTGAAGGGCACGTTTTGTTTAAAGTTGAACAACGTAATATAATGCTTCTGTTTATAAGGTTCAGACCATGTTGGAGTTTTACAGGACGTATTGTGAATTTACAGGTCGTATTTATGTATTATGTTTGTCAGTACAACTTCGCACCTGATTCTAGGGTTCTTATGAAGGTTCAAGATGACAAGTAAATCTTAAGCAAAATATTTAATTTATGTACTTTGTATATCATCCAAAAGGAAGCCCCCACAAAAAAGAGGTGTGGTTTACGCCTATATAGACTTAAACCATACATCTTTTCCATGAAACACCCAACAACAACATTTACTAGCATAAACACCCAAAAACAACAACATGGTGACAATTGTAAACCCAAAAAAAACTAATTCATTCTCTTCCTATGATTGTCCATCATCAGTCCTTCTCCTCCTACAGTACTGCTTGTTATGGCCTTGGTTGCCGCAATACGAACACCGCCTCCTCCTAGTATAGTTCCCCTCCCACGTCGCCCTGTATCGATTAATTCGTGGCCTTCTAGGAGGACGTTTTACATTTGGTGGACAGCATGGAATGGATGACACGGCTTCAGGAATTGACCATCGGCCTGTGGGAGGAACAAGATGCACAGTTTCCTTGTACACTTCTCTCACGCACTCGTTCTTGAACATGGGATGGACGAGATCAGTGAGTTGCACTCCCCTATCACTTGCAACCGCTATGGCATGAGCACAAGTAACTTTACCAATCTGGAACATGTTACAATCACATGTACGAGCATTAAGGTTCACCGAGTATCTACAAGTTCCTACCATGACCTCCGCTTCAAACTGGCTTAGTCTTTGAACACTCATCTTTGCTGCCCTTCTGTAGTTCACCTCTACCAGCGTGTACACAGAGGGTGACAAGTATTGGTCCCAGTTTGAGGCCGCTTCCCTTCTTTGACAAAACCATTTAGAAATGGTCTCAACAATCGCATCAAACAGAGCAAGAATAGGCCACTGACGCTGTGTTTTCCACAAGCCATTGAGACACTCGGCGTTGTTGCTTGTCATGATGTTAAACCTGTTCCCATGAAAATGCGCTCTCGCCCAGTTTTCAACTCCAGCTTCTTTTAGATATTGACCAATCTTTGGAGATGCAACTGTTATTTGAGCAAACTGATGATTGAACTCAGCTACTGTGTAAGCATGAGCAGCTTTTTTGAATATGCCGAAGAGGTCTTGCCTACCAAACTTCCTCTTGAAGTTTTGGTATATGTGATATATGCAATATCCATGCTTGCGAAACGATAGCTATTTCTCAGACCCTTCCCAATGCTAAGATGACGATCAGACACGAAATACAACTCGGGATGATCAGGAACAACAAGCCTCAATTCACTGAAGAAAAATGACCATGCATCATCGTTCTCACTATTAACAACGGCAACAGCAAGGGGATATATTTGGCCGTTTCCATCTTCTGCCGTTGCCAACAGAAGTATCCCCTTGAACTTGGCTGAGAGGTGAGTGCCATCAACTGATATTACCTACACACGCATAACTATTTTCTCAGATGTTGCCCTGACAACAGAGTTATAAGCTTTGAAACTACGGTATATAGCCTGACAAAATGACAAATTGACTATTTCTCAGATGTTGCCCTGACACACGCAGAACTATTTTCTGTTTGTCACATATTCAGTCATATAATAGATTTACCTGACAAAGTAATTATATCTCCTGACGTAACAACATCACGACTGAATACTGACCTTTTTCAGATGTGGCACTGCCCTTATCCATGGACCTAAAGTCCAGACGACATACTTGAAGCGTTGCTCAGCATCTCTGACTATTCTCGTGTATGTTCCCGGATTAGATTTTTGTAACATGTGCATGTAAGAGTACATTGCCTTGTAGCTATCCGCAGCTGTACCATGTGCCATGACCTGGGCGAAGAGCCGCGCTCGATTGGCTTTGTAGTAGCTTGTCCTTATCCCTTGCTGTAACATGAAATCCTGAATTTCTGAAGCAAGTAGGCCTTTACGGCCGTTTAAAAATCTGAGATGTAACGAAGTGAATCAATACATGCATTCATATTGGCCTTTGATCACAAAAATATATTCAAATGCAAGAAAACCATACTTGTGAAGTACTTTATCGGCAATCAGCCGAGAAGTTGATCCTTTGTGGTGATTGTGGTTTACTCTCATGCCACATGTATGATCCGCAACATATTGTCGCACCATAAACAACGACGTTTTTCGATACAATGAGCCACGACAAAAAAACTTGCATTTGTCGTCAACGCACGCAACTTCATAATTGGACTTATCGGACCTCTTTACACGCATCTCATAGAAGTTTTCCATTGCCAGGGAGAAGAGTGCAACTTTGAACTCTTCCTTACAATTGAAGAGTTGACCAACCTTCATTGTTGGATATGAGGACTTGTTTGCACTTGTTTCCTCATCTTCAACTAACATTTCCATCTCCGCTGGATAGTACCTCTTTTGAAGCACTCTAAGCATGTCTTCATCAACATCAACCTCTTCTTCTTTATCATCCTCTATTTGCTCCTCGTTTTGTGTTCCCTCAATGCCATTAATTTCTTCCCACACATCATCTAGACCAACTGTATTCACATCATCCCCTGAAGCATACCCTAACCCTTCCACACCATCAACACAATCATCATCACCTGATTCATAATAGCCCTCATAGTCAAAGCCATCTTCTATTTCATCCTCCAAAGAAACTCCACTGTTGGCATAATTAGTCATAGCCTGCTTTCCTTTGTTTCTGGATGTAGCACCTTCAATGTCCTTATCATCGCTGCTCAATGATATAATGTCTTCCACTATCAGGGGACAATTTCTCTTGTATTTCCCCCTCACTTCATCCCTTTTTAATCTCCTTAACTCTGCATCGTTGTCAGCTTCAATAATTTCATCAATCAACCTGACATCTGTGTGAGGTGCTCTGTCTTGTCTAAAAAATGACCTGAAAAAGTCTTTATTATCTTGGCTCTGGCTCTAAGTTCGTGGTAGAGCTGTTGAAGGAAGAGTACGATGTTCAGCCCTTTCACTTCGAATCTCTTCCTTCTTTAAAAGGTTGGTGTACAACGCAATATTCCACTTTGCTGAATTTTCTCCACATATGTTCAAGAACTTGAACGCAACAAGATCGTCGTCATCATTTATAAAGATGGGTGTAAGTTCTGGTTTATTTTCAAAAGCGTATTGCACAATCAATTTTTCTTCATCAAATGGGTTCTTCTCAGTCCATTTGTTGCGCAGTGTAGCCAAGTCCATGTCAGGGGAAAGCAACATGGCTTTCACTATTCTATCACCCTCATACAACCACCTTTTCCCTTGTTCTTTCCATTCTCCACCACTGATGAACGTCACATACACTAGTTTCGAACCTACAAATAAATAAGGTTTTTAAACTTCACGTATACAGAACAGAGGGGGAAAATTGATTATTTTTCAGGAGAATTTACTTACCCATTCAAGCTGTATTTGCAAGCGTCAGGTGTTAAATATCAGGTGCGAAATATCTCACGTGTAATAACTGGTCAGGCTGCTTTTAAGTTCTCCAGGAATATTCAGGGATTTTTTCAGGGGAGGTTAGCTGGAGGGATTAAAGGTTGAGGGAGGCCAGATTTTTTGGAGGGAAACTTGCCCGCCAATTCGAAGTTCACTTTGCTGAAATTTTTTCACACTGATGTGATGCCTCTGTCCACCGGCGGCTTCAACCTCATTAAGAGAGATTAACCCTTTCTTTTATATTTTTTAGACATAATATTAGCCAGCTTTTACCCATTTTCTATTTAAAACAAAAGCTAAATTCCACACTCCACAATAGCAAGAATGCCAGAATCCGTACAGAATTCTGATACTTTTGCAATTCCGTTGAAAATCTTGGATTTCTGCAACTGGCAAAAGCAAATCTGGTATTTTTGCTAATACGCCTTAAATAAAACCAACTGCAATATTAAAAACGTTTATAAGTTTAAATAGTGCCTATCTTAAATAAAACGAATCTATTCAATTTAACATTGTAATTGACTTGAACTTATAATAATTCCAAGTTACCCATTCTAACTTTAAATTTGAACTCTAATCTATAATTAGATCTCTTAATGTATTTGTCCAGTAAATATCATGTGTTGTATTGATCAAAAGTCAAAAGATATGCTCTTATAAAAAGATTTGATATATCTAAAATGACAACTTATGTAATATGTTTTCATATGTACTAATTTAGGACTTGTTTGGTGATAGTATTTATAAAGAGTATTTTTTATAGGTATATGTATATTTATTAACGAAGTGTGAGTAGTAGGAAAAAATATATTACATAAGACATGCTTTTACTCCTCTTAGACAAGCTCTTAGAAAAAAAATGATATATCTAAGAAGATTTGATATATCTAAAATGCTAACTTATGTAATATGTTTTCATATGTACTAATTTAGGGTATGTTTGGGGATAGTGTTTATAAAGAATATTTTGTATAGGTATATGTATATTGAAGTGGGATCAGGTGAGAAGTGGTATTAGGGTGTAAAATACGAAGTGATCTCGACTGTCCGTTTTTTTTTTCGGTCAATGATTTTTTTTTCATTTTCGTCCCATGATCATTATGGAATAGCCTATATAAAGGTTCACAAGTCCATAAATTCAGAGCAGAGATCTTAGGAAGGGGGACGGGAACTTTTTTCTCCGGGAACTTGTTGAGATCCAAGCACCAGATCTTAAACCCATTCGATACGCAAAGATACCTTCCCTTGCTCTCCTCCTGAAAAGTTATTATCAAGAAATGAAATCAAAATTAACACCTGTATCATCCATAAAAGGTTATTTTTACTAACTTCTATATATCATATATGTATTTGTTTTATAGCAATAGTAAAGGAATTACATGATTGGATTCTCAATCAACTAGTATACGTATATGATGCCGCTAGTTATACTCTCAACGCAACCTAATTGCTTGTACTGCCAACTAAACATTCTAGCTATAGATCAAGCATCACAAAAAAATGTCAGCTTCAACTGAGGAGATGAGTAAGGCACGAAAAGCAGCCACTGTCCCGGCCATCGGCACCGCCAACCCTCCCAACTGCTACTACCAGGCCGACTTTACTGACTTCTACTTTCGTGCCATTAACAGCAACCACCTTACCTAACTCAAGGGCAAATTCAAGCGCATTGTATGCCTTTATGCATATATACACTTTCAATTAACTATGCATATAGTTAGGAGAATTCTGAAACTAGAAATCACAGGTCTCCAATTCCTCAAGTCCAGACTTCAATTTCCCAGCTGAACCTATCAAAAAATCGGACTTTCTTTTTTGGAAAAAAAATACTGGAGGCGGCAATCCATGGAGATTAAATCAAGTAAAATTTGAGCAACCAAACCATTCTATGATTCAAACCAGAATTCCAATTATGACCATCCCAAAACAATCTATAGACCAACTTTACCAAAGCAAGTAGTTCAATATATGGAAGTGAAAAAGAAAATAAGTCGGTATCATCCAAAAATACATTTCTCACCTTTTGTTGCTTTCCCTTTCTCGCGTTTCCCTTCCGTCCATTTCCCCTCCGTCCCATGATTCAGCTAACACCCACAAGAAGAGATTAAATCAGCTAACCAGTTGATTCAGGTTTAGATTTTCTTCTTTGTATTCAATAAGTATTGCTTTCAGACTCGCAAAGCATCCAATTTCAAGTAACACAAGAACAGAAAGTCGACAACCAGACTTTTCATCCTACACCTAACCCTAACCCTATAGAGCAGCAAACTCAATTAAAACCTAGACATCGCACATATTCATAGAAAAATCGAACAAGAGAGTACCGTGAATCGAAATAACAGCGACGTAGCGGGAAGGTTCGACTGCGGATCGGCGGCCCCCTGCACGGATACTCTCCGATAACGCTAGAGCGAGAGAGGGGACGACAGACAGAATCTAAGAAATGGTTTCCGGAAAATCAACCAAAGCCTACACTGATATCAGGCCCAAAAGCCCATTGGAAGAAGAGGCCGACTGCACGAACTGGATGGGGACGATGAAAAATCGGGAAATTTATACGTCACAGTTTGTCTCCCCTAAATCGAGATTATTTATTTTAGAAACTAGTCTTTATGCCCGTGGTACGTACGGTGATAATTTATTTTATTTTAATAAAAATGTCTTATATTGTTTCAATAGTTTTTACAGTTATATTTTGTTTATGTAAGTTTTTCTATGGAAATTGTTAAATCATGTCTAGTTCTTAAATCTCTTCAAATTATATATATATAGAAAAAAAACACATTTCTTTATACCGACAAATAAGTTCTAATTTTTTGTTTATAAAATATTTTTTCAATATTCTAATTTTATAATTCGATAAACGTGTAATGAAATAATCTTATTTTTCCCACTACTCACACTTCTTTAATAAAATATACATAGAGGGAGGTTCGAGTGCGAAATATTACTTTTACGGTGCGAAGTGCGAAACGGTCGCGTTCATAAATTGACACCAAATGTTCATTATTTGGGTGGTAATAATGTTCAAGGGACGGTACTGTTCACAAAAAAAGGGGAAAAGTGAATAGTGACGCGGTGTCATAACCGTAAATACGCTGAACTTTTTTTTTCGGTCAACATTTTTTTTATTGTCTCTGATCGTTCTGAAATAGACAATTATTGACGTTCACATATAAGTACTACATGTTCATTTTATGTGCCGTAAAGTTCACATATAACATGATCATGTTCAAACACATGTCTTTGAACATTTAATGCTTATTTGTGAACGTCAATGTACAAATAAATGAACATTTAATACTTATTTGTGAACCCTTTATATAGGCTATCCCAGAATGATCATGAGGCCAAGGTTAGGGAAATCTTGGAGGAGAAAGCACGTGAGGCGGAGGTGGGTCCCGTCCCCCTTCCTAAGATCTCTGCTCTGAATTTGATGTTCCTGCTGAGAAGTTATTGGGCCAGGTGGCGATCTCGGCCCAAGTCCATAAATCGGCCATTAATGCGACTGCTCCTACTGGTAATAGATTGGCTCTAGAGAATCGTTCTTCACGGTGTGTTTCTGATACAATCCGGGGTGTTGAACATTCAATTCATGTGGGGCGTCCTCAACAGGATATGGAATTGGATGAATTGCTTGCTTCAGACCATCAAGTGCATGAGCGTAGTCTTGTGCCCCACAATGGGATGCCGCCTGATCCGGGTGATCACATTCGTCATGAGAACTATGTGGGATTGGATGAGTCGGGTGGTGACATTGATATGGAAGCTTCGATTGCTTCAGGAGATTTTCCAGCTCCTAACAGAGCTTGACTTGGTTCTGTCCCAACCTCTATATTGTGTGATAGGCGTTGTCGTGACACCTATACAAAATAATCCTAAACAAACCTATCTAATGTAGTCTGGTAAGTAAGGGTCGAATCCCACAGAGAATCAAATACTATTCCAATAATGTAATTGTATACCAACAAGTAACCAAGGGGGTTTGCTGATTAAAACCAAAATAAATAAAAACAAGGACTTGAAATCAAATTGGAAAAATAACTCAGCCAAACAAATATCCATACTTCAGATTGATAGATCGATCATTGGTTATTCCTAGTCCTCAATACTCATGAAAGTCCTAATCCTTGTTCTGAAATAGTTACCAGTCCAACCAGTCTTGATAACCCTAACTATTAAACAAATCCCTACTAACCTTCACGATTTAATTCAATAGCAGCAGGAAGTTTAGGAATAGATAGGTATATGCAAGTGTAGCAACCAGTCATACAATTGCATGCAATTAATTCTCTACACAAACTAAGGGATTTAGATTCTCAACCAGTATCCTCTAATCCTTAGTAGTATGATCAATAACAATCTCAACAGGTTGTATGGAAAAGGGGAACCAATAGCATAATACTAATTTCTCTAGGTTATCAGACTAGAGGGAACTACTATTAACAATCTAATTGATTTCCTAATCAACAAATCAAGGGGAATCGATATATGATCAATGAGATTAAGCACAAGAGAAAATTAATACAATCATAGAAAGAGTAAAGGAATAACCTCACAATCCAATCAATCCAAAGGCTTCAATTGTCTGCCTGAGCAAAAGGGAAAAACAACGATGAATGAAACTAGGTCTAACTATTTTCTCTGTGGCAACTAGGTTTTGAGAATTGGATCCTCTCTAAAAAGTCTTAAACCTAACTTAAATACTAAAGTAATAATTCAGAAATAAAGAAAAGAAAAATAACAAACTTGGAAATAAAGTTTCGGAAATAAAATAAAACGGGAATAAGAAAACTCGTAAAAGACTTTCAGCGCGTCTCCACCGCGGGTGCGGTGGCTCCACCGCCGGGTGCGGCCATTTAACAGAAACTCCAGTTCTCTGACGACCTCGCCGCGGGTGCGGCAGTGCCCACCGCTGGGTGCGGTGGGATTCCAGTACTTCAGCTTCTGCGACACTTCAGTAAAAACGCCATAACGTTTGATTCACAACTCGGATTGCGCTCATATTTTGAGGACTTGTAGTAGACTTCAAGATATAACTCCTCGAATTGGAATCACTCCATTTGGACATCTGAGTAGAGAGAACGAACCATTTGAATTCAGCCCACTGTTCTTCTACTCTTCTCTTCACTTCCTTGGCGTCTTCTCCTTGTGGCTTCCTATGATCTCCAAAACAGCTCAAACACCTCCAAAAACACCAAACTTCTCCCCCAAACGCCATACACATGAATGTATCTAAATCTACCCGAATGGCACCAATAAACCCTCTAATAACTCTTACTTAAGCCCTACAAAGTAGTGCTTATCAAACTCCCCCATGCTTAGACCTTTGCTCGTCCTCGAGTAAACTAAAAGAAAGTCCACTCCTCCAATGCAGCACCCAAGGTCTCAGGAAGCATATCCTCCAACTAAGAGTCACCTAACCCATGCCAAAGCTCCTGGCACCAATCTCATCTACAACACATCCATACTCAACAAGCTTAAGGGGCAAGCAAAGTACTTCCCCCAAGCTTAACCCGGACATCCAATAGTGTGTGTAACCTCTAATCCTAGCCTCCATCTATTGCTCCTTATGCCTCCCAGAGTGACCTACCCGACAATCCTTCTTTGACTCCTCTTCTTATGACGCCTCGCCAAGAATAAAGAGAAATCCTAAAATCACTCTTCTTCTTTTTCGCTCATTTTGCCAAGGCGCCATTTCGGGTTTTCACCAAGCCACTCATATTTTTTTTTCAAAGATGTGCTCACATTATGCTCACGTCACTCTTGACCTCATATTACCCCAGCCTAATGCTGGTTCAAGCCACCGTGCTTATTGCCTAGGCCGCCCTTTCGGGTTTTCGACCTATCCCAGGATTTTTATGTATGCCTTTTTTCAATTTTTTTTTTCTCCTCAACAACGTAGCAAGTATAGAACTCTCCCCCATGCTTAAACATTGCATTGTCCTCAATGTAATGAAAGACAAAAGAATAGAAGCACAGGGAAAAGCAAAAAATAACTCACAAACGTCGCCAAGCTGCTTGGACACTATAGGTGTCGCTGACGGTCTTCTCAATAAATGCCTAGGTCTCTGGTGTTGGGCGGGTGTCTTCATCAACTCTATAATCTTCTCCTACCGTGCAACCAAAAGGGAACCACTTTGGTGAATAGTGGTATAGCATGTATGGCGGGGTTGCACGGCCTTCTAGGAACACATGGTGGAGCCCAGATGTAATCATGGTGTGGGTTCTAGTGTTCCTTCTCCTCAGTTGTCAATTGTAGGGCCATCATCGTTGCCAAATCAAGTGTAAGGCAATGTATCCTCCTTGATAACATGATACGCACCTTCTCCATGGGAAATTCTGGACAACTGGCCTTCGGTAAAACTTTTTTTTTTTGTTTTTTTTTTTTGCTCCCCGTTTAAGGTTTTTTTGGGGGTGACTTAGTGCAGGGAAGGAAAGACTTACAATGGTGGTAAACACTTTCTTCAATAGGCATGGGTCTCCTCCCTGCAGGTTAGTCGGAAACAAAAACAAGAACAAAAACACACCAAAACAAATGCAAAAATAAGGAAAGAAAAACAAGAAAAGAAAAGCATACCTCGGGTTGCCTCCCGGATAGCGCCTTAGTTATTGTCATGGCTTGACATTGTGATACTATGATCATGTGATATCACTCAATCCAAAACACAGCACAGACTTACTATCAGGAGGGTGTTTCTTATGATCAAATATCTTAAATGTCACCCTATCACCCCCATACTTCACAGACACAATACCTCTACTCATAATGATTCGGATGTTAGCAGTCTTAAGAAAAGGCCTACCTAACAGTATAGGGGGCACATGCATATCATAACCAATGTCTAACACCACAAAATCCACAGGAAAAATCATCTTATTAACCTTTACAAGAACATCCTGAACTATTCCTTTCGGAAAAACTTTGGATCCATTCACAAATTGAATAACTAAATCAGTTTCAAGCAAAGGTCCAAGATCTAGCAATTTATACACAGAGTAGGGTAACACATTAATAGATGAGCCCAAGTCTAACATGCAATGATCAAACCTGGAGTAACCTATATCACAAGGAATACTAAACATGTCAGGATCACTACACTTTTCAGGCAAATGTCTTCCGAATGCAGCAGACACATGTTCATTCAAATTAATTACTCTTGTCAATTTCTTCCTCTTCCTAGGCCAGCATAAGCATTTCATGTATTTAGAAAATTTAGGCACAACATGCATCAGATCAAGTAAAGGGAGATTTACCTCATGCTCACCTATGGAGCTGCGCGGCTCCATATTAAGCACCGGCTTCTTCTTCACTTTTAGCATCTTAGGAAGGTGAGGAGGTGGCTTCCTAGGATCACGAGGTGGAGGAGTGTAATCAACAGGAATCGCTTCCAAAGGGTATACTCCAAGAACTGATCCGCAAAATTTTGTCCAAACTTGCGGACGCTGGTTCTCGACTTTCTCCTCTGTCTTTTCTCCTTTCAGTTGTGATATGCCACTCACATTAGCCACTGGGGTCGGTTGGGGTGGTGGCTTTTCAAAATCCTCATTCATATTTGCCACAACTTGAGCCAACCTTCCAAGCTGAGTTGCCAAACTTCCAACTTGAGTTGTTAGAAGTTGGATGTTGGAGTTTGCCGCCTGATGAATAGTCATCATGCTCTGTACAAGTGACTTGAAGCCCTCCTCCATTGACGTATATGAACTTTGGCTCGTCTCTTGAGGTTCAGGATAGTAATGGGGCCAGCCTTGCTGCTGATAGTAAAAATCAAATGCTGCCATCTGTCTGGATTGAGATCTCAATGAAACCAATTAGTAACACAGGTGTGGACCGTAAGATAGGTCCACACAACAGTTGGTAAACAAACACACAATTAGAATAGTAAAATTGATTCCCCGGCAACGGCGCCAATTTGATAGGCGTTGTCGTGACACCTATACAAAATAATCCTAAACAAACCTAACTAATGTAGTCTGGTAAGTAAGGGTCGAATCCCACAGAGAATCAAATACTATTCCAGTAATGTAATTGTATACCAACAAGTAACCAAGGGGGTTTGCTGATTAAAACCAAAATAAATAAAAACAAAGACTCGAAATCAAATTGGAAAAATAACTCAGCCAAACAAATATCCACACTTCAGATTGATAGATCGATCATTGGTTATTCCTAGTCCTCAATACTCATGAAAGTCCTAATCCTTGTTCTGAAATAGTTACCAGTCCAACCAGTCTTGATAACCCTAACTATTAAACAAATCCCTACTAACCTTCACGATTTAATTCAATAGCAGCAGGAAGTTTAGGAATAGATAGGTACATGCAAGTATAGCAACCAGTCATACAATTGCATGCAATTAATTCTCTACACAAACTAAGGGATTTAGATTCTCAACCAGTATCCTCTAATCCTTAGTAGTATGATCAATAACAATCTCAACAGGTTGTATGGAAAAAGGGGAACCAATAGCATAATACTAATTTCTCTAGGTTGTCAGACTAGAGGGAACTACTATTAACAATCTAATTGATTTCCTAATCAACAAATCAAGGGGAATCGATATATGATCAATGAGATTAAGCACGAGAGAAAATTAATACAATCATAGAAAGAGTAAAGGAATAACCTCACAATCCAATCAATCCAAAGGCTTCAATTGTCTGCCTGAGCAAAAGGGAAAAACAACGATGAATGAAACTAGGTCTAACTATTTTCTCTGTGGCAACTAGGTTTTGAGAATTGGATCCTCTCTAAAAAGTCTTAAACCTAACTTAAATACTAAAGTAATAATTCAGAAATAAAGAAAAGAAAAATAACAAACTTGGAAATAAAGTTTCGGAAATAAAATAAAACGGGAATAAGAAAACTCGTAAAAGACTTTCAGCGCGTCTCCACCGCGGGTGCGGTGGCTCCACCGCCGGGTGCGGCCATTTAACAGAAACTCCAGTTCTCTGACGACCTCGCCGCGGGTGCGGCAGTGCCCACCGCTGGATGCGGTGGGATTCCAGTACTTCAGCTTCTGTGACACTTCAGTAAAAATGCCATAACTTTTGATTCACAACTCGGATTGCGCTCATAGTTTGAGGACTTGTATTAGACTTCAAGATATAACTCCTCGAATTGGAATCACTCCATTTGGACATCTGAGTAGAGAGAACGAACCATTTGAATTCAGCCCACTGTTCTTCTACTCTTCTCTTCACTTCCTTGGCGTCTTCTCCTTGTGGCTTCCTATGATCTCCAAAACAGCTCAAACACCTCCAAAAACACCAAACTTCTCCCCCAAATGCCATACACATGAATGTGTCTAAATTTACCCGAATGGCACCAATAAACCCTCTAATAACTCTTACTTAAGCCCTACAAAGTAGTGCTTATCATTGTGTTTCCTATGAATTGCATCATTTGGAATACACAGGGTGCGTGGAGTAAAGGTTTCAGAAGACATTGTCGTTACCTTCGTCGTCGAAATAAAGTCGAGATTGTTGCGCTGTTGGAACCTAAGATTTCTGGGGTGAAGGCTCATGAAGTTTGTGATGCTTTGAGTTTCTCGGATAATATTCGTGTTGAGGCTGTGGGCTTTTCCGAGGGTATTTGGCTCCTTTGGGACTCTGGGGTCACTCGGGTTCAAGTTATGATGAGAAGCCAACATTTCATACATGCTACTATGATTTGTAATGGGGAGCGGGTTCATCTCGTGATCGTGTATGCTCCCCCTATCGCTCCGCGTAGACAACAATTTTGGGTCGAGTTGGAGCAGGCTATTTCGGATATCTCTAAACCTCTCTTTTTGGGAGGAGATTTTAACTGTATCCTTCATCTGGAGAAACGTGATGGGGGTATTGGGGGCCTCTCGATTGATTCTGCTGTCTTTGCTGATGTGGTTAGCAGATTAGACCTCATTGATATGGGGTATGTCATCTCGCGTTTTACATGGAGAAGGGGGACGAGTGAATCCTCAATCATTCAGAAAAGGCTTGATCGTCTCGCGTTTGTTCGTCATCTGCCTGCGGTGAGATTGGATCATAACCCTCTCTATTTGTCGTTAGATCCAGAGATGGTGGTTAATCGTGCCCGTCGTCCTTTTCGTGTCGAAGCCATATGAATGACACACCCTGATTTTATGCAGGTCCTTTTACAGTGTTGGAAGGGGCACTTCGAGACCCCAGAAGCTCTTGCCCTCCTTAGGGAGGAATTGAAGAAGTGGAATCAAAAGACGTTTGGCAATGTTCACTATAAGAAGGATACCCTTCTTGCTCGCCTTAGTGGTATTGAAGAGGCTATGGCCAATGGCCGTCCTGCTCGACTATTGAAAAGCAGGAGGAGCTTCGAAAAGAGTTAGTGGACGTCCTTCTCCAAGAGGAAATCCTTTGGCAACAAAAGTCTCGGGTTCAATGGCTTGCTCATGGAGATTGGAATACGACCTTTTTTATGCTAGTACTGTGATTCGCCGATGTCGAAAGCATGTGTTGGCCCTTAAAGACAATGTTGATATGTGGGTAATGAATAAGCAAGATCTTGAAAATATGATTGTGTACTACTATAGGGAGCTTTGTTCGCTCCCGTCGAATGAGGATGTTGATGAGCATCTGCCTAGTGGGTCTTTCTAGTCGTTTCTGATGATGATTTGTCTAGCCTTATGGTTCCCTTTACCAACGAGGAGATCTGGAGAGTTGTAAAGCACATGGGGGCTCTCAAAGCTCCGGGGATCGATGGTTTCCAGCCAGGGTTTTATCAGAAGTGTTGGGAGATTGTTGGCATCTCTGTCTACTCGTTTGTGCGAGGGTTCTTTGCTACGGGTAAGCTCCCTCTGGAAGTGAATGATACTCTTATTTCTTTGATTGGTAAGGTGGCAAGCCAAGGTGCTTGGTACTTGCCTCCAAACATTGATGAGTAAGCTGGTGGGTCCTATGCAGAATAGTTTTATCCCGAGGCGGACCATTACTGACAATATCATCCTTGCCCATGAGCTTGTCCATTCAATGAAACGGAAGAGAGGTTGCAAGGGTTGGATGATTATGAAACTGGACTTAGAGAAAGCTTATGACCGTTTGAAGTGGAGCTTCATTACGGACACTTTGAGAGATGTTGGGTTGCCTGATAGCTGGGTTGCTTGTATTATGGAGTGTGTCCAAACGGCCTCAATGTGTGTTATTTGGAATGGGGAGATGACTGATCAATTTTCTCCTACCCGGGGGATCCGTCAAGAAGACTCTATTTCCCCTTATTTATTCGTTCTTTGTTTGGAATTCCTTAGTCACCTTATCAGCCATGAAGTTAGCAGTGGTGATTGGAGACCAATCAGGGTGTGCAGAGGGGCTCCTATTCTCTCTCACTTATTTTTTGTCGATGATATTTTGTTGATGGCTGAGGCGTCAGGGGCTCAAATGAGGCTCATTATGGCTATCCTGGATCGGTTTTGTCGTGCTTCTGGTCAGCGGGTGAGCATTCAGAAATCGTAAGTCTTTGTCTCTCCGAACACTCCCCAGGAAACAATTGAGCGTATTGCTGATATCAGTGGGATGACTGTAATATCCCGCATTTTATAAGGGTATTTTGGAATTTTTCTTATGCTCGTATGGCTAAAAGGATGTTCGGGTACAAATATATTTAACCCGGGGTTAAAAGAACTCGTACCCATACTTTCCTCGGCCATACAAGTGCGACCTTTTAGCAAAATCATCATAACTCTTGATTCCATAATCCATACAATATGAAATTTGGAAGGATTAAAATAGACTTCTAGATCTAACTCCTCGATTTGGAATCACCTCATTTGGAGTTCGGAGCTGAGAGAACGGCCCCGTCGAAGTCAGGGCGATTTCCTGACGGTCTCGGCCGCACCCGCGGCAGTCAGGCCACCGCACCCCGCGGCGAGCGCTGACAGCTTCGTCTTCTCGATAAGCTTCTGACAATCCTATCCATTTGGCCACTTGATCCACTTGGCTTCGTTTGGTCCCCTGGGAAGCTTCCTCTTGTCCCCTCTTGTCTCCTCTTGTCCCCTTTGCTTGCCCTCCAAGGCTTGATCTTTGTGAGCTATATAAGGAACTGAAATCAGAAGCCAAAGCTCACTTCATCTTCCTCCTTTGCTCTCCTCTGTTTTTCACCATTAAAACCGAGCTTAAGAGCTTCGTTGAGTCGTGAACGAGCTCCTTTGAGTGTCCAATAAGGTGCTCCTAAGTGTTGTGCAAAGGTTGTGAGTATTAGGAGATCGAACCATAATCAAATCGAAGACTAACGAGGTGATTTGGTAAGAAATTCTCCATTAAAACACTGTCGGAGCTCCCGCCTCTGTCACACCACCGCACCCCGCGGCAAGACTCTCACCGCACCCGCGGCGAGTCTTGTCCGAGGGTGTGTTCTTATGTGTTGGCCTTGGGCGAGGCTCGTTTCCTTTGATTCCGTTCCCGATTCTTTTAGATTCATATATGTAGATATTGAATCTAACTTAGGATCTCGTTATGGGTCATTCCTTTGGGAGTTTTATTCCAGATCTGTCCCAGTTTCAAATCCAGGAGCCCGTTGTCTCCGAGCTTTGTTCGAGCTATTCGGCGGATCTAAGGCAAGTGGCGGTTCGCTCTTGCTCATCATTCCATACTTCCATTAATTATCAATTGTTTTGTTGTTAATTAATTTGGGATGATTCATCTGTTTATGTTGGGAACAGTTTTGATAAATTATTTGATAAAATAAGTGCTGTTATAATAGGTTGTATATTGCTAGATACAGCGCTATTATGTTCATAATGGTTTTGTTGTGGATTTTAAAGGTGAACTTCATATAAAAAGATTATAATAGGTTGCATATACTGTTAGTGGCAACGCTATTTTGATATATATATATATATATATATATATATAGATTGTTAGATCTATGATGTTGGCCTTGATGGCTTTGATTTGATGTGATATATGACTGTGTTGAACTGTTAGTTAGCACGAGTATTCGTAGGAACGTTTACTGAGGCCTAGGAGGTCTAGTCATTTCTTAATAATTAATGAATAAAAGGGCTTTAGTCCCTAATACCTTGGTAGGTCATGACTAGCCTCTATACTTTAGTATAGAGGTGGTGCACTTAGCTAGTGTCACACTTACCTCGGGAGCAAATCTCGGGATATGCTCCCCGGAAATCTCTCGTCTCGGGACGAGCAGATCATAATAAAAGTTTATAATGTGGTGTGTGGTTTGGTTTTGGAATTAAATCAGATAAGTGCTTTAGCACACATAATTAATATATCCTCAGGCGAGTAATGCAGCTAGGTAATAGTGCAGCCAGGAAAACTTGTCTTGACTTTGATCAGAGTAAAGTTCTCTTTCCAATCTGGATTCGCTCTGGGGCGGTGAGGTTGGTCGTGAGCCGAAACATCTAAAGTCAGCTTTTGAACGCTTGTGTGTATATTATAAATTAAGTTTCCCAACATTCGTCATGTTTCCTTTAAGGCTCATTTCATTTGGAGTCTTCTTTTGGAATTGATTGCTGTGAGACTCGGTCTCCAGAATCTTCTCTTGTTCATGCCTTTTCATGTATTCCAGTAGGAGTATGATGGTTGACTATCGTTATCGGTTGTTATTCGAGAAGCGATGAGTCTAACCTAATACGACTGCTTCGAACCACTCTGCTTTATTCCCTTGCATGGTCTTTCATTAGACTAACCAACCGATAATTCCCTTGCATGGTTGGCTGGTGTCATCCGTTCGATTCGGCACATCAGGTATGTTGCAGATCCGTGAAGGCTAGAGCGACTATGAAGATGAACGGTGGTTTTTGGATGTTTTATTGTTTTTAATCAGGTTAAGATCCTTGGGCAGGTGATCACTACGATCATAACCCTTTTCGTAATATTTTAAAGACTTCCGCTGTAATCTATTTACTCTGTTATTTGTTAAATTTTGTATTACGACTTCCGCTGTCTTTTGTTTAAACTCTGTATGTTGTCCTATTCGGGATTGGGATGTAATCCCGGGACTCAAGTTTTGATTGAATATTATTATGATTTTGTATCATATGTGTTTCATGATTATATTTAAACGGTAAAGCCTGGGGTGACTTCGGTGAGGAAAACCGATGTCACTGGCGGTAATACCTTTCCAAATGGGTTAAGATTTGGGGGTGTTATAATGACTGTCACTACGAATCTGGGTCGATACCTTGGAATGCCCATCTTACATCAGCGTGTCACCAAACACACTTTTGCTGATCTTGTTACGAAAGCACATGTCAAATTGGCGGGGTGGAAAGCACGTACTCTGAGTTTCGCCGGTCGTGTTACTCTAACAAAATCGATTCTCTCCTCTCTACCTTTTTATATGATGAATGTTGTCAAACTACCTAAGGCTATTTGGGATTCGCTTGACAAGATTTCTAGGGCCTTCATTTGGGGTAACACGAATGGTTCCAGGAAGCCGTATTTGGTTTGCTGGGACGAGGTGTGTCTACCAAAGTCTGTGGGTGGTCTAGGTATTCGAAAATGTAAAGATGCCAATCTCGCTATGCTGGGCAAGTGCAGCTGGAGACTTTTGACGGGGAAGGCTGGTGTTTGGGGTGAGCTAATGACTGCAAAGTATGGCCTCCAGATTACTGGCTCTCGAGTGGTTCAGACCAAGAACTTCGATGGCTCTTATATTTGGAAGGGTATCTGCTGGTCTGACTGAGGTGGTTCAGAATGGGATCTGTTGGAACTTAAATGATGGCCAGATTATTCGCTTTTGGGAGGATCGATGGGTTGGTGATCGCCCCCTACAGGACCTTGCGGTCTCGACGATCAACCCTATGTTTCTTAATCGCTCTGTCGCTGAGTTCCTTACGGATGAGGGGGTCTGGAATTGGGCGTTATTTTGTGATCTTCTTCCTGCTGCATTGCTTATGAAAATCTTTGCGATCTGTGTGCCTGGTTTGTCTGACTCGCGGGACTCTATTAGCTGGGCATTCTCTTATTCAGGGGAATACTCCACCAGTTCGGCCTATAGATCCCTCCGTGTTCTACCTGCAATTGCTGATGATTTGAAGGCCATTTTTCGGCGTCTTTGGCGTCTACAAATCTCGGAGCGGGTCCGGCATTTCCTTTGGCTTGGTATCCATGGCAAATTGCTTACGAATGTCGAGCGAGTTCGTAGGCATTTTGCGAATGACCCTACTTGTACTCTGTGTGGTGAGGAGAATGAGACCCTCATCCACTTGTTTCAGGACTGTTCGAAAGCTCGAGAAGTTTGGAATTGGTTTCCTCTGATGCAACAGAATGGTGCTGCTGAATTCTATGGGGGCACAACCTTTAGATTGGATTCATCAGGGTATTTCCCGCAAGTGGAAGCTTGGACCGGACGACAGGCCGGATGTTCTGTTCGCAGTGGTTCTTTGGTGGTTGTGGCGATGGCGGAATCAAATCATTTTTGGTGACACCTCGCTGATGGGAAGAGAGTGTCCAAACTCTCGTTCTTTTCTTCTTCTCCAAGCTCGAGAGTTTGGGGCTGTTAGAGCCGGGCGTCCTGCCGCATCACCTTCGTCTGAGCGTGTTGAGACTTTGGTGATGTGGTGTAGGCCGGCTCGTGGGTGGTCCAAAATCAATACGGATGGTGCTAAGGCGGGGGCTTTTGGGTTGGCCTGTGCGGGTGGTGTATATTCAGTTATTCACTACCTTTTCAGATATTCCAAAACCCAATCTCAAGATGTATCAATGTTTGTCGCCACTTTATATGTGAGACTCCGAGACATGAATTTGATGAACTCCCTTGCTAATTGACGGTAACAATTACGACTTCTTTGATCCCTCTTATGATGTTTTGGAATACATATCACGACAAAAAACCATACACAAATATAAAAGATTACCTATTATGATGTTCTGGAACAATTGTGGATGCAGACCAATATGCATTGTACTCTGTTTAGGGCGTAAAGATTGAATCGACCTGAATATCCTTAAAAAGGGCAACTAAACAATAACAATATTGATTATATTTTAATGATCCAAATCAAACAAAGATCTAGACGAAATAAGATTAAAAAAATGCAAAGACAAGCCTATCTCATCTGAATAAGAGACTGATCGAATCAAAGGATTTAATCATTGAACGCTTCAATACTGAAATGAGGATTCGAGCTTGAGAGCTCTGATGAATGTAAGCAAGAGAGTAGTAGCCCGTATTATGTCAAATTTGTATGTTTTACAATGATCCCAAATCCTCTTATATACACATTAAATTTCTACAGATTTATCTAAACTAGTCGTTTGGTCTCCGTGATCTTCGCTCGCCAGCTTTGATTACCAGATGGCCATGATCTCGCAATATTTATGATTGATTACGTGGATTATAACTGCTACATGGAAGGGTATATTAATCTCAATGATCTGGGGTTCAATAACTTCTCTGATCTTGTTGTGACCGTGATACTTGCTCGTTGTTTAATCAGACGATTACTCCAAATGGGAAGGTCACTCCGTCCATTGGGCTGCTCTCTTGAAGGTCCATTAAGGGTAAGACCCAACAATAGCCCCAAAAAATCAAATTGGGCCGGAAGCATCTGTTGAGGGGCGGTTGGATTTTTTAAAGCCTCCTCCGAACATGATCTCTCTCTTGCCAATTTTACTGTGATGGATCGATGATGTGGTATTTTTCTATTGGTCGGCAGATTTGATCCTGAGCAAGCAGTTTCTCCATAAATAGCAGTCACTTCCTTTTCTTTTCACCATCCTCTTTCCTCTCACGAAGGGTTTCTGGTTTCCAAAGGTTAGATCTTTTTTGAATTTCTTACTTTTAGAACAATGTCGCTTCCGAGGTCAAAGAAGTCCAAAGCTTCGTCTTCTGTTGTCAGTAAGAAAGATAGCGATTTCTCCCCCTCGAATCTCCTTATCCCTAAAGATTCTTTAGCCGAAACTTTGACTCAGTCGGAGTTGGACACGATTCTAGAAGTAGGCTAGTTCCCTTCCGAAACGGTGATGTAACACCCCCAAATCTTAACCCATTTGGAAAGGTATTACCGCCAGTGACCCCAGTGTTCCTTACCAAGGTCACCCAAGGCTTTACCGGTTTAAATACAATTCATGGAATACAATTGATACATAATGATCAAAGTATTCAAATCAAAACATCAATCAAATGAAACATGAGTTACGGGATTACATCCCAATCCCGAATAGGACAAATACAGAGTTTAAACAAAGTACAGCGGAAGTCTTTTAAATATATAACAGAGTAAATAAGTTACAGCGGAAGTCTTATAAAAGATATTACAAAAAGGGTTGTGATCGTAATGATCACCTGCCCAAGGATCTCAACCTGATTAAAAGAAATTATTAAAACATCCAAAAACAACCGTCGTCTTCATAGTCAATCTAGTCTCCTCATATCTTCGCTCAATCTGATGTGCCGAATCGAACGGATGACACCAGCCCACATGTGGAGAACAATTTTCGTGGGTTAGTCTACTTGAATAGACTAGCAAGGGTACAAAGCAGAATGGTCCGAGTGATCGTAACCGTTTACTATCATTGTCCCTCGAATAATAACCGAAGGAACGATACATAACCCGACACTTTCACGGAATAACAACAAGAGGTATGCACAAGAGAAGATTCTGGAAGACTGAGACTTCACAGAAATCGACCCAAAAGAAGACTCCAAAGGAATTGAGTCTTAAGGAAATTATGACAAATCTGGAACGTTTAAAGAATTACACATCAGTGATTGAAAAACTGACTTAGATGTTTCGGTTCACGACCAACCTCATCGCTTACAGCGAATCCAGATTGGAAAGAGAACGTACTCTGATCAAAAGTCGAGACGAGCTTTCCTAGCTATACTATTTACTTAGCTGCACTACTCGCCAAAGATTTATTAATCATATGCGCTCGGGCACTTTATCTTATTTAATTCCAAAACGATCATTACGTTATAAGCTTTTAATTATATATGCCCTGTCACGCAGGACATATATCGAAGGAATGAACCTCACAGAGTCCAAACCTCATCTATATTGAAAGAATGAACCTCACAGAGTCCAAGCTTCTACTATCGTAGGGTCTTGCTCGCCCTTAACAGTTATAAAGAAACGAATGGACCTCTCAGAATCCAGGCGTTCCTACGAATACTCATGCTAACTAACAGTTCAAGCACAACAATAGTACGGATAAATCCACATAAATGCCCGCAAGGCGATCATAAATAATAACGTCGTTCTAACAGATATACAACCTATTATATGATTTTCCAAAACAGTTTATAAAACCTTTTCCAGACAAACAGAATAATCATTCCAAATTAATTACTCAGATAAACTACTGATAACTAATGTAAATATGGAACGATGAGCAAGAGCGAACCGCCACTTGCCTGAATCCGCAAAGTTTGAATGAAGTCTAACGACGGGATCCCGGGCTCGACACAGGGACATATCTGGAGCACAGATTCCTTCGGATCGACCCACAAGAAACCCTAAGTTAGATTCGACAAACAACAATACAGATCTAAGAAAGAACGAAAGGAATCGAAGGAAACGAAACCCGAACGAAGGCCACGGAAGCCACGACAGCAACCGGCCAACAACCAAACTTGCGGCGGGCGCCGCCCCACTTGCGGCGGGTGCCGCCTTCACCGCAGCGGGCGCCGCCTCCCACGCGGCGGGCGCCGCTCAAAGGCGTTTCTTCCCGGCGGTTGGCCCTTTTTCACGGCGGGCGCCGGGCTCTTCAGGGCGGTCGCCGGGCTCTTCACGGCGGTCGCCGGGCTCTTCACGGCGGTCACCGGTTCCTCACGGCGGGCGCCGTGTTCTAGCCGGCGGTCGCCGCCTTCAAGCCGGCGGTCGCCGTCGCTAACAGAAACCGAAATACGCGAGAAGAAAACTTACCCGCGATGATCGATTTGGCTCGTCTTTCGCCTTGCTTGGTTTCTAGGCTTCTAAGGGCCTCCCAAGCTTCTCTTGGCCACCGGAAATGACACCAAACGAGCTCCGACGATCGGCTTGAGTTTTCCGGCGAGAGGTTTCCTTGAGAGCTTTGAGAGTTTTTGCTTCTTCTCTCTCTCTCCCCCCAATGCCTCCTTTATATAGGCAAATCCAAGGGGGAGGAAGGTGATAGGAAGCTTCCTTCCCATCCCTTGGGTAATAACCTTGCACTTTGCCTCTTGGATAAAAACCTTAGGGTAACAAACTTGTACTTTAGTGCCCATTGGATGATAACTCTTGGGCAATAATCTTAACCCCGTGTTAAATATATTCATACACGAACGAGTATTAACTCCCAAAATACGTCGACTGTATGTTATTTCACTGAGAAAAATATTACAGAGGCAGAGCACATTACAGAATGTCTTAAACTCTCTGAATTAAATCCGACGTACAAAACGGGTGTTCGGGAAAATTCCCAAAATTCCCAAATTAACCTTACAAAAATACGGGGTATCACATCACCTCCCCCTTAAAAGAATTTTCAACCCCGAAACTTGGCCGAAAACAACTTGGAAAAGCGTCTGAGCATCTTTGCTTCGGTTTTCCAAGTAACTTCCTCTGTCCCAGACTTGGCCCACAGAATTCATACCAACAGTACGATCTTGTTGCACAGTTGCTTCATACGACATTCGAGAATGCGCACTGGCATCTCCTCTGAAGTACCATTTGTCTGAATCTCGATGTCCTTATAGCTCAGCACACGAGACTCGTCTGGCACGTCTTTCCTTAGCAAGGATACGTGGAACACATTATGCACTGGGTGTGCCGATGGCAACAATGCCAAACGGTACGCTAGAGATCCTACTCTAACCAGAATCTAGAATGGTCCCACGTAGCGAGGGTTAAGCTTCCCACGCTTACAAATCCTGGAAAAAAAAACTCCCTTGGATGGCGATACTCTGACAAGTACCTTGTCACCAACCTTGAACTTGACACTTCTATGCTTCTTATCTGCGTACGACTTATGTCGACTCTGGGCGGTCAACATCCTCTGTCTAATCAAAGCAATGTTCAAAGCTGTCCTTTCGACCAACTCTGGTCCAAGCAGAATCTTGTTGGCATTTTTATCCCAACAAATCGGAGATCTGCATCTGCGACCATACAAAGCTTCGAACGGAACCATATTGATCGTAGCATGCCAGCTATTATCGTACGTGAACTCGATCAGACTTAGACTGTCTTCCCAGCTAGTCGGATGATCGAGCACGCATGCTCTTAGCATATCCTCAAGGGTCTGGATGGTCCTTTCAGACTGACCATCTGTCTGAGGATGAAATGTTGTACTGAACCTCAGCTCGGTTCCCATGGCCTTATAAAGCTCTTGCCAGAACCTTGACATGAATCGGCCATCTCGATCTGATACAATGGTCTTAGGAATGCCATGTAAACGAACAATCTTCTGGAGAAAAACTTCTGCTGACCTCTGGGTGACCCAAGTAACCTCAGTTTCCAATGCAAACACTATTGTTGCTAGTTCTAGGTCATGTGTTGGTTAGTTTGCTTCATAGGTTTTCAATTGTCTAGATGCGTATGCAATAACCTTGCCCTCTGCATCAAAGACACATCCCAACCCATTTCTCGAAGCATTACTATAGACCATATAACCATCATTCCTTCCGACAACGCCAAAACTGGTGCATAATTCAGACACTGTTTCAACTTCTTGAAAACTGGTCTTGCACTTGTCATCCCCGACAACTTCTTGTTGACCTTGCGGAACAGACTGGTCATAGGTGGAGTGATCTTAGAAAAATCCTTCCATGAACCGTCTATAATGCTCAGCAAGCTCTGGGAAACTGCGCACCTCGCTCACACCCTGAGGCCGCTTCCAAACAACTACTGATTCACTCTTCTGGGGAATAACCATAAACTCATTCTTATTGATCACATGGCCTAAGAGAGCCACTTCTAGATCCAACAATCGCACTTAGCCCACTTTGCGTACAGCCGACTTGGTCTAAGGACCGATAAAGCAATCCGCAGATGTTCCCTGTGAGCTTCCTTGCTCGGGAAAATATCAAAATGCCATTGATGAAGACCACTATGAACTTATTCAAGTACTAGTCTACAACATGGATGCACTAGGTTCATGAAAACTGCTAGAGCATTCGAAGCCCAGATGACATTGATAGGTGTCATTTCATACACCTTTACTAACAATTATTAGCATGATTTGGAGGAGTTTATGAGTAGTTTTGAGGCTAAGTCTGTAATCCGGAAGTTGTGGAGAGAATTGAAGATATCAAGGGTTTTACAGCTTAGATGGAGATGATGAGGATCTGTTGGAGTTTATTGGAAAAGACTACCAACACTTGGTAGTAATAAAGAGTTGAAGAGAAGAGTGGGCAGAAATTGACGCCCCGCGCCAGAGCCACCGCGACCCGGCGGTGGGTCTCAGAGAAGGATGCCGCCCCACGGTGGAAATCACCGCCCCGCGGTGGGAGCTGGCGCCCCGCGGCCATCACGTGAGGCGAAGAGCTTAATTAAATAATTCACGTGATGTTTGGAATTGAAGAGATGGGCCCAGGAGGAAATAGGCCCAAAAGGAAGATCTCGGCCCAATTGAGAAGCGCTGAAGCGGGAATTGAAGCCACGCGTGAAAGAGATGCTGCGTTGAAGCCGAAGAATTGAAAGCGTGTTGAATCGGAGGCGTGATGTCAGCAGCGACGTCAGCGAAGCTGATGATATTGGAGATTTGGGCCGTGCCGAGAAGTGGGCCGACGCTGCATTGGGTTGGGCCGAGGATCAGCTGGAATTGGAGATGGGCAGACGAGAGGCTTGCACGAGAATTCGGGATTAAGTTCCGCCGTTCGTTTGTTTTATTTTTGGTTATTATCTTTATTATTATTTCCTTTTATTATTTTTATTACTTTTAGGATTTAGGTTAAATACTCTTTGTTAACCTATATTTCAGAATATAGTTTTTACAGAAGTTTAGTTTTAGTTTTGCCAGTTCGTAGTTTTTCATCCCCTTGGATGGAGAACTAACTTTTCTTCGTTCTGCTAGACGATTGAAGCAGTACAGTTGATGTGTTTGTGAGATTTATATTCCTTGTTCTTATTCTTATGTATGTTGGTTTGATTCTCTTGGATATATTGATTATTGATTTATCGTTATTCTTCATAGTCTGGCCAGCTAGGTTGAATACTATTTATTAATTGCTAGGATTTGCATATAGGGTTCCGAGTGCATATCTAGTGGCAAACACAATTGTGCGTATAGGGGTTCCGAGCGTACAATTGTGAGTGAGAATCAGTTGCATGTTAAGTATGGGAGTGAGTACTTGTACGTCTTTCTACTTGCATGTATCCTATATCCTTGTGTGCATTGCTATTGCTGTGTTGGTGCTACGGTACGCTGACAACTGTGAGAATCAGTGGTATTTTATCATTGGCATAGTAATAAGTCTATTGACAACTGTGAGAATCAATAGTACTTAAGATCAGGGTGGGAACGACTATAAGGATAATTAAAGAACTTGGACGAAATAGATTTCAGTGATCAAACTCTATTTCTATACTGTGGATTTCGCTCTAGTAGAACTACTTTCCCTTACTATATTTTCTCAACTCAACTCAACGTGTTTGCTTTGGTTTGCTTTGCTTCCTCTTGATAACTAAACCCCCCCGTTCGTGTCACTTGTCATTCACACTTTCACACTGCATCGATCTTCCCTGTGGGTTCGACCCTTACTTGTCTGCTATACTTCTGTTTAGTAGGTCTGTTAGGAAATTTTACTTTGATTGAGGCTAATCAACGACATTTGCTTGTGCATCTTTTAGCCCCGTCAAATTTGGCGCCGTTGCCGGGGAAGATTTCTGTTTTATTGTGTGTTTTTGTGATTGACTGCGGTGTGGATCTATCTTACGGTCCGCACCTTTGCTACTAATTCGCTACTTGTTGAAGTTGATACAGAAACAGGTACGAATGGCTCAGACACTCCGATAGCTGACTGTGCCAGATTTGATACAGCAGCCATTGGCTGTAATTATTCCACCCATTCCTGATGGTGTGACATTTGAACTCAGAACATGAGTGATACGGTTGCTCCCGAGATATTATGGACGAAGTGGAGAAAACCCCATTCTTCATTTGAGTAAATTCCACAACGTCATTATGAGCATCAAACCAGCAGACGTCACTGAGGATCAGATTAAAATGAGAGCCTTCGGGTTCACTCTTAAAGACGATGCTGAGGACTGGTACTATCATTTGCCTGGCGGAAGCATAGATTCCTGGGCTGAGCTACTTAAGGCTTTCCTCACACAATATTTCCCAACCAGGATGGTGAACGCTTTGAAAAGGGAAATTGCCAGTATTGAACAAGGAGAGGAGGAGATCCTTTATGAATATTGTGAGCGGTTCAAACGACTTTGCTCTAGTTGCCCGTTCCATGGTTTTGACAAGAAAGCTCTAGTACTCTATGTTTACAACGGGCTGCTGGATGATGAAGGAAGAATCATAGATGCTACTTGTGTTGGTAGTATCTTGAATATGACCCCTGATGTAGCCATGACTAGACTTCATGATATGGCTGAGAGCACAAGAGATTTTGATGAAGCCCCAAGGACCAGAGGAGTTAATGCTGTCAACTCCAATGATGCACATTTATTGCAAGAAATTGCTTCATTGAAAGACATTATTGCGAAGACGGGTAGACAAGAAGCACCTCAACCCCACTTTGATGAGCTACCAGTAGCTCCCCATACCAGTAACTCCGCTACCACTGAGATATGCTCAAGACTCTGACTCAGCATTTCACCACGCATGTGCAGGCCACTGAGTCAAGTATTAAGAACATGGAGAGGCAGATTGGTCAGCTTGCTGATGTTGTGACCAAGATTGACCAGAGGACATCTAACTCCCTGCCCTCTCAGACTACTGTGAACCCAAGAGAGAATGTAAGTGTTATTTCTCTCAGAAGTGGCATGGAATTGCAAGTCGCTCCTACTGCTGAAAAGGATGACAGAGCTGAAATTGAAGATGGGCAAGTTCCACCGCCCCGCGGCCAAGAACACCGCCTCGCGGTAAGACCACCGCCCCGCGGTGAATGCCCAGATCTGGATTTTGATCATGACGAAGGAGAGGACCCCTTTGTTCGTCCAATTTTTCCTCCTCTTGGTTCTGAAAATCTCCCTATCCTCTTTCCGGAGGCACTAAAGGAGAGGATGATAATCGACGACAATGATCTCTTTGACACCTCCTGTAGCTGCAAGGAAACCACCCCTTTGGCCCATTTAGCAAACAGCACCTGACGGCGGCTAAAAGATGCATAAGCAAATGTCGTTGATTAGCCTTATCAAAGTAAATTATCCTAACAAACCCACTAAACAGAAGTATAGCAGACAAGTAAGGGTCGATCCCACAAAGAAGGTTTGATGTAGTATGCAACCGTGAATGACAAGTAACACAAACGGGGGGGTTTAGTTATCAAGAGAACAAAGCAAACAAAGCAAATGAATTGAGTTGAGTTGAGAAAATATAATGAGGGAAAAGTAGTTCTACTAGAGCGAAATCCACAAGTACAGAGATAGAGTTTGATCACGGAAATCTATTCAATTCAAGTTCTTTAATTATCCTTATAGTCGTTCCCACCCTGATCTTAAGTACTATTAATTCTCACAGTTGTCAATAGACTTATTACTATGCCAATGATAAAATACCACTGATTCTCACAGTTGTCAGCGTACCTTAGCACCAACACAGCAATAGCAATGAACACAAAGATATAGGATACATGCAAGTAGAAAGACGTACAAGTACTCACTTCCCTACTTAACATGCAACTGATTCTCCCTCACAATTGTACGCTCGGAACCCCTATACGCACAATTGTGTTTGCTACTAGACATGCACTCGGAACCCCTATATGCAATCCTAGCAATTGATAAAAAGCATTCAACCTTGTTGATCAGGCTAAGAAGAACAATAAGAAATCAATATCAATATAACCAAGAGCATCAATCCAACACTTATAAGGATAAGAACAAGGAATATAAATCTCACAAACACATCAACTGTACTACTTCAATCGTCTAGCAGAACAAGGGTGAAGTTAGTTCTCCATCAAAGGGGATGAAAAACTCTATAGAAAATAACGTCTGAAAACGGAAGCAATCAAGTGATGATAAGTCTCTGTGTCGTCTATATGTTAACCTAGAAAGAGGACTTAAATAGTCTTAGGAAACTAGGTTAAACTAATGCAAACAATAAAGGAAACAGAATAATAATAAAATAAAGTCTCAAACATAAAAGGAAACTAAATCGTCTATGGCGCGAGGTCATTAAGCACAGCCACCGCGGGGCGGTGAATTCCACCTCGGGGCGTCGAACTTCCACCGCTGGGCGGTGGCATCCTCTGGCGCGGGCTTCATCTTCACCGAGAGTCACCGCCGGGCCGCGGTACTTCTGACGCGGGGCGGTGAGCTCATTTCTCCAGCTCTCTTCTTCTCTGCTTCTGCTGCTCTTCAATCCTACCAAGTGTTGGTAGTCTTCTCCATAGATGCTCCAGCAGCTCTATCTAAGCTGCAAAACCTTGGATTTCTTCTCTTCTCTCCAAAACATCTGGATTGCAGACTTAGCACCAAAACTCATCCAAAATCTCTCCAAATCATGCTAATAATTGCTAGTAAAGGTGTATGAAATAACACCTATCAAATTCCTCCATACTTAGACCTTTACTCGTCCCGAGTAAACTAAAGAAAAGCTCACTCTCTCAATCAACACCAAGGCCTCAGGAAGTATAAGACAATATGACACTAGCAACTACAACATATCAACAATAAGCTCCAGACAACCAAAACAAGTGATGCAAAGATAACCTAATCCTAACTCCAATCTAGCTCCTTATCGCTCCAAGAGTGGCCTACCCGAGTCCTCCTTATGACTCCCCTTCTTATGACGCCTCGCCAAGAAATATAGAGAAATCCTAGAATCACTCTTCTTCTTTTACGCTCATCTTGCCTAGGCGCCCTTTCGGGTTTTCACCTAGCCACTCATTTCATTTTGCTAGATATCTCACATATACTCGCATCACTCCAGTCCAATTTTGCCCCGGTCTATACCAGCCGGACTACTTGCTTTTTACCTGAACTGCCCTTTCGGGTTTTCAGTCCATCCCAGGATTTTAGTTGCCTTTTTACCTCTTTTTGGCTTTTTCGGTTTTTTTTTTTGAAGTGGAGAAACAATGACAAACAACAATGCAGAAACGAAACTATGTACACTAGCTAGATAGAAAGCAAGATAGCAAGTCTATATCCCTCCCCCATACTTAAACCGAACATTGTCCTCAATGTAGAAGAAAACATCAAATGAAATAGGGGAAGAAGAAAATAAACTCACTGCGGGTCCGATGGTGGTGGTGGGTACATCCCAAAATAGTCTCTCATATGAGCGTCCATGGTGTCCAGACGCTCATTTACATCAGCACGGAACTGGGTCTGCCAAGTCTGCAGACCGGTCTCTACCTGGGAGTTCCACTGATCCTGGCGCACTGAGAACGCGTCCCATCTAGAATAAAACTCCTGCCAGGGTGCGACAGGACCGTATGAAGACGAAGGCGCCTCAAACTGGGTAGACATGGGGTCTTCCCCACCCACAGAATCATCAGCAACAACATCAAAACCACCACTAGGGCCCTCCCCAAATGGACCTAAAGGAGCAACGGCAGGGGCATCATCGGTCTGCATCCGGCTATCACTGGGAATCCACCAACCCGCATAAGAAGGCGAATAAGCAAACTCCCGGGGAACAATCAGAATGTGGCCCTCATAGGATGACCAGACCAAATCACCATCCTTCCCCAGTGGCTTCAGCATTGAGCACACCTTCATGTGTGTTAAATCATACACCGCATAGGCAACAAGCCGAGGAATCTGATCGCAAGCAATCACTCCAGCACAAAGAAGGGTAATCAGACCACCCCCACAAATATCACGTGGCTCGCCATCACGAATCCTCACCAAGGAACCCAAGAAAAGGGTAGCCCAACACGGCGTATACTCAACAATCCCCAAGATGCTCATAAACCATTGGAAGTCCTTCATAGGCACCTTTCCATCGTCCGCATGGCCGAAGAAGTCTCTCATCATCACCTTGTGGATCAACCGCATACACGGGTTCACCAACTTGGAATTCACCTCCTGACCCTTCCTGAAACTCCTGCCCGTAGCAGCCCGCCAGAACTTCATCATCTCGGAATCGTGAATACCACCAGACCACCCATCAGTTGGGTCCTTTGTAATACCCAGGGCTTCATGCACCAACTTCAGAGATAAGGAGTAATCACGCCCATTGTAGGTGAACATGATCTTGCGCAGATGCCTATCGTCCGAGTCATTGGTGAGCCTCTTGAAAGAGGCAATAAACTGGTAGCACAGCTCTGGATACGCAGGGGCAGCCTTTTCCAGAAACTTCCCTAACCCACACTGTGTCAAGCACATGGACACACATGCCAACATTCCCAATTGCTCCAAAGTCGGCTTATGGAAAAACTTCGAGGCCAACACCTTCCTCTCCTTCACCATATTATAAACCTCACTCCCATCCCTAGTCGACACTTTCTTCTTGCCTCTAAATGCCATAAGTAGGGAATTGAAGTGCTCAAAGCAAGGCAATCTAGAGAACTTACAAGCAAACAAACACGCAGCCTGGAGAGTCTCAGCGCGGGGCGGTAGGGTCGCGGTGAGAAACTGGGAGCTATGGCCGGGTCGTGGTGAAGTCAGAGCGGGGCGGTGGCAGCAGCGACGCGAAGCGGGGGCAGCGCGAGGCAGAGCGACGGCGAGGCAGGATTAACGCGATGCGGTGGGGTTGTGTTTGGGCTTGTTTGTGAGGCTAGACTCCAAATTGGGGATTTGGGGCTAGATTTGGTTCAAGGTCGATGGGGATTTGGGGGAGATAGAGGGAAATAGATGTGGGAGCTTGAGGGGGGCGTTGGAATGTGAGGTAAGAGTTAGTGGGGTTAGGTCAGGGAAAGGGAAAGGAAAAAGGGATGATGGGCCGGTCATGTACCATGGCCCAAAAGAGAAATCTTGGCCCACCAGAGGGAACCCAATCCGTCAAAACCTTAGTTACCACTTAAGAAATAAGCTTTTACTCACCCGTTTAAGGTTTTTTCGGGGCCCATTATTCTTGTTTTTTTTTTTTTGAAATAAATAAATAAAGTCGAGAGGTTATACCTGACCTTCACCGCGGGGCGGTGAGCTCCACCGCGGGGCGGTAGGGAACGCCGCGGGGTGGTGAGACTGGCTGGGTACCACATCTCTTCTCGGGTTTACTTTCGTACCTGAAATGTGAGTAACAGGCGAACGAAACAAAGCAAAATAAACTATGAAAATAATCTAATGAAAGGAAAAATCAAAGAAGGACTAACACGGGTTGCCTCCCAGACAGCGCCTTGGTTATCGTCGTTGGCTCGACGTAGTGCAGATCCGTCACCATTTAGAGTAGGATCCCCTTGGAATCCTCCTACTCGTTTCTTCCTGTGGAGACCTCTCATGGAAAGGTTTAAACTTTAGACCATGTTCTCTCTTTGACATTGACTCCATCTGTACTTCCTTTAGAGTGTCTCCCCCATACTTAGAACGATGTGGGGACTGATATGGCTTAACCTGAATATGCTGCATGTCACTAGATAAAGGCTTACAGCCTTGTATGGTTAGTGCAGGGGGGCTAGTGCCCAAAGTAGAGGGAATAGAACTTCCTACATCATCTAGCAGGACATCACCAACACGCACTTCATGCAACTCAATAGGTCCTTCATTAGTGGAACACTCAACTACGGTCTCCACTGCATCAGTTTTAACATTTTCATGCACAGAATTATCAATATCACTACTGCAGAGAGGGGTGGACAATTCAATGGAGTTGGCTTTATGAATATTATGTTCAAATATAATTCCATCAAATTCCATAGTCAAAGTTCCACTATCTACATCAATCTTTGTCATGTAAGTTTTCATAAAAGGTCGTCCTAGCATAACAGGAGTAACTTGTTCATCATAATCCATATCCATAACAAAGAAATCAGCAGGGAAAATCAAAGAACCTATCCTAACAAGAACATCTTCCACTATACCCTTAGGCAGCACACATGATCCATCAACAAGTTGTATGACAATATTAGAATCATGCAAGGGTCCTAATTCCAATTTTTCAATCAATGAATAGGATAGAACATTAATTGAGGCACCCAAGTCTAGCAGTGCTTTCTCAAAAAGATGTCCACCTATAGTGATAGGAATAGTAAAAGTACATGGATCCTTGCATTTTGCGGGCAGACGCTTCTTAACTACCGCTGAAACTTGTGCACCCACTGGACTCTTCTTTTGGGTCTTCTGCTTTTGAGTCCTCTTCACCGTGCACAACTCCTTTAAGAACTTGGCATATCTCGGGATAGCCTTTATAAGCTTGAGCAGGGGAATGTTCACCTCACAGTTCTGAAATAACTCAAAAAGGTCACTGTCGTTAGCTACTCTCTTAGCTTTCAGCGCCTTAGGAAAAGGTGCTGGGGGCTTCTCAGAACCTAGAGGAGGGAACGCGGGGCGAACGTAATCATCATAGGTCTCTTCAGCGGAGACAGAGTTTTGTGGACCAAGTTGTGGCGAGCCCACCTCGGGGCGTGAGTCAGCGCCGCGGGGCGGTGGGGTCGCGGTGTCTTTACTGGGTTCAGGTGTTGGGTCGCGGCGAGGGTCGCCGCGGGGCAGTGTCAATGAAACTCCTTTACTGGCTCTGCCCCTAGTTTCTGGCCGGGCCGCGGTGGGGTCTGTCGCGGGGCGGTCAGTGATTTCTTCCTACTCGAACTCGTTCTCCTCTTCAGCATTAGGAGCAACGATCAACTTCTTACCACTTCTGAGCGTGATAGCACTCACGTTCTCTCTGGGATTCACAGTGGTCTGGGATGGTAGGGAATTTGATGCCCTTTGGTTAATCTTGGTCACCTCATCGGCTAACTGACCAATCTGCCTCTCCATGTTCTTGATACTCGACTCAGTAGCCTGCATATTTGTGGCAAAGTGCTGAGTCAAAGTCTTTAGCATATCCTCAGTAGAAGCTCCAGATGTTTGGCCCTGGGGCCTCTGTTGATAAAGGGCTCTCTGCTGGTACTGTTGTTGCGCCGACTGGTACTGCTGTTGCTGCACTGGCTGTTGACCACCTTGAGGGTCACTCCATCTAAAGCCTGGGTGGTCACGCCCTCTCTGATTGTAATTGGGCTGTCCACCATATTGTGGTCTAGGGGGTCCATAACCTCCTACAGCGTTTACTTCAGCAACACCTTCCTCTTGCAGTTGGGGACATGTATCGGTATGGTGGGACTGGTTAGAGAAAAGTCCACATGCTTTAACTTGTTGAGGGGCATTCTGATTCGCCATCCTCAGCACCAACTCTTTCAGCTCGGCCAACCCAGTCAACACCGGGCTTGGTCCTGCAGGGGTCACAGCATTGACCGCTTTTCTCTAGTATGTCTTCCCGAAGCTCCTGGTACTCTCACTCATCTCCTGGAGTCTCACCATAGCCTCATCCGGTGTCAGGTTCATAATACTTTCACCGCATGCAGCATCAACCATTCTCCTCTCTTGGTCCAGCAGACCGTTGTGCAGATAAAGGACAAGGTCCTGCTTGGCATATCCGTGGAATGGGCAGCTGGAACATAGCCTCTTGTACCTCTCCAGATAATCATACAGCGTCTCATCACCAGCCTGTTCAATGTTGGCAATTGCCTTTTTCAAAGCATTCGCCTTCTTCGTGGGAAAGTACTTGTCCAGGAACGCTTTGTGCAGTTTAGTCCATGTATCTATGGTTCCTGGCGGCAGGTGGTAATACCAATCGCTCGCAGAGTCGAGTAGGGAGAAACCAAAAGCTCTCATCTTGATCTGGTCTTCCGTCACATTCCTTGGCTTCATCGTCATACAGACATTGTGGAACTTGCCCAAGTGAGAGATCGGATCCTCTCCACTCAGCCCGTGGAATTTAGGGAGATAAGCAACAACTCCGACTTCAATTCAAAGTTCACCCCTTCTCCTAGCGCAGGGATGATGACAGCTAGGGGCTGCGCCCCTATATTCGGCTCAGTAAGCTCTCTCAGGGTTCCAGTTCCAGCCATTGTAACGGCTGGGGTATTGGCAGTCTCAACGGTTTCTGTCTCGATAGTTTCAGTCTCAACGGTCTCAACTGTCTCTATTCCTTCTTCTCCGTCTTCCCTTTGATTGCGCAGGTTCCTAAGGAAAGATTTGTCAACCTCTAGATCGAAAGGAGCTAGAATAGGGTCAGTACTACGAGTGTCGACCATAAGATAGGTCTCCACCAAAAATCAATCACGAAAACACACAACAAACAAAAGCCTTCCCCGACAACGGCGCCAAATTTGACGGCGGCTAAAAGATGCACAAGCAAATGTCGTTGATTAGCCTTATCAAAGTAAATTATCATAACAAACCCACTAAACAGAAGTATAGCAGACAAGTAAGGGTCGATCCCACAGAGAAGGTTTGATGTAGTATGCAACCGTGAATGACAAGTAACACAAACGGGGGGGTTTAGTTATCAAGAGAACAAAGCAAACAAAGCAAATGAATTGAGTTGAGTTGAGAAAATATAATGAGGGAAAAGTAGTTCTACTAGAGCAAAATCCACAAGTACAGAGATAGAGTTTGCTCACGGAAATCTATTCAATCCAAGTTCTTTAATTATCCTTATAGTCGTTCCCACCCTGATCTTAAGTACTATTAATTCTCACAGTTGTCAATAGACTTATTACTATGCCAATGATAAAATACCACTGATTCTCATAGTTGTCAGCATACCTTAGCACCAACACAACAATAGAAATGAACACAAGAATATAGGATACATGCAAGTAGAAGGACGTACAAGTACTCACTCCCCTACTTAACATGCAACTGATTCTCCCTCAAAATTGTACGCTCGGAACCCCTATACGCACAATTGTTTTGCTACTAGACATGCACTCGGAACCCCTATATGCAATCCTAGCAATTGATAAAAAGCATTCAACCTAGTTGATCAGGCTAAGAAGAACAACAAGAAATCAATATCAATATAACCAAGAGAATCAATCCAACACTTATAAGGAAAAGAACAAGGAATATAAATCTCACAAACACATCAACTGTACTACTTCAATCGTCTAGCAGAACAAGGGTGAAGTTAGTTCTCCATCAAAGGGGATGGAAAACTCTATAGAAAATAACGTCTGAAAACGGAAGCAATCAAGTGATGATAAGTCTCTGTGTCGTCTATATGTTAACCTAGAAAGAGGACTTAAATATTCTTAGGAAACTAGGTTAAACTAATGCAAACAATAAAGGAAACAGAATAATAATAAAATAAAGTCTCAAACATAAAAGGAAACTAAATCGTCTCTGGCGCGAGGTCATTAAGCACAGCCACCGCGGGGCGGTGAATTCCACCACGGGGCATCGAACTTTTACCGCTGGGCGGTGGCATCCTCTGGCGCGGGCTTCATCTTCACTGAGAGTCACCGCCGGGCCGCGGTACTTCTGACGTGGGGTGGTGAGCTCATTTCTCCTACTCTCTTGTTCTCTGCTTCTGCTGCTCTTCAATCCTACCAAGTGTTGGTAGTCTTCTCCATAGATGCTCCAGCAGCTCCATCCATCCTCATGCTCCATCTAAGCTGCAAAACCTTGGATTTATTCTCTTCTCTCCAAAACATCTGGATTGCAGACTTAGCACCAAAACTCATCCAAAACCTCTCCAAATCATGTTAATAATTGCTAGTAAAGGTGTATGAAATAACACCTATCAGCACCCCAAGCTACGCAGAACTTTTAAAGGCGCTGGGTAAGATCAAAAAGAAACCAAAGGGGAAGCACAAGAAGGAGGCCTTGATACAGATGACAGATTCTTATATGCTGGATACGGGGCAGGATAAACATGTAGCCCCTGAGATGCTGGGTAGACAGTTTCTGAAAATGGCAAGTACGTTCATAGATATGCACAATAGTCCATCTACCATGAAGTACAAGAGCTTGGGGGCAATGCTCAACATGGAGCACCCAAAGAGGCATCCCCCGGATATAGATCTCAGGTGTTCAGTTGCTATAAGCAACCCAAGTTGAGAAGATGAGTAGGATGTCAAGCCATGACAATAACTAAGGCGCTGTCCGGGAGGCAACCCGAGGTATTTTTTCTCTCTTTGCTTTTCATTATTTGTTTTTGCATTTTTCTTTAGTGTGTTTTTGCTTTGTTGTTGTTTTCTTTGTTTCCGACTAACCTACAGGGAGGAGACCTATGCCTATTGAAGAAGGTGTTTCCACACCAATGTAAGTCTCTCATGTCCCTCCACTAAGTCGCTCCCCGAAAAAACCTTAAACGGGTAGGCAAAAAAAAAAAAAATTCGAAAAACAAAAAAAAAGTTTTACCGAGCTGTCCAGAGTCACCACGGAGAGGTGCGCATCATGTTGCTAATGGAGGAACACTTTCACCACACATTATTTGGCAACGATGATGGCCCTACATTCGACAGCTGAGGAGGAGGAACGCTAGAGCCCCCACCATGATGATATCTGGGCTCCACCATGTGCTCCTAGAAGGCCGTGCAACCCCAACATTTGTGCTACACCACTATTTACCAAAGTGGTTCCCTTTTGGTTGCACGGTAGGAGAAGATTCCAGAGTTGATGAAGACACCCGCCCAACACCAGAGACTTGGGCATTTATGGAGAACACCGCCAGCGATCACCTACAGTGTCCAAGCAGCTTGGCGACGTTTGTGAGTTATTTTTTGCTTTTCCCTATGCTTATATTCTTTTGTCTTTCATTACATTGAGGACAATGCAATGTTTAAGGGGGGAGAGTTCTATACTTGCTACGTTGCTGAGGAGAAAAATGAATATAAAGAGAAAAAGCCAAAAATTTGAAAAAAGGCATACATAAAAATCCTGGGATAGGTCGACAACCCGAAAGGGCGGCCTAGGTAATAAGCAGGTGGCTTGGACCAGCATTAGGCTGGGGTAATATGTGGTCAAGAGTGATGTGAGCTTATGTGAGTACATCTATTGGAAAATGAAATGAGTGGCTTGGTGAAAACCCGAAAGGGCGCCTTGGCAAAATGAGCGAAAAAGTAGAAGAGTGATTCTAGGATTTCTCATTATTCTTGGCGAGGCATCATAAGAAGAGGAGTCAAAGAAGGATTGTCGGGTAGGTCACTCTGGGAGGCATAAGAAGATAGATGGGAGATAGGATTAGATTTTGATTCACTCTATGGTGTTTGGGATAAGCTTGGGGGAAGTACTCTGCTTTCCTTGTAGCATTGGTGTATGGTGTTGATTGTATTGTGTTGTTGTGCGGTGCATATTGTTTTGGTACTCTGGAGCTGATTGTTGAGATGTTGTAATTGCTAGTGTCATATTTTCTTGTACTTCCTGAGGCCTTGGTGTTTGACTGAGAGAGTAGGTTTATCTTTAGCTTACTCGAGGACGAGCAAGGTTTAAGCATGGGGGAATTTGATAGGTGTCATTTCATACACCTTTACTAGCAATTATTAGCATGATTTGGAGGAGTTTATGAGTAGTTTTGAGGCTAAGTCTATAATCCGGAAGTTGTGGAGAGAATTAAAGATATCAAGGGTTTTACAGCTTAGATGGAGATGATGAGGATCTATTGGAGTTTATTAGAGAAGACTACCAACACTTGGTAGTAATAAAGAGCTGAAGAGAAGAGTGGGCAGAAATTGACGCCCCGCGCCAGAGCCACCGCGACCCGGCGGTGGGTCTCAGAGAAGGATGCCGCCCCGCGGTGGAAATCACCGCCCCGCGGCCATCACGTGAGGCGAAGAGCTTAATTAAATAATTCACGTGATGTTTGGAATTGAAGAGATGGGCCCAGGAGGAAATTAGGCCCAAAAGGAAGATCTCGGCCCAATTGAGAAGCGCTGAAGCGGGAATTGAAGCCACACGTGAAAGAGATGCCGCGTTGAAGCCGAAGAATTGAAAGCGTGTTGAATCGGAGGCGTGACGTCAGCAGCGACGTCAGCGAAGCTGATGATATTGGAGATTTGGGCCGTGCCGAGAAGTGGGCCGACGCTGCATTGGGTTGGGCCGAGGATCAGCTGGAATTGGAGATGGGCAGACGAGAGGCTTGCACGAGAATTCGGGATTAAGTTCCGCCGTTCGTTTGTTTTATTTTTGGTTATTATCTTTATTATTATTTCCTTTTATTATTTTTATTACTTTTAGGATTTAGGTTAAATACTCTTTGTTAACCTAGATTTCATAATATAGTTTTTACAGAAGTTTAGTTTTAGTTTTGCTAGTTCGTAGTTTTTCATCCCCTTGGATGGGGAACTAACTTTTCTTCGTTCTGCTAGATGATTGAAGCAGTACAGTTGATGTGTTTGTGAGATTTCTATTCCTTGTTCTTATTCTTATGTATGTTGGTTTGATTCTCTTGGATATATTGATTATTGATTTATCGTTATTCTTCATAGTCTGGCCAGCTAGGTTGAATACTATTTATTAATTGCTAGGATTTGCATATAGGGGTTCCGAGTGCATATCTAGTGGCAAACACAATTGTGCGTATAGGGGTTCCGAGCGTACAATTGTGAGTGAGAATCAGTTGCATGTTAAGTATGGGAGTGAGTACTTGTACGTCTTTCTACTTGCATGTATCCTATATCCTTGTGTGCATTGCTATTGCTGTGTTGGTGCTACGGTACGCTGACAGCTGTGAGAATCAGTGGTATTTTATCATTGGCATAGTAATAAGTCTATTGACAACTGTGAGAATCAATAGTACTTAAGATCAGGGTGAGAACGACTATAAGGATAATTAAAGAACTTGGACGAAATAGATTTCAGTGATCGAACTCTATCTCTGTACTGTGGATTTCGCTCTAGTAGAACTACTTTCCCTCACTATATTTTCTCAACTCAACTCAACTTGTTTGCTTTGGTTTGCTTTGCTTCCTCTTGATAACTAAACCCCCCCGTTCGTGTCACTTGTCATTCACACTTTCACACTGCATCGATCTTCCCTATGGGTTCAACCCTTACTTGTCTGCTATACTTCTGTTTAGTAGGTCTGTTAGGAAATTTTACTTTGATTGAGGCTAATCAACGACATTTGCTTGTGCATCTTGTAGCCCCGTCAAGCATGACTACAAACTCGTAGTGACCATCTATCATCCGAACGCAATCCTCGGAATATCATCCTCACGAATCCTGAGCTGATAAAAAAAATAGATCTCCGGTCGATCTTGGAGAAAACTTTTGCTCCCTGTAGTTGATCCAACAGATCATCACTCCTTGGCAACAGATACTTGCTCTTGATCGTGACTTTATTCAACTCTCGAAAGTCAAAACAAAGTCGAAACGGTCCATCTTTCTTTTTGACAAATAAAACTAGGGCACTCCTACTTAAGGTGATGTACTCAGCTTTATATAACTTTTTGTCCAGTAGATCCTTGAGTTGCTTCTTCAACTCTTGCATCTCAACAGGAGCCATCCGGTACGGTGCCTCAGAGATCGGCGTGGTACTCGGCTCGAGATCAATGGCAAACTACATGACACGATTCGGGGTATCTAGGAATATCTTCTGGAAAGACACCCGGAAATCCTCTAACCACAGGAATATCAAAAACTGAAGTCGATCACTGCCTTATGACGCTTCCGTCAATCCATACCGAGAATAATTATCGTATGGGACCATGGTTATTTAGGTCAAATCGCTTTGAATTTCTTACCCTTGATGGTAATCGACAATCCCGACAGACGATTTGTTCTAACCAAATATTTCATATTAATAATATTTATAACCAAAGGTTCACAAACTTAGCCGCATACAGAACTTAACTTACAACCATCCAAAATGAAGGTCTGGGTAGCACCCACATCAATAACACATTAACAAAAGTAGAACGCAGATACAAAGTACTATAAGCATTAGGAGCATAGGGTCCATCCTCCTCACGCATCACGTAAAGGCGTTGACCCTGACTTCCAGAAGCCACTGGGGCTTTCCCCTTATCATGCACAGTTGTCTGCATCGAAGGAGAAGTCTTTGCTGGTGTAAACCTAGGTCTGTTGTTTGGATTAACAGACCCCTGTTGTGACTCCGCTCCTTTCTGCATTCCCTGCCGACAGAACCTCTGCATATGTCCTTCCTTTCCACAACCAAAACAAGTCTTCTTCTCATTCCGACATGCAAAACTCTTGTGCCCAGATGCACCACAATTATGGCATTGGATCAGACTCTTGCTCTGACCCGATTGCTGAGTTGACCCATCTCGAGTCGTTTCTATCTTTGCCTTGCTGGACTTGGCAAAATCAGAAGGTGGTGCGGGACATTTAAACCCACTTGCCTGAGGCTGGTTCTGCACTTGCCTCTGGCTATCACGCTTCCTGGTTGACTCCTCCAGAGTTACCTCCAACTTGTAGGCCGCATCCACGTACTGCTCCAGAGTAGAGCATGTGTGGTGCACCATCCATGGTTTAATATCTGGGTTCATCCATTCATGGAAGTACCAGATCTTCTGAGCCTCACTGGATATCTCTGGTTCAGCATACTGCAGCAAATGATTGAATTTAGTGGCAAGCTCGGTCACCTTCAATCCATCCGTCTTAGGATACAAAAACTCCTTGTGTTTCTCCTCCCTCATAGCACGAGAGAAGAAACGGTCCGTCATCTTGGTCTTAAACATTGACCAGGTCAACACCGGGCTATCAGCTAAGCCGATACTCTCCCACCATTCACTGGCTTTTTCCTTCAAGTGTAGAGAAGCTATGTACACTTTCTCTGCTTCAGTGCACTCAACATTACGAAACAACCGTTCCATATGTGAGAACCAATGAGCCACTCTGACTGGCTCTCGTTTTCCATCATAGCTGTCAGGTCTCATAGAGTTAATGGCCTTCAGAGCTCGGCTATACTCCCCTCTATTCCTGATCACGCCTCCCTATAGTACCTGGTTCTCTTGTTCCTCAAACCTCGGAACTTCTGGAGGTACTGGCACTCCTTGTGCCTGAGGTGCGATTGGTCGCATTATCTCGGTGAATGCTTGCATAACAATCCCCCGAATTGCTGCGACTGTTGCTGCATCGAGCACTACTGGAGCGTCGGCCTGAGCTTGGCCATTGCCTCCTGGATTATTGTTGAAGACAGACTCATGCTCTCCTGATGGGTCTGCAACATTCCTCGGATTTGGTCTGGGGTCATGATGTGACTACGTCGCATCATGAACAAGACTCAAGCCATTCAAGCCATGAAGAGGCAAGCGCCGTCGCCGCCGCGCCTAGGGCATCCGAGCTAGGGCATGGAAGTTGGCCCGACAATTCTCACAACCCTCCGAGCCATCTTTTGGGGGATGATTCCACTGGCCCTCTAGGATATATGGAGCACAAGAATGCCTATGAAACTGGCGTGGAAGCAAGGGAGTGCCGCACACCTATGGTAGGCACAAGGGAGGCCGACACTCGGGTCCTTCCGGGTCGAATCACTCGGGCTCGAGCCTTGCAAGAGGGACTCCAAGCTGGCTTGATGACCATGGGATCTCCGAGCCTAGTGGAAGAGAAGGCCATGTGTGCTTTGGTGCAACAACCGGACCAAGGCGCAAGGATTCCTTAAGCCATGTGGGGCTTGTTTTGAAGAGGCATTCAATGCCGATTTTGTGTGGGTCTTTATGAAATTTTCTACCTTATTTATTGTCTATGTGATGGTTAAACTCGAGCATTAGGGGTTGGGTTTATAAGGGGATAGCCGGCCCTTGTTTTGGGGATGCAAAACTTGAACCAAAACCTTGTCTTTTTCACTCTCTTTTTCAATGGAGTTTCTGCAGCCTTTTAGGGTTTAATTTCATCATCTAGATAGCTTGAAAACCCAGGTTGTGAGTCATATCAACCTTCGTGCAAGGCCTCCTTTGGTGCGTCATATCCAAGGCGAGTTCTTCACTAGTTCTTACAAGGTGCGGTGCGTCATATCCAACCCTTGTAAGTCCATATCCCTTCGACTTTTACCCTATCTCTCCACCTCAAATCTTGCCCTCAAAACCACCCTTGAATCACCCCAAGATCATACAAATAACCAGCCCAAGCCGTGCTTCCAATCTGCCCTCAAACTTCCTCTCACCGGAGCCAAGTTCCTTGCGGAAACCATCTGCGACACCTCCGTAGATTCGCTATATCTTCTGATTCCTCGATCGGTTCACTCTCAAATTTTGAGGCTTTCATCTAGACTTCCGGATCAACCACTGGGATTTGGAATCGCTCAATTCGGATCCCGGAACAGAGAGAACCATCCATCTGAATACAGACGATTCCCCTTGCTGGTTTGGTGTTGTCTCGCCTAACTCCTTTGGCTCTTGTGGACTTCCTCGCACCGAAGGCTTCATCCCGATCCTCACGCATCATGTGCTCTGATACCACATGATGTGTGAGGATAGGGATGAAGCCTTCGGTGCGAGGAAGTCCACAAGAGCCAAAGGAGTTAGGCGAGACAACACCAAACCGGCAAGGGGAATCGTCTGTATTCAGATGGATGGTTCTCTCTGTTCCGGGCTCCTAATTGAGCGATTCCAAATCCCAGTGGTAGATCCGGAAGTCTAGATGAAAGCATCAAATTGTGAGAGTGAACCGATCGAGGAATCAGAAGATATAGCGAATCTACTGAGGTGTCGCAGATGGTTTCCGCAAGGAACTTGGCTCCGGCGAGAGGAAGTTTGAGGGCAGATTGGAAGCACGTCTTGGGCTGGTTCTTTGTATGATCTTGGGGTGATTCAAGGGTGGTTTTGAGGGCAAGATTTGAGGCGGAGATATAGGGTAAAAGTCGAAGGGATATGGACTTACAAGGGTTGGATATGACGCACCGCACCTTGTAAGAACTAGTGAAGAACTCGCCTTGGATATGACGCACCAAAGGAGGCCTTGCACGAAGGTTGATATGACTCACAACCTGGGTTTTCAAGCTATCTAGATGATGAAATTAAACCCTAAAAGGCTGCAGACACTCCATTGAAAAAGAGAGTGAAAAAGACAAGGTTTTGGTTCAAGTTTTGCATCCTCAAAAACAAGGGCCGGCTACCCTAATATACCCAGCCTTGAATGCTGGAATATTAACCATAACATAGACAATAACTAAGGTAGAAAATGTCATGAAGACCCACACAAATTCGGCATTGAATGCCTCTTCAAAACAAGCCCCACATGGCTTAAGGAATCCTTGCGCCTTGGTCCGGTTGTTGCACCAAAGCACACATGGCCTTCTCTTCCACTAGGCTCAGAGATCCCATGGTCATCAAGCCAGCTTGGAGTCCCTCTTGCAAGGCTCGAGCCCGAGCCCGAGTGATTCGACCCGGAAAGACCCGAGCGCCGGCCTCTCTTGCGCCAACATTAGGTGTGCGGCACTTTCTTGCTTCAACTCCTGATTCAAAGGCATTCTTGTGCTCCATATCTCCTAGAGGACTAGTGGAGTCATCCTCCAAAAGATGGCTCAAAGAATGGTGAGAATTGCCGGGCCAACTTTCATGCCCTAGCTCGGATGCCCTAGACGAGGCGGTGGCGGAGCTTGACTCTTCTTGGCTTGAGTCTTGTTCATGATGCGACGTAGTCACATCATCCTCCCCTTCTTCAAAAGGATTCGTCCTCGAATCTGAGTGCACTTCAAGAAATAGGTTTAGAGTACACAAAACTGCACAAAGAAAAACAAGGAAGTGAGGGACCAAGAAGTTCTTAGAGAATGAAGGACATGTGTACGTACACCTCTTTAGATCTAGTGAATGCCCATGGAGGAATTTCCATGTACAAGTGTTGCCCAATTTCAGCCTAAAGATATGCTTAAGTATAGAACATGAAATGCATATGACATACTTGGCAACAAATGCAAAGCATAGTACAAAATTTTTCTCATGCAACAAGAATTGTGAATGAGAACAATGATGCACGCATGAATGCCTAGTTCTACTTGAAGTAACTGGATGGCACAAAGGCAAGGACTTGTACACATGATTATCAAGAACTAAAGGCATCCAACAAGTCATGATTTGACCAAGAGAACTATGGTGTATGCATGAATATCTAGTTTCACCTACAAAAACATATTCATGAACTAGGGATTCTCTAACCCTTGAAAAGAATTCAGTTTGATGCAAAGGAAAAAAAATAAACTGAGTAGAGTCAAGTGATACTCCCCTACAATGAGCCTTGGAATGCACATCCTTCTTCTCATGGTCACAAGTTTTCTTGAGTTCAGAAGGCTTATCATCCTTGTCGTTAACCTCTTCTTGGAATAGGAACGGCAAACATGAAGGAACCATAGATGTTGCATCCATCCATGGAGTACCCAAAGAGTTGAGTGAACTACGGGCAATGATGGGTGGACGTTTGCCTTTCGTAGATAAAAGAGATGGTTCTTCAACTTCCTCCTCCTTTTCTTTTGGCTTTAGCTCATCTTCAATGAGCAAAGAAGGCTGACATGATTCGGCTATAAGTGGAGGTTCTTCCTTCAACTCCCCATCACCAAAGGATGACTTCACAACTTGCAAGGGTTCAACACAAGGACTCCTAGGAACCATAGGTGTGGGTGGAGCGACTTGCCTCACTTCAACTAGCCTTGAAAACTCAACATAGGAAGCTTGAACCTTTGGCTGAACTCTCATGGATTCAGTTTTGGCCATCCAATCCAAGCATTCATCCCCGTTGGAAGATCCTGCAAATGGTTGCACATGGAGCTTAACACCATGGTGTTGCTCCCTCCCTTGTGGCATTTTTTCATGATAGGCCGGGGGAACATGTCGTTGGGGAGGCATTGGAGGCCGCATATGTGCACGGGCTTGAGGTCCCCTCATCGCCATTTGTGGAGGGAAAAGATTGGCGGTGGGCGTAGGTGTAACTTGAGATTGCCCATATGAGTCATAGCCTCCAACCCCATAACCTGGAAGGTTAATAGCACCAATAGGGATATTATTAGGAAATGAAGCAAACTCATTGAACATACTTACCCCCGAGGTTGCTACAAATGGTGGCGCTTCGTACGCCGCATATCCTCCTTGTGGCGCCAAAGACACTCTCGGCGCATGAGAAGAGGATGCTTCCTCCCGGACTTGCACATGGTCCACATTATTAGTCGCGGACCCAATGAATTATCTTGAAACTGGTGGCACAACATGGCCATGGCTTGGAGGACGGTTAACACTCAATTGTCGCAATTGCTCGGCGGTATACTCTTGTTTGCGCTCCACACTTTCCAGCCGTGCATTAATAGCTAGCAAGGCTTGTTGATTGCCGAGCAAGACTTGTTGAATGTCTTACAAGGTCACTTCCGGGGGTGGAGATACACGCCCTTGTGTAGATGTGTCAAGGTCCTTCCCGGCTCGGTGATCGTCCACCATCCTAGACAAAGCAAACAACCAAGCACCAAAAGCAACAACACAAAACCAAGCAAGATATAGTATACCAAGCCAAACAAGATAGCCCCAAAACTGACCTAAAACACAAATCACAACAAGATGCAAGTGAATGTAGGTCACGGCTAGGAAAGGGTTTGGCTAGGCGAACAAAGACTAGCTAGCTTGCCCGGACCTATGTCTAGGAAGCTACTAAGTACGCACTTGATTTTGAAAACTCTTTTTCACTTAAAAAAACTGAATTGGCTCTTAGGTTGGCTCACTTTTTTCTATGGCCTCTCCTATTTAGGCCGGGTTTTTCTTGAGCACCTTCTTTTTTCAAGAGCAAACAACAAGCCGAATGAGCTCACTTTTTTCTATGGTATCTCCTGTTTAGATCGGGTTTTTCTTGAGTTTTTTTTTTTAAAACAAGTAGAGACAAGCAAAGGCAAGTCACAATGAGCATGCAACAAAACAAAACAAAGAGAATCAACCAAGGCAACCGTTCCCGTATCCTAAACACAAGACTAGGCAAGCATTACTAGTCAAGATTGCATAAAATGCAAGGGTGGTCCAGAGGATACAAGGCTCGGTTTATGGGCTCAAAATGTTCTGTTTTAATGTGTTTTAAAGCAGCCAAAGGTCAGTCACAAATGCACTAAATTCGGGCAAGTGAAAGTGCACAAGGAAACCGAACAATTCAATGCACAAGAGCTTTCATCAAACCACAAATCCTAATCTTTTATGGCTGCATTAACCCTTCATCTCCACTCAGAAATATGCAGAAATCTAACCCAAAAATTTGCAGAAAAATGTCCAAGAACAAGACACAATAGGCATGGACAACAAGGCCAACAACAATTCGGCTAGAACTTCACTTGCACTATTGTAACTTGAAATTCTAAGCCAAGTTTAGGACATACCTCACGTGGCTCTGATACCACATGATGCATGAGGATCGGGATGAAGCCTTCGGTGCGAGGAAGTCCACAAGAGCCAAAGGAGTTAGGCGAGACAACACCAAACCGGCAAGGGGAATCGTCTGTATTCATATGGATGGTTCTCTCTGTTCCGGACTCCGAATTGAGAGATTCCAAATCCCAGTGGTATATCCGGAAGTCTAGATGAAAGCCTCAAATTTTGAGAGTGAACCGATCGAGGAATCAGAAGATATAGCGAATCTACTGAGGTGTCGCAGATGGTTTCCGCAAGGAACTTGGCTCCGGCGAGAGGAAGTTTGAGGGCAGATTGGAAGCACGTCTTGGGCTGGTTCTTTGTATGATCTTGGGGTGATTCAAGGGTGGTTTTGAGGGCAAGATTTGAGGCGGAGAGATAGGGTAAAAGTCGAAGGGATATGGACTTACAAGGGTTGGATATGATGCACCGCATCTTGTAAGAACTAGTGAAGAACTCGCCTTGGATATGACGCACCAAAGGAGGCCTTGCACGAAGGTTGATATGACTCACAACCTGGGTTTTCAAGCTATCTAGATGATGAAATTAAACCCTAAAAGGCTGCAGAAACTCCATTGAAAAAGAGAGTGAAAAAGACAAGGTTTTGGTTCAAGTTTTGCATCCTCAAAAACAAGGGCCGGCTACCCTAATATACCCAGCCTTGAATGCTGGAATATTAAACATAACATAGCCAATAACTAAGGTAGAAAATGTCATGAAGACCCACACAAATTCGGCATTGAATGCCTCTTCAAAACAAGCCCCACATGGCTTAAGGAATCCTTGCGCCTTGGTCCGGTTGTTGCACCAAAGCACACATGGCCTTCTCTTCCACTAGGCTCGGAGATCCCATGGTCATCAAGCCAGCTTGGAGTCCCTCTTGCAAGGCTCGAGCCCGAGCCCGAGTGATTCGACCCGGAAAGACCCGAGCGCCAGCCTCTCTTGCGCCAACATTAGGTGTGCGGCACTTTCTTGCTTCAACTCTTGATTCAAAGGCATTCTTGTGCTCCATATCTCCTAGAGGACTAGTGGAGTCATCCTCCAAAAGATGGCTCAGAGAATGGTGAGAATTGCCAGGCCAACTTTCATGCCCTAGCTCGGATGCCCTAGACGAGGCGGTGGCGGAGCTTGACTCTTCTTGGCTTGAGTGGCTTGAGTCTTGTTCATGATGTGACGTAGTCACATCAGGTCATTACTCGGCCCAGCACCAGCACGGATAGTGTTCCTCGTGTTCACCATCTGTTTACCGATCAAATTACAAGGATTTTATCAGATTAATATCATTCTGATATACTTATCGTAATAAAATCAACTTAGAATAGATCAACTTGGTAATTTCTATTAATGAACTCAAACCGAGAAACTAGGTTCTATAACCTCAACTCACAACGAGCGAATTGGGAATCAAGCCTAACTGGAGATGGCAAAACCACCTCGGCTTCTCCGGGGTTCCTCTGAAGAGAACATAATGCACCCATATCTAGCGGGGCAATGGAAAAGGAATTAGTCTTTCTAGACATAGAAGCAAGCTTACTATATCAGACTATACAGAAGACATGACTATGAACGGTTGAAAATGAAAACACCGTTTTTATTTTTAAACTCAGAGCCTTTTGAAAATACCTTTCAATCGAAAACGAGTAAATGGTTTTCAAATACCCAACCCGTTTTAAAAACTTTAGCTCTGATACCACAACTGTAACACCCCCAAATCTTAACCCATTTGGAAAGGTATTACCGCCAGTGACCCCAGTGTTCCTTACCAAGGTCACCCAAGGCTTTACCGGTTTAAATACAATTCATGGAATACAATTGATACATAATGATCAAATTATTCAAATCAAAACATCAATCAAATGAAACATGAGTTATGAGATTACATCCCAATCCCGAATAGGACAAATACAGAGTTTAAACAAAGTACAGCGGAAGTCTTTTAAATATATAACAGAGTAAATAAGTTACAGTGGAAGTCTTATAAAAGATATTACAAAAAGGGTTGTGATCGTAATGATCACCTGCCCAAGGATCTCAACCTGATTAAAAGAAATTATTAAAACATCCAAAAACAACCTTCGTCTTCATAGTCAATCTAGTCACCTCATATCTTCGCTCTATCTGATGTGCCGAATCGAACGGATGACACCAGCCCACATGCGGAGAACAATGTTCGTGGGTTAGTCTACTTGAATAGACTAGCAAGGGTACAAAGCAGAATGGTCCGAGTGATCGTAACCGTTTACTATCATTGTCCCTCGAATAATAACCGAAGGAACGATACATAACCCGACACTTTCACGGAATAACAACAAGAGGTATGCACAAGAGAAGATTCTGGAAGACTGAGACTTCACAGAAATCGACCCGAAAGAAGACTCCAAAGGAATTGAGTCTTAAGGAAATTATGACAAATCTGGAACGTTTAAAGAATTACACATCAGTGATTGAAAAACTGACTTAGATGTTTCGGTTCACGACCAACCTCATCACTTACAGCGAATCCAGATTGGAAAGAGAACGTACTCTGATCAAAAGTCGAGACGAGCTTTCCTAGGTGCACTATTTACTTAGCTGCACTACTCGCCGAAGATTTATTAATCATGTGCACTCGGGCACTTTATCTTATTTAATTCCAAAACGATCATTACGTTATAAGCTTTTAATTATATATGCCCTGTCACGCAGGACATATATCGAAGGAATGAACCTCACAGAGTCCAAACCTCATCTATATTGAAAGAATGAACCTCACAGAGTCCAAGCTTCTACTATCGCAGGGTCTTGCTCACCCTTAACAGTTATAAAGAAACGAATGGACCTCTCAGAATCCAGGCGTTCCTACGAATACTCATGCTAACTAACAGTTCAAGCACAACAATAGTACGGATAAATCCACATAAATGCCCGTAAGGCGATCATAAATAATAGCGTCGTTCTAACAGATATACAACCTATTATATGATTTTCCAAAACAGTTTATAAAACCTTTTCTAGACAAATAGAATAATCATTCCAAATTAATTACTCAGATAAACTACTGATACTAATGTAAATATGGAACGATGAGCAAGAGCAAACCGCCACTTGCCTGAATCCACAGAGTTTGAATGAAGTCTAACGACGGGATCCCGGGCTCGACACAGGGACAGATCTGGAGCACAGATTCCTTCGGATCGACCCACAAGAAACCCTAAGTTAGATTCGACAAACAATAATACAGATCTAAGAAAGAACGAAAGGAATCGAAGGAAACGAAACCCGAACGAAGGCCACGACAGCAATCGGCCAACAACCAAACTTGCGGCGGGCGCCGCCCCACTTGCGGCGGGCGCCGCCTCCCACGCGGCGGGCGCCGCTCAAAGGCGTTTCTTCCCGGCGGTTGGCCCTTCTTCACGGCGGGCGTCGGGCTCTTCACGGCGGTTGCCGGGCTCTTCACGGCGGTCGCCGAGCTCTTCACGGCGGTCGCCGAGCTCTTCACGGCGGTCGCCGGTTCCTCACGGCGGGCGCCGTGTTCTAGCCGGCGGTCGCCGTCGCTAACAGAAACCGAAATACGCGAGAAGAAAACTTACCCACGACGATCGATTTGGCTCGTCTTTCGCCTTGCTTGGTTTCTAGGCTTCTAAGGGCCTCCCAAGCTTCTCTTGGCCACCGGAAACGACACCAAACGAGCTCCGACGATCGGCTTGAGTTTTCCGGCGAGAGGTTTCCTTGAGAGCTTTGAGAGTTTTTGCTTCTTCTCTCTCTCTCCCCAATGCCTCCTTTATATAGGCAAATCCAAGGGGGAGGAAGGTGATATGAAGCTTCCTTCCCATCCCTTGGGTAATAACCTTGCACTTTGCCTCTTGGATAAAAACCTTAGGGTAACAAACTTGTACTTTAGTGCCCATTGGATGATAACTCTTGGGCAATAATCTTAACCCCGTGTTAAATATATTCGTACACGAACGAGTATTAACTCCCAAAATGCGTCGACTGTATGTTATTTCACTGAGAAAAATATTACAGAGGCAGAGCACATTACAGAATGTCTTAAACTCTCTGAATTAAATCCGATGTACAAAACGGGTGTTCGGGAAAATTCCCAAAATTTCCAAAATTTCCAAATTAACCTTACAAAAATACGGGGTATCACAGGTGACTCGTCTCCCTTTGCCTCAAGAACGGGCCGACTGGTGTCGCGACGAATGGGTTTGCTTTTTTGAATATCCCTTCAGAATAGGTCACTCTTTCCTTTTTTCGAGTTTGGTGAGAAACTTCTTGTCTGTTCTTAATCTTATCCCATGTCAGGGGATGCCACATGCGTAGCGTCTCCTTAGGGTAGTTGATCTTCTAGTGTCCAGTGTCGAGATTGATTTTGATTTTGATGCTCTCTGGTATTCGTATTACCTGAGTAGTCAAGGTTCTTCTTGCTTTCAGTTGCGCCTTCGGTCAGACATATGTGTACTGCGCATACATATGAGTGTGTATACGCAGTGCGCATGCACAAATTATTCTTGATGTTAATTAACAATAACAATCCTGATTATAAATGTTTTATTTTTTTTAAATTCAAACGAGTTAAGTTTATTATGATTATTATTATATAATTTTATGGTAAATTAGTTACTTCTATATATAATATGGTTAACTTGATAATTTGTTATATATTCTACGATTTTTCTAGTGTGTGCTCATGAGTACATGCTAACTAGTTATTTCAAAGTCATATATATTTTTTTACCTTTTTAGTTATATTATTTTATATTTGTAATTAAAATTATTTATAATATATGTGCGTACAACTATAAATAAAAAATTAAGTTAAAATTATTTCTAAATTAAAATATAGGGCCAAATACTAAAATTTACATCTCAACCATATCAAAGGTATGTTTTTCAAAATCATATACCTAAAAGTGTAATGGTCTAATAGTTTTTAACACTTAAACTTATATAGTTGGTATAATTAGTAATATATGATTAATGATACAAAAGCGAAAATATACATATAAAAAATATTTAAAATAAATATGTGATATACATTAACCTTTTTTTTTTTCATTAGTTATACAATTAATAGTCTTTATTATTAAAATTATATATATAGGGAGATATTCAATTATTTGCATGAAATTTTTTAGTTTACTCTCCATTTTTGTGTAAAAAATTGCGATTATTTTTCAATTCTAATCATACAAATGTCAGAATTTGAGCGTACACTTTCCATATCAGTTTTTTAAAATATTATTTAATATTTCAATTTAAAGTTTTATTAATCAAACTAGTACAGGTCACGAAAATTGGATTTATGCTTGTTGTCTAGTGTTGTTGAGAAATCTCTTATGATATGGTTATGTATTAACCAGACTAATTTCTCTCCATTCTTTCTCATTATTCTTCTATAACCACCTCTGAACATTTACGTCCATGTAATTAATTTATTTTTAAGAGATGCCTATCAATTCTAAACATCAAAAAGTCACTTATAAAAAATCAGAGCGAGTACAAAACAATCATCATATATATAACAAGCTATTATATTATATGTAGAAGTAACTAATATTTTATTTAATATTTAAAAACAATAATCTAATAAACTACACATTAACTTATTAATTTTAATAATTACCAAAATTTTAAGATTTCTGTTCGCACTGATCCTTCAACTAGTTTACACTAACACTATGTTTGGTTGGAGAGATTTGGAAGGATTTGAAGGGGAGGGAAATAAGGGTAGATAGTTTCTCTTGTTTAATTAGTATTAATGAGGAGAATTGAGTGGATTTGAGGGAGAGAAATAAGAGGAGAATGAGAGGGAAAGTGGATCACTCCAAAATGATAGAATTTGGGTAAAAAACTCTAATGAGAATTTTGAAAGTAAAAAATAATAAAATAAAAATAATAAATTTTAGCTCAATTTTCTCTCTCAAATTCCCTTCATCCAAACAAAAAAAGACCATAAAATTCCTCCCCTCTACTAAGATGGAAAATTTAATGCATTAAATTGTATTATCTTATATTAAATTGATAATTTAATACAAGATAATGCAATTTAATACATTCTACAAGAGAATCCAAACATATCCTAAAATCTTCTCTCTTTCATTTCCTTTCTTAATTTTTTATATTTTCTCTTTCTTTCCTTTTTATTCCAGAATTCTTCAATAAATTTATAAAGGAAAAAAAACACAATTCTCCAAGAAATTTATAAAGGGAAAAAAAAGCACAAACCTCGCCATTGATCCATATCTCATCATCACAAATATAGTATGATAATTTAATGCCCTCCGAATCTCCGATCCTAATTTTTTGGGCTTTCTTCGGGGCTCATATATCTTTAGCTTGAGAATCGAAAGGTGGGTGTTCCGAAAACCCTCTCCTTTAGACTAGTATGTCTTCGGTCTTCCCATCTCTCTCGCGCTAACGGAGAGTATTCTTGCATGCCGCATCCGATCCTAAATCGCTGCTATTTCCACTCACGATACTCTCTTGATCGTTTTTCTATCGTCATCAATGGAGTTTGATGTTATTTTGGGCTAGCTAGGGTTAGGATGAAAAGCCTGGTTGTAGACTTTCGGTGGTTGAAATTGGATGCCTATATAAGACACATTGTAATGAAAATGATTTGAGATGCACAAAGAATATTGCACAATTGCAAATGTATGGAGCCGTAAAGGCAATTTTTCAGTCCAGCCCCCGATTGATTGACTTAATCTCTTGCTGTGGTTGTTTAGTTGAATCATGGGACGCAAGGGAAAGACGAGAAAGGGAAAGCAACAAAAGGTGCGAATTGTGATTTTGGCCTTTTATGGATGATACAATACATGTGTTGATTTTGATTTCATAGTAACTTTTCAGGAGGAGAGCAAGGGAAGGTATCTTTGCGTATCGAATGGGTTTGAGATCTGGTGCTTGGATCTGAACAAGTTCCCGGAGAGAAAAGTTATCGTCCCCCTTCCTAAGATCTCTGCTATGAATTTGCTGGGGGGCCAACTCCCCGCCTCAGTGGGTTTGTTCAAGTTGAAGTCAGTTGTATACATGATTGGCGGGCAACAGCTTTTAGCCTCTTTGAAGGAGCCCATGGATGGCCTTTCTAGGTTGTGCTGGGGCGAGTTCCCCTCTCCCTTGGGTCTTTATAATTACAAGATCCTTTGTAATTCATGGGGCATTTAGGGCTCATCCCCTCTCACATATCGCTTGTCTCTGGTTGAAGGCCGTACTCTATCTCTATCTAAGTCCCGCAACATTGCTGAATTGAACCATCCAAAAGTCTGGCCTATTGTTGAGCACATAAACGGCCAACTCCATGTGGTGGAGTCGGTTCCTTGCTACCTCGAGGGCCGACGTGACTGGAACATCTCCCATGAGGTTTGCAACCCTGACGGAAGTGGCTGGGAAGACATTTTAACAACTGAGGCGGTTCACATACACTCTCATGTGGTAGTTGGTGACCGCATCTATGCAATAGCTTATGATGAGGAAGCTATGACATTTTATTATGAGTTCGACTCCCAGACAAAGATATGGAATAGATGTCCAATTAAGCGGGAATGGTTGAATCCCTCTAAGATGAAACGAGTGTGGCATATCATTGCTATTGGAACCGGAAGGTGTGTTGGAGAGTTTCCATGTGAAGGAGCTGGAGAACGGGTGTTCGTGCTCGTTGCAGTACATGATGATTTTGTCCGTCCAAGGCATGATATCGGTACGCAAGCGGTGGCGTACCTGGTGACGTTGACAGGGCGGGTGATTTGCTATCAGCTGCTGCCTAACTTTTTCAAGAAATCAAGGGTTCCTTGTGACGTGATAGCAGGTACCATGATTGAAGTTGAAGAGGAGGAGGAGGGGCCTGCACGGGCAATGTGCTCCGTTGTCAGCGGAGCTTTACTGAATGAAGATGGTACAAAGAAGGATAGGGATTATGTGTTCGTGAATAGATTCTCAGTGGAGATGCTTCCTTGTGTTGGGGCCAAGGTTAGGGAAATCTTGGAGGAGAAAGCACGTGAGGCTGAGGTGGGTCCGGGTGTCCCCCTAGACTTTGTGAGTGTGACTCATAAGGACAAGTTTATATATGAAACTGATACTGACTATAGATTGTGGTCTGGTAGATATACTAACTCGTTTGTGGGTTGGCGAGCTTGCTTCATGTAGCTACCTGCAAATCAATTGATTCTGTGGTCCGACTTGGCTGTCTTACTCTGCTGCTGCCTGAGTTGCTTTTTTTTGAGATGACACCCTTTATGTTATATACTACGCCTGGGATCAGCAACAAGTATCTCGTCGACATCGATAATGTTCGTAATCCTCTGCCAATCCTCCATCCCGCCACCTCCTCGCAGAATAATCTCTCGGACATGCGCTCTCACCATGTTCAATCGCTGTGCTCGTTATCGTATAATATTGAGTGAATAAACTTTATAAGAAAATTATTAATACATAATATGATAGATTCTAGAACCTAAACATATCTGAGATGCATCCAAAGACGGAACAGCATGGCGTCTGGGACGAGGTATCTCAATCGATGTGCTTGTTATCGTATAATATGGATGTGAAATGGGAAGGAACTAATCGAGATAATCCTCATCCATATCATAATCAACAACAACCAACGGAGGCCTGCTCAGCGCAAAGATGCTCATCCAATCGATCACAACCGTCCCAGTGAGCATTAATCTCCGGCTTGTAAGTATCCTTCCCATTTAGACTTGCAGGGAATTCAATTGTATATCCCAATATCGGGTCCAAAGGCTTGCTCTAGGTCCGTCCAAACTGGCGTGTCACGCAGTTAGGCAAGTACGACTCTACTATCGTCTGGAAGCGTATCGTGCCTCGATATGTAGAAGCTCTATACTGCGAATGGAAATCCAGCTGACCGTGTGGCATCCACCACACCTACAACCATAAAAAATATCAATGTTACGAGTAATCATTATACGCTAATAAAAAACAACAACATGTATTTACATCCTCACGTCGATACTCATTAAGGATGTGGCGGTCACTCCGAATCTGAGATGGATCCCGTGAAGGAGGCGTAATACCCAATACCATGCCGCTCGATGTAGATGTCCGGGAAACCAAGGAAAGTACGTCCATATCCACATCTACAATCGTCGTAAAATAAATTTAAACCCTAATTTCTTAAATGGTAGTTTTAAAATTCGGTGTAATATACAAAGATTAAAAGATTAGCGACGTTTTACCTAGAGTAGCAAACAACAACCGGCTATGCTCCTGGCCTTCCGACGTGAAGCCTCACCTAGGTTCATTTACAGACAGGCGAGAACTATGGCTCCCCAGGCCATTCGCTGGGTACGCTCATGATCCACGCACAACGGCAACAACTGACACTTGAACTTGTTCATGGACTTGTTCACGAACAAGCTGGACCCCAACAAGTGGAATAAATACCCTGTTGCACAAGACATAGGGTCCTCGTCCAACAAAATCATCCAACAAACATTGTACACGAAGTCCCATGTATCAACTCCAGCTGTCGCGACCCACTTCCTCACCTTCTTTGGGTCATAGTCAAAACGCTATATGGTAGCATTTACATCTTTTTTGTGAACGCTGCATAGTTGCGTTCTCGTCTTTCGGTGTGAAACACAAAAATTCTTGGTGCAAATAAGACCCCGTGCACAAATCTAGATCTTTCCACCCACTCCTCCAACTTCCTTTAGCTTTCCCTAATTTTCTTGATTTTGGGCTCTCTCATTTGGCCCAAAAATATAATCCATCTTAGCAAGTTAACATCAAGCCCACTTTGTTAATTTGGAAATATTTCAAAACTAATATTGAAATGACTTGCTTAATACAAATTTGTACTCCATACAATAGAATTAAAATTGCAATGGTTCTCTTAAGAGTATAAGGTAGGCAGTTGAAACTTAGCCAGAGAAAGCAACCAGGAGAAAGTTGAAATAAAATTAAGAACGAAATTTTCGCATGATATCTTTAATTTTTTGCAATTTTCGCGAAATATCCGAAGGTTTGAACTATTTCGCATGGTATCCCTGAAGTTTTGAATTTTTTTTACCAAATACCCTTGGCGTTAGAAACTGTTAAATATTTGCTCAAATCTGTAATCAGTCGTTAACTTATCAAAAATAAAAGGCAAAATCTTACAAAGTCTCCATCACCGCGATCGTTGAATCAACACAGCGATCGCGACCACGCCACAGATATACATATATATATATATATATATATATATATATATATATATATAAATTGGGTGTATTGTTGCCGCGATTGTTGAGTCATCACAGCGATCGCGGCCCTGTTGTTATGGATACATAATCCCTTGTTTCCCATCTCCTTCCTTAAATTTACTTTCCTCCGCAAGACGCCGCTGCCATTTTCCCCACTATAATTCTCCTCGCTGCACATCTTCATCTAACATCAGCGACCACTACTAGTCGCGGCCAACGTCACCAGTTCGACCGCGACTAGGTGATTTGTTTACTGAGGATAGGATTGGTAAGCTTACCACCTAACGATTTCCTAGTGGCTAAAAGTATAAAATTGTGCAGCTATTTGAGATACAACCATAAAAAATAGTACAATTCGTCTAAAAATCTATATCAGAGAAAACAACTTACAACACTATCGAGAAAACAACTTACAGCATTTTAAACATCTCTATCTAACAACTCTACAATTCCACAAATATCAATCCAACCCAAAAGGTCCCAAAATTGACCAAAACTCTGAAATTGTAATGTCCAGTTTTGTAGTAAATTGATCAAAACCCAAAAGGTCCCTAAAATTCAATCAAAAGTTTGGACGTGGATTGTTTGGACGACCTGTACAAACACGGGCCCCAGGCCTAGACCAAATATTAGGCCCGTTTTTACGGGTACGGGCCGGGCCAAGCCCGTTTGTCGGGCCCAGACTGCTAATCGTACCCCCCGCAAGTCTGGGTCGGGCCGGCCCGCATGTCATATAACTTATTTTTAATTTTTTACTATAAAAAAAATTGATATTTAACGGGCCGGGCCGGCCCGTTAAATTATTTTTTTAATGTATTTTTTAGGTTTTAGTTATTTTTTAATATATTTTTATATGATTAAAATTTTATACGGGCCACAGGCCGGGCTGAGCGGCCCGTACGGGCTTGACCCTGTTACCGGGACCGGCCCACCAGCCCGAACGGGCTGGACCAACCGGCCTGTTCGAACTGAAACCCTTGTCCAAGCCCGTATTGCTTGCCGGGCGGGTCGACCCGCGTTTGCTCAGGTCTATTTGGACTTTAGAATCTTTATTAGAAATTCGATCTTCTGTGTAGAAAAAATGGCTAATACCTACTACTGATCTCAAATTTATATTGTCTTAGAAATCTCAATTTTAATCTTTCTTTTCCCTGATATTTGTCTTTTAGTTCATAAACCCTAAATTCAATTTCATCCCCAAAAGTTGTAAATTGGAGCCTTAAATTGAAAACCTTAAGTTCGGATCTTACCTCGTCACCTAATTACCGCTCGCCAAGGAAATGAGAACTCATGAATCAAGCTTGCCAAGCTCTCGCACTCGCCAAGCTCCAGTCACCGGAGTGGAGTATCGGGGCAGTAGTGCCTTGCAATGGAGGGGAAGCAAAACGTATCAGAGAGAGATTTTGCCTTATATTTTTTGTAAAATTTTGTCTTTTATAAGATTTTGCCTTTTATTTTTGATAAGTTAACGGTTGATTAAAGATTTGAGCAAATATTTAACAGCTTCTAATGCCAAGGATATTTGACAAAAAATTTCAAAATTTCAGGAGTACCACACGAAATAGTTCAAACCTTCGAGTATTTCGCAAAAATTACAAAAACTCAAAAGTATGACGCGATAATTCGGAATTAAGAAATAAGCTAACACATCGATCTACTGCAGATCATCACATCACTCATACACGAGTGATTTCTATTGCAATGCAAACCATGAGCTCATCACTCATGGGGTGACATTTGCAGATATCACAAATAGCATGTACGTTATGTTGACAAATATAAGGATACAAGTCCATTTCACTGACCAAACATGATTAAGAACCACAATCTTAAATATGACAACAAAAACGGAATCACCATAGTTTCATAATACATGACTGAAAACGTCTGAAGAAATTGAAAGGTTGGGATAATTATGGAATCAAATTCACACTAAAAGCACTTGAAAGTGCGATTCCAGAATTCTCCAAGAAATTTTATAAAGGGAAAAACCCAAACTTTGTCATTGACCCATATCTCATCATCACAAATATAGCATGATAATTTAGGGTTTGTTTGTTTTCACTATTTATAATGTCTTTTTTAGTTTTTTTTTTGTTGCAAAATACCTTTTTTAATTGAATGTTTTTTTTTTAAATAAGTATGTTTTTGCCAATATAATTTGTTGAAAAGAATGTCAAACTAATAAGAGATAAAAAATCATTAACTACTTTTTTATACACAAATTCTAATTCATTAATTTTTTTTTTGAAAAACAAATCCTTTATAAACTAAAATGTCTTTATAATTGGATATGCCAAACAAACCCTTAATGCCTTCCGATCCTAATTTCCTGGGCTATATTGGGGGCTCATATGGTCATATATCCTTTTTTTTACGGTCATATATCTTTAGCTTGAGAATTGAAAGATGGGTGTTCCGAAAACCCTCTCGTTTAGACTAGTCCGTCTTCCCCTCTCTCTCTCTCGCGCGCGCTAACGGAGAGTATTCCTGCAGGCCGCCTCTGATCCTAAATTGCTGCTATTTCCACTCACGGTACTCTCTTGATCGATTTATCTATCAATATGTGCGATGTCTAGGTCTTCGATGCTATATAAAAGTCTGGTTGTAGACTTTCGGTGCTTGAAATTGGATGCCTATATAAGACACATTGTGATGAAATTGATTTGAGATGCACAGATAATATTGCAAATGTATGGAGTCGTAAAGCGATTTTTAATCCAGCCCCCGATTGATTGACTTAATCTCTTGTTTGTTAAGGAATGATCTCAGCACATTTCAAGAATTTAATTATCTTTTTTTTTATATATAATTTGAATTGTTGGGTCATCTGTTGTAACAGTCCCTGGTTCTATGGGATCTCTACTCTCTCTAGTGTCAATTCTTAAAGCCTTCACATTGTTGTGGTTGTTAGTTGAATCATGGGACGCAAGGGAAAGACACGGAAGGGAAAGCAACAAAAGGTGCGAATTGCTAGTTTCAGAAACTTTGGCCTTTTATGGATGATAGTGTTGGTGATTTTAGTGAAATCATTGCCATTTAGTGTGATCGAGATTCATGCGACACTAAGGGAACTCATTTCGTTATAACACGAGCTCGGGTGTGTGGAGTATACGCTTGTGTAAACGACTTGAGTTCTTGAGGGAAACAAAGTATATGTTACATATAAGAGTCAAATTTCCTTGAAACAGCTTGTCAAAAGCTCTAGTTCCTTGGAAATAGTTTCAGGAAAGGGAACTAGATATTAGTTCATTTCTTGTGAAGGGAACTGGGCGTCATTTCCCTTCTACGGGACTAGACACATGTGTATGGCTGGTTGATTTTCTTGGCACGTGTTTAATGTGCTTGTAACTGTTGGTAAAACCAATTTTGTAACCGCTATAACCGTCATAACCGTTTTATAACTGAAAGTAACCGTTGGTAACTGTTGTGTGTCGGTTGGGAACGGTCGATAACCGCTGAATTCAGTTGGTAACCGTTTTCAACTGCCGCTGTAACTTCCCGTAACTTCCGTAACTGATTTTTGGAAGTTCTCCCTAATGCCTATATAAAGGATTTCGGGATTTAGTGTTGGTGTAACACAAGTAATCTGTGATTCTACAGAACTTGCTGAAAGTCTCAAATCCATTATTACATAAACTTTAAAGTTCAGTTCCTATCATGAGTCTTGATTGGAATTGGTTGGTTTGTCTTATCTCACTTCAAATTTCGTGGATTCCCTAAGGCTATGTAAGGGCGAAATATTGATTTCGGAAAGTGGTTCACCACGATTCAAACCGATATCAAGATCTTGTTGCATATGATTGATCTACCGATGTGCTATCATCTACATCAACATCCACAATAGGAACTCAGCGCCTCTAGAGAACAGTTCCCTCCATCCGAAGATTCAGCATCTCAGAGGAACTGACCAAGACGGAGTCCCAACTCTTACATTCGAAATCAATAATTTGAGATCAAGTCATATGGCAACTGCACATGAGAAGACAACCAAGTTGATGTTTGAAGAGATCAAAGGAAGTTGGTTACCTTACCATCGAAGGGACATTAGAACCCTTGATCCGAAGGAACTTTGATATTATTTGTCCCAAGTTTTATTGGGAAAATTGAAATAATGTTTTGGCTTTGCTATTATTCATATAATGGTATGTATAATATGACGATGGTTAGATGTAAACCATGCATGATCATTTGATCATGGGATAAGGAACTTATATCAATGGATTTGTAATGTAAACATTTCCATGATTTCTCATGATTATTTAATGGGAAATGATAGGTGTAAACCTGTATTTCGATACATTATATATGAGAGTATATTGTATGATCATATAAGGCTAAATTGACAAGAGAATTTTGGATGATTGTCCATTGATAAGGAACTGTGTCCAACGTGGCCACGTCTCCCTAAATGGACGATGCTGAGACTTTGGTAATTGCATCTGGATGCAAGAGTGACTCCATTAGAGTCATGTGGTTCAAGCAAAAGGACATTTACATAATGTTAATGAATCTGTGATCATGGGAACTAAAACATGATCATGTATTCACCATTTATTTGGGTGAATGAAAGGTGTTATAACCTTTGGCTATATAAAATAAACCTATGGCATATGATAACTTAATTATCCTAGATTTAAGGATGATGGAAGATTTTCTTATAAAGAAATTCGGACCTTGTAGGGAGTTCCTTTGAACGGATCTAGTCCTTGATGGGAAACGATAATTTCATTGAGGGAACTATGTATTGAAAGGATCCTTTTTCTTTGAAGTATTGTTTGATACATAATACTGATCATATGTTTATGGTTGTATCATCAATAGTCTAAAGTATTGCTTTGTTGCTAAAACTTGTCCTTTAAGAGTTCCCTTATTGGGAACTTGTTTTCGTTAAAGGGTGTTGTACTACATAAATATGTTTAGACATATGATAATTTATGTATATATATATAACCATATGATTTATGATAAAAGCTGTTATCATGGATTGATCATGAGGATTCCAAGGTTGAGAGAGCAAGAGTCCGAAGAGACTTAATCAAAGCGTTTAGATATTGAGACCTAGATGATAAACTTCACTAGGGTTGGATTTCATTAATAATACAAATTCTGGGATGAATGTTGTATGGATGATTTCCAAAGCATTTTCATGCTGGAGAATGAGGAAAGTTCCTTGGAAGGAACTGATTCTATTTAGAGCTAAGTTCCCTACCAGGGAATAAGTTTTGAAGGGAACTGCTCTTGTGAGTCTACTATGCCTCATGTATAGATTACTCATGGTTAAATCTAGATTACTTACTTCAAGTCTACTGTATTTTAGTACAGATTACTTGGGTAATGTCTACTAGATATCAGATTACCTAATTAAGTCTACTGTTCCTTTGACAGATTACTTATTAGGTCTACTGGTTCAGGCCCTACTATTTTCATAGATTGACCATTTGACTCTACTGTATCTATACAGATTAGTCGGTTTAGACCCTACTATACCTCGTGTGTAGATTGGTCTTGCTTCTTTTTATTCGTGCTTTGTATTTAATTTATTTGATGATATCTAAAATTTTGTGACATGTTAATCATGAAGAGCTAGACATGATTGAGGTTTTATAACCAATGTTGTATATCGACAATGATGGGAAATGTACATGTGGTACGTGCTTTTCACACTTGAACAACATAATGGTGTGTGAAAGAAAATAAAGTCCTTGGAATTATGGTGAAATCCATGTTCTGTACTTGGTATAAGTGACATTTTATGGGAAATATGTCCCGAGGAGGAAGATGAGTTCCCTATAGGGAAATACATTCCTTGAGAAGAAGCAACTGTTAGTTATAGGGAATCATATTCCTAGAAGGGAAGCGATTAGTCCCTGAAGGGAACTAAGTGCGTTCCTATTGTCAAACAGGGTTCTTCATAAAGAACACGATTGTCCCATATGAATTTTGGTTTAAATATTAAACTTGGTTTGATTGAGTTGAATGACTTGAGAACGGTGCTTATCGTAATCAAGTGAAGAGATGTAATTTTTCATAGTACATTAGTTCCTTACACTTGGACCAAAAGACATGTTTCCTAATTGTTAGGGAACGGGATATGAAATTGATTCTTCAAGGAAGAATGTCACTCGTGCTTCGTATTAAATACGAAAGCAAGAAGGGGAAAAATCGTTCAGTTTTCTTGGCTAGGGAACGAAGGATGAAAATCTACTCAAGTTTGAGAGTATGACTATAGGACCTTATGTGAATACAATAAGACACTATTATTGCCTTTTAAAAAGGTCGATGGTGAATGAGATGGATTATCCCATGGGTATGGACTATGCATTTGAGCGTAGTTCATACCAGATCAACATTTATGTGATACTTATATTTCCTTAAGGGAAATAAGGCCCATAGCAATTTTGTTGATGAGACAAATAAAGCACTAATATGATGGCATCAAGTTTGATGTTGTTTGTCTAACTGATTCAATAATGAATAGTACAAAACTAGTGGATCATGTTATGGATTCATGGCATTAGGATTCCCTATGCAGCTTATGGGGGAGGTTAATGTGATCCTTAGAATTAGGATCAAAACAAGAATGAAGGAAAGTGTTCCTTGAGGGAAACATATTCCTTGTAGGGAAATGAGTTCCTTAGTTTCTTGTTTCCTCTCTCATGGACTAGAGCTTATAGATTGCGCCAAGTGTGGGCATGATGGTATCTTGGCTCAAGTACTTACGAGTTTAGGGAACTCTGGGTGTACAAGAAAATGTACATTGTAAGATGCAACGTTGAATACACATTTTGATATGGTGGTTCAACGAGTACCTAAGTACATGGAAAAGACCATGTTTCATGGTCATGGCTGTATTGAACGCCTTGTTTGGGGTGATTCGATAGATAGTAAAGTACTTTGAGTGGACCATGGTTTATGGTCTTATTAATGTCGAAATTGTTCCTGGATATGAAGGAATATTTGGATGTTAGATGATATTAAACTTATAGTATTAATCTTCTAAAGATGGATGGACACTAGTTCCCTTGAAGCAAACTTTGTCCTTAAAACCTTTGTCAGTTCCCTTGAGGAAACTAGACTTGAACAGTTCCACATAACGGAAGTGTCATTTCATGGACTTCGAAGGAACAATCTAACATTTTGAGTTCGACAACGGAAATGAGATTGGTAGTATTAGTTGTAGCCAAGTTCAATGGCAAACGACTAGGGAACTAAATCTACCTAATTTCATTGAGATAGAAACTGATTTTGTCTATGTGAGCGTAAAATCTCTGGCCAGAGGGGAACTATCATGTGTGCTATAAGAGGTCACGTCCTTGGATGTGAGGTATGGCACAGTTCATGAGCTCATGACACATAGTGTGATTTCAGTTGTGTTAATTTAGTCAAAACAACTTTGGCTAACCACTTGATGAAGAGGTTGGCTGAAAGGGGATGGGATTTAAGACCCATATAGCTTTCTAGTGGTGGGATACCCAATTCCTTCCTGATTAACGTCAGGGACAAAATTCAATGTGGAAAGCCCACACCTAGAAACTGAGAGCACAAATGAAATATCCCCAAGTGTGTGCTCAGTTCCTACAAGTTGAGAGGTTGAAGATAAAGTCTTCTTAATAGTTCCTTTGAAAAAGTGCAAATTATAGGTGCACGATTGGGGCAATGTTCCCTTAAAGAATCTACCTATATGAATGTGAAGTTTGGCCGCTTCATGAAGCTTTGGGTTGGCTTCACATACGTTCATGAATAGATATGGACTCAAGGCCCTTAATAGAGTCAAGTACAACTTTAGAGATGTAAAGTAACTCTTGTGTGTGTTATCTTCATGCACCCAAAGAGGTTGATTGGTTCAATCCTTAGGACACCATGATTCCCGGGTGTTTGGAATGTGTAATTACACTAAGCGGAAATTCAATCGTCTCGACATTTTCGTTTATGCATAGAGTTTGCGGATAAAGACTTGCTTATTTTGTGAATCAAGGATTACACTAAAATGGGGGAGGATTGTTGGTGATTTTAGTGAAATCATTGCCATTTAGTGTGATCGGGATTCATGCGACACTAAGGGAACTCATTTCGTTATAACACGAGCTCGGGTGTGTGGAGTATACGCTTGTGTAAACGACTTGAGTTCCAGAGGGAAACAAAGTATATGTTACATGTAAGGGTCAAGTTCCCTTGAAACAGCTTGTCAAAAGCTCTAGTCCGCTGGAAATAGTTTTAGGAAAGGGAACTAGATATTAGGTCATTTCTTGTGAAGGGAACTGGGCGTCATTTCCCTTCTACGGGATTAGACACATGTGTATGGCTGGTTGATTTTCTTGGCACGTGTTTAATGTGCTTGTAACTGATGGTAAAACCAACTTTGTAACCGCTATAACCGTCATAACCGTTTTATAACTGAAAGTAACCGTTGGTAACTGTTGTGTGTCGGTTGGGAACGGTTGATAACCGCTGAATTTAATTGGTAACCGTTTTCAACTGCCGCTGTAACTTCCCGTAACTTCCGTAACTGATTTTTGGAAGTTCTCCCTAATGCCTATATAAAGGATTTCGGGATTTAGTGTTGGTGTAACACAAGTAATCTGTGATTCTACAGAACTTGCTGAAAGTCTCAAATCCATTATTACATAAACTTTAAAGTTCAGTTCCTATCATGAGTCTTGATTGGAATTGGTTGGTTTGTCTTATCTCACTTCAAATTTTGTGGATTACCTAAGGCTATGTAAGGGGCGAAATATTGATTTCGGAAAGTGGTTCACCACGATTCAAACCGATATCAAGATCTTGTTGCATATGATTGATCTACTGATGTGCTATCATCTACATCAACATCCACAATAGGAACTCAGCGCCTCCAGAGAACAGTTCCCTCCATCCGAAGATTCAGCATCTCAGAGGAACTGACCAAGACAGAGACCCAACTCCTACAGATAGAATACAGGTGTTGATTTTGATTTCATAATAACTTTTCAGGAGGAGAGCAAGGGAAGGTATCTTTGCGTATCGAATGGGTTTGAGATCTGGTGCTTGGATCTCAACAAGTTCCCGGAGAAAAAGTTCCCGTCCCCCTTGCTAAGATCTCTGCTCTGAATTTGGTGGGGGGCCAACTCCCCGCCTCAGTGGGTTTGTTCAAGTTGAAGTCAGATGTATACATGATTGGCGGGCAACAACTTTTAGCCTCTTTGAAGGAACCCATGGATACCCACTCTAGGATCACCTGGGGCGAGTTTCCCTCTCACTTGGGCCTCTACAATTACAAGATCCTTTGTAATTCATGGGGCATTCAGGGCTCATCCCCTCTCACATATCGCTTGTCTCTGGTTGAAGGCCGTACTCTGTCTCTATCTAAGTCCTGCAACATTGCTGACCATCCAAAAGTCTGGCCTATTGTTGAGCACATAAACGGCCAACTCCATGTGGTGGAGTCGGTTCCTTACTACCTCGAGGGCCGACATGACTGGAACATCTCCCATGAGGTTTCCAACCCTGACGGAAGTGGCTGGGAAGACATTTTAACAACTGAGGCGGTTCACATACACTCTCATGTGGTAGTTGGTGACCGCATCTATGCAATAGCTTATGATGAGAAAGCTATGACATTTTATTATGAGTTCGACTCCCAGACAAATATATGGAATAGATGTCCAATTAAGCGGGAATGGTTGAGTCCCTCTGAGATGAAACGAGTGTGGCATATCATTGCTTTTGGAACCGGAAGGTGCGTTGGAGAGTTTCCATGTGAAGGAGCTCGAGAACGGGTGTTCGCGCTCGTTGCAGTACTTGATAATGTTGTATGTGCTCCAATGCATGCTATCGGTACGCAAGCGGTGGCGGTGGCGTACCTGGTGACGTTGACAGGGCGGGTGATTTGCTATCAGCTGCTGCCTAACTTTTTCAAGAAATCAAGGGTTCCTTGTGACGTGATAGCAGGTACCATGATTGAAGTTGATGAGGAGGAGGAGGGGCATGTGCGGGCAATGTGCTCCGTTGTCAGCAGAGCTTTACTGAATGAAGATGGTACAAAGAAGGATAGGGATTATGTGTTCGTGAATAGATTCTCAGTGGAGATGCTTCCTTGTGTTGGGGCCAAGGTTAGGGAAATCTTGGAGGAGAAAGCACGTGAGGCAGAGGTGGGTCCGGGTGTCCCCCTAGACTTTGTGAGTGTGACTCATAAGGACAAGTTTATATATGAAACTGGTACTGATACTAGATTGGGGTATGGTAGTTATACTGGCTTGTTCGTGGGTTGGCGAGCTTGCTTCCTGTAGCTACCTGCAAACCAATTGATTATGTGGTCTGACTTGGCTGTCTTACTCTGCTGCTGCCTGAGTTGCTTTTGTTTGAGATGACACCCTTTATGTTACATATTTGCTTTTGTTTGAGATGATGTTATATATGTGCTCTTAATGTTCCATTTCCATGTAATAAAACAAATTCACATATTATGCCTTCCATATCTATGTTTATGAACTTCCCTGTAACTAACTTCCACAGGATTCAGGAAGAAATTCTTCCCTGTAACTAACTATTACAGTGACTTTGATGCACTTAAGCAAGAATACTATTATACGGGTAGACTAGGGTTGATGGTTCATACATTCATATCATACATATACAATTTTGAAAGAAAAAAAACAACAAAATTAGTCTAAAGTAAGTTATATATACAAGTTGCGTATTGTGTATAGACACAACTTAAATACATAGGCACATTCTAAATACATATTGTATACTACAAATATCCAAATGACAGATTATAATATCACATACACAATGGATCATATATATATATACATACACAAATATGATGAATTAACTCCACGTTGAATATTAAACTGGCTGCAATAATTTGATTGGTTTGAAGTCCCTTTTCCAGCATACCCTTCCACCTCTCTAAAAAAGATAACCTCCGGTTACAATTGTAACAAATCAGTAATTGCATAAAACATAATTTATTCAACCACACATTTTCAGCTTCAGCTTCACAAAGCTCATTTACTACACCGAAACAAATTCTCTGTGTAACACCCCCAAAACTTAACCCTTTTGGAAATGTATTACCGCCAGTGACCCCAGTGCCTTACCGAGATCACCCAAGGCTTTACCATTTAAATAAAATTTATGAAATACAAATGATACACAATGATCAAAGCATTTAATTCCAAAACATAACATTGTTAAAGAAACATGAGTTACGGGATTACAACCCAATCTCGAATAGGCTAACACAGAGTTTAAACCAAATACTGCGGAAGTCTTATAAAGTAGGATACAGCGGAAGTCTTATAAAATACATTACAAACAAAAGTCTTGACCACACTGGTCATTGCCCAAGAGATCTCAACATGATTAACAAAATAGCTAAAACATTCGAACACCACCGTCGACTCCATAGCCCTTCTGTTCTTCCGAACTACTTCCTATCTGATGTGCCGAATCGAACGGATGACACCAGCCCACATGCGGAGAACAAAGTTCGTGGGTTAGTCTACTTGAATAGACTAGCAAGGGTATAAAGCAGAATGGTTCGAAGCAGTCGTATTAGGTTAGACTCATCGCTTCTCGAATAATAACCGATGACGATAGTCAACCATCATACTCCTACTGGAATAAACAAGAGGTATGCACAAGAGAAGATTCTGGAAGACTGAATCTTCACAGAAATCGACTCGAAAAGAGACTCCAAGAGATTGAGTCTTTAAGGAAATATGACAAATCTGGAATGTTTACAGAATCATACAACAATGATTTAAAAGTTGACTGAGATGCTTCGATTCACGACCAACCTCATCGCATACAGGGAATCCAGATTGGAAAGAGAACGTACTATGATCAAAGTCGAGACGAGTTTTCCTAGTTGCACTATAACTTAGCTGCACTACTTGCCAAAGGTTTATTAATTATGTGCGTCGAGTAGCACTTATCTGATTTATATTACAAAAACACGCATCACGTTATTAGACATTTACATGTGTACCCCACCATTGGGACGACACATCTTAGTATACGTTTCGTCGAGAGTGACGCACACCGGAAGGTTTGTGACACCAGCTAAGTGTCCTGCCTCTACAGACTTGTGAAAGAGACCGATCATGATCTTAGAATAGTACCAGATGGAGACGAGCCACCCCGATACCAGATTATAAAGAAACGACCGGACGGAGTCCGAGTACTTTCCTAACTAACAGTGCTAACCACACAGATACAACACAATAACAATTACAGAATAAATCCACATAAAGGTACGAAAGGCGATCACAGGTAATAGCACTGTTCTAACAGATATACAACCTATTATAATATCAATATTTTGTTTTCCAAAATAGTTTACCAAAACCATTTCCAGACAAACAGAGTATTCATTCCAAATTAATTACTCAGATAAACTACTGATAATTAATGTAAATACGGAACGAATGAGCAAGAGCGAACCGCCACTTGCCTTAATCCGCATAATAGAAACAAGCCTAACGACGACGACGGGATTCCGTGCTCGACACGGGTATAGCTCCGACAGCACAACGACCTTCGAGTCGACGCATAAAAGGAACCCTAAGTTAGATCCGACATAACCACAATACGAATCTAAAAACGACGAAAGAAAACGAAAGGAACGACGCCACAACGACGACTACCAAAGCCAAAAGCCAAAAAAAAGCATTCTGGACACTGGCGGCGGTCGCCGTGAAGAACTCAGACGACAGAAGCGGCGAGAAAACTCACCCAAAACACGAGCGACTCGGCCTCCTTCGACTTGCTTTGGTTTCTAACCTCCAAGGCTACCAAAAGCTTCACAAAGGCACTCAGGAAACACCACCAAACGACACCGGCGAAAGCTTCAGAAATCCGGCGAGGCAAGAACTCCGGTGAGGCAAGAATTTGGGAGAGCTTGGGCTGTGGATTGAGCTCAAAAACCCCTCCCAGACACCTCCTTTTATAGCCAAATGCCAGGAAACACCATGATGGCCCTACGACGAGCTACTCCGGCGCTGCCAGAGCCACGCCGGCGACCTTCGGGCAAGGACCTCCGGATAATAACGACGGCGGGCGCCGCAATAGGCCTGGCGTACCCAGCTAGGAGAAGACCCGGCCTGCCCCTCGAGCCTTGCGACGGCGGGCGCCGCCCTTGGCTTTGCCGCCTCCTCAGCTCTTAGATGAAAACGATATTAACCCGGGATAAAATTATCGTACGCGAACGAGTATTCAAATTCAAAGCACGTCGTCTGTATATTATTTCACTGAGAAAATATTACAGATACAGAGCACATTATAGAATGTCTCCAACTATCTGAATTAAATCCGACGTACATAATGGGTACTCGGGAAAAATCCCGGAACTCCAGAAATAGCTTACAAAAATACGGGGTATCACATCGCCCCCCACCCCCCCTTAAAAGAAGTTTCGACCCCTAAACTTAGGTCGAAAATAAGTCGGGAAAATGCCTGAGCATATCTGACTCGGTTTCCCACGTTTCCCAAGTAACTTCCTCCGATCCAGACTTGGACCACTGAATCCGTACCAATGGTACAATCTTGCTACGTAGCTGCTTCTCACGACGCTCCAAAATGCGCACGGGCATCTCCTCATAAGTACTATTAGCTTGAATCTCGATGTCCTCATAACTCAGCACATGAGACTCATCTGGCACATACTTTCTGAGCAGAGATACGTGGAACACATTATGCACTGGATGAGCCGATGGCGACAATGCCAAGCGGTACGCTAGAGATCCTACTCTATCCAGAATCTCGAATGGTCCCACGTAGCGAGGGTTAAGCTTCCCACGCTTACCAAATCTGAAAACTCCTTTGGATGGCGATACCTTGACAAAAACCTTGTCACCGACCTCGAACTCGACAGTCCTGCGCTTCCGATCTGTGTAGGACTTCTGTCGACTCTGAGCGGTCAACATCCTTTGTCTGATCAAAGCAATGTCTGAAGCCGTCCTTTCGAACAACTCTGGTCCAAGCAGAATTTTGTCGGCATTATCATCCCAACAAATCGGAGATCTGCATCTGCGACCATACAAAGCTTCAAACGGAGCCATCTTGATTGTAGCATGCCAGCTATTGTTGTACGTGAACTCAATCAGACTTAAGCTGTCCTCCCAGCTAGTCGGATGATTGAGTACACAAGCTCTAAGCATATCCTCCAGGGTCTGGATGGTCCTTTCAGACTGGCCATCTGTCTGAGGAGGAAACGCGGTGCTGAACCTCAACTCGGTTCCCATAGCCTTATGAAGTTCCTGCCAGAACCTTGATATGAAACGGCCATCTCGATCCGATACAATGGTCTTAGGAATGCCATGTAAGCGGACAATCTCCTTCTGATAGACTTCTGCTAACTTTTGGGTTTCCCATGTGGTCTTGATGGCTATGAAATGAGCACTCTTCGTAAGCCTATCCACAATTACCCAGATAGCATCTCTCTGACTTCGAGTCATGGGTAGCCCAGTGACGAAGTCCATGTCGATGTCCTCCCATTTCCATTCTGGCACTGGGAGAGGTAGCAACTCACCACCTGTCCTGTGGTGTTCGATCTTGACCTTCTGGCAAGTGAAGCACTTTGCCACAAAGTCTGCTACGTCCCACTTCATGTTTGGCCACCAAAACTTCTTCCTGATATCCTTGTACATCTCGCTAGAGCGAGGATGCACAGAATAAGCAGATGAATGAGCTTCTCTCATCACTAACTGACGAAGACCTTCTGTGTCAGGCACACAGATCCGATCCTGAAGCCAAAGTGATCCATCATCCTGAACCGCAAAACTGAGAGCTTTCCCATCCATCATTTCACTGCTTAACTTCACCAAGATGATGTCATCGACTTGCTTTTCTTTGATCTGATCCAGCAGTGTAGCCTGAATTTCCATCATACTCAGGAAACATCTACGCTGATCATACAGAACTTCAACGTCGCGTGACTCTTGGTTTAGCTTGGTCTGAGCAGTAAGTAGAGCAACTACAGTCTCGTGCGTTGTCTTCCGGCTTAGTGCATCAGCTACTACATTAGCCTTGCCCGGATGATACATCAACTCCATGTCGTAGTCCTTGAGCAACTCTAGCCAGCGGCGTTGTCTCATATTTAGCTCATTTTGAGTAAATATATACTTGAGACTTTTGTGGTCAGTGAAGACTTGGCATCTTATACCGTAGAGGTAATGCCTCCAAATCTTCAGCGCAAAGACAACCGCTGCTAGCTCAAGATCATGTGTCGGATAGTTTTCCTCGTATGTCTTGAGTTGCCTGGATGCATAAGCAATGACTCTGCCCCTCTGCATCAAAACACAATCAAGACCACACTTTGAAGCATCACTATAGACCACATAATCGTCGTTCCCCTCTGGGAGTGCTAACACGGGTGCCGAGGTCAGCCGTCGCTTCAACTCCTGGAAATTGGCCTCGCACTTGTCATTCCAGACAAACTTCTTGTGAACCTTGCGGAGTAGATTGGTCATAGGTAGAGCGATCTTTGAAAATCCTTCTATGAACCTTCTGTAATACCCGACAAGTCCAAGAAAATTGCGCACCTCTTTCACATTCTGGGGTTGTGTCCAATTAGCCACCGCTTCAATCTTTTGGGGATCAACCATAACCCCATTTTTATTGATCACGTGGCCTAAGAAAGCCACTTCCTTTATCCAGAATTCACATTTAGACAATTTAGCAAAAAGCTGATGTTGTCTAAGGATTGACAAAGCAATCCGCAGATGTTCCTCGTGGACTTCTTCATTCGGAGAATAGATCAGAATGTCGTCGATGAAGACCACCACGAACTTATCCAAGTACTGGTGAAAACATCGGTTCATCAAATCCATAAAGACAGCTGGAGCATTTGTAAGCCCAAAAGGCATCACTACGAACTCGTAATGACCATATCTGGTCCTAAACGCAGTTCTAGGAATGTCCTGCTCACGAATCCTGAGTTGATGATATCCAGATCTCAGGTCGATCTTGGAGAAAAACCTTTGCTCCCTACAACTGGTCCAACAGGTCATCAATCCTAGGCAAAGGATACTTGTTCTTGATCGTCACCTTATTCAACTCTCGGTAGTCGATACAAAGTCGAAATGATCCGTCCTTCTTTTTGACGAACAATACCGGAGCACCCCACGGCGATGCACTCGGCCTGACATAACCTTTGTCAAGAAGATCTTCAAGTTGATTCTTCAATTCTTGCATCTCAACTGGAGCCGTCCGATACGGTGATTTGGAAATCGGCGCCGTACCAGGCTCAAGATCAATTGAAAACTCTACGCCACGGTTCGGGGGTAATCCAAGAATTTCTTCCGGAAAGACATCCGAAAACTCCCGAACTACAAGAATATCAAGAACCTCAGGTCCATCCTTCGCGGGCGAATCCAAGTAGCAAAGGTACCCGACACATCCTTGTCGTAGTAGCTTAAACGCAGCCATCGCATTGATCAATTTGCCGTTATCAGCGTCATTCCGACCTTTGAACTTGCACACGAACTGGCCCCCAAATGACACCGTCACCGTTCCTGAACTGAAGTCGATCACCGCCTTGTGACGCGTCAGCCAATCCATACCGAGGATAATGTCGTATGGTGCCATGGCTATACAGATCAGATCTGCCTCAAACTCCTTACCCTGAATGGTAATCGGAAAGTCGGACAGATGTTTGGTTCCCACCAAACGTTCTCCATTAGGAAGACTAACGACGAAAGGGTCGCACGAATCGTTGCACACTAAGTCTAACTTGCTAACACAGCTATCCGAAATAAATGAATGCGTAGCACCAGAATAAAACAGAATGCACACTAAAGTAGAGTGAAGGTATAAATTACCTTGAACAATTGGAGCATTGGTGTAACACCCCCAAAACTTAACCCTTTTGGAAAGATATTACCGCCAGTGACCCCAGTGTTCCTTACCGAGATCACCCAAGGCTTTACCATTTAAATACAATTTATGAAATACCAATGATATATAATGATCAAAGCATTCAATTCTGAAACATAACATTGTCAAAGAAACATGAGTTACGGGATTACAACCCAATCCCGAATAGGCTAACACAGAGTTTAAACCAAATACAGCGGAAGTCTTATAAAGTAGGGTACAGCGGAAGTCTTATAAAATACATTACAAACAAAAGTCTTGACCACACTGGTCATTGCCCAAGAGATCTCAACATGATTAATGAAATAGTTAAAACATTCGAAAACCACCGTCGACTCCATAGTCCTTCTGTTCTTCTGAACTACTTCCTATCTGATGTGCTGAATAGAACGGATGACACCAGCCCACATGCGGAGAATAAAGTTCGTGGGTTAGTCTACTTGAACAGACTAACAAGGGTATAAAGCAGAATGGTTCGAAGCAGTCTTATTAGGTTAGACTCATCGCTTCTCGAATAATAACCGATGATGATAGTCAACCATCATACTCCTACTGGAATAAACAAGAGGTATGCACAAGAGAAGATTTTGGAAGACTGAATCTTCACAGAAATCGACTCGAAAAGAGACTCCAAGAGATTGAGTCTTTAAGGAAATATGACAAATCTGGAATATTTACAGAATCATACAACAATGATTTAAAAGTTGACTGAGATGCTTCGGTTCACGACCAACCTCATCGCATACAGCGAATCCAGATTGGAAAGAGAACGTACTATGATCAAAGTCGAGACGAGTTTTCCTAGCTGCACTATAACTTAGTTGCACTACTCGCCGAAGGTTTATTAATTATGTGCGTCGAGTAGCACTTATCTGATTTATGTTTCAAAAACACGCATCACGTTATTAGACTTTTACATGTGTACCCCACCATTGGGACGACACATCTTAGTATACGTTTCATCGAGAGTGACGCACACCGGAAGGTTTGTGACACCAGCTAAGTGTCCTGCCTCTACACACTTGTGAAAGAGACCGATCATGATCTTAGAATAGTACCAGATGGAGACGAGCCACCCCGATACCAGATTATAAAGAAACGACTGGACAAAGTCTGAGTAACGTTCCTATCTAACAGTGCTAACTAATAGTTACAGCACAATAACAGTTACAGAATAAATCCACATAAAGGCCCGAAAGGCGATCACAGATAATAGCGCTATTCTAATAGATATACAACCTATTATATGATTTTCAAAACACTTTACCGAAACCATTTCCAGACAAACAGAGTATTCATTCCAAATTAATTACTCAGATAAACTACTGATAATTAATGTAAATATGGAACGAACGAGCAAGAGCGAACCGCCACTTGCCTTAATCCGCAGAGTTTGAACGAAGCCTAACGACGACGGGATTCCGGGCTCGACACAGGAACAGATCTGGCACACAGATTCCTTCGAATCGACCCATAAGGAAACCCTAAGTTAGATTCGACATAACTAGTACGAATCTAAGGAAAGACGAAATAAAACGAAAGGAACGATGCCACAACGACGACTACCAAAGCCAAGCCAACAAAAGGGCTTCTGGCCACTGGCGGCGGTCACCGTTCTTCGCGGCGGTCGCCGTTCTTGGCGGCGGTCGCTGCAGTTCATCACGGTGGGCGCCGTGAAGAACTCCGACGACAGAAACGGCGAGAAAACTCACCCAAAACACGAGCGACTCGGCCTCCTTCGACTTGCTTTGGGTTCTGACCTCCAAAGGCAACCAAAAGCTTCTCGAAGGGCTACTGGAACAACACCAAAGGCTACCGGCGATCGCTCCAGAAATCCGGCGAGGGGCACAAACTCCGGCGAGAGGAAGATTTGAGGATTTCAGCTTGATTTGTGCATGAATCTGACCCCAATCATCTTCCTTTTATAGCCACAGATCATGTGGACACCGCGATGGTCTAAGCGAGATGTGGCGAGCCTAAATCGGTGCCTTGTCAGACGTCTCCGGCGACCACAGGGCTACGCCCCTGCTAGGAAACGGCGGGCGCCGTAATTCCCTTGGTCGCCGCTTTACAAATTGCACTACGGTGGGCATTTACGGCGGGCGCCGCAAAATCACGGCGGGTGCCGTTTTCTGGTCGTCGCGCCTAGCTAGAAGACGAGGCACTGTAGCCTCGAGCCATTCGCGGCGGGCGCCGTAATAATTGCGGCGGGCGCCACCACTGTGGCTTTGCCCCTTTCAGCTTTTGGACGATGACAACTTAAACCGGGATAAAAATAATCGTACACGAACGAGTATTAAAATCCAAAGTACGTCGTCTGTATCTTATTTCATTGAGAAAAATATTACAGAGATAGAGCACATTACAGAATGTCTCAACCTATCTGAATTAAATCCGACGTACAAAACGGGTACTCGGGAAAATTCTCAAAATTCCCAAAATAACCTTACAAAATACGGGGTATCACATCTCCTCCCCCTTAAAAGAAGTTTTGACCCCGAAACTTAGGTCAAAAATAACTCGGGAAAACTCCTGAGCATATCTGACTCGGTTTCCTACGTTTCCCAAGTAACTTCCTCCGATCCAGACTTGGACCACTGAATCCGTACCAACGGTACGATCTTGCTACGCAGCTGCTTCTCACGATGCTCCAAAATGCGCACGGGCATCTCCTCATAAGTACTATTAGCTTGAATCTCGATGTCCTCATAACTCAGCACATGAGACTCATCTGGCACATACTTTCTGAGCAGAGATACGTGGAACACATTATGCACTGGATGAGCCGATGGCGACAATGCCAAGCGGTACGCTAGAGATCCTACTCTATCCAGAATCTCGAATGGTCCCACGTAGCGAGGGTTAAGCTTCCCACGCTTACCAAATCTGAAAACTCCTTTGGATGGCGATACCTTGACAAAAACCTTGTCACCGACCTCGAACTCGACAGTCCTGCGCTTCCGATCTGCGTAGGACTTCTGTCGACTCTGAGCGGTCAACATCCTTTGTCTGATCAAAGCAATGTCTGAAGCCGTCCTTTCGACCAACTCTGGTCCAAGCAGAATTTTGTCAGCATTATCATCCCAACAAATCGGAGATCTGCATCTGCGACCATACAAAGCTTCAAACAGAGACATCTTAATTGTAGCATGCCAGCTATTGTTGTACGTGAACTCAATTAGACTCAAGTTGTCCTCCCAGCTAGTCGGACGATCGAGTACACAAGCTCTAAGCATATCCTCCAGGGTCTGGATGGTCCTTTTAGACTGGCCATCTGTCTGAGGATGAAACACGGTGCTGAACCTCAACTCGGTTCCCATAGCCTTATGAAGTTCCTGCCAGAACCTTGACATGAAATGGCCATTTCGGTCCCATACAATGGTTTTAGGAATGCCATTTAAGCGGACAATCTCCTTTTGGTAGACTTCTGCTAACTTCTAGGTTTCCCATGTGGTCTTGATGGCTATGAAATGAGCACTCTTCGTAAGCCTATCCACAATTACCCAGATAGCATCTCTCTGACTTTGAGTTTTGGGTAGCCCAGTGACGAAGTCCATGGCGATGTCCTCCCATTTCCATTCTGGCACTGGGAGAGGTAGTAACTCACCACCTGGCCTATGGTGTTCGATCTTGACCTTCTGGCAAGTTAAGCACTTTGCCACAAAGTCTGCTACGTCCCACTTCATGTTTGGCCACTAAAACTTGTTCCTGAGATCCTTGTACATCTTGCTAGAGCCAGGATGCACAGAATAAGCAGATGAATGAGCTTCTCTCATCACCAACTGACAAAGACCTTCTGTGTCAGGCACATAGATCCGATCCTGAAACCAAAGTGATCCATCATCCTGAACCACAAAACTGGGAGCTTTCACATCCATCACTTCACTGCTTAACTTCACCAAGATGATGTCATCGACTTGCTTTTCTTTGATCTGATCCAGCAGTGTAGCCTGAATTTCCATCATACTCAGGTACCCTCTATGCTAGTCATACAAGACTACAATGTCGCATGACTCTTGGTTTAGCTTGGTCTGAGCAGTAAGTAGAGCAACTACAGTCTCGTGTGTTGTCTTCCGGCTTAGTACATCAACTACTACATTAGCCTTGCCCGGATGATACAGCAACTCCATGTCGTAGTCCTTGAGCAACTCTAGCCAGCGGCGTTGTCTCATATTTAGCTCCTTTTGAGTAAATATATACTTGAGACTTTTGTGGTCAGTGAAGACTTGGCATCTTATACCGTAGAGGTAATGCCTCCAAATCTTCAGCGCAAAGACAACCGCTGCTAGCTCAAGATCATGTGTCGGATAGTTTTCGTCGTACGTCTTGAGTTGCCTGGATGCATAAGCAATGACTCTGCCCCTCTGCATCAAAACACAACCAAGACCACACTTTGAAGCATCACTATAGACCACATAATCGTCGTTCCCCTCTGGGAGTGCTAACACGGGTGCCGAGGTCAGCCGTCGCTTCAACTCCTGGAAACTGGCCTCGCACTTGTCATTCCAGACAAACTTCTTGTGAACCTTGCGGAGTAGATTGGTCATAGGTAGAGCGATCTTTGAAAATCCTTCTACGAACCTTCTGTAATACCCGGCAAGTCCAAGAAAAATTGCGCAGCTCTTTCACGTTCTGGGGTTGTGTCCAATTAGCCACTGCTTCAATCTTTTGGGGATCAACCATAACCCCATTTTTATTGATCACGTGGCCTAAGAAAGCCACTTCCTTTATCCAGAATTCACATTTAGACAATTTAGCAAAAAGCTGATGTTGTCTAAGGATTGACAAAGCAATCCGCAGATGTTCCTCGTGGACTTCTTCATTCGGAGAATAGATCAGAATGTCGTCGATGAAGACCACCACGAACTTATCCAAGTACTGGTGAAAACATCGGTTCATCAAATCCATAAAGACAGCTGGAGCATTTGTAAGCCCAAAAGGCATCACTACGAACTCGTAATGACCATATCTGGTCCTAAACGCAGTTCTAGGAATGTCCTGCTCACGAATCCTGAGTTGATGATATCCAGATCTCAGGTCGATCTTGGAGAAAACCTTTGCTCCCTACAACTGGTCCAACAGGTCATCAATCCTAGGCAAAGGATACTTGTTCTTGATCGTCACCTTGTTCAACTCTCGGTAGTCGATACAAAGTCGAAATGATCCGTCCTTCTTTTTGACGAACAATACCGGAGCACCCCACGGCGATGCACTCGGCCTGACATAACCTTTGTCAAGAAGATCTTCAAGTTGATTCTTCAATTCTTGCATCTCAACTGGAGCCGTCCGATACGGTGATTTGGAAATCGGCGCCGTACCAGGCTCAAGATCAATTGAAAACTCTACGCCACGGTTCGGGGGTAATCCAAGAATTTCTTCCGGAAAGACATCCGAAAACTCCCGAACTACAAGAATATCAAGAACCTCAGGTCCATCCTTTGCGGGCGAATCCAAGTAGCAAAGGTACCCGACACATCCTTGTCGTAGTAGCTTAAACGCAGCCATCGCATTGATCAGTTTGCCGTTATCAGCGTCATTCCGACCTTTGAACTTGCACACGAACTGGCCCCCAAATGACACCGTCACCGTTCTTGAACTGAAGTCGATCACCGCCTTGTGACGCGTCAGCCAATCCATACCGAGGATAATGTCGTATGGTGCCATGGCTATACAGATCAGATCTGCCTCAAACTCCTTACCCTGAATGGTAATCGGAAAGTCGGACAGATGTTTGGTTCCCACCAAACGTTCTCCATTAGGAAGACTAACGACGAAAGGGTCGCACGAATCGTTGCACACTAAGTCTAACTTGCTAACACAGCTATCCGAAATAAATGAATGCGTAGCACCAGAATAAAACAGAATGCACACTAAAGTAGAGTGAAGGTATAAATTATCTTGAGCAATTGGAGCATTGGTGTAACACCCCCAAAACTTAACCCTTTTGGAAAGATATTACCGCCAGTGACCCCAGTGTTCCTTACCGAGATCACCCAAGGCTTTACCATTTAAATACAATTTATGAAATACCAATGATACATAATGATCAAAGCATTCAATTCCGAAACATAACATTGTCAAAGAAACATGAGTTACGGGATTACAACCCAATCCCGAATAGGCTAACACAGAGTTTAAACCAAATACAGCGGAAGTCTTATAAAGTAGGGTACAGCGGAAGTCTTATAAAATACATTACAAACAAAAGTCTTGACCACACTGGTCATTGCCCAAGAGATCTCAACATGATTAATGAAATAGTTAAAACATTCGAAAACCACCGTCGACTCCATAGTCCTTCTGTTCTTCTGAACTACTTCCTATCTGATGTGCTGAATAGAACGGATGACACCAGCCCACATGCGGAGAATAAAGTTCATGGGTTAGTCTACTTGAATAGACTAGCAAGGGTATAAAGCAGAATGGTTCGAAGCAGTCTTATTAGGTTAGACTCATCGCTTCTCGAATAATAACCGATGATGATAGTCAACCATCATACTCCTACTGGAATAAACAAGAGGTATGCACAAGAGAAGATTCTGGAAGACTGAATCTTCACAGAAATCGACTCGAAAAGAGACTCCAAGAGATTGAGTCTTTAAGGAAATATGACAAATCTGAAATGTTTACAGAATCATACAACAATGATTTAAGAGTTGACTGAGATGCTTCGGTTCACGACCAACCTCATCGCATACAGCGAATCCATATTGGAAAGAGAACGTACTATGATCAAAGTCGAGACGAGTTTTCCTAGCTGCACTGTAACTTAGCTGCACTACTCGCCGAAGGTTTATTAATTATGTGCGTCGAGTAGCACTTATCTGATTTATGTTTCAAAAACACGCATCACGTTATTAGACTTTTACATGTGTACCCCACCATTGGGACGGCACATCTTAGTATACGTTTCATCGAGAGTGACGCACACCGGAAGGTTTGTGACACCAGCTAAGTGTCCTGCCTCTACACACTTGTGAAAGAGACCGATCATGATCTTAGAATAGTACCAGATGGAGACGAGCCACCCCGATACCAGATTATAAAGAAACGACTGGACAGAGTCCGAGTAACGTTCCTATCTAACAGTGCTAACTAACAGTTACAGCACAATAACAGTTACAGAATAAATCCACATAAAGGCCCGAAAGGCGATCACAGATAATAGCGCTGTTCTAACAGATATACAACCTATTATATGATTTTCAAAACACTTTACCAAAACCATTTTCAGACAAACAGAGTATTCATTCCAAATTAATTACTCAGATAAACTACTGATAATTAATGTAAATATGGAACGAACGAGCAAGAGCGAACCGCCACTTGCCTTAATCCGCAGAGTTTGAACGAAGCCTAACGACGACGGGATTCCGGGCTCGACACAGGAACAGATCTGGCACACAGATTCCTTCGAATCGACCCATAAGGAAACCCTAAGTTAGATTCGACATAACTAGTACGAATCTAAGGAAAGACGAAAGAAAACGAAAGGAACGACACCACAACGACGACTACCAAAGCCAAGCCAACAAAAGGGCTTCTGGCCACTTGCGGCGGTCGCCGCAGTTCATCACGGCGGGCGCCGTGAAGAACACGGCAGTCGCCGTGAAGAACTCCGACGACAGAAACGGCGAGAAAACTCACCCAAAACACGAGCGACTCGGCCTCCTTTGACTTGCTTTGGGTTCTGACCTCCAAAGGCAACCAAAAGCTTCTCGAAGGGCTACTGGAACAACACCAAAGGCCACCGGCGATCGCTCCAGAAATCCAGCGAGGGGCACAAACTCCGGCGAGAGGAAGATTTGAGGATTTCAACTTGATTTGTGCATGAATCTGACCCCAATCCTCTTCCTTTTATAGCCACAGATGACACCGCGATGGTCTAAGCGAGACGTGGCGAGGCTAAATCGGCGCCTTGTCAGACGTCTCCGGCGACCACAGGGCTACGCCCCTGCTAGGAAACGGCGGGCGCCGTAATTCCCTTGGTCGCCGCTTCACAAATTGCACTATGGCGGGCATTTACGGCGGGCGCCGCAAAAGCGCGGTGGGCGCCGTTTTCTGGTCGTCGTGCCGAGCTAGAAGACGAGGGCACTGTAGCCTCGAGCCATTCGCGGTGGGCGCCGTAATAATTGCGGCGGGCGCCGCCACCGTGGCTTTGCCCCTCTCAGCTTTTGGACGATGACAACTTAAACCGGGATAAAAATAATCGTACACGAACGAGTATTAAAATCCAAAGTACGTCGTCTGTATCTTATTTCATTGAGAAAAATATTACAGAGATAGAACACATTACATAATTCTCAACCTATCTGAATTAAATCCGACGTACAAAACGGGTACTCGGGAAAATTCTCAAAATTCCCAAAATAACCTTACAAAATACGGGGTATCACAATTGGGTCCATCTGCTTCACGCATCTCATACAAGCGTTGACCCTGACTTCCAGAAATAGTTGGGGCCTTTCCCCTGTTCTGAGCAGTCGTCTGAACTAACGGGCTAGGAGTCTCGGCAGGCTTGAACCTAGGTCGGTTGCTCTGATGAACTGACCCTTGTTGCGACTCTACTCCCTTCTGCTTCCCCTGCTTGCAGAACTTCTGCAGATGACCATCACGTCCACACCCAAAGCACGATCTCTTCTCCTTCTGACACTCATTGCTCTTGTGCCCCGCAACACCACAGTTATAACACTGAATTGAACTTCTGCTCTGACTGGACTGCTGCGTTGACCCTCCGTGAGTCATGTCCGTCTTTGCTCGGCCAGACTTGGCAAAGCTAGACGGTGGCGCAGGTCGCTTGAATCCACCACCCTGATTCTGATTGTGCATCTGCATCGACCTCTGTCGGATGCGTCTCTTCGTTGACTCCTCCAGAGTCACTTCCAGCTTGTAGGCAACATCCACATACTGCTCTAGAGTAGAGCATGTGTGGTGCACCATCAACGACTTGATATCTGGACTCATCCACTCGTGGAAGTACCAGATCTTTTGTGCCTCGCTGGTTATCTCAGCTGTGGCGTACTGCAGAAGATGATTGAACTTGGTTGCCAACTCGGCTACCTTCAATCCATCAGTCTTGGGGTACAGAAACTCCTTGTGTTTCTCCTCTCTCATAGCACGAGAGAAGAAACGGTCAACCATTTTGCTCTTAAACATCGACCAGGTCAATACAGGGCTATCAGCTAAGCCTGTACTCTCCCACCATTCACTAGCATCCTCCTTCAGCTGCAGAGAAGCTATGTGGACCTTTTCAGCCTCAGTACAGTCCACATTACAGAACAGCCGTTCCATGTGAGAGAACCAATGGGTCACCTTGACTAGCTCCCCTTTTCCGTTGAAGCTGTCAGGCCTCATAGAACTGATGGTCTTCAGAGCACGACCATAGTTGTCCCTAGTCCTGACTGCATTCTCCTGGACATCAGGGTTTCTTGGCTCCTCAAATCTAGGAACCGGTGGGGGAATTTGCACACCTTGCGCTTGAGGTGCATTAGGTCGCATAGCATCAGCGATAGCCTGCATGACAATTCCCCGAATTGTCTCCACTGCTGCAGCATCAAACACCACTGGTGCATTACTCTGATCCTGATCATTGTCCCTGGATTGATTATGGGATTCAGATACATGCTCATCTTGGCCAACATCTCTTCTGATGGGTCTGGGACCCTGACTAGTTCCAACACCAGCTCGAACTGTGTTCCTTGTGTTCACCATCTGTTTACCGATCAAATTCCAATATTTCATACATTAATATTCATTCCATAAACTTAATGTAGCAGAATTACTCGGAATAGACCAACTGGGTATTTTATAGATGAACTGGAACTATTTTACAAGCTATACATAAGTCTATCATCCGAGCGCTAGGACAAAACTTGCTCGAAGATAAAAGTGTTTCACAGAGTACTTGCCGCAATACTAAAATATTACACAAAGTACATACTGAAATACTAAGAAAGGGAACTACTACGATAGGCAACGCCAATCCTCATCAAGGCACTCCAAAACGTCTCCTATAAGACTGGCTACTCGTGCAAGGTCTCTTCGGACTAGGCTCACCATCGAGCTCTGGCGATGGCTTTCGCACCATGCTCGGTCCTGGGTCACACGGCTCTGGTGACTCAGACCCAATCTCAGTCGTGGAAAAGAAAGGATCGTCCATAAGAGGTCCTCCTATTCCAGCCCTCCTCTGAGCGCTAGCGATCGCCTGATCCATCTGCTGCTGCTGCTCCATATGAGAGCTCATTTCGCTCTGGCGAAGGATCTCTCTCAACTCAGCCTCTGATCTCCTCCTCCAAGGCGGAGTAGACGGATAGTCCTCGTAGATCATGGTCAGGCCACTCCTCCCAATACCGTGCTCAGCGTACAGTGCCTCCCAACCAGCATCAGTCATGAGCGCATAAGCCGATACTGGTGATAGTTCTGGACTGGGGGGAATAAACTGCACCCCCGACTCCTGACTATCCACAAGCAAGTGCCTCAAGTTGTCTGGCTCCTGGCTCTGCTCTTCCAGGTCCATCTCGGGGTCCTTCTCAGGATCATCTTCGATGGGATCCTCATCCTCGGAATCAATCTCGATCATATCCTCGTCCTTGACAGGATCTATTTCTAGCATCTCTTCTTCCTCATCTTCGTCATCCTCGTCCCCTTCCGGGACCATCTCTATTTGGTAATCGTCATCGTAATGCCCTAAGGCTTATCTAGATGACTCACCCACTTCCTGCACTGCTTCATCCCTGAGTGGCTCTACAGGTGCAGTTACAGTGACCACTGCATCCCTAGGCGTAAGGACAACAGACTCGGGAATCACATACTTGATGTCCTCGGGCGGGCTACTCGGGCCTCCAACCTCGAAACATCGCTAAGGGATCGGAAAATCTAGCCTGCCTGGAGACGGCGGGTACGTCTCGGCCTCTTCCGACCCCGATCTGAGAGAGAGACATGCACCCATCCTATAGGACAACGAGGAATCGAGTTAGTCTTTCTAGACATAGAAGCAAGCTTACTATATCAGACTATCCAGAAGACATGACTATGAACGGTGTTTTTAAATTCTTTTTACTTTGAAAATTCAGAGCCATTTTTAAAGCATTTTCGAAAACGGATAAATGGTTTATAAAAAAAAATCCCAAACCCATTTTAAAACCTTTGGCTCTGATACCACAACTATAACACCCCCAAAACTTAACCCTTTTGCAAAGGTATTACCGCCAGTGACCCCAGTGCCTTACCGAGATCACCCAAGGCTTTACCATTTAAATACAATTTATGAAATACAAATGATACATAATGATCAAAGCATTTAATTCCAAAACATAACATTGTTAAAGAAACATGAGTTACGGGACTACAACCCAATCCCGAATAGGCTAACACAGAGTTTAAACCAAATACAGCGGAAGTCTTATAAAGTAGGATACAGCGGAAGTCTTATAAAATACATTACAAACAAAAGTCTTGACCACACTGGTCATTGCCCAAGAGATCTCAACCTGATTAACAAAATAGCTAAAACTTTGAAAACCACCGTCGACTACATAGCCCTTATGTTCTTCCGAACTACTTCATATCTGATGTGCCGAATCGAACGGATGACACCAGCCCACAAGCGGAGAACAAAGTTCGTGGGTTAGTCTACTTGAATAGACTAGCAAGGGTATAAAGCAGAATGGTTCGAAGCAGTCGTATTAGGTTAGACTCATCGCTTCTCGAATAATAACCGATGACGATAGTCAACCATCATACTCCTACTGGAATAAACAAGAGGTATGCACAAGAGAAGATTCTGGAAGACTGAATCTTCACAGAAATCGACTCGAAAAGAGACTCCAAGAGATTGAGTCTTTAAGGAAATATGACAAATCTGGAATGTTTACAGAATCATACAACAATGATTTAAAAGTTGACTGAGATGCTTCGGTTCACGACCAACCTCATCGCATACAGCGAATCCAGATTGGAAAGAGAATGTACTATGATCAAAGTCGAGACGAGTTTTTCTAGCTGTACTATAACTTAGCTGCACTACTCGCCGAAGGTTTATTAATTATGTGCGTCGAGTAGCACTTATCTGATTTATATTACAAAAACACGCATCACGTTATTAGACTTTTACATGTGTACCCCACCATTGGGACGACACATCTTAGTATACGTTTCGTCGAGAGTGACGCACACCGGAAGGTTTGTGACACCAGCTAAGTGTCCTGCTTCTACACACTTGTGAAAGAGACTGATCATGATCTTAGAATAGTACCAGATGGAGACGAGCCACCCCGATACCAGATTATAAAGAAACGAACGGACGGAGTCCGAGTACATTCCTAACTAACAGTGCTAACCACACAGATACAGCACAATAACAGTTACAGAATAAATCCACATAAAGGCCCGAAAGGCGATCACAGGTAAATAGCGTTGTTCTAACAGATATACAACCTATTATAATATCAATATTTTGTTTTCCAAAACAGTTTACCAAAACCATTTCCAAACAAACAGAGTATTCATTCCAAATTAATTACTCAGATAAACTACTGATAATTAATGTAAATATGGAACGAATGAGCAAGAGCGAACCGCCACTTGCCTTAATCCGCAGAATAGAAACAAGCCTAACAACGACGACGGGATTTCGGGCTCGACACGGGTATAGCTCCGACAACACAACGACCTTCGAGTCGACCCATAAAAGGAACCCTAAGTTATATCCGACATAACCACAGTACGAATCAAAAAACGACGAAAGAAAATGAAAGGAACGACGCCACAACGACGACTACCAAAGCCAAAAGCCAAAAAAAAGAATTCTGGACACTGGCGGCGGTCGTTGTTCTTGGCGGCGGTCGTCGTTCTTGGCGGCGGTCGCCGCAGTTCATCACGGCGGGCGCCGTGAAGAACGTTGTGGTCGCCGTGAAGAACTCAGACAACAGAAGCGGCGAGAAAACTCACCCAAAACACGAGCGACTCGGCCTCCTTCGACTTGCTTTGGTTTCTAACCTCCAAGGCTACCAAAAGCTTCACAAAGGCACTCAGGAAACACCACCAAACGACACCGGCGAAAGCTTCATAAATCCGGCGAGGCAAGAACTCCGGTGAGGCAAGAATTTGGGAGAGCTTGGGCTGTGGATTGAGCTCAAAAACCCCTCCCAAACACCTCCTTTTATAGCCAAATGCCAGGAAACACCATGATGGCCCTACGACGAGCTACTCCGGCGCTGCCAGAGCCACGCCGACGACCTTCGGGCAAGGACCTCCGGATAATGACGACGGCAGGCGCCGCCATAAATGCGGCGGGCGCCGCAATAGGCCTGGCATCCCCAGCTAGGAGAAGACCCGGCCTGCCCCTCGAGCCTTGCGACGGCGGGCGCCGCCACTGTACGGCGGGCGCCGCCCTTGGCTTTGCCGCCTCCTCAACTCTTAGATGAAAATGATATTAACCCGGGATAAAATTATCGTACGCGAACGAGTATTAAAATCCAAAGCACGTCGTCTGTATATTATTTCACTGAGAAAAAGTATTATACATACAGAGCACATTACAGAATGTCTCCAACTATCTGAATTAAATCCAACGTACATAACGGGTACTCGGAAAAAATCCCGGAACTCCAGAAATAGCTTACAAAAATACGGGGTATCACACTCTGAGTCTCTCTTTTTCCAACTGCCGCAACCCTTTCACCTTCCTACAACATTGAAATCTATGACCTATAAATAATATTTCCTCCTCCATCTGTCTCCCCACAACAAGCCACAATGGATTCCTCTAATAAGAAGTTCAAAAAAAGTCTCCATACCGGTCAAAACCCATGAAAAAACACATTTACTGACGTTTTTCCGGAGGAAATTCCTAAATTGCCCCCGTATCGTGACGTGGAGTTTACCATTGAGATAGAACCCAATACTGTGCAAATTTCCAATGGACCGTATCGTATGTGTAACACCCCCAAAACTTAACCCTTTTGGAAAGGTATTACCGCCAGTGACCCTAGTGTTCCTTACCGAGATCACCCAAGGCTTTACCGTTTAAATACAATTTATGAAATACAAATGATGCATAATGATCAAAGTATTCAATCCAAAACATAACATTGTCAAGGAACAAGAGTTACGGGATTACAACCCAATCCCGAATAGGATAATACATAGTTTAAACCAAACATAGCGGAAGTCTAAGAAAGTATATTACAATCAAAGTTATTGTCCAAAAGATCTCAACCTGATTAAAGAAATAATTAAAACATTGAAAAACCACCGTTGACTCCATAGTCCTTCTGGTCTTCCGAACTACTTATCTGATGTGCCGAATCGAACGGATGACACCAGCCAACCATGCAAGGGAAAATATTGGTTGGTTAGTCTAAATGAATAGACTAGCAACGGAACAAAGTAGAATGGTTCGAAGCAGTCGTATTAGGTTAGACTCATCGTCCCTCGAATAATAATCGAGTACGCTTGTCAACCATCATACTCCTACTGGAATAAACAAGAGGTATGCACAAGAGAGGATTCTGGAAGACTGAATCTTCACAGAAATCGACTCGAAAAGAAGACTCCAACGGAAATGAGTCTTTAAGGAAGTATGACAATTCTGGAAAGTTACAGAATCATACAACAATGATTTAAAACTGATTGAGATGCTTCAGTCAACGACCAACCTCACCGCCTTTCAGCGAATCCAGATCGGAAAGAAGACGTACTACATTCAAGTCAATACGAGTCTTCTTAGCGGCACTATTACCTAGCTGCCCTACTCGCTGAGCGTTCATTAATTATGTGCGTCAAGGTAGCACTTATCTGATTATGTTTCAAAAACACACATCACATTATAGACTTTTACATGTGTACCCCACCAATGGGACGACACATCTTAGTATACGTTTCGTCGAGAGTGATGTACACCGAAAGGTTTGTGACACCAGCTAAGTGTCCTGTCTCTACACACTTGTGAAAGAGACCGATCATGATCATAGAATAGTACCAGATGGAGACGAGCCACCCCAATACTAGATTATAAAGAAACGACTGGACAGAGTCCGAGTAACGTTCCTATTTAACAGTGCTAACTAAACAGTTACATCACCACAACAGTTACAGGATAAATCCATATAAAGGCCCGAAAGGTGATCACAGATAATAGCGTTGTTCTAACAGATATACAACCTATTATATGATTTTCAAAACAGTTTATCAAAACCGTTTCCAGACAAACAGAATATTCATTCCAAATTAATTACTCAGATAAACTACTGATAATTAATGTAAATATGGAACGAATGAGCAAGAGCGAACCGCCACTTGCCTTAATCCGCATAATAGTCTAACGACGTCAACTGGATTCCGGGCTCGACACGGTATAGTTCCGACAGCACAACAACCTTCGAGTCGACCCATAAAAGGAACCCTAAGTTAGATCCGACATAAACAGTACGAATCTAAACACGGCGAAAGAACACGAAAGGAAAGACGCCACGACGACAACCGACCAAGCCAAAGCCATGAAGGCATTCTGGGCACTGGCGGCGGTCGCCGCATTCATCACGGCGGTCGCCGCATTCATCACGGCGGTCGCCGTGAAGAACACGGTCGACAGAGACGAGAGAAATCTCACCAAAACAAAGCGCGTTTCGACCCCTTTACGCCTTGCTTGGTTTCTGACCTCCAAAGGCAACCACAAGGCTTCAAAAGAGCTGCTGGAAACACCATCAAGCAACACCGACGAAAGCTTCGAAATTTCCGGCGAAGGCACAACTCCGGCGAGAGGCAAATTTGGCAGAGGTTTGGTGCTGGGATGGCTCAAAACCTCTCCCCCAACACCTCCTTTTATAGCCAAAACATCTGGAGCATGAAGAAGATGGGCCTACAGCTAGTTCGGCGCGGTCAGAGCTCGCCGGCGACCATCGGACAATGTCCGCTGGGTAATCACGGCGGGCGCCGTGATTTTGCCTACGGCGGGCGCTGTAATTACGGCGGTCGCTGTTCCTAGCTCTGGCGAGCCCAGAGTAGGAGACGACGGCTGGCACTTCGGGCCCAGCGACGGCGGGCGCCGTTACGATACGGCGGTCGCCGTTTCTGCCTTTCCCGCCCATTCAGCTCTTGAACGAACATGGCGTTAAACCGGGATAAAAATTATCGTACGCGAACGACAATTAAAATCCGAGGCATGATGTCTGTATATTATTTCACTGAGAAAAATATTACAGATACAGAGCACATTACAGAATGTCTCAAACTCTATGTATTAAATCCGACGTACACAACGGGTACTCGGGAAAATTCCATAATTCCCAAAATAACCTTACAAAAATACGGGGTATCACATCTCCTCCCCCTTACAAGAAGTTTCGACCCTGAAACTTAGGTCGAGAGTAACTCGGGAAAATGCCTGAGCATATCTGACTCGGTTTCCGACGTCTCCCAAGTAACTTCTTCGGTCCCTGACTTGGACCACAACACTCGTACCAACGGCACGATCTTGTTGCGTAAACGCTTCTCCCGACGCTCCAAAATGTGTACGGGCAACTCTTCATAAGTACCATTAGCTTGAATCTCGATGTCTTCATAACTAAGCACATGAGACTCATCTGGTACATACTTTCTGAGTAACGATACGTGGAACACGTTATGCACCGGGTGAGCCGATGGCGGCAACGCCAAGCGGTATGCTAGAGATCCCACTCTATCCAGAATCTCGAATGGTCCCACATAGCGAGGGTTAAGCCTCCCACGCTTACCAAATCTGAAAACTCCTTTGGATGGCGATACCTTGACAAAAACCTTGTCACCGACCTCGAACTCGACAGTCCTGCGCTTCCGATCTGCGTAGGACTTCTGTCGACTCTGAGCGGTCAACATCCTTTGTCTGATCAAAGCAATGTCTGAAGCCGTCCTTTCGACCAACTCTGGTCCAAGCAGAATTTTGTCGGCATTATCATCCCAACAAATCAGAGATCTGCATCTGCGACCATACAAAGCTTCAAACGGAGCCATCTTGATTGTAGCATGCTAGCTATTGTTGTACGTGAACTCAATCAGACTCAAGCTGTCCTCCCAACTAGTCAGGCGATCGAGCACACAAGCTCTAAGCATATCCTCCAAGGTCTGGATGGTCCTTTCAGACTGGCCATCTGTCTGAGGATGAAAAGTTGTACTGAACCTCAACTCGGTTCCCATAGCCTTATGAAGTTCCTTCCAGAATCTTGACATGAAACGGCCATCTCGGTCCGATACAATGGTCTTAGGAATGCCATGTAAGCGGACGATCTCCTTCTAGTAAACTTCTGCTAACTTCTGGGTTTCCCATGTGGTCTTGATGGCTATAAAATGAGCACTCTTCATAAGCCTATCCATAATTACCCAGATAGCATCTCTCTGACTTCGAGTCTTGGGTAGCCCAGTGACGAACTCCATGGAAATGTCCTCCCATTTCCATTCTGGTACGGGGAGAGATAGCATCTCACCACCTGGCCTGCGGTGTTCGATCTTGACCTTCTGGCAAGTTAAGCACTTTGCCACAAAGTCTGCTACGTCCCACTTCATGTTTGGCCACCAAAACTTTTTCCTGAGATCCTTGTACATCTTGCTAGAGCCAGGATGCACAGAATAAGCAGATGAATGAGCTTCTCTCATCACCAACTGATGAAGACCTTCTGTGTCAGGCACACAGATCCGATCCTGAAACCAAAGTGATCCATCATCCTGAACCACAAAACTGGGAGCTTTCCCATCCATCACTTCACTGCTTAACTTTACCAAGATGATGTCATCGACTTGCTTTTCTTTGATCTGATCCAGCAGTGTAGCCTGAATTTCCATCATACTCAGGTACCCTCTACGCTAGTCATACAAGACTTCAATGTCGCATGACTCTTGGTTTAGCTTGGTCTGAGCAGTAAGTAGAGCAACTACAGTCTCATGCGTTGTCTTCCGGCTTAGTGCATCAGCTACTACATTAGCCTTGCCCGGATGATACAACAACTCCATGTCATAGTCCTTGAGCAACTCTAGCCAGCGGCGTTGTCTCATATTTAGCTCCTTCTGAGTAAATATATACTTGAGACTTTTGTGGTCAGTGAAGACTTGGCATCTTATACCGTAGAGGTAATGCCTCCAAATCTTCAGCGCAAAGACAACCGCTGCTAACTCAAGATCATGGGTCAAATAGTTTTCTTCGTAAGTCTTGAGTTGTCTAGATGCGTAAGCAATGACTCTGCCCCTTTGCATCATAACACAACCAAGACCACACTTGGAAGCATCACTATAGACCACATAATCGCCATTCCCTTCTGGGAGTGCTAGCACGGGTGCCGAGGTCAACCGTCGTTTCAACTCTTGGAAACTGGCCTCGCACTTGTCATTCCAGACAAACTTCTTGTGGACCTTGCGGAGTAGATTGGTCATAGGTAGAGTGATCTTATCCAAGTACTAGTGAAAACATCGTATCATCAAATCCATAAAGACAGCTGGAGCATTTGTAAGCCCAAAAGGCATCACTACGAACTCGTAATGACCATATCTAGTCCTAAACGCAGTTCTAGGAATGTCCTGCTCACGAATCCTGAGTTGGTGATATCCAGATCTCAAGTCGATCTTAGAGAACACCTTTTCTCCCTGTAATTGGTCCAACAAGTCATTAATCCTAGGCAAAGAATACTTGTTCTTGATCATCACCTTGTTCAACTCTCGGTAGTCGATACAAAGTCGGAACGATCCGTCCTTCTTTTTGACGAACAATACCGGATCACCCCACGGTGATGCACTCGGCCTGACATAACCTTTGTCAAGAAGATCTTCAAGTTGATTCTTCAATTCTTGCATCTCAGCTGGAGCCATCCGATACGGTGATTTGGAAATCGACGCCGTACCAGGCTCGAGATCAATTGAAAACTCTACGTCACGGTTCGGGGGTAATCCAGGAATTTCTTCCGGAAAGACATTTGAAAACTCCCTAACTACAAGAATATCAAGAACCTCAAGTCCATCCTTCGCAGGCGAATCCAAGTAGCAAAGGTACCCGACACATCCTTGTTGTAGTAGCTTAAACGCAGCCATCGCATTGATCAGCTTGCCGTTATCAGCGTCATTTCGACCTTTGAACTTGCACACGAACTGGCCCCCGGATGACACCGTCACCGTTCTTGAACTGAAGTCGATCACCGCCTTGTGACGCATTAGCCAATCCATACCGAGGATAATGTCGTATGGATCCATGGCTATACAGATTAAATCTGCCTCAAATTCCTTACCCTGAATGGTAATCGGAAAGTCGGATAGATGCTTAGTTCCCACCAAACGTTCTCCATTAGGAAGATTAATGACAAAAGGGTCGCACGAATCGTTGCACACTAAGTCTAACTTGCTAACACAACTATCCGAAATAAAGGAATGCGTAGCACCAGAATCAAATAGAATGCACACTGAAGTAGAGTGAAGGTATAAAGTACCTTGAGCAATTGGAGCATTGGGTCCATCTGCTTCACGCATCTCATACAAGCGTTGTCCCTGACTTCCAGAAACAGCTGGGGCCTTTCCCCTGTTCTGAGCAGTCGTCTGGACCGAAGGGCTAGGAGTCTCGGCAGGCTTAAACCTAGGTCGGTTGCTCTGATGAACTGACCCTTGCTGCGACTCTACTCCCTTATGCTTCCCCTGCTTGCAGAACTTTTGCAGATGACCGTCATGTCCACACCCAAAGCACGACCTCTTCTCCTTCTGACACTCATTGCTCTTGTGCCCAGTCGTACCACAGTTATAACACTTAACTGAACTCCTGGTCTGCCCCGACTGCTGAGTCGACCCTCCTTGCGTCATCTCCGTCTTAGCTCGGCCAGACTTGGCAAAGTTAGACGGTGGTGCAGGGCGCTTAAAACCACCTCCCTGGTTATGGTTCTGCATCGACTTCTGTCGGTTGCGCCTCTTGGTCGACTCCTCAAGAGTTACCTCCAGCTTATAGGCACAATCAACATACTGCTCCAAGGTAGAGCATGTGTGATGCACCATTAATGGCTTGATAAAAATTCCAAACTCGTTTTAAAACCTTTGGCTCTGATACCACAACTGTAACACCCCCAAAACTTAACCCTTTTGGAAAGGTATTACCGCCAGTGACCCCAGTGTTCCTTACCGAGATCACCCAAGGCTTTACCGTTTAAATACAATTTATGAAATACAAATGATGCATAATGATCAAAGTATTCAATCCAAAACATAACATTGTCAAGGAACAAGAGTTACGGGATTACAACCCAATCCCGAATAGGATAATACATAGTTTAAACCAAACACAGCGAAAGTCTAAGAAAGTATATTACAATCAAAGTTATTGTCCAAAAGATCTCAACCTGATTACAGAAATAATTAAAACATTGAAAAATCACCATTGACTCCATAGTCCTTCTGGTCTTCCGAACTACTTCTTATCTGATGTGCCGAATCGAACGGATGACACCAGCCAACCATGCAAGGGAAAATATTGGTTGGTTAGTCTAAATGAATAGACTAGCAAGGGAACAAAGCAGAATGGTTCGAAGCAGTCGTATTAGGTTAGACTCCTCGTCCCTCGAATAATAATCGAGTACGCTTGTCAACCATCATACTCCTACTGGAATAAACAAGAGGTATGCACAAGAGAGGATTCTGGAAGACTGAATCTTCACAGAAATCGACTCGAAAGAAGACTCCAACGGAAATGAGTCTTTAAGGAAGTATGACAATTCTGGAAAGTTACAAAATCATACAACAATGATTTAAAACTGACTGAGATGCTTCAGTCAACGACCAACCTCACCGCCAGCACAATTGGTAACAAGTGGGCGTAAGGCCGCTTGTTAAAGCGTGAGGTCTCGTGTTCGAGACTCACGAACAACCTCCCAGCCATGGGGATTTGGTTGGGGTACATGGGCTGCGGCCCATGGATAGAGAAATGGCTGGCCCGATAAGGTCGGAGCCCCTCTCATTCAAAGTGTACTTTTTTGTAACATCTCAAGCCAAGCTACCCTAGCCACCAAGCCGCCCAGCCACCCAACGGTGCCGGCGCCGGTACTGGTGCCGCCTGGTTGTCCAAGGGCATGCAGCCCACACACCCAACCCTTCCCCCATTTAAATGGGTAGGTTGTTGCCCACGGGGATCGAACCCGGGACCTTTAGATACAAGTGGTAAGGCATTGCCCTTGTATCTAAAGGTCCCGGGTTCGATCCCCGTGAGCAACAACCTACCCATTTAAATGGGGGAAGGGTTGGGTGTGTGGGCTGCATGCCCTTGGACAACCAGACGGCACCAGTACCGGTGCCGGCACCGTTGGGTGGCTGGGCGGCTGGGGTAGCTTGGCCTGGGATGTTACAGTATGGCTCCAGTGGAGATGCAAGATTTAGAGAAACAACTTGAAGAGTTGCTTGAGAAGGGATATATAAGACCGCGTGCGTCACCTTGGGGTGCCTCGATTTTATTTGTCAAGAAGAAAGATGGTTCATTCAGGTTGTGCATCAATTATCGGGAGTTGAAAAAGGTCACTATGAAGAATAAATACCCATTACCACGAATTGATGATATTTTGGATCAGCTGCTAGGAGCTAAAGTCTTTTTCAAGATCGATTTGAGGTCTGGCTATCATCAGCTCATAATTCGTGAGGAGGATATTCCGATGACTGCATTTCAGACGAGATATGGACACTACGAGTTCGTAGTCATATCATTTGAACTTTCAAATGCTCCAATAATTTTCATGGATTTGATGCACATATGCTTTCATCAGTATCTGGATAAGTCTGTGGTGGTGTTTATCAATGATAGTTTGATATATTCGCCAAATGAAGAAGTGCATTAGGACCATCTTCGCATCACATTATCGATCCTTAGACAAAATCAACTGTATGCTAAGATGTCTAAGTGTGACTTCTGGTTGAAAGAAGTGGCTTTGTTAGGCCACGTGATTCACGAAAAAGGGGTTATTGTTGATCCTCAGAAAATTGAAGCAGTGGCTGACTGGAAGCGACCTCAGAATGTGAAGGAGGTGTGTAGTTTCTTAGGACTTGCTGGATATTACCAACGGTAAGGATGGGCATCCGGTCCAGACCGGAAACTTTTTAAAGTATGGACCGTGGACCGGACCGGACCGTTACGGTCCGGACCGGTAAGACCGAATTTTATATTTTTTGGCATTTAAAGGGTTTGATTACGGTCCGGACCGTAAAAATGCAATATCACTAGTAGAAGATGTGGATGCGCTCCCTTTATCCCCACAAACCTCTAAGGGAGATGATTGCCCAAGGGTTCAAAGAGTTTCAAGTTTCCCAAAACCCACCTATGATGGGGTATAGGAAACCATATCCCGCACACTTTGATGTTGTGCCATTTCCTTCGGGATACCAAAGCCCCAACTTTGACAAGTTCGATGGAATTCATGGGTCACCACATGAGCACCTTGCTCACTTTTACTCCGCATGTGGAGACACATCTCTAAGTGATGCCTTATTGATTAGGCAATTCGTTCAATCACTAAAAGGATCGGCCTTCACATGGTATACCCAACTTCAACCAGGGACGATCGAAACGTGGGATGAACTGCAAAGCACATTCCTTGCTCAGTTTCTGAGCACAAAGGAAAAGGTTTCTATCATGGACCTGGCAAACACTTGTCAAAGGCATGATGAGTCTACAAACGACTTCATAGCAAGATGGATAAGTCTAAGACTCCAATGCCCCGAAAAATTAAGTGAGTTAGCATGTGTTCAAATGTGCACAAATAATTTGCTCCATGAGCTGGTTGTACATGTAGGTAGTGCTGAACCACTATCTTTTGATGCTTTGGTATCGAAGGCTTGTAACACCGAATTCCAACTTGCTCGGCATAAAAATGGACTTCATCATACTCCTGTAAATAGTGGGGAAAGCTCACAAAATGAAGATGAGTCTTTGACGACCTCCATCAAAGAAAGTGGCCAATTCTCTAATGAGGGTAATTTTAAAACCCGAAATAAGAGTAAAGCCAAAAAGCCTGTTAAGAGGCTCACTCTCTAAGAGAGAAAGCAAAAGAAGTATCCCTTTGATGATGATGATGTTCAAGGGATATTTGATGAGCTTGTGGTCGCTAAGGCTCTAACACTTCCCGAGCCAAAAAGGCCCAATGAAGCAAATATGACGGATGACCCGAAGTATTGCCCATATCATCGCATTATTGGTCATTCAATCCAAGATCGTTATGTCTTAAAGGATATCATAGAAATGATGATCAATGAAAAGGAGATTGAGATTGAGGGGGCATGTTCAAAAGGTTCGTATGCCTCAACAAATGCAATATCACTAGTAGAAGATGTGGATGCGCTCCCTTTATCCCCACAAACCTCTCATGCTTATCCTTCATGCTCCAAGACGGGTGAGAAAGAACCCGACAGAAAGAGGAGCAATGAACACAAGGCAAAAATGAAGATGGGTAGAAAAGAAAAGAAACCCAAAATTGATTTTGAGGATGAATACATTCAACCTCAAAGAGTTCCTTTCACTTTGAAGGACTTTATCCCTAAAAATATTCTCAATGACAACTCCTTAGATCATGATGATGATTCGATCCATGGAGAAGAAGTTGCCCAATGTTGCATGATTTCTTGTGTCGAGGATGATGAAGATGATATTGAACTTTCTCGATATGAGGTGGTCAAATACACACCAAAATACAAGGGCATTGTTAAGGAAAAAATTGATGATCTTCTTTATACTTTTCCTTTAAAAAAGGTTGACCAATCCATGTCAAAGGAAACATTGGTTGTCCAGAGATACTTTGGGGAAGGAAAAAATGAGAACGAGAGGGTGGTGATACGAGGTGAAGCCTCTAATACTTTCACTGTGCCTTCCTATCCAAGAAAACAAATGAAACACAAAATTCAGGTGCAAAACACGAGGCCCTTTTCTAAGGGAAAAGCTCAAAGAAAATTTCTCAATGAGAGTGTTCTCAACAACTTGCAAGTTTCCAACGAAAGGAGACTTTTGAAAAGAAGGGTCATAAAGCCAATGGAACAAGACATGGTTCGACAAGAAAAAAGCAAATGCTCCTCGAGTGTCGGTGTTTCAAAGGCTTGACACAACATCCACAATGGGATCATCTCGACCATCTGTGTTTGAAAGGCTCGAGAAAGTTGATATGCCTAAAAACGAGAGGGTCCAAATAAAAAAAACAAGAAATGGAGGATCAAGAGGAATAAGCAATCAAGTTTCCTCGTCCAAAAATCAAATGATGCCCAAGTTGGAGAAGACAATGTCTCCTTCGAGGCAAAGTTTTAAGACCCCTAGCTCTATGAAAGAGCTCCAAATGGTGATAGCCTCAAAAAGTTAAACCACAAGGAGGATTCACCGGACCACATCAAGATGGTCCAAACCGTGCCACTGATATTGGAAAATAGAGGTTTACGGTTGTACAAGAACTACGTTAAGACTTGATCCCAATAAGGGTACGTAGGAAATTCGATCTCAAATACAATCGGATTCAGTCGCAAATCTCAAATCAAAATCAAAAGCCTATGCGCAAATTATAGTCGAAATGACTTGGGCAACCCATCCTAGAAGGTGGGTTCAGGTTATCTCGGTGATGCGCACAAAAAGGCAATATATGCACATGATAAGTTGGATTGAAACTTTGACAACCGTTCGGGTTTACATTTCGTCCTCTAGCACATATAAAGACATAAACTAAACTAAATTGCATCAGAAAGAACTACGATGGCTTGATCCCTCACAAAGGGGGTACGTAGGCAGTCTAGTTAATCCACATGCTAGATGCAGCCACAAAAACAAAGAAAAAACATCCTCTTGTATTTTTGAGGAAAAAGAAGAGAATATCTTATAAACATCCGTTATCTTGGTTATATGGGCCCAAACTCATAGAAAATGACAAGGGATAAAACAAAAAGGGAAAATGCATCGATGAAAGATGTAAAGGATAAACAAAGGTGATATATACCTAAAATTCTCAAAATCTCCTCCCAAGGAATTATATGTGAAAATACCCAAAACATCCTCCTGATCTCCTCACAAAAGTTACCCTTGTCTCTCAAACTCTTCAACCTCTATCTTAAATCAAGATAGAAACCCCTATGACTTGCATCAATGTCATATGTACAGTCACTAAATGATAGCAGGCTTAAGTCATATCACTTAATCAATCAAAAAAAATCCTAGCAAAACCTAAACAAGTAGTTACGGTAAGCAGGGGTCGAATCCACAGAGAGGAAGGGATTAATCTATGTGTTGTTCGCATGCAATAGTAACAAGAAGGGGGAGTTGTAGGTTGGTTGGTCACAATTAAGTCAAACACAGCAAAGTATATGATGAAAATATCAAAGAGAGAAAACACTTAGCCAAGTAATGTCCACATAAGTCATCCAACAGTTGTTCCTTGATTATGCCCTATCTTCCTATTCGGTTATTCCTGTCCTGATCTTGGGTAGATTCAAAGATCAACCAAACCTAAGAACCCTTACCAATGAATAACCCTAGCACCACTAGTGATTCAATCCAAAGGCAGCAATGCACATAAGAATTAACCGGGATACACATAACACCTCAACCAGAAGCATTCAACATGTAGTCAATTCTCTACATAGATAAATTCCACAGTGGCAGATAAAAATCCATGCTTGCTACTCGAACTAGAGCGTTAGCCCAACAGTTCCCTAGTATTAGCAATATGAATGAAAGCAATAAACCTAGGTGATCAACAAACATCCAAATAAGAATTTGCGCAAGAGAAAAGATATAACTCAATAGGATAAGATAGATAGGACAAAACCTCACAACCAGATGAATAAACTTATGCTTCCATTACCGGACTAAGCAAAAGAGGCTTAGCTCCTCATAAACATGATGAACTCCAAAGGTATGAAAAATGGCAATGATGAAATGAAAATTCTCCCCAAAAAAAGCTCTCCAAAACCTAATACTAAAGAGATTATATATAGGGCCTCTAACAAATGACCTAGACCAATAAGAAAAGAAACCGAAATAAAATGAAAAATAAGAAAAGAAATCAGAAAAGATAGATTCGGGAAAAGTCTGAACTTCTAGCTGTAACACCCCCAAATTTCTCACCATTTGAAAGCATTACTGCCGATGACTCCGAACGTAAACCCCGAAGTCACCCCAGGCTTTTCCAACGACATAACTGTCTTAAACATAGTTACAATACTAATATCATAACTTTTATTAAACCACAGTCTCGGAATTACACATGATTCCAGACAAAACGAAATACATCATCAGAATTTAATACAAAATCAGAATAATTACAACGGAAGACTTTAAAATATTACGAAAAGGGTTGTGATCGTAGTGATCACCTGCCCAAGGATCTTAACCTAATTAAAAACAATAAAAACATCCAAAACCACCGTTCATCTTCATAGTCGTTCTAGCCTTCGCGGAATAGCAACCTACGTGATGTGCCGAAACGAACGGATGACACCAGCCAACCATGCAAGGAATATAACGGTTGGTTAGTCTAAATGAATAGACTAGCAAGAGAACAAAGCAGAGTGGTTCGAAGCAGTCGTATTAGGTTAGACTCATCATTCCTCGAATAATAACCGAGTACGCTAGTCAACCATCATACTCCTACTAGAATATATGAAGCAGCATGAACAAGAGAAGATTCTGGAGACCGAGTCTCACAGCAATCAATCCCAAAAGAAGACTCCAAAGAAATGAGCCTTATAGGAAAAAATATGACAAATGTTGGGGAATATTAATTAATTACACACAATCACAGAATCACAGTATCGCATTCGAGCGACTAAAAGTTAAGACGAGCTTTCCTAGCTGCACTAGCGCCTAGCTGCACTACTCGCCCAAGGTATATTAATTATGTGTGACAAAGGCACTTATCTGATTAAATTCCAAAACACACACATCACGTTATAAGCTTTTAGATATATGTGTCGTCATGAGGGACATATATCGAAGGAATGGACCTCGCAGAGTCCAAACCTCAATCCACAACACGGTTGGTCATGACCAGAAGTTTGGCATAGGGACTTGAATGCCCTGTTATTTTCCAGTTATAAAGAAACGAATGGACCTCGCAGAGTCCAAGCGCTCCTACGAATACTCGTGCTAACTAACAGTTCAGCACAATTATAATCCACATCAAAGCCAACATGGCCAACATCATAGATCTAACAATATATATATATATATCAAAATAGCGTTGCCACTAACAGTATATGCAACCTATTATAATCTTTTTATATGAATTTCACCTTTAAAATCCGCAACAAAACCATTATGAACATAATAGCGCTGTATCTAGCAATATACAACCTATTATAACAGCACTTCTTTTATCAAATAATTGATCAACATAAACAAGAAATCATCCCAAATTAATTAACAACAAACAATTGATAATTAATTGAAGTATGGAATGATGAGCAAGAGCGAACCGCCACTTTCCTGGAATAGATTCCGCGATGAATCTGGACGAGACGACTATCGAAAATATCCTTTCCGAGGATATGGCTTAAGCTTCAGATTATTCCTAGCAGCATACGAGTCCACACGCGACCCAGCAAATCACGTTCTAACTGACAAATTAATTATCTATCAGTTAATCTGACTGGACGAACTCAAGGAATTATATTTAATAAATTTTAATGATATTAAATCATAAAAATATTTATTAAATTTTCCTAAAGAAAAATACGGATAAAAGGGAGTCGAGATTATACCGCTCGAATAATTTTGGGTTAAAATTGGACTGGAAGCTTAATGGGCCTCCGGCCCAACAGAACAAAACAACACGGGGGACCCACTTCCTCGTCACTGTTCACCCATCTTCTACCCTCCTCCGCCTTGTCTTCAACAGCCACGAGCAGAGCACGAACCAGAGGAGCTCGGCTGGGCTTCGGCTGGGGAGGTTCGACGACGCCGGGGAGCAGGAGGCGGCAGGGAGGAGCAGCGGCGGAGTTCGGCACCAGTACACGCGACGACGGCGAGGCGAGTGGAGCTCGGAGCAAGGGACGCGCCTTCGACTCCGGCGGCTCGAATAGGGGTGGTCGAACGGAGGCAGCAACAACGGAGCAGCAAAGCTCGGCAGCCACGGAGCTTGTCGCCATGAACAGCTCGGCAGCTCGGCGGAGCGGCTCGGCGGGAGGACGACACCAGCGAACGGAAAAAAGGGGAGCTCGACGATCCGGGGGACGTGAGACGATCCGGAATGGGCTTCTCGACGCCAGCCACCAGCAGCAGCACCGCGACGCGGCAGCACAGCAAGGCTCGCCGAAGACGACATCGGGAAAAGAGAAGGAGCTCGCCGGGACTTCGCCGTCCACCTTGCTCTCGTCGTCGTGATGAGCGTCACGACGCCGGGGAGGGCAGCACAACGGCGATGGACAGCAGCTCCACAACACAACAACGCCGGGGAAGGAGAAGGAGCTCGTCGGCGGGAGAGATGATGGCCGAGAGGGAGATCGGGAGAGAGAGAGCTTCAGGAGAGAGAGAGAGAAAAAAAAATGAGAGAGGAGAGAGACATTGGCTATTTATAGCCAAGACATTTTGGAGATATTTGTACAAATATCTCGTACAAATATCTCGTATAAATATCTCACATAAATATCTTACACAAATATCTTGCGTAAATATCTAAACCCTAAAATTACATCGAATGTAATTTATTCCACTCAGATAATTATTGCGGAGATCAAGGATTTTACCGAAAATCCAACTCCACTGAAAGCGAAAAATTAATCGAACGAAGGATGGGAAAATTACCCAAATACCCTTACTAAAATTGAGGGGTATTACATTACTACCCCCTTAAGAAAAGTTTCGACCCCGAAACTTGCATCGATAAACTAATGGGTGACTGGAATCACCTCAATCTCACTACCTGAGTCCAGGCCTAATGTAATGACCTAGGCCAGCCACCCTTCCGGTGCCGCCCAGTCGTTAACATGGGTCGCCGCCCATATATCCCAACTCATCACTGATGGCCCAACATTCTTGCCACTTCTAGTAGGTTAGAGAAGAGACTCGAACCTGAGACCTCATCTTTTATCACTCTCTTGAAGGCAGAGATGATACTACTATCTCACATATCTTATTTCCATATGCTATACTTGTACTAACTCGTGACCATTCTCAAAGTCTTGATCAGCACAATAGACTCGCTATACTTTAATTATGAGAATACATATTCTCCTACGCTTACCTTTTACTTCTCTCGAAGTATATACCCAAACCTCCTTAGGTCGGTATCCTTAACCAATAAGGTCTTCATAACTTATATTGTCAATATCGAACTACCTATTCGATCACGTATCCACTTACAACATATTGTTTACATTCCCACTCTCGTTAGAATAGATGTAATCATTCACATGATTACCATTGCCTTAACCAGAGTATCCATTACAAAAATCTTCAATATAACCTTGCGGTCATGCACTCTTCCTTCTGAAGACCTTAATGTCCTTATATAGAAGAATACAACATATTTCTACTAACCTCATTTTAACAATCTGGTCCTCGAATATATACTTAGAAATCAACAATACTACAACTTAGTACCCCACATGTCATACAGGCCTTACATAAATGATTCACTTGTTACCTTAATCATATTCGGCCCTTATGCCATATCTTTATCTCACAATCTATGTCTGATTACCTCAACATGATTCACTAATCCATTTCATAGGATTATACTCTTGTCTTACCCGAGCGTGCTGTATGATTACCTTAACCAACGTGGGTTACCTTTTTCCTCAAGTCCATTTGATATCATCCGCAACCTTATCTCTATATATGTTATACCATGTAATCATTCTCACTACATCCACAAGATCCTGACCATTATATAATAATGGTCTCCAAAATTATCATTACGACATTATTGTACCTTTAATAGGAGAACATACATCTTTCTTCCAATCCTTATATACAAAATCCCACACATCTTAATTCCTTACAATCCAATTATCAACTCGTAGTAACCTCGAACATTACATTCTCAATTTCCTTAAAGGTACCTCTTACAATTTCATCATTTATCTGGAAGTAAGCTTGACCTTATGCCATTTCTAACTTAAATCCTTTAAGATTTATATACTTTCTCCAAGAATAATCATAACATTTATTCGTATGTTCCCCAAACCCATCACATGAGATCTTACTCCTATTTCCTCAAAGTATCATATTGCTAAATGATTCATTACCAACTGAATCAATCACTTGTGTCTTAATCTTCCAATAGATGTACACGAGTAACAGTGTTACCTTATTCCTTAAGCATACACAAACTTAATCTATGTACTAAATCCTTTAGTTTATCGGAATCATCAAAATGATCGATCCTTAAATTGTAATTCTTCCATTTAAGTGGCCTCTTTCTACTCAATAACTTCACAACTTGATCTTTCCAATAAAGGTTGTACTATACGCCTTATGGATGGCCTATTCACATAAAGTCCAAATATCGAATCTTTGTAAATTCTCAAGTGTCATAACTACTTATTCCCTGAAAGGACAACTTCCCAACTTCAATCATTTAGCCCGTTTAAATTTGGCCCTAAAGTTCACTGCCAACTCAGGCCTCTAGTTTCCTCGAAACAAGATCGCAATAAATCGATTAGCACTGTTGTGCCTAATCACTTAATTTCCTTAATCGTGACATCACATCGCCATAATAGACATCAATCACTGTCTGTCTAATCCTTATATCGTTTCTCTTAAGGAAGCCTCATAACGGACCTCAAAACGAAACTTCGAATAGATCTTCCAAAATAATACCTATGACTTTGCACACTTGGCTTTTCAAAAGCAAACTTTAACCATTGTCCTACACTGGTCGTAATAGAGGAAACAAGTTCTCTATGAACTATCCCTCTTATACATTTCCCTTCTCAACAGTCTGTCCATAACAATGCCTACAACATGACCTCACAACGAGGAATTCTGAACCCCATATAGTTCATCCCTATATACTCTTATCAGAACAAATGTTCAGGGTACCCGTATGAGATTTTAGCCCTTAGATCCCATAGGGCACTACCCACTCACATTTGTTCAAACACCCTAAAAAAAATTCCGGTAAAACTTAGCCTACGAGATAACACTCGCCAAATCAGCTAAGGAAACGATTAAAGTCATACTGATGTATCGCTACTCCAGAAATGAAGAAAGAATCTTATGAATGGATCTAGAATTAAGTAATAGAGTCGACCCTGGTGTTAACCATATAGGGAACGAACATCTATGCTACATATGTTATCCTTCCCTTCCTTTTGGTAACTAGGGCTCTTATGCCCAGCCTTACCACAGTGGTGGCATAGAATCCCATCGATAATTCAGCCTGAGCCTTTGGCGGAACCATCATTTATTTTAAAGTAAGACTGACCTTACATCATCTCTAACTTAAAATCCTTACAAGAATAATTTAACATCTTCCTTTAAACAATCTCTAACTTAAATCCTTTCGGTAATGACTTAATCTATTCCTTAAATCACTTTATAACTTAAACTTTTAAGATTCCTCAATCTCACCACGCTCTATATTCCTCGAAATGGATCACACATTCATTCTTATACCTTAAGAAATCTCGGAAGAACTCAGCGTATGAGATAACGCTTGCCACTATACTCTTTAGGCGTATCTGAACAATTCTCTATACTGAACTTTAATACCTCAAGATCATTAACATATCCTATCCTTAAACTGTAACCTTTTTATTTAAGTAGTCACCTCTTAACACAACAACTTTATAACTTAATCTTCTTCAAAGAGTTGCACCTTAAACCTTATGGATGACATATTCACAAGATGTCAATCCTTGACAATTCCCAAGAGTCCTAACTCTTCATCCTTTGGAAATTCCACTCATCGAGTCCAACAACTCGTACTCTCTTAAATGACTTATTTCTAACTTAAAATCCTTATATTCCTCAAAGATACTCATAAATGAACACTTTAGGCATCAGACTCTTCTAGCCTTGCCTTACGGGGTCTTCCTTCGGGTTCTCATCGGGAGTTCCCTCCGGATCTTCCCTCGGATCTTCCCCCTCTCGAGAATCTTTCTCAGGGGTTTTATCTGGATCTTCCTCTTCCTAAGGATCTTCCGCAGGATCTTCCTCCTCTCGAGGATCTTCCTCCGGATCTTCCTTCTTCTAAGGATCTTCCTCGGGATCTCCCCTAGGATTTTCCTCTCCTTGGGGATCTTCCTTAGAGTTCCCTTGAAAATCGCTTCCATTTAAACATCGTTATTACAATATCACCTTGGCCTACCTTAACGGCTCAATGAACTCTACCTTAGGTTCATCCCACAAATTCTCATACGGAGGCAAATCCCGACTGCCTCGAGCATTAATCCTTCGTATTCATTTTCTCAACAATGAATGTCAACGACTATGACATCATACTTAGACCTCAAAACTCTTAAGAGTGATTCCTTAATTATCCCATATATCAATGTAATAAAATCACTTAGAATAGCTTAACTTGGTAATTCTATAGATGAATTAAGAACAGAGAGCACAAGATTCATCTATACTAATCTCCCGAGCGTTCACACAAAATTACTCGGAGATTACAGCACTAGGATATTAGTACTACCAGGAAGCACAAACTTGATACCTTCGAGGAAACTACTAGGTCTTCCAATCTCGAAATATCTCAGAGAAACAAGAAAATCTAACATTATTAGAAATCATAGAATCATCTCAGCACCTTCCGAGTCTTTTCAAAAGAATAGACAAACACCTATGTCTTACAACAACAAGAAGAACTCAGTCTTTCTAGATATAGAGGTAACTCTCATACCTCTCATATCAGATTAAAGAAGGCACGACTATGAACGGTGATATTTCAAATTCTTTTCATTTTGAAAATTCAGAGCCTTCGAAAACATTTCTCAGTTTCAAACGAGTAAACGGTTTATAAAAAATTTCATTCCCAGAAAATGTTTTAAAACCCACCCGTTTTTAAATAATTTCGGCTCTGATACCATTTCTGTAACACCCCCAAATTTCTCACCATTTGAAAGCATTACCGCCGATGACTCCGAACGTAAACCCCGAAGTCACCCCAGGCTTTTCCAACGACATAACTGTCTTAAACATAGTTACAATACTAATATCATAACTTTTATTAAACAACAGTCTCGGAATTACACATGATTCCAGACAAAACGAAATACATCATCAGAATTTAATACAAAATCAGAATAATTACAACGGAAGACTTTAAAATATTACGAAAAGGGTTGTGATCGTAGTGATCACCTGCCCAAGGATCTTAACCTGATTAAAAACAATAAAAACATCCAAAACCACCGTTCATCTTCATAGTCGTTCTAGCCTTCGCGGAACAGCAACCTACCTGATGTGCCGAAACGAACGGATGACACCAGCCAACCATGCAAGGAATATAACGGTTGGTTAGTCTAAATGAATAGACTAGCAAGGGAACAAAGTAGAGTGGTTCGAAGCAGTCGTATTAGGTTAGACTCATCGTTCCTCGAATAATAACCGAGTACGCTAGTCAACCATCATACTCCTACTAGAATATATGAAGCAGCATGAACAAGAGAAGATTCTGGAGACCGAGTCTCACAACAATCAATCCCAAAAGAAGACTCCAAAGAAATGAGCCTTATAGGAAAAAAATATGACAAATGTTGGGGAATATTAATTAATTACACACAATCACAGAATCACAGTATCGCATTCGAGCGACTAAAAGTTAAGACGAGCTTTCCTAGCTGCACTAGCGCCTAGCTGCACTACTCGCCCAAGGTATATTAATTATGTGCGACAAAGGCACTTATCTGATTAAATTCCAAAACACACACATCACGTTATAAGCTTTTAGATATATGTGTCGTCATGAGGGACATATATCGAAGGAATGGACCTCGCAGAGTCCAAACCTCAATCCACAACACGGTTGGTCATGACCAGAAGTTTGGCATAGGGACTTGAATGCCCTGTTATTTGCCAGTTATAAAGAAACGAATGGACCTCGCAGAGTCCAAGCTCTCCTACGAATACTCGTGCTAACTATCAGTTCAGCACAATTATAATCCACATCAAAGCCAACATGGCCAACATCATAGATCTAACAATCTATATATATATATATATATATATATATATATATATATATATATATATCAAAATAGCGTTGCCACTAACAGTATATGCAACCTATTATAATCTTTTTATATGAATTTCACCTTTAAAATCCGCAACAAAACCATTATGAACATAATAGCGCTGTATCTAGCAATATACAACCTATTATAACAGCACTTCTTTTATCAAATAATTGAGCAAAACTGTTCCCAACATAAACAAGAAATCATCCCAAATTAATTAACAACAAACAATTGATAATTAATTGAAGTATGGAATGATGAGCAAGAGCGAACCGCCACTTGCCTGGAATAGATTCGGCGATGAATCTGGACGAGACGACTACCGAAAATACCCTTTCCGAGGATATGGCTTAAGCTTCAGATTATTCCTAGCAGCATACGAGTCCACACGCGACCCAGCAAATCACGTTCTAACTGACAAATTAATTATCTATCAGTTAATCTGACTGGACGAACTCAAGGAATTATATTTAATAAATTTTAATGATATTAAATCATAAAAATATTTATTAAATTTTCCTAAAGAAAAATACGGATAAAAGGGAGTCGAGATTATACCGCTCGAATAATTTTGGGTTAAAATTGGACTGGAAGCTTAATGGGCCTCCGGCCCAACAGAACAAAACAACACGGGGGACCCACTTCCTCGTCACTGTTCACCCATCTTCTACCCTCCTCCGCCTTGTCTTCAACAGCCACGAGCAGAGCACGAACCAGAGGAGCTCGGCTGGGCTTCGGCTGGGGAGGTTCGACGACGCCGGGGAGCAGGAGGCGGCAGGGAGGAGCAGCGGCGGAGTTCGGCACCAGTACACGCGACGACGGCGAGGCGAGTGGAGCTCGGAGCAAGGGACGCGCCTTCGACTCCGGCGGCTCGAACAGGGGTGGTCGAACGGAGGCAGCAACAACGGAGCAGCAAAGCTCGGCAGCCACGGAGCTTGTCGCCATGAACAGCTCGGCGGAGCGGCTCGGCGGGAGGACGACACCAACGAACGGAAAAAAGGGGAGCTCGACGATCCGGGGGACGTGAGACGATCCGGAATGGGCTTCTCGATGCCAGCCACCAGCAGCAGCACCGCGACGCGGCAGCACAGCAAGGCTCGCCGGAGACAACGTCGGGAAAAGAGAAGGAGCTCGCCGGGACTTCGCCGTCCACCTTGCTCTCGTCGTCGTGATGAGCGTCACGACGCCGAGGAGGGCAGCACAACGGCGATGGACAGCAGCTCCACAACACAACAACGTCGGGGAAGGAGAAGTAGCTCGTCGGCGGGAGAGATGATGGCCGAGAGGGAGATCGGGAGAGAGAGAGCTTCAGGAGAGAGAGAGAGAGAGAGAAAAAAATGAGAGAGGAGAGAGAGATTGGCTATTTATAGCCAAGACATTTTGGAGATATTTGTACAAATATCTCGTACAAATATCTCGTATAAATATCTTACACAAATATCTTGCGTAAATATCTTACACAAATATCTTGCGTAAATATCTTACACAAATATCTTGCGTAAATATCTTACACAAATATCTTGCGTAAATATCTAAGACCTGAAATTACATCGAATGTAATTTATTCCACTCAGATAATTATTTCGGAGATCAAGGATTTTACCGAAAATCCAACTCCACTGAAAGCGAAAAATTAATCGAACGAAGGATGGGAAAATTACCCAAATACCCTTACTAAAATTGAGGGGTGTTACATTACTACCCCCTTAAGAAAAGTTTCGACCCCGAAACTTGCATCGATAAACTAATGGGTGACTGGAATCACCTCAATCTCACTACCTGAGTCCAGGCCTAATGTAATGACCTAGGCCAGCCACCCTTCCGGTGCCGCCCAGTCGTTAACATGGGTCGCCGCCCATATATCCCCACTAATCACTGATGGCCCAACATTCTTGCCACTTCTAGTAGGTTAGAGAAGAGACTCGAACCTGAGACCTCATCTTTTATCACTCTCTTGAAGGCAGAGATGATACTACTATCTCACATATCTTATTTCCATATGCTATACTTGTACTAACTCGTGACCATTCTCAAAGTCTTGATCAGCACAATAGACTCGCTATACTTTAATTATGAGAATACATATTCTCCTACGCTTACCTTTTACTTCTCTCGAAGTATATACCCAAACCTCCTTAGGTCGGTATCCTTAACCAATAAGGTCTTCATAACTTATATTGTCAACATCGAACTACCTATTCGATCACGTATCCACTTACAACATATTGTTTACATTCCCACTCTCGTTAGAATAGATGTAATCATTCACATGATTACCATTGCCTTAACCAGAGTATCCATTACAAAAATCTTCAATATAACCTTGCGGTCATGCACTCTTCCTTCTGAAGACCTTAATGTCCTTATATAGAAGAATACAACATCTTTCTACTAACCTCATTTTAACAATCTGGTCCTCGAATATATACTTAGAAATCAACAATACTACAACTTAGTACCCCACATGTCATACAGACCTTACATAAATGATTCACTTGTTACCTTAATCATATTCGGCCCTTATGCCATATCTTTATCTCACAATCTATGTCGGATTACCTCAACATGATTCACTAATCCATTCCATAGGATTATACTCTTGTCTTACCCGAGCGTGCTGTATGATTACCTTAACCAACGTGGGTTACCTTTTTCCTCAAGTCCATTTGATATCATCCGCAACCGTATCTCTATATATGTTATACCATGTAATCATTCTCACTACATCCACAAGATCCTGACCATTATATAATAATGGTCTCCAAAATTATCATTACGACATTATTGTACCTTTAATAGGAGAACATACATCTCTCTTCCAATCCTTATATACAAAATCCCACACATCTTAATTCCTTACAATCCAATTATCAACTCTTAGTAACCTCGAACATTACATTCTCAATTTCCTTAAAGGTACCTCTTACAATTTCATCATTTATCTGGAAGTAAGCTTGACCTTATGCCATTTCTAACTTAAATCCTTTAAGATTTATATACTTTCTCCAAGAATAATCATAACATTTATTCGTATGTTCCCCAAACCCATCACATGAGATCTTACTCCTATTTCCTCAAAGTATCATATTGCTAAATGATTCATTACCAACTGAATCAATCACTTGTGTCTTAATCTTCCAATAGATGTACACGAGTAACAGTGTTACCTTATTCCTTAAGCATACACAAACTTAATCTATGTACTAAATCCTTTAGTTTATCGGAATCATCAAAATGATCGATCCTTAAATTGTAATTCTTCCATTTAAGTGGCCTCTTTCTACTCAATAACTTCACAACTTGATCTTTCCAATAAAGGTTGTACTATACGCCTTATGGATGGCCTATTCACATAAAGTCCAAATATCGAATCTTTGTAAATTCTCAAGTGTCATAACTACTTATTCCCTGAAAGGACAACTTCCCAACTTCAATCATTTAGCCCGTTTAAATTTGGCCCTAAAGTTCACTGCCAACTCAGGCCTCTAGTTTCCTCGAAACAAGATCGCAATAAATCGATTAGCACTGTTGTGCCTAATCACTTAATTTCCTTAATCGTGACATCACATCGCCATAATAGACATCAATGACTGTCTGTCTAATCCTTATATTGTTTCTCTTAAGGAAGCCTCATAACGGACCTCAAAACGAAACTTCGAATAGATCTTCCAAAATAATACCTATGACTTTGCACACTTGGCTTTTCAAAAGCAAACTTTAACCATTGTCCTACACTGGTCGTAATAGAGGAAACAAGTTCTCTATGAACTATCCCTCTTATACATTTCCCTTCTCAACAGTCTGTCCATAACAATGCCTACAACATGACCTCACAACGAGGAATTCTGAACCCCATATAGTTCATCCCTATATACTCTTATCAGAACAAATGTTCAGGGTACCCGTATGAGATTTTAGCCCTTAGATCCCATAGGGCACTACCCACTCACATTTGTTCAAACACCCTAAAAAAAATTCCGGTAAAACTTAGCCTACGAGATAACACTCGCCAAATCAGCTAAGGAAACGATTAAAGTCATACTGATGTATCGCTACTCCAGAAATGAAGAAAGAATCTTATGAATGGATCTAGAATTAAGTAATAGAGTCGACCCTGGTGTTAACCATATAGGGAACGAACATCTATGCTACATATGTTATCCTTCCCTTCCTTTTGGTAACTAGGGCTCTTATGCCCAGCCTTACCACAGTGGTGGCATAGAATCCCATCGATAATTCAGCCTGAGCCTTTGGCGGAACCATCATTTATTTTAAAGTAAGACTAACCTTACATCATCTCTAACTTAAAATCCTTACAAGAATAATTTAACATCTTCCTTTAAACAATCTCTAACTTAAATCATTTCGGTAATGACTTAATCTATTCCTTAAATCACTTTATAACTTAAACTTTTAAGATTCCTCAATCTCACCACGCTCTATATTCCTCGAAACGGATCACACATTCATTCTTATACCTTAAGAAATCTCGGAAGAACTCAGCGTATGAGATAACGCTTGCCACTATACTCTTTAGGTGTATCTGAACAATTCTCTATACTGAACTTTAATACCTCAAGATCATTAACATATCCTATCCTTAAACTGTAACCTTTTTATTTAAGTAGTCACCTCTTAACACAACAACTTTATAACTTAATCTTCTTCAAAGAGTTGCACCTTAAACCTTATGGATGACATATTCACAAGATGTCAATCCTTGACAATTCACAAGAGTCCTAACTCTTCATCCTTTGGAAATTCCACTCATCGAGTCCAACAACTCGTACTCTCTTAAATGACTTATTTCTAACTTAAAATCCTTATATTCCTCAAAGATTCCTATAAATGAACACTTTAGGCATCAGACTCTTCTAGCCTTGCCTTACGGGGTCTTCCTTCGGGTTCTCTTCGGGAGTTCCCTCCGGATCTTCCCTCGGATCTTCCCCCTCTCGAGAATCTTTCTCAGGGTTTTTATCTGGATCTTCCTCTTCCTAAGGATCTTCCGCGGGATCTTCCTCCTCTCGAGGATCTTCCTCCGGATCTTCCTTCTTCTGAGGATCTTCCTCGGGATCTCCCCTAGGATTTTCCTCTCCTTGGGGATCTTCCTTAGAGTTCCCTTGAAAATCGCTTCCATTTAAACGTCGTTATTACAATATCACCTTGGCCTACCTTAACGGCTCAACGAACTCTACCTTAGGTTCATCCCACAAATTCTCATACGGAGGCAAATCCCGACTGCCTCGAGCATTAATCCTTCGTATTCGTTTTCTCAACAATGAATGTCAACGACTATGACATCATACTTAGACCTCAAAACTCTTAAGAGTGATTCCTTAATTATCCCATATATCAATGTAATAAAATCACTTAGAATAGCTTAACTTGGTAATTCTATAGATGAATTAAGAACAGAGAGCACAAGATTCATCTATACTAATCTCCCGAGCGTTCACACAAAATTACTCGGAGATTACAGCACTAGGATATTAGTACTACCAGGAAGCACAAACTTGATACCTTCGAGGAAACTACTAGGTCTTCCAATCTCGAAATATCTCAGAGAAACAAGAAAATCTAACATTATTAGAAATGATAGAATCATCTCAGCACCTTCCGAGTCTTTTTAAAAGAATAGACAAACACCTATGTCTTACAACAACAAGAAGAACTCAGTCTTTCTAGATATAGAGGTAACTCTCATACCTCTCATATCAGATTAAAGAAGGCACGACTATGAACGGTGATATTTCAAATTCTTTTCATTTTGAAAATTCAGAGCCTTCGAAAACATTTCTCAGTTTCAAACGAGTAAACGGTTTATAAAAAATTTCATTCCCATAAAATGTTTTAAAACCCACCCATTTTTAAATAATTTCGGCTCTGATACCATTTATGTAACACCCCCAAATTTCTCACCATTTGAAAGCATTACCGCCGATGACTCCGAACGTAAACCCCGAAGTCACCCCAGGCTTTTCCAACGACATAACTGTCTTAAACATAGTTACAATACTAATATCATAACTTTTATTAAACCACAGTCTCAGAATTACACATGATTCCAGACAAAATGAAATACATCATCAGAATTTAATACAAAATCAGAATAATTACAACGGAAGACTTTAAAATTTGTGATCATAGTGATCACCTGCCCAAGGATCTTAACCTGATTAAAAACAATAAAAACATCCAAAACCACCGTTCATCTTCATAGTCGTTCTAGCCTTCGCGGAACAGCAACCTACCTGATGTGCCGAAACGAACGGATGACACCAGCCAACCATGCAAGGAATATAACGGTTGGTTAGTCTAAATGAATAGACTAGCAAGGGAACAAAGCAGAGTGGTTCGAAGCAGTCGTATTAGGTTAGACTCATCGTTCCTCGAATAATAACCGAGTACGCTAGTCAACCATCACACTCCTACTAGAATATATGAAGCAGCATGAACAAGAGAAGATTCTGGAGACCGAGTCTCACAACAATCAATCCCAAAAGAAGACTCCAAAGAAATGAGCCTTATAGGAAAAAATATGACAAATGTTGGGGAATATTAATTAATTACACACAATCACAGAATCACAGTATCGCATTCGAGCGACTAAAAGTTAAGACGAGCTTTCCTAGCTGCACTAGCGCCTAGCTGCACTACTCGCCCAAGGTATATTAATTATGTGCGACAAAGGCACTTATCTGATTAAATTCCAAAACACACACGTCACATTATAAGCTTTTAGATATATGTGTCGTCATGAGGGACATATATCGAAGGAATGGACCTCGCAGAGTCCAAACCTCAATCCACAACACGGTTGGTCATGACCAGAAGTTTGGCATAGGGACTTGAATGCCCTGTTATTTGCCAGTTATAAAGAAACGAATGGACCTCGCAGAGTCCAAGCGCTCCTACGAATACTCGTGCTAACTAACAGTTCAGCACAATTATAATCCACATCAAAGCCAACATGGTCAACATCATAGATCTAACAATCTATATATATATATATATATATATATATCAAAATAGCGTTGCCACTAACAGTATATGCAACCTATTATAATCTTTTTATATGAATTTCACCTTTAAAATCCGCAACAAAACCATTATGAACATAATAGCGCTGTATCTAGCAATATACAACCTATTATAACAGCACTTCTTTTATCAAATAATTGATCAAAACTGTTCCAATATAAACAAGAAATCATCCCAAATTAATTAACAACAAACAATTGATAATTAATTGAAGTATGGAATGACGAGCAAGAGCGAACCGCCACTTGCCTGGAATAGATTCGGCGATGAATCTGGACGAGACGACTACCGAAAATACCCTTTTCGAGGATATGGCTTAAGCTTCAGATTATTCCTAGCAGCATACGAGTCCACAGGCGACCCAGCAAATCACGTTCTAACTGACAAATTAATTATCTATCAGTTAATCTGACTGGACGAACTCAAGGAATTATATTTAATAAATTTTAATGATATTAAATCATAAAAATATTTATTAAATTTTCCTAAAGAAAAATACGGATAAAAGGGAGTCGAGATTATACCGCTCGAATAATTTCGGGTTAAAATTGGATTGGAAGCTTAATGGGCCTCCGGCCCAACAGAACATAACAACACGGGGGACCCACTTCCTCGTCACTGTTCACCCATCTTCTACCCTCCTTCGCCTTGTCTTCAACAGCCACGAGCAGAGCACGAACCAGAGGAGCTCGGCTGGGCTTCGGCTGGGGAGGTTCGACGACGCCGGGGAGCAGGAGGCGGCAGGGAGGAGCAGCGGCGGAGTTCGGCACCAGTACACGCGACGACGGCGAGGCGAGTGGAGCTCGGAGCAAGGGACGCGCCTTCGACTCCGGCGGCTCGAACAGGGGTGGTCGAACGGAGGCAGCAACAACGGAGCAGCAAAGCTCGGCAGCCACGGAGCTTGTCGCCACGAACAGCTCGGCGGAGCGGCTCGGCGGGAGGACGACACCAGCGAACGGAAAAAAGGGGAGCTCGACGATCCGGGGGACGTGAGACGATCCAGAATGGGCTTCTCGACGCCAGCCACCAGCAGCAGCACCGCGACGCGGCAGCACAGCAAGGCTCGCCGGAGACGACGTCGGGAAAAGAGAAGGAGCTCGCCGGGACTTCGTCGTCCACCTTGCTCTCGTCGTCGTGATGAGCGTCACGACGTCGGGGAGGGCAGCACAACGGCGATGGACAGCAGCTCCACAACACAGCAACGCCGGGGAAGGAGAAGGAGCTCGCCGGCGGGAGAGATGATGGCCGAGAGGGAGATCGGGAGAGAGAGAGCTTCAGGAGAGAGAGAGAGAGAAAAAAAAATGAGAGAGGAGAGAGAGATTGGCTATTTATAGCCAAGATATTTTGGAGATATTTGTACAAATATCTCGTACAAATATCTCGTATAAATATCTCACATAAATATCTTACACAAATATCTTGCGTAAATATCTTACACAAATATCTTGCGTAAATATCTTACACAAATATCTTGCGTAAATATCTTACACAAATATCTTGCGTAAATATCTAAGCCCTTAAATTACATCGAATGTAATTTATTCCACTCAGATAATTATTTCGGAGATCAAGGATTTTACCAAAAATCCAACTCCACTGAAAGCGAAAAATTAATCGAACGAAGGATGGGAAAATTACCCAAATACCCTTACTAAAATTGAGGGGTGTTACACCAGCGTCGACGACCCGCGATCCAGCCCATTAACTGCGATCGCGGCCTCTTGTGGCTCCGCGCTCTTCACATTCCTCCGCGCCTGCGGATAATTCTCGACTTGTCCCGAGGAACCGTGATCGCGGCACCCTTGCCCGCGGTCGCGGTTAATGCTCGGCCTTCACTCCTTGGCTTCGCCTCCTAACCTCTCCTCTTCACTTCCTTGGTGGCTTCTTTTGGTGGCTTCCTTCCCCAGTGTCTCCTATGATATCCAAAACAGCTCAAACACCTCCAAGAACACCAGACTTCGCCCCCAAACGCCATGCACAAGACTGTGTCTAAATCTATCTGAATGGCACCAATAAAACTCTCTAATAACTCTTAGTTAAGCCCTACAAAGTAGTGCTTATCAAACTCCCCCATGCTTAGACCTTTGCTCATCCTTGAGTAAACTAAAAGAAAGTCTACTCCTCCAATGCAGCACCCAAGGTCTCAAGAAGCATGTCTCCAACTAAGAGTCACCTAACCCATGCCAAGCTCCTGGCACCAAACTCATTCACAACACATCCATAACTCGACAAGCTTAAGGGGCAAGCAGAGTACTTCCCCTAAGCTCAACCCGAACATCCAATGGTGTGAGTAACCTCTAATCCTAGCCTCCATCTATGACCCCTTATGCCTCCCAGAGTGACCTACCCGAATCCTCCTTATATCACCTCTTCTTATGTCGCCATGCCAAAATGAGGATTCCTAAAATTCACTCTTCTTCTTTTCACTCATTTTGCCAAGGCGCCCTTTCGGGTTTTCACCAAGCCACTCATATTTTTTCATAGATGTTCTCACAATATAACTCACATCATTCTAGACCAATTTTTACCCCAGCCTAATGCTGGTCCAAGCCACCTGCTTATTACCTAGGCCGCCCTTTTGGGTTTTCGACCTATCCCAGGATTTCAATTTTAGCTTTTTTTCAATTTTTGGCTCTTTTTCTTTTTCTCCTCAGCGACAAAGGAAATATAAAACCTTCCCCCATGCTTAAATATTGCATTGTCCTCAATGTAATAAAAGACAAAAGAATAAAGCATAGGGAAAAGAAGGGATAAGCTCACAAATGTCGCTGAGTTGGCTTGGACACTTCCGTTGTTGCTGGCGGTCTTCTCAATAAATGCCCAGGTCTCTGGTGTTGGGCGGGTGCCTCATCAACTCCAGCATCATCTTCTACCGTGTAACCATAAGGTACCACTTGGTGAGTAGTGGTTGAACAGTGATAACGGGGTGCACGACCTTCAAATACCACCAAAAATGGGCCCAGATATGAACGGGGTGTGGGCCATGAGTGGTCTTCCTTCGCAGTTGTCGATTATGGGGCTGCCATCGTTGCCAAAAATTTGTGTAGCGAAAACATCCTCCGTTGGCAACATGCACACCCCTCTCCATGGTACTGCGGGACAACTCATACTCGTACAACAACAATTTTTATTTTTTTTTGCCCCCCGTTTAAGGTTTTTTCGGGGGTGACTAGTGCAGGGACAGGAGAGACTTACATTGGTGTGGAAACACCTTCTTCAATGAGCATGGGTCTCTTCCCTACAGGTTAGTCAGGAACAAAAACGGAAAACAAAAACACACCAAAAAAAAATGCAAAACGAAGAAAGAAGGACAAAGGAAAAGAAACATACCTCGGGTTGCCTCCCAGACAGCGCCTTAGTTATTGTCATGGCATGACATACCGCTTCATCCTTCTCAATCTGGGTTGCCTCCTGCAACCGCGCTCCTCACTCTTGAGTCTGGGGGATGCTCCTGAATGGTCTCCAGCCGGTGCTCTTGTAACACCCTCAAATATTCCCTTGGAAAGGCATTACCGCCAGTGACCTCAGACGTTCTGTCCGATGTCACCCAAGGCTTTACCAGTTTATATAAATCATCAAACGACAACTATGATACAAAATATCATAAATTTCATTTAAACCAAAGTCTCGGAATTACAACATAATTCCAAATACGACAAAATACATTAGAAATACATAATCAGAATCATTACAGCGGAAGTCTTTACACAAAACATATTTAACACAGCGGAAGTCTTTAAAATAACAACAAAAGGCTCTTGATCGCAATGATCACCCACCAAGGATCTTAACCTGAAAAACTTGTCAAAACACCGTTCGCCTCTATAGTCGTTCTAGCCTTCACAGGACGGTAACTTATCTGATGTGCCAAATCGAACGGATGACACCAGCCAACCATGCAGAGAATAATAGCGGTTGGTTAGTCTAATGAAAGACTAAGCAAGGGTACAAAGCAGAGTGGTTCGAAGTAGTCGTATTAGGTTAGACTCATCGTCTCTCGAATAACAGTCGATAACGATAGTCAACCACCATACTCCTACTAGAATATATAAAAAGGCATGATCAAAAGAATATTCTGGAGACCGAGTCTCACAGCAATCAGTCCCAAAAGAAGACTCCAACGAATTGAGTCTTATCGGAAACATGGCAAATGTTGGGGAACTTTAATTAATCACACACAAGCGTTCAAAAATGACTTGATGTTTCGGCTCACGACCAACCTCACCGCTCAAAGCGAATCCAGATTGGAAAGAGAACTTTACTCTGATCATAGTCAAGACGAGCTTTCCTAGCTGCACTATTCCCTAGCTGCACTACTCGCCCAAGGGTATATTAATTATGTGCGACAACGACACTTATCTCATTTAATTCCAAAACACACATCACGTTATAAGCTTTTAAATATACGTTTCGCCATGAGGGACATATATCGAAGGGAATCCTTCCCAAGGTTTGTGACACTAACTAAGTGCACCACCTCTATACTCGGATAGAGGACGATCATGATCCACGAGTTGGTGTCAGGGTCTCTGATGCCCTCTCAACCAATAATTATCAAGAAACGACTGGACCCCAGGGTCCCAGTAACGTTCCTACGAATACTCATGCTAACTAAACAGTTCAACACAGTAATAATCCACATCACAGCCATCATGGCCAACATCAAAAACATATATTTATACTAGCGTTGTTCTATCAGATATACAACCTAGTATAATATCATGTTTTAAATCACATATATATATATAATAGCGTCGATTCTAGCAGAATATACAACCTATTATAATATCAGATTTTAATCATAATAATTAACACAAATGTTCCCAACATAAACAAGAATCATCCTAAATTAATTAACAACTAAACAATTGATAATTAATGGAAGTATGGAATGATGAGCAAGAGAAAACCGCCACTTGCCTGGAGTAGATTCGGCGATGAATCTAGACGAGACGACTACCGAAAATATCATTTCCAAGGATATGGCCTAAGCTTCAGATAACTCAAACTGATTACGAGTCCACACGCGAATCAGCAGATCACGTTCTAACGCTTGAATAATTTCGGGTTGAATTTGGACTAGAAGGGTTTTGGGCCTCTCGGCCCAACAACAATTAAACAAGGGGGGGCCACCTTGCTTCTTCTTCCTCAAATAACAACAACAGCACAACGGGGCAATGCATCAGCACAACACCGGCGGCGACAAGGCTCCAACGGCGAGGCTTCGACTCCCTTCCCCACGGCGCTTCCGAGGCACCTCCACCACCTGGGCACACCGGCGAACTTGAGCAGCAGCTCCCGACGAACCGCAGCAGCTCCGGCGAACTCGAGCAAGACCGGCAACGACGGCGATGGCTCGGACGAGGGTTGCCTTCAACCACCGCAGCAAGCACACCTCCAGGGCTCCTCTGTCAACACTCCAACGAACCCAGGAACCCCGGCGAACTCCATGGATTCCGGCGAGAAGAAAACCGAGAGGGAGAGAGAGAAAGACGAGAGGGAGATCGGGTGCCCATCAACCTTCATCCCCATCACCATATATAGTCCAAGGAGGTAGCCCAAGGAGGGGGCAAAGGTCCGACCAACCTCTCTGCAAGGGAGCGGCCAAGCACAAGTGGAAAACCAAGTGGAGAGCCAAGTGGTAACGGGATAAGATTGGTATGGGTTTTAAACCCCGGAAATTATATGTTTGTATCCAAACAAATATTCTATGTCCCGAAAATACATTGAATGTATTTTATACCACTCAGGGAATTATTACGGAGATCATGGATATTACTGAAAATCCAAACTCCACTGAAAGCGAAAAAATTTATCGAACGAAGGATGGGAAAAATTACCCAAATATCCTTACTAAAAATTAAGGGATATTACATTACCTCTCCCTTAAAAGAAGTTTTGACCCCGAAACTTGATTGTTCTAGGCCGAAAACAACTCGGGAAAGCGTCTAAGCATATCCTCTTTAGTAACATCCAGCAAGTCCTAGAAAACTGCGCACCTCATTCACAACCTGAGGCCGCTTCCAAATAGCTACCGCTTCGATCTTCTGGGGATCAATCATAACCCTCTTCTCATTGATCACATGGCCTAAGAAAGCCATTTCCTTAATCCAAAAGTCACACTTAGACAACTTCGCGTACAACCGATTTTGTCTAAGGACTGACAAAATAATCCAAAGATGTTCCACATGAGCTTCCACGCTCGAGGAATAGATCAAAATCCCATCGATGAAGACCACCACGAACTAATCCAAGTACTGGCGAAAACATCGATTTACCAGGTCCATGAAAACTACTGGAGCATTGGTGACTACGAACTCGTAGTGACCATATCTCATCCAGAAAGCAATCCTCGTAATATCTTCCTTACGAGTCCTGAGTTGGTGGTAACCAAACTTCAAATCGATTTTGGAAAAGACTATTGCTCCTTGCAATTGATCCAACAGATCATCAATCCTCAACAACGAATATTTATTCTTGATCGTGACTTTATTCAACTCTCGCCAGTTGATACACAGTCGAAACGATCCATCTTTCTTCTTGACAAACAAAATCGGAGCACCCCAAGGCGATGCACTTGGCCTTATATAATCCTTGTCAAGAAAATCCTCGAGTTGCTTCTTCAACTCTTGCATCTCAATCAGGAGCCATCCGGTATGGTGCCTCCGAAATCGGTGTAGTACCAGGCTCGAGGTCAATTGTGAACTCCACATCACGATACGGGGTAATCGAGAATATCTTCTGAAAAGACATCCAAAAATTCACTAATCACAGAAATATCAAGAATTGATGGTTCATCTTTCATGGGCGGATCCAGGTAGCAAAGGTACCCGACACAACCTTGTCGAAGTAGCTTAAACGCAGCCATCACATTGATGAGCCTGCCGTTATCAGTGTCATTCCGACCCTTAAATTTGCACACACACTGGCCCCCAGATGACATCGTCACAGTTCTTGAACTAAATCGATGACCGCCCCATGACGCGTCAGCTAATCCATACCGAGAAATTATCGTATGGAGCCATGGCTATCTAGATCAAATCTGCTCCTAACTCCTTACCCTAAATGGTAATCGGAAAATCCGACAAACACTTGGTTCCAACTAAATGGTCACCATCTTGGACGAGCCCACTACAGGGTTCACAGACGGCCCACTAGTGGCTCCGAGCCCAGGCCCAACCATTACCAGCGTCCACTGTTGCCATGAGCCGCTGTCCATACATCTCAACCCATCCTTGGTAGCTCCACCTAATTAATAGGAAGCCATCTCCAAGAGGTTGTTGGTAAGTCTCAAACACGAGACCTCACCCTATACCAAGCAACGAAACACTAACTTGGTATAAACCATAGGTTCATATATAAGAAGAGTTACCACAAAAGGTTCACAACCTCGTTGCACACACAAATTACTTACTACACAGCTATCCAAAACGAAAGACTGGGTAACACCCAAATCAACAACATACCAATAGAAGGTATAGAGTACTTTGAGCAATTGGAGCATTCGGTCCTTCAGCCTCACACATCTCGTAAAGGCGCTGACCTTGACCTCCAATCGTTCCTCTAGTACTTGGGGCCTTGGCCTGACTGATTGAGTCGGGACCACAACTGGTGTACCCATTGACTCTCACGGCCTTGCCCTCCAACGAGCACGCTCAACTGTCTCATCCACCTGGCGATGCGCTTCAGCACTAATCGCCTTCCAAGTGGCAGGAGACAATGGCGAGTATTCCCGCTCAGGTGACATCACCGGACTCGGATAGATAAACTCCACTACCGGGTCCTCGCTACCCACCAATAAGTGCTCTAAGTCATCGGACTTGTGACCCTGCCCCTCGAGGTCTTTCTCGAGGTCCTTCTTCTCAGGATCTTCCTTAAGATCCTCCTCTAGATCTTCCTCCAAATCTTCCTCAGGATCCTCTTCGGAAATCATTTCGATCATGAAGTCGTCGTTATAGTACTCTCTAGCGTACCTTGACAACTTTTCTTCATCCTCAGTGTCCTCCCCTGGCTCCTCTGTAGGCTCTACCACAGGAACCACGGCCTCGTTGGACACTAGCACTATCGACTCAGGGAGTACGGTCTTCACCTCCTCGGGTGGACTACTAGGTTTACTGACCTCACAACACGACGAGGGAACCGGGAACTCAAACCTATCTTAGAGATGGAGGAGCCATCTCGGCTTCCTCCGAGTCCCTCTGAAGAAAAAGGAATGCACCCATATCCTCCGGGTGACGAGAAAAGAGTTAGTCTTTCTAAATATGGAAGTTTGTTTCCCATATCAGACTAAAGAAGAAGGCACGACTATGAACGATGTCATTTCAAATTCTTTTCATTTTTGAAAACTCAGAGCCCTTGAAAACATTTCACAATTTAAAACGATTAAATGATTTATAAAATCCCAACCCGTTTTTAAAAATTTCGGCTCTGATACCAAATCTGTAACACCCCCAAATATTCCCTTGGAAAGGCATTACCGTCAGTGACCTCAGACATTCTGTCCGATGTCACCCAAGGCTTTACCAGTTGATATAAATCATCAAACGACAACTATGATACAAAATATCATAACTTTCATTTAAACCAAAGTCTCGGAATTACAACATAATTCCAAATACGACAAAATACATTAGAAATACATAATCAGAATCATTACAGCGGAAGTCTTTACACAAAACATATTTAACACAGCGGAAGTCTTTAAAATAACAACAAAAGGGTCTTGATCGCAATGATCACCCACCAAGGATCTTAACCTGAAAAACTTGTCAAAACACCGTTCGCCTCTATAGTCGTTCTAGCCTTCACAGGACGGCAACTTATCTGATGTGCCGAATCGAACGGATGACACCAGCCAACCATGCAGAGAACAATAGCGGTTGGTTAGTCTAATGAAAGACTAAGCAAGGGTACAAAGCAGAGTGGTTCGAAGTAGTCGTATTAGGTTAGACTCATCGTCTCTCGAATAACAGTCGATAACGATAGTCAACCACCATACTCCTACTAGAATATATGAAAAGGCATGATCAAAAGAATATTCTGGAGACCGAGTCTCACAGCAATCAGTCCCAAAAGAAGACTCCAATGAATTGAGTCTTATCGGAAACATGACAAATGTTGGGGAACTTTAATTAATCACACACAAGCGTTCAAAAACGACTTGATGTTTCGGCTCACGACCAACCTCACCACTTAAAGCGAATCCAGATTGGAAAGAGAACTTTACTTTGATCATAGTCAAGACGAGCTTTCCTAGCTGCACTATTCCCTAGCTACACTACTCGCCCAAGGGTATATTAATTATGTGCGACAACGGCACTTATCTCATTTAATTCCAAAACACACATCACGTTATAAGCTTTTAAATATATGTTTCGTCATGAGGGACATATATCGAAGGGAATCCTTCCCAAGGTTTGTGACACTAGCTAAGTGCACCACCTCTATACTCGGATAGAGGACGATCATGATCCGCCAGTTGGTGTCAGGGTCTCCGATGCTCTCTCAACCAATAATTATCAAGAAACGACTAGACCCCAGGGTCCCAGTAACGTTCCTACGAATACTTGTGCTAACTAAACAGTTCAACACAGTAATAATCCACATCACAGCCATCATGGCCAACATCAAAAACATATATTTATACTAGCGTTGTTCTATCCGATATACAACCTAGTATAATATCATGTTTTAAATCACATATATATATATATATAATAGCGTCGATTCTAGCAGAATATATAACCTATTATAATATCAAATTTTAATCATATTAATTAACACAACTGTTCCCAACATAAACAAGAATCATCCCAAATTAATTAACAACTAAACAATTGATAATTAATGGAAGTATGGAATGATGAGCAAGAGCGAACCGCCACTTGCCTGGAGTAGATTCGGCGATGAATCTAGACGAGACGACTATCGAAAATATCCTTTCCAAGGATATGGCCTAAGCTTCAGATAACTCCAACTGATTACGAGTCCACACGCGAATCAGCAGATCACGTTCTAACGCTTGAATAATTTCGGGTTGAATTTGGACTGGAAGGGTTTTGGGCCTCTCGGCCCAACAACAATTAAACAAGGAGGGGGGCCACCTTGCTTCTTCTTCCTCAAATAACAACAACAGCACAACGGGGCAATGCATCAGCACAGCACCGGCGGCGACAAGGCTCCAATGGCGAGACTTCGACTCCCTTCCCCACGGCGCTTCCGAGGAACCTCCACCACCTGGGCACACCGGTGAACTCGAGCAGCAGCTCCCGACGAACCGCAGCAGCTCCGACGAACTCGAGCAAGACCGGCGACGACGGCGATGGCTCGGACGAGGGTTGCCTTCAACCACCGCAGCAAGCACACCTCCAGGGCTCCTCTGGCAACACTCCAATGAACCCAGGAACGCCGGCGAACTCCATGGATTCCGGAGAGAAGAAAACCCAAGAGGGAGAGAGAGAAAGACGAAAGGGAGATCGGGTGTCCATCAAACTTCATCCCCATCACCATATATAGTCCAAGGAGGTAGCCCAAGGAGGGGGAAAAGGTCCGACCAACCTCTCTGCAGGTGACCGGCCAAGCACAAGTGGAAAACCAAGTGGAGAGCCAAGTGGTAACGGGATAAGATTGGTATGGGTTTTAAACCCCGGAAATTATATGTTTGTATCCAAACAAATATTCTAAGTCCCGAAAATACATTGAATGTATTTTATACCACTCAGGGAGTTATTACGGAGATCATGGATATTACTGAAAATCCAAACTCCACTGAAAGCGAAAAAAATTTATCGAACGAAGGATGGGAAAAATTACCCAAATATCCTTACTAAAAATTAAGGGATATTACAGCTCTACCTTCCTCCGGTCAAACTCCATGCTTACCGTACATGTGCCCACGTCGATCTTTGTGTTGGATCCGACATTGAGGGTGTTGTAGAAGGGTACGCTAAACATTCCAGGATCTTCACACTTTTTCGGGATCTTCTTTTGCATCACAGCCGAGACATCCTTCTTGACTTTCACCTTTTTCTTTGACCGCTCCTTTTGCTCCTTCTTGAGCTTGCATAGCTCTCTCAAGAAGTTTGCAAAGCAAGGCATTGCTTTGCTCAATTGGGGGGTCACCTTGTAATTCCTGAATGTCTCGTACATTCCCTTCAGCCGCTCAATGGGTTCGTCATCTTCTAGCGCAGCAGGGAATGGCACTGGGATGTCAAAATATCCCTCCGGGTAGACATACCGCATCATAAATGTAAGTGGAGATGGCCCATTTTTTGAAGTTTGATCGCGGTTTTCACCCCGCGATCGCGATTCTTGCACTGGGGCCCCGCGGTCGCGGCTATCCTGCCCGCGGTCGCGCTTAATCGGTGCATCTTGTCCATTCTCTTGCTCAACAGACCCGCGATCGCGGCAAATTGCCCGCGGTCGCGGTTTGTTCTCGTACTTCTTGGCTCCCATCTTTTCTTCTTCAAGCTCCCATCTGGGCCTTGACGTCATGGAGTAGACGTTTTGCCTAGGATTTATCTCAGTTTGAGATGAGAGTGCTCGTGACACTCTAGCTTCAAGCTTTCTAACTGTCTGGGAGATCTTCCCCACCTGCTTCTCTAGGTTCTGTATGCTGGACTTGGTCTCGTGTTGAAACTGAACCATGTTTTGATGCATGGTTCCCACGGTCTGCGCCAAAGTATTCATATGATGTGCCAGTGTGTTGACCTGGTCTTCAAGATTGGTGATGCGGGCAGCTCCTTGTTCTTGTGGTCTTTGATCTACTTGGCCTCCTTGAAACTGCCTCTGGGGGTACTGCTGAGAATCATGGGTCTCATGCCCTTGATGAGTGTTCTGCTGGTTCCCGTATCTCAGATTTGGGTGATCTCTCCACCCTGGATTGTAGGTGCTGGAGTACGGGTCATATTTTGGCCTTTGAGGGCCATATCCGCCAATGGCGTTCACCTCAACAGTTGGTTCTTGCAGGGTGGGGCATGCATCAGTTGGATGCGTCGTTTCATAGCATAACCCACATGATTTGACTTGCTGCAAGCCACCTCTCATCATACATCCCCTCATCATCTCCTTCATCTCAGCCATTTCAGCAAGAAGAGTAGAATTGGGTTGAGATTCTGCAGCTCTCACATATTGGATGCCCTCCCTTTTACTGAATTGCCTGGACCCTTCAGAGAGCTCAAAAAAAATCTCAAAAGCTGCAACAGGAGTCTTGTTGAGGATGTTCCCCCCACAAGCAGCGTTCACCATCCTTCTCTCTTCATCAAGAAGACCACCGTACAAATAAAGTACGAGGTCCTGCTCAGAATAACCGTGGAAGGGGCAACTGGATATCATCTTCTTGAACCGCTCATAATACTCATAGAGCGATTCACCAGACTGCTGGTCGATATTGCTGATAGTTCGCTTCAGGCTATTCAGTTTGGTAGCTGGGAAGTACTTCTCCAGGAAGGTTTTCTTCATCTTGACCCAAGTGTCAATGCTCCCTGGAGTGAGATAGTAGAACCAGTCATTGGCCGCATCCTTCAGTGAAAAAGAAAAGGCCCTCAGCTTGATCTGGTCCTCCGTCACGTTCTTCGGCTTCATACTGCTACACACCGAATGGAACTCAGCAAGATGTTTGTTGGGGTCTTCACCACTCATCCCATGGAAGTGGGGGAGTAAGTGGATCAACCCAGACTTCAGCTCAAAATTTACGCCCTCGCCCAACTCAGGAAACTGCACAGCCAGCGGTTGCTGCTGCATGTTAGGGGCGGTCAACTGTCTCAACGTCTGCTCTGTGTCAGCCATCTCGAACGCAGGATTATCAAAAACCAAAGCACAATTTATTCTACGACCCTGGGAAAGGGTTCTCTCAATCTCTGAATTAAAACCAAGTAGATGGGAATTAGTAGCACGGGTGTGGACCATAAGATAGGTCCACACCAAAGGAACACAACACACAGACAAAAACACACAAAAATCAATGCTTGCCTCCCCGGCAACGGCGCCAATTTGATAGCAGGCTTAAGTCGTATCACCTAATCAATCAAATAAAATCCTAGCAAAACCTAAACAAGTAGTTACGGTAAGCATGGGTCGAATCCACATAGAGGAAGGGATTAATCTATGTGTTGTTCGCATGCAATAGTAACAAGAAGGGGGAGTTGTAGGTTGGTTGGTCACAATTAAGTCAAACACAGCAAAGTATATGATGAAAATATCAAAGAGAGAAAACACTTAGCCAAGTAATGTCCACATAAGTCATCCAACGGTTGTTCCTTGATTATGCCCTATCTTCCTATTCGGTTATTCCTGTCCTGATCTTGGGTAGATTCAAAGATCAATCAAACCTAAGAACCCTTACCAATGAATAACCCTAGCACCACTAGTGATTCAATCCAAAGGCAGCAATGCACATAAGAATTAACCAGGATACACATAACACCTCAACCAGAAGCATTCAACATGTAGTCAATTCTCTACAAAGATAAATTCCACAGTGGCAGATAAAAATCCATGCTTGCTACTCGAACTAGAGCGTTAGCCCAACAGTTCCCTAGTATTAGCAATATGAATGAAAGCAATAAACCTAGGTGATCAATCTAGATAAACCAACAAACATTCAAATAAGAATTTGCGCAAGAGAAAATATATAACTCAATAGGATAAGATAGATAGGACAAAACCTCACAATTAGATGAATAAACTTATGCTTCCATTACCGGACTAAGCAAAAGAGGCTTAGCTCCTCATAAACATGATGAACTCCAAAGGTATGAAAAATGGCAACGATGAAATGAAAATTATCCCCAAAAAAAGCTCTCCAAAACCTAATACTAAAGAGAGTATATATAGGGCCTCTAACAAATGACCTAGCCCAATAAGAAAAGAAACTGGAATAAAATGAAAAATAAGAAAAGAAATCAGAAAAGATAGATTCGGGAAAAGTCCGAACTTTCAGCGTCGACGACCCGCGATCGCGGCCCATTAACCGCGATCGCGGCCTCTTGTGGCTCCGCGCTCTTCACATTCCTCCGCGCCTGCGGATAATTCTCGATCTGTCCCGAGGAACCGTGATCGTGGCACCCTTGCCCGCGGTCGCGGTTAATGCTCGGCCTTCACTCCTTGGCTTCGCCTCCTAACCTCTCCTCTTCACCTCCTTGGCGTCTTCTTTTGGTGGCTTCCTTCCCCAGTGTCTCCTATGATATCCAAAACAGCTCAAACACCTCCAAGAACACCAGACTTCGCCCCCAAACGCCATGTACAAGAATGTGTCTAAATCTACCCGAATGGCACCAATAAAACCCTCTAATAAATCTTAGTTAAGCCCTACAAAATAGTGCTTATCACTAAAAGTCCCCAAAACTCAAATTTTGTCACACAGCATGGGTATATCCTCAAAATTTTACCACAAAGGTAGTCGAAAAATCGACATCCACGGCATTAAGCCCCAAAGCCAATTTCTTGTCTACAAAAAATGACCAAAATGGCCAAAAGTCAATGTCAAATACGACCTAAGGCCTCACAATCAAAAGCATATACCAAGTTCAAAAAAAATCTCAAATATCCATATACCCATATCCCATAACATTATTGGTAGTCGCAAACATATGTCGACTACACAACTTTGAGCATGTGGCTTATGTTTCATAGGAACAAGTTTTCAAATTCCTATTAAGTCTTATAATCTCGAACCTTGCACGTGTTCAATGTTTCACACGCACAATGTTCGGGAAGCAACTGTTGACGGATAAATTTTTCATGCATATGATCAACCCATAATTAATCGGCAAAGTATATATAAGGTTGATTTTAAAATCAACAAACGTATACTAGTCCAAAATACGTTGGCTCTAAGATTTGTGTCAACTAAAACAATTGAGGTTATACGTGACTTTTGAGCCAATACTATATTATTAACATCTAATAATATAACAATATATTTATTCGAGTAATGTGCACTAGGCCGTTTTGACAAGTTCCAGTTGCGGTGGTGTAAACTAACACCTCTTTGGATAAATATATATGAAAAGCTTAAAGCAAATTTATATAATGTTTATTCGGTTGGTACTTAGGCCAAATTGGGATAAATATATATATAACATTTAATTACCATGAAACCTTTTCAATAGCTTCACGTTACATTGGCCAAATTTTGTAACGGTGCAAATCAAGGTCTTTAAATTGTACGTTTAGTCCAGTGTAAAGGATAATAAAGTAGATGGCAATTAAAGGCTTGTCTTGGAATTCCCACTGTCCATATATACGTACAAGGCAAAGAGAAACGGGGATCCTTGATTTTCCTAAAACAACAGAAGCTCAAAGACAAAAAAGAAAGCAGAGAGGCAAGCTCAACAAAAAAAGGCCGAGAGTTATAAAACCACATATAGGTTGCTCAAGTGATAAAACAAGCCGTGGTAAACTTTCTTAAGCCTGTAAATTTGCTAACATATTTTTTGTGTTTGTCTTAATTTGAGCAAGATAAAGAAAGATCCGTAATTGATTCGAAATGCATAATTTCGCCGCTACATGAAGACCCGTAGTTGACTCAAAATGCATAATTTCGCCACTACAAGAAGTCCCAAAGCTGTAAAGATTCAAATGGATCCAAATGCTACATATAAAATCGTCGTGGTCAAGATTCTAACCGATCTAGGCACCACACAAAAATCTCGTAAGTGTGAGGATTCAAACGGATCCAAACACTACACGTAAAATCTCATAAGTGTGAGGATTCAAACGGATCCAAATACTACACATAAAATCTCATAAGTGTGAGGATTCAAACGGATCCAAACACTGCACATAAAATCCCATAGTTGCGAGGATTCAAACGGATGCAAATACTACACTTAACCTCATAGTTGAGAGGGTTTAAATACATCCAAACTCTATACCGAAATGGGTTCGTTTGGTAAAAAAAATTAGATGACAACTATATATAAGAGTTGTCCATGAACTAAGCCATGTCCGGTCTTCACAGGTCTTCCATCTACATGGGTTATGACTTACTAAGCCAATTTTGATTCTTTTTGTCTCTATAAAGTATTGTGCCAACATAAACAAGGTTGCCCACATATTGAGCACCTACTGAACGGCTACAATCATGAAAATTTTGCATGATAGAGTTTAACTTGGCCTAGACAATAGTTTCAAAACCGGTAAAGTGGTCACTTATATATATCACCCCTTTCAAGGATCTGGATAACGAAGACTACTGCACTTGTTCCGTTTAACTTTGGGATTACGAAAAGTTTAGTCTTTTAAGCGTATTAAATCAATGAAGACTGGTGGGTTTCGTGGCAGATAGCTTGATACATCACCAATTGTCTTTACAAACTATGTATTTTGTAACAGATGACCACGAGCAATACATTTACAAATGTAAAAAGAAACTAAGACCGTGGAGGGTATAAAATCCAACATATGATTAGTCAATTAAGTGGTCACTTGTACGAGTTAACTAAATCTAACTCATTAAAAAAAATGTTCTTTTCAGAGCTACGTCTGATTTAATGCTCTTTTATGAACTACATAGGAAACTTGATACAAATATTATCGAGTTCAATCTCAAACCTAAAATTGACTTTCAAATAAAAGATAAAGTCAATAACATAAATCAAGTGGTTCTTCCAGAACTACGTTTGATTTGATGCTCTTTTATGAGCTACGTAGGAAACTTGATACAGATATTATTGAGTTCAATCTCAAAACTAAATTGACTTTCAAAAGTCAAAAACATAAACAAAATGTCTAAAGAACTACGTAGACTTGATTCCGTACTAAACGGATACGTAGGAAATTCGATATCAAATTCAAATATATATCGGATTCAGTCACAATTAAAATTTCATCCAAAACTTGAAATCAAAATTAAAAATGTTCTTTCAAGAACTACGTGGACTTGATTCTGTATTAAACGGATACGTAGGAAATCTGATATCAAACCCAAATGGGTATCGGATTCAGTCACACCAACATTCAAATCAAATTTCAAACAAACATGAAATTAAAACTAAAAAATGTTCTTGTTAGAACTACGTGAAGACTTGACGCCTCTAAAGGCTACGTAGAAACTAGATATCAAATTGAAATACACATCGAGTACAGTCGCAAATCTCAAATTAAATCAAACCAAACTAAATCGGTTCTATGTTAGAACTACGTGTGATTTGATCCCTTTTATTAGGGTACGTAGGAAACTCGACACAAAGCAAATGCTCTCCGAGTTCAATCGCGATCTCAAAAAAAAATACAAAATATACTTTACATGCAAATGATAGTCGAAGTGATTTGAGCAACCCTTCCTAGAAGGTGGGTTTAAGTCATTTCGGTGATGCATGAAAATAACTAAAACACATGCATATGATAGTTGGTTCGAAGTTTATGCAACCCTTCCTAGAAGGTGGATTTAGACTTCGACCTCTGATGCGTGTAAACCAAACCCAAATTTTCAAAACTAAATCCAAATTTAAAACTCTGAACTACCCCTACTACAAAAAATGATTTTTAGCCCGTGATTATTTAGCCCGGATCCTAAATATCCGTGATATAAAGTCCTGATACATCAGAAGAAGTCGAGCTATTTAAGAAATATAACATATTAGCCCGGACTGTTGTAGGGAAGCCCGGGCTAAAAACAGATTTTATTTAAAGGAGTCAAAATTTAATAGCCCGGGCGTGTTTTATTTGGGAATATCCGGGCTATTTTGTCGTGTTCTATATTAACCCACATTAAAATAAGCCGGTTAAAATACATCCGGGCTATTTTATCCGGGCTATTTTGTGGTAAAAGCATGTTCAGCCCGGTCCCCGACTTAACACAGCCCTAGCTATCGCGCGCGTCTCCTTCCTTCTTCATTTCTTTCAGATTACACATCCCGTCTCCTTCCTTGGCCATTTCCAACTTCACAGATCGAGCCTCCTTCCCGGACTACACATCTCCTCCTTCCGTCTCCTTCCTTCCGTCGACTTCACAGAGCCTCCTTCCCAGTGTGTGCACTTTAGGCCAAACCCTAAAATCGATCGGGGGGTGGCTGCCATTGTTTTCCCCGCCTGTGATATGCGATGCCGCCACCAACATTGACGCCGCCACCACTTCGCCGCTCTCTGTTTCGACGCCGCCACCAACTTGCAGAATCCGTAAGCTTTTCTTTTCCTCTCCTTGTTTTCCTGCGTGAGATTTTTGAGTGGGTTGTTAAATTAAGTGAGTTCGTGAAGATGATAGTGAACAGGGAGAGGCGAAATGGCCTTGCAGAATCCGTAAAATTTTGGGTATTTTAGTGTGTGAGTTCGTGAAATTCTGGGAAATTTTAGTGTGAGTTCGTGAAATTCGTGAAGATGATAGTGAACAGGGAAATTTTGGGTATTTTAATCCGTAAATTTCTGGGTTGTTAAATTTTGGGGATTTCAGGCCTAAATTTTTGTTAAATTTTGTGAAGTTTGATATTGTTGTACAACTCTCAATTTTGCTTAGTTTGTTTGTTCATCCTCACTAATTTCATTTTTTCTTGTTTAGGGTTCATACGAAACTATTCTTCTAGCAATTTGGGGTTTTGTTCGCCGTATGCTCCACACTCGTGCCGAGGTATTTCTCTCTATGTAATCTTGTGATTTTTTACTTGTGCTGATGTCGATTTGGCAATTTAGGGATTTTGTGCAAAGCAATGGCCACACAGATTTTACTGATTTTGTTGATGCGTTTGCTGATGCGTTTGTTGGAGTGAAATAGTCACTAGAGTAGAATTGCTTTGTTCTGATTAGTATTTGGAGATAACTTAGAACTTAAAACTTTGTTAATCTTTTTCAACTTATAGAGAATGGTGGATAATTCATGGATGAGAGCAAGTCGTAATTCAGTTCAATATGTTGAAGGGGTTGAGTTGTTTATTAAATTTGCTCTTGATCATGGGGCTGATCCTGCTAAAATTATTTGTATGTGTAACGATTGTGATTTTTCAAGGAGATACAAGGTTAGTGTTATTAGAGAGCATCTTATTTGTGATGGCATTAACATTGACTATAAAGTATGGATGTGGCATGGGGAGAAAACACCAATTCAGTCCGCTAGTTCTAACCCTCAGGAATTTCAGAACTTTGACATTTGTGAAGATGATCGAATAGATGATATGATATGTGATGTTGAGCAGATTCTTATTGACCATCCTGATATGTTTGAGAATTTTGTGAATGATGCAAAAAAGCCCTTATATGTTGCTTGCTCCAAGTTCTCGAAAATTACAGTTGTGCTGAAGTTGTATAATTTGAAAGTCGGTAATGGGTGGTCTAATAAGAGTTTTTCAGCATTACTTAAGCTACTTACAGAAATTCTTCCAGTGGACAATTGTCTTCCTAGTAGTACATACGAGGCCAAAAAACTTTTCTGCTCAGTGGGGAAGGAATATGAGAAGATACATGCTTGTCCAAATGATTGCTGCTTGTACAAAAAGGAATATGAATCATTGCAAAGCTGTTCAAATCCTTATTGTGGTGAACCGAGATACAAGGAGAATGGATCTCCTGCTAAGGTGCTCTGGTATTTTCCGATAAGGCCTAGATTTCGGCGTCTCTTCGGTAATCTTGATGATGCAAAAAAACTGACTTGGCATGCAGATGGGAGGATCAAAGATGGTAAAATTCGACATCCAGCTGATGCTTTACAATGGCAAACAATTGATAGATTGCATCCTCAATTTGCTGATGAGGAAAGAAACCTTCGTCTTACACTCTCCACTGATGGCATGAACCCTTTTGGGAATATGAGTACAAGTCATAGCACATGGCCGGTGGTCTTAGTGATGTATAATATGCCTCCATGGTTATGCATGAAGCGCAAGTATATGATGTTGTCTTTGCTGATTTCTGGGCCGAAGCAACCAGGAAATGATATTGATGTGTATTTGGCACCTCTTATTGATGATTTGAAAGACATGTGGACAATGGGCATTGAAGTTTATGATGCACACCGTTAGAAGTTTATGATGCACAAGGATCTGGAACAACCTGAAAAGAATATAATAATGAAAGAAAAGAGCAAGGGAAAGTCACTTACTTATGAATCTGTCATTGGGCCGGGTGAAGCTGAATCAGAACCGAGTTCATTGGAAAAATATGAATGGATATTAGATGATTTTAGTGGAAATGCGCTGCGGAAAATCAAACTTCATGATGAAGTTTTTCATTATGACCATCCGGGGATTGGAATTGGGAAGGAGGAGATTCAAAGATGGCTTGATAGGAAAGAGGTTGGAATTACTCATATGTTATTATATATCAGGTTAGTAGCAATATTATCTTGTTTTTCATTATGTTTTTGTCAATTGTTTCAAATGTATAAACATGTTCATATTTCTTGTAGATATTTATTTGACAATCATTGCAAAGGTGTCAATGACATGATCAAATTTCTTTGTCCTACTCAAATTTCTCCATTGGCTCAAAGCATTGAACAAAGGGCTACTTACATTGCAAAGTCTATGGAAGGAGATGTTAAGAATAAGATATTTGTGGCACCCTACCATTTTAGGTAACCAGCCCTTATATTTTTTTATAACTTTTGTCAGTTAAATTAAATGATCATATATTTTTAGGTATCATTGGGTGTTGATATTGATGAATCCTCAACTGGGTCATGCTTATTGGGTTGATTCACAACTTGGAAAAATTGAGAAGGATGCGGAGTCATTGGTTACATTGTAAGTATTTGTTTGATATGTCGAGTATGATTCTTGCATTATTCCTTATAGAAGTAATTGCGTCTGTTGTAAACAGGAGCTATAAATTGAAATATGCCAAGTTGGGTAGGAAAACACCACGAAAAGAAACTTTGTGGCATAAAGTTAAGGTAAATTTACTGATTTTCTAAACTTGTTTGTAGTTGAGTTAGAATTTCCTAATTAAAGTGTTACATGTATGAATACATCATTCTTTCAATACATTTTCCAATCTTATACAATTATTTGTGTATGACTTACAGTGTCCTCGTCAGAAGAATGCGATTGATTGTGGATACTATGTTTTGAAGTTTATGAAAGATCTTATACTTTACCAAAAAAATTGTTCTGTAATTCCCATCAATGTAAGGCTTTTTTAATCTGTAATTGTTTGTCTTTGATAAATAAGGTTTACTCTAACTAAATATCATGTTGTATATATTTATAGTGGTATGATGACCGATCTTCCTACACAAATGAAGATGTTGATGAAATTCGACGGGAGTGGTTTGATTATTTCCTAAGTCTTATGTAGGTATGAAGTTCTATTTACCTATTGCTTGTAGTTTGAATTTATTAATAACACCTAATAAGTCATTCTACTTTTTGTTTGATATATATATTTTTGTTCTTTAATTTCTGCAAAGCATTGTAGGAAGTTGATATATATTAGCTGATTGCGTAAAGGATTGTCATGCAGGCGTGTTTGTCGAATGGAAAGTTGTCAACAGAGATGAAGAATCACAAGTGGTATTGCTAGAAGACGTAGAATATATCACTTGTTTTCTTTCAGTATGGGTTAAGTTGTGAACTTGTTTTGGGAGTCCTTTGCTAAATTATATGAAGAATGATATTGTAACTCAAGTGTTTTGGATCTATATATACTATCTGGCTATCAATTATAAATGTTTATATTCTCTAGTGTGAGTTAAATATTGGTACAATACAGCAAAATACAGGGTACGTATTCAAATAGGCAATATTTATTAAATATTTGCGAGAAAATAATTTAATAATATATAGCCCGGACATTATAAGTCAGAGCTATATATGCCTATTAGGACAAACCTTTTATCCCGGATATGAAAAACATACAGCCCGGACAGGAGAAAAAATTAAATTGGAAAATTTGGACTTTTTAGCCCGGACATGTATTGTACAAGCCCGGGTTATTAAGTGAAGTTCAACTTCAAAATTTTGGACTTTTTAGCCCGGACATGTATTATATACATCCGGGCTATTAAGTGAAGTTCAACTTGAAAATTTTGGACTTTTTAGCCCGGACATGTATTAAACACATCCGGGCTATTAAGTGAAGTTCAACCGGGAAATTATGTGAAGATTATAGCCCGGGCGTGTGACAATGGGTCCGGGCTATTTGGTCTAGTATCACACCAACCATTAGCCCGGACCCTTTTTAGCTATATCCGGGCTATATAATGGAAAACGTCCGGGCTAAAAAGCGTTTTTTGTAGTAGTGTACATAAGGCTTGATCCTTCCTAAGAAGGTATGTAGGCAACCCGCCATAATTCAGGTACAACCCAAATCATAAAACAAACCTAAAATCCCCAACGTATCTATGTTATTGGAATTGTAAGGATATACAGATAAGGGTCGAACTTAAAAAAAAAACTAAATAAGATGTGTTTGTGCATTGTTGTTTTCTTTTAACAATTTTTGCCTAACATGTCCTTTAATCAAATGTGCAATTACTAATTATGAAGTGAGACCATTTATGGAGATTCATAATCCGGTTATCTTAGGTAGTCATAGTATTTTGCTAGAAGTCAACTATGATTTATGGACTATATGTTATAAAGTCTATTGCTATTATTATCGGGTCCTACGAGGTCGTACCCTTAGAGTTTATGGACTGGATCAGTTTATTGGGAGACATATTATATAAAGTATATGATATAAAGTTATATATGATATAATTTGGAAGATAAGGCTTATTAGTAATAAAGAGTTATTATTGATAATAAAAGATATATTAATTTAGGAAATAATATATTTACATATGGTATTATAAAAGGAGAGCTTTCAAGGAGAAAATCCTAACCAACATACACAACCACACGGTTGCCTCTCTCCGTGGAGTTCTCCATCGTTCGCCTTCGTTCCTCGTTCTAGCAATCGAGCTCTAGGCGATCCAGATCCATAGTCGGGTGGACCAACTAGAGGAGTCACATTTGAGGATCTAATCTCCCCATTTCAGGAAGATTCAAACACACATCAAGAAGTAATTAATTCTTCTTATCTATGATATATTTGGTTTATACATGAGATCCTTGTTTAGATGTTAGGAAAACGTTTCCTGAAATTCCGCTTTAAGCATCTAAATACCTACAGATTTGGAATTGGATTGGTTCTCTTTTGATATTAGGATTAGATGAAATGTTCAGCTTCGAATTAGCGCTTCTGAAGTTCGGATTGTGGTGAAATTGTTTCTGTTTATGATTAAGGTTTTCTTTAAATTAGGTTTTGATAAATTTCTTCTGATTAAAATTAGGGGTATCTAAATCTGATTACGTGATTTGTCGGTTTGTGATTAGTTACCGGAGTTATTACTTTCCAGCTAGTGGTTTTTATGGCTTTTATGGTGATCATTGCTTGCTTCAAGTGTTTCTTGAACTTGGCAATGTAATTAGATTGTGCTGGTTTGAATCCCCATATGGTGGTATTTAGAAATGGATTTTGCACTTGTTGTAAGGAAGTTGGGTACGTGAAGTCAATACCATAATTGCTTCCTTTCCTGCTATAGGAAATACATGGGTTGAGTTTGGCATTTCATGGGAGGTCTCGAGGACATTGAACCACCTCTGAAACGTGTTAAAGAATCACCAAGGGAATCAAACGACTTTCTTGGGGAATTCATCGTGCTCTAATTTGGGGATCAATTAAATTAACCTTCCTTCAATTAAATTAACCATCCACATATAAATGTTTACGCCTGCAAATATCTTAATGCAAATCATTGAGCTATAGAACAATGGTGAGAGAAAGATCCACTATGTGGTAAAATATGGGTGCACAAACCTAGGTATTTATTACTTCTAAATATCCAAGTCGGTCTAAGGCATGCAAGCAAATAACACATGGCACAACCACAAATTAAAATGAGAAAAAGAGAAATAAAAAATAATGTCAAACCAAAACAAGCTCTTGTAATTTGGACACGCAACAAAGCTAACGTGGCATGATGAGGACTAACTCACATAATACCAAGACATTTAAAATTAAGAGGAGCACAACTCATGCTTTTAGATATTAGTGATATGATACTAAATCAAAATTGACTAATTATCCGACCTATTCCATTTTTCTATTTCTTCGTGGAAGGATGATATCACCTATCTATTGTACCTTAGATGCACCGGGGTCCAAGGTCCTCCTTGCCGGAATTGCCTCACGTAGCCTCGTGTAGCATCATCTAAAAGTTCCACGATTGATTCTAAAAGTTCCACGATTGATTCTTGACTTGATGTTTGATATTTTGATTTAATTCATTAGTTAATTAGCAGCCTAGTGGTTCTATTTTGTTTTAGTTACTAGTATTTTTTTTAGGTCGATTTAGTTATTAGTATTGAATCTGTAACGCCTACTCATCATTTTTCGTGAGTCATGTCAACAATGTCACCGGATTTTTATGGAAAAATGATCGTATTATTATCGGTAAATAGGTGTATAATTTTTTTTAGCATCAAATGTATAATTGCTAGTAATTTTCAAAGTTGGTATTAGTTTGGGTTGATAGTGAATAGTTGGGATTGTTTAAAGTAATTTTTTTAAAGAAAAAAATAGTCTGAAAGAGGGTGATGACACGTGGCTTGAAGAGGGAATGAGAATGTATTTACTTTAATTGTAGTAGTAGATTAGGAAATTATACATAAATTAAAAAGTAATTAATTTATTTATCTGATTTATTTATATCTAAATTAGAAATTAATTTATATTATGATACATATTTTTTCTATATAAGTTTAGATTTATAAAAAAAGTAAAATTTAAAAAAAATAATATATAACATTTTCATTATGATGTATCGTGACATAGTAAAATTTATTTTAGTAAATATATACTAGATTGTGTACAAAATTAAAATTACACGTGCTTTAGATGGAGTTATATCTTACACCAACTTGATTTGTAATTTTTGTGAACATTAAAATTTCCCGATTTATTTCTAAAATAAATAATCTCGATTTAGGGGAGACAAACTGTGACGTATAAATTTCCAGATTTTTCATCGTCCCCATCCAGTTCGTGCAGTCGGCCTCTTCTTCCAATGGGCTTTTGGGCCTGATATCAGTGTAGGCTTTGGTTGATTTTCCGGAAACCGTTTCTTAGATTCTGTCTGTCGTCCCCTCTCTCGCTCTAGCGTTATCGGAGAGTATCCGTGCAGGGGGCCGCCGATCCGCAGTCGAACCTTCCCGCTACGTCGCTGTTAATTCGATTCACGGTACTCTCTTGTTCGATTTTTCTATGAATATGTGCGATGTCTAGGTTTTAATTGAGTTTGCTGCTCTATAGGGTTAGGGTTAGGTGTAGGATGAAAAGTCTGGTTGTCGACTTTCTGTTCTTGTGTTACTTGAAATTGGATGCTTTGCGGGTCTGAAAGCAATACTTATTGAATGCAAAGAAGAAAATCTAAACCTGAATCAACTGGTTAGCTGATTTAATCTCTTCTTGTGGGTGTTAGCTGAATCATGGGACGGAGGGGAAATGGACGAAAGGGAAACGCGAGAAAGGGAAAGCAACAAAAGGTGAGAAATGTAATTTTGGATGATACCGACTTATTTTCTTTTTCACTTCCATATATTGAACTACTTGCTTTGGTACAGTTGGTCTATAGATTGTTTTGGGATGGTCATAATTGGAATTCTGGTTTGAATCATAGAATGGTTTGGTTGCTCAAATTTTACTTGATTTAATCTCCAGTCTTTCTTTTTTTCAAAAAAGAAAGTCCGATTTTTTGATAGGTCCAGCTGGGAAATTTAAGTCTGGACTTGAGGAATTGGAGACCTGTGATTGCTAGTTTCAGAATTCTCCTAACTATATGCATAGTTAAGTGAAAGTGTATATATGCATAAAGGCATACAAATGCGCTTGAATTTGCCCTTGAGGTAGGTAAGGTGGTTGCTGTTAATGGCACGGAAGTAGAAGTCAGTAAAGTTCGCCTGGTAGTAGCAGTTGGGAGGGTTGGCGGTGCCGATGGCCGGGACAGTGGCTGCTTTTCGTGCCTTACTCATCTCCTCAGTTGAAGCTGACATTTTTTTGTGATGCTTGATCTATAGCTAGAATGTTTAGTTGGCAGTACAAGTAATTAGGCTGCGTTGAGAGTATAACTAGAGGCATCATATACTTACACTAGTTGATTCCATGTAATTCCTTTACTATTGCTATAAAACAAATACATATATGATATATATAAGTTAGTAAAAATAACCTTTTATGGATGATACAGGTGTTAATTTTGATTTCATTTCTTGATAATAACTTCTCAGGAGGAGAGCAAGGGAAGGTATCTTTGCGTATCGAATGGGTTTGCTATCAGCTGCTGATTGAAGTTGAGGAGGAGGAGGAGGGGCCTGCGCGGGCAATGTGCTCCATTGTCAGCGGAACTTTACTGAATGAAGATGGTACAAAGAAGGATAGGAATTATGTGTTCGTGAATAGATTCTCAGTGGAGATGCTTCCTTGTGTGGGGGCCAAGGTTAGGGAAATCTTGGAGGAGAAAGCACTTGAGGCGGAGGTGGGTCCGGGTGTCCCCCTAGACTTTGTAAGTGTGACTCATAAGGACAAGTTTATATATGAAACTGATACTGACTATAGATCGCGGTCTGGTAGATATACTAACTCGTTTGTGGGTTGGCGAGCTTGCTTCCTGTAGCTACCTGCAAACCAATTGATTCTGTAGATATACTAACTCGTGCGAGCTGTCTTACTCTGCTGCTGCCTGAGTTGCTTTTGTTTGAGATGACACCCTTTATGTTACATATTTGCTTTTGTTTGAGATGATGCTATATATGTGCTTTTAATGTTCCATTTCCGTGTAATAAAACAAAATTCACATATTATGCCTTACATATCTATGTTTAATGAACTTCCCTGTAACTAACTTCCACAGGATTCAGGAAGAATACTATTACAGAGACTTTGATGCACTTAAGCAAGAATACTATTATACGGGTAGGCTAGGATTGATGGTTCATACATTCATATCATACATATACAATTTTGGAAAAAAACAAACAACAAAATTAGTCTAAAGTAATTTATATATACAAGTTGCGTATTGTGTATAGACACAACTTAAGTTGCGTATTGTGTATAGACACAACTTAAATACATAGGCACATTCTAAATACATATTGTATACTACAAATATCCAAATGACAGATTATAATATCACATACACAATGGATAATATATATATATACGTATACAAATATGATGAATTAACTCCACGTTGAATATTAAATTGGCTGCAATAATTTGATTGGTTTGAAGTCTCTTCTCCAGCATACCCTTCCACCTCTCTAAAAAAGATAACCTCCGGTTACAATTGTAACAAATTAGTAATTGCATAAAACATAATTTATTCAGCCACACATTTCCAACTTCAGCCTTCACAAAGATCATTTACTACATTGAAACAAATTCTATGAGTCTCTCTTTTTCCAACTGCCGCAACCCTTTCACCTTCCTACAACATTGAAATCTATGCCCTATAAATCCTATTTCCTCCTCCATCCGTCTCCCCACAACAAGCCACAATGGATTCCTCTAATAAGAAGTTCAAAAAAAGTCTCCATACAAGTCAAAACCCATGAAAAAACACATTTGCTGACATTTTTTCGGAGGAAATTCTTGGATTGCCCCCCGGATCGTGACGTGGAGTTTACCATTGAGATAGAACCTAGTACTGTGCAAATTTCCAATGCACCGTTATCGTATGGCTCCAGTGGAGATGCAAGATTTAAAGAAGCAACTTGAAGAGTTACTTGAGAGGGGATATATAAGACCGAGCGCGTCACCTTGGGGTGCCCCGATTTTATTTATCAAGAAGAAAGATGGTTCATTCAAGTTGTGCATCAATTATCGGGAGTTGAAAAAGGTCACTATAAAGAATAAATACCCGTTACCACGAATTGATGATATTTTGGATCAGTTGCTAGGAGCTAAAGTCTTTTTCAAGATCGATTTGAGGTCTGGCTATCATCAGCTCATAATTCGTGAGGAGGATATTCCGAGGACTGTATTCCGGACGAGATATGGACACTACGAGTTCGTAGTCATATCATTTGAACTTTCGAATGCTCTAATAATTTTCATGGATTTGATGCACATATGCTTTCATCAGTATCTGGATAAGTTCGTGGTGGTGTTTATCAATGATAGTTTGATATATTTGCCGAATGAAGAAGTTCATTAGGACCATCTTCGCATCACATTATCGATCATTAGACAAAATCAGTTGTATGCTAAGATGTCTAAGTGTGACTTTTGGTTGAAAGAAGTGGCTTTGTTAGGCCATGTGATTCACGAAAAATGGGTTATTGTTGACCCTCAGAAAATTGAAGAAGTGGCTGATTGGAAGCGACATCAGAATGTGAAGGAGGTGTGTAGTTTCTTAGGACTTGCTGGATATTACCGACGATTTGTAGAGAGATTTTCAAAGATCGCTCTACCCATAACTGGATTGCTCCTCAAGGTCCACAAGAAGTTCATATGGGATGAAAAATGCGAGGCCAGTTTTCATAAGTTGAAAGAGTGTCTGACGTCAGCACCAATATTAGCACTGCCAAAAGGAACTGATGGCTATGTTGTCTACGGTGACGCTTTGAAGCAGGGTTTGGGATGTGTATTAATGCAGAATGAAAGGTTATTGCATACGCATCTTGACAACTGAGGCCTTATGAAGCGAATTATCGGGCTCATGATCTGGAATTAGTTGATGTGGTTTTCGCACTAAAGATTTGGAGGCACTATCTCTACGGTGTCAGATGCCAAATCTTTACCCATCACAAGAGTTTGAAATATGTGTTTACTCAGAAGGAGTTGAACATGAGGCAACGACGTTGGATGGAGTTGCTCAAGGATTATGATATTGAGCTATTGTATCATCCGGGCAAGGTTAATGTGGTAGCTGACGCACTAAGCCGAAAGACGCCACATGAGACTGTGGTAGATCTCATGTGGTGTCTTTCGGTATAAGGATCTGAGGCCACAAATCCCTACGGAATGACCCATCGTGGAACCCTAAATTAGATTCGATAACAACATATACGAATCTAAAGGAATACGAAGGAAATCGAAAGGAACGAAGTCCCGATCGAAGCCCCGAAGCAAAAGGCCAAATTCGGCCAAGAGTTGGGCAACCGCGGTCGCGGTTTCATGGCCACGGTCGCGGCCGATGAACTCCGGCGACTGCAAGAAAGAGTTTCTCACTGGGGTTGGCTCGATTCGCTTTGGTTGATGAAGACTTTGGTTTCTAGGCTTCCTTGGACCACCAAAGTACCACTTCGCAACCACCAACACCACCAACGGAGCTCCGGCGAGGGCTTTAAATTTTCCGGCGAAAGCTTCAAGGGAGAGTTTGAGCTCAGATTTAGCTCCGATCTCCTCCAGATCTTCACCTTAAATACCCCCAAGCAAGGAGGTGGAGCAGCCAGGTGCGTCGCCCGACCGGAGGCAGGGCTAGGGTGGTGACTCAGGCGAGCTACGCCTCGATCTGGCATTCCAGATATTTTCCGCGGTCGCGGTTTTTGGCCGCGGTCGCGGTTTTGCCATTTCGCCTACACCGCGGTCGCGGCCGTAGCCGCTTGTCAGACTTGACAAGACGTTTTCTTTCCGTCTTTTACCGCGGTCGCGGTTCTGGGTATTTTTGATCCTTTTGTCCGGAAAAGACAAAGTTAAGGGTTTAAATCCCCGAGTTAAATATATTTGTACCCGAACAAATATTTAAGTCCCGAAAATACAACAACTGTATTTTATACTACTCAGAAAAATATTACAGAGATCAAACATTTTACAGAATGCCCGAACTTCTCTGAATTTAATCTGACTTGTAGTACGGGAGTTAGAAAATTTCAAAAATGCCCTTACAAAATGAGGGATATTACAAATGTAATAACCCGCATTTTAGTAGGGCTATTTGTGTAATTGTCCACTCTATTTCTAAATAAAAGAATTTTGGTAATTATTTTATTATTCCAAAAATAGAAATAAAATAGAGTTCTTGTTATAAGTTGGTACAAATTGTAAGTTATAAATTTATTTAAATTATTCTAAACATTATGTTAAGTCTTAATTTAAATAAAACTTATCAAATTTAACCTAGAATATTTAAATCAAATTTAACAAATTTTGTTAAAGATTTAAGTATGGTTAAATTTATAAGAAAATAACATAAGTTTTTTTAGCCTAAGTTAAATTTTGTGTAATTTAATTTTGGGTTAAAGTAGTTATTACAAATATTAATTTGGGAAACTTTTGTAATTTGTGAAAAGTTGTTGCAGGGCATTTTTGCCACAAAACAAAAACAAGAGGGAACCGATTGTATTTTTTCAGAAATCTCGTCTTCAACCTCTAGCCGATGCGCCCGAGCTTCCGGTGGCTTTCAATTGAGGATTTCTGGGTCGATTGGAGCTCGATTGGTTCAATTACACATTGGGAAATTAAGAACATGATAATCCTCATCTAATGACTCGATCAATTCGGATTAAATGTCGCGAAATCGACGGGATTTTGTACCCAAATCCTTATCCGCGTCCATTAAAGTCGATTGGAAGAAGTAGAAAATTAGATAGGATCGTTTTCAATTGGAGAGAATTTATTGATTGTTTATGCTGGTATATCCTAAGATCCAATAACCCTATAAGTAGACCCCTGAATTCGACCCCAATTCATCCAATCTCACGACCCAAATCAAGAACCCTAGAAATCGGTTCCACTGTGTTCAGTAGCCAAATTCGAGAGCTTGTGAGTGTTATTTGGGAAACTGAGCACATCCCTAGATACGCCTACGAGTCCCCTTAAAAATATCTCTCCTTCCGCCACCGGAGATCTACCATAGCCGCCAAATTCCAGTGTTTTCTGACGAGGTGCAGTCCGACGTCGTGAGGTTTATTTTAAACCCAATTCGGGATTTGATTTTTTTATTTATAATTTGTTTTGGCTTAATTTTGTTTAAATTAAGTAATCCAGATTATTGGAAAATATTTTGAGATTAAGTTGAATTTAAAAATAAATAAATTAAAATTGTTATAATATTATCTTATATTATGAATGGGTAAATTTTGACTATTCATTTAGATAATATTTTGACTTAGAAAATTTTAGGATTATAAATAAGTTATGTTATTAATTTCTTTATGTCATGATTATTTAGATTATACGACTAATTAATTTTTAATTATATAGATAATCGTTTAATCAAAAAGCCTTGAAATTGATTTATTTATGAGTAAATAACTTCAATTAAAAACCGAGACATTGTCAATATCAAATTTTGTTATATAATGAATTATCTAATATAATTTCTTTATTATGATTTAGGTATGTCTCGGATTGGATTTTGAAACGGAATCAAACAAGAGGTTAAGAGCTACTAGTAAGCGATTGCTCCCGTCTACCGTTCAATTTTTTTTCTTAATCCAAGGCAAGTGGTGGTTCGCTTTTGTTATTTTATTCCATTTTCCTTAATTGACAATGAATTGATTGTTTTAATTAAGTTGGGATAAAAATCTAAAAGCTGATGTTTGAAAACTTATGTATATAAAAATGGATTAAGGTTCTCATGAGAACTAATCTTAGGGTGAGAAGGGAGAAATAACATGGGCCATTGGATGAGGGGATGAAGGACTGAGATTAGAAGATGGAAATTTTAAGTGAAAAAACGCGGTGGCAAAATCTGTAATTTCGGTGAACTTTTTGTTTTTGAACATGACCGCCTAGATTATGAACATGACTTTTCATTGACATGAACATGTTATCTGTGAACATGACCGCCCAAATAATGAACATTTGGTATCACTTTATGAACGCGAAGTTTCGCACTTCGCACGTTAAGGACACTTCGCACTAGAACCTCCCTTTATAAAAATGTTGTGAAAATAAACCTTATTATTAGATTGTATGTATGGTAGCTATATTCTTATATATACATATATATATTATTATAGGTTGCTAGGTAACATTGTGTGGTTGTTGTGAATTGGTGTGAAATATTATTGCTAGGTAGCACGAATATTCATAGAAACAGGGGCGGAGCCAGGATTTTACCCCAAAGGGGGCTAAAATCCTGTGCGAATTTTTTTATGTGACTTAAATCCAACGTGACTTAAATCTTGTTGGTCGGGGACTCAAATAATCAAGGTCTGTTTTCAAACTTTGTGCGATAAACCTAAATGTTCCCAAACAATTGTTCATACTTCCATAAGACTCAATTTCTTGGTAGTCTTCTTTTGATTCATACCTCTTTCGCTTATTCCATGATAGTTTTCGGGTTATATATCGTCTGTCGGTTATTATTCGAGGGACAGTGATAGTAACTGGTTACAATCACAAGAACCACTTTGCTTGAACCATTGTTTAGGCTTTCGTTAGACTAACCAACCCTCTCTTTTCTTTGCATGGTTGGTTGTTGTCATTCGTCCCTTACGACACATCAGGAATAAATTCCCAAGTCGAGGACGTGGGAAGACGACGTTGAAGGCGGCTGTGTTTTGCTTGAAGATAGTTGTTATTTGTTTGTTTTAATAAAGGTTAAGGATCTTGTTGTTGCTTTGAATAAAGTCTCACATTGTACTCTTGATACACTTTAAGGTTTTCTTGTTTTGCAACGTCGTTTTATTGTAAGACATCTTAATTTAACTTATATTATTATTGTTTTATTTTTGTCTTTTGCGATCAATACTGTAATGCCTTGGATGATTTCGGAAATGCGTTCCAGGGTCACTGGCGATAATTTTTGAAAAAAAAAAATTGTTTTAAAAAAAATAAAAATAATAATAATAATAAAATTTGAAAAATAATAATTTCGGAAATTTTATTTTTTTAATAAAAATATTATAAAAATAATGATATTTACAATTTTGTCACTCCAATCTTAATAATCCATCTCTTAGATCTTATGGCCTTAATTACTCCTCACTTTACACCCTATGATTATTATGCAGTTGATTATCTTTACAAACTAATATTTATACAAATTGATTTTGAAAATTTAATAAACACAACTCTGTATTTGACACGAACACTCAACTTTAATATATACTAAAGTAGAGGCATGAAGCTGACCTATCATTACCACTTTCATTTCGACTATGTGTCATCATCACATTCGTTTCGCCTGTATAAGCCTTGAAGATATGAAAAATCATTCGACCTCTTAAAAAATGTAGGAACAATGAATACTATATTACTTATAAATTTAATAATAGTTAAAAAATATGGAATAGAATAATTTAAACTATTGCCAAAAGTCTCTTCAATTTGATGAAGACCGTAAGGATGAGAGAATATATTAATAACGATAATAATGATTACACTAAGTGTAATATAATCCTAACTTCATTATCATATTATTTAAATAAATGTTAGGATTACATTACAGTTAGTATAACCCTTATTCGATTAATATGATAATGAAGTTACGATAACAATATACTTAGTGTAATCGTTATTCGTTAAATATGATAATGAAGTTAGGATTACAATATACTTAGTATAACCGTTATTTGAATAATACGATAATGAAGTTAGGATTACATAACACTTAATATAACCTTCTTTGAATAACACGATAATGAAGTTAGGATTACATTAAAATTAGCGTGACTGATATTTGAGTAATAGAATAATGAACTTAAGATTACAATATAGTTAATATAACAGATATTAGAATAATACGATATAATGTAATCTTAACCTCATTATCATATTATTCGAACATCGGTTATACTAAGTATAATGTAATCATGAATTCATTATATTATTATTTGAATGTCGGTTATACAAGCAATATTGATGCGTTCCGAGGTGGCTCAAAGCACAAGGGTTGCCAGATCTAGGCAGGAGCGGGCGCGGATCCTTCTCCGTTGGGTAACCTGGATAAGTACGAGCCACCTAGACGATGGCTCATGGGTCTCTAGTGCTCGCTTTGGGGCGAGGAAGGGGCGAGACGCTCGAAGCGACGAGCTACGGATGAAGGGGATATGAAGAAAGGAATGTGTTTGACGTCTGAACCCGAAGAAGGAGGAAAACTCAACTCGTACTTTACTTGGGTTATATTGAACGTGATTGAAACGATTACAATGGAGGCCTATTTAAAGGCACATGGCTCGGCCAAGAACCCTAATGGGCTTGGGCTGAGTAACAAACTAATGGGCTAGCCCAAAATAGAAATGACCGAAATAGAAATACTAAAACGGAAAACATACTAAAACAAGAAATAACATAAAAATGGCTAAACTAGACTAAGGGTCCGTTCGGTTCGCCAGTTAAGTCGACTTAAAGTGACTTAATTGAACTTAATTAAAATTTTAAGTCAAGATGACTGAACTTACTTACAAAGTCCATTCAGTTCACCAAAATTTTAAGTCGACTTAAAGTGACTTAAAACGACTGTACTTACTCAAACATTTTAAGCTAGGAATCCTGACTTTTTTTATTTGAGGTGACTGAACTTAACAAAAAAATTATCCAACCCCCAGTTCAACTTTATTGAATTCAGTCATCTATTTCAGTTCAGTTTCAGTCTAGTTCAGTCGTCAGCATAAATTTTACCTTACAGCTTCAGTTCAGTTTTGTACCCAGTTCAGTTTCAATTCAATTCAGTCTCTGCAAACCAAACAGACCCTAAGTCTTTAACCATGGAGGACGCCATGGTCTTGGACGCCTCGGGCTCGTCGAAGCCCGGCTTGGGTGAGGGTTGGGTCGCATCATTCTCCTCCCCTTAGATTCGAAGCGTCCTCGCTTCGAGCTTGGTGGGGCCAGGGGAGTCGGCGCTCGGTGGTCAACAAATACACGACGTCGGTCTCGGGTCCGGATCTTGGAACCTCCACGATGACCACGTATGGCTCGGGTCCAGGAGCGGGCACGGGGGACCCAGACTCGATTGGGCACGGGGGACCCAGACTCGCAGGAGCGGGCACAGAAGCGGCCACTGGAGCGGGCACGACTGGGCACGGGGGACCCAAACTCGTAAGAACGGGCACGACATCGGCCACTGGAGCTGGCACGCCAGCGGGCTCGGTCGCGACTGGGAATGGGGGACCCAGACTTGCAGGAGCGGGCACGGGAGCGGGTGCAACAGTGGGCTCCTCAGGGGACGCGCAGGACGTCGGTTCGCTGGGTGGGTGTGATGCGGCCCACTCGGCTTGGAGTCGGGCCACCTTTCGCCGGAGATATCGGAGTTCTCGTTGCTCGGCGGAGAGCTCAAGGACGGTGGTAGCGGGTCGGTTGTCGAACCTGTGGGTGTTGTGCCGGGTCCGGTCGCGCGTGCAGTCGCGAGTGCGGTATCGGGTCCAGTCCAAGTCGCTGGAGTGGGTGTGGTATCGAGCACTGGTGTGGGCGCGGTACTAGGTGTTGTCATGGGTGTGCATCCGGGATGGTGGGATCCAATCCGGGTCCGCATCGCGATGAAGGTCGGTGTAGTACTCGGACCATCCGTCAACATCATGGCCTTCATAGTCCCATGGGTCGTGGATCCGGTAGGTCATGGAATGGGTTCGGCAAAGGCTAGGGCATGCGTCCGGATTTGGGTTCGGCTGGGCCCAGACAAGCGGGTCCGGGTTTGTTTGAGGCAAGACCCAGATGAGTGGGTCCGGGTTTGGTTTCGGTTGGACACAGACGAGCGGGTTCGGGTTTGTTTGAGGCAAGGAAGGGTAGATCTTAAATTTGAATTTTGAAATTCAAAATTTAAGGTTGGCAAGATATGGTAAGATATGAGAATCCTTGATTGGAGAGAGAAATGACGGATTTGGTGGGATTTGTTGGCTTTGGTTATGGAAAGTCCGAATTTGGGGGATTTGGAAAGGGAAGGCAGCGGATTGGGTTCAGATATGGGTGAGGCGGGGCAGAACGTACTGGGTGAGTCTGCGAGAGCGGCGACGCTGGACCCGGTGGGAACGTTGGTGGGTGCGGCTGGGCCAGATCCCGGTGGGTACGTCGGTGGGTGTGGCGGGGCCAGTGCCCGGTGGGCACGTCGATGGGTTCGGCGGGGCCAGAACCCGATGGGTACGTCGGTGGGTGCGACGGGGCCAGAGCCCGGTGGGCACGTCGGTGGGTGTGGCGGGGCCACTAGAGTGGGTTGTCGGGAGCACGGCCGTGAGCAAGGGCGAGATATACCCACTGATGCGCTCGTGGGTGCGATTCTGGCGCGGACCTGGGGACGCGGAAGCGGGTCTAGAGTGGGCTCCTCGGATGCACAGTCGCGAGCGAGGGCGAGAGAGTGCCCACTGGAGTGGGTCATCGGGAGCACGGTCGTGAGCAAGGGCGAGAGACACCCACGGATGCGCTCACAGGTGCGATTCTGGCGCGGACCTGGGGATGCGGAAGCGGGTCTAGAGTGGGCTCCTCGGATGCGCAGCCGCGAGCGAGGGCGAGAGAGTGCCCACTGATTTGCTCGCAGGTGCATCACTGGAGTCGATAGCCTTCCGGCGCGCGAGTGGGTGCGGCGGCACAGGACCCGGTGGTACGTCGGTGGGTACGGCGGGGCCACTGGAGCGGGTGCGATCGCGAAAGCAGTCGGGACACCTGGAGCGGGCGCAACCGTGGGTCCAGTGAGGGCGCAGCCGTGGGTCTTAACCTGAAAAACTTGTCAAAACGCCGTTCGCCTCTATAGTCGTTCTAGCCTTCACAGGACGGCAACTTATCTGATGTGCCGAATCGAACGGATGACACCAGCCAACCATGCAGAGAACAATAGCGGTTGGTTAGTCTAATGAAAGACTAAGCAAGGGTACAAAGCAGAGTGGTTCGAAGTAGTCGTATTAGGTTAGACTCATCGTCTCTCGAATAACAGTCGATAACGATAGTCAACCACCATACTCCTACTAGAATATATGAAAAGGCATGATCAAAAGAATATTTTGGAGACCGAGTCTCACAGCAATCAGTCCCAAAAGAAGACTCCAACGAATTGAGTCTTATCGGAAACATGACAAATGTTTGGGAACTTTAATTAATCACACACAAGCATTCAAAAACGACTTGATGTTTTGGCTCACGACCAACCTCACCGCTCAAAGCGAATCCATATTGGAAAGAGAACTTTACTCTGATCATAGTCAAGACGAGCTTTCCTAGCTGCACTATTCCCTAGCTACACTACTCGCCCAAGGGTATATTAATTATGTGCGACAACGGCACTTATCTCATTTAATTCCAAAACACACATCACGTTATAAGTTTTTAAATATATGTTTCGCCATGAGGGACATATATCGAAGGGAATCCTTCCCAAGGTTTGTGACACTAGCTAAGTGCACCACCTCTATACTCGGATAGAGGACGATCATGATCCGCCAGTTGGTGTCAGGGTCTCCGATGCCCTCTCAACCAATAATTATCAAGAAATGACTGGACCCCAGGGTCCCAGTAACGTTCCTACGAATACTCGTGCTAACTAAACAGTTCAACACAGTAATAATCCACATCACAGCCATCATGGCCAACATCAAAAACATATATTTATACTAGCGTTGTTCTATCAGATATACAACCTAGTATAATATCATGTTTTAAATCACATATATATATATAATAGCGTCGATTCTAGCAGAATATACAACCTATTATAATATCAAATTTTAATCATATTAATTAACACAACTGTTCCCAACATAAACAAGAATCATCCCAAATTAATTAACAACTAAGCAATTGATAATTAATGGAAGTATGGAATGATGAGCAAGAGCGAACCGCCACTTGCCTGGAGTAGATTCGGCGATGAATCTAGACGAGACGACTATCGAAAATATCCTTTCCAAGGATATGGCCTAAGCTTCAGATAACTCCAATTGATTACGAGTCCACACGCGAATCAGCAGATCACGTTCTAACGCTTGAATAATTTTGGGTTGAATTTGGACTGGAAGGGTTTTGGGCCTCTCGGCCCAACAACAATTAAACAAGGGGGGGCACCTTGCTTCTTCTTCCTCAAATAACAACAACAGCACAACGGGGCAACGCATCAGCACAACACCGGCGGCGACAAGGCTCCAACGGCGAGGCTTCGACTCCCTTCCCCACGGCACTTTCGAGGAACCTCCACCACCTGGGCACACCGGCGAACTCGAGCAGCAGCTCCCGACAACCACAGCAGCTCCGGCGAACTCGAGCAAGACCGGCGACGACGGCGATGGCTCGGACGAGGGTTGCCTTCAACCACCGCAGCAAGCACACCTCCAGGGCTCCTCTGGCAACACTCCAACGAACCCAGGAACGCCGGCGAACTCTATGGATTCTGGCGAGAAGAAAACCGAGAGGGAGAGAGAGAAAGACGAGAGGGAGATCGGGTGCCCATCAACCTTCATCCCCATCACCATATATAGTCCAAGGAGGTAGCCCAAGGAGGGGGCAAAGGTCCGACCAACCTCTCTGCAGGTGACCGGCCAAGCACAAGTGGAAAACCAAGTGGAGAGCCAAGTGGTAACGGGATAAGATTGGTATGGGTTTTAAACCCCGGAAATTATATGTTTGTATCCAAACAAATATTCTAAGTCTCGAAAATACATTGAATGTATTTTATACCACTCAGGGAATTATTACGGAGATCATGGATATTACTGAAAATCCAAACTCCACTGAAAGCGAAAAAAATTTATCGAACGAAGGATGAGAAAAATTACCCAAATATCCTTACTAAAAATTAAGGGATATTACAGCTCTACCTTCCTCCGGTCAAACTCCATGCTTATCGTACATGTGCCCACGTCGATCTTTGTGTTGGATCCGACATTGAGGGTGTTGTAGACGGACAGTGGTAGGACATTGATTGAGGCTCCCAAATCCAGCAATGTCTCGCTGAACTCGGTTTCCCCAATCTTGCAGGGTACGCTAAACATTCCGGGATCTTCACACTTTTTCGGGATCTTCTTTTGCATCACAGCCGAGACATCCTTCTTGACTTTCACCTTTTTCTTTGACCGCTCCTTTTGCTCCTTCTTGAGCTTGCATAGCTCTCTCAAGAAGTTTGCAAAGCAAGGCATTGCTTTGCTCAATTGAGGGGTCACCTTGTAATTCCTGAATGTCTCGTACATTCCCTTCAACCCCTCAATGGGTTCGTCATCTTCTAGCGCAGCAGGGAATGGCACTGGAATGTCAAAATATCCCTCCGGGTAGACATACCGCGTCATAAATGTAAGTGGAGACGGCCCATTTTTTGAAGTTTGATCGCGGTTTTCACCCCGCGATCGCGATTCTTGCACTGGGGCCCCGCGGTCGCGGCTATCCTGCCCGCGGTCGCGCTTAATCGGCGCATCTTGCCCATTCTCTTGCTCAACAGACCCGCGATCGCGGAAAATTGACCGCGGTCGCGGTTCGTTCTCGTATTTCTTGGCTCCCATCTTTTCTTCTTCAAGCTCCCATCTGGGCCTTGACGTCATGGAGTAGACATTTTGCCTAGGATTTATCTCAGTTTGAGATGGGAGTGTTCGTGATACTCTAGCTTCAAGCTTGCTAACTGTCTGGGAGATCTGCCCCACCTGCTTCTCTAGGTTCTGTATGCTGGACTTGGTCTCGTGTTGAAACTGAACCATGTTTTGATGCATGGTTCACACGGTCTGTGCCAAAGTATTCATATGCTGCGCCAGTGTGTTGACCTGGTCTTCAAGATTGGTGATGCGGGCAGCTCCTTGTTCTTGTGGTCTTTGATCTGCTTGGCCTCCTTGAAACTGCCTCTGGGGGTACTGCTGAGAATCCTGGGTCTCATGCCCTTGATGAGGGTTCTGCTGGTTCCTGTATCTCAGATTTGGGTGATCTCTCCACCCTGGATTGTAGGTGCTGGAGTACGGGTCATATTTTGGCCTTTGAGGGCCATATCCGCCAATGGCGTTCACCTCAGCAGTTGGTTCTTGCAGGGTGGGGCATGCATCAGTTGGATGCGTCGTTTCATAGCATAACCCACATGATTTGACTTGCTGCAAGCCACCTCTCATCATACATCCCATCATCATCTCCTTCATCTCAGCCATTTCAGCAAGAAGAGTAGAATTGGGTTGAGATTCTACAGCTCTCACATATTGGATGCCCTCCCTTTTACTGAATTGCCTGGACCCTTCAGAAAGCTCAAAAAAAATCTCAAAAGCTGCAACAAGAGTCTTGTTGAGGATGTTCCCCCCACAAGCAGCGTTCACCATCCTTCTCTCTTCATCAAGAAGACCACCGTACAAATAAAGTACGAGGTCCTGCTCAGAATAGCCGTGGAAGGGGCAACTGGATATCATCTTCTTGAACCGCTCATAATACTCATAGAGCGATTCACCAGACTGCTGCTCGATGTTATAGATAGTTCGCTTCAGGCTGTTCAGTTTGGTAGCTGGGAAGTACTTCTCCAGGAAGGTTTTCTTCATCTTGACCCAAGTGTCAATGCTCCCTGGAGTGAGATAGTAGAACCAGTCATTGGCCGCATCCTTCAGTGAAAAATAAAAGTCCCTCAGCTTGATTTGGTCCTCCGTCACGTTCTTCGGCTTCATACTGCTACACACCGAATGGAACTCAGCAAGATGTTTGTTGGGGTCTTCACCACTCATCCCATGGAAGTGGGGGAGTAAGTAGATCAACCCAGACTTCAGCTCAAAATTTACGCCCTCGCCCAACTCAGGAAACTGCACAGCCAGCGGTTGCTGCTGGATGTTAGGGGCGGTCAACTGTCTCAACGTCTGCTCTGCGTCAGCCATCTCGAACGCATGATTATCAAAAACCAAAGCACAATTTATTCTACGACCCTGGGAAAGGGTTCTCTCAATCTCTGAATTAAAACCAAGTAGAGGGGAATTAGTAGCACGGGTGTGGACCATAAGATAGGTCCATACCAAAGGAACACAACACACAGACAAACACACAGAAAAATCAACGCTTGCCTCCCCGGCAACGGCGCCAATTTGATAGCAGGGTTAAGTCGTATCACCTAATCAATCAAATAAAATCCTAGCAAAACCTAAACAAGTAGTTACGGTAAGCATGGGTCGAATCCACAGAGAGGAAGGGATTAATCTATGTGTTGTTCGCATGCAATAGTAACAAGAAGGGGGAGTTGTAGGTTGGTTGGTCACAATTAAGTCAAACACAGCAAAGTATATGATGAAAATATCAAAGAGAGAAAACACTTAGCCAAGTAATGTCCACATAAGTCATCCAACGGTTGTTCCTTGATTATGCCCTATCTTCCTATTCGGTTATTCATGTCCTGATCTTGGGTAGATTCAAAGATCAACCAAACCTAAGAACCCTTATCAATGAATAACCCTAGCACCACTAGTGATTCAATCCAAAGGCAGCAATGCACATAAGAATTAACCAGGATACACATAACACCTCAACCAGAAGCATTCAACATGTAGTCAATTCGCTACATAGATAAATTCCACAGTGGCAGATAAAAATCCATGCTTGCTACTCGAACTAGAGCGTTAGCCCAACAGTTCCCTAGTATTAGCAATATGAATGAAAGTAATAAACCTAGGTGATCAATCTAGATAAACCAACAAACATTCAAATAAGAATTTGCGCAAGAGAAAATATATAACTCAATAGGATAAGATAGATAGGACAAAACCTCACAACCAGATGAATAAACTTATGCTTCCATTACCGGACTAAGCAAAAGAGGCTTAGCTCCTCATAAACATGATGAACTCCAAAGGTATGAAAAATGGCAACGATGAAATGAAAATTTTCCCCAAAAAAAGCTCTCTAAAACCTAATACTAAAGAGAGTATATATAGGGCCTCTAACAAATGACCTAGTCCAATAAGAAAAGAAACCGGAATAAAATGAAAAGTAAGAAAAGAAATCAGAAAAGATAGATTCGGGAAAAGTCCGAACTTCCAGCGTCGACGACCCGCGATCGCGGCCCATTAACCGCGATCGCGGCCTCTTGTGGCTCCGCGCTCTTCACATTCCTCCGTGCCTGCGGATAATTCTCGACTTGTCCCGAGGAACCGTGATCGCGGCACCCTTGCCCGCGGTCGCGGTTAATGCTCGGCCTTCACTCCTTGGCTTCGCCTCCTAACCTCTCCTCTTCACTTCCTTGGTGTCTTCTTTTGGTGGCTTCCTTCCCCAGTGTCTCCTATGATATCCAAAATAGCTCAAACACCTCCAAGAACACCAGACTTCGCCCCCAAACGCCATGATAAGCGGTATTTTACATAGCGCAACTAGTAGTTATTAGCATATTATTGAGGAGATTTGGATTTGATTTATGGGATATTTCTGTAATCCGGAGAAAAGGTGAGAAGTGGTTAAATCATAGGATTTACAGAGTTTTGGAGGTAAGTTGGTGTTTGAGGTGCGGAGCTGCATTGTGGATGTTTTTGGAAGCACTTACGAGTTGAAGACGGAGCCCGAAGCCATGTAGGAGAGCCGGTGATCAAAAGACAAAAGCTGCTGATGCACAAACCGCGATCCCCTGCGATCGCGGTTAACAGATTTCCAGCAGAACCTTGGGGAGCACAAACCGCGATCCCCCGCGATCGCGGTTGGTTGCGGTTTTGCTGCGCAACTGAACAACTTCCGATTTTCTTGTTCTGCTTGGCTATTTCGTTTTGCTTAATTAATAGGTATTTAAGGGGCTCGGATTAGGGTTTTTGGGACGTCCAGACCTAGCCTCTTGGCAGTTTTTTCCCTTTCTTTCCTCTCAAGAACACTTAGTTTGTCTTGTCTCTTTTGGATTTGATTTGTGTGTGAAGAACATGAACCAGAACTAATTTCCTGTTTTGCCTAGCGTGGAAGCACACAGCTAATCTGGTTGTAAGGTTCATTTCTCTTGTTCATCCCTTTGGATTTGGTATTGATTTCCTTGAGCATATTTCTATTACTATCTATTTGGCTAGATTGATCACCTAGTTTAAATCTATAGTAATTTAGGTGCTAGATTTGGGATAGACGGTGGAATCCCTAATTATAGGTAGCAATCACAATTGCATGAAATTGGTAAATTGAGTTCAATTGTGAAAAGGAAATTGATTTACATGACATACTTGCGGTGTTAAGTCTTTGTTTGCAATCCATTAATCTTACGCTTTATGCTATTGATTGAACCAACTTAGAAGGTCTTCTAGGTTATCAATTAGTAAGTGTTAACAAGACCGGTTGGCTTGTTAATATAAACAAGATCAGAATTGGAACAATCCATAGGATCAATATGAACATGAGAGGAATCAATGATCAACTTGGTTAACTGTTGTGTGGAAACTTGCTAGGTGGAACCCCCTTTCTTCTTATTTTCTTAAGTTTGATTTTGGTGTCATTTCATTTGTGTAGTCTTAGTAGAAAACCAATCTCCCCCCATTTGTTCTTTAAAGTTGATAAATTAGTAATTACATAGAAATTGACGTGTTGATTCCCTTGGGTTCGACTCCTTACTTGCATGCTATACTCTAGTTGCATATTAGGATTACTTTGATAGCGCGCACGACTGAAAGTTAGCTATCAAATTTGGCACCGTTGCCGGGGAATTAATAATTGTTCTTTCTCTTTGTAATTGTTTGTTTATCAACTTTTGGTGTGAACCTTCTGTATGGTTCACACCCGTGCTACTGATTCTCCCATTCTTGATTGTGATCCAGAAATTGAGCGGACATTTTTAAGGAACCGAAGAGCAACCCGTGAACTTCTGAACCAAACGGAGATGGCTGATAGGACTTTGAGACAGTTAACTACCCCGAACTTGGAGCAACAGCCTTTGGCTATAACCATTCCTGAGTTAGCTGAAGGAGTGAACTTTGAGCTAAAGGCAGGATTGATCCATGAGTTACCTCATTTCCATGGACTTGCTGGAGAAGACCCAAACAAGCACTTAGCGCAATTTCATGCGGTATGTTCTAGCATGAAGCCAAGGGGTGTTACTGTTGACACCATCATGTTGAGAGCGTTTGGGTTCACTTTGAAGGATTCTGTAAATGATTGGCTTTACTATCTTGCCCCGGGAAGCATCACGACATGGGCCGAAATGAAGAAAGCTTTTCTTGAGAAATACTTCCCGGCCACAAAGCTGAATAGTCTAAAGAGAGCCATTGCTACTATTGAACAACAAGGTTCTGAAAGCTTGTATGAGTACTACGAGAGATTCAAGCGGTTATGTGCAAGTTGCCTATACCATGGTTACAGTGATCAAGATCTCATCCTCTACTTGTGCAATGGCCTCTCGGATGAGGAGCGTAGAATGGTGAATGTCGCTTGTGGAGGTAATATTCTGAACAAAACTCCTCCCCAAGCTTTTGAGATGTTTCAGGAGCTATCTGAAGGCTCAAGGCAATTTAGCAAAAGAGAGAGTCTCAAGGTTGTGGGTTCTTCGTCCAAGATTGAATCCGATGTGAATGAGTTGAAGGAAATGATGAAGTGCTTTATGCTCAATGGCACTCCACCACAAGCCAGACCATGTGGAATTTGTACTGAAGTAGGACACCCAAATGATCTATGCCCAACGCTTCAAGAGTCAAATGTTGAGGTGAAAGCTGTAGGAGGATGGCAACCAAGACCAAAATATAATCCATTTTCTAACACCTACAATCCAGGATATAGAGATCATCCAAATCTCAGGTGGAGTAATCAGCAAAATGTTCAAAATCCTCACCTCCTGCAACAACAGCAACCGAGGCCACCATACAATCCTACACCATCCATGTCAGTTGAAGAAATGATCAAGTCCTTGGCCCAGACAGTTATGCAGAAAGACGCTGAAACTAAGTCGTCCCTCCAAAATCTTGAGAAACAAGTAGCACAAATTGCTCAAGCTGTGAGTAATCTAGAGGCTCGAGATTCGGGAAAATTACCGTCACAAACGGTAGTCAACCCGAGGGGGAATATGAGTGCAATAACCTTGAGGAGTGGAAAGCAGCTGAATATGAGCCCTATTGCTGAATAGGGTAAATTGCAAGACGTTTCTGCGGAATGTGAGATTGGGAAACCGCGATCCACCGCGACCTCCCGCGATCGAGGTTTTGACTGTGAAAGCCCACTGGATTCTGCAGGAGATTTGGACGAAAGTTTGCAAGAAAAAATGCGATCGCCGTCACCCGCGGCCACCCGCGGTTATACTCCAGACATTCCAGAAAATTCAACTCAAAAACCGCGATCGCCGCCACTCGCGACCACTCGCGTTTTGGACCAGGATCCTCTTGATGATTATATCCGTCCGAGCTTCCCACCCCTATTCTCTCAGAAGTCGGTCCCTCCTTTCCCTGAGGCGTTGAAGGAGACTAGAAGACCGGAGAATGACAGGGAGATATTCGAGACCTTCAGTAAGTGTGAGGTAAACATTCCATTGCATAAACTGGTTAAGAGTATTCCTAGGTTTGCTAAGTTCTTGAAAGAAATCTGCACTATTAAAAGGAATCAAAAATTGAAAGGGAAACAAAAGGTCAAAGTGAGTGAGCATGTGTCTGCGGTGTTTCAAGGGCGAATGCCTAAAAAGTGTGGTGATCCAGGCATGTTTAGCATTCCATGTGTGATAGGTGATATAAGAATTGAAAGAGTTATGCTTGATCTTGGTGCATCTATCAATGTTTTGCCTTTCTCCTTGTATGAATCCCTAGGACTAGGACCCTTGCATGAGACATGAATTATTGTTCAACTAGCTGATAGGTCCAATGTGTATCCAAAGGGAGTAGTTGAAGATGTTCTTGTCATGGTAGGTGACTTGATATTTCCTGCTGATTTTTGTGTGTTGGATATGGAACATGACGAGCATGCGGCACCTATACTGTTAGGAAGGCCTTTCATGAAAACAACACAAACAAAAATTGATGTGAATAGTGGAACACTTACAATGGAATTTGATGGGGAGAAAGTACAATACAACATATATGATGCTATCAAACATCCCATTGATGATCATTCCTTGTGTTCCATTGATGTGATTGAGCCCTTAGCTCAAGATGTGTTTGATATTACTTGTTGTGATGAGTTACGATCTATTATAGAGAATGATGTAGTGGATCCACATGCAAAATTGTCTTTGTCCACTAACATGCAACTAGTCTTGGCTCATTTGAATGCTGAAGGTAAGCATTCTCGTACTCATTTGGGCAGTGACCCCATGGAACTAATAGTGCCGAGCGAGAAGCTCCTACCTTCTATTGTGCAGGCACCCGAAGTTGAGTTGAAGCAGCTGCCCAAGCATCTCAAGTACGTGTTTCTTGGGAAAGAGGAATCGTTGCCGGTCATCATCTCGAATAGTCTTTCCAAGGAACACGAGGAGAAGTTGGTAGCGGTGGATTTATATGATGGGGAGACGCACAAGGTTTTCAAGGTGAACGGACAGCGTTTGAAGCCGTATCATGAGGGCTTCGACAATGGAATTCTTGAGGAGGCACGTTTGGAGGTTCCCAAAACCGAGATTTGAATTGAGCACCATTGAGTCGAGCCACGACGTTAAAAAAGGCGCTTCTCGGGAGGCAACCCGAGGTTTGTGATGCTTTAATTCTTTTTGAATATTTTTGTTCATTTTAACTGCCATTTTAGTGTGTTTGTGGTTAGGGAAGGATGCCTGAAGCGCAGGTTCAGCTGCAATCTGCAGCCAAAACCGCGACCTCACGCGATCGCGGCCGGTCGCGGTTTTTCTACTGTAAGTTCCTTCCCTTTCAAAAAAAATAAAAATAAATAAAAATAAAAATCCGAGGTCCTCTTTCAGTAGGTTCCCAGAAGACGAGCATGTGATTGTAGGTTGCAAACTGCGATCACAGGTATGTGCTCAGAAACCTTTAGGGAGTTGGCGATTTGTTGTATTCGTCATTCATTATCTTCTTTTGTGGATCTATATTTCGGAGTTCTTCTATGTTACCCCTTGTCTTGGATGAGCTGTGCATTATTGGATCATCATTGTTGCTCATCCCACTTCTACCACACCTTGTGCTTCATTGGAGAGAGGCCATCCGGTCTTGTATGTGAGTCTTCTGTTTTCTCTTTCCCCGTGATTCTACTTTGTCTTTCATTACATTGCGGACAATGCAATGTTTAAGTATGGGGGAGAGAATGTATTCACATGTTTTAGGGTGTTGTATATTTGTGTATGGCATTTGTATAAATTTTTGAAAATTTTGAAATAGAAAAAGCCAAAAATATGAGAAAAAGGCAACCAAAATCCTGGGATGAGCTGAAAACCCAAAAGGGCAGTTCAGGTAAAAAGCAGGTAGTCCGACCGACTTTAGGTTGGTGCAAAAATGGACTTGAGTGATGTGAGCAATATGTGAGATATCTAGCAAAATGAAATGAGTGGCTAGGTGAAAACCCGAAAGGGCGCCTAGGCAGAATGAGTGCAAAGAAAAAAAAGAGTGAATTTTTAGGATCATTCTGGCGTTGGCGTCATAAGAAGTGGTGTTATAAGGAGATCGGGTAGGATCACTCATGGAGCGATAAGGAGCTAGATAGGAGCTAGGATTAGATTATAATGCATTACTCATATTTGGTTGTTGGGAGGCGAAGTGTTTAGTCTTGTAATTGCTAGTATCATTTTTTCTTATACTTTCTGAAACATGTGTGCTGATTGGAGGAGTGAGTTTTCTTTTAGCTTACTCGAGGACGAGCAAGGTTTAAGTATGGGGGAATTTGATAAGCGGTATTTTACATAGCGCAACTAGTAGTTATTAGCATATTATTGAGGAGATTTGGATTTGATTTATGGGATATTTCTGTAATCCGGAGAAAAGGTGAGAAGTGGTTAAATCATAGGATTTACAGAGCTTTGGAGGTAAGTTGGTGTTTGAGGTGCGGAGCTGCATTGTGGATGTTTTTGGAAGCACTTACGAGTTGAAGACGGAGCCCGAAGCCATATAGGAGAGCTGGTGATCAAAAGACAAAAGTTGTTGATGCACAAACCGCGATCCCCCGCGATCGTGGTTAACAGATTTCCAGCAGAACCTTGGGGAGCACAAACCGCGATCCCCCGCGATCGCGGTTGGTCGCGGTTTTGCTGCGCGACTGAACAGCTTCCGATTTTCTTGTTCTGCTTGGCTGTTTCGTTTTGCTTAATTAATAGGTATTTAAGGGGCTCGGATTAGGGTTTTTGGGACGTTCAGACCTAGCCTCTTGACAGTTTTTTCCCTTTCTTTCCTCTCAAGAACACTTAGTTTGTCTTGTCTCTTTTGGATTTGATTTGTGTGTGAAGAACATGAACCAGAACTAATTTCGGATTTTGCCTAGCGTGGAAGCACACAGCTAATCTGGTTGTAAGGTTCATTTCTCTTGTTCATCCCTTTGGATTTGGTATTGATTTCCTTGAGCATATTTCTATTACTATCTATTTGGCTAGATTGATCACCTAGTTTAAATCTATAGTAATTTAGGTGCTAGATTTGGGATAGACGGTGGAATCCCTAATTATAGGTAGCAATCACAATTGCATGAAATTGGTAAATTGAGTTCAATTGTGAAAAGGAAATTGATTTGCATGACATACTTGCGGTGTTAAGTCTTTGTTTGCAATCCGTTAATCTTACGCTTTATGCTATTGATTGAACCAACTTAGAAGGTCTTCTAGGTTATCAATTAGTAAGTGTTAACAAGACCGGTTGGCTTGTTAATATAAACAAGATCAGAATTGGAACAATCCATAGGATCAATATGAACATGAGAGGAATCAATGATCAACTTGGTTAACTGTTGTGTGGAAACTTGCTAGGTGGAACCCCCTTTCTTCTTATTTTCTTAAGTTTGATTTTGGTGTCATTTCATTTGTGTAGTCTTAGTAGAAAACCAATCTCCCCCCATTTGTTCTTTAAAGTTGATAAATTAGTAATTACATAGAAATTGACGTGTTGATTCCCTTGGGTTCGACATCTTACTTGCATGTTATACTCTAGTTGCATATTAGGATTACTTTGATAGCGCGCACGACTGAAAGTTAGCTATCACGCCATGTATAAGAATGTGTCTAAATCTACCCGAATGGCACCAATAAAACCCTCTAATAACTCTTAGTCAAGCCTTACAAAATAGTGCTTATCACTAAAAGTCCCCAAAACTCAAATTTTTTCACACAGCATGGGTATATCCTCAAAATTTTACCACAAAGGTAGTCGAAAAATTGACATCCACGGCATTAAGCCCCAAAGCCAATTTCTTGTCTACAAAAAATGACCAAAATGGCCAAAAGTCAATGTCAAATACGACCTAAGGCCTCACAGTCAAAAGCATATACCAAGTTCAAAAAAAATCTCAAATATCCATATACCCATATCCCATAACATTATTGGTAGTCGCAAACATATGTCGACTACACAACTTTGAGCATGTGGCTTATGTTTCATAGGAACAAGTTTTCAAATTCCTATTAAGTCTTATAATCTCGAACCTTGCACGTGTTCAATGTTTCACACGCACAATGTTCGGGAAGCAACTGTTGACGGATAAATTTTTCATGCATATGATCAACTCATAATTAATCGGCAAAGTATATATAAGGTTGATTTTAAAATCAACAAACGTATACTAGTCCAAAATACGTTGGCTCTAAGATTTGTGTCAACTAAAACAATTGAGGTTGTACGTGACTTTTGAGCCAATGCTATATTATTAACATCTAATAATATAACAATATATTTATTCGAGTAATGTGCACTAGGCCGTTTTGACAAGTTCCAGTTGCGGTGGTGTAAACTAACACCTCTTTGGATAAATATATATGAAAAGCTTAAAGCAAATTTATATAATGTTTATTCGGTTGGTACTTAGGCCAAATTGGGATAAATATATATATATATAACATTTAATTACCATGAAACCTTTTCAATAGCTTCACGTTACATTGGCCAAATTTTGTAACGGTGCAAATCAAGGTCTTTAAATTGTACGTTTAGTCCAGTGTAAAGGCTAATAAAGTAGATGGCAATTAAAGGCTTGTCTTGGAATTCCCACTGTCCATATATACGTACAAGGCAAAGAGAAACGGGGATCCTTGATTTTCCTAAAACAACAGAAGCTCAAAGACAAAAAAGAAAGCAGAGAGGCAAGCTCAACAAAAAAAGGCCGAGAGTTATAAAACCACATATAGGTTGCTCAAGTGATAAAACAAGCCGTGGTAAACTTTCTTAAGCCTGTAAATTTGCTAACATATTTTTTGTGTTTGTCTTAATTTGAGCAAGATAAAGAAAGATCCGTAATTGGCTCGAAATGCATAATTTCGCCGCTACATGAAGACCCGTAGTTGACTCAAAATGTATAATTTCGCCACTACAAGAAGTCCCAAAGCTGTAAAGATTCAAACGGATCCAAATGCTACATATAAAATCGTCGTGGTCAAGATTCAAACGGATCTAGGCACCACACAAAAATCTCGTAAGTGTGAGGATTCAAACGGATCCAAACACTACACGTAAAATCTCATAAGTGTGAGGATTCAAACGGATCCAAACACTACAGATAAAATCTCATAAGTGTGAGGATTCAAACGGATCCAAACACTGCACATAAAATCCCATAATTGCGAGGATTCAAACGGATCCAAACACTACACTTAACCTCATAGTTGAGAGGGTTTAAATACATCCAAACTCTATACCGAAATGGGTTCGTTTGGTAAAAAAAAAAAGATGACAACTATATATAAGAGTTGTCCATGAACTAAGCCATGTCCGGTCTTCACAGGTCTTCCATCTACATGGGTTATGACTTACTAAGCCAATTTTGACTCTTTTTGTCTCTATAAAGTATTGTGCCAACATAAACAAGGTTGCCCACATATTGAGCACCTACTGAACGGCTACAATCATGAAAATTTTGCATGATAGAGTTTAACTTGGCCTAGACAATAGTTTCAAAACCGGTAAAGTGGTCACTTATATATATCACCCCTTTCAAGGATCTGGATAACGAAGACTACTGCACTTGTTCCGTTTAACTTTGGGATTACGAAAAGTTTAGTCTTTTAAGCGTATTAAATCAATGAAGACTGGTGGGTTTCGTGGCAGATAGCTTGATACATCACCAATTGTCTTTACAAACTATGTATTTTGTAACAGATGACCACGAGCAGTACATTTACAAATGTAAAAAGAAACTAAGACCGTGGAGGGTATAAAATCCAACATATGATTAGTCAATTAAGTGGTCACTTGTACGAGTTAACTAAATCTAACTCATTAAAAAAAATGTTCTTTTCAGAACTACGTCTGATTTGATGCTCTTTTATGAACTACGTAGGAAACTTGATACAAATATTATCGAGTTCAATCTCAAACCTAAAATTGACTTTCAAATAAAAGATAAAGTCAATAACATAAATCAAGTGGTTCTTCCAGAACTACGTTTGATTTGATGCTCTTTTATGAGCTACGTAGGAAACTTGATACAGATATTATTGAGTTCAATCTCAAAACTAAATTGACTTTCAAAAGTCAAAAACATAAACAAAATGTCTAAAGAACTACGTAGACTTGATTCCGTACTAAACGGATACGTAGGAAATTCGATATCAAATTCAAATATATATCGGATTCAGTCACAATTAAAATTTCATCCAAAACTTGAAATCAAAATTAAAAATGTTCTTTCAAGAACTACGTGGACTTGATTCTGTATTAAACGGATACGTAGGAAATTTGATATCAAACCCAAATGGGTATCGGATTCAGTCACACCAACATTCAAATCAAATTTCAAACAAACATGAAATTAAAACTAAAAAAATGTTCTTGTTAGAACTACGTGAAGACTTGACGCCTCTAAGGGCTATGTAGGAACTAGATATCAAATTGAAATACACATCGAGTACAGTCGCAAATCTCAAATTAAATCAAACCAAACTAAATCGGTTCTATGTTAGAACTACGTGTGATTTGATCCCTTTTATTAGGGTACGTAGGAAACTCGACACAAAGCAAATGCTCTCCGAGTTCAATCGCGATCTCAAAAAAAAATACAAAATATACTTTACATGCAAATGATAGTCGAAGTGATTTGAGCAACCCTTCCTAGAAGGTGGGTTTAAGTCATTTCGGTGATGCATGAAAATAACTAAAACACATGCATATGATAGTTGGTTCGAAGTTTAGGCAACCCTTCCTAGGAGGTGGATTTAGACTTCGACCTCTGATGCGTGTAAACCAAACCCAAATTTTCAAAACTAAATCCAAATTTAAAACTCTGAACTACCCCTACTACAAAAAATGCTTTTTAGCCCGTGATTATTTAGCCCGGATCCTAAATATCCGTGATATAAAGTCCTGATACATCAGAAGAAGTCGAGCTATTTAAGAAATATAACATATTAGCCCGGACTGTTGTAGGGAAGCCCGGGTTAAAAATAGATTTTATTTAAAGGAGTCAAAATTTAATAGCCCGGGCGTGTTTTATTTGGGAATATCCGGGCTATTTTGTCGTGTTCTATATTAACCCACATTAAAATAAGCCGGTTAAAATACATCCGGGCTATTTTATCCGGGCTATTTTGTGGTAAAAGCATGTTCAGCCCGGTCCCCGACTTAACACAGCATTAGCTATCCCGCGCGTCTCCTTCCTTCTTCATTTCTTTCAGATTACACATCCCGTCTCCTTCCTTGGCCATTTCCAACTTCACAGATCGAGCCTCATTCCCGGACTACACATCTCCTCCTTCCGTCTCCTTCCTTCCGTCTCCTTCCTTCCGTCGACTTCACAGAGTCTTCTTCACAGAGCCTCCTTCCCAGTGCGCGCACTTTAGGCCAAACCCTAAAATCGATCGGGGGGTGGCTGCCATTGTTGTCCCCGCCTGTGATATGCGACGCCGCCACCAACATTGACGCCGCCACCACTTCGCCGCTCTCTGTTTCGATGCCGCCACCAACTTGCAGAATCCGTAAGCTTTTCTTTTCCTCTCCCTGTTTTCCTGCGTGAGATTTTCGAGTGGGTTGTTAAATTAAGTGAGTTCGTGAAGATGATAGTGAACAGGGAGAGGCGAAATGGCCTTGCAGAATCCATAAAATTTTGGGTATTTTAGTGTGTGAGTTCATGAAATTCTGGGAAATTTTAGTGTGAGTTCGTGAAATTCGTGAAGATGATAGTGAATAGGGAAATTTTGGGTATTTTAATCCGTAAATTTCTGGGTTGTTAAATTTTGGGGATTTCAGGCCTAAAATTTCAGGCCTAATTTTTTGTTAAATTTTGTGAAGTTTGATATTGTTGTACAACTCTCAATTTTGCTTAGTTTGTTTGTTCATCCTCACTAATTTCATTTTTTCTTGTTTAGGGTTCATACGAAACTATTCTTCTAGCAATTTGGGGTTTTGTTCGCCGTATGCTCCACACTTGTGCCGAGGTATTTCTCTCTATGTAATCTTGTGATTTTTTACTTGTGCTGATGTCGATTTGGCAATTTAGGGATTTTGTGCAAAGCAATGGCCACACAGATTTTACTGATTTTGTTGATGCGTTTGTTGATGCGTTTGTTGGAGTGAAATAGTCACTAGAGTAGAATTGCTTTGTTCTGATTAGTATTTGGAGATAACTTAGAACTTAAAACTTTGTTAATCTTTTTCAACTTATAGAGAATGGTGGATAATTCATGGATGAGAGCAAGTCGTAATTCAGTTCAATATGTTGAAGGGGTTGAGTTGTTTATTAAATTTGCTCTTGATCATGGGGCTGATCCTGCTAAAATTATTTGTCCGTGTAACGATTGTGATTTTTCAAGGAGATACAAGGTTAGTGTTATTAGAGAGCATCTTATTTGTGATGGCATTAACATTGACTATAAAGTATGGATGTGGCATGGGGAGAAAACACCAATTCAGTCCGCTAGTTCTAACCCTCAGGAATTTCAGAACTTTGACATTTGTGAAGATGATCGAATAGATGATATGATATGTGATGTTGAGCAGATTCTTATTGACCGTCCTGATATGTTTGAGAATTTTGTGAATGATGCAAAAAAGCCCTTATATGTTGCTTGCTCCAAGTTCTCGAAAATTATAGTTGTGCTGAAGTTGTATAATTTGAAAGTCGGTAATGGGTGGTCTGATAAGAGTTTTTCAACATTACTTAAGCTACTTACAGAAATTCTTCCAGTGGACAATTGTCTTCCTAGTAGTACATACGAGGCCAAAAAACTTTTCTGCTCAGTGGGGATGGAATATGAGAAGATACATGCTTGTCCAAATGATTGCTGCTTGTACAGAAAGGAATATGAATCATTGCAAAACTGTTCAAATCCTTATTGTGGTGAACCGAGATACAAGGAGAATGGATCTCCTGCTAAGGTGCTCTGGTATTTTCCGATAAGGCCTAGATTTTGGCGTCTCTTCGGTAATCCTGATGATGCAAAAAAACTGACTTGGCATGCAGATGGGAGGATCAAAGATGGTAAAATTCGACATCCAGCTGATGCTTTACAATGGCAAACAATTGATAGATTGCATCCTCAATTTGCTGATGAGGAAAGAAACCTTCGTCTTGCACTCTCCACTGATGGCATGAACCCTTTTGGGAATATGAGTACAAGTCATAGCACATGGCCGGTGGTCTTAGTGATGTATAATATGCCTCCATGGTTATGCATGAAGCGCAAGTATATGATGTTGTCTTTGCTGATTTCTGGGCCGAAGCAACCGGGAAATGATATTGATGTGTATTTGGCACCTCTTATTGATGATTTGAAAGACATGTGGACAATGGGCATTGAAGTTTATGATGCACACCGTCAGAAGTTTATGATGCACAAGGATCTGGAACAACCTGAAAAGAATATAATAATGAAAGAAAAGAGCAAGGGAAAGTCACTTACTTATGAATCTGTCATTGGGCCGGGTGAAGCTGAATCAGAACCGAGTTCATTGGAAAAATATGAATGGATATTAGATGATTTTAGTGGAAATGCGCTGCGGAAAATCAAACTTCATGATGAAGTTTTCATTATGACCATCCGGGGATTGAAATTGGGAAGGAGGAGATTCAAAGATGGCTTGATAGGAAAGAGATTGGAATTACTCATATGTTATTATATATCAGGTTAGTAGCAATATTATCTTGTTTTTCATTATGTTTTTGTCAATTGTTTCAAATGTATAAACATGTTCATATTTCTTGTAGATATTTATTTGACAATCATTGCAAAGGTGTCAATGACATGATCAAATTTCTTTGTCCTACTCAAATTTCTCCATTGGCTCAAAGCATTGAACAAAGGGTTACTTACATTGCAAAGTCTATGGAAGGAGATGTTAAGAATAAGATATTTGTGGCACCCTACCATTTTAGGTAACCAGCCCTTATATTTTTTTATAACTTTTGTCAGTTAAATTAAATGATCATATATTTTTAGGTATCATTGGGTGTTGATATTGATGAATCCTCAACTAGGTCATGCTTATTGGGTTGATTCACAACTTGGAAAAATTGAGAAGGATGCGGAGTCATTGGTTACATTGTAAGTATTTGTTTGATATGTCGAGTATGATTCTTGCATTATTCCTTATAGAAGTAATTGCGTCTGTTGTAAACAGGAGCTATAAATTGAAATATGCCAAGTTGGGTAGGAAAACACCACGAAAAGAAACTTTGTGGCATAAAGTTAAGGTAAATTTACTAATTTTCTAAACTTGTTTGTAGTTGAGTTAGAATTTCCTAATTAAAGTGTTACATGTATGAATACATCATTCTTTCGATACATTTTCCAATCTTATACAATTATTTGTGTATGACTTACAGTGTCCTCGTCAGAAGAATGCGATTGATTGTGGATACTATGTTTTGAAGTTTATGAAAGATCTTATACTTTACCAAAAAAATTGTTCTGTAATTCCCATCAATGTAAGGCTTTTTTAATCTGTAATTGTTTGTCTTTGATAAATAAGGTTTACTCTAACTAAATATCATGTTGTATATATTTATAGTGGTATGATGACCGATCTTCCTACACAAATGAAGATGTTGATGAAATTCGACGGGAGTGGTTTGATTATTTCCTAAGTCTTATGTAGGTATGAAGTTCTATTTACCTATTGCTTGTAGTTTGAATTTATTAATAACACCTAATAAGTCATTCTACTTTTTGTTTGATATATATATTTTTGTTCTTTAATTTCTGCAAAGCATTGTAGGAAGTTGATATATATTAGCTGATTGCGTAAAGGATTGTCATGCAGGCGTGTTTGTCGAATGGAAAGTTGTCAATAGAGATGAAGAATCACAAGTGGTATTGCTAGAAGGCGTAGAATATATCACTTGTTTTCTTTCAATATGGGTTAAGTTGTGAACTTGTTTTGGGAGTCCTTTGCTAAATTATATGAAGAATGATATTGTAACTCAAGTGTTTTGGATCTATATATACTATCTGGCTATCAATTATAAATGTTTATATTCTCTAGTGTGAGTTAAATATTGGTACAATACAGCAAAATACAGGGTACGTATTCAAATAGGCAATATTTATTAAATATTTGCGGGAAAATAATTTAATACTATATAGCCCGAACATTATAAGTCCGAGCTATATATGCCTATTAGGACAAACCTTTTATCCCGGATATGAAAAACATACAGCCCGGACAGGAGAAAAAATTAAATTGGAAAATTTGGACTTTTTAGCCCGGACATGTATTGTACAAGCCCGGGTTATTAAGTGAAGTTCAACTTCAAAATTTTGGACTTTTTAGCCCGGACATGTATTATACACATCCGGGCTATTAAGTGAAGTTCAACTTGAAAATTTTGGACTTTTTAGCCCGGACGTGTATTAAACACATCCGGGCTATTAAGTGAAGTTCAACCGGGAAATTATGTGAAGATTATAGCTTGGGCGTGTGACAATGGGTCCGAGCTATTTGGTCTATTATCACACCAACCATTAGCCCGGACCCTTTTTAGCTAAATCCGGGCTATATAATGGAAAACGCTCGGGCTAAAAAGCGTTTTTTGTAGTAGTGTACATAAGGCTTGATCCTTCCTAAGAAGGTACGTAGGCAACCCGCCATAATTCAGGTACAGCCCAAATCATAAAACAAACCTAAAATCCCCAACGTATCTATGTTATTGGAATTGTAAGGATATACAGATAAGGGTCGAACTTAAAAAAACTAAATAAGATGTGTTTGTGCATTGTTGTTTTCTTTTAACAATTTTTGCCTAACATGTCCTTTAATCAAATGTGCAATTACTAATTATGAAGTGAGACCATTTATGGAGATTCATAATCCGGTTATCTTAGGTAGTCATAGTGTTTTGCTAGAAGTCAACTATGATTTATGGACTATATGTTATAAAGTCTATTGCTATTATTATCGGGTCATACGAGGTCGTACCCTTAGAGTTTATGGACTGGATCAGTTTATTGGGAGACATATTATATAAAGTATATGATATAAAGTTATATATGATATAATTTGGAAGATAAGGCTTGTTAGTAATAAAGAGTTATTATTGATAATAAAAGATATATTAATTTAGGAAATAATATATTTACATATGGTATTATAAAAGGAGAGCTTTTAAGGAGAAAATCCTAACCAACATACACAACCACACGGTTGCCCCTCTCCGTGGAGTTCTCCCTCGTTCGCCTTTGTTCCTCGTTCTAGCAATCGAGCTCTAGGCGATCCAGATCCATAGTCGGGTGGACCAACTAGAGGAGTCACATTTGAGGATCTAATCTCTCCATTTCAGGAAGATTCAAACACACATCAAGAAGTAATTAATTCTTCTTATCTATGATATATTTGGTTTATACATGAGATCCTTGTTTAGATGTTAGGAAAACGTTTCCTGAAATTCCACTTTAAGCATATAAATACCTACAGATTTGGAATTGGATTGGTTCTCTTTTGATATTAGGATTAGATGAAATGTTCAGCTTCGAATTAGCGCTTCTGAAGTTCGGATTGTGGTGAAATTGTTTCTGTTTCTGATTAAGGCTTTCTTTAAATTAGGTTTTGATAAATTTCTTCTGATTAAAATTAGGGGTATCTAAATCTGATTACGTGATTTGTCGGTTTGTGATTAGTTACCGGAGTTATTACTTTCCAGCTAGTGGTTTTTATGGCTTTTATGGTGATCATTGCTTGCTTCAAGTGTTACTTGAACTTGGCAATGTAATTAGATTGTGCTGGTTTGAATCCCCATATGGTGGTATTTAGAAATGGATTTTGCACTTGTTGTAAGGAAGTTGGGTACGTGAAGTCAATACCATAATTGCTTCCTTTCCTGCTATAGGAAATACATGGGTTGAGTTTGGCATTTCATGGGAGGTCTCGAGGACAGTGAACCACCTCTGAAACGTGTTAAAGAATCACCAAGGGAATCAAACGACTTTCTTGGGGAATTCATCGTGCTCTAATTTAGGGATCAATTAAATTAACCTTCCTTCAATTAAATTAACCATCCACATATAAATGTTTACGCCTGCAAATATCTTAATGCAAATCATTGAGATATAGAACAATGGTGAGAGAAAGATCCACTATGTGGTAAAATATGGGTGCACAAACCTAGGTATTTATTACTTTTAAATATCCAAGTCGGTCTAAGGCATGCAAGAAAATAACACATGGCACAACCACAAATTAAAATGAGAAAAAGAGAAATAAAAAATGATGTCAAACCAAAACAAGCTCTTGTAATTTGGACACGCAACAAAGCTAACGTGGCATGATGAGGACTAACCAATATAATACCAAGACATTTAAAATTAAGAGAAGCACAACTCATGCTTTTAGATATTAGTGATATGATACTAAATCAAAATTGACTAATTATCCGACCTATTCCATTTTTCTATTTCTTCGTGGAAGGATGATATCACCCATCTATTGTACCTCAGATGCACCGGGGTCCAAGGTCCTCCTTGCCGGAATTGCCTCACGTAGCCTCGTGTAGCATCATCTAAAAGTTCCATGATTGATTCTTGACTTAGTGAACAATTTAGGCCTTATGGTGAAGGAATTGTGTCCTTTAATCAAAGGTGCAATTACTGATTATGAAGTTGGACCATTTATGGAGATATTTAATCCGGTGATTTTAGGTAGTCATAGTGCTTTGCTACAAGTCAACTATGATTTATAGACTATATGTTATAAAGTATCTCATAAAGTCTATTGCTATTGTTACCGGGTCCTACGAGGTCACACCCTTAGAGTTTGGACTGAATCAGTTTAAATGGGAGACATATTATATAAGGTATATGATATAAAGTTATATATGATATAACTTGGGAGATAAGGTTTGTTAATAATAAAGAGTTATTATTAATAATAAGAGATATACTTATTTAGGAAATAAGATATCTACACATGACAATATAAAAGGAGGGGGTTTCTAGATCTAATTACGTGATTTGTCGATTTGTGATTAGTTACCGGAGTTATTACTTTCCAGCTAGTGGTTTTTATGGCTTTTATGGTGATCATTGCTTGCTTTAAGTGTTTCTTGAACTTGGCAATGTAATTAGATTGTGCTGGTTTGAATCCCCATATGGTGGTATTTAGAAATGGATTTTGCACTTGTTGTAAGGAAGTTGGGTACGTGAAGTCAATACCATAATTGCTTCCTTTCCTGCTATAGGAAATACATGGGTTGAGTTCTCCATCGTTCGCCTTCGTTCCTCGTTCTAGCAATCGAGCTCTAGGCGATCCAGATCCATAGTCGAGTGGACCAACTAGAGGAGTAACATTTGAGGATCTAATCTCCCCATTTCAGGAAGATTCAAACACACATCAAGAAGTAATTAATTCTTCTTATCTATGATATATTTGGTTTATACATGAGATCCTTGTTTAGATGTTAGGAAAATGTTTCCTGAAATTCTGCTTTAAGCATCTAAATACCTATAGATTTGGAATTGGATTGGTTCTCTTTTGATATTAGGATTAGATGAAATGTTCAGCTTCGAATTAGCGCTTCTGAAGTTCGGATTGTGGTGAAATTGTTTCTGTTTCTGATTAAGGCTTTCTTTAAATTAGGTTTTGATAAATTTCTTCTGATTAAAATTAGGGGTATCTAAATCTGATTACGTGATTTGTCGGTTTGTGATTAGTTATCGGAGTTATTACTTTCCAGCTAGTGGTTTTTATGGCTTTTATGGTGATCATTGCTTGCTTCAAGTGTTTCTTGAACTTGGCAATGTAATTAGATTGTGCTGGTTTGAATCCCCATATGGTGGTATTTAGAAATGGATTTTGCACTTGTTGTAAGGAAGTTGGGTACGTGAAGTCAATACCATAATTGCTTCCTTTCCTGCTATAGGAAATACATGGGTTGAGTTTGGCATTTCATGGGAGGTCTCGAGGACAGTGAACCACCTCTGAAACGTGTTAAATAATCACCAAGGGAATCAAACGACTTTCGTGGGGAATTCATCGTGCTCTAATTTGGGGATCAATTAAATTAACCTTCCTTCAATTAAATTAACCATCCACATATAAATGTTTACGCCTGCAAATATCTTAATGCAAATCATTGAGCTATAGAACAATGGTGAGAGAAAGATCCACTATGTGGTAAAATATGGGTGCACAAACCTAGGTATTTATTACTTCTAAATATCCAAGTCGGTCTAACGCATGCAAGCAAATAACACATGGCACAACCACAAATTAAAATGAGAAAAAGAGAAATAAAAAATGATGTCAAACCAAAACAAGCTCTTGTAATTTGGACACGCAACAAAGCTAACGTGGCATGATGAGGACTAACCCACATAATACCAAGACATTTAAAATTAAGAGGAGCACAACTCATGCTTTTAGATATTAGTGATTGTAATACCCCATAATTTTTAGTAAGGATATTTGGGTAATTTTTCCCATCCTTCGTTCAATAAATGTTTCGCTTTCAGTGGAGTTTGGATTTTCTGTAATATCCATGATCTCCGAAATAATTTCCTGAGTGGTATAAAATACATTCGATGTATTTTTGGGACTTAGAATATTTGTTTGGATACAAACGTATAATTTCCGGGGTTTAAAACTCATACCAAACTTAACATGTACAATGTTGCACGCAAGCTTCAGATTGATGCCACGTGTAAACTCCTGTCTGGGCACGTAGCCTCATTCCCCCTCTTGTGTGTCGATGGTGGCTGAGCACCGCGACATCCTCCCTGAAGCTTAGCCATGTATTTTTCGTGGTGGGCACGTCTCTTCCCTGGGCTATTTAAGGAGCTCGATGGGTGCAGCAGCCACTACACCATCACTCCCGAGCTATGGTCATCCCATGCTCTCTCCCGTTCCCGAGCTCGTTCAGCTCTTTCCCGGCATCGTCTCCTTCGCCTCCGACGAGCCGCTTTCATTTCCGCCGGCGTCGTGAGCTCCCCCTGCTCCGCCAATTTCTTCCGGCGAACCACCGACGAGGGTGCCTCTGTGCTACGGTGCCGCCGTTTCGCCGTGCTTGCTGTTGTTGCTGCACGCCACCACCGCCCTGCTGAACTCCCTCCCCGGCGACGAGGCGGCGAAAGCCCGGCGAGATTCCCCCGCCTCCATTGTTGTCGTTGTGGTCGAGTTACTGTTGTCGTGCTTCGGGGGAGATTGGGGTAGAAGATGACAAGTGGGCCCCATCCCACTTAATTAAGTTCTGTTGGGCTGAAGCCCATTTAAGCTTCCAGTCCAGATTTAACCCGAGATCGATCGAGCGGTATAATTTCAATTCCCTTTTATCCGTATCTGTCTTTAGGAAAATTCTATTAATATTCTTATGATTTAAAATCATAAGAATTTATTGGATTTAATTCCTTAAGTTCGTCCAGGCAAATTAATTGATAATTAATTAATTTGTTAGTTAGAACGTGATTTGATGGATCGCGTGTGGATTCGTACTCTGCTATGAATATTCTGAAGCTTAAGCCATATCCTTGGAAAGGATATTTTCGGTAGTCATCTCGTCTAGATTCATCGCCGAATCTACTCCAGGCAAGTGGCGGTTCGCTCTTGCTCATCATTCCATATTTCCATTAATTATCAATGGTTTGATTATTAATTAATTTGGAATGATTTACTGTTTTGTTGGGAACAATTTTGATAAATAATATGGATTAAAATATGATATTATAATAGGTTGTATATCTGTTAGAACAACGCTATTATAGATATATATTTTATGAGGATTGCCAGGAGGGCAACAATATGAAAAGAATATGATATTATAATAGGTTGTATATATGCTAGAACAACGCTATTATAGATATATATTTTGGCCTGAGGGCTTTGATATGATTATTACTGTGTTGAACTGTTTAGTTAGCACGAGTATTCGTAGGAGCGATGGACTAATTGAGGTCTAGTCGTTTCTTGATAATGAAAATGGTGCTAAGGGTTCTAAACTCAAAGACCATTTGGTGGGTCATGACCGATCTCTATACTCGGGTATAGAGATGGTGGCACGAAGCTGGTGCTACAAATCTTGGGATTCGTCCCATTCAGGAGTATGTCCCTCATGGCAAAACATATGTCCTATATGTCCCTCATGGCGATACATATATTTAAAAGCCTATAACGTGATGCGCGTTTTGGAATTAAATAAGATAAGTGTCGTCGTAGCACATGATTAATATACCCTTGGCGAGTAGTGCAACTAAGTAAATAGTGCAGCTAGGAAAGCTCGTCTTGACTTTTGATCAGAGTACGTTCTCTTTCCAATCTGGATTCGCTGTAAGCGATGAGGTTGGTCGTGAACCGAAACATCTTAGTCAGTTCTTAAATCATCGTTATGTGGTTCTGTAAGATTCAGACTTTGATGTGATTTATTGATGTGTTTAACTGTTTAGTTAACACTTGAGGCTTTGATGTGATTTGTTAATGCGTTTAACTGTTTAGTTAACACTTGAGGCTTTGATATGATTTGTTGATGTGTTTAACTGTTTAGTTAACACTTGAGGATTTGATGTGATCTGTTGATGAGTTTAACTGTTTAGTTAACACTCGAGGGCTTGATGTGATCTGTTGATGAGTTTAACTGTTTAGTTAACACTCGAGGATTTGATGTGATCTGTTGATGAGTTTAACTGTTTAGTTAACACTCGAGGGCTTGATGTGATCTGTTGATGAGTTTAACAGTTTAGTTAACACTTGAGGATTTGATGTGATCTGTTGATGAGTTTAACTGTTTAGTTAACACTCGAGGGCTTGATGTGATCTGTTGATGAGTTTAACTGTTTAGTTAACACTCGAGGGCTTGATGTGATCTGTTGATGTGTTTAACTGTTTAAGTTAACACTTGAGGCTTTGATGTGATTTGTTGATGTGTTTAACTGTTTAGTTAACACTTGAGGCTTTGATATGATTTGTTGATGTGTTTAACTGTTTAGTTAACACTTGAGGATTTGATGTGATCTGTTGATGAGTTTAATTGTTTAGTTAACACTTGAGGATTTGATGTGATCTGTTGATGAGTTTAACTGTTTAGTTAACACTCGAGGGCTTGATATGATTTGTTGATGTGTTTAACTGTTTAGTTAACACTTGAGGGCTTTGATGTGATTTGTTGATATGTGGAACTGCTTGTGTTAGCATTTGTGTGAATTAATTGTTAATGTTTTCCGCCCTTGCTTAGTCTATTCATTAGACTAACCCCTTGTATTTTATTTATCTACAACATCATGGTGGTGTCGTCCGTCCGTTTCGCCACATACAGGTCCAAAAAGGCTAGATCGACTATGAACATGAACGGTGTTTGAAAATGTTTTAATCAGGCTACGATCTTTGGGCATTGACTACTGAGGTCAATACTCTTGTAAATTATTTTAAGTCTTCCGCTGTATTGTAATGACTCTGTATTTTGTCATCTTTGGAATTGTGTTGAAATTCCGCGACTATGTTTTAAATGAAAGTTATGGTAATTTTGTACCATAATTGTTCTTTATGATTTGTGTTTAAACCGGTAAAGCCTGGGGTGGCTTCGGTGTGGAAACCGAGGTCACTGGCGGTAATACCTTTCCAAATGGGTTATAGATTTGAGGGTGTTACAGATTTGGTATCAGAGCTAAAGTTCTGTTTTTAAAACAGATTTAATATCAGAGCCGAAAGTTTTAAAATGGGTTTTGGTATTTCATGAACCATTTACTCGTTTTGGTTGAAAATATTTTCAACAACTCTAGTAGGCTCAAAGGCGACGCCAGTATCGACACCTGCTGGTCGTTGTCACCAGGCTGGGTGTGTGATGTGGCTGGGGTAGCTTGGCCTGGGGAGTGCTATAGATATGGGTTAAATATTTTCGAACAAAGCTTACAAATAAATATTTGTGAACCGATCACTCAGTTGAAATGTTTCCGAAGGCTCTGAATTTTCAAATGAAAACTTTAACCGTTCATAGTCGTGCCTTCTTTAGTCTGATATGAGAGGTATGGGAGTTACCTCTATATCTAGAAAGACTGATTTCTTCTTGTTGTTATAAGACATAGGTATTTGTCTATTCTTTTGAAAGGACTCAGAAGGTGCCAAGATGATTCTATCATCTCTAGTAATGTTAGATTTCTCTGTTTCTCAGAGGTATTTCGAGGTTGGAGGACCTAGTAGTTCCCTCGAAGGTATCAAGTATGTGCTTCCTGAGTTGGTAGTACTTAATATCCTAGTGCTGTAATCTCCGAGTAATGTGTGAACGCTCGGGAGATTAGTGTAGATGAATCTTGTGCTCTATGTTCATAATTCATCTATAGAATTACCAAGTTGATCTATTCTAAGTGATTTTATTACATTGATATATGGGATAATTAAGGAATCACTCTTAAGAGTTTTGATGTCTAAATATGATGTCATAGTCATTGACATTCATTGTTGAGAAAACGAATACGGAGGATGAATGCTCGATGCAGTCGGGATTTGCATCCGTATGAGAATTCGTGGGATGAACCTATGGTAGAGTTCGTTGAGCCGTTAAGGTAGGCCAACGAAATATTGTAAGAACGACGTTTAAATGGAAGCGATTTCCAAGGGAACTCTAAGGAAAATCCCGAGGAAGATCCTAAGGAAGATCCTCAAGGAGAGGAAAATCCTAGGGGAGATCCCGAGGAAGATCCTCAGAAGAAGGAAGATCCGAAGGAAGATCCTCTAGAGGAGGAAGATCCAGCGGAAGATCCTTAGAAAGAGGAAGATCCAGAGGAAAACCCTGGGGAAGATCCTCGAGAGGGGGAAGATCCGAGGGAAGATCCGGAGGGAACTTCCGATGAGAACCCAGAGGAAGATCTCGTAAGGCAATGCTAGAAGAGTTTGATGCCTAAAGTGTTCATTTATGAGTATCTTTTAGGAAATAAGGATATTGGGAGAAGTTATGGAAAGATTTGTTTCTTCTTGAGACATCATATTCCTAGTGTTTGGAGATATAGGTTATGTGAGATTAATGAGATTAAGAGTTATATCTCACTTGTGTACTTGGGATTTTTGTCCCATTAGAAGTATATAGAGGTGGACTAGTGCAAAGTCCGGAATGCCTAGTAGTGGAATCATGTTGTAGGCATTAGTATAGATAAAGTGTTGTGAATGAATAAGTTGATTAAGGGAATAGTTCAATAAGAACTCGTTTCCTCTATTGCAATCTTGAGTAAGATTGTGGAATTAAGAATTATGGTGATTGGATTTATAAGTATGGCCAATATAGGACCAATGATTAAAGCTTTTGGAAAAGCGAAGTGTACGATATCATATGTATCCTTTGGGGAGATCTATTTGAGATTCGTTTGAGGTAAAATAAGGAAATGATGCGATTAAGTCCTGGATGGATAGTAGATTGTGTGAGGAATATGAGGATTTTAAATTAGAAATAAGTCATTTAAGACGGTACGAGTCGTTGGACTCGATAAGTGGAATTTCCAAAGGATGAAGAGTTATGACTCTTGGGAATTCTCAAGGATTGACATCTTGTGAGTATGTCATCTATAAGGCTTATGGTATTACTCTTTTTGAGGAAATAGGAGTAATATCTTATGTGATACGTTTCGAGGAACGTAGGAATAAGATATTGTGATTATTCTTGAATCTTAAAGGAGTTAAGTTAGAAATTGTTTAAAGATATGTGTTAAATTATTCTTGTAAGGATTTTAAGTTAGAGATGGCGTAAGGCCAGTCTTACTTTAAGATAAATGATGGGATTGTATAAGAGTACCATTAAGGGAATTAAGGAAGTTAAGGAATCTTGAAGGTTCAAGTTATAAAGTGATTAAAGGAATAAGTTAAGTCATTACCGAAAGGATCCCAAGTTGGAATTTGGTATAAGGGCCAAAACCGATAATAAATGAGTAATGGAATTGTGGGAGATATCTTTAAGGAATTAAGGAAGTTATGATTCGAGATTACTAAGATTTAATATCTGAGTTGTAAGAAGTTAATGTATAAACCTTGGGTTTGTCTATAGGGAGATTGAAGGAGAAATGTGTGTTCTCCTATTAAAGGTGTAGTAATATCGTAATGATGGTTGTGGAAGACCATTATTCTAAGATAGACATAATCTTGTGGAGGTAGTAAGAATTATTACCTGGTATGTTATATGGAGATAAGGTTGTATGATGATGTTATGATTAAGGATATTAAGTTCAGATAGTAAAGTTGATGTTGAGGCAGGTTCCTCATTAGTTTAATGCAAGTTTCGGGGTCGAAACTTTTCTTAAGGGGGTAGTAATGTAATACCCCATAATTTTTAGTAAGGATATTTGGGTAATTTTTCCCATCCTTCGTTCAATAAATTTTTCTCTTTCAGTGGAGTTTGGATTTTCTGTAATATCCATGATCTCCGAAATAATTTCCTGAGTGGTATAAAATACATTCGATGTATTTTTGGGACTTAGAATATTTGTTTGGATACAAACGTATAATTTCCGGGGTTTAAAACTCATACCAAACTTAACATGTACAATGTTGCACGCAAGCTTCAGATTGATGCCACGTGTAAACTCATGTCTGGGCACGTAGCCTCATTCCCCCTCTTGTGTGTCGATGGTGGCGGAGCACCACGACATCCTCCCTGAAGCTTAGCCATGTATTTTTCGTGGTGGGCACGTCTCTTCCCTGGGCTATTTAAGGAGCTCGATGGGTACAGCAGCCACTACACCATCACTCACGAGCTATGGTCGTCCCATGCTCTCTCCCGTTCCCGAGCTCGTTCAGCTCTTTCCCGGCGTCGTCTCCTTCGCCTCCGACGAGCCGCTTTCATTTCCGCCGGCGTCGTGAGCTCCCCCTGCTCCGCCAATTTCTTCCGGCGAACCACCGACGAGGGCGCCTCTGTGCTACGGTGCCGCCGTTTCGCCGTGCTTGCTGTTGTTGCTGCACGCCACCACCGCCCTGCTGAACTCCCTCCCCGGCGACGAGGCGGCGAAAGCCCGGCGAGATTCCCCCGCCTCCATTGTTGTCGTTGTGGTCGAGTTACTGTTGTCGTGCTTCGGGGGAGATTGGGGTAGAAGATGACAAGTGGGCCCCATCCCACTTAATTAAGTTCTGTTGGGCCGAAGCCCATTTAAGCTTCCAGTCCAGATTTAACCCGAGATCGATCGAGCGGTATAATTTCGATTCCCTTTTATTTGTATCTGTCTTTAGGAAAATTCAATTAATATTCTTATGATTTAAAATCATAAGAATTTATTGGATTTAATTCCTTAAGTTCGTCCAGGCAAATTAATTGATAATTAATTAATTTGTTAGTTAGAACGTGATTTGATGGATCGCGTGTGGATTCGTACTCTGCTATGAATATTCTGAAGCTTAAGCCATATCCTTGGAAAGGATATTTTCGGTAGTCGTCTCGTCTAGATTCATCGCCGAATCTACTCCAGGCAAGTGGCGGTTCGCTCTTGCTCATCATTCCATATTTCCATTAATTATCAATGGTTTGATTATTAATTAATTTGAAATGATTTACTGTTTTGTTGGGAACAGTTTTGATAAATAATATGGATTAAAATATGATATTATAATAGGTTGTATATCTGTTAGAACAACGCTATTATAGATATATATTTTATGAGGATTGCCAGGAGGGCAACAATATGAAAAGAATATGATATTATAATAGGTTGTATATATGCTAGAACAACGCTATTATAGATATATATTTTGGCCTGAGGGCTTTGATATGATTATTACTGTGTTGAACTGTTTAGTTAGCACGAGTATTCGTAGGAGCGATGGACTAATTGAGGTCTAGTCGTTTCTTGATAATGAAAATGGTGCTAAGGGTTCTAAACTCAAAGACCATTTGGTGGGTCATGACCGATCTCTATACTCGGGTATAGAGATGGTGGCACGAAGCTGGTGCTACAAATCTTGGGATTCGTCCCATTCAGGAGTATGTCCCTCATGGCGAAACATATGTCCTATATGTCCCTCATGGCGATACATATATTTAAAAGCCTATAACGTGATGCGCATTTTGGAATTAAATAAGATAAGTGCCGTCGTAGCACATGATTAATATACCCTTGGCGAGTAGTGCAACTAAGTAAATAGTGCAGCTAGGAAAGCTCGTCTTGACTTTTGATCAGAGTACGTTCTCTTTCCAATCTGGATTCGCTGTAAGCGATGAGGTTGGTCATGAACCGAAACATCTTAGTCAGTTCTTAAATCATCGTTATGTGGTTCTGTAAGATTCAGACTTTGATGTGATTTATTGATGTGTTTAACTGTTTAGTTAACACTTGAGGCTTTGATGTGATTTGTTGATGTGTTTAACTGTTTAGTTAACACTTGAGGCTTTGATATGATTTGTTGATGTGTTTAACTGTTTAGTTAACACTTGAGGATTTGATGTGATCTGTTGATGAGTTTAACTGTTTAGTTAACACTCGAGGGCTTGATGTGATCTGTTGATGAGTTTAACTGTTTAGTTAACACTCGAGGATTTGATGTGATCTGTTGATGAGTTTAACTGTTTAGTTAACACTCGAGGGCTTGATGTGATCTGTTGATGAGTTTAACTGTTTAGTTAACACTTGAGGATTTGATGTGATCTGTTGATGAGTTTAACTGTTTAGTTAACACTCGAGGGTTTGATGTGATCTGTTGATGAGTTTAACTGTTTAGTTAACACTCGAGGGCTTGATGTGATCTGTTGATGTGTTTAACTGTTTAAGTTAACACTTGAGGCTTTGATATGATTTGTTGATGTGTTTAACTGTTTAGTTAACACTTGAGGATTTGATGTGATCTGTTGATGAGTTTAACTGTTTAGTTAACACTTGAGGATTTGATGTGATCTGTTGATGAGTTTAACTGTTTAGTTAACACTCGAGGGCTTGATATGATTTGTTGATGTGTTTAACTGTTTAGTTAACACTTGAGGGCTTTGATGTGATTTGTTGATATGTGGAACTGCTTGTGTCAGCCTTTGTGTGAATTAATTGTTCATGTTTTCCGCCCTTGCTTAGTCTATTCATTAGACTAACCCCTTGTATTTTATTTATCTGTAACGTCATGGTGGTTCCGTCCGTCCGTTTCGGCACATACAGGTCCAAAAAGGCTAGATCGACTATGAACATGAACGGTGTTTGAAAATGTTTTAATCAGGCTACGATCTTTGGGCATTGACTACTGAGGTCAATACTCTTGTAAATTATTTTAAGTCTTCCGCTGTATTGTAATGACTCTGTATTTTGTCGTCTTTGGAATTGTGTTGAAATTCCGCGACTATGTTTTAAATGAAAGTTATGGTAATTTTGTACCATAATTGTTCTTTATGATTTGTGTTTAAATCGGTAAAGCCTGGGGTGGCTTCGGTGTGGAAACCGAGGTCACTGACGGTAATACCTTTCCAAATGGGTTATAGATTTGAGGGTGTTACAGTGATATGATACTAAATCAAAATTGACTAATTATCCGACCTATTCCATTTTTCTATTTCTTCGTGGAAGGATGATATCACCTATCTATTGTACCTTAGATGCACCGGGGTCCAAGGTCCTTCTTGCCGGAATTGCCTCACGTAGCCTCGTGTAGCATCATCTAAAAGTTCCACGATTGATTCTTGACTTAGTGAACAATTTAGGCCTTATGGTTCTTCAAAAATAGTCTAATACATATATTCTTTGATGTTTGATATTTTGATTTAATTCATTAGTTAATTAGCAGCCTAGTGGTTCTATTTTGTTTTAGTTACTAGTATTTTTTTTAGGTCGATTTAGTTATTAGTATTGAATCTGTAACGCCTACTCATCATTTTTCGTGAGTCATGTCAACAATGTCACCGGATTTTTATGGAAAAATGATCGTATTATTATCGGTAAATAGGTGTATAATTTTTTTTAGCATCAAATGTATAATTGCTAGTAATTTTCAAAGTTGGTATTAGTTTGGGTTGATAGTGAATAGTTGGGATGGTTTAAAGTAATTTTTTTAAAGAAAAAAATAGTCTGAAAGAGGGTGACACGTGGCTTGAAGAGGGGAATGAGAATGTGTTTACTTTAATTGTAGTAGTAGACTAGTGTAATACCCGTGCATTGCACGAGATTTGTTTATTTTTTTCTTTAATTATAATAAAAATATTTATTAAATTATAGATGAGTAATTGATTGAATATTTTTTTAATTAGTTATTTGAATAAAACATGAATAACCGAACATTAAAGATATATTGTTATAAACATAGTTAAATTTATTTTATACATTTTTCATAGTTAAATAGAGACTTTAAAGAATAACAATTACAATAGTTATAAACATAGTTAAATTTATTTTATACATTTTTTTAGAATCATGAAATTAAAGATATATTGTATTATCTAACTTAGATGGTCAAATCGAATTAAATAGAGACTTTATAGAATAACAATTACTAACCATTTAAAATATCGGACAAAGGGACACAATCAATAACGAAAGAATTGGGACTAACTCCACGAATAGATCCTGCATAATTACTATTTATATTAAAGTTCATATTTCAATTTATTGGAAAAAATGTGAAAAAATTGAATGCAATTTATTGACGTTATCGATTTAAATTTGTCCGTTGTCGTTTATTGACGTGATCGATTTAAAATGTGAAAAAATTGAATACGAAAATAACTTAATTATTGAGCTTATTGGGCCAGCACATGATTAATAAGCCTTATAAACTGTAATGGGCTAATAGACCCAAAATATGTCATAATTTAGATATGCTCATACTATTTTTTATTTATATTGTCATTGCTTAGATATGTTTTTATAATTTTTTAAATTTTTATTATTTATAATTGAAAGGTGATAATTAAATTAATTGCTATTATTTAGATGCATTTTTCCAAAAATAAAAGGCAAAAAAAAGAAAAAAAGTTTCCAGATATTTTTTGGTCCCTTCCCCCATTTCAGTCCCCTGCCCCGATCCCTTCCCCCATTTCAGTCCCCTGCTTCGATCCATCTTCGAGACTCCATCTTTGATCCACCTCCTTCTCACCTTATACTCTATATTGTCTTCTTCCGGTGGCTTATGGACGGTGGGCGACGGCCGGTGAAGAGCGCGACCACGGGGGCGAGCGCAACCACGGCGGCTGGAGCTTGGCGAGCGCGACCACGGGCGGCTGGAGCTTGGCGAGCGCGACCACGGCGGCTGGAGCTTGGCTAGCGGTGATGAGGTGAGATCCGAACAATTTACAACTCCAATTTTCAGCTTTTGGGATTGAGTGAAATTTGGGGTTGGATTGATATTTACTGCTGAAATTGAATTTAGGTTTTCAATTTAAGGCTCCAATTTACAGCTTTTGGGATTGAGTGAAATTTGGGGGTGGAATTAAATTTAGGGTTTTTAATTTTAGAGTTTAAATGTTGATTTGTTGATGAATTTTGGGACCTTTAGATTCAATATATACCATTCATACATGTTTTTCCAATTTACAACTTTTGGGTCTTTTTGATTGAATAAAACAACAGTCATATATGCTCTCGTAGGAGATAAATCAACCCTATCCCTGCCCATTGCTGATGCAAATGAGCATCTCGGCCTTGTGCAGTAGAGTAGACTAAACAATGTCGTGCTATGTTGGCTGATACATAAGCACACCCATATCTCCATTTTTAGTAGCTTCTTCATCAATATAAATCCTATAATATACCACAAAAGTCTACTGGATATGTGCAAAGTGTTCTTTCAGTCCAATTTTGATAATTTTCAGATTTAGGATCACGGTGTTTGGAATAAAAACTTGTACAATCTGATTTCATAAGTGAAAACTCTTTTGTTTTCTTGTAATCTTCTGTTTAATTGGTCTTTGCCTTTGTGAGAAAAACATGGCAGGGAAAAATGACTAATTAAAACATGCATCTCCTATGTGCATTTTGTATTCTTTTTCTGTTATGATTTTTGCTTTTTGTAATGGGATAAAGCTGCAAACCTATGTTGATTTAGGTAATTCATGCTGTCAGGTGGCAAAAGATAAACTGCTTTACAATGAATCTTTCTTTTCATAACTCTGTGGTTCATATATGTTGACTGTTGAGAACACTTTTCTAGCTCAGGCATGGAAAAATGTAGTTAAGAATAATGGATTGTAATTCAATATAACTTGTAGCAAGCCTTGTGTGTAAATTGTGTTTTGAGTAATAGTCATTGGATTGAAATCCTAGCATAATCCAATTGGTTAATTAGTTCATTCTTTTTTAATGCTGAACTTATCCATGTATCATCCTGACAAGAATGCCAATGATCCAAAGGCTGCTGATTTGTTTAAGGAAGCCACATTCTCATATAATATATTATCAGATCCTGAGAAAAGGCGCCAGTATGATGCAGCTGGTTTTGAGGTGAGCAAATATTGGTGGGAGGTGTAATTGGCATGACACCATATTTCTTATGCATAAATTTTATGGCTTCTATTACTCCTTGTCTAGAAGTTTTGTTTGCATTCTTTACCTTGTCTCATGTATTTGTCTAGGCTGTTGAGTCAGAAAGTCAAGAACTGGAGCTAGATCTTTCAAGTCTAGGAACTGTAAATACCATGTTTGCTGCACTCTTTAGGTGAGCATGATTTCTATAACGCTGTATCTTGTATCTACAGTGTGGCTGGAAAACTGAGAGCGGTCCAACGGGATCTTATGTTTTTTCTTTTCTTTTCCTGAAACCAGTAAACTTGGCGTTCCAATTAAGACTAATGTATCAGCAATTGTATTAGAGGAGGCACTTAATGGAACAGTAGATATTCATCCACTTCCCCTTGGCCAACCATTTTCCAGAAAGGTATACTGCAATATTCATATATATGTTCTTAAGGACTAATCCTTTGGAAATTTCTTATGCCTAATTTTTTAGGTTTATCATTGTTTCAGGTTGAGAAACATTGCGCCCATTTTTATTCAGTTACCGTGACAGAAGAAGATGTGCAAAGTGGACTTGTATGTCATGTTCATTCATCACAGAAAAGCAAGTTCAAGGTGTGTGTTGACAATGTTATTTGAGCAAATATTCTTGAGGTAACATCAATTGTTGCCTAACATCTCCTTCTTTGCTTTTCTTTTCAATCATGTATCTTTGCCGTTGCTGCGATCATATGAATGGGAGTTTGAATCCCCTTTTGAAAAAGTAGTTATCATGCATAAAAGGAGCTATTTTTGTCCCTGGAGATATATGCTTATAACATATTATAGGATTGGCTCTGAAAGTTAATTGTTGTCCTGAGAAGATACAACTCTTGCAAAAAAAATAGTAGAACTGCTGTTTGTTATTTTATGAAGGCATTTTTATGCTTGTCTTGAGTTCTATTGATTAAAGAAATAAATTCCACAACAGCAACTTATAAAAGTCTAAAGGAAGAATAGTAGATATTTTGGTGCGTTGTTGATCATCTTTCCTAATTCATATGTTAATGATGACGTTGGATTGAGCAAGTGGTATACTGCAACTATGTTGTGTTCAGCATAATGTCAAAGTTTGACATTTTAAACATTGCTAGACTGGAATCCTCGTCAGACTTTAATATCATATATTTTCCGGTTGATGATAAACTCTTGCACATATGAGCAGCCATTATTGAACATTGTCAACTAAATTTGAGGTTTGATGTAAGATTATATTGCTATGAATTATGTTATGTACTTGAATTGAAGCCATTTAGTTCATTTAAATCTCATATTGGGCAGGATTTTTTTTCAGGTATATTGGTTGATATGGTGAAACACTCTCCTTCACCTACAGTCTCATGTACACATGTTCTGCCTTCCGCGGTACAAGTTTCACACGTTCCTGGTGCTGATTCCACATATGAATCTTCATCTAGCCTCCTTAATGACTTGCATATTGTAAGCTGTCATATTTTATATAAGCTGCAACATTTCTCATCTCTAATTTACTTTTTAGCTAAAATGTTTTACATACAAATTTGGTAACATGGTCTTCTTTACTTTTGATTAACAGCCTGCTCAGTTAATGGATGACTTTCTTGACCTTGCCAGAGAAAATACAGACAAGGATATGGAGACATGTGGGGTTCTTGGTGCTTATCTGTAAGATTCTTCAGCATTTGACAGGCTTTGACCATAATAAATCTGAAGTGAACATTATAAATTAATATAAGACGAGGTTTATACTTTAACTTATGACAATGTCCAAAATTTTCCAGAAAGGAGGAGTCTTCTATGCGGTAACTCTTGTAATACCAAAACAAGAGTCAACTTCCAGTTCTGTGAGTTCCTTGAAGACTCCATGTCAATTGTGAGGCTATTTGGCTCATTGTAATTTGTAGGGATGCTTTTGACTGGCCTCCTTATTCATTGCAACACTGCTGACTTGGACCATTTTCCATTTTCAGTGTCAGGCCTCGAGCGAGGAGGAAATATTTGTTGTACTAAACGAACAATCTCTTCTTCCTGTGGGCTGGATTCATGTATGCATATTTTCCCTTTCTTATTTCTTATTTTTCTTGAACCTTCAAGTTGGGTTACTTTTTTCATAGAGGACTAAGTTTTATAGCTTGGATGTGCTTATATCAATGTTGTTATCCTATGTTCTTTGAGCTGAGTAGTGTGATATTATGACCTTAATATATTTTAAAACAATTACCGTGATTTGGTTTATAACTTTTGCACCAGACGCATCCTTCTCAAAGTTGTTTCATGTCATCAATTGATCTGCACACTCAGTACTCGTATCATGTATATTACCCTCACTTTTGTCTGAAGCCGTCTTGCTCTTCTGTTCGCATTTATCCTTCTGTATTTTCACTGCTTTGAATAGTATGCCTTTCATTTATGGTGCTAAATATAAAATTTGTGTAGCTTCTCTATCAAGATTAGAATGAAGAGCATCTTTACTTATGGGAAAAATATAACAATAACTTGTCATACACATGTGCTTTATTACTATATGCTATTAAGCTTCTCAAATAACGTTGTTTCTTTTCTTCAGTTGCGAAGGGAAAGAATAACAGAAAGAGTGAAGGCACTGCAAGAACTTGTTCCTAGCTGTAACAAAGTAAGTGATTCATTTCGTACCACGAAACACATTTTTTCAATCAGCTGTTAGTCCTAATATCTAGATATCCAACATAAGTTGCAATGAAGAAATACATGGTAATATTTGTTAGTCCAAGTACTGCTTAGCAATTATGAAGCCTCCTATTTAAATTTGAATGGACTTATTGGCCTGATAAATTTACTGGCCTAATAGGCCCAAATATTACATAGGAATTACACAACCTTCTATTATAAATGTACATATCAATTATTTATTTGTATTAGTAAAAAGAAATAAATATTTACATATAAATGGACTTATAGGCCAATTTAAATTTGTCTTGCAACATAAAGCCATATTCGTAATGGGCTTCAGGGCCCATTTGTGGGCTTTGAAGTTCATTAATTCGGACCCAGATTAAAGCATTCTTATCTGTTTTATTCAATTGGACTGGGCTTGACAGATGATTGGCCCAAATCCAATAAAAACAAACAGAACGAACATAAAATGGAAACCCTACCTATTTAGAAAGCTTTCCTTCTCTGTTCACTCTCTCTCTCTGCTTTCCATTTCCACCATCTCAGTTCACTCTCCCTCTTTGCTTTCTCCATTTTAGGGTTTCACTCTTCTTTTCACTCAAACTAAACAACAATGGCAGATTCTTTGAACAAATCAAAGAAACGTCTTCCTCTTTCGCTACATCACCAAAAACCTTCATCTCCAATTTCCCTTTCCTAAGCCAAAACAATGAACTCTAGATCTGGATCTGTAATTTTCCAAAATAAACAGATCTAGATCTTCGACTTTCACTTCCGCTGATAATCCACCACCGCACTTCAAATCTGTATACCAAAACGGAAAAAAGGAGATTTGGAGGTTAAACATCGTCGTCTTCATGAGATTTGGAGGAAAAAGGAGATTTGGAGGTGGTTCTGAGATCCAGAACCTTGAAAGGTAAGATCTATGTCTCTCTCTATAGCTCTCGCTCTCAATCTCTCTCTCGCTCTCTTTAACTCCATCTCTGGCGACAGATTTCTGTTTAAATGCTCGACTGGCTTGTATACAATAAAAATGGAGGAAAATTTTTCTGGATGATTTTGGAATTAATTGAGTGCTTAAGCTTTTTTGCATAAAAAATATACTATCTGATGTACTAACATAAATATTTTGATATGAGGACATGAGGAGATCTGGATATTGGTTACGATTCTACCTTGAAGGAGGTACTGGCCCTCACTCTAGCGTCGTCAACATAGAAGAAATGTAAGCTCTCTGTATACATCCATTTTTTTCAAAATTTTGGTGGAAATTTAGGATTTCAATCGGTGTTTTTTTTAATTCAGTTTCATTATTCTCTGTATACATCATTTTTTTCTCTTTCTCGATGAAGATTGTACTTCATTCAATATAATATATATCTATATTTTAATGGGTTAAAATGTAAATAATATATTGATATTAGATGAAATCGGCTCGACTTATGATAAATGTTTAATATTATAGTTCAGATTAAAAATAGGTTTTTTTTTATCAACTAATTTAAATGGGCTTAAACATTATAAATATGGGCTTCGGCCCATTAAATATGTAATACATTAAATAATATAATCATCAACTTCATAATGGGCTTGACTTCGGCTGAAGTAAAAATGTAATGGGCTTATTGGCCCAAATAAATACCCATCGACAACTTCTTATTTGACTTAGGTTTAAGGCGCTTATTTACATTAATGGGCTTAATGGGTAATAATATATTTGTTTTCAAACAAACTGAAGATTTTTCCCGTTTTTTAAAAATATATTTGTTCTCTCTCTCTCGTGCCAACAACAATAATCTCTCTCTCTCTCTCTCCCCCTCCCCCTCTCTCCCCAACAGCAATACTCTCTCTCTCTCTCTCTCTCTCTCTCTCTCTCTCTCTCTCTCTGACAGTCCCTTTTCAAAATGCTATAATCATAAACGAAAAAAAATCATATACATTTAATCATATGTTATATTGTATGTTTTTTTCCTTCAAAGTAAATTAAAATTAATCTACTATATACAGAATAATAGAATATCAACATATAATCTCTCCCTCTCCCTCTTCCCCCCCCCCCCCCCCCCTTGGTCTTCATCAGATCCACATCCATTCTGTTGTAGTTCTTAACTTTCTATTTATTTAGTCTCTCTCTCTCTCTCTCTCTCTCTCCTCTCTCTCTCTCTCTCTCTCTCTCTCTCTCTCTCTCTCTCTCTCTCTCTCTCTCTCTCTGTGTGTGTGTGTGTGTGTGTGTGTGTGTGTGTGTGTGTGTGTGTGTGTGTGTGTGTGTGTGTGTGTGTGTGTGACAGATTCCTTTCTTTTCTCTCTGTAATACAGAGAGAAAAGAATATTATAATGAAAGTAAAACATGCCCTAGCTTTAATATACGTAGATAACATGCTCAAGCTTTATTAACTACTGCATTATTCGAAAAAATGGTTATGAATCAGTATATATATCAACATAGACATTCAATATCAGTAGATAACATGCTCTAGATTATTAACTACTGCATATTTAAAAAAATGGTTCTGAATTATTACCTTGTAATCGAGTCTTGGATTTCCTGAATAAAACTGAAAAAAGAAAATTGGTTATTCATTTGTCTTCTTTCGGTATTGATGAGAATTACCTAGGCTTTAATATAAACATTTATAGCCACTGACTTGCATATACTTTATAGCACTGCTACAAATGTTGAGATTGAGCTTCCTGTGCCTTCAGATGCTACCAACCCCAATATTAGGACATCGATGGGATCTGCTTCATATGCACCTGAAAAGGATGCACTTGTCTGGAAGATAAAATCTTTTCCTGGTGGCAAGGTATTTTTGGCTTTAATAATCTATGCCTTTTATAACTATGAAATTCAGTTGTCATAGATAACATTAGCTAGCAATAGCTACCATATTGATCGAACATATATCTCTTATCTTTGGAGCTTTCATTTTCTTCTCACCTGCATAGGAATACATGCTAAGAGCAGAGTTCAAACTTCCTAGCATCACTTCTGAAGAAGAACTGCCTGAAAGAAAAGCACCAATACCTGTCAAGTTTGAAATACCCTATTTTACTATTTCAGGAATCCAGGTAATCACTCTGAAAATATGGTTAAACTTTTTGTTTAAGGTCTTGCTTATATTTTGACTTATTGAAAGCTCAAGTTTCTTCCTGATCGATAATATCATCTCTCTCTCTCTCTCTCTCTCTCTCTCTCTCTCTCTCTCTCTCTCTCTCTCTCTCTCTCTCTCTCTCTCATGACGATTAGTCTTAAACTGCATGATTGGTGTAAATCTGTTTATTGTTTGATTCTTTTTTGTTGTAAGTATGATATATGTTTTGGGCGTGATTATTTTGCAAGTGTTCTTGACATAAAAGGATAGATTGAAGACAAACTAAATACTTAACCTAATACTAAACCCTTAACTTTTAAAATAAAACCCTAAATGAACTAATGTGCACATGTTAGGTTATATTGAAATAAAACTGCATGTTTGGTGTAAATCTATTATTTGTTTGATTCTTTTTTGTTGTACGTAAGTATGATATCGGTTTTTTGGCGTGATTTTTTTATAAGTGTTCTTGACATAAAATGATAGATTCAAGACGAACTAAACACTAAACCTAATACTAAACCCTTAGCTATTAAACAAAATTATCAAAATTGAACTATATCAGTATATATATCAACATAGACATTCAATATCAGTAGATAACATGCTCTATTGATATTTAATGCTGCATTATTCAAAAAAATGGTTATGAATCAGTATATATATCAACATAGACATTCATATCAGTAGATAACATGCTCTAGCTTATTAACTACTGCATTATTTGAAAATGGTTCTGAATTATTATCTTGTAACCGAGGTCTTGGATTTCCTGAATAAACTTGAAAAAAGAAAATAAATCAATATCAGTTTGTTTGAAGTGTCGATATCTGGATTTTGGTGAGGATATTTTTACTTGTGTATGAATTCTGGATCGGCTTATTATTCAACCTCATATTTGTCTACCTATATTTCTTTCATATAAATGCAATCCCCTCTCTCTCTCTCTCTCTCTCTCCTCTCTCTCTCTCTCTCTCTCTCTCTCTCTCTCTCTCTCTCTCTCTCTCTCCACACACAACACACAACACACTGAATTCACTGTGACGTAATGCATCCAGAACAAATGCTGTAATTTCTACATCTTTCTCTTTTTCTTTGTCAGATATACATCTTTCACATTTACATATCTATATCCAAACACATAGATACCAACATATACAGTAAACTGAATTCACTGTGAACGTACCTGCTAAATGTCAAAAAACTGCTTTGCTATTACTCCTGTGCAAGACCAGTTTTTTGTACTATAATGTGGGAGGCGCTCTAGTTTTATATCAATGCTGCATGATCATGCTAAATATAAGGCAATTATAATAATATTGATTTGATTTGATTATGCAGATATTACATTGTCATAATACTGCCATATCATGCTTAATATTTGATTTAACTGTGCATATATTACATTGAATTTATACTGCCATATTATACTGAATATTTCATTTCATTCTGCAGATATTACATTGCCTTTATGGATTGTAGATTCAAAAAAATCGTCATTGCATAATATTGAAGATGCTGAAAGTGGATAAAAATCGTTATTGCAGAATGTTTTATTTTATTTGATTCTGCAGGTTTTTATTGCAGGAAATTTTTGCGATTGCATGATATTTTCTTTGATTCGCATATATTACATGTCCCGTTATTTATGTATGTCTTGTATCATTTCTTTTAGCTTTGAGGCGTTTATTTTAATTTTTGTGTTGTCAATGCAGTTTTTTTGTTATTTGTTAGCCAATTGTGCATCAGCAATTATTTGTTTTGCGTTAATTTAATTGTTTTTGGAATTTTCTTTGTATTTTTGTAAGCACACCAGGTTGCTTTTTTTTCCCTAGTTGTCATAGCTGATCATATTTAGGGTTGCTTTTCTGTTTTAATGTTGTGCAGGATGTCATTTTTTTTTCCGATTTTTCTATTAACTGGGAATTAAATATTTATCGTAAAATAGGTTTGAAAAAACATTTACATCATTTTTTTAAATTATCAAATATGGATTTTATTCGATTGAAACTTAGCTCGTAATTTTATTTGCTTCGTTTTTTTTTTGGAAAGATTAAACATACCCAAATAAAGTACATAGATATTCTCTACGACAATTATATCAGAATGAAAGATTTAAAAAAATAACCGCATTAACCGGACTGTTGACACTTGTCATAATTAATTCAGCGGTGACACGTGTCAATGAGAATTACGGATGCAATGTAGGGGCGTACTGTTCAATTGCGATTTTGTTTTAGTTATTATATAGTAGATT